>JAYKKI010000003.1:58168571-59453928 GCA_039881145.1 Druceiella hillmani | reverse complement strand
CATTAAAACATTCGACATTAACTCTTGGTATATTCTTACAACAAGTATTAACGAAACTCTGATCCATTTATATTTTATTATTTCTAACACGGCTATTATAAACAAACGTATGCGTAATAATCTATCACTGACGAAATAACAAACAATGATAGGAGGAATAACAGCGTTGACATACTCGTACACTTTGTATAATTTATAATTAAGATTTTGTGATTAATAGCAGCATTTTTAATGGAAACTTTACCATAGCCCTTCTTACTTTTGCTTTTCCTCTTCATTAATAAGACTATATTAAATTGCAGGTTTTATGTATTTTCCCCAATATGATACAAAGTTAAAAATAAAAGAGGTGCAGAGAATGGGTCGAGACGACCTATACAAAACTGAGACCAAAAGCGGTCACCGACCACGAAAGAATTGAATTTCTGTAAAAAATTATATAGAAAAGATAAAATATTTACGCATAATTACCAAAATCTATTCTAATAATAAATCGATAGCAAAAAGAATCATAAAATCGGTAAAGAAATGCGGCCTATAGCGTGTCCTCATACGTACGTATGTACTTATGTAGGTACAGACCAAAGGACGGAGATGCTTGTCATTTTTAAAGACAAAATTAAATTATAGTTATAGTTAGTTTTTAGAGGGAGATCTCTTCTTGACAAAAATCTATATTAAAAGTTAGTTATTTGTAAAATTACTCAATTCTAATAACTTCTATCGTCAAAACTCGATACAGGCGCGCTAATCGATTACAAAGATACGCAATAAAATATTCACACTTTTGATATTATAATTTATTTATATACTAAAAAATAATTTATATAAACAAAACGAAATGGATTTCAAAGTTTATTCCAAGTCGAGTGTTGGCTTGGTAAACTACTTCACTACTTTTTAGCAGAATTATTTTCAAAAACAAAACTTCTATCTTGTTATTTAATGTTTTTTTTCTGAATTAATAAATATTTTATTTGTTGTACCTCAACAAATATGTTATTACTATACATTTTCAAGGTTATTTAAAATTTTCATAAAGCCAAATAAACTAGATTTTTATAGTAAATTTTTAACCAGCCACTGTGATGCATAATTCCTTTTAATTGGAAAAATAATACAACCTGAAAAAAATGCAATAATTAGCAATATATAAAACTCGTCTAATGATTATGACGGGAGAAAGTCATTTTGATTAAGGTAAGAAATGTATACAAACAGATTAATATTAGTGACAATAATAAAGAGATTAATAATTATAACAATAATAAAGAGATTAATATTAGTAACAATAATAAAGAGATTAATAATTATAACAATAATAAAGAGATTAATATTAATAACAATAATAATTAAATAAATAGCGAAACTTTTGTGAAATCACATTAATGACACCATTTTTTTTAAACAAAAGCCGATTATATTTTATTTTTTATCTTCCAGAGAGAAATAACTTAGAGTTGGTTAATTTTTTTATTGGAGATTAATATAATTATCTTTTTTTATATAATTTACTAAATATTTCTCAATGACAGCATAAGAGGATTAACGTATTTAACGAGTAAAAAAAACGATAAATCCTATTCAATATTTATACTTAAATCAGCCATATCTTATAGAGCTTCGAAACTAATCACTGGTGTAAACCAGTGATTAGTTTCGAAGCTCTAATTAATAAGATTTGACAAAATAGAAAAAAAAATTACTAAATTCGATAAAAAAACAATCATTCTAACATAGGTTACAATATCTAAATGAAGATTATTCTATGAACAGTGAAATCAAATTTAATAAGACCAATTTACACTCAAATTTGAATGGAAAATAGCGATTTAATTACAAAAAAAAATAAAAATCTACCTCTCCAAACCACATCCACAAAATACTCAAACAATGCAAATCAAATCAAGCACATTCAATCACTCAAAATAACTCGGTGACTCGTCATTAATTATTTAGAATTTGACACCCAAGATGTGGCACACTAAATTAATTTTAACATTTCCTGACGCTGATTGGTTTGACACTCAAATATCAAAAATGTAAAATAGACACTCAATTTCGTCTCTACTATTCTTTCAATCAACCTAACTGCTCTCGACAACAATCATTTTCAGAATAGAAATCAACTGAAATGGGGCTACGCCACTCATACTTTTTCATCCAGTCTCGGTAATAGATCTATTTACGACTACCTTGGCTTTACTCGCATATTAATCAAATCTCGTATTATAAAGACTACTAAAAATAATATTTCTATTAATATTGTGGTAAAATCGGTCCAAAAACATCACATTACGTTACACGTTATGGAAAACCAGCCGCCCACGCGTCACGTTTTTATACCGTGTTTCTCTCTTCATGCAGCTCGTACAACAAACGTAATAAACCGAAAATAAATATAACGAGAAATAATTAACACGATGCTGGAATTTTATTTCTGGACTTCTAATTAGTAGACTAAAATTAAATAGTAATGGATGATTTCAATTTTTTTTTAAACGAGCTGACATCGATCCGAAACAGATAAGCTGTTCTTGCTTCTTTGTGCCGATGACAATATACAAACATGCATTAAATTTTTGTATATTATTCTTATTCTCGCAATATCCTTACGAGAATTAAAAATTAAACGGTTAATATCAAACTCATTCACAATTAAATGAAACTACGTGATGTAGTATTATTTCTACTTTCTTTAATTTCTTTACCACGACCTAGGTTTCGTTGTATTACAACATCTTCAGGTGGGATATTAGCAAAGATCTAAATCTTTGCTAATATCCCACCTGAAGATGTTGTAATACAACGAAACCTAGGTCGTGGTAAAGAAATTAAAGAAAGTAGAAATAATACAACGAAATCTAGGTCGTGGTAAAGAAATTAAAGAAAGTAGAAATAATACTACATCACGTAGTTTCATTTAATTGTGAATAATGAATTTCTACAAAATTAACGCCAAATATATTCAATATCAAACTCATTAAAAAAATTTAAAAATTTCCTGTAACAGCTAAGTGCCAAGTAAAAACATATATGCACCTTTATCACTTATTAATTTAAATGAAAAATACAATCAAAATGTATAGTTAACACGTATAGGTATAATTTGACAACAAAGTGCATTAATTTTCTAGGAAAATTAAATATTTTTCCGCGTACCGGAGTATATTTTTTTCTCTAGTTCACAAGCCTTAGTGCTAAGAGATAGAACTACACGAAACGATTATTTAATTCGATTTTTAACCTTTATTGCAGATTTCACTGTGATTTTTCTCTAAAGTAAAGTTAAAGTAATAATATTTTCAAGAAGTGTTCATTACCATGTACTTCGCAGGCTACAAAAATTGCTTTTAAATATTTTCATCGGTGATACTCGATCCTTAACTCTCCGAGTACTACTCCTTTCCCACTCCAGAATATAAAACTATAGAAATAAATACATAGATAGACCCTTTATTTTTAATATTTCGATTGGATTTTCTTTTTAACAATTCATCAATAGTTAATAACCTATCAGGAGATCACGAATCGTGAGGGTACACATTCGATCGTTCAATTCCATCTGCAACCATTTTCCCGTTGCAAGTCGAGTGAAGCAAGCCCACGTCACTCACAGTTACTGCGCGGCTCGTCATTAAGTCTATTTACGATTTTGTTTTACTGTTATGATAGGGAGCTTTGCCTCGGCAAAGTTGTTTTGATATTTCCTGACATTGATTGGTACGTTGGATATCAGACAGCCGTAAAGTTTCACGCGAAGCCGCACGACTCGCATCTTGAACTAAGATATATACTTTGTACATTCATCGAGAATAGATGGTCCAATTTCTTAATTTCTTCCCTAATTTTATTACAGATTAATGCGTTGCACTTTGCAGTTTATGGAATGTTAGTTTGATTTCAATAACTATAAGTTATCTTTATCTTTGGTTATATAGCGTTCGTTTTCTCCAGAAAACCATAAGTTTGTCTTACTCTTATTTGAATTAATCAGAGTTTAACAAAACAAGGATTAAATTTTATATAAGTAACAGCTGAAATAAAATGACGTAATTATACAACAATCATTTTTCAATATATATAATTTCTGATTTAAAATAATTCCCTAACAATAGTGGAACAATTAACTTGTGAAAAAGACTTATAAATAACTGCTTACATGATGTATACTGCAAGGTTCTACGTAATGAGTATTGATATACTTCTAATCAGGTAAAAGAAGATCAAACAGAGATAATTCTATCAAGGATTGAGATTCATTTTTTCCAAGATTTCCGTGTGTATGCCTTACAGTTCAAAGTTTAAGTTTGATAAAAAGCATCGGTAAAAAGGCCTCATTTTATACTTAAAACCGGAAAGAATTAATTTGTGCTACATCCCACGGTATATTCAATATATTTTCAAAAATAATTTCTCAAAAACATGAAATGTCGTACAAGAATTAATTATAATAATATATCGATAATATTTCTTGTCGTTTGTTTTTCGTAAAATAAGGCTATTTTTACTTTGAAATTATTTTACTGTCAAATTAATAAATAGTATTCATCCTTGTGCATTAAAATCGTAATTAGTACGGATGTGGTCGAAAATTTGGGTTACCAGGCTAGAAAATTTTGATCCGACAGACAACGATATATTAAAATTATTACAACCTTCGCTGAAATGTTATTGTAAATTATAAATCCAATAAATAAAAGGTAAGTAATGTGTCCATGGTTTAAAATATGTTTTTATAGTCTTTATTTAGACATTTTCCATCGATATTTACAAATGGGCGTGATTAATGACCGTTGACTATTGTATTGTCTTTGCACCTTTTTCTTCACCTTTATTGTATTGTCTTTGCACTATTGTATTATTGTATTGTCTTTGCACCTTTTCTGAAATGTTATTGTAAATTGACTATTGTATTGTCTTTGCACCTTTTTCTGAAATGTTATTGAAAATTATAAATCCAATAAATAAAAGGTAAGTAATGTGTTCATGGTTTAAAATATGTTTTTATAATCTTTATTTAGACATTTTCCATCGATATTTACAAATGGGCGTGATTAATGAGCGTTGACTATTGTATTGTCCTTGCACCTTTTTCTACACCTTTATCTATAACTTGCTCTTCATATTTTTTTAAATATTATAAAATGTGGAATAACGTAACTTTATTATTACGCTCATATTTGCGAGAGTCTAATGAGCATTATCCTTTGGTGTCCCGTAACTTAAAGTGTAAAAGGAAATTTACTAAAAAATAACATAAAAACTGGTTTAAAATTTGGAATAAAAGTAATTCTTAATTATATTAAGATGAGAAAGAAGATACGCTCTTTATTTTTGTTTGAAGTTTATATTCTGTAGAAAGTATTGTCTAAAAATCATTGTGAGATCCGGTAAGAAAACGTATGGGTATCTGGTCAACAAGATTACCATCCCCTAATCTTCTGGGGGACTATACAAATAAATAGTTCGAAAATATTAACTCCAAAATGAAATTAAATTTTCACTTCAAATAATTATAGCGCGATAGGTTTAAATATAATTGATAATTGAAAATTTGTAAAAAATCTACTAAGAGCAATTTTCAATCCCAATTTAAGCAGTACTTTTGCATAGTCTGCTTAAGATTTTAATTATAACTACCCACCTCTAATTAAACATCTCGTCGCGCATCACTCCCACGGCCATCCCGCACACGCCGAGCTCGAACATCCTCGATCTCTCCTAGCAACTTAAACCGACATCCAGCCACGAACAGCACAACAAAGCCGTTTAATTTGTTGCGTCAAGTATCGGGATCACGACGGCGGCCTAACGTGACTCGATTGCAGAATCACCTGTAATATTGCTTATGCAATGTTTATTCATAGTTCAGTTTACTGATAAGTGATATTCCCGGGCGGGCGGCACGTAGGGCGCCCGATAGCGCGATAGGTCGGGCCAGCTCGTGTAGAAAGATAGGCCGGCTCGATGGCTTAGTCATTTTGATCGTGGCGGAGTGTCAACTTTGCATAATAATGCGCGGCGCGCTGTAGTTAGTTAGTGGGGCGAAGCGCCGACTAAGATATCGGGTTTGGGCGTTTAAACATGTTAACGCGCTCCGCTGGGTAGCGGAGTGGATGCTTTGTGACGTGATGTGGCCCGACGTGGGCGGACTTGCGGAGAGCTACTGCGGAAGTGCTTGTGTAGATTTTGCGATATCGTAATAATTTGAAGTGTCACTTGGCTGAATGAGTTACATGTATGTCCAGGTGACGTAATACGAAATAATTATTTCTAATTATTGAAAAACTCCACATCCAATTTTACATAAGAATTATTTGATTCAAATATGTTTGAATTTTCTTTTATATATGAAATTATTAACGAAACAATTACAAATAAGAGGTTTTTACTATGAGTTAGAAAATCAACAGAAACCTACATATTATTTAATAGATATCTTGCAATGACAAAAGAAAATATGGAAAGGATAATAAACGTAGGTTTTACTAACATTTTCAAATATGTCTTTCTATTCTGATTGTAGACCAAAGGCAAAAATGTAACTATTCATTTATACACTCTACACATCTATCTAACTTTTCCGACACCCTTCGTAATCTTATCAAAATTTAATATTATTCTAGATCCCAATAAATAAGACACTCACTGTCATCACACCTAAACATTCAACTGCTTTGCATAGCAGCACGTTGCTACAATCCGCCTTCCACTCTACACACCATACCTACATATATCTAGCTTCACAAAACAGCACAGGTACTGGGCACGTTATTGTTGTGAATGAAAAAAGAGCGAACACAACCGAATGCAATCCTCGTCCCGTTCATGCGAGTGCGTGCACGGCCGGGCGCACACAATGGGACCTTTACAACGATGCGCACATCGACAATAACGAATCCTCTCTACGTGCATTAGAAGCCTGACAGCGTGATTATCAAGAGCCATTATTGCATCGAATTAGGCCGGTCAACGCACTCGGGCTATTTCTATAGCCGGCGCGCCCCGGCAAGGTGCGCAAATAGACTGCCCGCTCCATCTGTTTGTTCGTACAACGTGACGTGAGTCTTTGTGTGGCGGCCACTATATTTAGTGTGACAGCCGTATTACCAGCCCGCTGTCCATGGCTGAAATATGTGTACTAGCACTTCTAGGTGAACTGCAGCCGGCGCCGCGACGCCGGAGCTCGGCTTTGCGGCTGCGAGCTCCAGTTGCAGATTTCGCGCGGCTTTGCTGCCCCGCTGTCTTGGAATGTGGAGTGTTGCGCTGTCTGTTTATTTACAATGCATAGTGGCTAGGTGTTGTTATTGTCTCATACGTGTATTGAGGATTGAAGCAAATTTAATGGATAGCGGGAGATTTAAAAATTCATTACATTGATAGCGGTGTTAACAGTTACGAGATACCATGTCGATAAAACGAAAAAATCCTTCCAGAAAAATAATTTATAGTTTTTTGATGATTTCTAATTTAATTCGAAATCCATCCACTGTAACAGTTTCTACTGCTGTATAGAGCTGAACTAAAACTGCAGAAAATAAAAAAATGTACTTTCTTATTTATCAGAAAATTTTTTTAAAACTAGAAATTCGTCTAGCATCATCGATGATATCCTCGTGCATTTTTGAGAGATTAAATTTATATATATATATATATATATATATATATATATATATATATATATATGCAGATAGCATAAAGATTATATATTGTTTACCATAAACAATTTTTAAATCTTAATTTTTCTCTGTTTCTTATATTTCTAATTATTTAATTTCAGCTTCTGTATGTGTATTTTCTATTCTTCACTTCTGAACTGGTTCACTGTTAAAAGTTACAGTTTCGATGAAAAAAAATCCTCAGCTGAAGGGTACTTTGTTTTTATTGCTAAAGTTATTGTCCAACTCGTCATAGAAAACAACTTTATCTACTTTAGAAAATTATGAACAGAACGCATTTAAAATTGCATTAAATTATAGTATTTCCTATAGTTTAACTAACGTAAACTTATTTTGTTTACGCAGTTGCTAGTTTTTTATGGTTTATTATATCGTAGTTTAATTATATCTACTGTTTTTATAATAGTATTGACATATCATAAATAAATTACGCCTTCTTTTTCTAGACTCAAAAATATTTATAAGCATCAGCTAAAATCACCTTGTAATTTTGAACGTGACGTTAATTTTATGTCAGGGATTTCTAGAGATATTGCTGAAAATTTCCAAAAATTCTGACAAGCGCAAGTAGATCCCACACTACGGAGTTCCGTACCCATTTGAGCACTTACTTGTACATGTTTATAACATTTAAAACTACGTAATATTTCTAATCAGACTATTTACAAATATTTGTAACGTAAATATAATGCTCACTATCTGCAAAATATTTATAAATGTTAATACTTATATTCAGACATGGCATTTAACTATCATCCTTGTCTCCATTTAATAATTCTATTCCCAATCGTCCACAGTAAAAATATGTTGTTTTACGAAGCGAGGAAAAACAACAAATTCAAAGTTCCTTGCATTACTCCACGCCCTTAATATTAATTAGTTACAAACCGCCCACCAAAAAATATCTAACAATCGTTTTACATCTCGAAACGACCCACCCCAGCCACCAACCTACATCAATTAAAATGAACAAATGAAAGCAACACCACCTCTCTCCGTCCCGACAACCTGTTGTGACCACCGTAAATACATTTCCCGCCCAATACCCGCGCACTTATTTCGTGGAAAATTATGCAAACCCTTCCCCGAAGATATCCTTTCAGCGCGGACGGCGGTCGCGGGCGCGTGACGTGCCTCACGTGACGTCGTTATCGGACACGTGACACCCTGCGCACGTGGATTTCCTTTCATTATGCGGGGGACACGCGGCGGGCGGTGGGGTACTGGTGACCGATACAATTTCTCCATCTGCGTAGACGAATATGAAACTGAATAGATTCATTTTCTATATGTTCAAATCTAGTTTTATTTCACAGAATTGTATTGAATCATGTAGTAATTCTAAAACTGTTTAGAAAACCCGTGAATTATTGAAAGTAAACCGGTGAAAGGGGGCTTAGCGTTACAGAAATAGAATATTATTTTTTAAAATACTGGTTTTTTTTAGAAAATAAAAAACAAGATGTTCAGCGATTTATAATTGAAAGAACAAAAAATATAATACAATTTGTAACAATTACATGAAAACCGTGTCTTCGTAAATGCGATTAGGTTTTTTTTTTATATATCCAGAATTAAAAGCGAGCTGTTCAGTGCTTGAGAATTAGGAAAGAGCATGAAATATAAAACAATTTGTAACAATTATACAAAAAAATATGTCTTCATAAATGCGATTACGTTAATTTTTTATATATTCAAAATTAAAAGCAAGCTGCTTAACGATCGATAATTAAAAAAGAACAAAAAATGTAATACAATTACAGAAAAAGTGTCTTTATAGTTCACAATTACCTTAGCTTTTACTCGGCATCATTTACCCGAATTTCCTAGTTTACACGTTATTTCAACTGCAACAATATTAAATAAATGACAACTAAACCTAATTGACAAGTTTTCACTCTGGGTTCTAACTCCTCAATCTTGGCATTCTGGGTTACATATGATATCATAAGCACTAAAAAAGAAAAATAAAACCGACCTCAAATAAGCACTGAATAAGTAGCTCACTGAAAAGTATAAAATAATGAAAAAACTAGTACTCAGTTGGAACTTTTGCGGGACAATATAGTTTCCGAACATAAATAAATTAGCAAAATACCAATAGAGTTTTTTGAAGTCAATGCGGAGTGAAATGTAAAACGTGTATGTGTGTGTGAATGTGCATGTGTTTGAGAGAGGTGAGAAGCATATACTTGAAAATGTTATATGTTCAGAAAATATATTGTACCGCAAAATTCCAAGCTAGTAATCCTGTTTTAATTGTTTTATGGGTATATTCAGTTGCTCAGCAAAGCCTACATATTCGATAAATATAATATATGTACATTTTTTCGAAAGTAAACGAAAATTTTAAACATTTCAGAATAAACTGTCCAGTGCAGTAATTTTTTTTCTGTCACTAGCAGAATATGCGAGTTCTTGAAGATTAATAAAAATGTTCTGTATACTTTATAGTCATAATATATTTCGAGTGATGGAAGTATAATTTACAAAATATAATTTTTTTTCATCTTTTCCTTCCCTAATTTTTTTAAAATGAAACTTAAAATTAGGGAAATAAGAAAGGTTTATACAAATTTATAATTTTTGCATATATTGAAATTATCTAAATTTACTAAAATAGTAATTATTTTATGGTTCTAGTAAGAAATATAGTCTTTTGGATCCTTGTTTTCCTTTACGTTTCAGGTCCTTTTTCGTATTTAAATTCTCAAATATCAAAATGTTGTACGGATTTTAATTATTGATCGCGATCTCCTAAGTGTTTATTTGGAAAAATAAATATTAACGTAAAACATCAATTTATTTAATTAAAATTCGTTTTTCCTTCAGGTTTCCCAACTACGTTGTTACGGCTTCCCCAGTTCTAACGTGATGCCGTCTCATAACATGTATTTTAACTGGTTCATCAATCGCGCCTGACGAAACCGGGAATTAATTAAATTCGGAGGAATATTACGTAGTCGTACGTACGCGGCCGACTTCGATATCATATTTACTCACGTTTGGTTTTGAGAATTGAACCCTGATATATTGCGAATATTAAACCTTGCATGTCGCCGCCAGGGTACGGGACAAGGACACGGTGATAACTTTGAATAACAAATAATCGCTAATTATTATTAAGCGAGTGGAATATTGCTGTTTACGTGTAATATTTCACTTATCAAATAGCTATTAGAATAGTCCAAAATTCGAATAATTATGTCATAACATATAAAACTCATGTGTGCGTCATAAAATTCTCTTTTCGACACTGGAGTGACTCGACAGAATTACGTCAACTTTGTGATTACGTCGACTTTGCATGCCAGGCAGTAAAGTCTAGACATGCAAAGTTGACGTAATTTCACCTGTTGCAATAGTTTTTCTAAAAAAAATACTCAAAGTGGAGCTTGCTGACCCACATATTTCGTACCGTAAAAAAAAATAATTATCGGAGATATATATTTATTTTTATTTTCGTTCATGTGAGGAATCAATTTTATATATATATATATATATATATATATATATATATATATATATATATATATATATATATATATATATATATACATTTAAAGTTTTATGTAAATTAATATTAAACATGTTACTGAAAATTCCCATAAGAACCCCCCGTCCCCCATCTACAAAAATTTTAAAGTCAAATAACTATTATTCACCAGACTATAACTAAAGAGTTACTATATTTACTAATCAATAACTAAAAAGTCACTAGAGAGTCGACAGAGTTATTTAAGGTTTACCTAATATTTATAAAACTATATCGTTTACTTCCAATCTGATAATTTTTGAGGAATTCACTATATCTTTAAGCTTATGAAAGATAAATATTTAGGTAGGCAAAAAATAATAATAATATTTGTAAATAGCCTGTTGGAAATAATAAACAAAATATTTACAAATAAATAAATATGTACGGAGCCTCGTAGTACGAGTTTTCCTCGTCCTTAACAGATTATAATTTAATGATGATCATATGAATATTTTGAAAAAATAATGAACTTCTATGTAGCACAATAATTCTAAAAAATGCGATAAGTTATTTTTCATAAAACTTGCATTAAATCTGGATAGTAAATTTCGAGCTATAGGTAAACAAACATACGGGAAAAAAGGTTTTATTTTTATTTCTTAACTACCAAATATCATATCATAAGTTTAAGTAAACTAACTCTTCCGACGTGAATTCATTCGCGTGGAATAAGAAAATATGAATTAAATTATGTAAAAAATATCTGTAATATACAGATAGATATATACCATAAACACACCAAGTTTCATTAAAATTCATACAGTAGGTTTCACATGATTGAAGAACAAATTAACACACAGACAGACGCAAAAATTCTTAAGATAAGTTTCTTGGCTTCTACTATCATTCTATGTACTAAATCAATCACTCTTTTTAAATTATTTTCCGTATACAAAATTCACTCTGTTGCCAATTTATTATACGTATATAACGTCAAAAATGACTTATTTGATCTCGAATTATAAATACAGAAAATAAACTATTACAGTGAATAAATATTACTACAAGATAAAAATTGCCATACATATATACCTTTACGAAATCAATACACTTTTATTACTACTATGCACTTTTATTGATACTATACATATTTATTATACCCTTTTGGTAATACTAACGCACATTAGCGTACACATTGTAGCATAGATGTAGCAGGAAAAGTACGGTTAGTGAGTTAAGAGGTTATGAATATTTTAATCCTTGTGACAATAACTTTGTATAAAACTACTTGTGTATATTTCTATGGAAGTACATTTAAATTAAAATATTTTTGCCTCTTTCTCTGGATATTCCAGTACCGTTTTATTTTAAAGAAATTTAATCTGCTGCATTTCTTTCTTATTACATCGGAACGAACATAACTTTCACAGAAGTGTTAAAAATTTAAAATTTATGAAAAAACATTACGTCGCTCAATTATAATTAAATTCTGCTTTACAATAATTATCAATTTAGATATGTTATTGTTTACTGGAAAACTACGTTTGCTAATGAATGTTAACGTTGTCATCTAATAATCCTGGAAAATGGAACATATAATATTTAATATCTTAACGCGCGCATCCTTCAATCAGTCCTACAAAAAACAAATCGATTCTGGCCGACGCACCCCGACTAAAACGTTACGAGTTAAAACGCGGTTACAGAGAAAGGGATAGAATATACTACAGAATATATGCTGAAAAAGACGGGAAACATTTGGTCGACGGCACGCGTCTCTCTTAAGGTGACCTTGTTCGACAACAATCAGCAGTTGTCAGCCGCTAAACCGGTTTTACAGGTAATATTGAAAATAGCCATAAAAATGGATATTCCTCCACCCTCCTCCATCTACCAAAATTGTAAAGTACAAAAGTCGTCACCATGGTGTGTTGGGTTGATTACAAGGCGCACCGCGGAGACCCGGTTTCGATTTCTGGCCACCATCAAGCTACTATAGACTGGTGTCCGAAACCGGGTCTCCGCGGTGCGCATTGTAATCAACCCTACTCACCATGGTGACGACTTTTGTACTTTACAATTAGATACTAATAAATAATTTATACATTAATAAATAATTTTTTTTCATCTACGTTGCACGTAAGAATTGTTTTGAATCAATGGAATTTAGTCGAAATCAGTGTGCGGATCTTGATATTTACACTGAGCTACAATAAACATTAGAAGTTTCACGTCGATATTTCATCAAAATTAAAAAAGTTAAATCTCAAGAAATGTTCGGAATGTTTCTCGAAAACTATCTTTGACTTAAACGTCTGAAAACTTCTCGACAGTAAAACGCGCCTACAAATCTTCTCGAATCTCTTGCAAATCTCCTAGAAGTCTTCTGCCAATGTACAATCCATATATTATGATAGCTAGACAGGTCGCTATAAATAAAGTGTTTTACTTTGACTGTTATAACAATTAGTTATTTAAAATGTTATTTCTCTGGTTTTTCTTCTGGGGTTTCTGGAAAACTTTATAGTTTTGCCATGTTCCTCTCTCTTTCCGAATGTTACAGCCCTTTTACTAAGAATATTATATGACATAACATACATACATGTTTATAACGCCTACAAATAAAGTTATAAAATAAAATCTTTAAAAAAACTTTTCTAAGGGACGTATATGTATGTTCATGTAAAGTCGGAGTGATTTTTTTTATTCGTATACTTCATTGTGTTACCTAAACTTACTATTTTAAAAAATATTCGGGGTAGGCCGTTAATACTCGAATCATCAATCAATGAAGTGATTTCATTAGCTGCCAAAACACATAAAAATATATTACGAAACGTATTTATTATATGTTACAAAATGAGAAAAAATATTCATATTTGAAAACGTTTAACAGAATGCTATGTACGTACGATGTGTATGCTTAAATATTCACATACGCCTAAGTATGTACGGAACACTCGTAGTGCGAGTTATATTAACAAGTTTTTAATATTTTACGGTAAGGAGTCATAAATTAAATTGTTTTATGGGTAATTCCTGTTAAATAATTTGTTTCATTTTATGGTTTGTTAACGGTTATTAGCTTCAGAAATTGAAATGAGATGTTAAGCAAATATAATGAATATAATTTGTTTTAAATAATACTACTGCACTTTACGATACTTGTATATACACGGTGTCCAGAAATAAGTGTCGGACAAAGAAAGACGCTATTCGTAAGCTGTAAAGTAATAAATTGTCCTTGAAATAAAATTTAAAACAGACCGTTTTTCTAATTGAGTACAAAAAATATGTTACAAGTAACTCTTTTTAACACACCCAATATTTGCCTGGAACGCGGTGCTTACCCGTGCAGCTAAATGTCTCGTAGCTGTTCGCGGATTATTCCCCTGAGCGACGCTGAATAATGTGCACAGGTATCGTGTGTACGAAAGAGATGACAAATGTCTATGAAGATTATTTTCAATTTTCTAAAAAAAGTCATATCATCTATTTTTCCGTCAACGAATAAAGTATTTCTTTGTCCGGCGCTTATTCCCGGACACCGAGTATAATACAATACTATAAAAGAGATCCCCTTGTTTTACTTTTCGTTTTACTATAAAATTATACTTCCACTATACTATATATTTGGCAAAAGTATATTTAATTATGCCATAAAAAACGGAAATACATCGAAAATACAAATTAAATTATATTAAACATTTAAACCTTTTTCAGTGCATCTAATTTGAAAATGAATACTGTCTGTGTGTGTAGTCTTGAAAATTAAAATAAACAGAATATTTTTAGGGATAAATATATATAATGCTAATACCAAAAATATTCTGTTTCAACTGAGCTTAATAAATTTAGTCTATCAGGTCTAGCTTCAATGTAGACGCGTAGATCTCGAGGTTTGATAAAAAAGATAATTAATGTGAGTTTTCCTGCCCGCGCTGCTTTCATCGTTTACTGGAAATTTATATTTGCAGTTTCTAACCTGTAATTACAAATGTTATTCCGCATTTTCTATCGGTCAACGACCTCAATAATATAGTTTTAGTTTAATCGTATAAAATTAAAAAGCAACATGATTATATCTTATTAAGATATGTACTTTGTTCTTGTATGAATAGGTACTTACTTATGTATTTAAATATATACTTTTTTTATTAACTTAGGTTAAAGTTTTGTAAGAAAAGTTGATAATTGGATTAAAAAAATAATACCCAGGTGTATACATTCATAATCGCATTTCGTGAGATATTTTCATATCCTAAGTTTAACTGATCGTCTAAGTTTTAACTAAATGTAACGGTTTCCGTCTAATTTTCGAAAACTTTTAATTACTTTTTTAAGAAAGACGATGAAAGTCTACTTTATTTTAATCAGCTGTTAAAAGCGCCTTTCAGAAATATACTTGAAATGTTAACATTCACGACACCCCATAATTTAAATTCAAAAAGCCATGAAAAACTAGTTTTCCCGCGGCTTTTCTCACCTGAAATTAGGAAAATATAAAAAAAATGTTCTTTTCTTTTCAAAGAAAAAGGTACAGATTTGAATCAGGCCAGTTATATAATTACGATGTAAGATTACTTTGAACCCAAATTCCCAAATCTGACTTCTAACATTTGCGTGGTACAAAGCGAGTCGCAGGTGCCAGTTATGCTATGATAGCCGTCGATAGGCAGTTGTCCCATGATAGAACTAAAATGTCAGGAAATAATTAACCCATTTATTAAATATGCTAAATGGAACATCTCCCACTACATTTAAAAATGAATAGCAGCTCATTTCGTTCTTTTTTGTCTCACTCCTGTAAAGGAGAGCGTGTTCATATGTAACCTATGTTTTAACTTAGTATATATATATATATATATATATATATATATATATATATATTTATATATATATATATATATATATATATATATATTTATATATATATATATATATATATATATATATATATATATATATATATATATATATATATAATATATCATTTATATGCTAAATTTCATTGAAAACCGTTTGGAAATTTAAGCGTAACAGAAAGACAAACAAACAAATAAACATATATTTATATAATATTTCTGATATGATAATATTTCTCTTATCGTTTCATTTCCGACAAAGAATTACGTGAAGGAAACTCATAATTCTTAACAAAATGAATATGAGGTTATAGTTTTTCTACTAAAACTAAAGAAAATGTTTTGTACCGTCTTTCGAAATTTGATTCGGAGTCGACGGTACAATATCGCCAATGTAGCCATATCGGCAGTTTTCAAATATTGAATATATTTGGCGTTAATTCGAAATTTGGCGTTAAATTGAATATATTTGACGTTAATTCGAAATTTGGCGTTAACTTGAATATATTTGGCGTTAAATTTAATATATTTGGCGTTAATTCGAATATAAATTTGAAAACTAAAGAAAATAATTATTTTTAATACGTATCAAGAATCCTAATACATTTCTACGTTTGTATATTTTCAAATATTTATTTTAATATTTGAAAATATACAAACTTTTTGATCAAATACTATTTTATTCAAGTATTTCACCGGTTTTCTTCATGGATTAAATTTACAGATCTTTGTTCAAGACTAGCTATTATCCGCAATTTAGCTTCCAAAAAATTAATTTATGGAAGTCTGCTAAGTGTCCCAAGACAAAATATTTAATTCCATTGGAAAAAAATTATAACTCTTGGAAAAAATTGTAATGAAACTCTGGCTTATTGAAATAAAGTCAGAGTTTATATATACACTTTATATATACAATTTATATATACACTGACTTATAACTAATATATCTTTGCTAATTGTCAATGATTACCTTTACAAATTACCCACCTGAAGATGTTGAAATGATAAAATTTGTCTGAAGTGAATAAAGTAATTTCAAACGAGGTACGGAACTTAGATGTGCAAACCAGACTCAAACTTAAACGATTTAAATGACACTTTGAAGAATTCCGATTGCATTCGTAAATATTGTACCCATAAATATTTTATTGATTTCCTATATCTAAAAATATTTACGGTTTTTTCTTCTAAAACTCTCCGATTTTCTGGAATAATATTATGTAATCTACAAGCTAATTCGCATTAAAGTCTATACATGTACAAATTTGGGAACAATTGGTCAAATATATAGCTGTTAGGTAACAAACAAAATTTGATATTTATAATATATATATATATATATATATATATATATATATATATATATATATATATATATATATATATATATATAATAAAATAATAAGCGAGCAAAATTCGAAGGAAGCAATTAAAAATTATGGGTATTCTGGTGGTCGATTAAAAAGTCTAAAATTATCATTTACTGACAATAGGATAGCCGAAGTGGGGAAGGATAAGTGACTGAACATTTTCTGAAAAATTGTTTATCAAAAGCGTAACTGAATTAAAGCCAAACAACTTTTTTTTAAATTTTTGTATGTTTATCGTCTTGTCTATCCATCCTTTCACCTTTTTGCTAAAGCATCAGTAAAACTACTGGACAAATTTTACTAGGACGATATTTCGGATGCAAAATGAAAACCAGACTATATTTTTTCAATAAAATTTTCATAGTAAGATTTATGTAAAAGAAAATTGAAGTTTTTAAACAAACATCAATAATATTTTTTAATAAGAAGTAGGACTACTCCCTTCCTACCTACCTTCCCTCCAGATTTACATGTACGGCAATAATTTATAATGCTATTGATAGGGGTAGAAATGAGAGACGAATATAACTATAATATACGTAACATTACACACATATCATAAGTATAAGGTCATGCAACCATAATATTGTGAATGTAATTGTAATATACATATTATTATACACATAGCATAAATATAAGGTCATGCGACCATAATATTGTGAATGTAATTGTAATATACATATTATTATACACATAGCATAAGTATAATGTCATGCAACCATAATATTGTGAATGTAACTATAAAATACGTAATATTATAAACATAGCATTAGGATAGCGTCATGCAACCATAATATTGTGAATATGACTATAAAACAGTCGATGGATTGAAAACTCGTTTGGAGTAAAATAATTTTATTTATCATGAGTTTGGAGTAAAATGATTTTATTTATCATGGTAATATAGACTTCATATAACATATAAATATATATATATATATATTCATATCTAATATAATTATGTGGGGAGATACATATATAATTGCGAATATCTCAAAAATAACGACTTCAAGAATCATCGTTATAGATATTTTATAACCTTTGCGTAGTTCCGAAAATCCATGTTTTTTCCATAATTTTAGGTTCAGTAGTCTCTAAAATAGAGAGCGAGGATATGCTTTATGCATTTTTTCAGTACATCTCTAGGGATATACTATATAAAATTGTAAAAGGAAGTCTCAAAAATGCCAACACCAAGAATCATCGTTATAGATATTTTATAACCTTTGCTTAATTCCGAAAATCCATGTTTTTTCCATAATTTTAGGTTCAGTAGTCTCTAAAATAGAGAGCGAGGATATGCTTTATGCATTTTTTCAGTATATCTCTAGGGATTTACTATATAAAATTGTAAAAGGAAGTCTCAAAAATGCCAACACCAAGAATCATCGTTATAGATATTTTATAACCTTTGCTTAATTCCGAAAATTCATGTTTTTTCCATAATTTTAGGTTCAGTAGTCTCTAAAATAGAGAGCGGAGATATGCTTTATGCATTTTTTAAGTATATCTCTAGGGATATACCATATAAAATTGTAAAAGGAAGTCTTAAAAATGACGACATCAAGAATCATTGTTATAGATATTTTACAACCTTTGCGTAGTTTCGAAAACCCATGTCTTTCCATAATTTTAGGTTTAGTAGTCTCTAAAATAAGGGGCAGAAATATGCTTTATGCATTTTTTCAATATATCTCTACGGATATACCATATAAAATTGTAAAAAAAAATAATTTTATTGTTAAGACCCTTATAACTAACCCTTCTAAACGATACCCCATAATATATACGAAAATTTCGAGTACTTAACTTGCCCATCGCCCCCCAAAATTTGCATATAAATATTTTTAAATATTACCTATTGATGATGGTATGTGAGTGACATAATAGGCTGTATTGATACGCCAATGGTCTGTTTTTAATTTTAACTTTCTATGTCAAACTGTTTCTGAGAAAAACGACTGTGAAAGACAGATAGCCGGACATTATTTTTTATTTTTTTCCTTTTTTAGACACGGAACTCTAAAAATATCATAGACAATGCAAGCTTTTATTTATTCATGCACTAGTTTTGAACAGCGGATTCACTCGCGTGGAAAAAGAAAAAAATGGTGGTGTAATTTGAAACCAATATTCTTTGGAAAATATTGAATCTTAGCATTGGAAATATCTAAGTAGTTAAGAGGTTCAGAATCGGAAACAATATCGTGAAAGAAAGAAGCCCGTTCTATGATGTAAGCCATAAGTTGACATGTTGACATATTAATCATCCATAACGAGGTGATTTTTTTTAAATCTATAGTAACATAATAGGTATCCTATAATTATCTTCATAAGATAGTCTATATTTACACAACAAAATTCAAGAAAATTGGTTTAGTAATTGAGGCGTGAAAGTAATACAAACAATTGTACAAACTCACTCTCTTATTTATAATATTATTTAGGACATAAAAGGTTACTGCTACCTTACACAATAAATTATTTTAAATTAAATAAACTAAAATAAGAAGACAGACAATCAGAAAATAAGGATGTCGCACTTCGTAGGTTGTCTTATGTAATGCGACTTCAGACGACCTTTGGAAACAAAAAACTCAAGACGCCTTTGTATATTCATACTTAGATGATTTCCTAATCTAATTTCAGGTAAATATTAAAGAATTCTTTTTGAAATGTAATTCTTGCAGATTAAGAAATTACGAAGATATTCTTGCCTTTAGAAAGTTGTTTAAAAAGAAATTTTAGTGGCAGGCTTTCGTCTGTTGTTAAAGTTACGAATATATTTTATTTAATTTCATCAATTTAAACCGGCGAATGTATTAATATATATAAAATATAATATACATATATATATATATATATATATATATATATATATATATATATATATATATATACACATTACACATCACGTGATATACAAATACTGTCAACCATTTTCATAGTCAGTTTTTCTCTTTCTTTGTCTTGTTTTATTAGCCACATTTTACCCTTTTTCTTCATCCCTTAGGTTTTTTCCTGGTACCCCATTTACTCTTGTCTCAGTACCTTTTTTATTTCATTCATATGTAATATTAAAATGCAGCAATTTTTTTAGCTGTATATTTATAAAATACGTAGACAAAAATGTTGCAATTGCAGCTATCTAAGTAAACTCTAATAGTTTTAACTACGACAAAACATGAGCTAAGAATTAAGGCAAACAATTGAAATAAATAAATTAAAGCAGTCAAAAACAAAACATGATAACAACTAAGTAATAAAGAAAAAATAAATATATTAACAAAACAAACCAAACCTAACGAGAAATGCATAAGAAAATAGAACTAAACTCTATACAGAAAATACAATGTTCAGATTAGGATAGTAAACGCAAATTATAAAGCCTCTTATGAAAACACCTGTTAAATCATGTATCACTTAACATTAGCCTGGTACAGTGCTTACACTTATAAAAAATAATTTTCTACATAAACACGTAGTGTATATATATATATATATATATATATATATATATATATATATATATATATATGCATAAATACCAAAAGCAAATTAACCCCTTTAAATAAATTTCCTACATTTTCTTCTCTGTTCAAACCTCGACCAGGGTGATTACCAAACTCCAGTAGTTTACTGCGGCGAAAACCGAGAATCCAACGTCAAACCGACACACAGGAACTACAAAAACACATTAATTAGGTCAGAGCGCGTCTCGCATGCATTCACATGACGCACGGAGGACGGAGTCTCGTTCGTACCTCGATAAGTGGAGTGAAACAGGAAACTCATTCTCCTATTACACACTCGCGGCTGACCAGACGAGCGGGCCAAGTTGGCCGGAGTCAGACGGAGTGGACGTGATACAGCTGGCATGTTACGAGGCAGAATATCTCTCCCAATTATAATTCTCAACTTACGAATAACACGCTGTTCACATTTTAATTTTAATCACGGGTTGAAATTTATTGTAAATAAACTTCCTTTGTATAGAAGAAAGATTATTTTCAATCAATTTCAAGGATAAAACGCCGAAGGGTAGTTTCATACTGAGGATTTTCACCGACTTATGACGCTTTCCTAATGCCATCTATTGGACAATTTATTTAATTATTGACAACGACTATTTCCAAATAAAGAATATTATCGTACATGACAAAATTTGAATTTTATCTTTTCTTGTCTTTTAATTTAAAAAGACAAGAATAATTACAAGATAAATTACATTGACTATTAGTAATATTTTATGTGAAATAAAATATATACACTTATTAAAACATTAGAATTAAAACGGTTGTCCGTAATTTATAAAATTATCGATATTTTAATAATTTCATATTCATCTTCATTTCCATATTGATCAATAAAGGCAGCTAATTTATAAAGCAATAACATCGCAAAATATAGAATTATTATCTTAAATATGTTGTGTATGTAGAAAATGATTTCTTATTATTAAGAAATTACAAAGATATTCTTGCCTTTAGAAAGTTGTTTAAAAAGAAATTTTAGTGGCAGACTTTCGTCTGTTGTTAAAGTTACGAATATATTTTATTTAATTTCATCAATTTAAACCGGCGTATGTATTAATATATATAAAATATAATATATATATATATATATATATAATCTAATATAATCTAATATAATATATATTAATCTTAATTAACGACTGTTACGATTCTCAGTGTTCGAATTGATTAATTAAACTTATTAAGTATACAAACACAAAAGACCTAATTGGCATTTTATTCATCTTTGAAGTTAGTTTCAAATCTATATAATAACAAATCTTAATACAATGGCCAAACGTGTTTCTCATTTCAATCACGTTTGTGATTCAATATAGCTAATTATACAGAAGAATTATATACGTCCCGTATCTAAGCGAAATCTTCAAATAAGTTTACATGGTATTAATTACGATATAATATAATATTAATTAATGTATCTGAAAACGTATCTTATTCAAACGAAACAACTATTGAGTCTGTTACATTTGAGTCTGTTACGTTTAAGATTAAGTAACTGTCCAAACCGGTCTCGTCCGCGCATAGAGGGATCTGTACCGCGTTTAAAGTAAAATTACTTTATGATAAATCATCAGCGAGTCAAAACGAAACCTTCACATAAGTTTACATGGTATTAATTACAATATAATATAATATTAGTAAAATGTATCTAAAAATGTATCTTATTCAAACGAAACAACTGTTGAGTCTGTTACATTTGAATAAGATACGACCGGTCTCGTCTGCGTATAGAGGGATCCATACCTCGTTTAAAGTAAAATTACTTTATGATAAATCATCAGCGAGTCAAAACGAAACCTTCACATAAGTTTACATGGTATTAATTACAATATAATATAATATTAATAAAATGTATCTAAAAATGTATCTTATTCAAACGAAACAACTGTTGAGTCTGTTACATTTGAATCAGATACGACCGGTCTCGTCTGCGTATAGAGGGATCCGTACCTCGTTTCAAGTAAAATTACTTTATCGTAAGTCATCAAAGATATTAACTTTCTAGGCTACTACTATTTGTCTAGAACCATTATTATAGTTTTTCTACAACCTTAGTGTAGGCATTTGAAAACCTTATTTTTTTCATTATTGTGGTTCAGTGTTTTCGGAAATGAGAGGAGAGAACATAATTTTTACTATCTAAAATTATGAAATATTTTTAAGCCCTAATAACTAGATATTTTATAGGATATTCCACAATATGCACAGGAATTTAAAAAATCAAAATAATTTATTTGAAACTCCCACCCCCACACCATCCCCATCTTTTAAATTTTCCTTCTAAATAATATTAAATGTTATCTATTGAGACTAATGCGGGTTAACAGGTCGGGGTAACATCTTGTACGATACTAAATTTCAACGTCAACCGATTTCTGAAAAAATCGGCTGTACCAGAGAAAAGAAAAAAGGATATGTTTTCCTTTTGAGAAACTAAAACCATTAAATACTAATTGAAATCGGGTAGCATGGCACAACTGTTTTATATCAGTATTATTATATATTTCTGTATTATATATTATGGTATTTCGAAGATAAATTCTTATGACATGTTCTTTGAATAGCAGAAATTTGTAAACATATTTAAAATAACTGATATTAGAGCTGTATCTTAAATTTAACATAAGCCAGATTATTTATACTTAGACAATTTATATACAATAAGTGCAACTCATATCTTTAATATATGTCATGAATACGAACCAACAAAGTTACAAATGTGGCGATGCCAACAAAGTTTCAAATGCGAGCCAGTAACAGACAGAAAAACCATTTCGAATGTGGTGAAATAATTCAAACTTAAGTTAAGAATTATATTCAATTGCAAAAATATACAAAGGTTTCTAAATATCCTATAAGAAAATATCCTTGGAAACTATTTTTGAAAGCTAGACTAAATATTAAAGAAAACTCTCCACCGATTTCTTATAAATGATTTATAACATAAGGGACAAAATTTAAAATCGATTTAAATTTGTATGTTTTCAAACATTTGAAAACATATTTGGAAAATAATAACAATGTTTATAAACAATTTAATAGAAATGCTATGTACCTTCAAATATTGAAACTTTAATATATACCCAAGTGTTTAGCGTAAGCTCTCATTACATATTCCGATATCTATCGGTGCAAATTTTTTATAAACAGTTTAATAGAAACACTACGTACCTTCAAATGTTGAAACTTTAATATATACCCTAATGTTTAATGTTAGCTCGTATTATTTATTCCGATATCTCTCGGTATATATAATACGAGCTAGCAGTAAACATTTGGGTATATACAACGTAAAGATAGAACACGCATTAAGAAACCTCCATAAACACTTGGACAAATTTTAAAGTTTCAACATTTGAAGGTACATAGTATTTTATTAAACTATTTATAAAAGTTATCATTACTTTCTATTATATATATTTATATATTATATATAAATATATATAATAGAAAGTAATGATAACTTTTATATTATATATATATCTATTATATATATTTGTATATTTTTCATTGGCGTGAGATAAATAATTCGGTTGCCTATATCTCTTTAACTTATTGTGGCCGTACAAAAATTGTATATTAGAACATTTTAGAGAACCCTTTCAATGATATAACAATTGATGGAAAGTCCATGAGGAAAAAATATTTTCTTTTCCAAGTTAGATGCAGGTGAATTTTTTTTTCAATTTTTTTGTTTTTTACTTCTTTTCATTGAACTAAATCAATAATTAAAGCAATAACTCTATCAATAGATAGATCAAAAATTAATTACAGCTGATATTAAACTGACAGAGTTATTGTGCTACAATATACAGATGGACGAACAAATTAATGACATCACAAAACCACAAGGCTCCCGTTTTTAGTATTTCGCCAAAAAATATGAATGCCATATAAGATAGATGCAATTTCAGAAGAAGAACATAACGTTCAACCTTGAACTTACATTTTAACCTCCTGAAATCCCATTATGAATACGATATTCGGCTTCTGATATCAAAATCGGTTTCTTAAGGCGACACGGAACGAGCGCTTCCAAATTAAAATCACTCACTCAAATGTGCTCGTACGAGGCAGGTATCGATTATGAGGGCCGCGCCGTACAGCGAGAAACGCGCCGCACACAAATGCGCGATACTCGACGAGCGCCGCCAGTGTTCAGTGTGATTAATTATACTCATAAAATATTCCAAGTTTATTTGCCGTGTAACTGGCGTACGGGCGATCGATAACAGCGGCTTATTGGAAATGAAATTGTTCTTACACGTGAGTCGGCGAGGAGCGTTAAGTGCAACTTTTCTATTGAGCCCTCAAATTATAGAGTAGTGCCGTGTCCGGACGTATCGATAATTTGTATCGTAACGATCGCTAGTTAATCAAGTATCGATTACATCAGTTATTCAATAGTGACTTATGACTTGTTTAATTAATGAGCATCGAAATGAAGTGGTACTCGCTTAAACGAAGCACAAGCTGGTCGTTCCATTTTTTTTAATTCATATCCTATATTGATCTCTTTTTTTATTTTTTAAGTAATAAATATTTCCAGCAATCTATCTTAAAATTCAGATATAAGCAACTTACCTAATATTAGGAAGACATAAAGTTGACGAAAGGAAATAGATTGGTTCAAATTTTACTAAATCTCGTTTAATTTTGTTATACTCTTATAGGATATCAGTTTTCCTGTTCACCTTAAAGAAGTGCCTTTTTTCGACTATTTAGATATTAATGAAGAGAAAAAGTTTCATAATGGCGTTTCACAATAATTTACCTTTACATTTTAATGATAATAATTTTTTTCTGTCAGCACTAGAAAGTCATTTCGAAACATAATTATATGGCGTAATGTCCAAACCAAATCTAAATTATCAACAGCTGATGCCTAACAAAGGTTCTACATTCTTATTTAGTAAATGATGATTGTCTAAGTACGGAAATTCCTTCTTTCACCTTCTGCCAAAAGTGAAAATGATATGAAGCGCTCATACTTAACAATACGACAGTCACATGATGTAACCAAATCTAAACTATCACCAGTTCATGCATAATATAGTTGCTACATTCTTATCAGATCTATGATGGCTGTCCGAGAACGGTGATGTTTACCTCATTCTTCTTATATTGAATATATTTGGCGTTAATTTTGTAGAAATTTAATATTCACAATTAACTGAAACTACGTAATGTAGTATTATTTCTACTTTCTTTAGGTCTTTACTACAACCTAGGTTTCGTTGTATTACAATATGTTCAGGTTTGCTATTAACAAAGATTCTTTAGCAAAGAATCTAATAGCCCACCTGATACCGATGACCGGTCGTGGTAAAGAACTTAAAGAAAGTAGAAATAATACTACATCACGTAGTTTCCCATACTTCTTTCCAAACGTGAAGACTTTATTGAATACCCATACTTAATTTCTCTTCCTATCTATACAACGCTTTCCAATGGCATTTTTAAAGGCAATTTTAATCCCCACATCTGCCTTATTGAAAATTTGAAATCGAATTCTGTATTTCCTTTAAACCTAAATCGTGTATGTTAAGTTTTAACAACCATAACAGAAAGCTATACCATAAACAAGTCGACAAATATGTTTTCTAGATAATATTCTTAATAAAAAGCAAATTAGCTTATCCACGTGTGCACACGTTTCCTAAAGTGTGTTCGTTAAGATAGGATACAATCTAATGAAAGGACATTAATATTTTCCAACTATGCCCTGTAAACAACAATCATCAAAAGACTAAATAAATAAACTTAACTAGCTTCTGCCTGGAACTTCATTCGCGTGAACTATAATAATTTATAATATATATATATATATATATATATATATATATATATATATATATATATATATATATATATATATATATACATAAGGTTAAATACTAACTAATTGACTTATCGTCACCCAACCTAAATCACTAAAGGTATAAATGTGAAATTTAGAGACTATATTGAGTTTATTGTGTAGGTACCATTAAGAAGGGTTTTTTTTCTAAATTTTAAACAAAGAAAAGGCGTGATAAATTTCACACGAAAATTTTAAATATTCTGGTTGGATTTACTTTAAACTTGGTAGTCGTCTTGTTAATCATGGTAGTCGCTTCTTGGCACAATTCTTGAAATACATATTTCAACTTTTATAGATCCCCGTAAGGGGGGAAAGGACATGGCAAAATTTGTATGAAAATAAAAAAAAACTGGTGAGATTTACTTGAAACTTAGTGTTAATGCTCTTCAACACAATTAATGAAATACGTATTCCTGCGTTTTTACCAAAGTTCAATCCCCAAACGACAGAGGGTAGTAAAGTTTGAACGGAAAAAATAAGGACAAATTTACATAAAACTTTATATAACTGCTCCGTGACACAATTAATGAAATTTTAGTTTTTTTTTTAAATTCAATATTTAAGTCGGAAAATGATTAGCAAAACCCGTATGGTAAACATATCTGGTCAGATTTACTTGAAACTTAGTATTAACGCTCTTCAGCACAGTTAATGAAATATATATTTCAGCATTTTGCAAAAATGGGAAATAATTATGAAACAACGTTCATCTTCTAGTGTCGATAGAGTGAACGAGTTCCATTCGGGGAAGCTCATTTACTAAAACATCCTCTTATCTCAATCCACAATAATATAAATTATTTCATTAAGGAGCTAAAACTCACTTTATCACAATATTGATTACCTTAATTACAAAGCGAGGAGAAGTTTTGCAGAACATAGATTATCTTAGGGAAATAAACTACGACAGAAACGCTTTAATGCATGTGGTGTCCAATAACGTTGTTTATTATGACGTCTTAAGTATAGAATTTGGCTCAAGTTTTTTGTTTTTCCTGGAGGTCTCTAGTGGTAACGGGAAGACCTTTCTAGATAACTTACTTCTAGCCAAAGTAAGCAGAAATCGAGACATAGCCTCAGCGATGACGTCGAATGGTGTTACACATTGAAAGATAGACTATTGGAACGGCTCACGCTGATTTTAAATTCCTGCTCAATTTTATCCATATAGATCCTCCCCTATGCAATATCTCCAGACAAAGCAACAAAACTCGAGTGCTCCGGGAGTGTAAACTTATCATACGAGATGAAAGCACGATGACATTCAAAGACCGGTTTGAAGTACTAAGCAAAACATTTGAAGACATCACGATTAATGATGGAGTGGTCAGTGGAATTACTATGCTGTTGACTGAGGACTCTCGATTGTACCTAGACTCTTGAGCTGACGAGGTTAAGGCATGCATATAATCCTCACACCTGTGATCCTACATCAAAACGTTTACCCTTAAGAAAAATGTGAGGGTCCATTTCTGCTGGAGAGTTTTCTGAGCTGCTATTCGAAATAGAAAACGGATATTATCCTGATTTCGAAGAAAAATGTATATTTCTGATCACCCGGCTACAATAGTTACAACCACGTCAGACCTAATAACTAGCATAAATCATAATATTTTTAATATACAGTACGTTTGTCCATTGCTATGTACCAGACTATGGACTGCATCTATATATTCAAAATGTTATGACATATTCTAGCTAAGTATCATACTGGTCCCGACATATAACAGTATTGCCATGATTAACGACATTATACTAAAATCTTTTAAAGGATCGGGACTGAAATAAAGGTCTGTCGATTCAATGTTGCTAATAAATGAAGCAGTCTACTATCCGTTAGAGTTCCCTAATAACCTAAACCTCCTGGTCTTCTTTTTAAAACACTACTTCAGAAAGTCATGTTATTACGTAATATTAAGCCGCCTAAATTTGTAACAGAACTAGACTGCGAGTGACAGCATTTCATAAAAAACGTCGAGGCCACTGTGCTTAAAGGATGTGCGTGGAAAGAATCGGTATTCATAACGGGAATACCGCTTAAAACGCTGACTACTTTTTTGAATTTAAGCGACTATGCTCCCTTACAATGTGCTTTGCAATGACCACAAATAAATCAGGGTCTTCTTTAAAGGTCGCAGTCATCGACTTAAGAGAGGATTGCTTTTTACAGGGGCAGTTCTACGTACGAGGCTTATTTTTGAGAAAGTTGCGACATCAACCTGGTGATTTTAGCACCAAATAGTAGAATCAAAAATTTGGTTTAGAAAGATGTTCTTTCTTAAATTCTAACCTCCTTCCCGTAGCTTCGTGCATGTAAACTATACTGTTTGTACAAGCTGTTGCCAGCACGTTAATATATAATTTCGAAAAAAGCGAACGAATCGTCTAGTCTACGAGAACGAAGCCGCAGACCAAAGACTAGTACATGCATATTATAGAAGATTTATCGTACCAAGAATGCTTTTGAATTTTCTTGTGCTGATCTTTTTACACAAGAGCATAGGTTTTGTTATAATTTCTTTATAGGGTGGATCAATTCAAGGAAGTTTATTTTTTTTTATTCTGGATGGACTTTGTATGTTGTTTTGTAATGGTATTCTTCTTTGTTGTTATTTCGACCTAAGACGAAGTAGTTATATTTGCATCGTGGAAGTAATGTCCTATCGCTTTCTAAATTTTCATTGAAAAAGATTTCGTTTGTTTTTTGATCAAATGTAAACTAGAGTTTTACCCAACTGTTCTCGTAAACTTGAATAATGTAGCCAATCCTTTGCGTGAACTACAGTAGTGTAGCCTATGTGTCAGGCCAGGCTACAATTTATATCTCGTCTATTTTTTTTTTAATCCGAATTCAGTAGTAACATCGTGATTGAGTTGTAAAAGGGAGAAAACTTCATCTGCCATACCACGGGAACTACAGAAATTCAGGGTAGATGACATGACTTATGTATACTAAAATGAAACTTAGAGACCTTACAAACGATATTGCATTATCGAGTAAGAAACAAATGAAAATCATAAAAGATGGATACAAACCCTCAAAAACTACTTCAGATTTCAATGTATACTTTTCATTTTCGTATATGTATTCAGGATATATAACAAATGCATATGCCAAACTTCGTGTAGATCCATTCAGAAATTACGAAGTTATAGAACATCCATCCATACAAACTTTCGCCTTTATAATATTAGTTATGATTAATGTAACAATTGATTTATCTAAAACGCTAAAATGAATTCAAGTCACATAAGTAGAATGGATATTAAAAAAGTGTATAAGTAACACTGTAATATAATAATTTGTAAGATTTTATTTTAATTTTATGGCAACGAGCAGTTTAATTGTAATAAATAAAATAAATCGTTCTTATGAAATTATGACAAGCCTATCATACTCCGACTACAAACTAATGCCAAAACTGTGACAAGTAATATATTAAACTCGAATAAGAGTGTGCTCCAAATTTCCCGCATACTTATGAATATATATTTCAAACTTGTGTTTTAAATTATTATATTGCTGACTATAATTTGAAAATAATCCAATAAGAAAGAAACTATGTTTTTATTTTATTGCTGTTCTTGTATTTTATTGTTTTTATTCCGATTAAAATAACAAATTATTGAATAAACAAAAGAAATTTTCGAAAGACTATTTTGAACTGGAAAGGATTGAAGAAATCCAATTTGAATATGTGAAACCTTGTTTTCTTTTTCAAAATAATCCAAAAAAAATTATAGTCATCCAATAATCTGACACAAAAGATTTTATTTAACACTTGACTTAAATTTAAAATATAATCAGCACAATTCATCATAATTCCTCAATAAAAAAATTTCTTAAATATATTTATCTGCAATTCCAAAAGTTACGTATTTAATAATTTGACACAAGACATTTTAGTATCACCATTCGCGTCGAACGTCACAGTCAACGTCCATCTCAAAAACTTCCGCGCCCCTAACGAAATGACAACAACAACTTTCCATCATTCGAGAGTTTACGATCCTATTACCAACACTTACAAATGACTTACGAAACTAAATATTTTCCACCCAAAACAGCCCTTCTATTACCCCTCGCCCAAGGGCCCGACCCTACTCCTAACCAGACAAACATCGTATATCTTTGCATAACATATATTTTTCCTCGACTTAAACGTAGCTCGGCTATATATTTGGTACTTAGGTAGATGACTTCATTCAATACATTTCTGTTTACAAGTCTGCTTTAAAACTTGGCCCACTCTAAGTATTAATAGGTAAATGATAGAACAAAGTGGATTAGTATTTATGGCTAGAGGGAGAGACGTTCGAAGTACACAAACAGAAGTTGCTAGGTCTCACCCAGCTGATAAATCACTGAGCTATTCATATCCCATGGTCCATGCGCCGCCACTGTTCTTATCTGGTGTAAGTTGCACGATACAATGGTGTTAAATTGGCCAAGTGTGAATTTAATGCTCTCGTGTGATTTCCCATTATTGTTAGAGTGGACTGGCATTTGATTCCAATATTTGTACCGCTGCGAATTCTGTTTTAACCCAGTTAGTTACGATAAGAAAAGTTCAATGTATAGCTGGATGTAAAGAGAATATTGTGTTTCATAATTAAGTCCTAAATATATACCTAATACTACATTGTATCAATTTTATTAATGTAATGAAATAATTAACTTTCTACCTCGGACTTTATTTTCGCACGCCAGGTTCTTAAAGCCAAATAAAATAGGTTGTACGTACACTTACATGCCATAAAATTATTCGCCTTTTTAAAATTAGTTTATTACAATAAATTAAACCGAAAACATTTAATTATGTTAAGTATTACAATTGATTAAAAATATTTTAAGAATATATCCACCTCACAGTTTGAAAACTGATGTATTCATAAGTATAACATACATAAATAATGCAAAGTAGAAATTCCTAATATTCATTTTAAATATGTAGCCAGCTTTTACAATAATAAGTTTAATTATAATCGTGGTATTAAAAATTATTACTGTTAATTTTTAATACCACGAAAGAGGTATTAAAAATTATTACTGTTCAAGATTTTCATATGTTGTATTAATTAATGCATATTTTTTTGTTTGAAACTGTTAAACGGATATGCTATTAAAATGTAATTAGTCATATAATTGGATATTTTACAATTCACATAATTGGCTATTTGATCTTTAATGTATTACAATAAAGTAATATTAAAAAGACGCGAATATTTTCATATTATTTAAGCATTTCAAAATTCACAGATATATGAGAAATTATAACCAGTTTTGAAGTTTCCAAACAAGTTTTCTTTTTTAATACCGAAAGTTTTTTTAAACAAATATGTGTTGTATTCATAGACGAAACGCTGAATGGTAACTTCTTAGCGTCTGACGTTCTTAGAATATGACACTATCCTAGCTATCTATCAAAAATTTTATATAAGTATTGAACAATTATTTCCAAAAAACAAACTTTGTCATTCTATATGTACATACTTCAAATAAAAACGACTATTTGTGGTATTTTTTCTAAATAACCTGCAGAAAAAAAATTTCATCTATATCTGACATATTAAACCTAATAATGTCACTTTAATGACGCGAACATTAGGTCGACTTCATACGTTTCTTTTACTATGGTTTTACATCAAAGATATCCAAGAGTTTATAGCAATTCACATAGTGTAATATAAATCGTGCAGAGCATACTGAATATTTCTTATAAATTAAGGAAGAACACAATTATTATAAGAACGAACTGCTTGACTCAAAAACTTTAAATTTGAATAATAAAGCATATTAACCCTCAAATATCTGAAGAACTAACACTAAATACATTTTAAAGGAAAAATTAAGGCTAAAAAAAATTTAATTTCCGTAGAGTGTGGAGTATGTTCGTAATAAGGCTCTCAAATATATTTATTTTCGTAATTTTAAGTAGTATATTTCCAGAGATATAGTGATTAAAATGCATAAAATATGCAGACCCCTTATTTCCTAGACTAATGAACCTAAAGCTTAAAACATAATTTTTAAAAGCACACGGAAAGCTTGTAATAAAACTAAATATAACTTTGGAAGTCATAGTTTTTGGGACATTCATAATAAGATGCATTATTATATTGACTATTATTAAATATTTTTACGCTAGAAAATATTAAGTGCGGTAAAATCAATATTAGTAATGACTCATGAGATAAATAATTTCACTTCAAACGAAGTACTTAAACCTCGATACACAAATGAGACTTACGCTTGACAGGTTTAATTTTAATAATACTACTGTTAATTTCAATAAATATAATAATAATGAAATATCGCCCCCTGTTTTAAATCGCACGTCTCCTAAGCTTTAAAATTTTGAAGCTGCATTTTTAAACTTATTTTCTCTTTGGATGTACATATGTATAACATTACTTACGTCGAATTATATCACATAATGACTAAAGGTACATTTTTAGTCTATCATGTATTTATATTTTAAGTATTTTACGCCACCTATTGGCCCGCCTAAAAACCTCGTCCGAATGCATCGAAACACGAAGGGCGGGCAACGAACGAACCTCCAAAAGGACTTCCGGTAGTTCTTCAACTTCACTATTACTACGCGTTTATGTGCGTAACTAAGTATCTATCCATTTAAATATCGATCTTATACAAGCGAATATAACCAATACGGTTATAATTTTTGTGTTCGTAAATTATATATATATATATATATATATATATATATATATATATATATATATATATATATATATATATATATATACATATATATATATATATATATATATGTATGTATGGATATATATATATACGTATGTATGTATATATACATATAGTTATATACAACATTTGTATGCTTATGTATGCATAACGAAATTCCTGTAGTGCAAGTGCGCCCTCATTGTCCGTGTTTAAAAGTCTGAAATTACATGATCCTTTCTATAACCCATTCTTAACCGTAGCGTGTCGTTTTGTTTTTATGATACTCAATCTTATACTAATTCAGTATGTTTCATATTTATACTTAGTAAATTTACCATTTTGTAAACGTTACTAAATATAATTTACAGTTCACTTAGACAGTAAGTGAACCATAGCACTTATTTTTCACACTTTATTCTTTATAATAATCTTCGAGAGATTGCCCTTGTAGCAATAAGTCCGGCACTGTATATTTAGTTCTCGAAACTTACAGTAAAGTTTAATAAATAGATAAATAATAAATTATAAGTGAATTGCTTTTTTTATTTAATGAAGATATGATGACTTAAAATTCATTGTTTATAGATCTTCTAAAACGGACAGTTTAAAGAATCCTATTAAATATTTAATTGAGACATTTTTAACGTTTTTCCAATCGATCTATGATTATTAACATGAAGAAATATTAAACCTGTAAACATTTGTTTTAAAAGATAATGTTTTAATTTACAAAAAATAATAGCATTTATGTGTGACAAATTTATCAGAAAATAAATTTGAATTCACTAAGCAAACATTGATTTTAAATATATGTACTATTAACAACGTCCAACGACTTGAAAGAAATTTGTGAATATCTTGACAGCGTTACAACATTAGGTTCAGATAATTTTTTTGTAAAGAAGTTTATAACTTCTTTCCTTTCTGTAAATATTGTATTTATTTATAAAATTCTTACAGGAACAACCAAAAAGTCATACCGCTATATAATAATATGTCATACTTAAATATTTAAAAAAACATAAGTTATATTTAAAAATTAAAAAAACACCTATAATTTTAAAAACATAATCCTCATATCTAAAAGCTGATAATAGTATGTCATACTTAAATATTAAAAAACATAAGTCATACTCATAATTCAATGAATCTACGTGATGTAGTATTATTTCTACTTTCTAAGATTGATCTTTGCTAATAGTCCACCTGAAGATGTTGTACTACAACGAAATCTAGGCCGTGGTAAAGAACTTAAAGAAAGTAGACATAATACTACATCACGTAGTTCCACTTAACTGTGAATAATGAATTTCTACAAAATTAACGCCAAATATATTCAATATAAGTCATACTTAAAAATTTTGAAAATCACCTATAATTTTAAAAACATAATCCTCATATCTATAAGCTAAAACTCTAACAGTCTCAGATTCTAATTTTGTGGTTTTATTATGAACGATTTTAATGGAAAGCGCAATTAAGTGTAATTCTTCACATAAAATCCCCCGCAGCATCCTAGATGAATTTATTCACTTTATTGACATCTCGGTCCCTAGATAAAAAAAACAACTTGTGTTTAAAAAAAATTCATCGTCCTTTCCAAGTAATAACAGTAACCTTCTCGAACTGAGAAAGTAATTTCGAAATTGAAGTATTATTAATGATTTAAAAGTAGACGTGCATACAAGCACGCATGCTTCAGGTTTGTGCCCGTACACAAGCACACGCGCATACGCACACACGTAGACACATATTTTAATATCTTAATTGCTATTCTAGTGTAGGGAGGAGAAATAAATTACTGGGAACTAGGTTGCCTTGCGTATAGGGTGAATTTTATTTAGCTACGAATTTGATAATGTTCAACTACTTACTACGTGATGTCCGATTAATATGCAGAAGAGGACTGAGGTTACTCACTTATTCATGCTAACCGACCGCTGGTACTAAACATGATGGTAGTTAAAGCTTATAAAATTCAATAGGGTGCCCATACTGTGAAGATAAATAATATATTAACATTTAAATATTACAAGACACTATCATCCATTAGCTTCTTAGGCCACTCCGCTAACTTCTTTGGAAAAATCAGAAGTTTTATAGATTCTTGATTTTTCCAATGTCTTTAAATTAATTTTCCTGAATTTTAAACAATCTTACTAATACTTTTTAACAGTTACCCCTTATAATTGGAGCAATTTGTCTGCAGTAGGGAAATAATTTTAGACAAAAAAAGAGAACATATGAGAAATAGGAGGAAAAATTCAGTGAAAAGCCTTGTATAAATTGATTGAATATTTCTTAAAAAATATAATATTTAAACTATCGAGATTAGTTGGACATGTACAAGTAATTACACTATTTTTCACACACACACTTATTTCATATTTCCCTCTTGACTGATTTCCTGCTAACAATCTATATAAATGAAAACAATCTCCATGCTCTTGTTTACATCGCTAATTTAAATATATTAAGACCAATTTCTTAAGCAATTAATAAAAAGTAAAAAAAAACAAAAATTTAGAGTATTTTATAATTTTTTAAGACAAATTAAAATACATATCTAAAATATTTTAAAACTTTCCATAGCTATATTCAATTTTATGAAAATTATCTGGCACTAAAAACAGTTCTAACTCAAATGTTACGAAGTTACTCGACCATAGGTCGCAGTAAATGTATTTTTACTTATTTATATGTTTTCTACAATTTATTAAATTATCATATTTACAATAGAATTTCTCAAAATTATGGAATAATTTCCTAGGGAAATATTTAGATTATTTTAACCTTTAACAAATTTTAATTTTAATATTCTTTTTGTAAATCTATTCCGTGCCCATTTGAAAGTAAATGCAAATATTCTTGGCAAGATTACACGGTTATAATAATCAGTTTTCCATTTGGGTCATTTATTTTCTAATACCAAGTTACAGCACTAAAACGCGTATGCAATACACTGGCTACAGCGTTAAACTGAGTAAAATATTACATTGAATATTATATTCACATATGGTAAAAGCTACGAAAATTTTTCATGAAATTTTGTTCTCTTTTCTAAAACGTCAAGTGGAATTTTCGTTGTAAAAATTTTAACGCCACTTGATGAACTTAAAAAGCTTACATGATGACATATTACAACATACCTTACATAATATTTACAGAGGTAACTTCTATAGCTTATACTACTCTGCTAAGTCGATCACCTTTTATACAGTGCTCTTATGTCGTAATCTATTTCTTAAGAGTATTTCTTAAGCGATCAAAAAGAGATAACTATTTTAAAATATTCATTAAATTTTAGCCAACGTGTCCAATATTTCAATACTCCTCTGTATTGCTGTGGTTTCTATCTCTTAAACAAACTTAACACTTTTATATATTAAAAAGAAAAAAGTTAATCACGCTGTATATTTTCACACCCGGGTCTTACTGCTGCGTATTTCGCCCTATATAAAATATACATAAGTATCTACCCATATATAACGCGGTATAACGGTTTGTGTATGAACATTCATGTATAGGTGTATGTATACATATCTAATACGTATTATTACGAGTGGTAGGTAAGGTACACTCACAATTTGGTCCCCGAAGAGTTAGACAAAGACCTCCCACCTCACACGACTCCCATTCTCACTTCATCCATATTTATAAATCTTCGCGCGCTTTCACGCCGCCGACCGAACTTTGTTCTAAATTATTGTTGATTCGCCCGCCCAAGTTTAACCTCGCCCCCGAATTGTTATCCTTTTCAATTAATTTCTGAATTTCATGTAATTATTTATTATTTTTCGCCGAGCGAAGTTTGCTTTGCGGAAATCTTCGCCTTGTATTTATTTAGTTGCGGTTTAGACAATTGTCTTGAGGGCGGGGTTTATTTGGATAAGCGCTTAAAGATTTTTGTCTCTCCGCTTTTACTGTACATCTCGTGAGGATTGAGTTTATTAATAAGCTACGCAACAATGCGTAAAGAACTAGGAGTTGTATTCAATAAACTTTAGTACGGCAAATTAAGTCGTTAGTTTAGAATTAACATGCCTTTAATTAACTGTACTCGTGGAATGTTGTTTAACATATTATGAATCAAAAGTTAATAGCTACGATGGTAAGTAAAGAATATTTTTATATCATCATTAAATATATCAAGCAGGTATTTTGAAAGGTTATGTCAATACAAATGTGTTTTTATAAAGATAACAATACAATACAAGTAAGTTATTTTTATTAGTTATCATCGACTATTATCAGTTATAATTAAGTTAATCATCAACAATATAAGTTAATTTCATTCAATCTAAAAGTATTACACACAACGATATTGATTTCAGCTAACCTTTCAAAGTAACCTCTCTATTTTCTTAACAAATATTTTAATTTAATTTAATATTTTAATTTTAAATATTTTAATACTATTTTCGACATTTTTTACAGTATCGATTAACAATCTATTATGAGAACTAATACCAATGACTATCCTAAATAAAATGTAGTAACTATTCATGAAACATTAAGCTATATTTGCCTTTTTACGTTTTATTTCGTGGAAACTATTAGTTATATCGAAAATAAAATCAGGGATTCTGTTACGCGAATGCAGACATAGAATTTTGACAAAATGACAGTCTACAGCAGACATTCAAAACGTCGTTTATATAAAATTCAAATTATTTCCAAATCACATAAGCCTTATTTGTGTCAAGTACACAAATAAGGCTTTTATTTCGTGGAAACTATTAGTTATATCGAAAATAAAATCAGGAATTCTGTTACGCGAATGCAGACATAGAATTTTGACAAAATGACAGTCTACAGCAGACATTCAAAACGTCGTTTATATAAAATTCAAATTATTTCCAAATCACATAAGCCTTATTTGTGTCAAGTACACAAATAAGGCCTATGTTCTAATAAGGCCTATACACCAAAAATTAAGAAGAATAAACCAAACTTGAAAATAAAGTACTTGATACAGGCCAGGCCTTATATGTACAGGTAGACCTTATTTGTATCAAGTACCTTACTACTAAATATGCCGGCTCGACTCTCTCAGAACTCTATGAACAAAAAGTTTACTAAAAATACTAATAGATGGCTTTGGTAGTACCATAGCGTAATATATCTATGAATATAAAGTTTACTAAAGACGCTAATAGCTGACGTTGGCAGTATCGTAATATACTTCAAGTTTAGGTGTTTTTAATATATGTAATACCCTTGTAAAAAGTATATTAGGGATTTAAACTATTACCATACCAAATTTCATCAAAATCTGTGCAGTAACAAATTAATACACAGACAGAAAGACAAAAAATTCTAAAAATAGGTTTTCTGGCTTCTACTATTCTTCTATATGCAAAATCAAACTCTTTTCAGATATTTTCATGTACAGAATTCACTGTTACAGTTTTATTATATATACAGATTGCATTGACAAATTATAAATCACTCAATAATGTTGACAATCCTGTCACAATGCAATTATCGAATATTGTGTCGTACATTTAGCATCAAAAAGCTACCGTGTAAATTGCTATCACCAACAGTGCATTACGGGAAAATAAATAATATGCACATTTACTATTTTTATGCAACTCATTTGGTAATTGGTAGTTGTGGAAAATTTTTGAAAATGAATAAAATAATGACAGTGAAAGGATTTTGGAAATGAGCAAATACTTCCTGCCATCACCTCCAGGTAATTTGGTAACCAGCCAATGATTATCATATTACCTCTCACAAACAAAGGAATCGACAAAAAGGCTTTTGATTTTTATCTAACATGTTATAAAATATATTTATATGTCACATGTTATAAAATATAGTTATAAAAAGTTTTTTATCTCACATGTTATAAAATATAGTTATGAAAATAAAGATATAATTTTTGACATTTATTACAAGGAAACATAAACTATAAATAATGGAGAGGAACTTGGAAGGAAAGTAACTTTGATATCATTTGATGTATTATTATAGAATAGGTTGTTCGAGACCATGAAATTACACATGTTACTTTTTCTGTTATTACACTATTATTACCACCGGTAGACATTTTTCTTTTAAATCCTTATCCAAATACTAGTAAAAACAACTGACTATACAGTCATATCAAATTACCGTCATATGGTCATATAAAATTAATTGTTTAGTTTCTGATCGATAAACAAGCATACATACATACATACATACTGAAAAAACGACAAATAAAATGTCATAAACTATTACCACCCATTCTCTAATTTATTTAAACTACTCTGCGGCGCTACCACCCTTAAAGGTCCTATACCATAATTAGCTTCCACTCAGATCGGTCGAAAGTCTAGCCCCGGAATGGAAATTTTCAGAAGTCCTTCTCTACGTCGTTGAGCCAGTGTTTCTGGGGACAACAGAACCTAGTCTCCTACCCCGTGCTTTATTTCTAAACACTCGCCGCATGGTCGTGGCCTCAGGCGCGCAACCCTCCGGCCCACTGTAGCCGCGCTCTCCATACTTCGCGTTGATTCTTTGTCCCTGATAGAGGCCGTAAAACTCTGCGCTGGTTCAAATGTGTCATTGACCGTTGTCGTTTATCGGGCCGTACACCTTCATATCTGTTTATCGTTTATCGGGCTGTACACCTTCATACCAAATGCGTCATTGACCGTTGTCGTTTATCGGGCCGTACACCTTCATATCTGTTTATCGTTTATCGGGCCGTACACCTTCATACCAAATGCGTCATTGACCGTTGTCGTTTATCGGGCCGTACACCTTCATATCTGTTTATCGTTTATCGGGCCGTACACCTTCATATTACTCTCCATACCTTCGCGTTGATTCTCTGTTCCTGATAGAGGCCGTAAAACTCTGCGCTGGCTCAAATGCATCATTGACCGTTTTCGTTTATTGGGCCGTACACCTTCATCGGGATTCTACTTGCGTTTGCATAGTTATCAGGTTTTTACTGTACTGGCATCCAGAACCGAATTATATTGGAATTCACCACTTCCCACTATATGATGTTGCTCAACTACCGTGATTGAACCAGAAAGTGATTTGTTCGTTATGAGTAAGAATAAACTTCTTGAAGTGTGATTTCAATAACATTACAGTATCGTTATGTACTGTAATGTTATTGAAATTATTAATTGTCTCGTTATCGTTTTTGAATTCTGTATATTTCAATATACCGAATGTAAAAGACTGACCATGTAAGTTTTATAATCCCACTATTTACTTATTGTTCCATCAATTTATCACTAAATCAATCAAATGCTAAAATCCATATTTCGATTATGATCCGAAAGATTACTAACAAGTAGGTACTACACAAAGTTTTATAATAAATATATCAAATTATCCTTTGATATTTTAGTTTGCTCAAAAGTTATATAATTTAACAGCCACTAATTACTTGGGCATATATAATTTCCTTATAATAAACACATAAACAAAAGCCATAATACAAAATAAAAACCTCTACCTAAAATCGCGTGCGCTAGCCACCTGGCAACGCCGTGCAATCAGCAACAGTGTACTTTGGTATTGGCGTCGAAAAAGTGCAAACAAAGAAGGCATTAACTTAAAAGCGTACAAGTCAACAACGCTTCATCGAGTACGGTTTAAAAGCTAGCTCTACAGACGCCCGCCATGTGACGCCTGTGTTTCGAGCTTTTAGAGTGATGTATAGCTCTCGTTATATGGGAGACACGGGTTCACAGGACCATAGACATAAATAATAGACATGTTCTTTTAGAATGCTCTTTTAGATATTTTTAGAGTAGTTTAATAAAACTTCATTCTAGCGAAAGGATTTATAATCGATTTTACAACCTCATTTTGATCAAAATATTTAGAATCGATTGCCAACTCGTTTCCTTTAATCCTAGATCGTAAATAGTTTACTTCAAAGTCTACTCACAACCCGCTACGAACTATTTATAAGATTTGCCAAACATACATGAAAATGACAGCAAAAACTGACATAAATCAGACATGGGATACACATGATGTTAAAAAAGGATGTTCGATTGCTACTAAGCTGTGTGCTCGTATACAGCATGTCCTTTATTTGCTAGCAATCAAGCACAGTGAAAATATTTATGCTTTTATACTGATAGCCGAAATGGAGGACTTCTTTTATAAAGCGAATTAAACAGTATTATGTTACTTCTTTCAAAAGTGATAAGAAAGAGGAAAACGTGAATGCAAAAGTGGGTTAGAATATAAAGGTAAGTGGGTTAGAATATAAAGATAAGTGGGTTAGAATATAAAGATAAGGGGGTTAGAATATAAAGATAAGTGGGTTAGAATATAAAGATAAGTGGGTTAGAATATAAAGATAAGTGGGTTAGAATATAAAGATAAGGGGGTTAGAATATAAAGATAAGTGGGTTAAAATATAAAGGGCGAGCAATGGATCAATTATATTTTGCGTATATTATTTGGACTTTCTATTACGTTTTTGTAAAGTTTTAAACGCAAATTTCGTAAAACTTCATTGTTGCAATACAGGGTAACAAAATTTAAAGTTTTGTTCATCACCATATCGAACCATTATCACTCACGTATAGCCCACGTGCCGCAGAATGAAATGCAGTTAACGCCTTCATAATTTCTTCTGAGCAAAACTTCCCTCTACCCCTTCTATATAGGGGAACATAGAACGCCGCGCCATTAAGTAGTGGACCATTTTACAAGCTTGCTCTTTTCTTATAGACATGCTAATAGCTCGCGTCGAAAGCCTCGAAAGTAGCTTTCTTTCCTGCTACTACTAGGAGAAGTTGTACGTTAATATTTGGAAATGATTTTAACATAACAAAAACTAAGTTTTTGTCATTAATTTAATGAAAATTAAGAGAAATTACACAATCAAATATTTCTAAATTATTTTATTCTTTGTCCCGTTTGAAACAATGACTTCGAGACAAAGTGATAATTTGTTTCGTACCCATCCGTTAAGTAAATTAATTAAAAAATCGTTCTGTGTCTTTTTTCAAAATTAAATTACTTTATTTACAAAAAATGTTTAAAAATACCTAAAATAATTATATTTTATTACGAGTATCTCAAAATTTATGACGTTGATTCTTTAATCTTCTTATATTGAAACGTTATTTCTTTAATAATTTTTTGCTGAATAGTTTTGGGAAAACAGTAGTTCGGTAGTTCTTGCATTTTTTTGGTGTATCTCTAAATATATCGCACCTAATATTATGAAATTTTTTTGAGTTCTATTCAAAACCTTCTATTCTATTGAAGAACTTCTATTAAAGACGTCATATTTCATTTCAATAATATTAAAGTTGAATAGTACCTAGGTACATAATGTATATCAATCCGATTTGGTGAAAAATACGTGTCTTCGAGGAACGGTTTAATAAATGTACAAAAACTGGATATTCATATTTTTAATTGTTACTAATTATATCTCAAATTGTGACGAATGACACGAACATCCTAAACTTCTAAACAGAGACATCAAAATACACCAACACAAACTTCCTTATCTTGGAAAAATTGAACAAAAATACCATTCCTTTATTATGACCTTATATTAAAGACACCGTATTTCATTTAAGTATTATTTAAGTTATATAGTACCTAGGTACATAAGGTTATATATCAATCCGATTTGGTAAAAAATACGTTTCTTCGAAGAACGGTTTAATATTTTCAAACGATAGCCAAAACTACATGTGGAATTTTAAAAATCTTATTTCGAAAAAAATGCTTAATTTGAAAAATTCCAATGTCAATATTTCTGAGCATTAGCTATTCTAATATAAACTGGTTAATATAATTTATTACGTATCCAAATTTTAAGTTTCTATCCCAGAAAATGACTGTAAAATACGAAAAAATTACTGTAGTGATCTCGTAAGTCTTCCGTTTTTCCTTTCGAGATGCGGAGCTCTAAAAAGATTTCTTCAATCTTTTCCATAATTATTTCAAGCTATATTTGTTCTCACTTCATTGGGCAATAAAATTGAGCAACCAGACTACTATATATAATATATATTTTTTTGAAACTGCGATATAATATTTTTTTTTTGAAACTGCGATATAATGTATTTTTTTTTGAAACCATGTTTATAAAAACTGACCTGAATACACAAGAAAAAACAATGGGACATGATTTTTTGAACCATTCACAATATTGGCATTATTTTACGGTTCACATATTTTATCTACGATTCACGGTTATATCTTACCGTTTTACGCGTATATACTCCACACTTCTCTATTTGTCCCCAGTGAGAAAACTAGCTTAATATACGGTTGTCGCTCGCGCGAGATTCACATCCGGAAAAATAATAAAATGACACATAGCGTTTTCTTACTCTGCTTCGCCAAATGGCGCGAATCAACTTCGCTGAGCCGTGAAAATATAATATAATAACCCGATTGAGATCGTTGTCTTCATCAAAAATAAAAATAATACAATCGACGGATTAAGACAACAATTTTGGAAATTCGACAAATGTCTTCCCCGTATCACTGACAAATTTTGTACTATTCATTAATATGAATAGTACAAAATTCTATAATTCTTTAGTATATAACGTAAGTAACAAATGTTTAAACATATCTAATTAACAGCAAACCTAAAATATTTATAAGCAATGCAGACGAATAAGTTTTGAGTCGGCGGCTGAAACTGCCGACTTTTGTAAAAGAATATCACTGGCCGACTTTCCACCGACTTACCGCACAAATCAAGACGCACAATTCATCGGCTAAATGCCGTACCAGTTATCGAGTGGTCAAACGTAATTCTATATTTTTTTTCGTTAACGTGTTTAACTCTTAAAGATGTAAACTTTTGATTTGAACGGCGAGAGTTAGCCAGAATCACTCCGATTATTTATAAGGGCGACTTTGTAGGACGTATGCGTTATTTTTTTCCGATATTGTCGGTGGTTTGCGTTATGTTTTATGGAATCGAAGCGTTTTGCTTACCATAATTTAGCTGAAGGGGAAATACCCATTTTCAACTAAGGAAACAAGTGTTTTTATTTTTACATCCTGAATCAAATTTGTCAGTCAGTATGACTATTTTTAAATGATGAGTTCGAAAGGTACTTAACCAAATTCAAAAATAAAACTTTCTCGTTGAAAAACATATTTCTTCCTAAATGTCGTCATAGATATTTTTTTTAATTGTCAATAATTTTATCTCAAATTATGACGAATGATACAAACATTCTAAACTTCTAAACAGAGAGATCAAAATACACCAACATAAACTTCCACATTTTCGGAAAATCAGATAAAAATACCATTGCTTTATTATGAATTTATATATAAGACGCCGTATTTCATTTCTGTATTATTAAAGTTGAACAGTACCTAGGCGCGTAAGGTTATATTTCAATCCGGTTTAATAAAAAATACATTTTTACGAAGCCACAGTTCAATACATGTACAAGAACTGAGCATTGATTTTTAATTGTAAATAAAGTTATCCCAAATTGTCACAAATAACACGAACATTTTTTACCTTAGAAAAAATGGATAAAAACACCTTTGCTTTATTATGATCTTATATTAAAGACGTCATATTTCATTTCAGTATTATTAACATTGGACAGCGCCAAGCTGCATAAGGTTATGTATCAATCCGATTTAAAAAAGAAATGCATTTCACGAAGCACGGTTTAATACATGTACAAGAACTGAGACACGAACATCCTAAACTTCTAAACAATATTGTCCAAATACATCAATTCAAATTTATTTACCTTAGAAGAAATATATAAAAAACACCTTTGCTTTATTATGATCTTATATTAAAGACGGCGTATTTCATTTCATTATTATTAACATTGGACAGCACCAAGCTACATAAGGTTATGTATCAATCCGATTTAAAAAAAATGCATTTCACGAAGCACGGTTTAATACATGTACAAGAACTGAGACACGAACATCCTAAACTTCTAAACTATAACATCCAAATACACCAATACAAACTTTCTCACTTTAGAACAAATGGATAAAAATACATTTGCTTTATGATGAACTTCTTTTAAAGACGCCATATTTCATTTCCGTATTATTAAAGTTGAACAGTACCTAGGCGCGTATGGTTGTGTATCAATCGGATTTAGTGAAAAATACATTTCTACGGAGCACTATGAGTTTAATACTTGTACAAGAACTGGTTGTTAATCAACTGTCCTTAAAACCTTTTAGACGTGTCTCAAACTTAAACGTCGGATCGAATCGTTCCGTGTTATTAACACAGGCTGGATCCATATGACTAAATAGATACAAATCATATCGAGATGCAATGAGTGAAATTGTTAGGTTAGGTTGAATCTAAAATCTTAACATTCTCAAATCAAAATAACATTCTACGTACATAGTCCTTTAAAATTATATAAACATTAGTATAATACATTGAATATGAAAAAAATTAGAATACAATATATTAAATTATAAAATATGTAATATTTTTAAACAACTGTTCCAAATAATAAATATATAAAATTATAAAAATCAATCATTCATTAAAAATTCATATCATCATCGTCAGTAACAGAAGAAATAATAATTACAGCAGACTTCTGGAAACCTGGAAGATTTAACTTCTGGAGACGAGAAAATAATAAAAAAAATTCACATAGAATTTAATAATAAAAGAAAAAATAACGTCATATTATTTTATGGGACTAACTGTTGTATAGTACCCGTATAAATGACTGCTTGTATTGAAATAACGAGCTAGCGAATATGTCCAGAGAATGGAATGTTCTGATGCGATCATTACAAAGTCTGTGCAATGGTACGCGAGTACTAACATTGATACGAGCGGTAGGTAGGTTGAAAAGCACCGGCCTACGGGTTCCTCTCCCAGGCACACAAAACTTCAGTTGCAGTTTCGTGTCTCCATTATCAGAGCAATCGTAACGACTGTGACAGATATCATAAAGCATTGTGCTTTATATCTGTCATAGTCATTTAACATGCTCCGAGTTTAATACAACTTTCATGGAGAGTACGGTATTTGGATGAGTATAATGCATTGCAGTCCTCTTTTTGATCGTATTGAAGTGATTTCCAATCATTTCTACACAACTATCTACACAACTATCAACTAACACAACTACACAACTATCAGATAGGACAGAAGATCGGTAGATCGGGGAGGAGAGATTCTAGCCTTTAATGAGAATTACAAAATATCATACTTATCAAAATTATTGCATGGTCGAAATATTACGTTCTGTCGTATAAGAGGAAACGGAAGAAAACTAAAGTACGTAAAATAGATTAAAAGGTCAAGAACCGAACATTTGCGACTCTAGTCATAAGGTATATGTAATGAAGGCATCTCTTATTAACAATAATATTTTGGAAATATATGCAACAGGATTTGCTTGAAAATATTTTGTTATCTAGATTTTTCAGAGTGCAGATATATAATTTATTTAAGAAACACTTTTAATTTAATACCTTAAATGACTTGTGTTTTCTTTTCTGGAGTAAAGTCATATTAAACTTTCGGCAATCAGTGAATTATACCCATATCATGTCACAAATAATATTGGAGGATTTTGCTTCATGATTGGCAGGCTTATTTGAGTTACAACAAAATAGAATATCTTCTAGAACCTCCAATAACGCCACCGAAAGCCCAAAAGACCGAGACGGAGGGGTCAACGGACAGATCATCACAACATTGAATTAAATTTGGGTACGAAGCTCCGAACGGAACATACGTCAAAAATCATATAAATAGGGTTAACATTTCGCAATATTGTTTAACATATAGAAATACCCAATACTCATAAGGAAATTGTTCCAAATGTTTGATTACTAATAATTTGCAAGTTTTAAATCGAATTGAATTAATTAAGAAACTAATTTGTAATCGCAAACGAGTTTGTATCTTTTGCAAATTTTAATTGTACACGTTTCTAGTGTTTGCAAATTTCGACGCGTATCCGACACGCACTTGTCTGCCTTTTTATTTTTAAAAGGCAGTGCATGTCGGATACGCGTCGAAATTTAAAAACACCTAGAAACGTGTACAATTAAAATTTGCAAAATATACAAACGTGTACATACAGGATGCTAATAATTAAATTATTATTAAAATATTCACCAGACGGTTTGAATCCTACCTGCGATTAATTTTCAATCTTCTAAATATAAAAATCAATTTCTTTTCATTATTTCTTCTCCTGTATTATCTGATTGTTTTATACAAAATATTAATTACACGAAAATCGTTTCCTTATTTTGTATCATTTAAATTAAAATACCTTATCTAAGTATCTCATAAATTAACGAAAGTAATTTAATCGTAACGTCAATTTTCGTTTAAAATACTTTATTTTTTGTACATTCGGTTGAAAACTCGGAACACATTTTTAAATACTTCCTACTACTAATACACAGAACGCATTTTTAAATGCTTACCCTACAGATAATCCACTGCGTGAGGCGGAAGGAAACTGTTTTCACATTAATAAAACAACTGTGACAAATATGGCGAAATTATAAAAGCTCCTGATGATTCCGAAATCATAAAAATGATTATATATGCAAAGCATAACATATGTCATGTTTTTCTTCGCTTTACCTCGTTATAATTAGGCCTATGTACGGTCGATTGACAGTACATCGCCAATAAATCTGCTGGCGCAAAGCCCGAGCGAACAGGGCTGTCAAAAAGTCCGTTCGTGCGTGATGTCTATTACGGGCTATCGCCGACATGACTTCAATGTTTAACGACTTCATTATTCACAAGCCAGTTGTACTTAACGTCAACTCCGGTGCTACGCGATCTACTTTTATTAATCCTGTAATGACTCGGGTACCTGCGTCGGTCGTTGCGGGCCCTGCCTCCTAACTAACTGATTCTCGGTTCGAATATATATATATATATATATATATATATATATATATATATATATATATATATATGTATGCGTGTGTGAAAGAATTATGGTGGGATAGGTTTCGAGCATGTAAGCTATTAAAATATAGTTAAGAATATTAAGCTTGCCTTTTCAGAATACTACTTCCATAAATTCATAAAAAAACACTTTAAATTGTTAGAAACAACAATAAAACGGAAATAAACTTTAAAATGAATAACATTTTAATATTTTACTTAAAAGTTTAAATTCTTCCACATTTTACGAAAAAAGTGCTATTAGGGTTGTCACAAATAAATTAAAGAACTACTAAGTAGCAACCTTCATTTTGCCATACACACCCAACGTAAACGAAATGACATTATCTACTCTGTTGAAAATGAGCCTTATCCTTTTTTTCCTTCCCGCTTCCCTAGCTTTTTTATGTTATTTATTTATCACCTTTTATGCATAGTACATATATCGGACTTATTGCTACATGAGTAATCTCTTCCAGGCAACCATAACTGATGTTGAAATTTAGGCGGTAATTACATTGGTGTTGAAATTTAGGCGGTAGATTGTAAGAGATTTTACAAGGAAAAATCTTTATAGTACATTAGTCCAAAAAAAAATAAAAAAATAAAATACAAAAGTATAAGTAATACAAACTATTGACATGATTTTGGATGGGAAAGACTGGAAAGGACAAGGGCGCAAAGGAAAAAGTTTCAGGAGAGACAGAACTTTTTCACTCGATCTTTGAAAATGTTAAATTAGGGAGGTGATTTTCCTGATGTCATGATCCAGGTGATACTAACTTTTTGCTACTTGGACAATGAAAGATTTTTCATAATTGGTAGAAGTATGTTTAGGAATAAGTAGGGTGAGTGAACTTTCAGATCGTAGCTCAGGGCCGTGAGCAGACATATCTTTAAATTTGCCAGTAAAATAATTTGGTCTCTAAGGATTTTTTAAGATGTTAAAAAGAAGTGTAAATATGTGAAGTTGGCGTCGACCATGGATCTTCGGCCATTTGAGGAGTAACCTGTATTCAGAAATATGATCATATCTTCTAAGACCGAAGATGTACCGGATGCATAAATTTTGAAGTCGTTCTAACTTATACAAACATTCTTCATTAAAATCAGAATAGCAGGCATCTCCATAATCAATTAGCGGTAACAGGAGTATTTGACAAAGGTAGATTTTCGTTTTAGTCGGTAGAAAATTTTGAAGATGTTTTAAAGAGTGTATCCTGTTGAAAACACAACTAACACATCTACTTGAGGGCGCCAACTAAGATTTTGATCGATCAGTAGGCCCAGGTTTTAAACAGTTGACGTATATGGTATTATTGTACTATTCAGTCCTAATTTCGGTAAACTAGGTAGGTTCAGTTTAGAAATCAGTCCTTGACTACCAATGATATTAGCTTGAGACTTGCTTGGGTTAACCAAACACCCATTTCATGAGCCCACTGACCAGTTAAAGAGAGATCTCAATTAAAAATGTCGATAGTTTTTCATAAGAAATGGAGGTCCGAATGCACATGGATTTGTAGGTCGCCAGCATATAGATGATAATTATAACAGATATTTTTAACAACATCGTCAATAAATACTGAGAAAAGGACAGGAGATAGAACTACACCTTGAAGTACACCAGCTGTAAGATCAGTCCACTCAGAATACGTATCTGACGACTAAACACATTGCCTGCATCCATGGACATATGAACCAAACCACTCAAGTTAATGTTGGGATATATTAAGATATTTCAAGCGCGCAAAAAGAATATCAAAATCAACAGAGTTAAACGCACTACTGAAATCAAGAAGCACAAGGACAGTGACTTATATTATCCATAGTCAAGCGTATATCATCAGTAACGTTAAGAAGGGTAGTTGAGGTGCTGTGACTAACTTTAAAGCCAAATTAAAGTGGATTTAGAGACTTATGAGCATTGAAGGAAGTAATGAGTTGACGATGAACAATACGTTCAAAGACTTTAGATAGAAGCGGTAGAATATATATGGGCCGAAAATCCTTTTTTGATCGCAAACCAAACAAGACGGGGATACTGCCGTAATATTCTAAAATGTTTAAAAGGGAAATGGTGAAAAACCTCAAATATATTTTAAATTGTTGAAGAATTGGTACACCGTTGGTATATTTTCACACGCACACACACAAAATAATAATAAGCTTTCGTGCTTACTTCCTCCCTTTGAAATATACCTATACGTGAACGTACTCTCATGATACTAGTTTTACTAGTACTTAACAGGTTTACTTTATATAAATATTAAAATATATTTCTCAATTGTATGTGAATAAATAATTCCCCGTAAATATAGGAATTCTCAGAACAACAAGAGCTTTACAAAATGTTAAAAGTCCGCAAATGTTTTTTTTAGCACTCCTCCAGAAAATACTTTAGAAGTGCACTGAATTGTTATAAACTAAAGATGTTTACGAATAGAAATTAATTGCAGTGTTATACACTGCTCATAAATTATTGGTTCGCTTAGCAGCATACGATATAAAAGCAACCTATGTACGCGTCATTTAAAATTTACGACGGAACCAGTCGACACTAAATGTGTTCCGTTACGCTACAAGTAATAACGCATGCAAATGTTACACAAAGTAACAAGAGTAAACGAGAAACTACTGGTCATTTTTCTGCCAAGTTTCTTTCTCGTAGTTGAACGATTTTCTTTCTCGTAGTTGAAAAAATGTAGTTTTTATTAATACAAATATCTTTTACTGTGTAGGCTTTGTAACGAATAAATTTAGTACAAATTATTTACGATATGTGTTCTTTTACTGCGATAGTGTAAATTTCCGTATTAAGAAATTAGATTGTAACGAAAAGGGACACACGTATATAATGCCACCAATAAATTTATCTTGCCTGTTTTAAATTTCCTTCAAAATAAATTCTCCGATTGAAATTATATTTTGCATATTCATTAAAAGAAAAACAAAATGAATGCGGAAAAAAATTTACAAGTTTTAGAGTTACAAGAGTGTTTAAATATAGTTTTAAAAAAAGATCAAGTGAAATACCAAGCGACTTACGTTATAAGAGTTGATTTCACATGCCATACATATATTTAACGATGAAATTATTATGCACGAAGAAAGGAAAACCTGTGAAGCATGAAGAAAACTCACACTACGAGTATTTAGTACGCATTTAGGCACTTGTGAACATTGAATGGTAAATAGCATTTATATCAAACTATAATTTTCCTTTTACCTTTGTGTAGTCCTCTAATAAACCCTAATTTTTCATAATTTTAAGTATTTGCGGAAATAAGGGAGAGGGTCTATATTTTTTTGCATATTTTTCAGTATATCTCTGAATATGTACTACCTAAAATGAGGAAAAAAATATTTTAAGGTCCTTATTATTAGTCCTTTCGAACGATACCTCACACTGTATATAGAATTTTAAAAAATCAAATGCTTCATTTGCTGCCTAAAGTTTCCATATAAATATTTTTAAGTGTTAACTATAGAGGTATGTGCGGGATAATATGATTTATAACTATACTAAATTTCTAGTTTTTACGTCATAAGATTTCTGAGAAAAACGGTTGTGATAGGCAAACAAACTAACACGCAAATAAAACAATTGTAAACCAGCAGAAATAACTGCTTAAAAGTTACAATTAAAAACTATAGTAACTTTCACGACTATGGTCACTGTCAATGAACAAGAATTTTAAATTTAACAAAATATCCATAAATGTAGAATTACGAAAAAAAAATAACAATACGCACGATGCCAAACTAAATTCAGAAAAACAATATCGAAAATTTTTTTCATTACGACGCAATTACACATCGAGGTAATTATTTTGGTAAGATAGTTTTCATACTGTCTTACCAAACTAAAGTGACTGCTCAAAACTTAGCGAACTGTTTTTGAGCAGTCACTTTAGTTTGGTAAGACAGTATGAAAACTATCTTACCAAAATGAAATTAAACACCTTTTCTGGAGTATAAAAACAATTATCTGTATAAATTGTACCTTGAAAAAAAAACAATATCTCATTCAACACATTACAAAAGTACAGACATCACGTGACACAGTCCGGCTCACGTGCACAGCCGTCGAGCAATTTCGCAAAAAAAGTTTCAAAGGGGAAAAATTGCAAAGCGAGCCCGGCAAAGCGCGAATCGTATTTGCTTGCTGATTGGAGTTTCGTTTCGTCCGCGGCTGCATTTCCATGCCTCCGCCCACGGCTAAGAGCGCAGACAGTGGAAAATTTGATGATTATTTATTAAAACGCCCGTACTTCAGCTGAGCGAGCTCACCACATTCGCCGAGCAATAATATCGGAAAATAAACACGTTTGGCAACGTTCGACCTGCTGCATGAAGCCGAGACGCTTGTAAATTGTAAAATATACCATCATAGACTACAGTAGTAAAATATGCCATCATTTTACGTCGACTTTAGAGGTTTTGTAGCTATTTTAGATCATCAGTTCGGTTGTAAAATATTTAATTGCTGCTGATCGTCTGGTTTTCTTTAATAGTTGCATTTTTTTTATTAATTAATGTAGATATTCAATACTTGTTTCGTAAGTTCCATGATGTAAAAATGTCGAAAGTAAAAGCGGAACGTACAAAATTGTTGTAAAGAAAACTTGCTAGCGTGCTTCATAATTAGCGTACTCTACGAACGGAAGCCACATGTGTAACATATAAATACAAATATGTATGTAATTGTCATGAGAAATGAACTAAATACGAATGTTTATTCTGAAACACAACTATTTCCGGCTTTTTAAAATTCATTACCAAAAGGTGAAAGCAAAATTTTATTAGCACCATTCTGTTGTCTGTTTATTAGTCTTTTACGACTGAACTATCTCAAATTCCGAGAAACTGTTGTACATTCCAGTCGTGGAAGACGTCGCATAGGGTAACGCTGGTACATCGCTTTTAAGTGGTAAAAGAAATGAGTTAGAATGGAAGCTAAGTTTATGTAAATGTCTATTAATAGAAGTTTTTTTTAAAACGCTTTCATTACCTTAGCCTATATGTATATATATATATATATATATATATATATATATATATATATATACGCATTTATATAGCGGAATCTTTCAATTAATTTTCACTCAATTCCACACGTCTGAATCTTTTAAAATTTTGCACATGTAGAAAAAACCAATGACAATATTAATATATTATAAAATGAAAAAAAAACATTTTAGGCATAAAACAAAAATTAAAATTATACTTTAAAAAACTAAAAAACGCGCTTGTATAGCAGCATGAACTAAAAAATAAAAATAACCTTTAAAAATAAAGACTTCGGTCAAGAGCGAAAGGAAGCCTCTGATGACAAAAAAAAATAATTATAAAAAAAGCGTGGCACCTTCTCGACCTACTTTTTGACTAAGATTCTACCTTTACAAATAGCTAACGATAGAAAAAATTTACGACAACTTATTTCAAGCATCCTACTATTTTTCTATATTAAATTTATTTTTTTGTCATCAGAAACATTCTTTCGCTCCTGGCCAAATCTTTATCTTTAATTTTTGTTTAATCTAACGTTATCTTTTAATTAAATATAACATTATATTAAACAAAGTTATATTAAAAAGTTGAAAATAACACAATTTTTTAAGAATATGCACTAAAAAATTTAAAAATAATCTTGAAATATAAAGATTTTAGTCAGAAGCGAAAGAATGTCTCTGAAGACAAAAAAATTAATTTAATTGCTGGGAAAGCAAGAAAATACAATAATTAAAGTTGATAACATTATAATTTTCCACGAGGTAAAGACTTACATCACCTCCATACTGACCCGCAAAGCATTCAACGTTTTAAAACATACCGATACATTTAACCAAAACACACTTATTTCGGCATACTCCTAACATATAATTATAATATACATTTTATAAGAATTAGTTTCGTTAGTGGATTTTAAGTAATAATTACATGTTCTAAAAAATGCTTTATATAATATGACCTTTGTTAATCCAATCGGAATCAGGAGAGCCCTTTTCGATCCCGCTGACGTTAACACAATCGGTCCGCTCAAACGACTAACTACGTATCGAAAACTATTCAAACATATTCACAGAGACGGAGATACTGGGTAGTATTAAATCAGCTATAAGCTAAATGTAACAAAAATCAACAATCTCCGTTATTCGCGTCGACTGGAGCATGGACCGGCACCGGAGCGACATCAACGCGACCGGGCCTACATTTTTGTGAGTTTTTATTTCAGTTTCTCCTTGTTTCGATATAATGCGAATGCAGTGCACACAAAGGAGTGCAGTTGACCGCGTAACCGAAGCGAAATGAAAAGATAAAAAGCGGCGAACAAAACTCTCGGGTCCGATGTGCCGAGGGGGAAGCGCGTTTGAATACGAGCGATGATGTGTGAATGTTGTTTTGTCGATGTGGACAGCATCGCGGTACGTGGAGGCGGTTACGAAGCGAAAGGAGATGTGTGGTCGCATAGAAACAGATGGTCTTTTATCGGTACAAACTCTGCTTAATGAAAACGATACCCTGAAGTTCCATGTGACGTCATAAATATAAATGTGGATATTATGTTGTCTGCTTATTGTTGTCTTGGTGATGTAAACATAAATATAAGCTAGAAGAATATTGAATTGAAACTTCTTTGGTCGCGATGAGAGTGAAATGTCAAGGTCGAATTTCGTATAAAGTTTTTATGCAACGTTTAGTTGTAACACCATAATGTAACGAATCTATGATAAAAAGGATAGAAAATAGATACTTATCTAACAAGCGAGAGAGATAGATGAACACGATAGAATAAGATAAGAAGTGTACGCATGCGCGAAAACAAACAAAAATGGCACTAATTATTGCTATCAGCTGTTTTATAAGTTATGTGTATTAAAAATAAACTGTCCAAATTTTGTCGATTTATTTATCTATTTATTACTAATTTTACGACTACTTCGTGCATTACAAGACTAACAAATTATGTATTAAGTACATTTATTTATAAATTCACAATAAACCGGCACATATAGTTGTATTAAATATAATTTACAATTGTGTATGTAAATTTACATAAAAATTTTGTTAAATGTTTACGATGATTTGTAATGACACTCGCTTAATATATTTTTCTTCCTCTCTCTCTCTCTCTCTCCCGTTTTACCCCTTACCTTCCATACTCAAAAATCGAAGGTCAGACACCAAAGAAGTTTCACTTCTATCATAGTTGCACGTACAATTTTTTTTTAGTTGAGTAAAGCTGAAATGACATGAATTATAATTTACTTTGTCTCAGGCTTTTGTTCGCGAAAACAGAATTGTTACTGACGTAGTTTACATCGCAATATACATATCGCGGCATCTGTTAACATATCGCGTTGCAAAATTTTACTAATACTACAGGAATAATACTTAATACTACAGGAATAATGATATTTATAAAGTTAACAAGTTACTACTTACATAAATTTTCCAAGTTTATTAACGATACGTTACTTAGTTCTAGATCCAAACAAACAAACAATCAAATGTACTTCCCTGGTATGACAGCAGTAGTCCTATACATAAATTATTAGCGTTCCAAATGTAATAACGATTCGTTGTTTGATGCAGTTATTAGTTAATAAAGAAACAAACACAAATTCATGGTCTTAAATCCTAAAACCTCATGTAGATATTATTGATATAAATACTGTACGTGAGTAATAAGCTATAAAAACTAAACGTATTCCAAATTTAGTGGCGACTCGTTGTTTGATCGTCATTTGGTAAAAAAGAAAAAAACACGTACACTTTTGTTTTATTAGTATTGCACGGGAGCCACAATACGCTACGTAAACTAAATATATCCCAAATGTAATCACTATTCCTATCTTGGTTAGAACATGATTAGCTAACAAAAAAGAATGCGAACAAACACACTTTTGGTTGCTTAATATTATATGCGAGGAATAGACCAGCGATCTTATGTACCATATAAACTAAACATATCCCAAATTTAATAGCAATTCGTTGCTTGGTTGTAGAATTAATAGGTAATGAAGAAACAAACAAAGAATCAAACACACTTTTATGGTATTCGTTTTTACACGTAAGCAATAATCCCCTATATAAATTAACGTAATGTTTAGTAGCAATTCGCTATTTGGTTGTAGAGTTATTTGATAATAAAGAAACACACAAACAAAGAAACAAGTACACTTTCGAGTTAGTATTATTACGCACGATCAATAGTCAGCTACATAAATTGTAAACATTCTAATTATAGTAGCCATGTTTTGGTTGTACAGGTACTAGATAACAAACAAACAAAAGACAAACAAACACACTTTCGTGGTATCACTATTTCGGAAATCATTCGCCTGTATAAACTATAGGTAAAACAAATTTAGTAGAAATTTATTGCTTTTTAAATAGTTATAAGATAACGAAAAACAAAAACACTTTCTTATATTAGTATTACACGCGTGAATATTCCGGTACTTAATTTATACGCATTCCACCTTTAGTAACTATTCTTGGTTGTAGAGTTATTAGGTAACAAAGAAACAAGCAAACAAAGAAACACACTCTCGTGGTGTAAATATTTCAAGCAAACAATTGCCCCCTCCATAAATTATACGCATCCCAAATTTAATAGCAATGCGTCACTTTGTGTAGTTATTAGATAATAAAAAACACAAAAACCAACAAACACATTTTCTTGGCATTAGTACTACACTAAAACAATAGTTCGCTACATTAACTATACATCTCCCAAATTTACTAGCGATTCATTACTTGATTACAGAATTATTAAATAACAAAGAAACAAACTCATTAACATTTATAATATAAGAATCATTTAAAATGTGTAAATCGATATTTGTAAGAGTAATGGTTTCTATTTGTGTTGTTTTTTTAATTTGTTTAATACAATTCCGCATAAACAAGCAACTACTCAAATTTATCGCCAAGACAAATTTCATTTTACTTTAAAAATTCATTATTTTACAAAAAAGGAAAATATTTCCTTATATAATTGATTCAGTTTACTTAAAAACTGTACTTGAACTAAAATTCCACTTGCCATATATTATTCATCACAATTAAATGAAACTACGTGATGTAGTATTATTTCTACTCTATTAAAATTCTTTACCACAACCTAGGTTTCATTGTATTACAACATCTTCATGTGGGCTATTAGCAAAGATGAAAATATTGTAATATAACGAAACCTAGGTCGTGGTAAAGAATTTCAATAAATTTAAAGCAAAAGAATTTTAATACTACATCACGTAGTTTCATTTAATTGTCAATAATGGATTTCTACAAAATTAACGCCAAATATATTCAAGTATTACAAAAAAAAACAAGTTTTACAAGTCTAGCATTGGACAAAATAGCATTGGACAGAATAACAAGGCTAGCATTGGGCAGAATGACAAGTCTAGCAAGTCTAGCATTGGACAAAATAAATGACAAGTCTAGCATTGGACAGAATAAACTCGGTACTGTTTGCTTAGTTTAATTTTTCACGAGCAGCTAAGTCAGTAATTGTTACATCCAATTGAAGTTATGTTTTAATACCAATAACCGGAACATACTCGCACATGGCACTCATAAAGTAGAAGAGTCAGTATTTGATTCTTTATACATTATACTTTTATATAATTCGTCATTATCCTTTTATATAATTCACTTGAAGACCTGGCGCTGTCATAAATCGCGAGTGAACCTTGATCTATTTATATCCCATAATACTATAAAATATTCTGGGACTTGCAACAATGTTTTTAGTAATGTACCGAAAAAGCATCTTAAAATTTAGTAGCCAAATGATAATGAAAAACATATATCCATAAAACTAAATTTAGGTTAGGTTAAATGCTAAAAAATACATAATTAGATAGGCTAATAAAAAGCAATATTAATTAGTATCTTTATGAGATAATTATATAGAAGAATATTTATAAAAATATAAAAAAATTAAAGTAAATATTTGTCATCGACGCCATAAATATATGCATCTGCTTCTTTCAAACCAGGGAATAATAATATTGACAGCGCCACTTTTTAAAATGTATAAATTTAAGCAAATTTATATATATATATATATATATATATATATATATATATATATATATATATATAATTAACAACAAAGGTTCTATGTGTAAGACATATAAGAACATGATGTGCTTGATAGAAACATGTGAGGAATGTCTTAAGTTAATTGATATTATTTAAGAAAATAAATATATTTTTTCTGATAATATTTCTATTTGTTGTTTCGTTCCATTTTAACCGTTAGAGTGCCGACGAGCGCCATCGCGTTCGTGCGCGTACTAACTAAATTTGCCACGAGCGCGATGGTGCTCGCGAAATCGTTGCTGTTTAGCACACGGTAGGGGAAGTTGCTCGCACGCATTGCTAATTTTTTATCTACCGGACTGCGAAAATCACGATGTGACCTTGATTTCAGTTTTTGTTATAATTTTTGTTCACAATATATATTTCTATAATTTACTTTGTATTTTATTATCCTCGTACAAGTTTTTATTAAGAAAACACCGAAAAAGTTATTAAAATTGGATAATTTTTGGAAGAGATACAATTTCTTTTCGAGACAAAGGTAAATGACATCAAAAACAAAAGATTTCATTTGCATTTTTAAGTATATATGAGTTAAAAACATTGGCACTAAAACAGTTACGTTCTCAATTACCAATTTCGTGTGGGAGACATTATAAGGCTTGCTAATTTTAAGTGACACAGATTGTTCCTGCTTCAAAGACCTCGTGCAACAATCCGCTCAAACCTGCTCCTTTCACTAGTACATTGACTGCACAATGACCTCAAAATTTACTGTACCGGATCTAGATCTCCATATACGTGTATATTCAAAATTCAGACCGCCTCCACTAAAACTAGGTTACTAGCCCTTATAAAGTTCTTCTGTTCTGACCCTCGTGATTCTTATATTGTTAACGACAACCCCTTTGTGTTGTTTTAAAGGTAATATTATAAATTGAATTTAAAAAAAATATTGAGCAGAAATTAGTATAGCTCTTTTATAAAATATAAGCTAAAATTTTAGTAAAAAATTAAATCATTTCATTTTTCACAATTTTTAAAAAAATTTCCATAATTTTCCTCATTCGAAAGAGAGAGAAAAACGCTACACTTAATGTCAGAGGTACTACGATTACGAAATTAAAAAAAAAAAGAATTTAAATCGAATTGTTAACGTTTGAGTGATTGACGGAATCAGTTACACTGTTCGTAAAGTTCCCCTTGTCAGTTCTTCTCCTTATAAATGCGTACTTTTAGAAGCCACCATGTGATTCATATTCAGTGGACATATTTTTCATACAAATTGTAATTCATAATTAACATCCACATTTAAACATCTTATTCTTAGTGTCTTAAATTACGAACGTTTACCTACCCATTACACATCCATTCATCGTTGTGTGTGCTATGTGTCCTATTTAACTTTCCAACTTTTCAAAAAATATACTCGAAAATTTGACCAAAAATGTAAAGTACATTTTTACTATAATTTACAAAACTTAAAATACTAAGATCTTTAAATAATTAATTACACTTTAACTCTTAATATATTCGATTATACTAAGTGTAATTTAAAAATGAAATCGGCAAAGACGAAAACAGTTGTGAAACAGTGGCAGAAAAATTAAAACTTTAGACTTAAAGATACGTTATCTGGTCATTCTGTTTCATCAAAATTTTGAAAAATCGAATGTGACCGAATCGAACCTGATTACAATCTATATCGAACTATAAATTTTCGTTTTGGGATTTCAAGTCTCTTGATTTTACAATTTTCATGCATCACCATTTTAAAGTTTAGTTATCAAAAAATGTCTCGCGTAGAAATTAATGAAATAAAGTTGCTTAAGTACAATATAAATCAATCAAATTTTAAACTGTAGATTAACTAATCCACAGTTTAAAATTTGTTTTTATTGTCGAAAAATAAACTCCATTATAAATTCCACAATATAAATAATATTTTTAAAAATAATATTACATTTGTGCACAAAATTATTTTAGACTTAAACATGAAGCTCGAATTGGCACAGTAGTCTCAAAGTGTAAAAAGGAAAACAGTTCAAAAGGAATAGAACACAGTACGTACTGTCAAATTTGTTCAAAAATTAGATTGGTACTATCTGCTAATTTAAAAAAAATCAATGTTTTATATATATTTCTCCCACTTTACATTTTGTATGCAAACACAACAGTGATGTTCACATAGGAATCGCGATGCACTTACTATGGAAACCTTAATACAACACAATTATTTGTTACACGATTTTTTTTAGGAAAATCACTTTTTGAAGCTAATTCTTTAGCAGTAACCTACAACAATATAGTAATAGCGTACTTTTTAAAAGCTTTTTAAATTTAACACAACGTAATGTTAACAATTAACATTTGATATTTTTATAAGAACTAAGACGTACACCAATGATAGTTTTTATGAAGTTTAAAATATATTAGCTTACATTTCCTATCACAAATAGAAGACGAGATTCACGCGACGAATTCGAATATTAAAAGCTTAAAGTCACAGTTTTTAAAAATAAAATATGCAATGGGCTAATGCAGAGAAATTTAATACAGACTTATAGAATCTATAAGTAGACACCCAATAAAAAATGCAAACAACTTGATATTATACAAAAATTAACACGTTTTTATGCAGTATTAATTATTTATTATTATGAGAAGTGTAGCTATAAAACCATGCTATTTAAAATTAGCTCTTCTACACACGTAAGACTGATTCACTTCATTACTTTTTTACTTTATTCCTAACTTATATTTAATAACAGTTATCATTATTTGTTATATACAAAGTCATATTTAACACTAGTCTTCATTATCTGTTTATATTGTGATATTCTAAATTAATATTAATTAATTGTACATCGTTCAAATGGTAAGAAATAATTTTTCTACTTATTGAGAAAATTTGTGTCCCATCGGAACGTTTTTGTTTAATTTTGTTGTAGTGACAAAATCGAGTAATCTTAGAATTGCATATACAGTCACTTTAACTTTATATACAGCCACTTAAATCTTAGAATTTTTATTTACAATCAAATTTGTGTCTCATCGAAATGTCTTTGTTAATTTCGTTGTAGTAACAAAATCGAGTAATTTTAGAATTGTTTATACAGTCACTTTAACTTCATATACAGTCACTTAAATCTTAGAATGTTTATATACAATCACTTTAACTAACACGTAACCAAATTACTTTTGAGCGTTGATGCCCCTATATTTTTTCGACGAACGATATTCGTATTTTCGCTCTAGTGATAAGTTGAACTTAATATTGCGATAGGACGAGATATTACGCGGAGAATAATATCGGTATAAATTCATGTGGAGGCATTAAAGCCAACAATGGAGGCGGGAGACCGCATTCAGGCCTGCGGCAATAAATTACGCTAAATGCTACAGAAAAATATACATTTCAAAAATTATTTTCGCCATAATGGTCGAGTTTTTATTTCAAAGCGATCATTGCCTGTTTTATTATTTTTAAATGGCTTATAGGTTTAGATTTAATTGGACATTCGTTGCTAACTTAGGCTTTTATTTCCGTTGTTATTTAGCTTTGAAGCGATAGTAAGCATGTAAATCTAAAAATATATGATTAATGCGTAGATTAAATCTTCTGTTATTAACTATCATATCGAAAAACCTGTGTTTTTTCAGCAATGCCTACATTCATGTCTATCTTATACAAAATCATCTTTTCCTTAATTAAAAATTCTAGTATAAATGGAACTCGAAATAAGAGGGTTTCGTACACATTTAAGAACTTATAAAACACAATTAAATGAAACTACGTGATGTAGTATTATTTCTACTTTCTTTAATTTCTTTACCACGACCTAGGTTTCGTTGTATTACAACATCTTCAGCTCTTTGCTAATATCACATCACTAACATCGCAGAATCTTTGCTAATATCCCACCTGAAGATTTTGTAATACAACGAAACCTAGGTCGTGGTAAAGAACTCAAAGAAAGTAGAAATAATACTACATCACGTAGTTCTATTTAATTGTGAATAATGAATTTCTACAAAATTAACGCCAAATATATTCAAAACTTATAAAACTTTAAGAATACATGGTAATTCTATTAAATGATTTATGAATTTTAATTTTTCACAACGTTAATGTATACTATATGTAATACTATTATATTTTTTACAGGCGCAAAGACATGGCACATATTTAAATAATATTATTTCTCACCATGTAAATATATATATGTATTGCCTAATATAGCTTTCACAGACATAATAAATATATATTATAAAATACAAAGTATTCCTGCATTTAAGTCATTTGTATGGAGTTTCTATGAACTTTTAAATACCCAATTACATGTCATAAGTTATTCAACAACCACTCATATACTAATAAAACCTACTTAGCTGTAATAATTTTCCTTTCGGTGTCGTTGTATGTTAATTGCGTTGTACGTTGTTTAATTTCGTACCATTTTGAATACTTTTCAGATAGTCAGAAATAGTGGTTTAACTGGTAGGAGGTGAGAACACGTAACTAACAAAGATGATTACTTTCAAGCTTAATATTTGGTAAACGGATCCCTGAATCGAAATAGTGTTCGTGACATAATACCCAATACTTTTGAAATGTCTATTCAATGATCCCTATACAATTATAATGGAGTATGCGAAAAATATTACCCCGTACTATATGTAGTTAAAAAACTTTTTAAAAAATTTTATTTCACAATTTTTTAGGTCTTATAAATATGGATGACCATCCATAACTAAATGAAACTACGTGATGTAGCATTATTTCTACTTTCTTTAAGTTTTTTACCACGATCTAGTCATTGTATTACAACATGTTCAGGTGGGCTATTAGCAAAGAATGAATTCTTACTATCTGAAAAGTATTCTTTACTAATAGTCCATCTGAAGATGTTGTAATACAACGAAACCTAGGTCGTGGTAAAAAAACTTAAAGAAAGTAGAACTAATACTACATCACGTAGTTTCATTTAGTTGTGAATAATGAATTTCTACAAAATTAGCACCAAATATATTCATTATGAATGACCATGTCAAATTTCAATTCCATACCACTAATAGTGATATACAAATGGACAGACAGGCGGACATGGCGAAACTATAAGGTTTCCTACTTTGACTACGGAACCCTAAAAAGATATTATATATATATATATATATATATATATATATATATATATATATATATATATATATATATATATATATATAGAGTTCAATTATAATATAATGTTTTTACAGTTAAATCATAATCTGTCATTTTCCTTTTTAATTTCTTCACGCTCTTTATATATTTCTGTAATACAGTTTACCTCATATTATATTACATAATTTTATTATAACTTTATATAATAATTATTGTAGCCATCTTATATTAAAGTATAGCAATCAACGATTGCAAGGCAGTGTAAGGGCCGCATTTTTCATGAACAAAATTCAGCCTTATGTAAGCAGGCCAGTATCATTATCGTTATCAAAAACATATTTATTTATTTTAAAAGATAGAATAAGAAAGAAAAGCGATACTTTTTTATTTGAATTGTGTCATTAATCGTTAATTTCTATATGCACTAATAACTCATAAATGAATGTAAACATAAAAAAATCATTTTTATCCATTATATAGTCATCACGTTTAGGTTGTAGAATTATTATTGTACATAGATTATTGAGGTATATTTAACCAATAATAAATCACAAAGCAAATATACCTTAATAATAGAATTAATACTATATCAACTATAGAATAGATTACTGTGTTATTACTTAAACTTATTTAGAGAGTACTCGCCACCTTCATTTACATGTTCTACTTGATGAATTTTGACAACGGGCTCTTTACTGGTATCATGGTCTAATATTTTCTGTTTAAATTCCTACATAAATCAATATTATTCAAACAAATAAAAGCTAAAGCCTCCAAATCACAGAGGCATCATAAATTAAGCTCAATCTACCTAGTGATGTTTTTCGTTTAAGCTCATGACGTATTGCTAAATTTCTAAACATATTGATCCACATAACTTCTTTTAAAGCTTTGGCTTCGTCAGTAAACCATAAAAACTATCTCCTGTGATATTAGAAAAATGAACCTTTTTATCTCTCACACTGCAGATTAAAGTTAATTGATACAAAAAATTTAATGTCATAATTTCCATATCTTCTTTGTCGCCTATATGAAATAAATTGAAACATAATATACAACAACCTAATTATTTAGTTACATTCCTAAAGAATTTATGTCCAAATATTATTTCATTATATATAAAATAAAAAATTATAAAAGCAAACCTTATATTCGCAGGACGTAAATGTCTCTCATAACATCAAACCGACTATCAACATAAATCATTTAAACACCAGTAGAACTAAAACACTGGACTATAGCGAGCACACATCCGCCCCGCAATTTACGGAAGCAGTTTTGAAACAGTCATAAAATACAAAGTTGAAAACTAAAAATTATAATTTGGAACGTTATATTTACAATGGGTTGCTCTCCTAGTAACAAGCGACTGTCAACGTGAATAATTTAAAAAACAACAGAAATAAACACTCGGCTCTAGAAAGCTTCTATCCGGTCCCTAAATGAGGGAAGCATTTCAGAAATAGAAAATAGAAAATCAAACCGACTAACAACATGAAGAATTTAAACAATAGCAGAACTACAACATTGCACCTTAACGAGCCCCTATCCCCTCTCCAACTGAGAGAAGCATTTTCAAAACAGTTGAATTATAAATAAAAAAATTGAAAAATTGTAATTAGAAACGTTATATTCGCAATGAGTTAATCTCCTAATATCAAACGGCTCTCAACATATCAATAATTTAAACTTAGTTATTATTTAAATTTAAGTACTTTAAACTGCTGGACTCTATCTGCTCTCTGATTGAGGAAAACATTTTCAAAACTTTTGAAAAATATAAAACTAAAAATTATAATTAGAAACGTTATATTAAACCATAATGAATAATTCTAACAATAGAAGAACTATAACCGTGGAACTTAGCGAGCCCTTATCTGGTCTCTAATTGAGGGAAGCATTTTCAAAATAGTTGAATTTTAAATAAAAAAATTTAAAATTGTGATTAGAAACTTTACATTTACAAATGGCTACTATCGTAATACTAAACCGAATGTAAACAAGAATATTTTAAACAGCAGTGGACCTACAATACTGGACTCTAACATGACCGTATCAACACGTTAATTTACAGAAGCATTTTCATAAAAATTGAAAAATATGAAACAAGAAAAGTTAAATATTAATTAAAAACGTTACTTTCGCAGTGGGTTACTCTAGTAATATCAAACCGCCTGTCAACAGGGACAATTTAAACAACAACAGAACTACAACACTGGACTCTAGTAAGCCCGTATCTGCTCTCTAATTTACGGAAGCGTTTTCAAAATAATTGAAAAATATGAAACAATAAAAGTTAAAGTATAATTAGGAACGTTACTTTCGCAATGGATTACTCTAATAATACCAAACCGACTGTCAACAGGAACAATCCCAACAACGACAGAACTACAACACTGCACTCTGGCAAGCCCGTATCTGCTCCCTAATTTACGGAAGCGTTTTCAAAAGAATTGAAAAATATGAAACAAGAAAAGTTAAATTATAATTAGAAACGTTACTTTCGCAATGGGTTACTCTAATAATACCAAACCGCCTGTCAACAGAACAATTTAAACAACAACAGAACTAGTACAGTGGACTCTGGCAAGCCCGTATCTGCTCCCTAATTTACGGAAGCGTTTTCTAAACAATTGAAAAATATGAAACAAGAAAAGTTAAGTTATAATTAGGAACGTTACTTTCGCAATGGGTTAATCTAGTAATACCAAACAGACTGTCAACAGGAACGATTTAAACAACAACAGAACTACGACACTGGACTCTGGCAAGCCTATATCTGCTTTCTAATTTAGAGAAGCGTTTTCAAAACAATTGAAAAATATGAAACAAGAAAAGTTAAATTGTAATTAGGAACGTTATTTTCGCAATGGGTTACTCTAGTAATACCAAACCGACTGTCAACAGGAACAATTTAAACAACAACAGAACTACAACACTGGACTCTGGCAAGCCCGTATCTGCTCCCTAATTTACGGAAGCGTTTTCAAAACAATTGAAAACAATGAGTTAATTAAAGTTTATAATAACGTCTAGAAAATTCCACCCCAAAACATCAGATAAAACAAAATCTTGCGAAAAGTTGCAGCGAAGTGCGTGCGAATGGCCAACTCGGAAAGTGGATCGCTTAACATAAAGTGAAATTAAAATTATTGCAGGAAGTTATTTTCCTCAAAGCTTCAAGGTTTTGTAGCCGCGAGTTTACGTTTACGTTTTTGCGAGGCTCGCGGACGCGGAGCGAAGTTTTCCAAATCGCCAATGGCAATATTCACAAACTTTATTATGAATGGAGGGCCGTTTAGGGGCGCCTCAGCGCCGTAGGTGTGAGACCGCACACTCGACCGATAATTCTTTAAACTTTATTGATGTTTTGGCTTTACAATTCAAATATTGTGCTCGAACACATGTGACAACTTGTCTTTTGGGCGTGTACCTACCTAACATTGCGAGGAAACTTTCCGAGTTATTTATCCCTCTACGAGGATAAGAATCATTTGTCATTTTTATCATTACAGGTTGATTGTATTGTGTCATGTTGCGCTAAAATGATAAGGTCTAGAAATTGTTATACCACTGTTTATTATAGCCAATCGATTTAGAAAGTTATTTGTAATTTCCTGTTAAATTACCAAATTCGTCAATTCCGTTCGCGTTATCAAATAATATTTAATGTCTTATGACCATAACTTTACGCAAACCCTCTAGTACCAAAACTGCTAATCGTAAAATGTAAACTATTTTACAAAAATAACGTTAACGAGACTAAAAAATTGGTCAATATTTTTTATTAACAGAATTAGTATGACAAATTGCCTAATTCGTCAATTCCGTTCTCATCATCAAATAATATTTTATGTCTTATGACCATGACTTTACGCAAATCCTCTAGTACCAAAACTGCTAATCGTAAAATGTAAACTATTTTACAAAAATAACGTTAACGAGACTAAAAAATTGGTCAATATTTTTTATTAACAGAATTAGTATGACAAATTGCCTAATTCGTCAATTCCGTTCGCATCATCAAATAATATTTTATGTCTTATGACTATGACTTTACGTAAACCCTCTAGTACCAAAACTGCTAATCGTAAAATATGAAAGTATTTTATAAAAATGACGTTAACGAGACTAACAAACTTATTTTTATTTATATTATATTTGTTTGTTAATAGAATTAGTATGATATTGGACTTCGAGGTCTTTCTGCGACTCTCAAACAACACATATAGTAGATAAAACAATCACATCATTCATCTTTTTTTTTTAATTCTGATAACTAACTTTATGATTTCTTAATATTTTTTTGCAAAATATGCATTCTTAAAGTAAAAATGATGCGGTTATATATTCAGTTTACGTAAATACTCTTCCGCCTGGTATTTTTTTCAATTTTTTGACTTTTATCTTATTACAATAGATATTTTTTTCTATTAATAAACATATTTAATCTATTAGCAACCAAATTTCCAATTGTGTGAAATAGATAATCTTTATTAATTTATTATTAACTCATCACTATTTGTACATTCATTATTACAAAATAAGATTTAAATTTATATTAGTAAATATAGAAAAGATTAATTTTCTGTTTCACGAATTAATCTATAATCTTGGCAAATAAATTTAAAATCAATTCATTGTTAATTCGCTAATAATTACACTAGCTAATAATACAATGTTAACACCAAGAAACAACTTTTTCAGTTATTTATATTAAATTATATCATCATTTTATCCATAGATCATAAAATTGATGACAATTTTTTTACTATTTTATACGTAATGTTTAAAATGACAAGATCTTTTGTTTTTCAAAATTAAACTTAATTTATTAAGTAACTAATTTCAGAGCAACACCAAAACAAACAGTAAAGTCAAAAATAAAAAATTTAACGAGGATCTAACTACAAAATAACAACACAACACCGACAACAACTTTTCTACTGCGTGCACATGGCTTATATACTTTTAGCTTATATACTTTGGCTTATATTACTTTTGGCGGCTTATATACTTTAGCACCAAATCTGCTAGTGATTTCTATCATATTCGGCCCATTTTTCACCGTATGCCGTTTGTCGTCAAAATGTCCCTTTTTAGATACTTTTCGTTTAATACATTATCATACATAACAAGTGCTACTTAATATTTTAGTAAAGAAATATTCACAAGATATACTATTTTGTTGCAATATACAGATTCTGTAATGAACTCTAAGAATCCTCTTATTTTTAAAGTTTGTCAGTTGAACGCTCAACGTACAATTCATCTCATGTGATCAAGTAAATATTTACAGTTGTAAAGCTCAAAAGTCACTAAAGTTTAAAAAAATGTTAGTGGGATATGCTGTCTCGTACAATAAAAGGATCATAAGCATTAAATGCATGCATGCCGTATTAATCAAGCATTAAGAAAGCATATATGAATGTGTGTTTCATGCATGCCGTCTTAATCAAGCATTAAATACATGCATGCCGTCTTAATCCAACATTAAGAAAGCATATATGAATGTGTGTTTCATAAATGCCGTCTTAATCAAGCATTAAATGCATGCATGCCGTTTTAATCAAGCATTAAGAAAGCATACATGAATGTGTGTTTCATGCATGCCGTCTTAATCAAACATTAAATGCATGCATGCCGTCTTAAAAAAGCATTAAGAAAGCATACATGAATGTGTGTTTTAGAATAATCTATAGTACTACATAAAGTGGAAAAAATATTTGTTTCTATAACTAATATATCATGACACTACGATTCAAATTTGTCATCACACTACGATTGATAGGGGCAGAATAGTAGTAACAAGTGGGGAAACACTGCCCAAACAGTGTACAGTAGAGAGATATCGACTTATTTATTAACATTGTGTTCATCCCAGATGTTCCCGCTGATATTCACCTTGATAACGACATAATTATGATAATGCCACATGGACGGAACCGCGTGGCACAGTCATTAATACTCGTACATATATTCTGCCAATAATATTTTCTTGTTTATTTAAAAAATGATAATTGATTTTATTTATTTTAAAAATAAAAATTTATAGATTCTGAGCCTTTGTTACTAGAAAATGAAAACGACACCTAACGTATTAAAATTCTTCAATTAAATTGTACTTACGAATATAAAAATAAAAGCTAACTTCTGCTATTTCATTCAACAAATATGGAACAAAATCCAAGAAGGAATCATCACTCTGATAATATCAATCATACAATCGAAATTATATTTTATCCAACAAAATAAACCACATATTTATATATAGATAAAATTTATCTAATTAGGGGCGAACTCAACCCGAACAAAATCCATTACTATATACGCAGAGATTAATTTAAATCACATTTCGACCGCGAAATGGGCTTAAAGCACATCAGAACGCGAGACAAGCTATGATATAATGCAAATCGGCCGGTCTATTATTGTAATAGGGCCGGCTGCAAGAGTTTTTGCATAATTTAAAACTATCATTGTATGTGATAGGTAATTAACATTTGCGCGCTCGCCGGCTAATGAAACCTACGAGCGGGCCGACGGCCACCGCCGCGCCGTGCGTCGATCAAATTAGTGCCCTCATGTAAAATTCAACATTGGCGGGATGCGGGCCTGCGTGTGCGTGCCGAGTACACCATTCACGACCTGCAGAGAAGCTTAGTTATAATTGATTTCAGCCTTTACTTCATTCAATTTTCGGTCTTAAATTACCAGAGTATTTAGCAAAATTGCGTTGATTAAAACACTGATTATTTAGTTGAAAAGGGAATACAATTAATTAAAACTATATCTTAGCTTAGGGTTAGAGTTTTTAGAGAAAATCATCAATCGGCAATCCCAATTATAGCATCGTACTTGAGGAGTACTGCACTACGGAAACAATTAGACATGGTGTGAATGTATAAATAAATACCAAACAATTACTTGCGAAAAACTAGTTCTATTTGATACGCTATTGACCTATAAATACTCAAATGCTTGACTACTTATCCATGTATCATAAATATAAAATTATCCAAGAGCATTCTGTTACATGTTTGATCGATTGCTAAATGCGAGGTATAATTCCATAACCTCTATCTGTATTACATCATTGGGACCAGGCGTGAACGAATAAATATATAGTAAACCACTACTTGTGAAAAACTTATTATATTTTATACTCTTACATATAAAAATAAGCAATGCTGCAAGTATCGTAAATATAAAATTTTCCAAGAGCATTTCACTACAAATTTGATTTAATTACAAGTACAGCTCCGTGAATTCTGTCTGTATTACATCATCGGAATATGGAGTGAACGAATAAATGTATAGCAAACCACTAGTTGCGAAAAACTTACTAAATTATATACGCCTCACACGTAAAAAGAAGCAAATGCTTGACTACTTTAATTCGCTACCTGATTGATCAAGTTATAAGAGATATAGCTCTATAATTTGTTACAATTAACCCACCTGAAGTTTGCCCACATTAATAGCCCACCTGAAGGTGTTATAATGCAACGAAATCTAGATCGTGGTAAAGAACTTGAAGAAAGTAGAAATAATACTACAACAATTTACCACTTAATAACTATATAATTGGATAAATCTTGATGACCCAAACAATTTAGAAAAGAAATTGTTTATTGATAAGTTGATTAATCATATTTTTACAAATAATTTTGTTAATAAAATAAAGGTTCTGACCAAAAGCACTATCCACAGAATTTTATTTCGTACTAGACGTAGTTAAATCTCCCAATGTTATGGACTTAGCATAGACTTAATACACTACGAAATATTAAGTCTATGGTACTTACTAAAATTATCTTGTAGTAACTTTAAGTCAAATTGTAAAAAAAGGTTTAATTTTATACTTTCATAAAACTGATTTCCACGACGTCACTCGTCATGCGAGGAAGAACGTTCTTTCAAAATTTCACTCATCAATTGAATGCTACATTTTTTTTAAAATTTAAAACGACCTAAGATAATCAATCTTTTATATTCCAAATGGTTTATTCATTTTAGTTATCTTAAAGTCACGATGATCTAAAATAGACTGATAAGAAGTCTGGCGAAGTTGCTTTAAAAACAGAGTTTATTATCTTTTAGGAATCACCACCACATTATATACACCATTACTGATACGCAGAAAATATTATAACGTTATGCTATAATAATTTCCAAAAGCATGTTTATTTACTACTACTAATAAAATTATAATATTACCATAAACATTTTTTTTTTTCGATAACTAACAATTGTTTGTTAGTATATCTCGTATTTTAAAGAAACAAACAAAAGCACCAAAACTTAATGCGGGTGAGCCATGCATGGTGTCTTTTCACAGGTATGAGATCGCAACACGCGGCACCGGTGTCGTCTGTCCCAAGGAATATTACGAGTTTTGATGAAATGCTGCGCCGACTCCGAACACTCTCCACTCGACAACAAAACGACTTTGTTTTTCACCGTACGTATTTACCCATTTTGTGGAAAACGCTTTTGTTTTCGCCACAATGAAGAAAATAATATTATTAACAACACCGAAAGGTATATTTTGTATTACAAGTAAATTTTATGTTGCATTACATTAATAAAAAAGATATTAGCCTCATCCACATAAGTTCTCGGATGAAGTAAAACTTCTTTAACGATCCATGTTAGTTGATAACTATAATAATCATTATTCAGAAGCTTCTTTTTTCTTATTATTTTGATTAAACTATATTTTCAGTAATTTATAGTAATATACATAACAAAACTTTCACTTGAAACTACTGAATAAATGGAAATATCATACTCGCTTATAATATTTTGATTATACAGTACACTAAATACACGACTAAAGACGCGAAAATTAGTAACGAACTGTCAATTCATCGACAGTTGCCATTTGAATAAATTTTTTGACATTCTCGACCGCCATGTTTTTGGTGCTCGGTCGGTTCCGCCGCCAGTCGTGTACGTTCGGCTTTTGTTTTCTCAAGCGTTACATAATTTTAAGGTGACATATGATAAGTTTCAATTTAAAAAAAAACGTTTCTGCCTATTACTTTCGATCGTTGAATAAAAAGAACACACAAAGAAATGCCGATCATTGCAAGCGTTATATGGAGCATATAAATATCACCAGAGAGGACAGAAGCCAATATATAACGATAAAATAGTATTGTGAGATATTTCTTATAATTATTTTTTTTTTATTTCCAATAATAATTTTCTTTTAATATAATTTTATATTAAGCTTATGATTCAACCCTTACCTGAGAGTGCTAGTCGCTTAGCCGCTTAAATCCTATTTAACGAGCTATAAAATCAAACCATTTTCTGAGAAGGTGCGGTAATTTGAATGACGGAGGTAAGAACCTGGCAGTCTTAGTAATATATTACGTTATCATCTCATAAAATATAGTGTCACCATTTTGAAACATAGTATAGAGTAACCAACACTTTTATTAGCATTAAAACAAATATAATTTGGACCAAACGTAGCACGCGTCACAAATAAATTTAAAAATAATGTATTATGATAGGAGGTGAAACGGTAATTAGTAGTATATATGTTTATATATTTATAGAAATCGAAATATCTGTAACAACGTTTTACAATTTGGCTTTATAGTAAATCACCTATGTAACCGAGTTACAGGAGATCGATACACAACAAATTAAAACTTACAAACTCGCAATAAAACCAACATAAAATATTAAAAACTTATTGTTACAAGGACAATCTTTCATAAGAATAAAGAAGGCCGGTAAATAATTTCGTATTTACCGGCTTACTAGTGCCTTATTTATCCTCATAATATACTTTTGACCAATGTAAATTTCTCAAAAACTGTGCTATTTAGGACAATAGTTTTACTATAATCTTTACTGAATATCTCTGAGTTCTTTTTTTCATGGTGTTCGGTTTAGTTGTTTCAGAAATAAGCAAAGTTCGAGATTACATTTTTGTACCAATGTCTATCGGCGTGCCACGCAAAATTCTGAACAAATTAACACGATATACAAAACTAAATTAAATTAAATTTTCGTATGTTTAATTTGTCTTTTCTAAAATTACGATACAATCATTTTAAAGTATTAAGTACTGCCAAATATGTGAGTTAAAACGATCTATTATATGCCAAATTTCAGGTTTTATGTCAGTTTCCAAGAAAATCGACTACAATTTAATAGTTTCGTGAACGATCTAAACAAAGGTTTCGCCTTTCTTTTTTTTTTAGTGATGAACCCTAAAAACCACACGTAAAACATTTTTAGTAAATATTTGAAAATTTTAGTAATTTTTTGGCATTAATAATAAATTATATTAAAATTTACGATTTTTTAAATTTCTTAATAAATATAAGAACAAAATTAAATAACGCTTAAAATTACATACATTTTCAATTGTCTTACCTAACAATATTAAAAAAATTAATACCGCCTAAAAAACTATGGATCCCAAAAGAAATTAGGCTAATAGTCACAACATGACGATACTCGAATACGAAGAAAAGTCCCATAAAATTGCTTTTTCTATGCACTTTTTTTTCTTATCGCTTTATTATGTTCATTAGCGGAATCACTTTTGGAATCCATGGTATTTTAGATGGTATTAATTTCTTTGATAATTTCAAAACTAGAGTTAGCTTCTCTTTAGTTTCAATATCTATACGTTTCAATATCTATACGTATTAGAGAAAAATACTTGATCCCTAATAACAATCATTTTTATTAGTGACAATTTTTCATTTTAATTTCATAAGTAATAAATGAAAAACATAATACAGGCGATGCAACTTACAAGAATGAAACAATATTTGACATGAAATATCACTTTTGTCCTACGTGTTCTCGTAAGACAAAAGTGAGCAGTTGCGTCAAACATTGTGTAAAATCTATATTAATACATAAAGCGCAGTTCGTTGCTTGTTTTGTTTGCATTAGTCTCCAGAACAAAAAATTCGATTTCTATTTCTCTCTCTATGTTAGCAAATCCATATTCTGAAGAATATAATAGGCTATACGTCACACTACATTTCACGGGGATAGAGCAGTAATAGAAAATATGATAGCAGTCAAGGAAACTGCTTAAACCGTGCAAAACGGAAAGAAAAATATTTCACTGATTCCGAATATCGAGTCGATTTAAGAAAATAATTGTTTTTAACACGGCCATCTTTTTGTTGCTTTGTCTAGATCAGGCAATAGTGAAAACTAATTTACCTCTATCCAATAAAAATAAAATGAGGAACGTTACCACATTCTGAAGCAGTGTAAGGAACAAATTTTGTACAAGATACTATATAGTACAGAATACATATACACGCGCACACACACATACGCGCGCGCGCGCACACACATACACACACACACACACGCACGCACACGCACACGCACAAGCACGCGCACTCGCACACGCACACGCACATGCACTCACACACACATATATATACAGGTTTCCCTTAACGAGTAGATCAACGAAATGACACATACAAAACAATCAATTTTATTTTCCTAAGCCTAATAGTTTTAGAGATTTCATTTCTTAATTTTTTTTAGTAATTTATGATTCACAAGGTAGCCATACATTTTATTTTTCACTAGCATTGTTCAAAAATCACTTTTCACGTTTTGTAATTAAAATAATCCACATATTTCAGCGTTTAATTTTTATGTTGCCAATAATAACGAATGAATAACATTTTAATTAGGAAGGCGAATGTTCTCTTAAAGATCTTGGACAATAAAAAAACCGAAATAGTAATAATACCTAATAAAAATTTTTTTACATGCGCAGAAACAAAAATTAAAAAACTAAGCCTAGAATAATAAAATGTATTATATGTGAATAACTCCCTCTATTACCGACATTTCGTTGGTCCACTCTGTACGAGACATCTGCCTATATTTATATATATATATATATATATATATATATATATATATATATATATATATACATATATATATATGTATATATATATATATATATATATATATATATATATATATATATATATATGTGTGTGTAGAGGCCAGCTTAAATAAATTACAGAGGCTGTGACAATTTTGCATCTGTAGGTACACGAGAAGAGCTATCAATGTTTTCCGACAATGACTGCTCATAAACGATCAGCGAGTCGCGCATCACCGATCTTCTAATTGCAGGCGACTGCAATTATTTTTCGACTATCGTGTGTTTAAAATGTCGTTTTAATGTTTAACCTCGCCCTCTCTGCTAACATGTACATACAGCTTTATAAAAATTAAGCGATGAACCAAAAACGAATATCCTAATCCAATAGGTCGCGTGTGTTGAAAATATCAGCCTCTAAATCATAAATAAATTTGAGTACGAAACGTCACCTTAATGGTGTAAGAAAAAAGTATAATGAAAGATGGATATCATATTACAGTTTTTGTTTTTGTTTATTTTTTAGTTCTTACGAGATTATTATGAAAAGGTCCACCAAAGAAAATGCATATTACCACTTGTCATATTAATTCACAGCATGTATAAAGTTGGATTAAGAACACAAGAAAATGCACAATATTTTAAAGGAAATATTAAAGATTAAAAATTAGTTTTCGTTTCTTGTTTTTCATCGTCTTTTTTTTTGAAAATTTTTGTACATTTAAAGACATTTTGGCGTGGCGTGGCATTTTTTACAGCTCCAAGTGACTTAGGTCTACCTAAGTATTTGATATTAACTTCAACTTGATCCTGAGAAAAAGAGTCTTGATAGACAAACAGAAAGACGAACAACGTAGTTTCCTTTTTTCCTTTAGAAAGCGTTAATTTTCGGATTTTTCCACTATAAGACGCATATAAAACCTCCAATTATGCCGACATCCAAGGTAGACCGAAAGTACCTTATAAACTTTGATGATCGATGAGTAAAACAATAGTAAAAATAAAGAAAAATTACGCTTCAAAGAGTCACATCAACTTGATATCTCAAGCCTTTCTTTTCTGGGCTTTGACAAGCAGATGGACGGACAACCAAATGATCCCATAAAGATACCTTTTTTTCATTTTAAGGGACGTAACCTTAAAATGAAATGAAATACGAGAAATAATATTCATGAATTTTTTGAATAAATCTCAAATAAAGAACTGTATTTTTGTATAACCGGTAGAACCTCATGATGGACGAGGGAAGTGGTCGTTGGAACTTCTCAAATGGCCAATAGTAAACCCATCGAGTTGAAGCTCGTTTTACTTATCTCATTAAACCCTTTGCTTACATATTGTAACAAAGAAGGTCTGGTAATGGAGGAAGAAGAAACTCACGGAAAATTCACAATAGTTAATAGTAAATCCAGCAAGTTTAAGCTTGATTGATTTGTCTCATAAAGCTTGATTTTTTAGATTTTCAAACTTTTAATTTTCCTTATATTTATTATACACTACTTGAATATTTTTCAGAAAGCGCTCATAGTTTACTAGCAGTTATAATTACAGAAAAACATTCAAACTTCTTCATCATTATAACGCCTAGCTTAGGGACTAATTTTTTTTTAATTTTAGACTAAATAGAAGATTATTGTAAGTTTTAAACATTCTTTTGAAAAAATCTAATTATATTGACGGTAATTTCAAAATCCTAAAGACAGGGTGAGCTGAAAGCTATGCCGGTAATATACAGTAAATAAATATATATGTCCTTAGAAATAGGCGCGTATTAAGGTGTGGCGGATATCCGCATCAGTCACGCCATGCGCCGCCGCTCACGCGTCTCTCATTCATGCGCTCCGGTGAAAGAAGTGCCATTACCTGAAACAAAAGACGAAAATAAAAGGTCTTTAAGATGCCATTCAAGAGTCATATTTAGAAACATTATTACAAGTATGTTTACGGAATGAGTCTTAGTTTCTAGACGGATAGAGCAGCGTGTATTCCAGGTAAAAAGTTTGTAAAAAATGAAGTTTTTAAAATAAGTAGTAACAAATCAGTTATATGTGTAAAGTATTAGTGGAAATGCTCAGGTTATTGCTTTATGTTAATTATTATGACACAAGTGTTTGTACACAGATAAGCCGAAGCGCTATTCATAGCACAACGATAGCAGCTAGGCTCGAGAATGGAAGAATTTTGTCTGAAAGATGTTCAATTTCAATCAAGGAAGATGGATACATCACAACTTCTGTGCAAGAAAAAACTAGTTAAAAATTTTGATTATATATCTGAGTATCGGTCACGACTTAAATGATTAAACATTCGTGAGCGACGCAACCTCCATCTTCTTTGTTTTTTATAAAATATTCTTAATAATCCGGTTACACCTTCATACTTCAGATCTAGATTCCAATACCCATCATCCCACGATCTTGAGTTACTTTCTAAAAGTAAATACACATTCCTGATACCTCAGCATTTAATTACCTTCTGTGGAGAAAGATTTACTGTACAGGCTACTAGAATTATGTAAAATGGAATTAACTGAACGCAAATATACGAAGTGCGCCCACTTTTTCTAAAACCCATTTTTGTCTAAAGCACTCCGTCTGAAATATATTATCTAAAACACATTATCTAAACATATTGTCTAAAACTCATTGTTACCTTGTCTTTTTAAAAGTCAATCAAAATTAAATTTCCTATATTCATTTTCCCTTTCTTTCATAACTATACTTTTTTCATATATTTTAAAACACTCCGTCTAAAATACATTATCTAAAACAAATTGTCTAAACATATTAGCTAAACACATTATCACCTTACTTTTTAAGTGAATAAAAATTAAATTTCCTATTATTTTTCTTCTTTTATAACTATAATTTTGTATACCTTTTTCATATCTTTTAAAATACTCCGTCTAAAATACATTATCTAAAACACATTGTCTAAACATATTATCTAAAACACATTATCACCTTACTTTTTAAGTCAATAAAAATTAACTTTCCTATAATTTTTCTTATCTTTTATAACTATACTTTTTTATACCTTTTTCATATATTTTAAAACACTCCGTCTAAAATACATTATCTAAAACACATTGTCTAAACATATTATCTAAAACACATGATCACCTTACTTTTTAAGTCAATAAAAATTAACTTTCCTATTATTTTTCTTATCTTTTATAACTATACTTTTTTATACTATTTTCATATATTTTAAAACACTCCGTCTAAAATACATTATCTAAAACACAGTGTCTAAAACACATTGTCACCTTGTCTTTTTAAAAGTCAATTAAAATGAAATTTCCTATCATGCTGGACAGATCTAAATAAATCCTCATCCCTTCTTTAATAAATCCTCATCCCTTTCCTGTCCCTAACGTGGCGCTGTTTTGTTTTTATTTACTTAAATTTACATCACTTTAAATCTTCATTTTTCATATCTTTTATATATTTAAACCTATGTAAATTTATTATTGATATGAAACATCTAGTGGCACGTAAGGATGGGACTTAATAGTCCAACTTCACGTCTTGTCGGCTCTTTCCGACTTAATTCGGCCAGCTTTGCATCTTTTCATCTCTTTCCGATTTAACCCTTTTCTTTCTACTACACAATACACACGTAACTTTACGTATTTGTTAGTATATCAACATTGTTTCTTATTTACGAACGTTTACAACTTTACTCGTTTATATTAGTGTATTGGATTAAACTGTCTTAAAACGTTAAAGCGTTTATTAATTTAAAATATGAGTTGTAAATATTAAAAATAAATAATATAATAAAATAAAATTAATAAGATTTAAAAATCAATAACATAATAAAAACTAAATTAAAACTTTATTGTTAACAATTATCTGAATATTTGTTTTTTTTTTGTTTTTAATTGGTTCAAATAAAAAAACTAAAATGTAAAAAAAATTAGATGTTTCATATCTGCCAAACGTCTCATGACGCTCACATTTTTTATGTATTACCATTTGTTAGTGTCGTCAATTAGTGTTTACTGATAATTTACAATCTGACACAGTTCTTATTTTTCTCACTTGATTTATTGTGGTTTTTGTAACAGATTTCTCTCATCGCAATAAGTCCGCACCTGTATAATTAGTTTACAAACTTGTAGTGAAGTACTATAAATAAAGAAGTAGATTCGATGCACAACAAAATTGCTTCATGTAATAAATAAGTAGATTCGATGCACAACAAAATTGCTTCATGTAATAAATAAGTAGATTCGATGGACAATAAAATTGCTTCATGTAATAAATAAGTAGATTCGATGCACAACAAAATTGCTTCACGTAATAAATAAGTAGATTCGATGGACAACAAAATTGCTTCATGTAATTAAAAACAAAGATATTTTAACAATAACATAACGTCGTAGAGTGCTGATAAAGATATGAATTCATTCCATATTTTAGCATCGAACCGGAACATAAGAATGCCATTACTTTTTTGGCCTTATATCCGTTATCTCGTAATGCCTTTATAAATAGATCAAAATGCCTCGATAAACAGATATCACACTATTTCAAAAGAATTTTTATTACTATATAATGTTATAGAACTTAATTTGGAACTAGTTGAACTTACGCAAAAAATCTTGTCACTTCCTCTTAAAAAAAATTTAGAAGAAAAACACAATGTTGTATAATTTGTTTTTTTACACAAATATATAATCTTAATTATGTTTATTTTATCGGCCATAACTCAAATGGATAGAAATGTTATACCTCTAATTTTTTTATAATATCCTTAATAAACTTCTAACTCCTTCATATCTACCACCCTTGTTCCAAAACCAGTAAGCACATAGCTTGAAATAATTTGTGAATACAAAAATATTCTCCTAACTTCACAGCAAAGCATTGCATTACATGGAAAATCATTTAATGTATAGGTTTTAAAATTATGGAATGAAATAAATAAAAAAATACTAATTGCACCCTCTAAAATTGTATAATCTAATTATCTCTGATTATTTACTGTCTTATTTTTTTAATTGTATATTACTTAGCTTTCCATATTTCAGTAAATATTAATAAATTCGAAGTTAGCACTGAAAGTTTGCATAACTAACCGTTTGTAATAATGGTAATAACAAAATAAATTCAAATTTCAAAAATCGTACTCTGGTAACCCACATTTTGCTTATAGATATTTTGCGTGATTTTGTCTATTGTTTTTTTTTACAAATTGTCCTATACCGCACTAATATTTACGACTAGTTTAACAGGTTCAAACATTGTCGTACCAATAAAAGTGGTACGACAATACAGAACGTTCTCACAGTGACAACTGAAGATAGCATCAATGCTGTGCGCCCCATGATAAAGACTTACAAACAAATAAACCAGAAGCAAAATCTTCCAAGTTTAGACATTGGTGTCAAAATTCTAAATGAACGTGTACGCCAGGAAGCTTTGTGTTAAGTTGACACTCCACGATTTGACCGAAGCTCAAAACACCATCGCATAGATTAAAGTCGCGAAATGTTAAAAAAATCGACGCAGGTCACTCAATTATACCTATATATATATCGACTTTATCACGGATGAGGAAATCAAGATATATCACTACGAACCTGAAACTAAGAGGCAATTTTCACAGTGGGTGTTTTTTCCTAAAGAGTTACCTATAAACTTGAAGAAAAGGCGAATTGCTGGAAAGAAGAGGGTCGCCTCATTCTTCGGACGAACAAATTATTATGCAATGATTTTTATAGAAAATGAAAGAATAGTCACTGCTGACTAATACACCAAAAACTTCATACGCGAACGCGATGGTTTTAATGCGAGGGGCATTAGAACCATCCTACATCACGACAACGTACACTCAGCCAGACGAATGACTGAATATTTGACTACGTCGGGTGTAGAAATTATATATAATTTGCCCTGCAGCACTGACGGTATACTATACAATTTCCTTGTATTCCCAAAAAAAAGATAAATACGATTCCTAGATTCCGAAAAAGCAATGATCAAAGCGAGTTATTAAAAAAAGCTACAAAGTAGTTATTAAAGAGACCTCCAAGAAACAATGGGCGCCTCTCAATAAACCCATCTATTGAAACAACACAGGAAAAGCCTCGGAGACAATTTTTTAAAACAATATATAAATTACACGCTCACTATTTTTGATATTACGAAAAATTTTCGGTGTTAATATATTTCCAAAATGATTTGGCCATGTTGAACAAATGGGTAAAAAAAGATTGATCAATAATCATAAGCAAATTAAGGAGTAACGGCACGTTCTTAGTTATATATATATATATATATATATATATATATATATATATATATATATATGCAGATAGGCTTTAGGTTTTAACAAAAATATAAACTAAAACTATATGACAATTCACAAATAAATGAAACTACGTGATGTAGTATTATTTCTACTTTCTTTAACTTCTTTAATTCTCTAACATTCTGACAAAAATCACAGTCAAAGTTGCGAGTAACGAAATAAAAGTTTACGTTTTTTTCCTAACACGCTTCAAATATGCTCAATTTTATTTATAGTCTGATACAAATTCATAAGTAATTCTCAACCATTTCTAAAGAAATCACTGTGAAAGTTGCGATTAACATAATAAAAATTTACATTTTTGTTCCGAAAACAATTCGAATGTACTTAATTTGCCGCACAAAATCACCTGTATGAATAATAGATACCTTCTTTGTTATAGTCTGACATATGTACATAGGTTGTAACAAAAAACATAAACAAAAACCATATGACGATTCTCAACCATTTCTGAAAAATCACTGTCAAAGTTGCGATTAACGAAATAAAAATTTAATTTTTTTCCGAAAACACTTCGAATATACTCAATTTAATGGACAGAATCACCTGTGTGCATAATGACACCATCTTTGTTATGATCTTATACATATCCATAGGCCGTAAAAAAACTCAAACACAAACTATACGAGACAATTCTCAACCATTTTCTGAAGAAAAATCACTGTCAAAGTTGCGATTAATGAAACAAAATATTTCCATTTATCACAGAAATACGCTTCTAATATATTCAGTAATACACAGAATCACCTGTATGAATAATACGAAGGCGCTTCTTTGTTAATCCATATATGAAAGTATGTTTAAAGATGAGTGAAGGGAAAGAGCGAGGAAAATGACTTTTCATTATAGCTGCTTAATCTGCCCAAGCGTGAGACGACACGAAGGTATAAATAGATAAATAAAGTGTAAAGTAAAGTCGGTGATGGTTAAAGGGCAGCTAAAATGTTTATTTAATATTCTGAAATGCGCCATTATAAACTAATGGAACTATGCTTATAAATCATAAATCATATTCATTTGCGCTGACAGTTGGCTTTACAACAAAACAAAAAGGACATGAGAAAGTAAAACTTATTGTCAATATAATATGTCTACCTTATTTGAAGTTACGTATCTATTCGTTGATTTTTTCTTAACGTACAAAGATTGGCGACAGACACTGACTAATGCATTTCATTAATGATAATCTAACAATTTAATATAAATAATGACAAAATATACCGATAGATAATCGGCATATTTGACCACTATTTCTCCGCTTCCACTTTGACTCATACAGAAAGCATACTACAGTATTATCACTGTCACTTAAGCAACTAAATATTGAGAGAAAATAACGAATTATAAACAAATGATTCTAATTAGCAGCATATAGTAACTACCTGAATGCAAAAATTTATCGGCGCCAAAACAAAAGCTCTTTTGGATACAGATGAGTGCATTTGCCTTCCTCTAAGTTTTGTTTTAGTAAATTGGAAAAACAAAGTTTTTTTGTATAATATGAATAATTACAAATACTGGCATAACTATGAAGCAAAGTTTGCCGCAAAGTACTGTACAATATAAATAATCACAAATACTAGAATAACTATACAGTAAAGTTTGTCGCAAAGTACTGTACAATATAAATAATCACAAATACTAGCATAACTATACAGTAAAGTTTGCCGCAAAGTGCTGTTCAATATAAATAATTACAAATACTGGCATAACTATGTAACAAAGTCTGCCGCAAAATACTGTACAATATAAATAATTACAAATACTGGCATAACTATGCAACAAAGTTTGCCGCAAAGTACTGTACAATATAAACAATTACAAATACTGGCATAACTATGCAGAGTTTGCCGGAAAGAACTGCATATAGCATACAAACGTATGCGCCTTTATTGCTTATGAATTAGGAAATATTTTCTGATTAGCTTCTAAGTTTCATAAATAATTTATAAAATTTTCTAAATTAATCTTTCATAATTAATATTGATACAACGAATTTTCCAATTATTGTACTTAACTTGCATTAAACTTATAAACCGCTACGATGTTTCGAACACACATGATACTATAAGAAAATGTTTGTTGCTCAAACGTTTAAAGTAATACAAGCTTCATAATTGTTTAATTTTCGTTTTTTAAAACGAATCTTAACATTTTAAAACCTGGATGTAGTATTATATCGTAAAATCTAATCGTTTTCTAAACGAATCTTAACATTTTAAAACCTGGATGTAATATATATGGATCATCGTCAAATAAGAAGATTTAGTTAAAATATTCCATTTTATAATTGTTAAACATTAAATGGTCTCATATTATCTAAGGGTGTGATGGTCTAACCTACGGTACACGTCCCGAAGTTGTTTTACATACTTTGGGACATCCTGATTATATTCAGACATTGTTAATAATTTTGTGATGTACTCGTACATTAAACAAAAACCCAAACAAAAAGGAAAATTAAAAGGAATAAACTGTTCAAATCAATTGCAAATCAAATACGTATTAATAATAAAACAATTAAGTTTACTGGTTTTATTGTTAATACGTATTATATTTCTATATTTATGTTATAAAAACAACGATAAAGCCGATGGAAAATATTTGCAGCCAGCTAGTTTTACACATAAACCTAAATCGTTTCTAATGGGCTGATTGCGTGTGTTACTAAATAGTTAACTATTTTTAACTATTAAAATATAAATTTGATACTGAAGAATTTTATTACCTTACAGTAAATATAATTCTGATAACAAAGAAATGACCAAAATTTCCATCAAGTATGTACGTACGTAATCTATATATACCAACTAACTACGGCCTGTGGTAAAATTTAAAACAAGTTTCCATCAATTCACAAATCAATACTTAATATACTTTTTATGATAAAAGTTTTGTTAAATAAACCTCTTGTTCTACATACAACTACGAATACGTATTTGAAACTACAATATCGCCTTACAACAATAAAATTAGTTTTAAAATGCCCTTAAAACTTCATTTACATCCACGAAAAGTGATGTACTCGTCAATAATGTTAAATATAACTCAGTTATCCTTCAGATAACCTAAAAAAACTATAACTTAATAAAATAACGTTAGTTCTAGTAGTTTATTTTAAATACAAGTTTTTCCTAACTCTCATGTATATATTTTGGACATGAGGATATTTTTTATAATTACAATATGAGGATTTTGTTTATAATTTCAATCTTTACTACATTTAAGACGTATTATATTTATTATTTCGACCAATACAATAAAAAAATTCAACTTAAAACGTACGTTTCCACAGTATTCACAACAACAAAAAACCGTAACGGATAGCGGTAATCGCGTATCGCATGTGACAGCAGGAACATCAATTGCTTTCTAGACCCAATGGCCTATGAATAATGTATCAAAGACCCACTTACTGAGTTAAAAGTCATAGAAGAAAAAATACCACGAGGGCTATCTTTCAGAAGGAAGGGACTTAAATCACGCAACCGCATTGTGGGTAATTGTTGAAAGCACGCGACGTACTAAGCATGAACGATGAACCTTTAAGAGAACTTTCTTTATTTATTCCTCAATGTGATAATATATTTGATGGACTTATTACTGGCTATCATTTTCTGCTAATAATGCTTTGGTAAATTAGATTTATATCGGACAATATTTATAGGTCGTCGTGTAAGCTTTCAAATAAATATTTTTAGAGTAATGTCTGGTCATTGCTTAGACATGTGATGAACTAAATGTGGTATTTAATTCAACTTACAAACAGACTAAGTTTCGATTTAAGAAAGAAGAATTCGAAATTTTATCATAAACTGGAAATGTTTATATTTGTAGTTATTATACTACCCTCTTCCAACTGCATGTCAATTTATAATCAAAATGTTATAATAAAAATATTTTTTTTTACCTTAGAGACTTAGTCAACATCTTTAATATAAATCATAAAGATTATTACTCAACTCTGCCACTTCTTCCCTACTTAACAGCGACCTCTATTTATTTTATAAGCAAAAATCATAAATATGTAGTTGTATAATTCTCCAGTAGATGGCAGCGTTTATTTTATCTCAACTAATATATAACATAAACGCAAAAGGGAGTTCGTTTCATTATTTGCTTTTTTTTGTGGAGATCAAATGAAATTTTGCATACTTGTGTGTTATAAAGATGAACATATAACCCCGCAATATATTTATTTTTGTAATTAATAAAATTACCCTATAAGGAATAAGAGAGTAAACATAACTATGTATATTTACAGACTAAGCGAATAATATCACCTTAATCTTACAAATAATTTTAAAATTACGCCACCAAAACTCATTTTTATTAATTTCTTTTAATTAGCACATACGCATTTGTACGTATTACATATCAATAGCCATTTATTTATTTATTTGTAAATTTATTTAACGACCTTAATGTACAAAACATGGTGAACTTATTGTTACTGGAACAATCTCTTCCTTTCAACCGTAACTATACGTTTTGAGAAAAATTTATTGCATGGCAAATTTTAAGAGAAGTTACAATGTAAAATACATGTATAAAAAACCTTTGTAATTGACAGTACAAGCTTTGTAAATGACAACCTACCCCAGGTTACATTTAATAAAAAAATTAATACGAATAGTGACATGAGTTAGAATGAAAGAAGGAAAGTACAAGAACGCAGATAGACTAGGGTATACGAGAAGTTTTCTAATCGATCCCTGAAGACATTTATCGAGGATGTTTTCCTGGTGTCAGAATTTAGTAGATTTCAGTATCACTGTTTGGACATTAAAGGATTTTTTGTGAGAGGTAAAGGTATATTCGGGTGTAAGCAACTTGAGTAAGCTTTCAAAGCGTAATCCAAAGAGAGAAATTTCAGAGAGAGAAATTTCTAGAAAATTTGTAATATAGCACAACTTGTCCTGTAGAAAAGATAAGTTCAATTGTATATATAGTAATAAATTTAGAAGTTTAGTTAACTTCTATATAAAATGTTGAAATTATTTCCATTTCACATTTTCGATACTTACTAGAAAAATTTAAAAAAAATTATTTCGTTTGGATGTATATTTATTAATATTCAAATCGTTGTCCTTAATATAAAGATAATTTCGTGACAAAAACTACAAAGTGTTTGTTGCTACGGAAAATTACAAGGCTCAATTTAAAATCAAATTAAAATTACTCACGAAATACTGCCACTTAATACTTGCCACATATGTTGCAGTATTGTCATGTGAAACAAAGATTGTTGAATAAAATAATTCTATTTCCTTTAAATTCTTGGTACGGAACGTTAGGTATTAGAAAGTAATGGAAAAATATAACTTTTCAAGTTACGGACATTAACTTGGCATTTAAATGTATTAAAATTGTCATAAAATAAAAGAAATTTTACTTATTACTTCATTATAAGTACGATATGTAAACTAAGTTTGATTTACGTAATTCTATTAATGAGTAATATACTGCAACACAATAGTCTGCAACAGACAGTGATACAGCTTGCAATAGACAATGATATTGTGTTAATTTTTTAAATGTACCAAATAAATAAATAGAAAACATTAAATTTAACAAAAAAATGGTAAAACAAAATTCTAAAGTTTTCTTATTTTCATAATTCAATCAAAATAATGTTGATGGAACTTAAATATACTTTTGTAATATTAGTAATTAAACCAAGCATTAACATATAGTGTTATTTGCCTAGACAAGACGTCTAAACTGCAACAACTCGTCACAAAATTAATTAATAACTATTAGTCTCGCTATTTATAAAAAATTAAAAACATTGAATCTCAAGATCCTATTAAATATTTTAAAATCACAATATTGAACAATTAACTATTATCTATTTAAATTTGCCTTCTTTAAACAAATAAAATATAAAATAATTCAGTGATTAATGATTAAAAGTGATAAAAAATATTACTGCTATTAATTAATCCTAAATATTTGCCATTCTTAACTCATGTAAAGATATATTAAGAAGTTATTTCGAATTGATGTGTTTTTCTATTTGATTCGTTAAAGTTTGCATTGGTTTTCAAATATCTCTATTCTACTTGAATATGTTCAAAACTTTAGGTCAGTCTATAAGTTAGGCTTAGTGGCTTTTAAAAAATAGGTAAATAAATAATTATGTCTAATCTATAAACTATGATCTATAATAACAGAAAATTTATATTTAAAAAAAAATTGAAGCAAGAACAGTAATAGAATTAGGAAAACTTTAATGGAAAGTTAAATTTCGAAAATAGAAAATGATCACCCCCTTCAAATCCAAATAAAAAGATTATATAGTTAAAGAATACTAACTTCTATTATACTAATACCAGTATTAAAACACATCTCATTTAGCAATATGAAATTTATCATACACTTTAGAAGTAAAAGACAAATCGAACTATTCATTAAAAACAGAATTACGCCTGAAAACAAAATTCACTTTTAAGTCACCGAAACTCAAAGGAGATTCCATTTGACCGGGTATATTTATCGGAAGCTTGGCGACGATAACACCGTAACTACTTTAGCATTTCATTAAGTACGCACCAGTTCGGAATGAGATCTACGAATGTAAACTACCTTTAATTATGCCAGGGCGTCATCGAACATAAACATTCCGAAACGGAGCTTTCAGCTGATGCAGTGCCAGTGCCAACCGTTGATAAAATGTCTACGAGAGTGTTACAGCAACGAGCGAAAGTAGGTTAAAGTTGATCATAAACACTGTTGCCATCCATTCTTTTTTCTCCTATCACTGTTCGTTTTTAAACGTGCCCAGAACATCCATGGTTTTAAAGAAAACTATTTTGACTATATCTTAAATTGTTAAGACTAAATTTCCGACTTAAACTTCAGACGTATTGGCATTTTGTATTAAACATTATCATGTGATTTTTGTATATATTACTTGGTTCAGTGTAAACCTAGCCTTATTTAAATACCGTATATGTAATATTATATTTTAAGACTGTATAATATAGTCGTTAATCAATAAAAACATCAAACTATGAACACGCTGATAAAAAGGTAAGATAGACAAATGTGGAAATGTAATTCTGTACAATGTATGCAATATTGCAATTAGTATCTAAATAATAAAAGCATATATATATATATATATATATATATATATATATATATATATATGTGTGTGTGTATATATATTTATATACAAACATATTTTTTTTAATTACGGAAAAATTATTTTGGTTAGTTTTATTATTCAAGAACAAGCGCTGCAAAATATAATTATGAAATGAAAAAAATTCTACTTAAATAAAAAAAATCATTAAGCTGGACTATTCCATTCTCATCCATGATGAACTTTAATTATTTAAGTACCGAAAATTATAAATGCAATTTCCAAGATTTTTAGGCCACCACCTGTAGTTTTCTAAAATTCAATAGTTACCCTAATCATGTGTCAACGAAGCTCGGTTCCTATAAGCTTTTATAGGACACCTTTGGTATAGTAGGAGTTTTGTGATTTACCAATAGATTAAGCTTACCGACGGTTTGATGAAGAAAAGTAGTTGAACTACCAATTATGATAATTATAAATTATTAAAAAATGCATGTAAGCGATTGTTGAGAGAATAGAGCTTTGTCAACATTAAAATTATTTCGATTAAAGCTTTCATTGGCGGGTAACATAGATGCTCAGCGTGTCCGCCCCCAACCCCTCCTCGCGGAATGGCCAAATTGAATTCTATCATTTCATTATGACACTGTCATTACCTCTAGAAATGGACTAATCCAGTTGGCCTTACCGATTTGCTATCCCTTTCATATGTATACCGTACTCGCTTGACCCATAATTGTAACTATCTCTTTTTTACAAGTGCTCTTTTTATCCGATGTGCCATTATATTCTCCGTATTATTGTTTGAATGTGAGTATCATATTTAATAGTATACTCACTCATCTTGTATACGCACTAGCTGGAACTACATTTCTCGTTCATTTTATAAAGATATATTAAATATATGTTAGCAGAATCTAAAACTACATTCTTTGATATACATTGTTTATTACAAATCATTGTACATGTTTCTGTAAATTTTACATTGAACGTTCTATATTTGATTTATCTATTCAATATTTCTAATATTATTATGTAATAAACCAAGTTTCAACAGAATACCTTCATTAATAGAGATCGAATATCAGTTTTAGTTCAGAAACAACGCAGCCTCACAGTATCTATTTTAGAAGTATCCGTGCCAGCGAGGTCATGAATCTATTGCAAAATTATCTCTGTTTAGGTTAATTCTTACTAATCCTTGTTATTTAGATGATATTGCACTTTATAAAATTAATGACTTTATTAAATTTGATAAAAATCCGAAGTGATTAATATTTGATACACTTAATGCGTGTTATGAGATCAGAATTTCATAAATCTAATTCCATTGAATAATATAAAATAAAAATTAGGCAATTTCCCGTTAATTAGTTTAAAGCTTTGATTTTTTGAATGTAAGATTAAAAAAAACAGATAATTAACCGATTTAACAACTTAATATGTTTGGCATTTAGGTGCTTGTTTTATTATAACATACCCTCTTTATACAAACTTGTACAAAGACATAGTTTTAATAATACGCAGATACACTCGAGATCAGTACTGAATGCATGACTAGATTATAGATTTACAAACTTAATACATAAAATTGCAACACTTAACAATCTCAGTTAGTCACAATTACCTAGATTGTGGTAAAGAACTTAAATAAAGTAGAAATAATACTACATCACGTAGTTTCATTTAATTGTGAATAATGAATTTCTACAAAATTATTGAAAACCTCAGTTGTCAAATAAGCCTAAAACAATATTTGTGGTCTTCTGACACAATGTATTTATGAACTACTCGATGTTCAATTGTTTCATTCGCATTCCAATTTCCAATTTAAACCGATAATATGACCATTTTACCAATACGGTGATTATTATATTAGCCCAGTAAAATTGTTCAAAAATGTAGGTTTATAATACAAGGTTTATTTATTTTAATTTTTTGACACTATTTTTAACTCTCTTGTTTACTCCATCATTAAACATCTAAATTATATCAGTTATTCTTTATTTAAAGACACAATCAAATTTGAAAAGGTTCTCTCTTGTTTACTCCATCATTAAACATCTAAATTATAACAGTTATTCTTTATTTAAAGACACAATCAAATTTGAAAAGGTTCTCTCTTGTTTACTCCATCATTAAACATCTAAATTATATCAGTTATTCTTTATTTAAAGGCCCAATCAAATTTCAAAAGATTATTTCTTGTTTACTCCATCATTAAACATCTAAATTATATCAGTTATTCTTTATTTAAAGACACAATCAAATTTGAAAAGGTTCTCTCTTGTTTACTCCATCATTAAACATCTAAATTATATCAGTTATTCTTTATTTAAAGGCCCAATCAAATTTCAAAAGATTATTTCTTTTTTACTCCATCATTAAACATCTAAATTATAACAGTTATTCTTTATTTAAAGACACAATCAAATTTGAAAAGGTTCTCTCTTGTTTACTCCATCATTAAACATCTAAATTATATCAGTTATTCTTTATTTAAAGGCCCAATCAAATTTCAAAACATTATTTCTTGTTTACTCCATCATTAAACATCTAAATTATATCAGTTATTCTTTATTTAAAGACCCAATCAAATTTCAAAAGATTCTCTCTTGTTTACTCCATCATTAAACATCTAAATTATATCAGTTATTCTTTATTTAAAGACCCAATCCAATTTCAAAAGGTTCTCTCTTGTTTACTCCATCATTAAACATCTAAATTATATCAGTTATTCTTTATTTAAAGACACAATAAAATTTCAAAAAAGTTCTCTTTTGTTTACTCCATCATTAAACATCTAAATTATATCAGTTATTCTTTATTTAAAGACCCAACCAAATTTCAAAAGATTCTCTCTTGTTTACTCCATCATTAAACATCTAAATTATATCAGTTATTCTTTATTTAAAGACACAATCAAATTTGAAAAGGTAATCTCTTGTTTACTCCATCATTAAACATCTAAATTATATCAGTTATTATTTATTTAAAGACCCAATCAAATTTCAAAAGGTTCTCTATTGTTTACTTCATCATTAAACATCTAAATTATATCAGTTATTCTTTATTTAAAGACCCAACCAAATTTCAAAAGATTCTCTCTTGTTTACTCCATCATTAAACATCTAAATTATATCAGTTATTCTTTATTTAAAGACACAATCAAATTTGAAAAGGTAATCTCTTGTTTACTCCATCATTAAACATCTAAATTATATCAGTTATTCTTTATTTAAAGACCCAATCAAATTTCAAAAGGTTCTCTCTTCTTTACTCCATCATTAAACATCTAAATTATATCAGTTATTCTTTGTTAATGTCTTTCGGAACTATTTCTTCGTTCCATTAAAGTAATATTTAAACAAACGAATACAAATAATTTTCTGCATTGAAAAAATATCGCTATTTCCCCCTCGAATTCCATTCAAAAGAAAATATCATACCGACATCTGAAATTCGGAACTCAATCTATATTATTTAAAGGTTGCTTATAATACACGAATATAGTTTTCAAACAAAGGCAGTATTTTCAGTTGTGGTACATTAAAGACACTAAAGATGAAAGAAACGCCTTATATATTTCAGGAAAACTACCAATTCTACCGACATAGCTTATTTCTATAAATCACGCAAGTACCAATGAGAATAAAACAAAAACTTATCTAACCACATAACTATTTATTTCATGATAAACATTTAAAATAAGTTGCATCGAAATTTTACTAATTATAATATATTTATTTAATTAAATAATGAAGCGAATAACTTCCGTCACAGAATTCAACATTTTAGAAGGGTAAATTGGTAGGGGTGTCAATTAATTCCCCTTCACCATAAAATACCGACATAACTTAAGCCTCCGCGGCAGTTTACCGACGCAATTAACGCATGTCGTATTTCAGTCGCAAACATCTCCGTTTCACGTACGAACAAAGTACGGACGTGAAGCCTTGTGCGCCGTTACCCGGCAAAAAATTACATTCCGCGCCCGGAAATGGGTCAAGAAGAAGAGCGTCCTCAATACTTAACGCTTCCAAAGCGTTTACATCATTTCTACCGTCGTCATTCATTTTTAAAATATGTCTCAGCGCGTTCTTACCTGCTCTGAAGCGAGATTTTAGATTAAATGCATTAAATATTTTTACTTGAGTATCATGACGCCGTGGAGGGCTGTTGAGAGAATGAGTTGAAGTGTAAAGTCTTTGGGGATATGAATTTATTATCGTGCTTTATTGTTACGGTGTTTATAATGAATTATGGAATTTTGTTTTATGTTTTTTTATTTATTGTGGAAGAGTTAATGGGCAAAGATTTTAATATCGAGTTAATTTGGAAAAATGTGTTCCTTGTAAAGGAATTAAATTTTTAAATTCAATTTACCTACTCACTACAATAATTTTATCAATTTATTCAATCAAAAAATAAAGTATATATTTCAAAATATTATTTACGGTAGCAGTTACATATTATAATAATATTTTGTTCAACAACATAAAAGTGGCATGTTAGGTTTGCCTAAATTTTTTACATACCTAAGTATTTTTATTATTGGAATTTTTTTCTCATTTAAATATGTAGCACAGTTTCCAAGTTAGTTTTATTTTCCTTTCTACCAAATTAATAAGTGAGCAATAAATTTCCAGTCAAATTCGCACCAAGAATTTCATGAATTTATCTAGGTCAAAGCCGCAATATATTTATAAGATGAGGACATTAATAAATAATACTAATACTGCTTCTCTTTTTTATTACATTATCTAGGAATGTCAAATTTAATTTATGTACATGGGCTCTACTCCTATCTCCCTGTTTCGACAATTTATACCTCATTTCTTTAAATAAATATTATGGATGTATAATAATTATCAATGTATATAGGAGAACCCAAAAATACTTTTCAAAATTATGAAAAATATTTATTAATAAAAAGAGCCATGCTATTGCAATATTTAAGCGAAGAACCGATAGCAATACAGACAAAAAATAATAAACAGCTACTGATATTTGGATGGGAGCAAAATTTGGAAATTTGGAAATTATTAATTGCACAAGAGCATATTGAGAAAAATATTTTTATTTAGGAATTTACTTGATTCGGTTTCCCAAAATATTGTGAAAATCGTTCGTTCCTTAATTTTAAAATATCTAAGATGTGTTAACGTGAAAATATTGATAAACAATGGTTAAATGCGTTATGTGTATAATGGACAAATGCAGTACATCAATTAATTAAATTTACAGCACGAAATATATGTGACTGATTCGCACTTATAAATAATGTCATAACAAATAATATCCTTAAATTAATTTATACCGATGAGTTCCAATATTTTACTCTCAAAACTTGGAAAATCATTCCAAGGATAAAGATTTCCAATAATTTTAAAAATATTGGAATCAAAATTTATGTACGTACCGACAAGGGCTTTCAAAAATATCATTTTGTAAATTAACTAATGTCCTTTACCTTTTGATGTTAAAAGAATGCAACAAATAAAAAAACTCAACTAAAAACAAAATAAAATTTACCTAATATAACCAAATTCAAGTAAATACAAACATTCAACTTAAAGCTAAACACGCAGACCGCCACCCGAACAACTGTTGAGCGCTTCATAGTTACACAAATATAATAAAAGCAACGCCGAGGGACCCGCAAGCGTCTCTCGAACGCCGTAAGCGTCACGGAGCGGCGCTAACGCGGCGTGCGTACGGCATTTGTCATTCGCTGAAAAGGTGCGAACAAATCTTTGCGTATTTGCATATGAAACGAAATACAAATAGGGACGTGGTTCACACGAAACATCGTCATTACATTATTTTTGTTTGCGTCGAGGCAAACGTTGTATCTTTGACTAAGAGGCGATAAAGCCAACATATTTTCGCTCATAGAGAATACATTTTAACTATCTAAATATATACGTAAAAAATATATATATATATGATAAAATCGATCTTCGGGACTAAAAATGGATTCTGCATCAATGCCTTTCGGGATATTAGTAAAGTCTCTGTGTCCATGTGATAAATGTAACTAAGATGCATTCAGTAATTGTTATATTTACTTAAAGATCTGGATACCCTTTTTATTGACAACATTAATGATATAACCTCTCATCATAGTTACGTACTGTCTGCTAAAATGGATTTTCTTGACTAAAAATGGATTCTGCATCGATGCCTTTCGGGATATTAGTAATGTTTCTATGTCGATGTGATAAATGTAACTAAGATGCATTCAGGAATTTTTATATTTACTTAAAGATCTGGGTACCCTTTTTATTGACAACTTTAATAATATAACCAATCATAATAGTTACATATTGTCTGCTTAAATGGATCTTCGGGACTAAAAATGGATTCTACATCGGTGCCTTTCGGGATATCAATAATGTCTAAATTAAAATAAACGCTTCAAACCTGGAGTTTTGTAAAAAATACTTCAATGGATTTACTGTTTAGAATGTTTTATTCTCTGGGAACTGTTGAATCTGATGAAATAATGGATAAAAAAATAATTGATCGGGGCTAAAAATAGATTATGCATCGATACCTTTCGAAATATTAATAATGTCTCTGTGTTGATGTGATAGATGTAACTAAGATGCATTTGATAGTCGTTATATTTACTTAAAGGGTACCCTTTTTATTGACAACTTTAATAATATAACCTATCATCATAATTACATATTGTCTGCTAAAATGTATCTTGACATGAAAAAAATAACAACATGAAAAAAATAACTCAATAATTTTTGGACTATTTATGTACATTTTTCCAGTTTGTGAAATTAAAAACTTTATGAATATACTCACAACATTCAGGTTAGAAAATCAAAGCAAATTCAAATGTCATACACCTTAAATATCCCGCTGCATTATTCACATTAGCGAACGGCTTATATTAAAGCATAAGAGACATAAGTCTAAGTGGTTCGTAAATTTTATTATAACTATAAAATAATCAGAAACAACTTATATTATTTGGCGCAAACTCCCTTACGACTTTCGGGATGGTGCCAAGAATAATTTTATAACGACGATAATTTAACGATCACTTGGAAGTGAAACGGTTAAAGATTTTAAATCGCTGCAGTCAGAATAAGGATACATTTTTTTAATGTTTACACTTGGAAAATACTTTTCATAAAACTATAATTATTACACTTACTCCATTGTGCCATATATTAGAACATGCTGTACCATGTTCTATAAGCAATTCTGTATCGACGTGAAATATGTAACTAATATGTTTTCAGTAATCGTTATAATTAATTAAAGATCTGCGTACCCTTTTTATTAACAACTTTAATAATATAACCTATCATCATAGTTACCCATTATCTGATAAAATGGATTGGGACTAAAAATTGATTCCGCATCGATGCCTGTCGGGATATTAATAATGTCTCTGTGCAATGTAACAGATGTAACTAAGATGCATTCAGTAATTGTTATATTTACTTAAAGATCTGTGTACCCTTTTTATTGACAACATTAATAATATAACCTACCATCATAATTACGTATTGTCTTCTAAAATAGATCGGGACTAAAATAGATTCTGCATCAATGGCTTTCGGAATATCAATAATGTATATTAAAATAAACGTTCAAATAATAAAATAAACGAAAAAAATAAAATAAACGCTTCAAACATGGAGTCTTATAAAAAAGACTCCAATGGATTACTATTGAAGATGTTTTCTTCTATAGGAACTGTTAAATTTGATGAAGTAATGGGTGAAATATATTACTAAGTGAACGTTATTTTGTATTCTCTAATTTTTATCATATCCATCTCCAGTATTATTGCTTCAAAAATTATATAATATAATACAATATAGATCTATTTATAACATTAAAAAATCAATGGAAGAGTACTTGAAGATGATGTTCATATTTCACTTTACAAAATTTCTTTTGCGCTCTAGAGTACAACTGGATTGTGAGAGCATTAGCAAAATAACGTACAAAAGTAACGCAATTGAAGTGGGAAAAGTGCACAATGCTAGGCAAAAGTAACTAACGCAAGTCAAATGTAGAAACAGCAAAATTAATTTATTTAATTTTACTTCTATTCTGCCTTTAGTTATAAATTTTATGTAATATTATTATTGAACTAGAAGATGACAAAAGACAAATGGTTGGAAAATTGAAGTGAAAGCAAAAAGGTACCGGAAAGGAACAAATAGAAATGCAAAAATTTCCACTGCCTTGGTTAATTAGGTTACAAACAGGGAGTAAAATTGAGTTCAGAAGCAGAAGGATTTGGAGTTGTGAGAAGCAGCAATTTTCCAAAGGTTAATTCCTAGCCTATGTCACTAATTTTCAGCTTGATTGTCATTTGATTTACCAGGGAAAGCGTAAGTGAATTAACGCCTCTTAATTAGTGAATAATTTAGTGACAAATATTTCGAACGTTTCACTTGTAGCTGAGCGGATGAGGTTACATCAACACATTACAAATTATATAAATAAAAATTTAATAACAATTTTAAATTGGGTTTTTGAAAGCTATGTGAACTATTCTATTACTTAATTTTTAATATTATTAGCTTATGTCTTTCTTATCATGTCGTTACCTCGAATATAAAGCCTTCAACTATGTTTTTTTTCATTTTCAAACAAATCAACAACGACAAAATAAACATAGTAACACCATCCTAGAACGACACAAAGTGCATCGGTCGAACAATAAATCGTTGCACGTCAAATATTTGTACGTAATTCTTGTAACTGTCCTCTTGAAATCAACGACACTACGAGTACATTTACATAATCAAATCACACTCGCTCCAGGGACAACAATGCTCGCGACTGTTAATTAAAGACACAACGTCTGCGCCGACGCAAACAAAAACAATGTAATGACGATGTTTCGCGCGAACTGAGCCCCGTATTTGTATTTCGTTTCATATGCAAATACGCAAAGATTTGTTCGCACCTTTTCAGCGAATGACAAATTCCATACGCACGCCGCGTTAGCGCCGCTCCGTGACGCTTACGGTGCTCGCTCGACGCTTGTGGGTCCCATGGCGTTACTTTTATTATATTTGTATAACTATGATGTGCTCAACAGTTGTTCGAGTGGCCGTATGGGGTATATGTCTTAAACGTTTAATCTTCCTATATGTTGATAATATTGTTAAATATTTTTTCTACATAAAGACAAATATCATTTATAAGAACTACTTAAAGTAATTACGTAAGACTCGTACGTTTAATATTTATAAACTTAGGTATAAGGGCAGCCATTAACATTCTTACCCTAAATAAGTTTATACCGCGACCGTGTTCTTTAGAACTTTCCGTGAATCCTTCCTTCCTTTTCGCGAATCGTCAAAAAAATTATATCATTTCATTGGAAGTTGTCGTGCTGTAATTAAAAATTTACCAACCAATAATATAATTCTTTTTTCCAAAGTAAGGGACCTAATTCTCTAATCGTTTGAAATAAATAGCAGAAAATATATTTTTAAAAATCTATTTAATAAGACATTATATTTAAAAATAACTAGTTATTTTTTTTATTTATAAATACCTTGAATGATACAAACTTTATTACTGGGTGATGATTTCCTTCTATTTTATATGTGACACTCTTAAAATTTTAAGAATATTGTAATCGAATCTGTCTATTTTTTAGCTCGTTATTGATCGAGTCTCGAAAATGTGATATAAATGCCACATTCTTATATTGTGCAGTCAAATCGTAAAAAACTATATATGGCATTACTAAGAAGTTTTTAAATTATCAAAAATAACTACTTTAAAATATGAACAGATATTTTCTTTGAGTAATAATCAGTTCTCCAAAGAGGATGAAACCTACATCGTACTTGAAGAGTTGTCGATATTTTGATTGCTTACTTTATTTTTGACGTAAATTTATTATCGATTTGCGTGAATCTGTCACATATAATTATTACGTTCACTTATATAAATTTGGTTGGAATTAACGGTAAAGCTACAAAATTTTCCAATCATTACTATAAATATAAAAACTAACCTTATCTGTAATTTTTCCACTACCTAAATCAGGTAGCCGTGATATCAACAAAAGCAATCACCAATTCAATTAACATATCTTTGAAGATTACAAAAGCATTCTGGTCAGAACTCAATAGAGATATTCCGATGAAAAAACTACAGTAACAAAAAATAAGTAACACCTTTAGAACACAATTAATTCTTTTTAATTAATTTTTTTGAGATAAGTACTTTTTTAAATATGTACATTTTTGGGAAATATTCTGATTTTTTCTTAATTTTTAATACATATCTTATATTGGAATATGGCCACAGATTCATGGCCTTTATCACTTAGAATTATTGAAAGATCAAACGACCTTCTTCTTTTCCCTAAAATCCTTAATATTTTTTTATTGTCCTTAATTTCTTCAGATACTAATCTATCAGGCCAATAATCTAAAAATATACAAAACATTTTAAATACCATTGAGAAGAAAATTTCTGTATGTGATAGAAATTTTAAATACCAACAATTACGTACATATAATAGAAATTAGCCAAAAAAACTGATTAAATTTAATTTCAACTTAAGTTGAACCTGAAAAATTGCATTAAGAAATAATCTGTTACGGCTAACCCTCAAACAAAAAATATAACATTAACCAATATACAAAAACTTATTATAAATACCCCAACAATACATCCCAATAACAAATTTCTATCCCCAAAGAGTTCATACTTTAACTCATTCTCTCGACAACTCTCCACGGTGCCATGATACTTGAGTAAAAATATTTAATGCATTTAATATAAAGTCCCACTACAGAGCAGGTAAGAAAGCGCTCAGACATATTTTAAAAATGAATGACGACGGTGAAGATGATGCAAACGCTTAAGAAGCATTAAGTATTGAGGACACTTTTCTTCTTGACCCGTTTCCGGAAGCGGAATGTAATTTTTTGCTGAGTAACGGCGCGCGAGACTCCACGTCCGCCCTTTGCCAGCACGTGGAATGGAGAGATGTTTTTCAGTGGAAGAAGAGATGCGTTAATTGTACTAGTATACTTCTCGAGAGAATTATATTAGACTGACACTTCGACGTGAACAAATTTTCACGTTACATTTACTACTTTACGTTGAGTTAGAAAGATGTAAAATTACGTGAATATTGAAAAATATATCATTTTATTACAAAAATCTGTCTAGTATGATTCAAATTTCACCCTGAGGATTCGGCATATTTTGTACATACCTATACTGCCTGCTTGCCCCGGCTTTGTCCAAGGAAAAAGGGACCATGGCTACATTTTTTTTTATTTGCTTTTATTGTATAGATATAATGATTTAATTATTAACAGTGAGCGATTTAGTAAAAATACTAAAATATATTTGGTTTACTTATCTCTGACAGCCTAAATATTAATTTTCATATCTCTAACTTTAATTATTTCGAAATTCCCATACAATCGTCCGCCCTCATTTTCACCTTTTCAAGTTGATTTTCAAAAAATCTCTTCTTAGTGATAACTTGAAAAAGCTAAGCGAAGCCAAGATTTACGTGTAACTTTCAAGCATGTAGGCTTTACGCCTATGGAGATATCATGATGTGTTAGTCATTGAATTGTGTTTGGCTTTTATATAGATAAAGTTTATAGATAAAAATCTTAGCTTTTTATGGAAAAACTAAATTATTTTACTCCTGCTCGTATCACGCCAATTATTTTTAAAGTAACTTTTTATTTTTGTGAAAAGAATTATATATTCTTTCTTACATTCACAAGAAAATCTAGTTCGACTTCAAAAGATTCACTTAGATTCACAAAAAAATATAATTCAAATTCTGAGTTCAATTTCATCGAAACGCATTTTTTTTTATACCAGGAAACATTTGAATTAACAAATTTATTATTTTGCCTTTATTTCAAATCTGAAAAATGTATTGTTTGGCGATTATTTTATCATATTACAGAGTAATTTTGCGCTTCTTGTTTTGAACATTAATTTTCATTTATATTTTGAATCAAGGAATAAGTTCTATAAGATTAAGAAAATTCATTCCGATATAAATTTAAAGCTCTCTTCAAAACTACACGATAAGACTTTTCATTGACCCACAAGCTTCACACTTAAATACAATGGCTGTATTATCGTTATTAGATTAATGAAATTTAATCAATAAACCTTAAACCTTAATTAATAAATATTATACCTTATAGGTGAATATGTCATATAACAAGAATATTGCTATCTATTTCCTTCAAAACACTTCTGGATACAACTAATAGCAAAATAATATAAAAACAATCAGAATTTCAACGTTGACCTACTAGATTTCATATTCATAACTGCATTGTGATAAATATGTAGTAATTATACAACATTATAAATCCTAGCCATTTCAAATCGACATTAATCCTAGTCGGTAAACTAAAGCCGAAAGACAAATCTAATGAGCAATTTGTGCTTATATGTTTTATGTGTTAATTGCTTCCTATTGCAATGTTTGTTTGAAGTCTGCACCATGTATATTCAACTTACCCTAAGCATGCAATAACACGGCAATATCCTCAATTTATCTTTAATAAGACAACGTATGTTCGAAACGGTATTACTTTTATCCTAGTCAGTAAAACTAAAGTCGTAAAACAAATCCAGCAAGTAATTTGTTTTTATATATTATATGTATTGGTTACCTCCCACTACATGTTTGAAGTCTACGCTACCTGAGGTCAACTTACTCCAAGCACATTTTGACTAAGATTCACTTTCACCACTAACTTCCAACACGGCAATATCCACAAATTTTTCATTTTTTTTTAAAATTTAAATTTAATAAGACAGAACCGTTTCTAAAGGGTATTACTTTTAAACATAGTAAGTTAAACAAAAGTCGTAAAAGAACCCCAGCAAGCTATTTTTGTATATGTCGTATGTGTTCATTTCTTTCTACTACAGTGATAGTTTGGAGTCCTCACCGCATTCGATCAATTTACCCTAACCACATTTGGGCCAATTTTCACTTTTACCACTAACTTCCGACACGGCAATATCCTTGATTTACATTTAACAAAACAACACATTCGTAGTGTACTTACAAAACGTAAGCGGCCCATCCGTTAGTACGATCCTTGTATAATGGACGTAAACGGGACCATATTTCGACTTTATCTTCGCATTACCTACCGTCCGGTGAGTCGTTCGCGCCTGAGATAAGTAATGATACTCCACTCGTAAGGCAAACACTTATTAGGCCATTGGAATGAGTGTATTGCGTGACTTAGTTTTGCATAATATCACACGGAGCTAATGAGCTTGTAGCTATACAAAATCCCGTTATGTTTGGAGTTTAGGATTTTGAGAATGTAATGACTGTTTAATGTTGCAAAGTAGCAATTTGAATAAATGTTTAACAAATGCGTTAGTATATCGTTGTAATACAATAAATGTATTGTAAATGTATTTTATTTGATAACTTATATACCGTAAAAGCTGCAAATGCAGCTCCCGAATACAACAGCGAATTGTGTTTCAAATAATGTTTGATGCAGTGAGGTATTTCAATACTAATAGTTATTTTTTAACGTTACAAATAGTATCTTTGACAATATTTATCCCCCTTCCAGTCGCATAAATGTAGTGATGTTCCCTACATCCGCGATTGATGGTTGCATTTGAAAACCTCTCTGACAAAATGACTTTTCCTGTTTCCCCGTGTCGCTGTTGTCGCCGCATCATCCATAGCGTTTTATAGATAAAAAACTTCGTGAATGAATACTAAGTGCTAGTCAAAGACTAATGTTTTATAGGCGTAAACCTTTCTGGATAAATATTCTCTATGATACTAAAACTGCCTCAATATCCGTTAATTAGAACTCAAGTTAGAGACGAACATATACAAAGATGAAGCTGCTTAAGATCTGATACTGGTTTTATGAAATCCACTACAAGAATATTAAATGTAGAAAAGAGTATAGTAGCCACTACGCCGCAACTAATAACATAGGGTTACTTCACTCCTCAATATCATTTCACAAAATTTATCAAATTGGCAATGAATGACGTTGATTTCCTGAATTTTTTTCTTTTTTTTATTAGAATGAAGTGTAAATGATATTGGATAGATGATGCTAATTTCATACGATAGATTTCCATAGGAGAACAAAGAATATAATATCTTGTAGAATTTAACTGAACTTTGTAATACTATTGTATTCAACAATTAACAACTGGTAAATTATTTAATTATATTATAACACTATAAAATCTATATGATGACGTATTTTATTGATTTAGTTACTATAATTAGTTTAGAAACTAGCAAAAAACACGACTTTGTGAAGGCTCGCGAGTTCTTTTAATGCGCGTCTATTAAAATAATGCTTTCAGGTTGCAGGTTGCAGATTGTAGACGACTTTACTACACAGCCCAGGATGCGCAACAGCTCCAACATCATCCAAAGCATGATCACTGGTCGATTACTTATTTAAATGCATGTACGTGTAACCAATTGATTAAATATCCATACAATATATGTATATATATATATATATATATATATATATATATTTATATATATATATATATATATATATATATATATATATATATACATATATATATATATATATATATATATATATATATATATATTTATATATATATATATATATACATATATATATATATATATATATATATATATATATATATATATACTTACATATATTACATGGATATTAAATAAATTTGTTATAATTATAAAGTAATTTATTAATTATATAACGAAAGCTAGGTAGGAATTTAAATAAAGTAGAAATAATACTACATCACGTAGTTTCATTTAATTTTGAATTATAAATTTCTACAAAATTAACGCTAAATGTATTTAATATAAAGTACTTATTAATTTTTAAGAAAGAATTTTAATAGGATACGGACTTTGTTTAGAAATTTTGCAAATTCGTGTATTTCGGAGGGAGCCTTTACCAATATGAAATGAAGTAGGAAATGCCCTACAAAAATTATCTTTAACAAATATTATCACGATATATATATAGACACGTAAATTCATTAATTTGTACACAATCCAATCTAGGCCAAGGTAAAACGTTGTATGTTCAATACACGTCTTTCCATTATATTGAAAAACCATTTCCATTTTTTCTGGGTAGCTTCAAAATTATGTTAAAAAGCATTTTCTCGACAAGAATATAATTCAGCATCTCGAGTTCTTTTCTGGTGTTCTCTTGCATCAGATGTCAATGAACGGTTACTATCGTATCCTTTACGACCAGTTAAAATACATCTTCGTGGCATTTCACTGTGACAATAAAAAATGTAAAATTGTTAAAATTTCATTTTTGACGAGTAAAAAAATCCCAACAGCGAAAGTAAAACAGTACTGTATGGTCCAAAAAAATTAAAAAACTAACTTTATTTTTTTTTTAATGTACATTGATTCAGTTTCATTTTGCTATAGATATAGAATAAAAAATTTGGACGGCAGAAGTTGGTAAAAAACAGTGCCAATACAAATTGTATGGATTCTATATCTTGTTTTATTCGATTTATATAGTGTATTTAACCTCCACAACTTACTATCCATTCATTTACAATATACAAACTTCCACGTATCACTTTTCGATTTTGTTAATAAAAAGTTTAGTAATTTTCCAACAGATGCCGCTAGTAACAATCTAGTTAGTAGAAATATTCACACATCACGTGTCGATTTTGGTATTAAAGATTTTAGATATATAACACATCTGCATGTATGCTCTATTAATTCCGTAATTTTCTAATAGATGGCGCTAGTAACCATATGCTTGTATTATGCATCGTTTTTTCGTATCTTTTTTTATAATTTTTTAAAATATTTAACAGCGTATTTTTCATAAACAGCGATGGATAACAAATCTCGATATGATTTTAAATTATTATGTTACATTTCAAATCCAGAGGTGTGATAGTTTTTTCGTATAGCATACCACAAAACAGTACGGGTTGTGGGTGTTAGGTCTCGCTTCGCTCGCCCTAAACATATGAACTCATAATTTTAGTTAGTTATTTTTATGAATTGTACTCTCTAAAAGACAGAAAAGAGCAGACAAAACGTAGTTCAATATAAAAAACGTAACCTATAATTTTTGGACAAAATGCTTAATGCTTTCACTCAGGTAGCTGTGTTCAAGAATTGAGAAATGGAGAGTTATTTTATTATATACTGGACTCTAATCTATTCAATGAATAGTGTTAGGTCTCGCTTCGCTCGCCCTAAATATATGAACTCATAATTTTAGTTAGTTATTTTTATGAATTGTGCTCTTGAAATGAAAGGAAAGAGCAAACAAAACGTAGTTCAATATAAAAAAACGTAACCTATAATTCTTGGGCAAAATGCTTAATACTTTCACTCAGGTATCTGTGTTAAAGAATTGATAAATGGAGAGTTATTTTAAAATATTCTGGACTCTAAACTATTCAATGACATACACGTTTTTACATAAATATCTACTTTTAACTGAATGTTCAAGCGTATCTCTATGTTTTCCGGATGTACATGAACATATTTACATTCATAAGAAGTACTTCTTAATAAACAGCTGTAATTTGTTACACATTTTCTAATAAATAACTTTTCGAACATAAAAAATAATCGCTTATAACTCCTCTACATTTATTAATAGTTACTATGTCAATAGTAATACTTAGTTTTTAAATTAAGAGCTGTTTTTCCTACACGTTTTAGTTCTCCGTTCTCATCGAATGAAGACAACGCGTTCGCGCCATACACTCTATGCAGTTATACGCTTATTTCAAAAGTAATACCGTTCGGTTAATGAATCACTTGGATATTCTTATGTCTACAATAATAAACGCACAACTCTCGGCTTCTTTGTTACAAATAGGAAATAATAGATCGACTACGTACTTCTAAATCGTACTGTCGTAATTAATCACTCAAACTCACGACCCGTGTCGTTCAAGCCGCTACACACATCGAGAGCTATTACTAACAAATAAGATCGCCAAAAGGAACACCGTCTCGGTGTCACATCACAGCAATTAAGTACGCATTACACGGTCATTTATTTATAATAGGGGAACCGGCCCAGACTGGGCGATGGATGCAAATGGCGCACGTCGCTCCATAGCTCACATGCGACCGGTTCACTCACCCGATCCGCTACTACAAAAAGACGGAACGGTGCTGAACATAAGCAGGTATTTGTCACACGGGAGAGTTCACTTAGTGGCGAGACAATGGCGCTCGAGGCGGCGGAACGTCCGCTTCACATCGCGCCGCTGCTGACGATTGCTCCGGAGACTGCGGATCGGTACCCGCTAGTCTATAGGATTTAACCACCATAACAATAAGTGAATGTTCTGCAAATTAATTTACGCGTATGTGGAAAGTTTTAATATGTGAAAACTGATTGAAAATATTGGAAAATGGAACACTTTTGGAATCACTTCAGTGTATGTCTATCTGTACAGTCACAGACATTTTTTCTAAAGACATTTTAACATAGAAGATGTACAGTTGTCAGAGTTCTAGGAAGTAGTGGTATTGTCATGAACGTTATTAATGAAAAGCTGTTTTGGAGGTTGATTCGCTGAACACAGTTAATATTAATATATACCATATTTTTATATATAGAAGTAAGATAAACAAATATGAAAAATTGAGCAGTGTTTGAAAGAGAATTATATTAGAGGCTATAAAATAATCCCAAATATTTTTAATTAAATGAAGTTATGAGTAAAATTGTTTCAAGATCATTACTATTGTGACAAGATATGGCAAGATATTATAGACGGATTTAATATTTGAGAATGAGGATGAACTAATTATATTAAAAAGTAAAAAGATTATACAAACACTTTCAATATGCACAATATAAGTTCGATCTTAATGAGCCACAGACGCCAAAACTATTTAATAAACTTTTTGCCTCCTTTACACTGGTGAACTCTCGAATTGAGATTAAAAATTGAAAGGTCTTTTATCGCCATTTTCATCCGAGGGTAGAGCTAATGAGGCCAACTATAAACTTACATCTTATTTCTAGATGTAAAATATGATATGTATTAATATTAACTGTGTTCAGTAATTTCACACATGTGGAATTATTTTAATTATCTTGCTCTCCTTCCTACGATCAATAAATGCCTGTGTTAGTCAATTGATGCCTTATTCCGCCAAAGGAGATTAATCGTCGGAGACGATAGTATATATGATGATCGGAGACGGTAATATATATATATATATATATATATATATATATATAATAATCAATCAGTAAATAAGCCAGCCTCCCTCTATCTGTCACCATTTTCGAGGTGTTCTCCGACATCTGTTACAGTTTTTATCACAGACCTACTCCTACTAAGATACCTAAAATGTTCCTCAAAGTATGGACTTTCCAACAAAAATTTCTGAAATGGTCGTACAATCCCAGAGATTAGCGCGAACAAACAAATAAACAAACTTTTCCGATTTACATTACCTCGTACCGATTTGCTACTTGGAAGAGTCACAACAAATACAAAACAATATAACGCTTCAAAATGTCATTACGCATGCAACATGTTATAATGAAACGATAATAGATTTATTAACAGAATATGTAGCAGTACCATTCAATGGAGTATATTAAACGTGGACTCTACTCAAGTCCAATGCTATTCCCTAATGTAATAGCGTCCGAAACTCACGTAACGAGTCCACAGTAGAATTCACTGAGCGAAACACTAATGGCTTTCGAGGATGCGAAGTGCTGTGTCAAGCGCCAAAAGGCTGATGGCTCTTTGTGAGATTTTAGAAACAATATTAATTTAAATGCTAAATGAAATTGCTAGATATTATTCATTAATATAAAGTTCATATTTAAATTTCCTTACTTTCATTGTATGCAATAATTGTATAGATATTACAATATTTTTACCCTTATGAGATCACTTCAGGCAAAGGAAAAGTAACACCATTTCAAGAATTAGGGGTATTATGAACAGTAATGGCTGTTCATAACACAGTGTTTCATAAGAAATAAACAAAAGCAAAGTTAAAAATAACATTATATCCAACCTATATTTAGATTAATGTTATTTAACGTGAAATAAAAAGTAGTATTTTTAACAAAGAATTCACAATTATTTTTATGCTTGTTAATTGAAATAAAAGCATTTCCAATTACTAAACTGTTATTCCTGCTACTATTTGGAACATATACAAAAAGACAGACCTGTCAAGTACCTTTTTTAAAGAATTGAAGCCACCAACAAGAACTTGACGTCTAAAACAATATTATTTACAAGGGTACAAAGTGCAAAACAAACTACTGAAAATAATCGGTCCCGATAATGATCGGAGAAAACAGTGCATATGATATTTAATACTTTAACGAACGCAGGACTGATCTTTGTGGCAAAGATCAGTCCTACCAAAAAATCAGTTTGATTCTGACCGACTCTCGTTGATCCAAATACCTTACGCACTAACGGATGAAAAGATAAAATATACGACTGAACAAGCGCCCAAGGAAATGGAAGACATTTAGTCAGCAGTGCGCGCCTCTTGACTTTTGCAGTAAAGCGTTGGAAGCCACACATCAGCCACCAACCGTTTACAACGGCAAAAGTTGTCAGATGTCGGCCGTCGATTCCATATCTACAAAAATTGCACTACGTATAAGAGAGAGAACAAAAATCTCTCATACCTATCCAGTTATATTCCATTGAGATTTGAGTACCAAGTGCGTATAACGTACTATCGAATCCGTGTAGATTATCCAAAAAAATATTTGTAAACAAATTCACAATTTTATCGGAAATAAATACAGACACACTATAAAAATGCAAAAAGATAAATAAAACATTTTAAAAATAAAATAAAATGCAAAAAGAGAACAGGGAAAATGTGAAAAGAATATATATTGCACATCTACTTAAGTTTTAGGGTTTCATTTTAGGGTTGAAAAAAGTGGTACCCTTAAAAGATGACTCACGTGTCTGTCGTCTCTGTCCGTCTGTTACAACCTCTGCTTTTCCCAGACATCGTTTTACGTAAAAATTCAAATTTGATACCATAACACATATTAAACGACATATATCTCAACAGTGAACAATGGTAACTTAAAAATTTGGCAGGAAATGTTTGTAGCAAATAAATTACATAATAATTTTATTTTCTTGATTTTAGGTTTAGAATAACAGTTGATGAACTTAAAAGGATTTCCAAAACTACTTTCTCCACAATTTCAAGTAAAATAAAAATACTGTAAAAGACGTCCATGAAAAATATACCAACGCCTCACATCGCCCCACCCCTCTTCAAGATTGTAAAAGTTAAAATTATGAGAAAAACGATGTTACTTCAAATATACCTAAAACTTAGAGCAAAACTACAGTTAATTCAAAATTTTAGGCTTTTCGACATATCGCCGACATATTTTTATGCTTTTCAAAGAGATACTAAATGATACATTTACATGTTGAAAAATAATATTAATATAGATAGTTAAATATATTACTGTAATCATTATATACCCTGAAATTGTTATATGTAACTAAGTATATACGGAACCCTCATAACGCCTGTTCCAGTTATGCTTAACTGGTTTATTATAATATGAAAGAAAAGGGCAAGGTATGTAAACCACAGAGGCTATAGCACCAACAAACTTTATACCAGTATAATGCATTCAAAAAGCAAAACTGGAAAATTAACCGCATATTTTTGTCAGTAGTCCGCCATTTTTTATTACGTGCATTATATGGACATAAAAAAGTATTGAAACCTAATTTTCATATACGAGTGTATCAAAGTACATAAATTGCTCCATTCCTATAATGTATAATATGTAACAAAAAGATAAGGCGTTGAAATCTAATTTTCATATACGAGTAAATGCCACATATGTTATTTTACATAAGCAGACCACAAACTTGACTATATTTTATATAAATTTGTAATAAAAATTGACGATTTTTCATAAACCACAACGTACTTTTCCCAAGCCATATTATGTGCGTATGTTATTTACAATAGATTTTTCTAAATTATGTTTTTCCCGATGTTTCTCAATAGCCCTATCCATTTATCCGTTTTAATTTTACTCTGCTCCATAATTTTCCATTCTATCATATAACTCTATTTACCTTTTTATTCTTTCTTAACATACAGCTTTTAATAATCCATCTGTTCAGTATATGAATCTCTAAACTCGATGTATATAGAAATAATTATTCATTCATTCACAAGATACAACACACGAACTAAAAACTATTATATAGTACAGTAAAGCAGATATATATATATATATATATATATATATATATATATATATATATATATATATATATATATATATACATACATATACATATATACATATGCACACGGTGTCCGTAAGCTATTCGTTGGCTATAAAGGAATAAATTGTCATTGAAATAAAACGTAAAACACCACCCTTTTTCTAATTGAGTGCAAAAAAATAAATATAACTCTTTTTAGGTTGTGGACCCAATACTTTTGTATTTATTATATTATATTTTGGAATACTTGCCCGCAGCGCGGTGTTTACCCGCAGTGGCAATGTCTTCACAGCTGTTCGCGGGTTATTCCCCCGAGCGGCACTGAATAATGTGCGCAAGTATCGTGTGTATGAAAAATATGACAATTAATTATGAATATTATTTACAATTTTCTGAAAAAAAGTTTTATTATAAAGTTTTATTGCTACTTTTTTTAACTATTTTTACAGTCAAGGAATAACGTATTTCTTTGTCCCACGCTTATTCGCAGACACCGTGTATATATGTATATATGTACATATATATGTGTGTGTGTGAAAATACACAATAGAAAACATAATTTCCCTCCAATAAAGAATAAATTTTACCCACACCTTCAAAATCTTCATGCGCTCTTTATACTTGAACATATTACATGTATTATTTTATCGAAAGATCCCAGACTACATTTCGCGTAACACGTTTTTATCGGATCAACGGATTTCGCCGTTATTGAGACGAATGGTATCTCCTGCAGACAGAATACTCGCTTAAATCACTTGAGTTCCTCTTTAAAATGTTTTGTCGTCACGACTGAATACGAATTTCAATTTCCATCCATATTTCCATTGTTCGAAACCAATTACTGAGCGCCCTGCCTGGCATCGGGATTTGCAATTCATTTAGATCAACTGCTACCTATCGATATTGCAATTACGTAGCACTTATACGCAAGCAAAGTTAGCAAGTGCTATCGCTGCGGAACAAAAGGAAAACATTAAGAATTCCGAAAGTGGGAAAAGTAATTAAAGATTCTTTCCACTGGCACGCAAAGGGGATTTTTAATAATTATCTACATAACGTGATCGGCAGATAACTTGGGAACAACCATGAAACTAAGCTTGTATTTTGCATATTAATTAAAGAGTGTTGGAAACTTTTTAGTTTTAATATAGGTGGTGAAAAACGGTCGTTATGAAATTATTATTAACCATCGAGGCATACTTAGCAGTTTAAACATTTGCGAGTTTAAACTTTTTGGATCGTAATTAAAACTGTATAATTCAAAACATGTAAAATATTTCAATAGTGTTAAGAGCATTTTTACAAAGTAATGTTAAGAATTAATTTTTCTTTTCGAAAGATATTCTAATAAATACAACGTTAACCACTTCAAATGTCTGCTAGATATTAAGTAAACCTAGTATATTTTTAACAATGGCTATCATCTAACATTTATTTTTAATTATAACGAGTTCTGAATAGTTTGGTTAGAACTTATTAATATAAAATATTTCAATTCGTATTATTTATTACTTACGGTAACCACTCGTTATGTAAATGTATTTTATATATTTTACATGATGGAATTAATATTTCAATTATCATGGATCTTACAAGTGGTAAACGGCCGTTCATGAAATGTTATATCACTATTGCAGAAGAACTTTATATTTTGTAGCAGGTTTCGTTAACGCTACTTCCGAATGATTTTTTTTATTTCATTAACACTACTCTGGAAAGATTTCCAATCTCTATTCAGTGATAATTTCCAATGATATGGGTAACATATTAAGAGAATCTTATCACTGATTTTTCCCTAGCGTGGAAAAATTAAGAACGAAACAAAAATAATTAGGGAAAGTATATTTTTTGTGTATCTCACCAGTATCTCATGGGCTGAATAAATATATGCATCTAAGTTAATTAAAAAATGTGTTAAGTGCGAGTAGAACTCGCTCTACGAGGGTTCTACACACAATAAAATTTTGAATATAAGTATTCAATTAGGATAAAGAATATAGTAGGGAGCAATTTATTTCTAATTAACTGTTTACGAATATTAATATCATTTTCCGACGTAAATATATTTCGAAGTATATTTTTACAAGCATGAAAAAACTTTTCAAAAATTATAAAATCTAGTATCAACACAATAGTTTCTTGTAAACTGTAAGTAAATGTGTTTCTTATTATTTTCATAATTTTAGGTTTTAGGGCAGAAAGTTGTTTTTGCGTGTTTTACTGCAAATCTCGAGTTTATACTCTATAAAATTATAACAAAAACATATTTCTGATATTCTCATAACTAATCTTTTCAAATAACACACATAAATATTTTTGATTGTTAAATTCTGTGATATATGTGGATTAATACTCTTCATTACTGTATAAAATTCCTAATGTCTTCACTAAACGGTTTTGAAAAAAAACGACTATCAGACAAATAAGTAAGTGATCTTTTATTTTTCCTTTTGGGGTATGGAATTATAAAACAAAAGAAATTACTGTAATATTCGATTTTTAAAATTGTAATTTATATGTTGGTTTTTTTCATAATTTTGGTTTTTCTTTACTCCAATATCTCGTACATAATTGTCTCACGTACGGAAATGAAGTGCATTGAAGAGACGTGGTGATACTCTCCAAGCAATATGAATCAAGCTAAAAGCTAAACTATCTAGAATATGAATCAGGCTAAAAGCTAAACTGGAAAGCTAGACTATCTCTTAATAAAGTATGATTATTCGTTAAGATTCGAATGCTTTAAAATGAAGTATTTTAAAATATATTCATGAGCCAAACCAAAATCACAAAATATTATGTTAGCAGCAAAGTCCTACTTTAGTCATTTCCATCACTACCTTTAATAAAATATAGTATTTATCAATATTTTACATTTTTACAAGTTAGTATCTCTTTAAGTGAATCTATATTATTACCTTATTTTGTTAAACTAAAACCAAAGTGAATTTTACAGTGTTATACCCATATTTATATAACAAGCTCTCTACTGATTTCCAAAAACAAAATTTGTTCGAAATAAATAGATTGACAAAGTTACTATACCAGAATATGTGACACCTGCATTTAATAAATCTGCCAAAACAGTTTATACTTTAGCAGTACATGTAAAGGACAAAGTAATTATACTAACTTCTTCTTATTTTCCTAATGCGGATGTTACAATCGAGGTCTTTTACATATCTCTTCTAGAAATATCACCATCTTTATGAAAATCGGGAAAATTCCTTCCTTTTTACATTGTAACACAAATCTCCCCATTTTTATTTTTCTTTTTTCAACTCTCCGATACTTTTCAATAATCTTTTAAATTATTCCGTCATTTTATATCGTTTAATCGCAGCAAGTATTATTAATATCGAAATATTCTAACAAATTTAACCTCCATATTACAATATCGTTACTCCACACTATCAATTTTAGGAAAAACACATTATTCACACTTTCCCCAAGTACAGTCGTTAAATAAAGGTAAGAGCGTATGAAGTAATCAAATTCCAAGAATACTTTTGCTCACAAATACTGTAATATTACCAAAAATAGACTTATAAGACGATGTGCCGCCCTGACCATACGTGTATTGACTGGTCAAAGCGATCTTAATGACTTCACTGGCCAAAGCGAATTTAGATAAGAGTATAAGAAATAATCAAATTCTAAAAATATTTTAAGCCACAAATACTGTAATATTCTCAGAATAGACTTATAACAAGATGTCGCTGTGACCAAACCATACGTGACTTGACTGGTCAAAGCGACCTTAGTGTAATGTTGGCGGCGTACCGCACGGTATCGAGAAACGACACTATAATTTTCCAGTCCACGGACGCGTGGAGCCGCTATCGACGTCTGACGCATCGAACTCGGTCTCCATGCGGGCCTCACTTTGTAATTTGATTTAACTTTTAATTTATTTGTCTCACGATTTTTTTTTAATATTAAAACACAGTTCAGATATCAGAATACCATCAATCACTTACACCGGACGCAGTAGAACATTGCCTGATAGTCATATATCTACAATAGAGGCATAAACATTCTGTTCATATATTACGTGATTTTTTTAATATTTTTTACATATCTGCATGAGTAGCAAAATTATAATTCTACAAATAATCCGCAGTAATTCCAAATAGTTAATCTGAAAACCAAGTTTGATAACCCATATTTATTACTCTTTATAACATGTGTTCACATATCTACTCATATCAGACTGCATGTGATATTAACGAGAAGATGGATAAACGAAATCCACCAAAACGGAAGCCAAGGTTTGGGTGCTAAAAGCTTGGAACCGCCAACGCCGGAAACCGGAGATAGATAGATTTTATTGATTATGATAAGGATATGGAAAGAAAAAAAATTTCGTTACCCTTTCTGGGTAACAAAATGTATGTAAAAATTTGGGAACGTTCAAAGGATTTATGATAAAATATGCAGTATCTGTATAACTTAATCTTTAATCGCCCCCATTAATAATATTAATATTTCAAATACTCCAAACTTTACTTCACCACTTAGTTACATTTAGAGAACACATGCTTTGCAAAAATGGGCTAATTAAACTATTGTTTAAGATATAATAACTTCTTTGTTTCATTGGTTGGCGTTAAAATAATTAAAACTTGCTTTAAATTACTTTAAACTTAAATTTGAAGCCTTTTTCAAGCTGATCCTAAATATTTAATTCAGTTTCAACTTACGTTTATTGAATACAGGTTAGTAGCATGGGAAGTAGGATACATACAGATTAATTAATTTCAAAAAGTATTCAATTAATTAAGTATTTGAATACCTCTCTGAAATAAATTTCAATCCTTCCTCCTTATAACGAGATCAAAATGAGAGCGCTATGTCTAGTTTTAGCGGAATTTTTAAACTTTGAGTTTACTATATTGAAATTGTCGTTCATTTTGATACGATTGCCTCCTTACACCCGATATCGATTCTAAATTGATTCTACATCAAATTATTCGGCAGTAAACACACTGTCTAATTGGAAAACGGTTTTTCTGGACTCATTATCACAACTCAGATATGAAAATAGTGATTTAATTTAGTAGTTTGCAATTACACATTTATTAAATATTTCACCGTCACTTGCATCACTCAAGAACATCTTAGTAATTACCATTTTTTTATATATATATTGTTTTATATATATTAATGAATGTTATATATATATATATATATATATATATATATATATATATTAGCGGATGAATACATACATAAGCTAATAATACATTGAATATATATCTATGATACAAAATCGCTTACTCTAAACATGTGACTCAATAAAATAGACATTATTTACAATGGTCCACAGAATAAACTTAAAATATTCTGTATCTACTTGTAACGTGTAGCAAAAGCGAAAACTTAAAAGGTGCGATTAATCAATTAGTATTTTAACAATATTTAAACTGAATCTAGTGAGAGAAAATTATCTCCATTCATCAATAATTCATTCCATAAACATTTTAGTAGCTAGACAGATTATAATCCCAAAAGCTATTTTAAAAAATAAACCCTCGAAACTACTATGAGCTCTTTACTTCGGAAGAATATAACTTGGGGTAAATAAGAGCAAAGTCCTAAAAGACAGTCCAAACCCAGTGTAAAGTAGGGCGCGTCGCAGTACTTATTCACTCGGCAGCGCTTTAAGGCGTCCGTTGACATTTGATGAATCGGAACGCGAGCCACCGCCGCGATGTGGGCCGCGACGCACTTGCCACGTGCAATATTGATTTTCGCGGGCCGAGGGCGGAGTCAAGACCGCCAGCGGCATCGAAAAGAGACAGATAGACGCGTGAGCCTCGCACTTCTGGTCTGTAACGAGTTCGAGCGCGTCGGCTGCACATTTCGACTGTGACCTTTCGTGATTGCAGATTGTTGACCTGACGACGTCGTAAAATGCGCACCGCTGGCCTTTATTAGAGCGACTGTTGCAGTTTTGGATAGATTTGAATATTAGGTAAAATTTACTTTTGAAATTGTGGTCGGAATTGAGGTTGGTCTTTTGAGTTGAAGTTAATAAAAACTTAAATTTAGGTGAGTATATCTAAATATAACTAGAACACTAAATCTATATGACATCCATGTTAAAGTTACGTTAGAAAACCTTTGCTTTAATTAAAAATATAAAATTTATGTAAACAATTTTTTGCAATTTTGACGCAACAAGTATTTGGAACCAAGAGTTTTATATATGAAGGGTTTCTTTTGCAATGCTGATTCCAAAGTAACTTTTTTTAAATCTTATCCACAAAGATGCCACATTTAGCTCCGGCGTCATATCTTCGTCGTGGAATTCACATATCGCTGCAAATGTTGAAGCGGCTCGTGGATAATATTTATGGGGACGGCGACCCGAGCGTGCCCAATAAGAGTAGGTCGCGGACTGACCTTGCTTCAGATCTCCGAGACTGCGATATACGTACTGCAATACGTATATCGATATACGTACTGCAATACGTATATCGCATATACGTTCTTATTTCATTATTTGCGTAGATATAAATTCACACACGGTAGAAAAATGTGATTTTTCAAGTCAACTTTATTTTTTAGTCAACTTAATATTTTTTCCAGCAATAAATTGAAATTAGTCGTTAGAACTATGATCAGATTTATTTAAGGATATCAGGGGCAGTGTCGGACTGGTCATATAGGCGAGGTGGTGTTTGCTAGCCGGGTCCTAGTCTGCGCGGGCCCCCGACCCTACTGGCTGACGACTACGTGTAAAATGGTTCATACATACTTAGAAAGAAATGGAAAGGAAAATTTTGAAAAATGGTTGGCCCTGAGGCCATCTCTGAAACTTCTCGCTATTTTCGAGCTCAAAGCGCTCAAAAATATTTCTTGTCGTAATTAATTATTGAGCTCTTTGAGCTCAAGGATATGATTTTTTTGTTCATTTTCAAGTTCCTTAAGCTCGAAGAATAATAATGGCGCTTTTTTATGTATTTAAAAACAATATTTACCGAGCGTTTAACTTTATTGATGCATTTGATGCTGTTTTTTGTACAAGAATATTGCTCCATCAATATATTTGAAAGTTATTTTTGAAAAGACATTTTTTGAAAAAGTTTCATGACAACATCTTCTAAATGAATTAACCGATTCTGAGGACATTCAACGTACTTTTACATACTTTTTAAGAACTATTTATCTATTAATATATATAATTGAAAATTAATAATATGTATGTTTTATTTTATCCTATAGTATCTCATCTACCTTTATCCCAGGCTTGTGTAGAGCCACCCAGACCTTTCTGGCTCAGTCCGACACTGATCAGGTAGATATGGTAAATTGTAGCCTCTGCCCTAGCTTCCCCTAATCAGGCAGCATATTGCCTCCCTTAATCGAGTTGTTGGGGTAACAGCAGCGTAAGGGATAGCGGATTTGGATGAGTTGCTAGTGAGACTTTACATTTTCAAAGTAGCGTTTATCTTTATTAAGGATAGTTAGAACTTTATATTTGAACATGATTATTTACTTATATATACGAGTATTCACAATTAAATGAAACTACGTGATGTAGTATTATTTCTACTTTCTTTAATTTCTTTACCACGACCTAGGTTTCGTTGTATTACAACATCTTCAGGTGGGATATTAGCAAAGATCTTTGCTAATATCCTATGTATATGTGAATAATATATGTGAATAATGAATTTCTACAAAATTAACGCCAAATATATTCAATATACGAGTATTACCAATAAAGGATATGGATATATTATATATTCTGCTGTATCTCAATAATTTGCTGGAATATGCAACTCGTGTTACCTAACTAAATTCAGTTTCTATATTTAAGTAAGAAAACTCCTTAGAAACACATTTATAACTATTCCTAGCTTAATTCCCATTATTAAAAAAATATGATTCAATAAATGTAGCTTAACTAAATGTACACTTCGTTTTAAAGTTCTGTGCCTTAAAAGAAAAAACGGAACGCTTACAAGATAACCCACATGTCTATCCGTCTGTCACTTTTTTTTTCAAAAACAGGTGTTTTTCTCAAAAATGACTGGATCTAGAATGTTTATGTAGTAATAAAACATATTAATATGCACCTTTCTCAGAAGTTATTACTCAAAAATATTCATGATGAAATTTTAGGGTTAAATATTTTAGTGTTAAATAAATTGAATACTCGATTTTTTTTAAATTTCAAGTGTGAAATATCGTTTCAAAGGACTAGTCATTAAGGAGTCAAATTTTTTTTTCTTTATTGTAGTTAGTACATCTAGCTGAAAATCATGTAAAAATATACCCCACTCTTATTTCTTAATTTTTTTTTGTTTTTTCAACCTTCATCTTAAGATGGAAGAAATAAAAAATATGTTAGAAAATGTGCAACAAGAAATAAGATAGCAAAAAGCGGATATGCTAGATATGAAAGAAGACATAAAAATACAATCATCAGTAATATTAATGAGAAATTTGAAAATCTAGATATGAAAAATTATACTTTTGAGAAAAAAAATCCAAGAATAAAGCGCTACAATAAATAATTTAGAAATACATATAAGAAGTAAGAACTTAGTTATATTCGGAGTGGAAGAGGATGAAAAATCCTATCATGAATTAGAAGAAAGAGTAGTAAAAATAATAAACGCTTACTTCAATGTTCAGTATGACAACAACAACATTGAAACCGTTAGAAGAATAGGGAAAAAAGGCGAGAAGGTTTGACCGGTAATAATAACATTTAGTAAAATGGAGTTGAAACTAAAAATCCAGAAAAATGATACGCACGGAATACCCTATATTACATAAAAGAAGACTTTCCACAGGAAATCTTAAACAAACGCAAAGCACTACAAGCCCAACTGAAGATAGAAAGAAAACTAGGCAATACAGCCTTCATTAAATACGACAAACTGATTTCCAAAATTAGTAAAATTGCTAAAAAAATAGAGTTTTCAGAAGCGTATGTAAAAGTTATAGAAAATCTATAGCACTAACTATAGATATCATGTTTTTTAACATGGACCATGTTTTACGACTGTGACAGATATCGTTGTTAAAAAATCAGTCTTTGGAAATAATTTAATAGAAATAGTATGTAATCTTAAATTTTCATAAAACCGTAAATGTGAACGGAATCCTCGTAGTGTGAATTCTGCGCATGCTTGACAGATTTGTTCTTATATGACAAGTAGATTAGAGGATGTAAACGTATGTCTTTTGGATGTTCCATACTAATACTATTCTAGTGATTTGCTACTGCTGAAACTATGGTAGAAATTTTCATCATACAATTAATATTTAAACTGAAGGAGCACGAGTCTCAAAACACTTAGCAAAGCAGTATATTTTCCAAAAATATGTATAAAAAAGTTCAAAATGCCAGTTGGATATTCAGACATCAAGGATCTTAAGTATGTATAATTAAAAGCTATCCAAAAATATTAGTTTCAAATTAAGTGAAGATGTCTTTATTAAAAAAATGAAAAAATAACATTAAATAACGTTTAGAATAACACTTTGGTTTTAGATGAAAAGCTCAAGAGCGAACTTTAACTCTCATGGTATTTCCTTGTTATTTATATCAATACCTAAATTTGACTAGAAGTCATTATCCTGAATTATTCAAGATATCCCATATATATATATATATATATATATATATATATATATATATATATATATATATATATAGTATTTTAATTTTTTTAAGTTTTATAGTAATACCATAAAGAAAGAAATTAAAAATCAATATGAAAAACTGTTATAGTGCTAACAAATATTATTTTTCGGATAATTACACTTCCATACGCCTCACTTGCAATTCTGCACAAAACTGGCAATTTATTTTCAAGTTATTCTAATTTAAATATGTCCATCAGACAGCCTGTGTCGATCTTATAAATGTCCTATTTTTAATTTTAAGTTACAGAACCGTATTCGTAAAAAAATAATACCGTTTCCAAAAACCTTAAAAAACACCATATTTCACTATATTTCCGGAACATAATTTTTTATTGAACATATCGCTTCTTTTTTTCTGACTGTCCCCAGATTTTAAAACTGTTTAGGGCTCTATAGCCTTAAAACAGAAATGAAACCCCTAAGATTACTCATGTGTCTTTCTGTCTATCTCAGAAACCATTTGAGGTAAAAACTTAAAATTTAGCATAGTAATAAATTATTTCTGGCCGCACATTTTACAGCTAATGCGTTAAAATATTTGTATGGTGATTTAAGAGGCCGAAAATTAAGCGATCGAAAATTTTTTTTTGACTATTTACATGGTAACGCCCATCGACTGAAAAGGCCAAATAATTCAACAATATTTTTCCAGTAAGTGGTTTACGTCAAAAATATGCAAAAAACTGCGTTCCTCTCCTCTTGTTTCCGTAACAATTGAATCAGAATAAGGGTTGGAAAACAGGGTTGGTGTAATTTGCAAAAAGATTACAGAAAAACAATAAAAAAAAAACGATTAACCTTGGTTAATCGTTTATATCGTACCCTATTTATACCAAGTTTTTGGAAATTCACAATATTTATAATACTATATATAGTTAAATGTTTGTGTGTACCTAAGTACTACTCGTATTTAATATATTTTTTAGTAAAGTGATTTTCATAATTGATATGTCCTTTACAAAATGGGCTCATAAAACTTCATAACGTATTCATAAGATCGTCCTAAAATTGTTGACTAATCTGACAAAGTTAAAAATAATTGCCTTATAATCTTCAAAAAACTTAAAGCTTTAACATCCTTTATGACTTAAAAAAACGAGAAGCAAAACATATAGAGAACAGAAAGAGTCCTTCATTTTGAGATAGATTAAAAAGGTTTGTACACAATTATGATACTTACTTCGAAAATAATACTTCAATTTTATATTATTTTATTAATCGATTTTATACATAAATTAAAAATTGAGATTATTGATGGCTCAGAAATATTAATAAACATCAAGATATCTAAACTAAGTTTTATTTCAGATCCATGATCTAACAATTCATGAAAATAAAAAAAAATTAAGAAGGTCATTCTTTTGAGCATAAATCGTAAAAATATCTTCGGCTAAATATACCTTTGTTCCAACAGTTACCTATTGAATCAAATTTAGCTAAAAAATACTGACAAAAACTTGAATATATCCGTAGAAATATTATCTAGCGGTACCAACTCTAAATGGAAAGTAGTTTTAGTGTGCACTAAACAGAAAAGTCATTGCGAACTAAACAAAAGATCACAGTTAAAGCCATTCACCCACGAGCGTGTAAAGTTATTTACATTTGACCTGTTTATTAAACGACCTGTTGACTGCAGGTAGTAAAGACAAGATGCGTTTTTATTCTTCACATTTCAGTACGAAAATAACTAAACTCATCAAAGCGGGAAATTTCATATTTTATAGTTCTACTCTATACTGACGAGTAAGCACGTCGGTCTTTCAAGGAGATAATAACTTTTAAGAAATTGGGTTTTGTTAAAATTTCGGTGAAAAGCGAAAAGAAAAATCTATCAGTTATAGTGGCTCAATACAACTGTATTTCAATAAGGTTGGTCATTTTTCTGTTCGTTTATATCTGTGTCATAGGTGTCTGATGGTACTGAGATATTAAAACTAGAATTTTTTTATCGCACATTTATAAAAACTTGGGCATTACAAGTATAAAGCGGTAAAATCAATTGCTTTAAATTTATCACGGAAAAGTATCGTTATCTCACAAAAGACTTTTCCTTGTAATCTAAAATATTTGATTATATGTAAATATTGTACGAAAATTTCCAATTCTGTTTAACTTGGTCTAAATTACCTTTGTTAATTTGTTTTTTTAACTCAAATTTATGTTGAATAATTTCATCATAGTTTATTCTTTCACAATTAAATGAAACTACGTGATGTAGTATTATTTCTACTTTCTTTAATTTCTTTAACACGACCTAGGATTCGTTGTATTACAACATCCTCAGGTGGGATAATACAACGAAGCCTAGGTCGTGGTAAAGAAATTAAAGAAAGTAGAAATAATACTACATCACGTAGTTTCATTTAATTATGAATAATGAATTTCTACAAAATTAACGCCAAATATATTCAATAGTTTATTCTTTATAATTGTCGACTGTAATGTCTAACAATCGTAGAACTAATTTAGGATAAATAGTACCGATAACGTTGACATCTCAAAGCTGACCTTCATTTCCCAAGAGTTACGTCATAAAGAAATTAGATCGTTTATCCAGTTCGCAAATCATTCCAACCAATTTTCTGCCTTAAAAACATCCATTACTACTACCTAACAAACTGCGTCACAGAAATCAAAACTTAGATTTCAATAAAAACTTATGAGTCAATTTCAGTGGGTAGAGGAACCTGAAAACAAGGAGGAAAGTGACTAAGACATAAATAATTGAATTTACTTAAAGCTACTCTATAGATGAATACTTTCTTATAGATGAATACTTTCTTATAGATGAATAATTTCCACGTTACTTAAAATGTTGAGAGGCATAAATAACAAATGAAAGGTGAGATAATGTTATATTTTTAACAGCTATTTCTAAAGCTATTAGGATTTATTGAACAAAAAAATAGATATTTAAAATAACAAATGGGCTATAAACTTTCAAAAATATAATCAGTAATACTTTTAAAATGTGACGACTTTCTAATTATGAAAGGAAATATACGTACTCCAACTGGGAAACATCACAAAAGAAGGCCTTGGGGAAAATTTTTCCCAGCTTTTTATCTTATCATCTTCCATTATTATTGTAGTTGTGATTCCTTTCAACAACAGCTGCTTTACAGATACTTCATTACCTCTGTATTAAGATCTCTACCTTAAGTATCCAACTACATTGTTGTTTCACGCAAATTAGTCTGAAAAATAGCAACTGCAAGATTTTGATAAAAAACTTACAAATATCACCAAGGCATTACTGTCTATAGCTTTGCTAAGGAAATCTAAAAATTATCATTGTGAAAACTATCAGATTTTCATCAACTAACATGTCATTGTGGAAAACTTCCATATTTTACATATTCTATTGAAACTCTTATTTAAACAATCTCTATGAATATTTCCGCAATATTTATTTATATGGTTCCATATCTCAAAAGTGAAAGTAAAATTCTTAAAATATCCCTCTTGTATACGTATTTATCTCAGCCGTTTTTCTCAGATATAGCTTGATGTAGAGACTTAATACTTGACATAGTAATAGAGCATATTAACTTACACATAACTCTATAAATGACATTTAAAAATCTCTATGTTTTAGAGCAAAAAATGAAATACTAGAAAAAAAATCATTTAATTCGAAGTATAGTGCGGTGTGTACTTTGAAATGATTACAAGGATTGCAAAAATAACTTTTGTTATTTTACATCTTCAGATATATACTACAAAATATTCAATAAAAAATTTCCATCCTTCTCGTCCAAGCTACCCAAAATTATGAAAAACATGATTTTTAAAAGCTTACAGGTTGGTATTTAAAGCCCAAAAAGCTGGAAGAAAACTATAAGGACGATTCTAAATATCATAGTTTTTGAAATATTCGCCATAATTTATATGACCTTTCTACTTAATTATATTAAGTGTTATTAAATATTTATTGCACTAGAAATAACATGTTAGTAATGCTTTAGGATAAATAAACTAATTTTACTTCAAACAAGGTGCGGAACACGATACGCAAGGCAAGCTTTTCAGTTTATTTTTTAATAAACTGAAAAGCCTTTCAGTTTATTTTTTAATATTTTCATAATAATTCATTCTAATAATTTATAACATTTATTAAAATATGTTGTTGGGTTTACTTAACAAAAACTTATACGATTTTATATGAATCCGTCAATACACTAACAAGTTGAGATAATAACGTTATGAACGCAAACGTGAATAAGGAACCAATATATATTTCACTAATGTGGCTTTTTTTATTAAATCCTTCACAAAATAAACAAAAGGCCATACGCATTCAAATACGCTAAAATATTTTCTCAATTCGCTTCCTAGGACGGAAAATTATTCAGAAATGCAAGTAGCGAGTAAAAGCTCAGGCGGAGCTCGTTACGCGGCTGACCCGCCTTCGTTACAGCGAGCTTTCTTCAACAGCTTTCTCGGGAAGCTCCCTCAGCCAACGCCCACAATTGACCGAAATACGGACAGCTCGCCTAAAATGTTTATGTGCCAGATGTGCATTTGACTTGTGCGCCAAATTTTCCTTAAATATGGTAATATACAATTTTGTTACTGTTTCTAAAAACTCGTACTAGTTAGTATACCATGTATGTATATATATAATACACGGTATCTGGGAATATGTGTCCGACAAAGAAAAGCGCTATTCGTCGGCTCTAAAGGAACAAAATTGTCGTTGAAAAAATAAAATGCGCCCTTTTTCTAATTGAGTGTAAAAAATATATTACACAACTCTTTTTACCACACCTAATACTTTCCTGTAGTGTGGTGCATACCCGGCAGCTAGATGTTTTCACGGCTCTTCGCGGATAATTCCGCTGAGCGGTGCTGAATAAATGCGCAAGTATCATGTGTACCAAAAAGATGACTTATAATTATTAATATTATTTTCAATTTTCTGAAAAAAGGTCATCTTTGTAAAAATAAAACCTAAAAGTAGAAGAAAAAAGATGGCGTTTAATATTTATTACTGTGAATTTATATATTATACTGGTATTATTTTGTATAGTATCAATTTAAAACTCTAGACGTGAACCGTTAATAAAAAAAACCTGTCAGACACGAATATAATTCGAACTATGAGGGTTCCGTACACATGTCGACACTTATAAACATTTACAAATGATTTCTAATTAAACTATTTACAAATATTAATTTTTCACAACGTAAATATATTGCCTGCTTTATCAAATTTTATATTTTTCCACAAGCATTAAAAAAAATAATTAAAAATGAAATTCCACATAGAGTTAGAAATAATTAATTTTTGGATTTTTCCTTTTACAGGACAATTTTTATAGGACAACCTATAAGACCTTCCGTACGCCGACTTTCAATATTTTAGGTTCACTGGAAGTAGCCTATAGGTGTGGTTGACCAGTGAGTAAGATTATTATTTAAAATTAAACCATTTAAAGGTCCCATATATTTTTGCCACCTGAACCAAGAAACTTGAAACTTTTGCAGCTATGTAAGGGTAAAGTCAGTATACGATACTATTTCAACCTGATATCTCAAGCCATGTCTGGGAAAAAGAGCTTTAACAAACAGACGGACGACTAAGTGATCCCATATGGGTTCCGTTCTTTTCAACTTACACTTTTAAATTTAAACTTTAACTTAAAGAACATGGAAAGAATCATATTAACTAGCATACTAATAGACACACATAAAAAAGAGGAAATTAAAGAAAAATAAAAAACTACAAGCATATTCAAATCTATAGAGCATTGAGCAAAATGGATTTGGGCTGGCTACGTAATGAGAACAAGAGACAACGAATTATTGGTACCACAACTACAATAAACGCTGCAAAGGAAAACCTACAATATGCTCGAGAAATGATTTAGTAGAATTCGCGGATCCACTTGGTCAAGAACTGCAAAAGAAAAGAACAATGGATACAGTTAGGATGGTCCTAAAAGAAAATGGGTTTGTAACAAATAATAATGAATTTAGAATGAAATTAAACGAAGAAAGCTAGGTAAAAAGACGCAAAAAAAAGATTTTTATGAAACATTTCTTGTTTTCGTTTTGAAAGTATAACTCTAGAAATTTAGACATTTTCACATTGAGATGGTAGAAAAATATAGCAAAATCGGGTTCAATGAAATCTTTGACAAATAATGTTTAAATCTGAATAATTCAAGTCAAACAATTAGTAACATTGTTGTTATTCACTGCTCTCGGCGCTATTTTGAGTTCACTTCTAACGCATCACATCACATTCAGATCATAAAAATTTAAGAGGTCGTCAATCTTAGCGAAGTAACGCAAGAATAGTACTGAAGATCGCAGTCTGCAGACGAATTAATATTTATAAAATGAATACTCCATTCTTTTTCGAAAAATATTTTAGATTCAAACAGAATAGATAAATTCCAATATCTTTGTGACATTTTAAATTACCAATATTTTTTTCCTTGTTTCGTTTAACATTTTTAACACTTTGAATTTAAAAACGGGGTAGGAACAAATTTTAATTGTATACAAATAACAAATCTAACCATACGGATCTATTATTTCAGGAAAGCCAACAAATTTTCGAATTTAGTCCATTCACAAATGTGACATTGTAATGGACAAAATAACCTGAAATCAGATACCTATAGTTTCTACTATTTCTATATATTAATAGAAATAACGAAATAAATCATTTTTCTATTGAAATAAAAGATTTTAAATTTCCTGTAAAATATTATAAGCTGATTGACTATATTATTTTGATTCCATAACACAACAAACATAAATATGTTCTAAAAGTTGTATTTACTAAGATAGAATAAGATTTAATGAAAATCGAAGTTTGTTTGAAAAATGTTAAAATCCTTTCTTGTTAGTAAAGTTTTCGTGGAATCTACTCGACTAATCTTAGAAACAACCATTTCATAAAAATAAAGCAAATATCGTACATTCACTCATTACAGAATAAAAACCACCTCCTTTTAGTCACTTTTCCAAATTTTGCAACTAAAAAAGTTACACCTGCTGTGAACATTAATTTTGTAACAATATTTTTTCTTCTATTTTCACGCTGACTCCCAAGAATTTTTCAAAGTTTTCTCAAGTCTAGTTGCCTAAAGTGACTCAAAAATATAAGACTATACAAGACAAAACAATAACCATGAAAAATTTGAAACATAATTGCTGTACAGTCAAACATTACGATTCCTTAATATACATATAGCTTGATTATTTAAACTCACTCCATTCCTCAATATTCTTACAGCACCCATAAAAATATTAAACATGGAAATTATTTATAGAAAATCTGAAGAGTGAAAAACAGAGAAAATATTGTAATGTTATGAATGTATCAATTAAGTGATCTTTTACTCGCTGCAGACAATGTTGCCTGAAACGATTGAAAAAATGTAAGTCCATGACAAGACAAAAGAATAACCTTCAAAATGTTATATTTACATTTCGGTGCATAGAATCTCAATAGCTATACAGTAAAACACTGCGATTCCTTAACATAGGTGGTTTATTTAAACTTACTCCAAGCCGCAACGTTCTTACGCCGCTCATAAAAACATTAAGCAGGAAGCTGCCAACCAGAAAGTTCGTCAACTGCGTCTAATAACGCAAACGCACCGTGTAATTACAGTAAATAAGAAAAATATCTAGACAGCTGTTATCTTAACGCCGCCAACCACAATAACGGCGGGCGGCATCGCGAAGAGGCTGCGGGGAAATTGAAATTTCCGTCGTAATCCACCGGACATTATGACATTTACAATCGCTCGAGCGATGCCCTGTAGTGGCTGGCCGGTACTGCCGGGAATTTATTTTTTTTCCTGGTAAAAATTTCTCTTAGAACTATGTATGTTTATGTTGAACACGAATACCTTTTAGTTATATTAAATACTAGCTGAACCGACGAGACTTCGTCCGCGTGAAATTCGATGTAACAAAAGTTATCAGGATTTTTTCTATTTTTTTCTCTCTCATAACGCTATGAGCGACACTACAATCTCTAATAAATGGATTTACCGTTACCATATCGTAATATAAAGTGTGCTAAAAACGTTAATAGATGGCTTTGGCCGTACCAATATAGCAATATTCACCAAGTCAGGATATTTTCTTATATACAGGTAAAATGTATGCTTTATATTGTTAGAGGATACAAAACTATTACCACACCAAATTCACTTGATTGAAGAATAAATTAATATACAGAGAGATAGACAAACATTCTAAAAACAGGTCTTCTGGCTTTCACTATCATTCTACACACTAAATCAATCAGTCCTTTTAAAATATTTTTCAGTTCAGTTCATTCACTTTTTTACAATTTTATTAGATGTATAGACAACTATCTGATTAGTTAGAAATACAAGACAACTTTCATTTTATTAAAAAATTAAGACGAGAACTTTTATATAAGAGGAAGACAATTTTTTATTATCTTAATAACCTTTGCTATTAGGGTAGTAAACTTCATTTTTCTCGAATTTATGAGAAACACAATTTTCCTATTTTTTAAATACGGAAAAATACAATGTCAAATATTCTTTTTGTCCATTTAATAGCCCTCTCCCTAGTTATATGATATCTTTGCTTCTAGTACCAATAGTATATCAACCATTTCATGAAAATACTTAAACACAATGTATGTTTACCGAATGGAAAACCCTTCAAGTGTCGTTGTATATATGTAATTCAAATCGCACTCTCGGAAAATTTATATCGTACATGTATTATATATTCAAAAGGTTCTTTATCCATTTTCAATAAATTTTTATTTAAAAGATTCTTCATACATTTTCTCTAACGAAAAATAAAGTTACACATTTTTATACAATATATTAAGAATTTTACCATGTATCTGAGCATCAGTCACGACTTAAATGGTCAATGATTGATAACCAATTCAACTTCAATCTTCTGTGCTTTTAATACGATGTCCTCCATAATACCGTTCCACATTCATACCTCAGATCACGTTCCCATACCTGTCAGTCCACGATATTTAATTACGTTCTAAAAATGTTTCCTATACCATCAACATAGAACTGCATTCTATCGAGAATCTTTTACAGTATATGTTGTTAGATTACAAAACCAATTGAACGCGAATATACAAAGTGTATCCTCATGATCTGAGTTTAAAAGTGTTCTCAAATTACATATCATATTCTGCATTTCAAAATCCTTCAATAGCTCTTCTCTATCACTAACGTGCCGCTGTATTAGTGCCCTTAATTAGCGTTTACCAGTCAGTTCCACTCAACCAGAACACTTATTTTTCTCACTTAGTCCTCTGTGGTTGGCTGTTATAGCAATAATCCCACTGCTGTATACTATAACTGAATATCAGTTTCCGCAGCTTACAGTAAAGTATCATAAATGAACACTTATTTTTTGTTATTTTTATAGCAATATGCCTTTCAGTCTATAGCAATATGCCTTTCGGTCTATAGCAATATGCATTTCGATACTAATCCACGAAGAAACGGAAAGGTCACTCGTGATGAACTTTGAGAAATATTTAAATGGATAACAAATGAATAAACAAAACAAACGTGTGAATCCATTATCAGTCGTCTCCTTGAAAATGGTTCTTCTAATAACGACAAGTAATATCAAACTGTTATTACTATGTTATTTGTTATTTATATAGTTATTCTAGAACGATATACTTTTCAATACTAAAGTATGTGGTAGATGTTATTAAGCACAGATTTATATCCTTCAAAAATCAAAACGAATTTCAGGAAAGTTTTGACGGACGTAAACGGATGGCAAATAAATAAACAGAAAGAACACGTGAATCCATTACATCATGGAACTGTTTCTTAATGAACCTCTATGTACAAACAAACAATGACTTAGTTTGATTTGGATTTTGTGACATCTTGGAAACTGTATGATATATAATAAAATTACATCTTTATGATTATATGTATTACATAAATTCCTACCAAAAACATTTAAGCATTCGCGACTTCTGCAGCCAACGCGTATAGTAATGAACCGATCTAGCTGTCGGAGATTAAACCATTAACAAAGCATACTTGTATATACATTTATTTCGCTATATGCGTCTGCAATAAAAGTTACTGAATAAACTTAATATATAAATCATCCACCTAAACTTTCACAACTGTGCTATTCATACGCCTATCTATTTATAATATAATTAAATACAGAGTCCTGTATTACTGAATTACTAATGGTAATTAATATTAGCAAAACTTGAATAAACTATCAAAGACGTTAATCGCCACATATTTTATTAATATTCGGAGAGTAGTAAAGTCATTCTATATTTTAGAAAAAAGTTAAACGAGTAGAAGTAACACTAAGAGGGGTCCATGCACACGGACGCCTCTTACATACTGGTATACCTTAACCGTACAAAAAAACATCCAAAAAGACATATTAGTACTGTTAAATTATTTACCAACAAATATTGTTTTCTACCATATAATAAGCTGATAAATACTAGATAAAATTCTAGTAATACAGTTCATTTGAAGCGAAGAGAGAATGTTTGAGTATAGTCCCTCAAAATTATAAAAAAATGGAACGCCTATATGAGCATGGCCGTCCGCTCGTCCCTCAATCAAAGCCCTTTTTTCTCAGAAACGGCTTGATATTTGAGTTGAAATTAATATTGTATACTGAAGACAATAGCTATGATATAAAGATACATTTTTGTAGTGTCAACCAAAACATTTGATATTTTTATATAATGATATAAAAATACCAAATGTTTTGGTTGACACTACAAAAAGATATGACCCTTTAATACGTATTTTTGTTTATTCATACAATAGTCTTCCTCACTGATCATTAAAACCTAAGGATACTTCTGGTCGACTTATATAATAGGAGATCTTAAAGCACATGCAAAGAGAAAAATCCAAAAATAACGATTTCTGTTTCTATGTGGAATTATATGTATTTATAATTAGTTTCTTTACACGCCTGTGAAAGATGTAACAGCCAATATATTTAGGTTGCAAAAAGTAATATTTGAAAATATATTAATTAGAAATACTATGCATCCTTCCAAGTTCCTAAGTATGTACGGAATCTTCATAGTGAGAATTCTACTCGTGGTTGAGAAGTTTTTTATGGACATTTCAGCAATATTTCCAGAACAAAAACGTTAAAAAAATGGTTTGGAAACCCTTAAGATAGTTTCCCCAAGATACGTGGAATCTGTATTCATTTCATTTGCCATCTCAAAAATTCTTATATAAATATTTTAAGCATTACCTACTGGGATATATGGGCGATTATGTGCTTTATCACTGTACTAAAATTCAAGTTTTGACGTCAAACGATTTCTGAGAAAAATGGCTGTGAGGAACGGAAGAACACGTGAATGGTCTCATGAGAGTTCCGTTTTTTTTCTTTTGAGGTACCGTATCCTAATATTATAGATAAACAGGTATGGTCTCATGAGAGTTCCATTTTTTTTCGAGATACCGTATCCTAAAGTTATAGACAATAGTGAAAATTATCTAGACATTTTATTTATAAAAACAAAGAAGGATACTTTTATATAACGTAAATAATTATAATAACATATAGACATTTTAAAAAAATATACGTGAATAAGTTTCTAGAAGTAATTACCCCCAACCAAATTGTTATTTGAGGAAATTACTTCTATTCATTTCGGAATCAGTGCGAGATAGAGTATTTGTCAGTTATTAGACCCGCTTCTCCTCAGCCCAATAATAATTGTTTTAGAATGTGAAATTCTTATATTGTCTCACTATTCTCCAAGTTGTTCTCCCAACCAACGAATAGTTTAATAGCTGATTAATTAAAAGTAAAGTTATCAAAGTTATAATTCTACCCTTAAAACTCCTGCCTGGCTCGATAGTTGACTATAAAGCACACATCCGTGAAAGATGCAATTAAGATATAGGCGATCTTGACAAATTACATTTAAATTTCGATTCGAATGTTGATCAATATCTGATCTATCCAATTTTCTTCCGAGGTCCAAACACCGTTGCAATCAGGACGCTCGCAAACAATTTTGAGTTAGCACATAATCGAAGTATGAAAATCCACGACCACCCTTGACGCGATATGTATAATATTAATTTCATAGATATAATATTAATGTTATTAATAACAGCCGTAAAGCGATATGTACAACATTAACTTAATAGATGTAACATTAACTTTATTAATAACAACCGTAACGCGATATTCATAATTTTTATTTTATAGATCTAGCTTATCATGGGTTTTGGCAACTACGAAAATGTAGCTATTTTCGTTATGCGTCACGACTTAGGGTATTGTTTTCTTTGCAGGAACACTCACATATGGATCACTATATCACTAGTTTTATTAAGTCTAACCGTCTTGACCACGTGACCTGTTAACCTCTGCTCGACACTGTACAAGCAAAGCCATAAAGTCTGCTTTCGTGTGATGTAATAAAAGAACTTAGAAATCCAGTTTATTATTTGGTACGATAAGTGGCATGATGTGGACACAGGTTTTATTATTACATCATATTTTAAAGTGATTTCATGAAAAAAGGTTTTATTCGGATATTAGAAATTCACTCCCGAGTTTTCGGATATTGTGAATATTAATCTCAATATCGATTCCGTATTTGTCGTAAGAAAAGGACGAATTTGGATGAAAAATGGCTATTTTAAATTAAATTTTCTATTCTTTACTGAATTTGCAATGTCTCACTTCACGATTAAACGAAACTAAGTCATGTATATATATTATTTCTACTTTATTTAAATATTTACCACGATCTAGGTTTCGTTGTATTACAACACCTTCAGGTATACCAACAAATATTAACTCTTAGGAACTCCCAACAGTATTTAAGTATTACACAAAACAATGATTTGTGCTAATAGCCTACCTGAAGATGTTGTAATGCAACGAAACCTAGGTCGTGGTAAAGAATTTAAATAAAGTAGAAATAATACTACACCACGTAGTTTCATTTAATTGTGAATAATGAATTTCTACAAAATTAACGCCAAATATATGCAATGTCTCACTTATTAAGCTCCATATTATTTGGCAAGCAATTGAAATAAACTGATGAAGAAACGATAAGATAACTTTGACTTAAAAATCAAATTCTCATGCGAAACAAAAATAAATATTAATTGTCACGCAGTGCCCCGCTAGTCAATACGTGAAAGTGGAAATCTGTAGCATTCGAATTAAGATAGGTCAATCCCGCACCCCGAAACTTGACCTTACATATTGAGGACAATAAAATCATAAAATATAACGCCAAATTTAAATAATGATCGAGGGTTGATTGTTTGTCTTTACTAATCCCGATTCTGATGTGAGTCTCGGAATTACAAAAACATAATCCCGATCTCAAAACGCTCTATAAATCAAGCGGTATCCGGGATTGGATAAAGATGCCCTAATCGTGATAAATAAGGAACTTATATTTATATGAATCATGATTTACAAATTATAAATGTTATCTTTTTTATTATTTTATGTTGAAACTTATTTGTTGCTTAAATATAAAATATTTGCTATACTGAAATTTAGAATGCCTACATAACAAGGTTATTAAAATCGAAATGGTATACAAATTGATCTAAAACTTGCATCTTTGATACTCTCCAGCATCCCTATTTTTATTGAAAGAAAAATGTACAAATAGTTTTGCGTGTTCAACTATATGCTACGAAATTAAGTATATATATATATATATATATATATATATTTAGGTTTCTATTCATCTAAAATTGTAAACCTCTTTAAATTCTCATGATGTTTAACAATAGTGTTTCCTTCGGATCATTTAGGCACTAGACCTGTAATGTGAGTTATGAAAGTAAATGTAGAATAAAAAGCAGTATAACTGCCAACGTTGTAAAGTGATTTTATAATCAGGTGACATATTATAATCAGGTTTAAAAATAAAGAGGCTTTCACAAGGAATACAAAACCGTGAATAGTTTAAGAAATACTTCTAACGACAAGGCATATCATGGTACTTGGCTTCGTAATCAGAATTCTTATTTATGCAAAAACGCAATTACAACAGATTTTATGACGGTTATAAGTAAATTTACTTGTCACTGTTACTTAAAATCAGTCACTTGCTTTCAATAAATAAACTAAACCAAAACACGATGAGGTACATAAAATTGAAGTATATCAAATATCGCTCTTCAGTTTATTATGAAACTTTTAAAGTCTTCCCACGGCTCACAGAAAAAGGCTTCGTAATTGAATATCAAGGCGAAAATCACTTCGCGTCGCTACGGACACCCTCCCGTTCGCTCTCGAAGCGCCTTCGCCACTTCTTTTACTTATATTTTAAGTAAATTTTAGTGAAAATTCCTCTAAATTTTAGTGAAAATTCCTTTAGCTGAATTTATACTAAAATAATTCAATAAGTTTAGTTTCTGTATCAATAAGTACCAATTTATTGCAAAATAGTTAGCATTAAATATACTTTAGTTCGCTATTAATATGAAAGAAAATATTCCTTGATTTACGTGTTTATTACGCAATCACAAATTAATACAGAAATGAAGGAACAAAAATGTTATTTACTGAATAGTTACCTCTTCATGGAATAAATCATATAAAGTCAGGATTTTCTAATCTATGCTTAAGTAAGAATCGAAGAAATGTCTAAGCTTTGAGAGATCAGAAATGCTCTAAGACTTCATTATACATGATATTGGGCTTCAATTAATCAAAATCGTCTAATTTAATCACGTTCTTTCAATTGATAATCACGTAACATTATTTTAATCTTACACAAGCTTAACAAGTGTATTATTTACAGTTTATGTGTAATTATCAAGTTTTGTTAAGAACGTATGATGCTGCTTATGTTAGGCCGTGCAAGGTAGTATATTATTACCAGAATTATAATCTACAAATTTCTTATGTCAAGAAACTAAAAATGAAATGACTGTATATTTACAATATTCAAACTAAAAATAAATATGAATGAATGATTCATATTTCTTCACCCAGTATATTATGAATCAATATGGCTCAATTGATCTGTCGTTTTTTCAATGACACTATGGTGTTATGAGTGTGAAAAGAAACGAAGGGTGGGCTAAATACATTATTATATATTAATTCTTCGACTTATATTAAGGCTTTAAACTGTGAAGTGCAGTCAGCTAAAGAAACTGTCTGCTAGTATTAATTACTTGAGAGGGATCTGATCTCATCCGAACCATAAAAATTAATACTTGGGTGATATATTAAAAAGTTACTACTGCGGTAGAACTTGAATAATATTTCTTACTTCATCTCTGTGGGAAAGTTTCTGGACGTGTCATAAAATTTTGTGGCAAATTTAATGTGACGGTAATTTTTTTACCTCCTTTTTATCTCACTAAGACTTAAAAGTGGTGCGCTGTTATAAGGAGACGCGTTATCACTACTTAGGTATAAATATAACACCATGTTATGTTGCAAAGATATACATCTTTAAAGATACAGTTATATAGTAGATCTAGATAACTTCCAGAAAACCACGAAACTCCAAGCCGGACTCTCATTATTATACGCACTAATCTATTATCCTTAAAATAATAAGATAAGGAGATATATCTCCTTTACTACGTCAAACCCGTGTGAATTGAATAATTTATACGACTTGAATTTTTCAATCATAATTTTCCTCATAAACTAATTAAAATTTTAAAAACGAAAAAATACAAGAGATGAAAACTTTTGAAAATGCAAGTGTATTTCGTTTAAAAATGACACAGCATTGGGAATGTGATCGGTGTAGCCGATAGAATTATTTAAAAGTAATGAGAATTTACATTAAATAAAATAAAATAATCAGGTCGCATTATAATCAAGACCCATATCTTAATGCTTTGATAAATATCATAACCGTTTCTTTTTTCAATGACATATAAGGTAATATTTTTATTTAACTATTCACTAGAAATATTGTCGCTCTTCGATTGTTAGGTCGTGAAAATTTAATTTCGTCGAAATTCATTATTCAAAATTAAATGAAACTACGTGATTTAGTATTATTTCTACTTTCTAGAAGATGTAATATAACGAAACCTAGGTCGTGGTAAAGAACTTAAAGAAAGTAGAAATCATACTACATTACGTAGTTTCATGAAACTATTGTATATAAAACTTTAATCCTAATTACAAAACGCTACTAGCAGACTCATTATTGCCAAAGGTTCGCAGCAAACACAATTGCAGACACGTACTATAATACTTCAAGCAATGTTTATATACACGTAGAGTGAGATACAAAATCGTACTTCAGCGTCTCTAAAGAGTCCCAACTGGCCGCACCGACGCTGTCGACGTGTGAAGACAGCGTGCCTTTAGTAAGTCTGTACGGTCAGAAAGAAAGATAAACAAAATGTGCCATAATATACTAACTAAACATAATGTGCTATAATATACTAACTAAACAAAATGTGCTATAATATACTAACTAAACAAAATATGCTATAATATACGAACTAAACATAACGTGCTATAATATACTAACTAAACAAAATGTGCTATAATATACTAACTAAACAAAATATACAAAACGTGCTATAATATACTAACTAAACAAAATATGCTATAATATACTAACTAAACATAATGTGCTATAATATACTAACTAAACATTATAACAAGAAAATGTGCTGTAATATACTAACTAAACAAAGTGTGCTAAAATATACTAACTAAACAAAATATGTTATAATATACTAATTAACATAATGTGCTATAATATACTAACTAAACATAATATGCTATAATATACTAACTAACCAAAATGTACTATAATATACTAACTAATCAAAATGTGCTATAATATACTAACCTGAGAGTGTGATTTTATCAGAGAGGTTTCTAGTTTTTTGACATAAATAAATAATAAAAATTTAGTTGTCACCAAAAAGGATGAATGAATACAGAATGGTGAAACTTTATGTTCGTTTTAATGATTCTTTATTGGAGATAAAAAAATGAGATTTCTCATTGAAGATAAAATATACGACTTTTTTAACCTAAACAAAACAAGTGATTTAAGCAAACTCATAGGTTAATGTAAGAAATTAACATTAAATATATTTACTTACAAATCACACTCTACCCATTTATATATTTCACAATCGCTTTGTCATAAATGGATATTTAAAGCTGTCTACCCGCCAGAATACCGAAGTAAATTTTATTTCAAATAAATTGAAACATATTCAAGTTTCCAAACTTTCAGTTCTTATCTTTTTTAAATCTAATTTAACCATCGTTTATCTCTTTATCGTTACACTTTAGTAACAGTATTATTCCCATAAATTACTTGTAATTGAATAAATAAATGACATTTTGTGACCAACAAAATTTCATTTATTTATTCAATTAGAAGTAATTTATGGGAATAATACTGTTACTAAAGTGTAACGATAAAGAGATAAACGATGGTTAAATACTATATTATTTTTCTGATAATACCACCCTTGCCTTTGATAAGAAGTTATTAGATATATTGACTAAATTACATGTCATCTGCTACCAAAGAATCCTCAGCTACTTTGGTCACATTGCATGCTGGGAACCAGATAACTTAGAAAAGGTAATGATTGTTAAGGCAATGATCTGAGCAGATCACTAGGCTCACAGGCCTCCCAATAACAACTACAATTAAGAAAGCCGAGAATAGGTATGAATGGAATAAAAACTAATGAACGAAGCCACCAGTACTTTTAAGACAAAACTTTCATAAATTAAGAATACGACATTAAACACATGCCAATAATAAAATATACAAATTTTAAAAGATAAATATTACTAGCCCTCTAAGGTGTGAAATAAATAAAAATATATTAAGTCGTTTCTAATATTATCTTCTATTGCTTAATCTATATTAAATGTTTATGTATTTATTTAGGTTTAAAAAAAATAACAGAACTCTTTGCGCTAGCGATTCCATATATCTGTTTGCAATAGCCCTTTTCTTAAAAATCGTTTGACGTATAAAGTTGAAAGCTTGATTCTAAAAGTGGTCCGCCTGGGAGACCAAAAATCTTAATTTATTTTGATGTAAATTTGTTAACTCGCTTTTTAAAAGTAATAAAAACTAAACAAGACATGTCTAAAATTTTTTGTGAGCGCAAGTTTGGATATTATTGAAAATATTAATAAAAATACATTCTAACCCATCCTCCCCAACCTATCACTGTAATAATGTCGTAATAAATTTATACGGCGAAAAATAATATTAATATTCATAAATGGTTTAATAATAACTAGCGTGACCCGTGCGAAGTCTTCGCATTATTTATTCCATTATGAAGCTCAGATGACAGATCAAACATATATTTTACTAAAATTGACATATAGAGGCGCAAGTATCAAAAGCATTGAGCTAAAGCGCCACTTTATTTATACGTGAGTGGATTTGAAATTAAACAAAAATTTTACCGACCGTCAATCATATTGACGTTGAGCCGTTAGATGGCAGCATTGCTGTTTTGTGTATATAATTTTAATAATTAATTAATTTGCAAAAACAATAGCAATAATAACTTTTTTAGTTGTGGATGCCGGTAGAGCAAGCAATTATCTATAAAATGATATATAATTTATGTGGATTACTGGTGTGGTTTTTTCTAAAAAGGGAGTGTAACATCTTAACCTTAGCGTATTAATATATATGATGATGATGATGATGATGATGATTGTGTTCAAATTCTTCAATGTTTGAATATTTTGTATGTACATTTGGGAACTTTCATATAGGCGTTCTATTCGTATTTTACAATCGTTCATGAAAATAAATTATCCCCTAAAAATTTAACGCTTCATGTTTCTTTATTAAAATCCTTTGCATAGATATAATTAAACCAATTTTAATCTGATCGTATTAAGAGTATTTAATTAATAGACACACTACATACTTATGTAGATATATGTTCGTATAACTGTTTAATACACGATGAATTTGCTGCCATCTAAAGTCATTTAGATAATTATTTTTCGAAATAATTTCACTAATATCATTATAGCAATCTATCAAAAATCATAACTAAATTTAATTTAAAAGCTTGTAATTCTTGATAGACTCGACAAGTTGACTTTAGGCAAATTGTTCAACGCAGTTTAACTTTCAAAATCCATATATAAACTCAAGTTCAGAGGGTATACAAATATAGCAAAGGTATCTTATGAATAGGTTTCGAAATTACATTTAAATATTAAGAATGTGACTTCAAGAAATAAATTATAGAAATATTTAAAATTATTATTTGTGTTCGTTAATACTTTTCACGCTAATATATCAAGAAAATATATGTAATTTTTAAACACACTCAAGCTCAGACAGTATACAAATATCCACCACTGTGGACGACGGGATGCACCGCGCTGCCGCGCCGTCAGCGCGACCTCGTACGACGCGCGTGACGAACGATACAAGGACATTCTCTCTGAGCGAGGGCGTACTTATGAACAGGTTTCGAACTTATATTGAAATATTAAGAATTTCGAAATATAGAAAATTTCGAAGCAATATATCAAGCAAATATATGTATTTTTTAAACACATGTGTTTTGTTAATTTAAAAAAGCTACAACCTGAGATATTTTTTATTGTTTACTTGTATAATTTTCTTTGCATTTCCTTACCCATCCGTCACTAAATTTCCTGGCATCTAAACTATATATCCTAAGTGATTTCTCCGATAGTATCTCGTGATTACAAATGCAGACGTAAATAACATCTTCTTCGTGTGTTGGAAAATGAAGCAGAAATAAAATTGTATACCCCATGTTGAAGTAGTGTAGTTAGTAAATTTTAATTTGTAGCCAATTTCCTAAGCTGTAAAAAATACTTATTTACATTATCCTTTAAGTTATCAAAAAATTTAAAATAATTTTTCGAAATAACACATTTTTAGGTTTCCGTAATCGAGCGGCAGAAAACGGAATCTTTATAATTCCGTTACGTGTGTCTATATCAATATGTCTGTTTGCACTTCACAGCATCATAACTCTCTGAATTTTAATCCGACCGTAATGAAATACGTTGTTTAATTACAGCTACGCACGAAAACTTACCGTCTAAGACACTTATTTCTTTTATGGACCTTCCCTTATACCAAACTTGGGGTAGAAAAAAAAATTTTCGTACAGTCGAGGGGGATGTCATGGAAAAGATCTTCAATAATGCAATCGAAAATACCGTAAGCATTCTTCGTTGCTGTGTCTCTTTCTCGTATTATTACAGTGTGATTTCAACTTATTTTTAACAAGTTTATGAATATATTCAAATTAAATTATTTCGGTTCATTTTTTTAAGTTATATAATTTATACTGGTTTAATATTGACGTATTGGTGATTAATTTAATAGTGTATTTGATATCATTCAATACATATTTATTCAATACATATAGTATAATATCATTCAATACATTTTCGAAAAATTGAAACAACATTTATCATCAGCAATTTTAGAATTCTTTATGATAAAATAATTTTTTTTTCGTAAATTTACATCCATCTTTTTGTGTTTCTTTGTAACACTTATATTATATTAGCTTTTACGCGTGGTTTCATCCGCGGGGTATTTAAGCAGATCTTCTTTCTTCTTTTGCTCTGATGCAAGCGTAGCATACGAAAGAATCCTATGCACGGTCAAAATTCGTAGGTACCGCGTAGATATACGCTAAAATAAACAACTACTTAACTATACTTATTGAATATATTTGGCGTTAATTTTGTAGAAATTCATTATTCACAATTAAATGAAATTACGTGATGTAGTATTATTTCTACTTTCTTTAATTTCTTTACCACTACCTAGGTTTCGTTGTATTACAACATCTTAAGGTCAGCTATTAGCAAAGATTCTAAACTAAACTACAATTGATAAGTGTATAGTATCGAAGGAAATTTTGTAACTAAATATATAGTCCACAACGCAATTTATTTACGTAGGATTGTTAAATTTTCACAATCATTATCCGTGAATTTGATGTTCAGAAATAATACTTTTATTTATCACTAAAACGCTTATTGTAAAACACAATTTGACAATAAGTCGTTACAAAATTTTCTTATAGCTTAGCAGCGCCAGTTAGTATTTCGTGCACTCGCGTAATTTTTATCTTTTTTTGTCCTGTAAATAATTGCGTGGTTATATATAGAATATATTTTCACGTCAAAAGTAAATTGAATAAATTATCAAAATTTGACATTCCAGTATCAATAACTATACTTAGCAGAGAAACATGTGAATTCAACGAAGATGGTACTGTGATAGTCGAAGGCATGTGAAACCTTAAGCCTAATAAATATTATCGGATACTAGGAACAGCAGGTCCAACCAAGTAATGAAACCAGCAAAAAAATTAAACCAGTAAATTCCTGCTAGGTTTAAATAATATAAGTTTTCATAAAATGAACAATTTTCTCTCTTATCAACCGAAGTTGGGTATGTTATATGTAGCTATGGGGAAAAAATCGAAAGTTGCTTTTTTGGCTTTGTGCTCGCATCACACAAAAAGTGAACAAATTTAAATAGACGTTTTACTGCTGCACTATTTAAAGTCTATAAAAAACCGTGGGGTTGAATATTTTTAAATTTATACATGTTATTCACACAAGCCAAAAGTTGGAAATTTAGATATGGTTTTTCTGTCACTTTGCCCAGAGTCTAAAAAATGTCTAAGTATTAAGCGTGTTTCGTGTTCCTGTCTCTCTGTACTCGTTTCAAGAATACATTTTCGAGAAAAGTTTTAAAGTGGTTTTTAAAGATATATTGTTTTTAAGTAGGCTCTAACTTTAAAAAGTAATCAAGGATCTTTGAAATTTATATCTCATGCGACTGTCGTTATTTATATCACGTAATACGTACTGAGAATATTTTCATGGAATGTTAATCGTCGTATCCGTCAAAGCTCTGGAATTGTGCGTATTTAATATATATATATATATATATATATATATATATATATATATATATATATATATATATATATATATATATTGTTAGAATTAATATCAAAATAATGTATTTAATGTACTACTAGCGCCTTCTATGTGGTATCATTTATAACTACCTACCTAAGGTTTAATATTAAGAAATAAATTCAGTCTTTGATCAACTACCGTACACGTTTTACTATATATATATATATATATATATATATATATATATATATATATATATATGTATATATATCTTATTCTTTGTTTATAATTAAATTAGGTAAACTTTATTGAACAGAGTGGGTTTTCACTATTACATTGCTTAGTACTTGGGGGAAAGAAATTGACTTATTTAGAAATTATTAACTCCATTAAACCATTTAAATGAAACAAGCACATAAACGAACAATGTTTCAATTTTTTATATTAGTAGTGATTACTAAATTATATTAAGATTTTCATACGACAGAAAGCTTATGTTACTCATTGTTTATTTTTTATTTTCCGAAAAAGTGGTGCTTTGAATTAAAATCCTCATTTAGCAAAGCTACAATGATTGAATTTGATCGATTTCTGAAATTGCTTACTTTTGTTGGTAAGCTCACCTTTAATTTAGGTAATTCAGAAAATGTGTTTACGCTTCTGCTAATGACAACGGGTGTACAAGTCTTAGTCTGTACATCTTTTTCATTAATTTTATAAAATAATAAAAATATATCAAATTAACTGTTTTAAAACTAAATACTAATTGAATTTATAACGAAAATATTGTTTTTAAAGTTTTATTTACAAGGTTTAGAAGCCTAGAATTCAATTTCAGAAATGTTATTCATTTGTAACAAACAAATATGGAAAGAAATTTTTAATAATTATTTTCGTATTATGAGAATATATGACTTTTGTTAAAATTTCATATATCAATTATGAGGAATAGCTAACAATCCCCTGTCCCAAATTAGTAACGCGTTTCTGAAAGTACCATAATTCCGATCATAACCTAACGTTGACACACAAAATGGAGAGATTACTAAAAAGAAAAACTAGACTACGTGAATTTTCTTCCCTTTTTTCTTAATAAATAATGTCACAATAAGTAATATTACTTTATTTTTATCTCGTATTCTTTTTCTCTCGCCAAAAAGTTCTTTTGTATTTTTTTACTTTGAAAAAAGTGGCAACCCTATCGATGACCGAATAGTACACTAGCAGTATCATATAAAATTCCCTCTCCAGACTTTGTGAGAGCGAAACTTTTTAAATTTATAGAAATTTTTAAAATGTCCTTTTTAATGTAGAAAACGGTACTCGCTTAAGTGTCACAGCTAAAGTGTGATAATCTCGAGTTACATAATTAAGTACTATTAACTTGTACTGAGATTCCTTTTTAGGAGAGTGTTTTAGTTTATGCCTTAAGTTACGTCTTTGTGCAAGCTATTATGAGATTACATAAGAATTGTGGCATGATATTAAAGTAGTTTTCATTTCATAAGTTGACTTGTATTATTTTTAAAATTTATAAACTTCCGCGCTCTTTTCTTTAGTGAAACCTGCGTGACATTGGAATTTTAATAATATTAGATTGTCGTGTATGTATTTTAATATTAGAATATCTGTATTCGTTTTTTTTGTTTGATTACTTATTTCTACATAAACTGAAAATTGCTAAACAAATTGTTTACAAATCGTCACATTGCTTTATCAAATAATTGAAAACATTAATTTGTGCTGAATATGCATTGATGATATTTATTTTTTGTAATAAGATATGTATATTATATAACAGACATAGGACTATTAGTAAAAATTATACGAAATTTACTCGAACCATGAGACTTTCGAAGGAGGTGAAACTCCGGAAAACAACTGTGAATAACTGTTCAAGCCGTGAACCCAATAAATCCACTCAACAAATTCTTTAACATAAAAAAAAACATTTAAACCATGTAACTGTACAAGAAAGTATCGTATTAAGAGCTTGTTTAAAAATAAAGCAAGATACAAATTTATAAATATGAAACTGATTTCCAACCGCTTACTTAAACAAAACGAGACCGTTGATTTTGATTTTATTATCTCAATAATCTGTTCATCGTTTCGTATAAAGGAGAATAATGGATAAATTTTTACGTGGATATATTAAAACACTTGTACAAATATTATTTAAGCATTAATCCACATGCAAGTGCATTAGTCACAACTAATGCACTTTTATGTGCAATATTGATTTGATTGGGCGAATATTGATTCTAATACCTCAATATTGTGTTTATCTGACTAAAGCTTTTCCAAGTTTAAATTTTTATAAACGAAATTAATGGATAAATTTTCTAGCAGGTGTATTAAGAACTTATACCATATACAATTAACATTAATTCTTGTACAAGTGCATTGGTCATCGCGTAGCTATTGTCATCATTAATTATAATATCCCAATGAAATGACATAATGCTTATATCCTTACAACCTTGCCGTCAATACATATCAGAGTGCATAAGTCTTCACATAACTATTGTCACTTTTTAGTGCCTTTATGATTTAGTTATGAATTCTTGGAAAATAAAACTAATCGATAAATGTTCTATTATATGTACTGAATTGTGTACATATATCATGGCAATATGTTATATTCGTTAATTGTCATATATGTCTCAAGATATGCATGTAGGGAACAAATAAATACTTTATTCTTACCGTGTGACAAGCTATAAAAGAGTACGGATACAAGAAGATACTCTGTATACTGCACTATGGAAGCTATAACCGCAAGTGCATCATTGTCTCCACATGCAGGCTAGATTGCAAGAGTTTTGTAATGATGTTGAGAATACCGTGTCCATTGTTCATATGCTGCTAACACATGTGTTGAATTTAGCACTATGAATGCAATTGTTCGTAATTCTTCATAGGATTTTTCTCAGTGGTTTTAATGCGGTATGCAATGCAGTAATGGAAAATTGTTTTATTTATATCTTTCCATTTAAAAAAATATTACCCAAAAATTTTAAAAACCGGTTAAGTATGAAACATTTACGGGCGCCAAGAGTTCCGTTGCTAATTGTTATGTTTTATTTTGTCTTTGTCTCTAAACAAATCTCCACCATAATATTTATTACTAAAATTTCTAAGAATCCATACCTCAAATTGAAAAATTTAAATTATTCATATAAGAATTAAATGGGGATTAAATAAATTATTAAAAAAACTTTAATTTGACATATCATATGGGGTGTTAACTGAAAGGGCTGGTTATGAAGAATACAAAACTAATTGTGTTTTTGTATTCTTCATAACAAGCCCTTTCATGGAATAATTTATATTTCACAAGTTCTAATGAAATGCTATTGCTAAGATTTTTTAGATTTGTTGAAAAAGTAGAGGGGACATTGCATATCATTGCCACGTTGAAGCTTAGCATTTTGCGTACAAGGCTTATAAATTCAAAATGGTGAAGAAAACCCCAATTTAATTTGGAAAACATTTACATCCCACTCGAAAGTGAACGAGAAAATTTTCTCCCATACTTTGTATGCATATTTTTCATCATATCAAGATTCATTTATCATATTTTGTATGCATATTTTTTGATTCAATTATCATACTTTGTATGCATATTTTTCATCATATCAAGATTCAATTATCATATTTTGTATGCATATTTTTTGATTCAATTATCATACTTTGTATGCATATTTTTCATCATATATATTCGTCATATAAAGAATATAAGCGAGCAGTATGCGAATACTTAAATAGTATAATTGAATTAATCCCACAGTAACGCGTAAAGTAAATTTGTCATCTCTGCATTTCTAAAATAGTCAAATTGAAAATATTATATAAAATGCACCATTCATTAGCGCGATATAACTGACCATTTATTTTCGTACCACCATCTGTTAACAATTATTGAAACTAATGTTACAAATTAACCAATTCATCGACGATGACGTATTGCATGCATCATTGAGGGTCGATGTATTTTTAAGCAAATAGAACAAAAAAATTGAAACTTGGAAAAGCTTTAGTCAGAAGATTAGATAAGATTGGCTAAAACTATGGGAATTATTTTCATTAATTTTTAAATGAATTTACATTATTATAATTCATTTTTAAATGAATTTAAAAACGTAAACCCCAAAAGTATGTTATTTTTTTTAAATTTGTTCCAAATAAACTTTGCACTTAATTATAGATCCCTGAATGTTAATTCAGTTTACGACATTGGCAATTAAAATTGGTGTTCGTTAGTATTACATGCAGAATATTGATGTTCGTTAGTGATAAATTCATTAGTATTATATGCAGAATAAGGAAATTCTATTTCCAATGTAATAGTTTCCATTGAAAATTTTCCTAAGATTTACAAATATTTAAACATACCTATAGTGATTGTATTTAATTTTCGCACAAAATTTGTTGTGTTTACAATTTTATATAAACTAATAAAACAGCTTCTCACGAATAAAAATGCTAACGCTTTTATAAATAAGTATAAAGTAGAATTATGCTAGAAAAGAATCCTGCTAAGAAAGATCCCCCTATGCTAGAAAAGATCCCGCTAGTCTGAGCGAGCTAGTCTGAGCAATTAAAACCATAACCAAATGCATATAATTAGAACTAAGAACATATCTAGCAAATTTATTAATAAAAGAGATATTCTTAATAAAATAACATTCTTGAAATATAAATTTGAAAATCTAACGTTGACGCAACAAACACCTAGACTTCCTATCTTATTACTCCAGATATCAACAGTAATTTAAAATATACATGATCCAGCTTATCTCTCGCCACAATCGCTAAGCTGTAATTAGCTTTCCTATCCTAGAATTAGAACAAGTAGGTCAACAGAGAAAGGTGCAACGAACACTGCTTTGTAAAAAGCGATTTTCCAAACCTGACGCGGTACATGCGCTATGAAACTACACAAATAATAATGATGAAGAAAAACTTAGTTAAAGCAGTCGTTAATTATTAAAACATAATGCTGGTCTATTCTGAAAATTAAAAGCTTTTTACTTGATTAAATTCAATAACACATGAATAAATTATAATCGTTATATATACGTTGATTTCCTGTGTACAACTGATAAATAATTAACTCGAGATAAAGAATAGAAGTGGTGTACTTCATTACAATTCTAGTGGCTTTAAACATTGATAATCTCAGATGTGTAAGGAACAAAACATGGAGAGTGAAATAAAATATAAAGTTATAATTATTTCTACTTAAACAATTATTTAATCCTTTGATTATAACAAATTAATCTGCTATAAACAAATGTATTAAATACTTTTCTATTTTGAAGTTATTAAGGAACAAATCAATGAAAATTTTAAAAAAATTCACTAATAATCTGTACTAATATGCAAACTCAAAAGTTTATTTGTTCGCTCTAATCTCGGAAACCGTATATCCAATTTCAAAAATTATTTTTGTGTTAGAAAGCCCATAAGGAAGGCTCCAAGCCCTTTGAGGAAGATTATATGCCTGTATCATCATTATACAATTCACAGGGTCAACGCAGCAGAAATAGGGGAACATTGCCTGAACGGCACAAGGTAGAGACGGGTTGTTTATTGACTAATCATCTCGAGTATTCCAGCCGAAACACACTTCCGGTGTCTACGATTTCGACGACTGATGTCGTTTGGCGAATAGAGTGATGACGTTGAGTGACCGCGTGGAAGCGAGGGCGGCAGCATATTAAATACATTTCGGCCCGGGTGACACTGCGGAGCACAGCTAGTGAAAATATTCTGTATTATTTAACCGTCTCCATATGAGTAGCTGTAAAGTTTTCCGAAATCTTGTAACGAACTTCAAATCACATAACAATAAAGAACAGATAGTCTGATAAATCATATAACAATAAAGAACAGATAGTGAGAGCTGGTACCTACTAAAAAGCTGTCGCAAGAAAGCTTTCCAAAATCAAAATTGTTTACACAGAACTTACTATAACTGCTAAACTAATAAATCATGTTTATATTGAGATTCAATATTTTTGCATGACTGAATATTTTTGAAAATACATACTCATTAAAAATATAAAAATAATCTTAAAATGTTAACCTTATTAAAAACATTGTTTATTATTAACGAAACAACAATTCTTTAGTTAATAACAAACAAGTACAAGTTTCTCATTCATATATATATATATATATATATATATATATATATATATATATATATATATATATATATATGTGTGTGTGTGATATTTCATTTCGGGAAAAAAGGTTAAAACAATCAACGTAGTAGGTAAAATGATATTATTAATTAACAAGCATTATTGAATTCATCGTTAATTAAACTCGACCTATATTACATTTCACACGTTAAATTAATTAGCCTAATGAATGTGCCATGTTTTCTTTTTAATTTTAAAGCGTAATTTATTGACGAGATACTAATTTGGCGTTCCCAGTAATTAATGATTATTTTATTTTGAATATAAAGATTGTATAACACAAAAGTATTATAAGAATACAATGCTGTCTATAGATTGGGGTAATTTCTGTCCGCGTAAACTAAATTTTGCATGTAAATTTTATAAAATATAAAAAAATGTAGGCTGCACCCAAGGGCGAACCCACCCACGGGCGAAGTAAGCCCACGGGCGAACTGAAACTTTTGTAAGGGTTCAGCATATTTAATAATTTATAATAATTATTAGTTATCTAGAAGCTTATGTATTTCGTTATTCTGATGAAAACTATATTTTTACTACTTTGTGGTAATATATATATATATATATATATATATATATATATATATATATATATATATATATATATATATATATATATATATATATATATATGTATACATATATATATATATACACTCATCATTAGCACTCAACCGGCTCCGTCAGCGGTCGTATGAGTTCGGCATTTGTTTTTTCACGCGTTACACTATTTTAACGTGACAAAATGAATCAGAAGTTTCACTCCAAAATTAGTCCTTATGTGCATGTAAAGTAGGGGTTATCTTTTTTCGCGCATATCTTTTTTTTAATAAACCTGGCTTCTATTTACCATTTTTTGTGATTTTAAGATCCGTTTATAAAGTTTCATTTTTCACCTCTTAGTTTACTCTAATTTTTCAACCCTTTGTTTGAAAAATCTGTAAAAATTCCGAACACACTTCTGGATAAAACTTTCAAATTAAATTATTTCCACTTACATTTGTCAATAATTACAGAAGGTATAGATAACTAAAGCTTCGTGTGTTTGCCGACTTGAGGACGGTATTAATACTTTAAAATGTTTTCGTATGTTTGTCTGCCTTTTTAGAATAACTAGCAAAACTTATCGTTGAAATTTTTTAAACAAATATTACGAAAGGTAATATGCAAATTCATATTCGCATTTACAGAGAATTTTCCAATCGACCCGCTTTCCATCCGAGTTGCTATAGATAGCCACGTAACGTCCAAGCGTAAGACATAAAAGCAAGACAACTTGATTTAAGCTTTTTATTCCATGTTTTTAAAACATTACCCGTATGGTATAGACAGTAAAAATATTGAAAATATTATAAATGAAATCGTACCCCAACTTGTCGCGTATATCTGGATTAAACCTGGTATGAAATTAGGTTACTTTAAATGAAAAATAATTAATTTTTAATTACAAACTTTTTAAGCTAATTTATTTAGGCTCCAGAAGAAATCCATTTTGTGGAACTATTACGAACAAGAAATTCAGAAAAAATCTAGACCAAATTGGGTCTAGTCTCTTAGTATCTTTACGGCGAGCGAGCTTTGTCTACTTAACTATTCAGTCTCATAACACTACACTTTGTGAATATCGTCGGACGTACTTACGTTGATATAAATTGTAATTTGTCTCGGCAGAGGGCGTCGCCCGACAAGAATTTCTCACCCCAGGAGAGCGATGCCTCCATCGCGCCCCCGGCTATCGCATCGCCATCGGCCACACTCGGCTAGTCCACACTAATTAATTCAACTACACCTCCGAATGTTAATCATCTGTTGAGTCGCGAAGTCTCCGGTGTTTATGTGGCTTATCAGAAGACATCCTGAACTAACACCGGGAAGTGTAAAGCTTAACACTAATCGTAATAGAGGGAATACCAAATTTGATGCAAATATTTATAACTTAAACGCAACTTTCAAATGATAAATATTGATTTATTTTCAGAAATAACTAGAAAAGTATATTATTTCAAGTTGAATTATATATAAGAGTGAAGTAACTACTGGCGGATATTTAGTGGCAAATGTCAGTTCTCAAAATCAAAAATTCTGAAAGAATTTTGTCAATATTTTCATTTTTCAACTTAGTTACGGTACAATAGTATAAAAAGAAATTACTGATAATCAATTCCAAAGAGTATCTAATATGCACGCCTACAGTAGCATAGTTGTTGCGGTCGTTATTATAGTGTTGCTATTTGGTAGTTCAAATTCAAAGTCTGTAATTTTTTGTTGTATATGGTAAGTTGAATCTTTCTAATCGTAGTTGGTTTAAAAAAAGTTAGGCCAAATAGGGCGAGGAATTTGTAACAATATTTTTGACGTGAACGTGTATAAAAGGTTATGTGCTCAATACTTTCATTTATTTCGATGATCATTAATTGTCTAATTATTAAATAGTTGATATCAGCATCTTCCACTTAACTGACTATTTTGTCTTTTTGCTAATTAATTTTATAAATCACGTATCATTTATCTAATAGAAACAGTAAATTTTATTTATCGTGCCACTTATATTATTTTGCAAATTTCGAAAGACCATACAAAGCATTTGGTTCAACAAAACGTGCATAAAGTGTAATCTTACACCGAGTCACGTGAACATCAAGACTAGTGGAACAACTCGCGCAGCCCACAAAGCAACAGCAAAAGCCGTCACCACCTGGCTGAAGGAAGAAATTCGGGAAGCAATCATCAAGCGAGACAACATAAACCTATGTCTAAAGGTAATACACTCTGCTTTAACATATCTCCTGCACCCTATAGAATTTGATACTTTAGACTATAAAATTAGAAATATAGCCCACCTGAAGATTTAATACAACGAAACCTAGGTCGTGTTAAAGAAATTAAAGAAAGTAGAAATAATACTACATCACGAAGTTTATAAATATTACAGAATATTATTTTAAGTTAACAAATATTAAATAAATTAAATGTTAATAATTGAAATAGAATTTTACGAAATTAATTTTTTTTCGCTCACTTATCAAATGAAAGGCGAGGATTTATTAACATTTTCAACGTAAATTAGTAAATTAATTTCGGAAAATGAAAATTAAAAAGAAGTCGACAAAATTTATATTATACAGATGCCCATTTTTATATCACGTTTTGACTATTATTTAAACTCACATTTCTAAATTAAAAGAAAATATTTCTTTTCCTCTTTATCTAGTATATCAACTTCAGACAATTTTCCAAATTTTCCAAAACAATATTTCCTCTGAAATTTATTTTGCTGTCGTCATCTATAATTATAATTGATTACTTTGATATAAACCTCCCTGTCAATCTCTATGGAGGGAGGCAATTACGTAATTTTTTTTTAATTTTTCATAAAACACGTTTCGCTATTTATATAATAAATCAAATAAATTTAGGAATATAACACAAACACGTAGAATATATTTTCAACCAAGGCTTATTAAGTGCTAACTCTTAATAAGCCTTACTGATTTAAACAAATAAATGTACCAATTTCATCCCTATACATATAAAAGATCTATCTATTTGCTCATGACTTGAGTTCTACTAGATATATTTTGACGGGTGTTAAACATTAGTTTAAACACCCAGGTTACAGGACTAAGTTAGTATTTATGAAGCATGTCCTTGAACGCAAATGAGCACGAAGAACTGTGGATAACGTGACGATGGCAAAGATTCTGAGGAGCGAGCGAAGCCATTTCATAAATATTTTCAAATTCATTTGCCTTTCATGAATTTTGTGCGCACCACAACTTCCACGCGAGCGCAGCCATGGAAAAAACTAGTTTTCTTTTATATTTAATAAAAGAAAACAAATAATTTTTTAAAATAAAAAATAATAATTTTGTGTATTCTTTTTAAATCGATTTAAATTCAAAAACACATGTTATTTATATCACTAAACGTGTCAAATATTGTGAAGGAGTAAACAAAAATAACATAACTGTCAAACGGCATTGAGGCATAATTAACATTAATGTTATGTTAATAAAATAAACCATTATTAACGAGTGACTAATAAAGTTGTGGCTCTTTAATCAAATTTTATGAAATATGATATTATAAATACAATTCCATAGTTTAACAGCTGACACCCACTACTGTCGGGGAACGAACTCAATATAAATTCACAAATAACTGGGAAAACTTAAACAAGTATCTTACGAATGATTAGATAAATATTTACCACATGATTTAGCTCGTATCTATATTTATAAATATTTACCACATATTGTAGGAAAATACTATTTTATGTTTCAACTAAATATGACGAATAAAATTTTCGTATTAGAATAACAAATAATAAATGTAATAAAATGTATTTTAAAAAACTTTGCACCCTGTCACTGACATTACCATTGGGAATGAAACTTTGAAAAACAAAGATTAAAACTGTGACATTAATGATTAGTGCAGTCGAAGCGAGGAAATTATTACAAAATGTATTAAAGATCGAATAAAATACAATAACAATGTCAAAATTATAAATTAATTTATACGATATATTCAATATATTATTTTATATGAAATAGAAAGACCATTTAATAAGTCACAAGAAAAAACTTTAATAAGTCACAAGAAAAACATTTTATAGCAGTCTTAAGAATCTCTGAAACCTTCGTTATTTAATATATTGTATTTATTACAAAAGTTAAAGAAATTATTTATAATATTTGTTATTCATTAAATTTAAATCATTAATTTTCTGAAGTTAAAAAAAACTACTGTACGTAATATACTACTATATAGTATGAATTAAACATACAAGTAAACCGAGCGTTGTGCGGCGGAACTGAATTGAATCACATTAAAACAATTTTTTTGAGATTGACACGTCAAGAAAGACCACAGAATTACAATTTCTTAAACCTGCATAAAAATAACGTAAAAATTAATACTGGTAAATAAACGTCCCACACAAAAATAAATACACCTATATACTCACTGTTTCATTACTGAAATGATTTTTTAAAAAATGGCACTGCCCCATTTTATTTTCCAAATTAACTATAAATATTTTTTGAATTAAACTCACCTGAAATAAAATATGAAAAAGGAACCAAAATTATTACAGGTTCAATCTAAATAATTTCAAAATTATCGACGCGACACTAGAATTGAAAATTTTTTAAAACATAGTTATAAGAGTATTTTAATAATTTCTCTTGAATTATTTGCTGAAAATGTAATATTAGTTTTCATTAATCAATTTGATTAAGTCAGTGCATGATATTACACGATATTGGCCGATATTACTCGAAGACCAGGGTTGATAATTATGTACTTACAAAGTTTAATTACACATTTGTATGTACACTGAGATGGAACAAAAAACAATCGTTTTCGTTTATCGTGATAAAATACTTAAAGAGGCCACCTTATTTACAAAAAAATATTTTAACTATACATTTAGAAGTGTCCCTGATGTAAAATAGCTTAAAAAGCATTACCAGTTTTTTTTTCTCGAGGTTTGTTTAATGTGGATTTTCAATTAAGGCGGTTAGATTTGCTTCTAACCCAATGACGCCTTCTCATACACGATACATACTAGTCGCGCCATCTATTGTCATACTATAATTGTGTCATTGAACAGAAATACTGAGTTTTATCCTTCAGGAATAAAGTCGTTTCTCGGCTTAAAAGTTACCGATATATTATTCTGAATCTTGAACTAAGTCCGTGCCAAGTTTTATGAAAATCTGTTATACCATTTAGGTTTAATTGATTAACAAAGATCTAAACGTATTGTTATATATATAGCCTATATATTGCTGCGCCACAAGAAATATATGTACGCAAAGTTTAGTAATTATTGTTTGCTTGTTTATAGAATTAATAGTTAACAAATAGAAATTGACGATACGGTTATTATTAAGTATCGGTGACATATGTCACGGTGACTTAAAAATATCGGTGACAAATGACAGCGATAAAGTCACCGACTGATATTTACGAGTATGTTTATATTCGTATAGCATACACATTAAGATTGTTATAATTAATCCCGTAGTGACGTGTCGCCCAAATAGTTCTTTTAATATTATTTATCACTACTCTACTAAAAATGTGTGGCAATGTAATAATAAGTTAAATTTTTCTTTATAGATATCTATGACTAAACAATAAAATTCTACTTTCTGAAGTTTTAATGTTGTTCTACGTACAATCAAGTAGTAGTTTTTTGGGAATATTCATTCGCATAACAGTGAACTCATTATAGCGCAAAATTTTAGTTTCTTTATTTAATTAATATGAGTATAGTTATAAGCAATTTTAAAACATAAATTGTATGATAGAATATTATAGGTATCTACATAATTAAGTTTTTTCCATTAACAAGTAAATGATAAATGTCATAAAGCCATAGACAGAAGGAAAAAATTATTTTTACACCACAAATATTATGAGATTGAATGCAATGAAAAAAATTAAACTTAATTAAATTTGACTGTAGTATAATCGTATTTTTTTGACAATGCTACTAAGATAGTTTATTTAGTAAAATGCATCCCAAAGAGATAAAAAAATATTAAAGGTCAACAATACTCTAAACGCTCATTAGAATTAACCGTTTTTTGCTCTCTTGATATATTTTGAAAGCAACGAAAAAGTTCAGATAGGTTAGGAGCTTCCATAAAACTAATATTAAACTAATCTACCATACAGATGGATTAAAAACAGTAGCAAAGCGAGGGAAATAATTTAAAACCTTATCAATCCGACTCTTACCCGCTTCACTTACACTAGTACTATGCAGTTTATATAAAATACGGTAATGCTAGCCGGTGTCATCATCACGCCCCACCATATATAATCCATATTCCATAATCGCAGCGCCAAAAGTATAACAAATCACTGCTTATATCATTCGTTATCACAGTAACAAAACGGTGATATAAAAGTCAGAAAAAAAAAGACAAAATCACTGTCAGTTACTCGGCGACTCATCTCTAATAACAGACATGCAAACTTTTGCGATTACGATATCAGCGATACACCAGGGACATTGAATCATACCAGAGCCACGTCTAAATATAAAATTAGACCAAAATATTTTCGCGCCTGTCAAATGAATACTTAAAGTGCATTTTTGTAATTATCAAGATCAATTACAAAAAAAAATTTACTTATCCTTATAAGTCTACAACATTAATTCACCTGTCAAATGAATACTTAAAGTGCATTTTTGTAATTATCAAGATAAAATACAAAAAAAATTTACTTATCGTTATAAATCTACAACATTAATTCACCTGTCAAATGAATACTTAAAGTGCATTTTTGTAATTATCAAGATCAACGACAAAAAAAATTTACTTATCCTTATAAGTCTACAACATTAATTCACCTGTTAAATGAATACTTAAAGTGATTTTTTATAATTATCAAGATCAACGACAAAAAAAAATCACTTATACGTATATGTCTACAACATTAACTCGCATAGCTCAGTCTGTCAATACCGGCTATGTTTTAGGTTTCCGTAGTAAAACAAAAAAACCCTTATAATGAAATATATATAGATGGAAATGATTTCGTCATTTCCGTTCCTCCATCTCTCACAACCTCAGAATTTCTACACTTTTAAACCTATTTATATACACGAAAATTTTCAATTAAATATTTCAAACGGGATTAAAGATAATATGCTCCAAAACATTAAAAATAAACTAATACACCTTCAGAGACGCGTAAAGTAGTGAAAACCAACACTAGTTCTATATACAGAACTAGTTCTATATATAGTTCTATATACATTTGAAAAGTATAATAAGAAATTTGAAATACAAAGAAATTTTGGTTTCATTTTCATACAAAGAAATTTTGGTTTGATTTTCCATTTTTAAAGCCCTTTTGCAAAATATTAAGCATCAAAGCGACATAAAATTCACCCGCCCTCTAATTTTTTACCACGGATTTAAATATCTAAAAAATTCTAAAGGAACACTTGTGATTAGAACTTTCGATTAGAAATATTTCGATCAAGTTAATTTAAAAATTTCTAGATATAAAATAACTACAAAAACCTACTTTAAGTATGGATGTTCCGACACATTGAATAATTTTTTTATTTATACTAATAAATAAAGGGAAATATTTTGTTTCGTTATTTGTTTGTTCGCACTAATTTCTGAAACTCCAGGTTTGATATAAAAAATTATTTCTGTGTTAGTAAGTCGGCATTTTAAAGCTTATAGGGGCAAACACATTCGTCAACTCGTAGAAATATAGCAATGATAAAAAATATAACAAAAGTCAGGGAACACAGCCTAAACGGTGGAACGAAAACAGACACTGACTTTTTCATTGACTGACCGTTTCAAGTATTCCCCCCAATATGCCCCACCCCTAAAGTCGGTGTCGTTTAGCAAACCTCAACGCAAGAGGAAGAAGAAAAGACCAGCTTAATTAATAATTATATGCGACTGAAACCTCAGGAACAATTAGCTTTAAATAACTCGCAACAGTCCACGCTAATATTTCAACGTCTAGTCTATTGTTGAAAAAAATTATTATAAATTTAAGACTTTGAATTGAAATACAAAACTGAACACTTTTCTTCTATACAGTGTTTCATCTTTTCCCAATTCGGTCAAAGAACAACAATCGTTTAGTTCAGAAAAACCTGTTAAATAAGGATGTTTTTTCACAATTTTGAATCCAACAGTTTCGAACATATTATTGTGAAATTAACTAAAATTTTTAAAAAATCTGAAAATGTATGTAAAAACAATAAAAAATGCGATATTTTTAATAAGCGCACATGTAATAATAACATTATGACAATATTTTAATCTGAAATTAAATTATTGCACCGATAAATGCATCACTAATCGACCCGTGCAACCATAGCAACCACAACAACTCCATATATATGGACTTACAACGCCATCAATTTTCTAAAAAAATTACATAAAATCTATCTTTTACTCGCGATTTTTATGTTTTAATTTGAGCGTCTTTCTCCTTCCTAATAAAACAAAGTCAAAGAAAATTCGTTCATTTATACAAAAAGAACTCTGCTAATTTCATGAAATTAAATAAAAAATAAACATAACTTATTCCTTCGTCTGACCACATCTTTATCATTGAAATTATTAAATCTGTCTGAAAAAAACTACGTATTTGTTCTAAGAGAAATTTCAAAATGACAAGTGTTTATTTAATGTTCCTACAAATTTATTAAACACTTCATTTCTTCACATTGGTTGTATGGAAAAATTAAGATATTTTTTTAAGTTAACTCCTAACTAGCAAAGTCATTGAGATTTTTATTAAATAAATTTTGTTGATAATTGAAGAGAAACTTGTTAAAAGTTTAAACATCTTCTGGTTTATCGTACGTCGACTGAAGTTTTAACTAATATTACATTATTTCGTTCTTTTTTACTATGTAAATATATGTTTTTAAATATATGTTTGCGTTATATGTTTTCTTATTTCCTATTAATTTTTCTGCAGTTTTGAGATTCAGAATGATCACTATATTTTTTCCATAAATTTTAAGTAAATTAACAAATGTGTTTTTTTTCATAATTTTTGCTCTAGCAGTTTTAGGAAGAAGTGGATACATTTTTGTAAATATTTTCAGTAATATCTTACACTAATTCTAAAAATATTCGCTAATTGCGAGTCTGGCTCAGGGAGTTCCGTACACTGCTTGAAGTGAATTTTCTTTTCCAAAAATTATCATCAAATATGGACTTCACGAAACAATAAATATTTAATATTACCTAATATAAATAAATAGGTGGGCATATGCATTATCACGAATACCTCAAAAATTATGACATCTATTATCATCGAAATGGTTATCCTTCAAATTTTGCGTAGGTTTCCAAAAATCCTGTTTCATAATTTTAGATTAAATAGCTTCAGCCATAAGGAACGAGAGAAAACCTATTTGTTTTATATATTTTTCAGTTTATCTCTGAAGCTTATCGCAACTACCCTAAAATTATGAAAAAAATATTTTTAAGACTTATAGCTAGCACTTTCAAATGATACAACACAACATATGTGTATGGAATTCTATTTTTTCGGGTAGTTAATACCCTCCCCTCTGTTCCTCTTCAAATTCCTATATAAATATATTAGAGCATTAGCTATTCAGGTATTGCGGGTTAATGCAATACTTCAAAGGGTTTCTGAGAATAACGGCAACGACTGATGATAGCTGGACCTGCGAGTGATCTTACAAGGGTTAGTTCGAGGTACGGAACCCTAAAAACTAGTCAGAAATTCTTATATCTCGCCCTTTCCATTGATACCCCGTGCGACTAAAAGTAAAAACTTTTTTAAACCAAATTTGTCCTACTCAAATTTCCCAGACAAATATTTTATAGATTCTTTCTATTTCAAAATATAGGTTCCATTATTATGCCAAATTTCAATTGTCTACGTTTCACTTTCTAAGAAAATATACATGACCAAAGGGTGAACTGACATATATATGAGTTGTCCCACAATTGTAATAAATTATCTTTTGAGTTAAAGAGCACTAAAAATAATATATAATCATATAGACCACGAGGGAGAAAACTAATAGGAAGTGAATATTTTCGCAAAGGTCTTTTAACAATAAAAAAATTTGTTTTGAATAAAAGTTATTTCTCATTTTTAATTAATTGTTCAAATTAAACATAAAATTGTCCAGCAGCACATGTTATTAATTAATCTAAAGATAAACTAAAAACTCCGAATACACGCCTTAAACATTTTGCGCTATCTAAAGAAAAAAAAATTGTAATCATTCAAAAATTAATTATCATTCCTACAATGAATATAAGCGAATATTGAAATAATATTCAAAACATCATAAATATATATTCAAAATATTTCATTACGCTCTTTCTTCGTCAACATTCAAGCTAAAACGAGTGTATCCATAAAAAAAATAATACTTAGTACAATTCGCCGCAGTAATGAATCATCGACTCATATTTTGAAAGCTGTAATGAATAATTCAAAGCTCCTCATTTAAGTTAAATAAGGCAAGCGATTCATGCGCTTTATAAATACACTTGAGATACTTTTGCATTAAAATATGATAATTCTGCTTAATATCGTTTACGCTCGGTTTCCAATTAAATTCTGAAATTAAAAAAGCTTTCGCGAGATGAGTTGAGTCCGTCAAACGAAATAATAATGAAGCGACTTTGAAACAATATATTTCCACGAGAAAAAGTTACCAATAAAACTATACGTTAATAACCGCTTTAGTTATGATTAGACCAGACTCATAGTTTTTATAACGTACAGATGTTGAGGTAATAGCATGGATGCTTAATCAATTTTGCTAACAGCATTTTCTATCAAATTAAAAAACTATGAGTATCACATGCGTGGCGTTTCTCTATCTATGTTCAGATCGTATTCCGGTATTATCATAAAATTCATAACAATAGTTAATGAATAAACCTTTCTAAACATATTTTAAATACCACCTCTTTGTAAAAAAAACGATTAAATTATTTGTGATTTATTCACGGAATTTATAGTGCATTTGAATCTTATATCCAAGACAAAAAATTACCAAGTGCGAGTCGGAATCGCGCATGAAAGGTTCCTTGCCCCCAAACAATATTGTACTTATAAGTTTGTATTTTTCAAAGACGCTTTGAAAAACAAAGTTATTGCTACCGAAAATATCCCATATCTCAAAAACTACACAACATATCAATGTTCATTGACAGTTTATCGTAAGTACTTTAATTTTTCTCACAATTTTACACAAGTTAGTTGAAAAGTTAGAGGGAGAGGCATACTTTGCAAGATTTTAGAAGCGCATATCTAACCAATTATTGACTTAAAGAAAAAAGTTATTTTAGAACTTTTTTATAATTTGTTAAGACCTATCTAACCATATCTAACCATATCGCTTACATATATTGGATTTTTTTCACCTCTTGGTTACTTATATAGAGTGCCTTCTTAATTCCACTATTCCATTATATATGGTTCATAAAAGACACCTACCATTAAAATTTCACTTATATACTCTCCAAGTAGTAGTGGCTGTGAATACAAACAGATAGACGGACAGGACGAAATTATAAAGGTTCCGTTTTTGCCATTTGGCTACTGAACCCTAAAAACAACATTTCAAATGTTACGGAAATATTTCTAACAACTTCATTGTTATAGGTTTTACCACAAAAAGCAGCGAGAACCATACTGTCATGATATTTTTCCTTGTAACGTTCACCATTCACTTTATTAGGTAGTTTTCTTAAAGTTTCACAAAATATTTATGTTATGTATCTTATCATTTTTTCCAATAAGAAACACCGAAACCCTTGAACCCAAAAAACCCTTTTAAGAAAGGACAAGGAAATGACTTGATTTTATGAGCAGAGAAATGGATGAGGAAATGCTTGATTTTATGAGCAGAAAATGGATGAGGAAATGCTTAATTTTATGAGCAGAGAAACATTTTATGAGAGGAGAAATATTTGGCCTTAATTTTTCAAATAACTTTTCTTTTTGTGTCTTCAAGAAGAAAGGGCGGAAATGATATAAAAAGTTGTAACTTTCCGCTACACAAACCTCCCTGCAGCCGTCACCGCTTTCAAACCTTCGCGATTTACCATTCCATCTCTCTTATTATTATCTTTTATATCTAAGTCAAGTTTTATTCCTTATTCATGATTAAACCGAATCATATCATTAAAAATAACTACGTGTTTAAATTCAATGGCTATTCTTGAATATTGTCATCAACAATTTTTTCCGACCTAATTTTCCCTATAAACACACATTTTCTACTATATTCCTATACGCGCATTATCTCTACTAATATTTTATAAAAAAATTACATGCATTTTACTTTAAATTTATCTGTATTTCATAATGCCCCTTATTTTATAAAAAATTTAAGCGTCCAGACGTGACTATTCACTTAGTTGATAAATATACATAAATATCTGAAATTTTAATTATAATGATTGAAATTGTCCCAAATAAAATAGTAACAAGTCGACATTCGCATAATGATCATATCGTAGAAAACAGAAGAGATTCAGATTTAACCACTTCATTCTGTCACTACTGATTGGTAAAAAATTACATTCTTTTCCAGCATTACAATCAAGGTTTAACAAACACGTATTTAGACAATTAACTGCGCAATGTTAAATTTTGAATCAAACTTAAATAAAAGGTTTCATGAAAACAATTTATTAAAATTTTCATTACTTTATTTTGATACATCACGAAAATTATTGGAAAACTATATACAAGCAAAGGCCCTTTTAAATCAATAAAAAAAACTTAAAGTCGTTAATAAACAGAATAATATTGTTTGTTAATTCTTTTCCGACTGTTCTCACGATAACATTGGCAGTGTAAGACGTCCGGCTGAGACACGAAACTCCTCCTTATATCTTCTTCCGGCGTCGCGTGACGTTTTGCACTTTATTTTGTTTTCGTTTAATATGTTTGCTTTTTTGAAACTGTCCGCCGACAGTGACATTTTAGCCATCTGAAACAAAGAGATAAATAAATATTTTTCACTAGTTAGATACGAGGTTCATATTACTAACTTCATACGCACTAACATCGTATAATATCTTAAATATAACGGGAATGAGTTATTTAAAAATATATTCTACTCTCGTCGAAGGGATGTCCTAATTATGCTAACGCAACACTGATCGTTAACGATGTCTGAAACATTTCAACAAATAACGTTCAAGGAGAGAAATTTCAAGCAGTTTCCCCAGATGTAGCCCAGAAATTAATATTACCTCGAATCCTCAAGAAATTATTACTAATATATTTAGAAGTAATACATTTTGCCAACTAATAAATGGTATTACATATTTGGAATGTTATACGAGTAGTAGTAAAACCGCACGTCGTAATCTCATATCCTTGATTAAATCGATAATGTAATCTGTCAGACACAAGTAGTAAACACGTAGCTAAAAAATGTAAATAAACAAAGTACAATTCAACAAAATACTTTTTAATGGAGAAACAATTTCGAAAATGCGTTCCGACAACGACAGTTTTCATCACGTTGCGTAAGTACATGTTAACACATAATAAATGTTTAACGTTCTCAAGAAATTTTGAAAATATACGGTATACTGTTTAAAAATAATTTGTGGACGTAACTAGAGGCGATGTTTCGTAAACGTGGCTCAGTCACACGTTTTATAAGTCCGTATTACTAAGCATCTGCACGTACTCATCGTTATATTTTAATAATTTTGCCTACATTTCTAAAACAAAATTTAAATGATTTCCTTTCAACGATGCTTTGACCTAAATTTATCAAACATTCGAGATCCTCGTGTTTTATCCTTATCCAGAACTAATTATTCGCTAATACGCGTTTAACATTTCAAAAACAAATGTGCGTTAACTAATTTCAAATTAAATTAAAATATCAATGACTAATTGTGGAAACTGTATGGGCTATATGAAAAAATATGGAAGAGAATGAAAAGTTTCGATCAAAACTTTATTTAAATGATCGTGGCTGTTATCCAGAAATTAATAATTAAATATATCCCACCGAAAGTTTTTCAGATTTACTTGGCCAATAAGTTTAAATAATTCGTAGTGATCTGTGTGCAGTCCCAATTAGGTTTTGTCCATAGGATATTAAATTTAATGAGGGGGTCTACATAGATATCCACACTAACAAAAACAAATAAAGAAAATAAAAGAAAAACAATAATTTCGGCACTTTCTAGGAAAATAAAAGCAACAGAAAATTCCATCTGAAACAATAACCATAATAATAATGCTACTTCATTCAACTAAATTGCACGTACCTGTTTATTTGTTAAATCTTTTTATTTAAAAAAAGATTCTTACTACAGGCCACTGTAACTATTGATTAAGTTCAGGTTGATGCCTTTTGCTGGGTACTGTTCTGCAATGCATAGCCACTTTTTTTAAAAAATATTTTTTTCACTATTTTTAATAACAGAGAACGACGCGCATGCTTTAACCCAAATAACGCGCGCATGTGACTGTTAAAATAAATTATTTAAAAGCGAAATTAAACGATTCTTGTGATAACGTTTTTCATACAGTTTTTTTTTTATAAACATGATAAATTGAAGATATAATAATGAATGTGTAATTTTAAATATAAACCATTTCTTTAAAATATCTAATAGTCTCGGGGGAATCTATTCTGAGGCGTTTATAAATTATCAATCCCAAATTTTAATAGAACATTTTTAAAATTTAGTATACTATATGTTTTTACATTATAATAAAAAGTGCGGTAAAAATAATTCGTGTAAATAAAAAAAAAATTAATTTATCTTCTATAAAATACTTTTGACAAAATAATTATAAATGTATTTCCTATTAACGAAAATTTTTAACCATTTTGTTTTATTTAAAATGTAATATCTAAATAACCATGACGTCACATTATAAAAATTAGTTATTTTGTATGACTTTTCTTACATACAAACATACATGTACAATTATTGAGACATTTTCATTATTAAATATCACATTATGAAAAAATTCTAAGAATGCAAGTGTACACTACAGGGAAATGTTGGAAAACTCAGACTTTATTTCTCAAATTATTCATGACACAGTTTTTTAAGGCTATCTTTGTCAAACACACAAATAAAAATATCAACGAGCAAGAGAGTACTAGCGAACACCGTTGAATGCTCGTTAAATAAAATGTTTTTTTTGTTATTAATGAGTTATTTGTATGAAAACATTATGTACAAATCATTGCTATAAAGGTAGTTTATATTAGGCACTTGATCCAATACAATTTACACTCCGAACGATTATATATATATATATATATATATATATATATATATATATATATATATATATATATATATATATATATATATATATATATATATATATATATATATATATATGGTTGCTCCGTGCAAATAATTAGCATTGGAAAGTAATAGTAAAGGTCTCATTGTAAAATATTATTACTGTAATATACAACATGTTTTATTGAAAAACATTAAAAAAGCAGATATTAGCTTTCTCAGATATGTGTTTTTTAATTCTTAGTTTAAACTTCTTTGAAGACAATGTTAGAATTGATAACGTGATCATTGTTTACTTTTTGGCTATATGTATCTTTAACATGAACTTGAGTATAATTTAATCTACGAACTCGTTTCATTTTTATTATTAGAAATTAAGTAATTGTGAAAAATCCACGTGTAACGTCACGTGTAATTCGTGAAAAAGCCACGTATAGCTGTCCTTGCAGAAAAACAGTTTTTGGTAAATACTACTCGGGTCTTTTGAGCCTCTGGCCTTGTGTTTGGCGTTGATTTCATTTAGTTGCACTTTAAACATTGATTTAATTCGGTTGTGTCTTTTCTGCGGCAATGAAAAAGTGTTTGTTTATAAATAATTACTGTTTAAAAGACTGTCATGTAGTTAAATAGATTGTCAATAGATGGCGCTGTTTACAATATAAACACCTTTGAGAATTAAAAAAATTAATGAAAGAAATCATTTTGAATTATTTATTTATTTTTTGTCACTAGCGCTAAATGTATTCATCAAAATGATAACTCAGTCATGGGTTTTGATGAAGTATTAAGGGAAATATGTCATACAGACAAAAAATCCCCCTTGAGAAATAATATATAGAGATGTATATCTAAAAGTGTCCCAAAAACCAACGTTAAGTCCACTAAAAATAAAAATTGCACTTTTCTGGATTCCGTTCGTCATCTAATTTTAACTGTCCGTTTTGAAAAAAATTAATATCTCAAAACTTGGCATACGTAATGCAAAAATTATTATCATAAAAAACTACCTTTAGTAGTAAAAAAATATATACTGCCACTTAACAATAGATGGCACTTTGAGGTAATTCTGATGAAATTTGAATTTTCGGGATCAAAGCGGTAAAATTATATATATATATACATATATATATATATATATATATATATATATATATATACACATGACATAGACAAAAATAAAGAGACACAATATGTTTTAATTTTTTTCCATTCATGCTTTAATATCGATTTTTTATTTTTTATTTCACATACCATAATTTAGTATTTTATCAAAACATTCAAGATCTTACTTTTAACTTAGATAATGTACTCTCGCTTAACAATTAATTTCACAAAATACGCCAACGCTAGTAAATACAGCTATCAGTTAATTATTTGGAGTGTTAGCGGCGATAGCAAACCCCGTAGAGCGCGCACCGCGAGACCGCTGTGCCAGTTTTTAAATCGGAGCATTCGAGAAATTCGAACAGCGACACAGGCATGCTATTTGACTACACGAAAGATAAGATATGCGAGATGTAATCGGGTCAAAAGATTGATCTGACGAGTTGATTCATCGGCGACTTCTGGCATTCGGTTTCGGCGATATCTTAAGCGGCAACACCCGTAAGGAAAAACTGACTCGTGTGACTCCGAATGAAAGCACATTTATTAATAAGCCATTCCGTAAATATAACAGCGTAATTCAATAGTGTTACCGCGCTATTGCTGTCGAGCGTCATCAGAATGTAATAACAAGATTATATTTCTTAAACAAAATATACTAAAGTAGATTCCCTCTCCAATTGTCAATCTATTTTTGCGTATCTAGTTAACACGCTGCGTTCTGTACTATAAATTATTTAAATACCAATGAATACTCGAAAATAATTTATTGACGTAAACTAGGTGATCAGGAAAGATCCTGCTATTTCTCGTCAATGGTCTTAATAGTAGTACTACCACAAACTACAGCCAACTACTCCGGAAACATGGTTTCGATTAATCTAAAGTTTAACATCAAATTTAAACTGTGATATAAACTGTAGATCAAATTTAATATTTAATTAAAACTGGGAATTGTTATAATACCGAAAATATTTTTCTGGTTCGAATCAAATTTAAACCGCAACTCTTCAATGCTAAGTTCTAAGTGTCCATACCACAAGTATACTGTAGTTATTTTACGCCTTTCACAGGAATACTTAGCAGATACTTCCTATAACTTTTAAACTATAAAACCAACCATATTTTAACGATATCCGAAGTACTTTTATAAAAGAAAAAGAAAAAAAATTCTTGTTTTACCTTAGAAAGTAAAAGCAATCTTTAAAAAAGCTCTCAAAATGTTTATTTTTCAGATACAAATATACCACGTCATTAGCTATTTAAGTAAAAAGATTGACCCGTTTTGTACAATTATAATTTTTTCTTCTTAAAACAAAGTTCTACCCATTCTTTGTTTACAGAGTGTATAATAATATCTATTACAGTGAACTGTAAATTTAGAGTCAAAAAGTATTCAAGAAATTCGTTATTTTTTTGTCCAGATTTCTAATTTATTAATCTAAACTTTAATTAATGGTCAGTGAAAACGTGTTTAAAATTCATTCGCTGGCTCTCAAGTGATGAGAAAAAAGAACAAGTAAATAGTTAAATTAACGATGAAATCTTATAATCCTACTAAATAAAAGCTCTAAGTACTTAATTTCTAATAATCAAATAATCATTATAACTTTTAATATGTAATTAATTTTTTCTTTCGTTTCTGATGATTTTTTTTCCGTTCCCGATAGTTTGAAATTTTCAAATACGCAAACGATTATATAACAATAACATAAAATTATATCCAATTTCATATGTTTCTATAATTTTAGATACAGCGTTCATTACAGTGTATCACGCCTATTTTTCAAATTAAATGTATTGAATTCTAATATAAAATTAAATGATTTAATTTCATTTTCGAAAAATTTAAATGTTGTGTAATTATATAATTTATATTTTTTTACTTTGATTTATTTAGTAATATAAAACCCAAGAAACATCAATATGGCATAAAACATCAATATATAAGCATTTTTAAAGTGCTATCAGTTTACAGATCGTTTCAAACTAATTCAAAGACTAAAAGTCAGACCAACTTTGATTAAATATATTATCACTTCAAACACAGAGAAAACAAAAGCATTTATGCAATTTATTACGTAGAATTAAAGTAAAAAAAACTTTCATAATAAATATCAAGGCGCGAAGAAGCGCAGTCGCTGCAGCTTTCCAGTCATACATTACTCTGCGTATTTATACGCCCGCATAAAATGCTCCGCGTATTTACATATACGCCCGCATAAAATGCTTTACTATTTATATGCCCGCATAAAATAAGCGATCCCGGCACTAGAGCTAATCTTAAAATATACTTAATATCTTTATTATTCGGCAAGTGTTTAACGCTATTGTTGCTATGACGACGTGGAATGCGTGACTGACATTTCAGAGATATGGCATGCTGTCACACTGAATTGTTTTGCGTAAAATAAATATATGACATTAGAGACGCGGTAGTTTCTTCATAATCTTAACAGATTTAATACCTGGTGTAAGTGGCTTGTTTATTACTTTGAGAGAATAATGTGTATTTTCCCAACTATTGGCAATTACTTTTTGCCTCTTTCCTTCAAAACCGTACGTAAAGATACCATCGAAAAATGAGTAGACTCAACGCATTTAATTTCAATTTAATGATATAAAAACTGAAACTGTGTTGTTTCTTTTTCATTTATTACAATGTTAATCTTCTTTTTCAATTCTGTTAAATTTATTTCATTATATATTTAGAGCAAGGAAACAAATGTCCCAATTCCCTGTCATGCTTGTGTTTTTCTTCTCACCTCAAATTATTCAAATAAATCAATTGCTTCAGTTAATCTTTCCATTTTATTCAGAAAATATCTTAACAATGAAAAGTGATAAACAATTTTATCACTTTTCAAAAGAAATAACGCCACATGTAATTAATCACGGCTCCTTCATTCACTTGCGTTTTTATTACAGAACTTGTTACAGGTATACTGTAACGATGCTAAATATAGGATCATTATACGCATTATCATACTCTATCATAAAAACTCAACTATTAAATGCCTAAGCGCTGTACCTCGCTCTCAGCTACATCTCGGCAAACGAGCGGAGCCGAAAACCAATGTGGCGGGAAAATGAGAAAACAATAATAAAAAAATTAAATTTTCTACATAACTTCTACACAAAGACTTATGAAACATAGTGTAGAGTTCCTTTCAAAGTATCTAATTTTACATTAACGTTTCACTGTAGTACATAAGCTTATTGTTTTATATATATATATATATATATATATATATATATATATATATATATATATATATATATGAGTATTCTCCAGCCGTCTGAACATTGAAGCCTTGCAAAACTATGACAAAAATGATAATAGACTTAAAACTTATATCGGTGTAAAGTTGTATACATATACATAGTCCCGTGTATTAACCGTATTTGAATGTAACCAAACTATATCTATATAAGTACATTTCACAAGTGTCTCTAAGTCCCTTCGTTTATCTCAACAGGATCTGCAGTGTACTTTTAAACTTACGAGTATATTTCGAAATTACTTAACGGAATAAATGTCCAAAATCAGAGTAAACTAACTTAACGCGAGTAATACATCATATTCAATAAATCTAACTGATAAAAGATAACGGTTTATCGTACGAAATAAAAATGAAAAGTAAATACGCTCTTGACGTAAACACTAATCCTATCTCATGTGTCGTGTCTACTAGAGTTTTGATTGTAATCGTTGATAGCAAATCGTAATTCTATTTACAATCGTATTCCGGTATGACTTTACAAATATTTTAAGATGTGTCCACTATACAATCTCGGCACTTCATTAGACATTGTAATGCTCTTGTAATTATTTCGTTTCGCATGTTTTTGTCATAAAGGTACAACCGTCACGCTAGCGTATAACGGGCTTGCTGGAGACACCATTAATAATAATTTATAAGAGTTAGAGTTAATAATCTATTGGAGTTAACAGAGAGCGGAAAAAGTAATCGTCTGTTTCACTCTCGGCCCTTATATTCGTATATGAGTGAATAAGAAAAAACTGATAAAGCAATTATTTGAATTTCGAATTATTTGTATTACGTATGGAGAAGCGATGAAAAGTATTACTTTCGCTACCCACCATGAAAATCGCTTTCGCTGCTTTGTTAGATGGAGGTTCGTAGCGCTCTTTGGTTTGTGCTATCATATAATTTGCTTTTTGCCTCAGAGTTTCTTATTAATTTCATTTTACAAAGCCTGTCTTAATCGTGAAGTATGCTATTGTACCAACATATTATAAACTTACTTAGAAGTCTTGATTTCCATATAACAGTATAAGCAAAGTGAAAATTACAAATCGCGGAGTAATAATAATAAATATATGTTGACATAATTTGATTAGAAAGTGATACCGAAGAGACCGATATTGTAACTCAGGATTGTTGAACAATAATTTTGTGTGGTTCTAATTCAAAGATGTAGACTCTGTGAACATCAATTAAGATAATTCAAGAGAAACCAGCACTAATCATTCCCAAGTACATTACATACTTAATGAAACTTTATTTGCTCTCAGAAAAACTTCTTAAAGAAAGTCGCAAGGTGCTGTATTAGAACATTATATAGACACGTTTATCTCAATAAAACTACGAAACTCTCAGAAAAAAGATGTTTCTATTTCTCCTCAAATTATATTTTTGCTAGACTTGGATTTAAAGATTGTAAATTGTAATATTGACGTTGATATTGTACATCATTATGTATGAAAGCGCTGATTTTATCGATATTTGACATGCTTAAAAACAAAAGTTGCTGTAAAATTGTAATTTTGACATTGATATTGTACATCATTATGAATAAAAGCGCTGATTGTAATCATCATTGTACATCATTATGAATAAAAGCGCTGATTGTAAAATTGTAATTTTGACATTGATATTGTACATCATTATGTATAAAAAGCGCTGATTTTATCGATATTTGACTTGCTTAAAAACAAAAGTTGCTGTACTTCTAATTTTAACAGAAAAATAATATATTTATTTTTGTAAGCACCTAACTATATTTGTATAATTAATCTAAATTATATGAGAGTTTATTCTTCAAATGGAAAATAAAGAACACGAATAAATATTAACTTTACTAATTTTTTAAGAGCTTGACATGAAGACATTAAGAATATGTTTATTTACACGAACCATTCAAGTTAATTTCGCGACACCGTAACTTAAAATTTGTTTGACCTGTAAACTTGTAATTCTAATACACGTGTCATTTATTCACAAGTTTTAATTTTAAAAAAGTAGCTAAGAACTAAGTATATATACTTTTCTTTTAAAGTGATATATACTTTTCTTTTTAAATATATACTTTTCTTTTAAAGTGATATATACTTTTTCTTTTTAAATAATTCTATATTTCACAATTAAATGAAACTACGTGATGTATTATTTCTACTTTCTTTAGTTCTTTATCACGACCTAGATTTCGTTGTATTACATCTTCAGGTGGGTATTAGCTAAGATTTCTGCTAATAGCCCACCTGAAGATATTGTAATACAACGAAACCTAGGTCGTGATAAAGAAAAGAAAGGAAGTAGAAATAATACTACATCACGTAGTTCCATTTAATTGTGAATAATGAATGTCTACAACATTAACGCCAAATATATTCAATACTATATTTCTTCAAGTGTTAAAAAACGGTATAAGAATTTGCATCCGTTTAAATTTCCATTTTTTCATCGGCGACTCCAACAAATTTGCTTGTTCTTGTTACGGAACTTGACTACCTTTTTCGTATTTAAATTTTTGGTAAAATTAATTGTACTCGATCAATTGTACTCGATCAATTGTACTCGGTCAATTGTACTCGATCAATTGTGCTCGGTCAATTGTACTCCAAGTACAAGTCATGTACGCCAGCTATATTTTTCTGGTAAACTTCTAGTAACGATGTTGTTTTATACTTTTGTAGTTTCAAGTAGGAGATGGGAATAAGGGAACAATTTTTTTTTAAATATTTCGAATATATTTAGAAGTATCTCACACAAAATGCTATAAAAAATTGTTTTGGAATTCTTATAATTTGCTCTTACAATTGATATTAATTATGCACGATACAAGCAACAAGAAAAAAATTCTGGGTACTGTATTTAAAATCTCCAAAATTTCTAATAAACATTTTCGGGTATTAAACAAATATAAAGTTTATACATCACAGTTTTTGATAAAAACGACTGTGGCAGACGGACGGATGCGGTAGTGACCTTGTAAGTCTTCCGTTTTTTTCCGTTTGAGATATGGGTTTCATAAAACTACAATTTTAGTTATTTTTACTTAGACAATTATTTATAATCTGTCTGGTAACTGATTAAATTATTAAACTCTACTTACAAATCACAATTAATCCCTTGAAGATACACAAATTTTAATATACGATAATTTTAGGTCAAGTTCATATGTCTCACTACTCGTTTCTTATCTATGAATAGATAAGCCACGTCAATGGTTTCCTATCGAAATCACGACACTTTGTGCCACTACTTTTGATCCGTGCGCTCCACATTCCACAATATCAGATTTATTACATGAATTATTCTGAAACTATTCCACATAATACAACTAATAACAACTATTCCACATAATGTGAAATCTCTCAAAACATCTAAGTAATCTGTATCTCTTTCCAAAGTGCTAAATAAATTACTGCTCAACGCAAAGATTAACACGTTTATTTTAAAAGTATGTGAATAAAAATTCTGTCCAGTTATGCCAACAAATAATAACTTAAATAAAACCATTATCGAATGACAATACGATAATGGTTTTATTTAAGCTATTTTTTTATTTATTTCTGTTAATTAATAAAATACTTTCTACCCATATTTCATTACCCCACTCTACAGCAATAATACTATTAATTATAATTTATACAAATGAAGTTTATATTGGCTAAAACCTTTAGAAATGTATAAAAAATGTCACAATTTCTATTTTAGTTTATTCTTAAATTAAATACGGCTTACCTTATGACTAATTTCATACTGTACTAAATTTTTGAAAAGTATTGTTTATGTAATTTCATCATTATTTTTATAAAACGGCTTTTTTCATTTTACACTTTATATATATATATATATATATATATATAGCATATTATACGCTTTGGGTCTGAAGACAACACATGTACAATTTCAAACACTTCTGCAATTTCAAATCCAATGCTCTCTCGATCCATTTCTTAATAGCAAAAGTAGCTGTTACCAACATTAAGTTCAGTTAACCGAGATTAATTCTCGCTTTTCTTCCTTACTATAATCAAGAGTCTCATTCTTCCTTACTATAATGAAGAGTCTCTTTCTTCCTTACTATAATGAAGAGTCTCATTCTTCCTTACTATAATGAAGAGTCTCATTCTTCCTTACTATAATGAAGAGTCTCATTCTTCCTTACTATAATGAAGAGTCTCATTCTTCCTTACTATAATGAAGAGTCTCATTCTTCCTTACTATAATCAAGAGTCTCATTCATTAAGAGTTCTCATTTAATAAATTTTAAATTATCGGAAAATATTCGTTTGCAAATTCGTTATATAATTTAAGTCTAACATTATCTCGTCCCCTTCAGCTAACAATATATCGAATCCTAGTAATAATTGGAATTGATTTTGGACAGCACATCGACGTAGTTCAATACGCTTCGAGATAATACTGTAGTGACAAAGATTGATTTCTTGAATAGAGCAAACATACATGCTGCATTTATATACAGATAGGAACCGAACTGATAACGACCGATAGGTAACATAAGAATGTTCTCTCTGTGAGAAAATGCGAGATAATAGATCGTACACATTCGAATTACTAAATTTTATTTTGTGATTTTTCGTTCATTTACCTGTATAAGTATAGTTTCCCACACATAAACGGTACACACCTGAAATTATATCCTTAAACGAAATAGCCTAAAATAAAAGAAATACCTAAAATAAATTACAATATTATAATAAGTCGTAATGAGTCTAGCGAAAAATAACCATAGAGCCATGAAATCAAATGGAAATGCGTGACAGAAACAAAACACGAATTAAAACGATTAAGCGTAGTTTAAGAGAAAAGGCCTTTAATAGAGATTCAGCCAAATAAATATGACTACCTTTTCCAACTAAAGAAAGACTTCTCGTGTATTTTATTCGCCAGAGCCGGAAAGTCAGACATGGATGTAAAAATAAAAACAAACAACTGCCAGAGATAAAATTAATGATTCTTTAATTACAGTGAGGAAAAGTAACTACACGTGGTGTTTAATTCGTTGTTTATGCATGAAAATTAATTTTGAATTTTAAGTGAAAAAGACAAAAGTTACATAACTGCGGATGAGACCACATTTACGTCTACATATCATAAAATAAATGTCTAGTAGTAGTATGTTTGGATTCATTTTAAAAACTATAGATTAAATTTGAATTTAATTTTTATTGTTAATTACAAAATTTCTTAATAATAGCTTTGTTACACAATATTGAAATTGATGGATAACAAAGCTATTAATATAATGTGGTCAATAACGGTAGTTTTAAATTATGTTGGAGATACTAAGTGCTTCCTTGTCTCACCCTGATTAAACTTCGTCAAATAACGTCAAAATAATGCACAAAAAATTATAAATCTCAAAGAGACTATAAATAAGTCTGTAGTAATATTTACTTATAGTTTAATGACTGCCGAAAATGCAAGTACCATACGTGAAATTTGAAAAAAAATCGACACAACAAAAACCGCTGTTCGGACAAATATAATTTCTTATATTTTCCTTTTGAGTTTCGGAACCTTAAGTAATATTATTGTATTAATAATTATCAACTTTTTGGTTGCGCAATTTTTCAATAGATATTTCTTTACATTTGTATCAAACTAACCTCGCTTACCGTTTTTCTAGCAGCTTACAGGAGTAATTTATCTACACAGACAAAGCTCGAACGAAAATCTAAAGCTATGATAAAAATACTGCTGTAAAAATACGACTTACCATAATTTAAATTCATATTTATATCCTTCATAGCCACTGTACTTTTGATTTCCCTGCTAAAGTGTGATTAAAATGTTTATGAAACTAATCTTAATAATATTTGCTTCAATTTGATACCTGAATTAACTTTGAATTGGGATGGAACCCCATCCACACCTCAAAAGGTAAAACTGAACCCTTATAAGATCACTAACGTCTGTCAGTAGGCCTATCTTAGCCAGAAACCGTTTCACGTAGAAACTTGAAATTTGGTATGGAAATAGAACATATACCCGTATATATTTCAACATGAAACACTTAAAAATATACCTACATATAGAAATTTTATAGAAGGGTGAAAGGGGTGAAAATTAAGTTCTTATTTTTTTTATTCAATTATGGTATATCGTTTAATAGGCCTAGTTATATGGGTCTCAAAATATTTTCCCCCTAATTTTGGGTAGAACATCTTCAGAAATATACTAAAATATTTATCTCCCCTTATTTACGAAACTATCCAATCTAATATTATGAAAAAATATGGTCTCCAGGAGCCTACGCAACGACTGTAGAAAACTGTAGCGATGATGCTAGATTTTATAATCTTAAAATACGCACCATGTTTTAATGCCTATGAAAGATATAACAGGTAATACATTTATAAAGTTAAAAATTAAAATTTTTAGTTTAATAAATATGTAATGTACCCTTAAATGTTTATAAGTGTACAGAAACATTGTCTACTCGTTTTCTCTACTGGTAACTTCTTTATGATTAATAGAAATCAAAGTCGGCTTCAAATAAGTAATGTAAATTTTAACCAAGACAAATTGATAGTCCGTAATCGATACCAACGCACCGTCTGATAAAAGAGAACCAGCACGCCCGCACGGAACCCACGTCATCAAACATTTTCAGTTTGGCGATGCATTTGAAAATGTTTGTTGAAAAAGTTGCCCGCGCGGTCGGTCGGCCGCAGCGGCACACTCATAATATGTCAGTGTCATTTCAGTGTTTGCCTTGTCAGAACCTTTTCTCGCGCTTGTTTCTTCGCGGGCCTCCAGTGTGTGCGTAAGCACACACCAGACCGTGCCCCGGCAACACGTACATACGTGTATACGTAAGTACCATATGTGACCAAATACATGCATGGACGTACATAGTACGAACGTACATAAGGAATTGAACATTCGTATGTCACGGATGGGAGGAAATGCTACGTTGATGGCGTATTCGCTGGAAAATTGATTTATGCATATGCAGATTGCAAAATGGCAGCCGTGCCTGGAGACTACGACGCTACTATGTTTTGCAAAATAATCTATAAATACCAATACGTTAGCTTTATAGTTGTTTAGATCAGTTGTTTGTATTTTGAAGTCAAAGCATAACTATTCCGACGCGAAATGATTCAATAAATATGAACCTATACGTCATAATCCTTTACTGTTGAGAATATTGTCTCTTTCTGGATTATAAATACGAAGTCCATGAAAATGCAAGAGTTATTTAAGAAAATGATACGAAGTTTATATTAAGTTTCATTTATAAATTTATTTTCTTTATTTATATGCACATTTATTGACAACAATCACCTTTACAACAATTACAACTTTACCCAAAGCGTTGGACATATGGAAGCGTCATTGTTCATCCGTTTGACATGAAGACATAAAATTTAGCAAGGCGTATTAATCTGCATGTGTTTCAATAATTAACCCTTAAAAATATTCATCCAAAAATTTAAGACCAGACAAGAAGGTAATTTAATTCTTTTTTCATGTATTTCGATAATTAACCCTTAAAAATATTTTACATGTATTTCAAAAATGTATTTCGATAATTAACCCTTAAAAATATTTGACATGTATTTCAATAATTAACCCTTAAAAATATTCATCCAAAAATTTAAGACCATACAAATAAGGTAATTTAATTCTTTTTTCATGTATTTCGATAATTAACCCTTAAAAATATTTTACATGTATTTCAAAAATGTATTTCGATAATTAACCCTTAAAAATATTTTACATGTATTTCAATAATTAACCCTTAAAAATATTCATCCAAAAATTTAAGACCAGATAAGAAGGTAATTTAATTCTTTTTTCATGTATTTCGATAATTAACCCTTAAAAATATGTTACAAGTATTTCAAAAATGTATTTAGATAATTAACCCTTAAAAATATTTTACATGTATTTCAATAATTAACACTTAAAAATATTCATCCAAAAATTTAAGACCAGCCAAGAAGGTAATTTAATTCTTTTTTCATGTATTTCGATAATTAACCCTTAAAAATATTTTACATGTATTTCAAAAATGTATTTCGATAATTAACCCTTAAAAATATTTTGCATGTATTTCAATAATTAACCCTTAAAATATTCATCCAAAAATTTAAGACCAGACAAATAAGGTAATTTAATTCTTTTTTCATCCATTTTGCAAATGAAAGAGGCAAATTGGAAGGAATACATATTTATGGCAAATTTCTTCTTGATCATAATAGATTCTAATAATTTTAAGAACTAATAAAGCGTATTGTATCGGCTTCCTTTTTAGAAAATATAAATTTAAAAAATTCCTACAATAACAATTTCAGTTGCGCTAATTGTTAAAATCATATTTAAAAGTGGTCAAAAAGTCGAGCTAACCCAGTAAGTGCTTTGCACCCTAATTCGAATTAATTAAATTTTTCGACTAATGGTAATTTTTAGATTATTGATAACTTGGAATTTTATTGTCATTGTTTTAAGATATAGATTGCAATTAGAGGGGACAACGATTTTATTTTTTGTTATGTTGCGAATTACAACACAAAAACAAAAATACCAGATTGTTTTTTCATACATAAATAAATTACAGACCTCCCGTTTACCAAGTTTTGCATTATGTTTTTAGGGTTCAGTGAAAAACAAAAAAAATTAATTAAGAGACTCCAAATATATCACAAAGCTATCGCTGAATTTTCGAAAAACACCCATACTAAGTTTATTACTAAATATAATTATGTCAAAATCATTATATCAAAACCTTAATGTGACCTGTTTGTGTAAATTATTTTCCAATAGTTTATAGTTAACTATAAACTATTGAGAAATCATTTCAGATAAAATTCTTGTTAATTTCTTTCATTCATAATAATCTTAGACATAACAATATGAATATTTACCTATATAATATACTGTATAGATATATAACATACTGTATATAGACTGTATAGTACCGTTTACATGCACCACTGTGTTATCTCATTTAAAAGACGATACGCCACATAGAGCGACATTGACACAATTCTCTAGCGTGCTTCACTGACTAGCATTTCTTTAGATAAAATATTATCAGAAATGAAATTATTACTTTTATCCTTAAAAAAAACTCCAAAAATTTTACTTGCCCATAACTATGATTATACTCATTACATTGAGGTTAAAAAAAACAATTTAAAGAATAAAATCACATGCCAATATTTTGAAGGCATTCGAAAGCTTGAAGCCCCAGCTTAATATTCAGTTTTATTTTTTTGTAAGTTTATCAAATTGGTTAAAACTGTTTTCATAATAACTTGTCATTTTTACTGAAGCATGAAACATGAAATTTGTACCAAATCTCTACCTTTTATGTAAGTGAGCCATTTACTTGTTTAATATCATAACAAGAAATAAGATATAACATAAACCTTATATTCTGCCAATTTCAAAAAAGAATCGCTCTTGAAGAAAAAATTCAAAAACTAATCAAATTTATATCTTTGATATTACAAATATGTAAAAGTGTACAAAATACCTCAGTTATATACAGGACACTCAAAATATCTATTTTTAATCTTTGTTTTTTAGTTATTTTTTAAATATTACCTTAGTGAAATTAATTTTTTGTTAATTTCATACGATTCCGATATTAAATTTATTTTCAATTTAAATTTTCCGACATTTTAAAAACATTTTTTCTATTACTCTGGCAATAATCACTAAACTCTAGTATCCATTAAAAACATGAATAACATAAGATAAAAGAACATATTGATTAAATTGAAAACAACAAAAAAACAATCAAACCCCCACACCGTACCGGCCAATCATTGTTATCATTGTTTTGGCACGAAATAGATAGAAAAAACAACACGGAATTAAAAAAACATTTAAACATTAATCCCTGCTTTGTGCCTGCGTATGATAACAGTAAATAAACATATTCATATAACACAGTGTTAATATGTGGCTTTTGTTTTTTTTAAGGTTCATTCGCAATGCAAATACCATTCGCAATTTCAATACTTTTGTAACGAGATAAGGGTGTGAGCGCTTTTCAACGGTTCCAGCTATCGATTAAAATTATTTTAAACATAATTTAGGAATTCCGAACGAAATTTTATTTACAAATATTGCAAAATCATTGATCAAACCACAGATCAGTTGTTTGTAAAGTAAATACATACAAATGTAGTAAGCATAATTAACAAAAGTATGCACAAATAGACGCAAAAAAACGCTGATAGATTAAATATAACATTTTTGTGCAATCCTTAAATCCCTTCTGATCTACAGGAATACCTACTTAACGGATTAACATAAAAGTGCCAAGGTTTAAGGAGTGGAGATTTAGGATTGCTATCCTTAATAATTACTACTATCAAAGTTTATAACTCCACTGTCTGAAGGATAAAGTCTTTGAAAAGTTTTGATTCTTGCTCTAATGTTAATGACTTAAAAAGTGTATATATATTTTACATAAAATTTAAACTTAACTAAAAAGTACTAAAAAGACAAAGAATTTCATAAGCATATATTTTGCCTCATATATATAAATATATATATATATATATATATATATATATATATATATATATATACATATACATATATATATATATATATATATATATATATATATATATCGATGTAGATAAGGAAAAACGATTACAAATTGCTTTCTGATTTAGATTACTAAATCCGTGTAAAATCACGATATAAATCCTGTTCATCTTACAACAATAGGCTTATTTTGACATGGAGGGATTCATGTCGTAATCTCAAGAAATCAGTCCCATTCTTTGACAATACTAATAAAGCCCAAATACTTATTACTAATCTACATTTTGATCCACCTTAAGCCCCGCATACAATCACAATGCCCTTCCCTAAACTACTACAAGCCAACAACTGCGCACAAAACCGAACTTACTGCAAAAGTATGTATTTTTAAATCGTAAAATATCGCTCGAGTCCGACTACTGACTGATAAGACAGGCATGCGTCGCCTGATAAGACCACGTTAACAAATCAAACGTCGTATTTATTAGACGAGCTATGTATATGATAAGTCACCGGACGTTTAAAACGTTGTTTGCCGAGCACGTGAAATGTAAACACGGGGACTTACTAAATATTCACGGGAACATTTCATGTCTGATATCGCGCTCGCTAGTACGTACGTTGTGGAAGTACTTACATAAATCACGTACTAAGTAAATATGGCTTCGCATGTTGCCGACTGATACTTTTGACGCCGCTGCGTCGAAATTTTAAATTTACTGTTCGCAATCAGCGAAGTAATGAATAGATTTCTGTTATTGAGTAATGTAATGCATATACTCGTATTCGTAAGTATTTTTTGAGGTAGCGTCAATGAATCACAAGTACTTGTCACAGGTTATTGATTATTTTGTTTCAGTAAATTTTATTATGAATATAATCTTATTATTTACTTACGCTGTTTATTGTACATACATCTGTTTATAATCAAAAATTGGTTTAATCAAACGTCACACATGTCAACATTATATTTTGTCGCATTAGTAATTGTAAGCGGTCTTATAAAGAAGCGGCATAATAATATTATGGCGTACGTACTTTACAAAGATTATATTTTCTACTAAATTTGATAATACAATAACCTAAGTCTTGTAACAGATTTAGGCTTCTTTAGGCTGTAACATCAGCTGTGAAATATAAAATAACCAAACCCTTGATTTAGTTTCAGAGTCTAAAAAGATCCGGTAAATGTCAGAAAAAATTAACAAACTGAAAGACAAAATTACAATTTCATAACAATAAAAAGATTATATTTATCATTTCCCGTGCGTTATTAAGTAACATCTCGTCGCACTTCCGTTATGCCTGAAGACGAAAAATTTCAATCAGTACGTCCTGCCTATAATGACTTATGGAGCTAAAACCTGGACAATGATAGTAAGACTGATCCTCAAGCTGAAAGACGCTCAGCGACCTATGGAACGAGCTGTACTCTGGATTTCTCTGGAGGATCGTATTCAAAATGACGCAATCCGACAGAGATCTAAAATCTCCGACATATATCAAAGAGAACAGATGGAGTTAGACTAGTTATAAATTAGAGACCACGTTTAGATAAACCTAGTGAAGTATACTCTTAGACTTGATCTGTGCGAGATAGCTGGGAAGAATTACTTGTGAATAGCCAAATCTTGGGTTTAATGACATATATTAGGATAGGTCTATATCCAGTAGTGGTCTAATACAGGCTATTGATGACGATGATGAGTAATATGACAATGTGCAAAATAAAAGTAATCAATAATAAAACATCCAATGACAATATGAAAAAGAAACACAAACCAAAAAAATAATTCTTGTAAAACTGTACCTCTGAAATAGATTAATGAAGTTCTGTATTTGCCAGTTTCTTTATGAGTAATATTGAAACATGTAAAGTTATACAGACGAATAAAGATAGCGGATGACAATTGCTGCGGACTAAGACAATTAGACGTTCAAGAATGCCGTTTTTTGAATCATGTTTCGTTCAAAGTTATGAAAAAGCAAAAAAATGTATCTATCAATGGGGGAATGAAGTTGTACACTTATGCAGTTTCCTTGCGAGTAATGTTAAAACATATAACGATATCCAGACAGAAGATGATGACGGATAATGATTGATATGGATTAAAACTATGAACTGTGAAATAACGCCGTTTCTTGAATCATGTTTCTTTCCAGAACGCAAAAAAGCATTTAAAATACAATGTTAAAAATTAATTTATAAAATAGGGAAATGAAGTTGCGTACTTGGGCAGTTTCCTTACGAGTAAGGTGAAAATATGTAAAAATATATATAATAATTGTTGTAGACTAAAGAATGCACTATTAAAGAACACCGTTTCTTGAATCCTATTTTATTCCAGAATATAAATAAAACATTTAAATCAGTGTTAAAAATATATCTCTAAAATAAGGTAATCAAGTTAAGTACCTGCACAGTTTTCTTGGGAGTAATGGGAAAACATAAAAAAATATACAGAGAGAAGATGATAACGGATCATAAATGCTGTATACTAAAACTATGAAGTATAAAAATGCTATTTCTTGAATCATGTTTCGTTCTAGAATGTAAACAGAGCATTTAAATCAATGTTAAAAATGCATGTATAAAATAGGGAAATAAAGTTATGTACTTACGCAGTTTCCTTGTGAATAAGGTGAAAATATATAAAGATATGCAGACAGAAATTGATAAGGAATATTGATTGTTTTCGACTAAAACAATGCTCCGTTAAAGAACGCCTTTTCTTGAATTTTCTTGAATCATTCAATAACATGAATAAAGCATTTAAATGAATGTGAAAATAAAGAAATGAAGTTGCGTGCTTGCGCAGCTTCTTTACAAATAATGGAAAAAATGTAATAATATACAAGCAGTAGAAGATAATGAATTACAATTGCTACGGACTAAAACAATGCTCCGTTAAAGAACGCCTTTTCTTGAATCGTGTATCATTCAATAATATGAACAAAGCATTTAATTGAATGTAAAAATAAGGGAATGAAGTTGTGTACTTCCGCAGCTTCTTTAAAAGTAATGGAAAAAATATACAAACAGTGGAAGCTAATGAATTACAATTGCTCTGGACTAAATCAGTAAACCGTTTCTTGAATCTTGTTTCGTTCCAGAATACACTTTGAACGTTTCTCAAAGGAAGTACAAGTGACAAAGGTAATGAATGTCGATAATAGACTGATGCTTCTACATTATAACTCACTACCATATTTATCTACAGTGGTTCGTAGATTTTGTTCAAGGATAATGACGAAAATCTAGCGTTAATTAAACTCTAAAAGGACAAGGGATCAATTTAATATGACTGGATTATACTATATAACTATTAAACGTGAATAGGTAATATTATAAACCTTAACAACTGATCAGATTTACGTAACTGTAAAGTTGTGGGGTGTATTTAATTACCCCGATTCAAATAGATAACAAAATTAAGTAAAGCATTCAAGTGCAATTTTGGTTCAAGAATTTATAACTAATTCAGAAACGAAACTAAAACCAAAATAATAATGATATTAATTCCTTGAAAATTTATAGTAAATATTTCAAAATTCTCCGCTAACGTAACATGTCAAACGTCCTTGCAAACATTCATTTTTTTTGTATGCATTTAGAAAGTATATTCGCTTACGATTAGTAAATTCAGACTGTATATATATCTCATTAAGACGTAAATATCTCAGACAGTCGGCATTCTTGCAAGTATTTATTTTTTTAATATGCATTTAGAAAGTATATTCGCTTACATTTAGTAAATTCAAACTGTATATCTCATTAAGACGTAAATATATCAGACAGTCGATGTCCTTGCAAGTATTCATTTTTTAGTATGCATGTGGAAAGTATATTCGCTTACGATTAGTAAATTCAAGCTGTATATCTCATTAAGACGTAAATATATCAAAAAGTCGACGTCCTTGCAAGTATTCATTTTTTTAGTATGCATTTGGAAAGTATATTCGCTTACGATTAGTAAATTCAAACTGTATATCTCATTAAGACGTAAATATCTCAGACAGTCGTAAATTATACTAACGTTTTCAATTGTCATTATCAACATCTCACAAATACATTTTAAGCCGTCGTGCACGGAGCGATACCCGATTTGATTTTATGTCTTGTCTAAAAGCAATTAGTGAGAAGATAAATCAATGCCAGAAACAAAAGCGTCTTTAATCAAAGAATAATTTCCTTATAAATAGAATTTAGTAATTTAACTACCTTGAATCCCTCAAATTTACATCATGCAGTCCAGTTTCATCCAACAGTCTTTCTGGAAGAATGCTAAATAATGAAAATTACTAATGTTAAATAGAAAATTGTTTATCCACATGTTCCACCCTACTAATTTCCTTATATCACATCAAAAGTGACAATGATCTAAATGAAAGCATTTGAACAAGTACACGCTTAAAATGAGTAACGTTAAAGAGGAAATGTTTAACCATATATTCCACTTACTAAATTTTTTCGATTATATTAAAAGTGACAATGACGTAAATTAAACCAATTTGAGCAAATACACACTTAAAATGTCTAATGTTAAGGAGAATTTGTTACCCATATATTCCATGTACTAATTTATTTGGAACTAATCAAAAGCGACAATACTGTAAATTAGACCAATTTGAGCACGTATATGTGTGCGTATTCAAATTGGTATAAAAAGACGAATGTTAAATAGAACGGTTTTTACCCATGTATTCCACTTACTAATTTATTTCTAGCACATGAAGCGCAATAATAGTGTAAAGTAAACCAATTTAAATATGTACCGACTAAAAATACCTAATGGTAAAGAGAAAGTTTTTTGCCCATGTATTCCACTTACTAATTTATTTCAAACATGCGAAAAGCAGTAATGACGTAAGTCAATCCAATTTAAATATACACACACCAAAAATTCTTAAAGATAAAGAAAAAGTATTTTACCCATAGTCTACTTAATAATTTATTTCGACTATATGAAAAGCAAAAATGATGTAAATGAAACTAATCCGAACTTATACACGCTTATATCAGCAATTTAAAATTTTATTAAAATAAATTGTCATGTGTCACGTTTTGAGTTTCAAATTATCTATAGGTGTATGTAAATTTTTAAGATCGAAACTTTAACTTTTATGTGAAATAAATTAAATTTGAATATATCTGGGCTACATAAATATCCTAGTATTAACCTAAACCAACCAAGGATGGAATAGTAACCAAAACAACAAACCAAGCAATTGAATTTTGATTAAATGTTTACTTTTAACGCAATGCATTATACGTGTATAGAAATATCATATGAGAAGTCAAAGTTACTTAACAGTTTCTTTAAATTAAAATAAATAGAAAACGAATGAAATCATTGTTAATTTTTCACTTAACAGTCAGTGTTAATTTTTCCCTCAATTATAGAAAATCACAAAAGTTTTAAGACGCGCAACATTTAAAAAAGACAATCATCACAAGTCAGTTTATTTTAGAAGATTTATTTCAGAATCGAAAATAGGAAGACGTTCGTTCTAATTAAAAATAATGAGATAAATATTTTAATTGTTCATTGCAATTTCGCGCGCACATTTCGTTAACCGTGAATTCAAAGAGAAAACATTTTTTGACGGCTCTTCAGAGATTTTTCGAGTTGGCTTACTTAAAAATAGAATTTTGAGCGACTTAATTTAGCTCTGAAAAAGGCAGTTACCACTTATGCTGTTTCCAGTTTTATGAACGCAAACGAGAAATGAGCCAGCTCTCTTGCAGGTAAACGTATAATGATATACTGTATTAAATATGTAAGAGTATATAAAGGTTATATGCAGAGATTTTACTAAAGAAAATCCTCATTCATGAAAAAGAGTGAACCTTACTTATATACTTTGAATTAGATCGAGTTTTTTGTTATTATATAGTTTGCATATAGCCTCACCAAAAATGTGGAACATACATGTTTAAAAACCGATATTTTACTAAATTTGTTTATTCCATAAATATGCTAATTACTTTTATTTCTTACATACGCCGTTTTAAAAAAATAAAAAAAAAAAACTTTTCACTACAAGTTTTTAATTAACTAATATTTTCATACTACCTTTTTTTATTATAACTTTAGGTTCGGTTTGAAAATTATTGAGCAAAAAGATTATGTTGATATAAAAATGTTCTCATTAATTGAAAACAGAGAAATGAAACTACGCGTATTATTTCTACTTTCTTTAAGTTCTTTACTACAACCTAGGTTTCGTTGTATTACAACATCTTCAGGTGGGCTATTAGCAAAGATTCTAGAAGAAACCTAGGTCATGGTAAAGAACTTAAAGAAAGTTGAAATAATACTACATCACGTAGTTTCATTTAATTGTGAATAATGCATTTCTACAAAATTAACACCAAATATATTCAATATTTGAAAACAGAGAATTATATTTTGGTTTTCTCATCTGGCATGTTCTTGAATAAAGAATTTGATCCCAAGGGCACATAATATTTTATTTATATGAATATTCGAAATTTTTCCGCATGTTATTAGGAAAAAAAAAGGAATTAATGTGATAACAGCAGTATTTGCATTTGCAGCAGTATTTGCATGTAGGTTATTTCCTTCGAAGCAGCTAAACGTTTTCACCAATTTCGAAAAACAAAAGTTTTGTAGGTTCATCTAAATAAGTAAAATATCATAGACTAGAAATTAAATAAATTAAATTAACAAGATAGCCACAAGGTCTCCTGAAGAACCTAATTTTCTTTACAATACCTGTCAAGTTATCAAGTGAAAAAATTTCCAAACGATGATATCAAAATTTATGACATATATAGAAAATAACAAAAATTCTTGAAAAAAGTACTAAAAAACCAAAAAACATAATTTGAAAAATAATAACAGCGTTATTATATTATACCGACTGCTTCATTCAATTAGTTTAGCAAATACAACGTAAGAATATACATCTAAAATTTTCTAGTATTTTCAATTTTTACCCCATAAAGTTGTTAAAGAAGTTATGAAAATTCATGATTGTAATAATTAATCAACTTCAAAAAACTTAAATAATAATGTTTAATAATAATCTATTAATATCTACTATTTAATAATTATTTAATAAAAAATTAAAACTAGTAATAAAAATAATACTCAGATACTTTTATTAACCACTTTAATTTCCGTTGTCATTACACTAACGATAACTTGTGTATTCAATTTTCTTTTGCTATTACAATCTTATAGTCGCGTATTTAAATAACAAAAAAAACGGGCCATCACAACTTTTTAATAGTAAAGTAATAATAAAAAGTAGATTAATAATAAAGTAATAATAAAAAGTAGATTAATAGTAAAGTAATTATAAAAAGTAGATTAATAATAAAGTAATAATAAAATGTAGATTAATAGTAAAGTAATTATAAAAAGTAGATTAATAGTAAAGTAATAATAAAAAATAGATTAATAGTAAAGTAATAATAAAAAGTAGATTAATAGTAAAGTAATAATAAAAAGTAGATTAATAGTAAAGTAATAATAATAAAAAGTAGATTAATAGTAAAGTAATAATAGAAAATTGATTTTTCATCGAATCTATCGCTTTTACCGTCATCAAAACTAAAATATGACTATTCTTTCCTTGTATTTATATAGTATTTATAGTAATATTACATAAATATACGAGATATAATTTGCATTCATAAACCGTTAAGAGTGGTAGTGGTTAGTAATTAGTTTTTCCACATACTTGTCCCAAATAAAATATTAATTTCCAGGAAAAGTGTGTATCCACCGCCCACAATAATTGAGGGACATTGTTCATGTGACATACCTACACAGCGAGCACGACGGCAATATTTTGAAGGCATTATAATACTCTAATAATAGTATTGGAAAAGCGACTGTCGTACAATAGCGAAGCGGAGCTGGCAATATGCCAAGCATGCTGCCGGTTTGTTGTAAAATATACTTTGGTTATGCTTTTTAAAAGATAAATCAGGAAACTGCGGTGGGAAATCGTCATTTTACGATGACGAAAATAAATACAAATTTCTTTGCAACGGTGTCTCAGAAACGTAAAATAAATTGTTATTTTCTGAGCATCAGTTAAAGCAAATTTACTTTCATGATTTAAATATTACCTGCAGCTCTGCTAGTTTGAAATTAGACAATAAGAAGAAACTAAATTTATGAAGAACTACCAGATACTTCCAGGAAAATTATATAATTTTTTTAAATTATTTCCTTGTAGCCCGAGATAAAAAAAATAATTATTAGATAAAGTCTAAAGAAGCACAGTAGCAAATGTGCCACAACTTTTAGCATAAAACTAAAAAGCTACTGCGCATCTTTTATTTTGATTGATAGAATTAGGTACAAACGGTGCTAATTTTCTACGATTTTTTTGTCTTTTTATATATAAAATATAGCACAAATAATATAAAATAGACGATGTCAGTTTCAAACGACTTTTAGCTGTTCGTTTGTTGTACAGAACATAGTATATAACACGTGTGAAATGTAACTAAATGTTATAATGCTATTATATTGAAGAGTTAAAAGTTGTGGAAAAACTTATTTTATTAGAAATTGGACAAAAAAAACTTGTAGATATGAATTACTCAGAAATATTTCGAAAGAGCTACAAACTTTAAAATTAATTTCTCACCTCTTAATATAAATAATACAAAAATTAAATATTTAATACTTGTATAGCAGTGTCATCTATCGTGAAAAAATAGCTTTTGGTGACTGTAAGTAAACTTGTAAAGGCAAAATTTAACGATTGACTAATTCGCTGCGGAATAATTAAGTAACAAACAGTATATGCTTTAATAATTAAGTTATAGTTATAGGGTTTGCATTATAAAATATGCGCCTTAATAAGTTCTTATTATGAAAATTATGACATATCCTTAGTCTAAACCGATCAATTACGAGTTGAAAGAGTCATGAGACAAATATTAGTACAAACTTTTTACATTTAATGAGCAGTGACACAACAACTGCGTCTTACATTTAAATAAAGCGCCATCTATTAACAAATAATCCAAGCAGGGACTTTTATACTTAATGTCTAAAAATCCGAATACATTTTTAGAAATATTGTATTTCGTTTAACTATTTCCCGACATAGTTTAGAGAAAAAATATTAGTTAATTACTACTAGCAATCAGCGTGATATATAATATTCAATTTCAAAAATTGACTTTTACTACTAATGTACTTATATGATCTGAGTTTTATTTATTTATTTATGTACTTTAATGTATATAGCTGATACACATCGCGCACTTATTGCTACGAGGGCAATCTCTTACAGCCAATAAGTTTTAATATATAGTGGTAATTTTTAAAATGATTATATAATTAGAAAAGAAGACGGACGATAAAAGGACTTAGAACATCATATGAAAATACAATATTTTCTTCGCGTTATATTGGTTCTTTTTTAGATGTGAAAAAATTGTTTTTCTGTCACCCTAAATATTTTAATTTTATAAAAAAATTACATGTTTTTATTTTATTACTAGCTGTGCATACGACTTCGTTTGCGTGTAATCAGGAAATTTTCTTTGCTTTTTTTCTCTCTTGTATATTGCTTATACGTCCAGTAGATTTTGCCTGATACTCGCTCAAATTAACATACAGGAAGACAGGCACAAATTCTAAAAGTTTTGTTTTTCTAGCTATTATTATCATTCTATACGCTAATTAAAATATTGTCAAAGTACATAATTCACTTCATTATAATTTTATTTATAGTATAGATAAAGTATCCTTTCATTATAAAGTATCGCATTATGCTCTCATAATTTATATTTATGAGCGAATTAAATCTTTCTAAATTAAGCAATTTACGAACTGCGATTCACAGACACACAGATTTCTGTTTCACCAAATTAGTACGAGATTCTCGAAAAACATAAGGCCAGTACAGCAACAGTCTTATTAACGTCGGTTTCTGACTATAAGATGCGTCAGAAGGCTGATTTAAATACTCGATCTCTAAAGCGACTATTTAAAATAATGTAACCATTAATCAAACGAAACGTCAAACTGACAGCTGCTAGTAAGTAATGGTTTGGAATTCTGAGAATTTACGAGTTCAGCATTCAAACCAACAGCGGAAATAATTCAAATTCAAATCCCTCATAGTTTTCAGAATGGAAAATCTGACAGCGAGACAAAACTGTTTCACCAAGACACGAAAACTTCGAACCTAGCAAGCAAGTAGATAGAGTAATAAATTAGGTAATTTATTTTAAAAATTTGAATTTTATTGTCAAACCTTAGTATTTAAATGGGATATATTTTTAAATACGACTTTCGCATTTTCAGAATGCTATTTGTTTAACTTAAATTAAGAACTCACAATCCGAAGTGGCAAAGTTGCCCCACATTTTCTTTCAGTTTGTGATTTGAAGTAAATCAGTGAAAACAAATTTTGTTACATCAACGCGTTTATCCATTATATTTCAAAATAGAATGTGGAATTAATAAATCAAAAGATATCATGTAGATCGAAATTAATAAAGTTAATAAATTAACTATATATTTATGATTGACCTATTTTATATTTGCTCGGTTGTAATTGCTTCTTTTTCATTCTTAATAAAAGTATTTGTTATAAAATGACTAAAATCTAAAAGCTACAGGTATTTCAGGCATAGAAAGGTGACATTCCCAGTTTGATTGTTATCACATTCGATACAAAAACTTGAACATATCAGAAAGATAAATTTCCAACGGTTCACATTTCGTTACTTCCGTAATTTTTTTTTTGAGAATTTAATATAATATTCAACAAAATTCAAATAATATTCTGCGTACTTTAGCTAATATCATACTAAATATACCTAATATTCCGTTAAGTACACATAATATTCTGCGTAATTCAACTTCAACAAATATTCTGTTAAATTCACTTAACATTCTACGAAATTCACCTAATATTCTACAAATATATTTTTTAATTTTCATTATGAAAAAATATAACTTCACTTGGAAATAATAAAAAAATGGTTTTATGTCAGACTGCCATATATTAGAAAATTTTCGAGGAGAAACGTCAAGTATCCTAATAATAAGTATAAAATAATACATATATATATATATAATATATATATATATATATATATATATATATATAAATAAATATATATATATATATATATATATATATATATATATATATAAATATATATATATATATATTATTATATATCACTGAATAGTTTCGCTTAATTAATGAGAATAATACTCGAAAGACATGTTATACCCACAAAACATAGACAAGAAATGCGAGCCCGGGTAGCACGTGAGAAATAATGAAAGAAATAGAGTCAAAGCAAGCATAAATATAATAGAGAGAGTTGTATTCTTTGGCAGGCCTTTTCTAGAGGATTATTAACACGTTTATTTAATTATTAACACGTTTATTTAATGATTAACACGTTTATTTAATTATTAACACGTTTATTTAATTATTAACACGTTTATTTAATTATTAACACGTTTATTTTTATGTCATCTGATATCGTCTCCTAGCAGAGACGATATCAGATGACATAATTTATTAAACGCACATTTTACTTTCCTTTTAAAATGTCTGTAATTAGAAAAGGGAAAATTTAATTTAAAAAAAGAATAGAATCTAAAATAGCCTACCATTCTATATATCGATGACTGTCTTAAATAGGTCCTTCACAGTAAAGCAGTATTACATCAATCGCAATAAAACTTCGCTTCCTACATTTCCTTTTCTAACAAAATTTTCATCGGTTTTCAAGCGCAGATCAAACGAATACGTTATTGACATTTATTTCATCTGTGAACGAAAGTTTCAATATTTGCCGTATCTGTATTAAAATGGAAACTACACATTCCCACATTTTGAAACCCCTGTAAACGCAATAAAACATAAATCTTAAGCCTTAGTATGCACTAATGTGTGGCAAACACATAGGCTGGCATTTAACAGATTTGGAGCGAAGCCAGTACAAACCGAAAGAGAAATTATATGTACATCAAAGAGATAAATAACAAGTGTATAGCGAAGTTCATCGCAAAATTGCTTAAAAAATCAACAATAAAAAAACTTATATACTACTTTGTTATTACGTAAATACACACGTATATTAATATACACACATACATATAAAAAAAGCCATGCGATAGGTCAAAAGTCCGAAGTTGCAAAGCCGATTTATAACTAACTACATACGTATAGAGACGGTCACAGCGTCGCGTAATCGACCCGCTGGGTCATAAAATCTCTCAGCGGCAGGACCTAAGTACCCCGGCCCCACATGTGCAATCAATCATCGGCGTAAAAATAGTTCACTGTTTATATTTTATACGCAAACTTCATAGCTTACGGTTGGCTTACAATATGCGAGCTCCGATATTATATAAAGTAGCAATAGACGTTTTAGTGGGTCACTGCGCGAAGTCGTACTCTAACGCTTTCTTGTATTTCGACAGACTAAGTTTTATTTACTTGGCAGTCGCTCTGCTTTATTGAGGCTAGTAGTGGCCACAAAAGAGCCGAAACGATAAGTACTTAACGATATCTAACTAAAGTGTTGGGCTATCCGAATACTCAACACCTAAAATTAACAGTGAGTCACTGCTCGAAATCCTACCCTAAAGTTTTTTTGTATTTCGAGAGACTAAGTTTTATTTACATGGCAGTCGCTCTACGTTATTACTGTTAGTAGTGGCCACAAAAGAGCCGAGACGATAAGTACTTAACAGTATGTAATTAAAGTGTTGTACCATCCAAATAATCAATACTTAAAATTAATAGCGAGTCACTGCTCGAAGTTGTACACTAAAGTTTTCCTGTGTTGCAACAGAGTAAATGTTATTTACTTGGCAATTACTGTACGTTATTACTACGAGTAGTGGCCACAAAAGTGCCAAGACGATAAGTACTTAAAGGTATCTAACTCTAAAATATTGAGACATCCAAGTAATCAACACTTATAATGCATACGGATACAATGCGCTAAGTCAGGCACTAACGCTTTCTTGTGTTTCGATAGACTAAGTTTTATTTACATGACAGTCGCTGTGCTTTATAGCTACAAGCAATGGCCATAAAAAAGCTAAGACGCTAAATACTTGACGGTATCTAACTAAAGTGTCTAGCCTTCCAAGTTGTCATCGCCTAAATAACTAAAACCTAAAAGGAATAGTGAAGCATTGTGCGAAGTACTTTTATGCTTTCTTGTATTTCAATAGACAAATTTTATTTATTTAGCTGTCGCTTTCCTTTAGACAAATAGACAAATTTAATAATAGAAAAATAGACAAATTTTATTTATTTGGCTGTCGCTTTCCTTTAGACAAATAGACAAATTTAATAATAGAAAAATAGACAAATTTTATTTATTTAGTAGTCGATTTCCTTTATAGCAACAAGCAGTGACCACAAAAGAACGAAGGTTGTTGAGCCATCCAAGTAATCAACACCTAAAATGAATAGTAAATCACTGAGCGAAGTCGGATTCTAAGTTTACTTGCATTTTGATAGACTATCGTCAATTTGCTTTATTTTCATTGGTAATTACCATATAAAAATCCAGATTATAAGCACTTAACGGTATTTAACTAAACTGTAGAAGTAGCTAAGTAATCAACGGATAAAATGAATAATTAACAAGTGCGCGAACTCGTATTCTAAGTGCATTTGTGTTTTGATGAACTGTTTTGTATTTATTTTATTTTCGTTAACAATTACCATTTAAGAGCCAAAATTATAAATACTTAACGGTATCTAACTAAAGTTTTGAAGTATCCGAGTAATCCACACCTAAAATGAATTGTAAATCACTGAGCGAAGTCGTATTCAAAGTTTACTTGAGTTTTGATAGTCTTTCATTCGCTTTATTTTCATGGACAATTACCACAAAGAACCAGAATGATAAGTATTTAATGGTATTTAACTAAAGTCTTGAGCCATCCAAGCAATCGTAGAATGAATACTGAATCACTGTGCGAAGTCGTATTCCAAGTTTACTTGCGTTTTGATATACTGCATTTTATTTACTTTATTTTTAGGGACAATACCCCCAAGTAAATCCGACTAGTAAACACCTAAAGTCAATAGTGAATCATTTTCCAAAGTCGTATTTAAAGTCCATTTGCGTTTTGATAGACTGCCATTTATTTACTTGGCTTTATTTTTACGGACAATTACCACAAAAAGTTAAGTACTTAACGGTATGAAATTAAATTATTTAATTATTCGAGTAATCAAACCTCAAATATATCAATACAAGCAATGAGCAATAAGGCTCAGCGCAATTATATTTCAATATTTAATTGTATGCCAACATATTGCGTTTTGTATACTTGACAATTACTATGTTTTATTTTTGTATACTTGACAATTACTACGTTTTATTTTTGTATACTTGACAATTACTATGTTTTAAATTGTTGAATTATTCGAGTAATCAAACCTCAAATATATCAATACAAGCAATGAGCAATAAGGCTCAGCGCAATTATATTTCAATATTTAATTGTATGCCAACATATTGCGTTTTGTATACTTGACAATTACTATGTTTTATTTTTGTATACTTGACAATTACTATGTTTTAAATTGTTGAATTATTCGAGTAATCAAATCTCAAATATATCAATACAAGTAATGAGCAATAAGGCTCAGCGCAATTATATTTCAATATTTAATTGTATACCGACATATTGCGTTTTGTATACTTGACAATTACTATGTTTTATTTTTGTATACTTGACAATTACTATGTTTTATTTTTGTATACTTGACAATTACTATGTTTTAAATTGTTGAATTATTCGAGTAATCAAATCTCAAATATATCAATACAAGTAATGAGCAATAAGGCTCAGCGCAATTATATTTCAATATTTAATTGTATACCGACATATTGCGTTTTGTATACTTGACAATTACTATGTTTTATTTTTGTATACTTGACAATTACTATGTTTTATTTTTGTATACTTGACAATTACTATGTTTTAAATTGTTGAATTATTCGAGTAATCAAACCTCAAATATATCAATCAATACAAGCAATGAGCAATAAGGCTCAGCGCAATTATATTTCAATATTTAATTGTATACCGACGTATTGCGTTTTGTATACTTGACAATTACTATGTTTTATTTTTGCACACAAATTTTTCTTCTCATTTATGATATATCAACTCTTGAAAATAATATCTAGTCGCTATGCGAAGTCACGTACGTATTAACGTTTCCTTGCGTTACAACGAACTAAGACTTACATGCTCTCATTGTCAGGATATGTCAGAAAGTCAGCTAATTAGTTTTGCATACTCTCTGCATCAGGATATGTCAGAAAGTCGGCTAATAATTTGAATCCAATAGCACCAAATACTTGAAATATGAAAATGCTATTATAACTTGCCAATATTTAAGGAAACGGAAATGTGTCGTTCCACGGATAAAAATAGAAATAAGAATGTTTTTTAAGAAAATGTTTTTGGATTCATCAAAAATATTGTGTCAAAGGAATATCGCATTAAATTGTCGAACTAAGGACATAATTAGACGACCATAATCCACAGATTCGTTTGCGGTAATTTCACTCTTCCAAACTGCCCAGAAAGTTATATATAACTAATTAAAAACTACAAAAACTTCATACCTAATACAAATATATTGCAAAAAGTTTAGCCAACGTAATTACCTTAAAAGATGCGTCCTCCGTATTTCTTCGCAGCTTTATTAAACTTGCAGAAATTGCGATATTCGTTGGACTGAATCATTGTAAACCTTTTGTTTTGGTTTGCGATATGTTCTAATTTATAGGTAAAACTCGAATTTTAAAAACATTCACAAAAAAAAGCAAATAACTTTTAAATATTTAAAATTGGGTACATAATTCTGAGTATAAAATTGTTTGCAGTCATGAAACATGCGACAAAAGCATGAACATCGTTATGACTTTACATTTAAATCGAGTTAAGTAGAGATTTAAACGACAGTACTTTGTAAACTCTAAAGCGCAAACCAGCGATACGATCGAAGCGTACAGCGGCCGACATAAATTCACATCAAACGGGTGCGCCGCCGGAGGATCTCCCCTTTTCTCTCTAAATCACTCTTTTTCCTTTCAATCATTTTGATCTATTATGAAAGTTTCCGCGACGCACCGCCGACATTTGATTCCGTCAATACGCGCACCCGCGATCATGCGCACGACTCAAATCGACAGTACGCGCGGGTGTTGCTAATTTCGGGTTTATTTTTTTCTCCTTTGACAATAGTAATTCGATAATGCCTCCGCTCGGTCTGCGCAAACTTCATCCCCTATTTGCACAAAGAATGTAAATATAGGAACGATTGCGAACAAACCCAGTTAGTCCCAGCCCGTGTACAGTGAGCGACGTAAACTCCATCCATATTGCGCGACATTAAACTTACGTTACGGCATTATGATTTTCGGTACACAACTTTTTAATACAAAATGCATATTATGCACTTCCTTAAAATGTGTATTTACAACGACTTAAAATGATAATGATATTAATTTAGATTTAAATAAAATCATTTTCCCTTTGCTAATATAACCAAATACTTATGTTATTTATTGTCACTTGTTTACCTAATTGTTTCTGCGCTTTTTCCCACGTTCAACTTAATTTACGCTTTAGATGGCAACATGGGTCACGCAACAACCCAACAGCAAATAGAAACGACGTTATTATTCATACGCTGTTTATTGACTTTTTCGATTATTCCTCCATTTTCAAATAAAACAATTTATTCTTATGCAAACCCCCGGATTTATTTACAGCCATTTTAAACCATTGTAATATTGAGGCACATTAAAACAGTGATATCCAAACGTGACGAAGAAGGTAAACTTAAATTACGAACCAATCTCGAATTTTAAGTTGTCCCCATGTTTCTAAATAGATAAAACTCCGATAATATCCATTTAATAGTCATTTCGTTATGCCGTAATCTACAGAAAAGCAGACAATAATTTAAAACAAAAAGTATATATATATATTTATATATATATATATATATATATATATATATATATATATATGTATATGTATATATATATATATATATATATGTATATATATATATATATATATATGTATGTATATATATATTCAAAGATCTCCAAATAATCGATTGCAAAGTATTTTTCAAGTTTATATGTCTCATTCAGTCAATAAAAGCATTATAGATTATAAAATTTGTCTAGTAGAATATTACAATTTATTATAAAGACAAAATTTTTAAAAAATTTATACTGTTAAGAGTAATAGCTAATAAGAACTAAAACAAATATCAATTATCAATTCAAACTCAAATTAAAAGTAATAAAAACTAGTTACATAATTTGAAAGTTAAAACAGAAAGATCAATGCTGAAAATAAATTTTTACAAGAAAAACTTTTTCAGACCAACCTTAAGTATGTATGTTGGCAATGTATAATATTGTGAAAGTCAGAGTACAATTTACCTAAGGTTTAATAGCACCACAGCTATGAAATCATATTCATAGAAGTAGGTAAAATGTCTATTAATAATAAGTCTATAGAAATTTTCACGACGAAATTCAGGTAAGGATAAGATTTTAATCTTAAGGTAATCAGGGCTGTGGCAATATTTTAGCACTTTGGAAAAAACATTAAATTTATGCCAGTCACGTAAGTTCAATCAGTTGAGCTGTACCCGAATATTTCGAGAGTTCCCCATATGTTATGTAGCCAAAATTAGAGCTCATAACCAAAATAACAACACTTATTGAATATATTTGGCGTTAATTTTGTAGAAATTCATTATTCACAATTAAATGAAACTACGTGATGTAGTATTATTTCTACTTTCTTTAAGTTCTTTAACACAACCTAGGTTTCGTTATATTACAACATCTTCAGGTGGGCTATTAGCGAAGATCTTTGCTAATAGCCCACCTGAAGAAACCACCAACGAAACCTAGGTCGTAGTAAAGAACTCAAAGAAAGTAGAAATAATACTACATCACGTAGTTTCATTTCATTGTGAATAACAACACTTACTAATTTTATCAAATGATCTTCATTTAAATTCAATTAATACTTGCATACCTACAATAACACGCAACCAAATTCAGCTAATATCATTTACAACCATCTTGGTGTGAAACATTAAAATTTTAAAGAAAATCAAAAACATGCCCTTGTCACATAAATCCATTTAAATTCTTCTTAATAACTGTAACGATAATGTGGTAGCAACAATGTAAACTGTGATTAAATTCATTTTGTCTTGTTTAAGACATAAATACATTGAGCTTCTTAGATGGTAGATATAGATTTCATTCACATTTATTGGATTAACGTCAGACTTAATAAAATTTTGTGGTATATCTTACATATTACTATTAAAAACATCGAATTAATACTGTAAAAAAGGCGTGAACATTAAAAATGTCGCAAATTTTGAATGTCGCTTTCAGTTATGAACCTCCTCAAGTTCTCAACTGACTACTTGAAAAATTTATAGATTTTCATCCTCCATTACAAAACACTGTGTACAAAACACTAAGATTTAGTTAAACGCATTATAAGTTTACCCAATAAGTGCTTAAAACTTCTAATTCCGTGATTAACTTCTAAACTCCTAGTTATAAATCCTCAATTTAGGAAGGCTCCACTAATTCTACACCACTTCGTCATTATTCTCCTTTCAATTATTTATTTCACACTTTGAAAACTTTAGTTGCTTAAATGTTTGCGTTAATGATATCTAAGAAAACAGATTTTAGTTATAACTTGACGTTTAAAGTCAACTTGGTGTCTTAAAACTTTTACGCCTCCCAAATCTTGCACTGAACGACGTCAATTGCTTCAGACTTCGAATAGGCTAAATACAAGTTCCAATTATTAGCATAATTTTTTAATAAGGTCTACTTAGTGCAAGGTCTAAAAATATTTTTTCTTAAAATCTCCATTTATATAAGAATATTTATGTTGCCTTGTGTATTATACGAGTAATTCTTTGTATTATAAGACATGATTTTATAAAGAATTAAGGGGCACTTAATTCATCATAAAATCATCTCTTATTTCCAAATATTCTTTATTTAAAAATTATTTCAAAACATCACATATATTAATGCGCTAAGGTTAAGATGTTACTCTCCCTTTTTAGAAAAAACCTCACAACTAATCCACATAAATTATATATCATTTTATAGATAATTGCTTGCTCTACCGACATCCACAACTAAAAAATTTATTATTGCCATTGTTTTTGCAAATTAATTAATTATTAAAATTATATACACAAAACAGCAATGCTGCCATCTAACGGCTCAACGTCAATATGATTGACGGTCGGTAAAATTTTTGTTTAATTTCAAATCCACTCACGTATAAATAAAGTGGCGCTTTAGCTCAATGCTTTTGATACTTGCGCCTCTATATGTCAATTTTAGTAAAATATTTGTTTGATCTGTCATCTGAGCTTCATAATGGAATAAATAATGCGAAGACTTCGCACGGGTCACGCTAGTTAATAAATAATTTTCACCAAACGTATAAGTTATAATTATTACTTTACTTTTCGTTTTATTTCTGTATTTTAAAAGTAAGATTTAAATATTGTCTGATTACATTTACCGTTGGTTTCTGTATAAAGAAATTTTGTAATAAATTTTGAAATAAAACAAAACTAAATAACCACAGTATTTATAAATACCTAAATCACATTCTCATCCAGATTAAGTTCAAATAAAAGATAGTAAATAATAAATACTATTCTTTATTTATAAATAAATCTTTAATTGGTAAAAACATTGTAGAATTTTCAATACGTCTACATTAAATAAATTTATCTTAATATTGTTCAGTAATTGTATTGAAAGTTATGGTATACAGACCTGTATACGTTCTCCTTGTGTTAGTATAGATAGTTATTATACTGTAGCTACTATTATAAATACATTATCAAATTAAAGAAAAATGTAAGAAAATATAGAAGAGAATGGTTGCTTATAAAAGTAAATAGAGGTCGTTTTTAATTAATCAAGCAAAAATCTATTAATTAATCAAGCAGCTATTACTTAAGAGTTGAGAAAAAAAAGCTTAATTTTTATTGTAAATATTAGCGAAACATTTAAGGTATGAAAGTGTAACGTTGCATTCAAATCTGTCCTTTGTTTTTTTGCATGATATATACACAGTCATGGCTCCTTTACTATTTTATTTTATGTATAGATTTTATATACTATTTGAACACAAAATTATTGTGAAAATATGTTAAAAGTTACTGAACAATACTAGCAATAATTGCAATTACTATTGAAGTGAGAGACGTAATAGAAGGCGTTAATACAAGACGTGTCACTCACCTTTCTCAACCACTAGTCGCATATAAAAAAGGGGGTTAAAATGAATTTTTCAGTGTCCAATCACAGCCAGAGAATTTTCTCGTTTTCGTAATACAACTTCACCACACCGCTGCAAGATATCTAGTAAAATTTCAGTCTTTTTTTTATGAAAATCTATGTAATATTTCTCAAGTTAGATAAAATATTTGTGGAAGCAGATGATAAGAAACAGTTATATAAATACATATATATATATATATATATATATATATATATATATATATATATATATATATATATATATATATATATTACTGTGTTAATATATATTACTCAAGATCTCCTTCAGAGGTTTGAGAAAAATATTTGGCTGACCATTTCTCTTTAATTTATTAGTCTAAGTTGACCGTAATAATTTCAAAACACTTCGAAGACTTATATCATTACATATCGAAAATATTTGCGAAGAAATAATTGGAAAAAAGAAGGAAAACTGATACATAGAATTAAGATTATTTTTGGAAAGCAACACAGTTAGCAACTGAAAAACAAACAATAAGTTACAAAAAATTATGAACAAAAAAATACTCTCAAACTCAACATGCCACATTTGCCTCAGACTGTACATGCGTAGTACAACGACGGCACGATTTATGGATCTTCAAGTCGCTCCCTTTATTTGCGAAGGAGTGGCCGAGCAAGATGAATTGAGAAGAAGAGTGAATAAGACGACACTTACGAATTTGAATCGGACGTAAAAGTGTTAAAAGTTTTGTTGATGCCTCTCGAGTAAGCTCTAGGCACCCGGCGCGGTGTACATATGTATGTATACTTGGGTAGATATCAGTGAAAGGGACACTGCTTAAGGGAAATTCGGACCCTAAATGTACCTGCTACACCCGTAACGCTATAGGCATGTAGATAAGTGCGTTTTATCATTCAAAATGTACGCAAAATCTTTCCATTAATATATGTAAAACCGTTCGTCGTGTTCGATTGATGGCGCATTAGTTCAGTTTTTGTCTCTATGTAATTTATCTTTTTCTTCTCGATTTTTTCGTCGCTTTTCTTTTACAATAATCTGTGGAACGTTTATGGTCATAAAAAATATATATGGTCGTTAATAATAATCTACAATTTACCCCACCGATTTAATAACGATTTTGTATCAAAATTTCACGCAAATATTTTTATGCTATTTCAAAAACAATACAATATAAAAATACTAAAATGAGAAAAGTATAAATTAGAGAAACAGCCATTTAAATGTTATTACATTCCATAATAAATTTGTTTTAAAAGCTTAATTAGGGGTACGAAGAAATTTTGGGGTTACGAAGAATTTTCAAAAATCCATTAAAGATTTTCAAAAATCCATTAAAGATTTTCAAAAATCCATTAAAGATTTTCAAAAATCTATTAAGATACAATTCTAAAGCAGAAAGCATATTTTCGCTACCATAAAAGTAATTTAAATTTAGTTCTTTGTTCGTGCGGTTACGAGAGTCAAAATTCCAACCGTTTTTCTTGTATTTTTACTTTATACATTAGGAATATAATCACTTGAAAAAAAGAAGACACTACAAAAAATTAACTGTACCGCGGTCTACGTACCATATACTAGTGGTATGACAGTACTATAGGTCTAAATTATAAAACAACCATCCCCATACAATTCAAAAGGTGTTTTTACATTTCTCTGATCACAATGAACTTTGAAATATCAGTTATAATTTTCACTGTTATGTTTTTATTTAACTCAAACATATTTTACATACTGTTTTACACTTATATAACGACATTTTCACAATAATAATTAATTAATTAATAACTGTTAGACGAAAAGACACCAAGCTCTTAATTAACTCAAACATATTTTACATACTGTTTTACAGTTATGTAACGGCATTTTCATAGTTACGCATCTAGTTTAGATGGCGTACCAACGTACACCAACTAGAGAGAATAAAAATGAATTAACTATGGAGATTTTCGTTCATGAATACGTGAAAACTGTTAGATCAAATATAGTATTTGTCCGAGAAATATTTATCAAAATAAAAGTAGTCTCTGGGAATACGCTAAGTATTACGGGCGTAGAGTTATAAACAACATTTAGAAAGTTTTGCTTTTTTGAATTGTACATCTACAATATATATATATATATATATATATATATATATATATATATATATATATATATATATATACATTGTAGATATATATATATATATATATATATATATATATATATCTTTTTCATAATAGCTAACTTTTTACCCAAGACTTAGCTTACGTAGATTACTTGGTTTGAGCAACCTTAGTTTGAAAGTACCATGTGTATTTTAATTTTCAACATTCTGTCAATGTCATATTAATCAGTATATGTCAGCTTCTGACCTAGACTGTCATAAATACAATAGTAGGAACTTTAGTCAAATTCATTTAGTAGTTTTAAGGTGATTTGAAAATTTAAAAAAATTGTAAGCCATCAAGGGACGTCTGTTTAAATTGAATTCTAATTTTTTATTCTAAGATCTAAGTCTAGTTTTTATATTGAAATATTTTTATTTGAACGAATATTCAGATAGTTATTAATAACAAAATATTAATTTAATTTCATTATCTTATTTTCATGAAATAATAATCACAGAAATATTTCTTTACAACGTGTTGAAAACATATTTTTAATTAATATCTATTAGCTAACAAGACACGAAGCTGATCGAATGGCACGTCGCGACGAGCCATCAGAACATTTTAACTCCCATCCAAACGCGCCGTTAGATGATTCACATCAAAGAGTGATTGTACTAACAGTCAACCCCACAGGTAACAATTCTAAAAGACCTCATGTCATTCCTAAAACTCTAAACTATACAATATTCCAATTATAATTCTAATATTGAAAAAAAAAACTTTTTTCACGACGCGCACAAAAAACAAATATTTTTAAAAACATCAATTTCTTATCTATATCTTAATAATAAAAATTAAATACTTTTTTAAATATATATTAATTACCGAGCGATCTATTACTTAACGAACTTCATGGCTAAATAAAATCTATCTAATTTTTAAAATATAATATGTACATATTGAACTATAATACGACATATTGAACTATAAAATATCTTATTCACCTCTTATAACGGATAGTTTAAAAAGTAAAATTTGTTTTTTACAATTTTTTTTTGTATTTTAGTTACGCTATTATCATGGCGTATGTGTGTATATAGGCAAAATATTATTAAATAAGTAAAAACATAAATTTATTCACAAAAATTTAATGAAAACCGAACACCAGTGCTATGTCATTTATATACTCGTTTCAACAATTATCCGACACTCGTTTTCGTCAATCTGACTTCATGAGAATGTAAACGTAACGATGTTTAATTTACATGTATACCGTAAATTTGACATAGTATTGTTTCACGTATTTTTAGGGATGCTGATTAGCACCCATGGGCCTGAAAAGATATTTGTCTAGAAGGTTTTTTATTTTTCCAATTATTTTCATTTGTTTCTTACTATTTCATCTTTTTTTATCCAAACTAAACTATATATTTTCTATATCGTCATAAATGTAGACAATACGTAGTCAAACTTGATACGACAAAACGTAATTATCATATTAAAATCGTTTTACGAATCGTAGCAATATATTTTCTTTAAAATTTAATTGTTGTCATAGGGCACCTGAAAATCGTATATTTTATTTCATAAATCAAAATTTTGAAGTACTATCTGCAGAAAAGTGACTTTTTTTTAAATCAAAAGATATAAAAGTTTAAACTTAACCTTTAGGCAAGGACATCGATACTGAATTCTAATGTTATATTTAGTAAAGATCATTGTATATTTAGCGTCTCCAATATTCAAATATTTCAGTGAACATTTGGCCACAAGAGTAAAGATGGCCAAAAGATTAAGAGCAACCGCATTCATCCAAAGCAATTAGCAATGAAGCATATATTTATATTACAAAAGTAATTATAGCAAAGATATCGTGAAAAAATTATGAATAAAATAGCAAGAAAAACATAAAATATTACGATATTTATAATTACTTCTTTGAAATAACAAATAACAATAATATTATTATTATTTATAATATTTTTAATAAATTACTTTTATTTATTTTTTCTAAATCATAATTTTATTTCAGCTAATGATAGTTACTGATACTATCCTAATATAGAGGTATTTTAAATAATTAGTGTTTCACTCGTACAATATTAGGTAAAAATGTAATAGTTCCTTGCTAGTATAATTAAGTTTAAGAAATTAAAAATATTATTTCATTCTATTACTATGAAAATTCATCAAAAATTCCTTGAAATTTATATATATATATATATATATATATATATATATATATATATATATATATATATATATATATATATATATGTATACCAACTCTAAAACCATATTAAATTGCTATACTAAATTAAAAAAATAACTGATCTAAAGCTATATCACGCACGCACTTATGTACTTCATACAATATATTTCGGATACCAAAACCCGGCTAATTCTTCAATTTTCTTCAACAACATTATAATTACCTAAATCGCGCAATAATATCACGAATTTATAGGCGATATTTTTATACTACAAATATCTCAATTTTGAACTTTATATAAACGAAGCTAGCCTATTATTCTACCTGGCAAAATTTTTCATTCGATGTTCAGTAGAACGTCTGAAACAAACGTTAAAATCTACGAGTAATAATGTATTCCATCGTCGAGCTATTAAATCGTTTTTCCGAGTAAAAGCAATTTGTAAGCAAAACGATGAAGACGCCGCCGCGATCAAAGACTGAAACCGCCTAACTTCGCCAACTGCATCGATATACATTAAATTCCCGCCCTACATAATATATTCCACCTAGTTCGTCTACTCTAGTTATTACAACCATCCCATCAACCTACTTGTTAATTACGAAGCTTGCGAAGGCTTCGCTATAACGTGACGTAACGAAGGCAGGTTTACGCGAACGTGATTCGATGGAGACGAGGCGATTGCGTCGCTTCCGTGCCCGTCCAGCGCCGGAGATTGCCGCCGCCCGGCAGCCTCCCCGATGATTCCGTCGTTTATTCTTTTTTTTAACAAATAAAAGGGCGCTTCAATTTTACCTCCCTCTAAGGCTACCTACGTGCAGCGCTTAATGCTGCATGGCGAGAGCTTTCTCCGTCGGCGGCTCCTATTTCCGTTTGTATTTGGATTTGCATTTCTTTCAAAGCCTTCGTTTATGGATAACCGGTATTTAACAAAGTTATAAATTTGCTCGATCGTTCTGTGGCTAGTTACAGAATCTAAATAAAAATGTCAACCAACAGTGTAAAATACTTTCTTAAGGAACCTAATAAGGGTTTTTTTTTAAAGAAAAGACTGAGAATGATAATATATTTTTTTATTTTATGTGAAACTCTTAAAATATACTTATTATTCACTAGACAATTCGTTTTTAAAGAAGTTCTATAGACAGAATATGAGTATTATAAAGTGAAATTATGGCCGCAGAATTTTGAAACGGGCGTAATTTCGAATTTAAAATTTTTAATTTATTTGCCTGGCATGGACAAACAGATTAATTCGGTATGAATAAAAATAAAATACGCATAAGGCAGAGTTCCTTCCTTTTCTAGATATCTTAAAATTACTAATAGAAAATAATAGAAGAATTTTCGACATAATCATTTGTGTCGAAAATTCTAATCAAATAGTAGCACTTTTAAGGTAGTTTGCCACGACTCTAAAGTTTAATATTTCGTAAATTTCATACATTTCGTAAACGCTGCACATTGCATATGACTTTGAAATTGAATATTTCGTAAACGCGACACATTTGACATGACTTTGAAGTTTAATATCTCGTAAACTAGACAGATTGCATGTGACTTTAAAGTTTAAAATTTTCTAAACGCGACACATCAGATATATCTTTGAAGTTTAATATATCGTAAACGCGACACATTGCACATTACTTTGAAGCTAAACATTTCGTAAACACGACACATTGGTCATAACTTTGAAGTTTACTATGTCGCAAAAGCGACACATTGCATATGACTTTGAATTTAATATTTCGTAAACACAATTACAGGTTACTTTGAATTTTATTATTTCGTGAACTCAACACATGCACATGACTTGGAAGCTTAATATTTTGTAACCGCGACAAATTGCACATGATTTTCAACTTTAATATTTCGTAAACGCGTCACATTGCACATAACTTTGAAGTTTAACATTCCGTAAACGCGACAGTTTTTACGTCACTTTGGGGTTTAATATTTTGTAAACGGGTTTAAAATGGTGACCCGTCAATGAAAATTCAATTTCGTATTAAAAGACTTATCTAATAATATCCCGGTCGAGGGGCTGTACGCAAAAGGTCCGTCCATACGTCCCACTTTATATGTGTAGGATGGTATATTTAAAATAGCTATACTCAGTGTTCTGCTACGCAATATAATAATTGTTATCACATTCTAAACAAATCATAAAATGCCAAATAGCATATAAATATATATATATATATATATATATGTTTAGAACTTCAGAAACTATTAGGGCTATACGAACGAATGGACGGGCAGAACATAGTTATCAAACATAGGTCTAGCCATCAAGTTAATTTCCTTGTTATACTATAGAACACTAAAAGACTAAAATATTTTGTTTTGAAATTTAGATCTATTTTGATATCTAAAAGACTTATCCAACAAATCAAATTTATGGAGATCTACTGAGTGAGACAAAATATTTATATGACCTCAGACAATATTTACTTTGGTTCGTATTTAATTTTGTCGGAAGAAGAAAAAATTATGATAAATATATTAACATACAAACTGACCTTTTGCTCTCTAATTACAATCGTTTATGAAGCAATGGGGTATTTACATTTATGTATTAACAATAACGTAATACAGCCTGGCCGTATTACGTTATTAGGTATCATTAAATTAAAAAGTAACGAACAACCAATGTTTCCCAATATAATATTAGTAACGATCAAATAAAATTTATTTAAAAAACCAAATAAGCCCTGACTTATAGTATAGCCCTTTTTAATTACAATTTTATTTGGACATGACTTGCCTATTTATAAATATAATACACCTAATATTTGGATACACTTGTCTATTTAAAATATAACACATCTAATGTATACATTTATTTACAATAAATTGATATAATATTAAATTTTACATCTAATTTCAATATTAGATCAATTTATGCCATGGAGGAAGCACTTTAATTATAACTAATTAAACAGGTAATTTAGTTGTCTGATATCAAGCGCAATTATGCATTGTCAAACTTTGGGGCTGCTAAATAAAATTAAAATGCAAATTTCTTTTCTAGAGTTTAAAATGTTTAAATACGACTAATAGTTAACACATCCTTTTTTTCGATTATCGTCCCTAAATTCAATTTACAAAACTCAAAGTGACTTTTTCTCATCAATTATATCCATCTGCTTAAAGGTATTTTTCCATGACTGAAATTAAAAATGCAAAATTCTTCTCTAGGGACTAAAATGATAAAATATAACTACTAGTTAACAGATTCTTTTTTTTCATGTATCGTTCCTAAACGCGCTAAATTAGAAAACTCAAAGCGACTTTTCCTCATCAATTATTTCCATCCGCTCAAATGTCCCAAAATACAATATTTTGCCATAACTAAAATTAATGTTGTGACCCGTACTGCCCTGCGCCCAACGACGACTCAATACATTTTCCAAACATTTCCGAACAATTAAAACAACGTCTCCAGTTACAGATACATCATTAAATCGACGCGTGTAGTGCGCGGCAAACCAACTACCGGCCCGCGGTCCGACCGGTGTCGGGTTGCTCCTCTAAAAGACCCTCGTAAGTCCATCACTCACGGGCGTTAAAAGTGTCAGTAAACAAAAAAATGCCATGTTTGACTATAACTTAGTACGATAAAATAGAAGGTGTTCGTAAATATAACTGTATTAAATGTCTACAACTCGGAGAGCTTGTTGACTCCTTAATATGGAATGAAAAGCTTATAGCAGATACGCACAAATGTATATATATCTTGTCCGAGTCGTTTGCATTAAAGTGATAGTAAACAATGTTATAATATATGTATGTATGTATGTATAGTAACTAAAACAAACGTTTTATATGTAACAAGCTTATTAAAACATGCATATATATGTGGATAAACGTGATTATTTTAGTGTGTTATGATAATTTGCTATTTTCTTGCAAAATCAACAACAATAGGGTATTTGAGTGATGTCGATATTTTTTTGTAAAAATGTTTTGAAATTGTAGAGTTGGTTTCAAAAATCTTGTAATGAAAAAAATAATTCATATAACAAACAAATCATCGAAAGTTGATTGTTTGTTATATGAAAAAGTGTCTATTTTTGTTCGTTAAATTGAAAAAGTTATTATGAATTTAATTTCCACACAAAAAAATGAGAAAATTATTAATATGCAACATATAACTTTAACGAGATACTAGAAATGTTTACTAAACTACCTTATAATGAATGCTAAATAACTGGTGACGTCATAAGATAGTTGTGTTTTATATGGGGTGTTTTCGCGCGAATCGCACTTCGTCAGTTTTTAAGTCGTTATAACTTTATAATGAAACATTCTAGCTACGTTATTTATATTTTGAACGTTTTTAATGTTATTACTAATTCCATTCTAGTAATAAAAAAAAAATATAGTCAAATATCCTATTAGTTAACATTAGGGCAAAACAATAAATTAAACTTACATTGATGCAGATGTTTAATGCGACTTTTCCATATATATATATATATATATATATATATATATATATATATATATATATATATATATATATTTAAATGTATGTATCAATGTATCAGGTGCTATCTGTTAACCGACTGTATGGGTGATGTTTGTAGTTAAGCTGCATAAACCAAGCTAGCCACGTTTTTATGGATAACAAAATAAATTATTAATGTTAGATAGGATAATTAATTTTGCTATTATTGTTTTGTTGTCATTAGAATATTATTATTGTTTTATTATTATATAATGAAATTTTTAGGGATACGTAAAAACATAGCCACATCTCTGTTCCTCAGAAACCGTTTGACATAGAAACATGCAATCTAACATAGTGATGTAACATATTAACCTGCTTATATTTCATAAGTTAACTGTAGAAAATATTTTTATAAACAGTTTTAGGGTTTCATTTTCTTTTTTAAATTACATATATCGTATACTGGTGTAAAATCTTCTTGTCTTTTGAAAGGATTCGAAAATACTTTCCTTATTTAGAGTTTTATGTTAAAAATGCTACAAAAACATGTTGCCCAATCCACGAAAGTGCAAGAGTCAAAATTATGAAAAAAAAACAGCGTCACTAGAAATTTACCTGAAATTTAGCGAAAAATCGTAGCGATGACTCTAAATCTTGTGGCTTTAGAAAAATCCGCGATATTTATGTGCCTGGATGAGTTTTCCTAGAAAAAAAAGCTCTTAAGTGTTGAAGAAAATTTAATAATTTTAATCTGTTGATATTTCCGATATCCGACTTGTTGACTTTAGAAGTTCCTTCCACACTTGCTCTAAATACGAAGCATTAAGAAATTAAGCAGTAGTTTTCCTTTTACAGTATTCGAAAGTATATAAAAATACTATATTGAACACTATATTGAACTTTATGAGTGTGATAAAAAATATATATTTTAACTGTCATTAAGTACCTGGATACTCATTTAGTATTTTGTAAGTGAACAAAAACAATTAATGGTCACATAAACGTCCAATTTTACTTGTCTTTAACATTTGAATATAACATGATCCTTTGTCATGTTCTGTAACGTTCCTAATAAAACTTCTAAGTCTTTTAATTATAGTGACACGTCTTTACTATTTGTAAATAATTAATCAAAACGTCTAGAGCAGATAGATGTATAATGATTAATCAAAACGTCTAGAGAGAACCCACCTAGATAACCACTATTATTTTTTCTACAATAAATAAAAAAGGCGGCCTTTTAATGAATTAGCAGCTAATCACTTTAGTAAATTTAATTAACAGCTAACAGTTGTAATATATTTACATTTAAATAATTTATTGAAATAAATTTAACTACCTACAGTAATATTTAGATTTCAGCAATGAGTATAGAAACATTCACAAGCTGTTATGGTTTCATTTTAAAAAATATTAAAAATACAGTGTGTGATTTCTCAATATTTTTTTCCAAATTAAACCATAATAGAAAGTGAATATTTCTATATATATTCATGAAATCTAATAATTTAAATAATTCCATTGCCCATTGATAACCTCAAATATCCCTATTCTCCAATATGAAATTTCAATACACACCTTTTAAAATTCAACATTTAAAATATGTAAATTTAAAACAGGAACGGTGCGATCACAACTTTTTCTGTACGATAATCAATCATCAATGATGTTATCGAACGCACTCGTACCGCTTGGCACGTCCGCGCGTCCTATCAAACGGTACTATTATTCCTCGGCCTACGTCCACGCGGTATTCGGATAAGCGGAATACCGAGCCACTCTCAACTCATGCAGAATTGCGTCTAACCACGTAGGAGCTCTAAATAGGCGCGACTAATGCCGAGCCAGCGATTAGTGTCCCGCCGGTGTCGTCGGCCGGCGCCGCACAAAAGGAGAAGGTGTCGCGATTTATGTCCCGTCGATGTCGCACGCGGACGCGTGCGCTAACGACGGATTGACTGCACTCAGCGGCGCGGTGGTTCGCGACGAGAGACAGCCGGCGACGAAAGACGCGTTTGTATGCCGATTGCAATAATGAATCATGAGCTTAGTAGTAAGTGCTTGGACGGAGATAAGAATTGAAGAAAAAAACTTGTTGCTCGTAAAATAGTCAATGGTAGTTACTTACATTACAAAAAATTCTAATTATCTTTATACACAAATATAAAGATAATTAGAATCAGTCGGTATGGATAATTAACTTGGCGTAGTGGGCGTTGGAAGAGTGCGGAGGCGAGGGACAATGCAATTGCTTTGTCTCCTGATATTTGGAATCGTTACAAACATATGTATATTGATATCGTTCTTTTTACATTCTGTTCTTTTAATTGTGTTCTATAATGAGATGACGTGATAAAATCCGTAATAGTCTGGTTATACCCGCATTCTTTAATGATATCTAAAGCATGGTGATACTATTTCATTTGCTTTAAATATAGTAAATAGAAAATTATATTGTTACATACAGATTCTAACTAAATTAAAAAGATAAATATTGTACCTATTTCCTTGATTCTGAATTATAATAGTTTTAATAATTATTCATTTACGTCCGTCCTAGAACAATGTCAAGGGCAATTGAGCTAATAAATTAAAAGTGCTAACTGCTAAATGCTTTTAAACATTTAGAAAACTCCATAATTTACTTGAGCACAGTTTGTCATAGTTGTTTGTTAGTTATAAAAAATTATTTCAAAGCGCAATAGACTATTTTTTTTCTATTCATGAATCCATTAAAAACAGAGTCAACCGTTAAAATATTGGCTGTATTTTTACGGTCACATAACTAAAAACATTGTTGTCTGTCATGGTGAAAATATGGCAGTGTTGCCAACTTAGGGTTTTCCCTCCAAATGTAGGAGGAAAGAAAATTTTAGGAACTAAAAATATTAATTGGTCCGAAATGTTTTGTAGCTTATTCACATATCTTAATATATTTTAATACTTTGCATATTATATAATTACACATAGCAAATTTTTATTAAAATGTTTATTAAACATTTTTCAAAAAACTACCTTTTTTAAAAAGATAGCTCTATAATCAGTTATTTAATAATATAATATCTTTGCTAATAGCTAATATCCTGAAGATGTTGTAATACAACGAAACCCAGGTCGTGGTAAAGAAATTCAAGAAAGTAGAAATAATACTACATTACGTAGTTTCATTTAATTGTGAATAATGAATTTCTACAAAATTAACGCCAAATATATTTAATACTTAAAATATATAGGACAAGCTAACACTTGACTGACGAAGTAGTTCAAGAACCGTATCACGAGTTTAAATCGTATTTCAGCAATAACATCAGCTGAGCGCGTGTGCATGGTCATGAACGGTGTGACCTGATTATTGTTAAATAAATATTTCTAAGAAATCTAATAAACATTGCTGATTATAAAATCCCGAGGAGTATTGAATTCGAAAATTATTTTACGATGAAATATAGAAGAGCACGAATGACTTATTTTTTAACTTCATTTACACGATAAAGGGTACGTTGCATTTACACGATAAAGGATACGTTGTTGAAGAGCACGAATGACTTATTTTTTAACTTCATTTACACGATAAAGGATACGTTGCATTTACACGATAAAGGATATGATGTTGAAGAGCACGAATGACTTATTTTTTAACTTCATTTACACGATAAAGGATACGTTGCATCCACATTTTATATTGCACACATATTGCGGTGTGTAAACCGCCATTATCGACCTACGCGCCAGCTTCGAGTTTTGACAATAGAAGTAATTACAACTCAGGTAATTTTACAAATAATCATATTCCAGTATAGCTTTTTACAAAGAATATATCTTTCTATAAAAATGCATCGTTCTTTAATTTTTTTTACATTTATTTTGATCTAAATTTTCAAAAATGACGATCTCCGTACGCTGGTCTGTACGTGTGTATGTACATGCATACGTAAGAAGACACGTTGCATAAATCGGGATTTAGGTGATTCTTTTTTCTGTCGATTGGTCAACAATCAAAATAGAAACATATTTATTTCACAATAATATGTCAATATAATTTCCATAAACGATTTTCCGCAAAAACTCCGTATTTCGTGCTCGGCAAATATTCTCCGCCTTCGTTTCTGACGAAGGCGGACCAAAAAATTACCAAAAACTTAAAGGTATGTTCATAGTTTACAAGGCAGAGGAAATAAACTTTACAAGGATCCAGTTTCTGAACAATTTATTTTACTTATTAAGAAAACCCACGTTTTACATATATATATATATATATCTATATACATATATATATATATATATATATATATATATATATATATATGTGTGTGTGTGTGTGTGTGTAAAAAACAGGTGAGCGCTACAGGATATTCGTACACACTCTAGGAAGTTAAAATAACAGAGCATAGAATATAAATAGAAATGGCAAATAGAGAAGGCATCGATATGGTCCACGTATCATATGTAGACCTCTGCGCGATGATGTATATTTTAATCTCAGATCTAATGCTATATGTGATAGACGTCCGTCGTTCATTATTCATTAGGACCCAAAATTTCAATTTTATGCCAGAATTACATGCAACAATAAAAGCCAACAAAATGCAGAATTTTCCATAATCGATAAATTAATTGGAATACATTTTATCGGATTTGGAATAAAAACTTTATTGACATGGGTGCACCGGCACCCATCACTACTACAAGACACTCGATGTTATTATCGCATAGGAATCGATAAGGTGAAAATGTTTGATGACTATCATCTTAATCAGATAAAAGTTTCGCACTTTAAAGCAATTTAATTTACACAATAATTCAACAGCTTAATAATGATCTCAAAATATAAAACTGATACATTTTTCATTCATTTCATAAGATAGATTAAAAAAATAATAAATTTATTAATAATAAATGTTTAAAGTATACGTTGTTTGAACAATGTATACGACTAACAAAAAAAGTTCATTTAAAAAAAAAGAAATAATAGTACACACGTGTACACTTGGGACCAACTTTTAAACTATGAAACTTTAATATTTTTTTGCTAAATTTATAGTAATATAAACATAAAAAAATATCAACAACCGTTCATTTCTTACCATTACATTGTATAACCATTTTGAACGTGACCAAGAGTAACGAATATTTTAAAATATTTGCAGCATTAAAAGGTGAAAATCTCTAATTTAACGTATAATATCGCTCAGTACCAGTCGTTTTAACTAAGATGAAACAAATGGTAAAAAAGATTCGACCCAAATAAAAAACTGAAGATGACATTAAAATTATAAAACTTAGTATCCAACAAAGGGTAAATTTCTATAATTTTATTATCTGTTTTGAAAATCTGCTTGTAACTCAAATCGCCTGGCAACACACACGAACGTAATTATAAAAGAAAAGATTAGATTTTTAAATGAAAAAATGGCGTCTATCTTATATAACTACCTCTCATTCACATTATTACAATAACCAGTAGAATACTAGTTAATACTTAACACGAATATTTTATTACAAAATTTATCAATAATATCCTAGCAATGAAAAAGAAATACGCACATATACATACGTTGTGAAATTAGCATAGTATGCCAGTATCTATGAATTCCTGAACACAAAATAAGGCGATTATAATCAATAAACATTTTTCGTATATTAGCCCGTTATAGAGCTATACTACATCAACGGTAACGTAAGGGTTAAGCGTCCAGCGGTACATTAACACCGAGCGTCACACGCCATCATTAAAGCGATACGGTAAACACCTTATTTGGCTAAGAATACTTACCTAATAATAATTGGCAGAAAGAAAATTTTAATTTACAGGTAGTTCAGTAACTTCCTTAATTGTTTTTTCAAGGAGGTTGCGTTTATGATAATAAAATTTTGAAGTGTAATTATGATTTAGAAAATATTGAAAATTGGAAAAGTGTAATTATTTAAAAATAAATTACTTCTCAATGATAAAGACCCAGATCAAGAAATATTATGAATTATTTTTTTTGAGGTGAATCACGAAAAAAATTCTTACTACACCAATTGAACAATATTCGGTATAAGGACAGATTCTATCCTGCATGACAAAATCGGATAATAATTCAAAAGCATCGATGTGAAAATTGGGAATTAAAAGTGGAAAATGTGGTTACACTAATCACGACTGGGCGGACACCCGCCCGCCCGCGGCGTAAAGGAAGCGTTCGTCTTTCTGCACCTCCCACCGACCACGAGGAATAACTCTTTGAACTTTCCATCAAGCCGTGATGTCACGATAACGGTACACGAATTCTTTTTATAAATATATGTGTATATATTTTAGTTTTATTATGTCATTTAGAATGTCGATGGCTACATTACTATATGTCTTAAGATGTCATAGGTGTAAAAAATTTTAACGCGTTTTACGATTTCAGTACACGGTTGTTTGCAATATTCAGTGGCTATGATTATATATGTATATATATATATATATATATATATATATATATATATATATATATATATATATATATATATATATTAAAGCAATAAAGTGGGCGTCAACTTTTGAAGAAATGTTAGTCACGATCCACCTTTTTTTATTACATCTTTTACAGCTTGCCGTGCGAATAATTTTCCCCGCCTTATGGTTTTGATTGACTGGAAAATGTTTTTTAGTAAAACAGCCATGTACATACGCAAACTTTCACGTCAATAAGCGTCTTAAAGAAAATATAAAAAACAACAACCAACTACAAATTGCGCTTATACAATTAAAATTACCCATGTAAACACATACACGTATCGAAGCATACATAAAGTTTATTCCAGTTACGTGTCATGCTCGCAAAACAAATTTTCAATGGGTATATAAAATGTATATAAGTCATTACATTTTTGGTGTAATTTATACTTCAATTCTATGTTTAATTTGCATAATTAATTTTAAAAAAACAGCCAATTGATAGTCTGACTCGCGCATCGAGGGTGCCGTGCCTAGTTTGAAGTGAAATTATTTTATTTATCCTCATCACCACTAATATCTGACTTCCTAAGGGAATAAACGTTTAATAATACCTATTATAATTAAATAGGTACATGGATTATCAAGAATATCTGAAAAACTATGACATCCAGAATTATCATTATATATTTCTTACAACCATTGTGTAGGCTTCTAAAAACCCAGTCTTTTTTCATGGATTTAGGTTCAGTAGTTTCAGAAATTAACAAAGAAGGAAAACATTTTTCTGCAATTATGAAAAAAAATCAAAAATTATTTTTATGCCTAATTTGACAAATTCCTGAAATTGTCATAAAAATATTTTTGAATTTTATTCTGTTGGGTTAGATATATGCAGGTTAGTATATTTCATTGCCATGAAAATCAACTGTAACAAACGGATAAAGTTACACGTGAGCGATCTTATAAGGTTTCCTTCCGTTTTCCCTCTTTACGCACAGAACCTTAAAACTACATTAAAAAAACTAATTATACATTTTTGAACACGTATATTAATAGACTTTTACTTTTTATCAAAATTGTTTTTTTAACAAAATTGTGTCTCAGTCTCTCTCATTCCTCAAAATAGTTCCCCAAAAAAAGTTAACTTTTAGAACTTAACATCTGCAATTGAACTCATACTTCATACAGTTACGTCAAATTTCAGTTTTCAATATCAAATGGTCTCTGAAAAATGCCCATTGCCTTTAAACAGACAGATGCCGAGCTGATTCTATAAGCGTTCCATTTTTTTTTAAATTTTAATACGGTAAACAAAAAGACGGCAAAGTGCGTGTCGGAACACATAAAACAGGATTGCGTAGTTATGTATATCTCTTAACATCATTGGTATAAATAAATCAAATACTTGTACACAGAGTTATTAAGATTTTCCAAACCCACTGAAGAAAAATGGAAGAGAGGGAAATTACAAGCAACTTTGAATATTTAATATTTTCAAACGAAGGTTAACTAACTACCTTTTCAGTACAAGTAGAACTCGCACTACGGAGGTTCCGTAAATAGTTGCATATAAACATTTAAATATTTAAAGGTACAAAGTGTTTCTATGAAACAATTATATTAGTTTTCGCCTCATTAATTCACCCTATATTCTGCCTAGCTCGAAACGTATAGTCGTTTTATGTGTAAGAGGAAAACCATTTTCATACGACTTTTGAAGTCGTATGAAAATGGTTTTCCTCTTTTTTAACCTTTATTGTCGCTTCTTTCCCTATCTTTCCTATTCTAGTTTAAATATAAATTAGTTTTGATATATTTTATGGATTGGTTACATTGATAATATCCACTGACTCTCTATTAAATTATTCCAAGATATTAAAGTCTCAGTAGACATATTTTAATTGGCTCCAAGAGTTTGTTCATTTAACAATATTTTTGCATAATTTTATATAAATTTTAACGTCAACAAAATGTATACTAAATATAAAAATAAAACGAGAATCGCGTACAAAATAAAATAAATTTTCTAAGATTATTGCGGACAAAATGTTGAGAGGTTATGTGTGTTATTTTAAAAAAAATGTTTCAAATATCTTTATAAATATTAAAAAAATTTAAATCAAATATCTTTATAATATTTCAAAGCCATTCTTAGTATATATTTCACATAAAAATGTAATAGCGTAAAATATCGTGAACTTTTTAAGATCTCGAGTAATCCCTATGTCCCTAAAAATTATGAAGAAAATATTTTTGAGTTCTTTATGACAGGCTCTTTCAAATAAAATCTATACTATACATAAAATTTTAAAAAGTCCATTTTTTTTTTATTTTTCCTCTTTAGTAGTACCATACAACTGTTACTGTAAAATATATAGGCTAATATGACCAATTATTATACCTAATTTCAAATTTCTGGGTCAAATTGTTTCTGAGGAAATTATATCGGAGTGTCCTGTTTAACTGTTAACCTTAACAAGACATAAAACTTGTATCCACACCTTTGAACATAACCTCTGAACGACCAACACTATAAACACGAAAATAAAAACAACATGGTATATTATAAAAAAAAATTTCTTTGGACTCATCATTAAACATATGTACGTGAAATCGTTTATGCGACGTACAAACACGCTCAGTCGGAGAGAACATAAGTCTAAATATAAAAATATTTTGGTCGACATGTTTCGATCGCGCAATCACAAACCACAAATCACCAATGAGTCATGGCGAAAAACAACAACGCACAGTCAATGAAATACAACTTGAACAAAGAATAAATACAACATTTACGCAATCCTAAGATCAATAAAAATGCTTTGAACAATTAAAAAAGAGACAAACAATTTTAACTTTTTTCCCAATATGATAAGATCATCATTTTATACTTATTCTAGCTTCAAAACAAACTACACCTTTACACAACAAGCGTCTTTTCGAACATTCCTAACAGAGTATATAAAGAGGGCGGGATCCGAACTTCTGCTCAGTTAGCAACTGGGTTTCGGCGAGTAAAGAACTAAAAGAATATGGAACTTTCACGAAGAGAGCTTAAAGTTTTTTTGTTTATGTATTCCGTTTAGGATGAAAAGCTAATAATTCACCACGTCTTATGTACACAACCCTAGATCAAGGTGTGCTCTCCTATAACACAGCCAAACATTGTTTCCAAAGATCCGAAGGAGAATATTTTGATCTCTCTGATAATTCTCCTCCAGAGTGATCATCTGACAGAGCTCCTCCCACGCTTTCATACTGCAATAAAATAACAATTTCATGCTGTGAGGAAGCAGTGAAAATATTCTGTTTCACCATCACACGAGTTAACACTGTTGAACTGAGATAACGGGATTATTAGTTGCTAATCTAATGTGATTACCATTGAATATATTTTTGTCGGAAGACTAAAATTGACTGAAGTCGATTTTCTATCGGCTAGGACGGATAGGATAAGACAATACGTATTAAATTCACGCACAGCGCATCTTCGATGGTCATTAGACTAAAATGCGATGTACCGTAAAACATCATCAAGAACTCGTGGGTTTGCATCGATATCTAGCATAATGCATAGCTAGATATCACTAGCTATCTATCAAAAGCCGGTGATAACCATCGATCTGGAGCACGGCATAGCTACACCAAAGTAATACAATAGATCACGATATATCTAGTTCAATCGAGTGATGTCTCGCAAAAGTTAGTACTATTATTGAATGACACTATTTTGAGCCTTACATCCATTTACTTTCTTGCAATCTGTGTCTTCAGCAGACAATGATGGCTTTAAATTCTTATCTTGTATATACTAGTCGACGAAAAATAAGGCTAATCAGCAATGCAAAAAACGAGTCTTGCAGATGGCGAATCGGCGGCCGACAACTGCCTACTTTTGTCGGATATTGTCTGTAACCGACTTTCTCGATACAAGAAACGTTAAGATACACGCTTTACTGGCTACATACCTCCCGTCTTCGTCAGCGCGTGTTCAGTCGTATGCGCTATCCTTTGTCATCCGTCAACATTTCGTCGATTTAACTATTCATATTTAGATCTACGAGGGGCGGCAAGTATCCCTTCGATTTTTTGTAAGACCTTCTTTGTGGGACATGTCTCTTAAATATATTCTATTTTCTCCGGTTTGTTCTATTCTTTCCGATATGGTCTATTTTTTCCGATATGTTTTATATTCTCCAATATCTTATATTTTCTCCGATATATTCTATTTTCTCCGATATGTTCTATTTTCTCCGATATGTTCTATTTTCTCGGATATGTTCTATTTTCTTCGATAAGTTTTATTTTCTCCAACATGTTCTATGTTATCCGACATGTTGTATTTTCTCCGAGGTTAGATTTTCTCCGATATATTCTATTTTCTCCGATATGTTCTATTTTCTTCTATTGTTCTATTTTCTCCGATATGATCTATGTTCTCCGATATTGTCGGACTAATTATTTTTGGGTTCTCTGTGTTGCTCGTTTATTTGCATTTGGTAGTACTTAAACTTAACGACTCTAATGATCTAATGAGTTGTAATTTTTTTACGGAACCCTAAGAACTTATAAGGACTTTATTTTTGTTTCTACAGAAGTAATATAGTTAAATTGACCTATGAATTTTTAAGCAATTAAATAACTCTTTCATATATTAAATCCACAGTTTTATATCATTACGGGAAGCATTTTTGCTTGTTTTCGGTATCATAAAATAGATACTGGTTTGTAAATAAGCGTTATTCCCACAGAAAACGATATCATTGTAAACATAGAGCATAAGTTTTGATAAAGAATTGAAGTTCATTGCTCTCGAACAGAAATAAAACAGATAAATTTATTTATATACGAATCCTAACATCTTGTAATCACAACTTCAAATGATTCAATTTAAGTTACACGATTTGTAGAGTTTTTACATTAAATAAACTTTCTAAAGTTTTTTCTCTTCTAGACTAAAGTTCCCTTTTATTACCGTTGTTTGTATTTCTAGAACATAAAGGAGACCTTAACAGCATACCTTCATGGTATTAGGTAACTTGTATGTAAGAGGTAGTGGCACGGCATACTACATAATACAATAATTTAAAAGGTTTCATGTCATACGCTAAATGTCATACGCCATGGGTCGAAAGACGATTGAAACTATAGAGAAGTAAACATAGAAGTCAGATGCTATACATACCTCAGTTCTTCATTAAAATTTGGCAATTTCTATAATTTTTTTATAAAATAATAACAGAGATATGCTTAATAATGGCCACTATTCCTTTATCCTTTAACATTACACTAATTATATACATACGCGTATTAAATTAAACTATTCTCAAATAAAATATTACACATTAACTGTATACACTTCAAACATTGCACTAATTATATACATACGCGTATTATATTAAATTATACTCAAATAAAACATTAATCAAAAATAAAACGTAATTCTTGAAACGATGCACCTCGTGTTAGACAATGAACTCGCTCGGCCAATGCCGAATGGAACCGAGTTTACCCAAACAGTGAACTCGCTTGGTCGACGCCGAAGTAAGCCGAATTTACCCGTTTCTGTATCATCGGCCCGAGTATGACGGCTTAGTTTAGGTCACTGCTCAGAAAAAGTGCGCCTGGGACGCCTAAAGAAGTTTTCACTTCAATAAATCGTTTTAGAAAAACAGCATTAACAAATAACGGCGACATTTCGAAAAGGACTTTTCTGAAAAACGTAAATCGATAAATGTATAACACCGTCTTCATAAAGTGACTCGAATATAAAATCGTAACTTTTGAGAAACGGCTTTTATCTACTGGGAGGTAGATTTTGGCCGATTCTCGCCGTTCCAAACGTTACGAATTAAAACGCGGTAACAGAGAAAAAGACAGAACATACGAATGAACACGCGCTGACGGAGACGCAAGACATTTAATAGGAGCGCGCTTCTTGACGTATGCTTTGAGTCGATTAAAAGTTAAATCAAATCTTCTTCCACAAAAGTCAGAAGTTGTCGGCCGCCGATTAACCACTTACAAATGTCCATCGTTTACATTGTGCGTTAAAGTATTCTGTAAATAACTGACGTCGTGAGGCAGTTAGTGTAAGATATAAATACATGTACTTATATATATACGTATTTACTACTATTTTACGACATACATTTTGGGGAAAATGTTTTCTTGGCTTAATAATTCTGTTAACCCATTTTTAACTACATATCTTTCATTCTCCTTAAATTGCTCTATCTACCTATTTGCTAGCAACTTTGCTCGTGTGGATTAATTCTTTTACCAAGTTATTCCTGGCAGTGAAACGTATAATCAATGGTTAAACCAATAAAGAATTAAACATGTGTTATCGTTAGAAAGCCAATAATTTTCAACTCTCTGACGTCATATCAAAATGGAGAACATTCTTTTTTATAAACTAATAAACATAAGAGCTAAAACTTTATTTGATTTACTAAGACGTTTTTAAATAATGCGAGCTCGAACAAACAAATATGCTGATAGACGGCCCGACTAACAAAAATTACGAAAACGCTCAATACCTTATAATTTTCCTTAAGTTCTAATGAATATAAGAGAGAGATTCAATTAGGGCGTTTGACTAAATTTTTTTATTTCATAAATCGTAATTGTTGACGAAGAGTAAAAAAATATTTGACAAATCTTAAAAATTTACCTAATTATAAAGGTTTAAACTTAAGTTTTAGACAATTATGTCTTATTTTGAAATATTCTGTGGGATATTCTGTTATATTCTGTGGGAGTGAATGTGACAGAAAGATCTGCACATTGCACTATTAAGAAGCACGTAACAAAGTCTTTAACTAGATTTTTAATTAACCCGTATTTTGATGACATTTTGCTAAATGCAGCAAATTTTTGGAACAGTCAACTGCACTATTTAAAATCATTTAATAGTAATTACGTGGTGTACAGTTAATAGAACAGACAACAATTCAATAAACCATTGCGTTATATTTTCCGGCTTACTTAAATAACCATAAATTAATCTTTTTTTCCAAAAAATATCTACTTTGCCTTTACTGTTTGATTGTGTACATCGATCACTCAGTGTTTATTTTATTACCTAATATTTTACTTAAAATATTAAATAATCTAACTATCTAAAATAGACGAATGTATTGTTTTTTTATAATAAATGATTTTGATAATAAAATTTATATGTTTGATTTACATACATGTTAATGTATGTATTTAATACTATTTTATGATACATCTATTTTATAACAAACTGAAATAATACATTTTCTATATTTGTGTAAATAATAAAATTATAAACTTTGTGTGTTTGCAAATCAAAAATATTTGCGAACAAAATTTTTGGGGAAATGAAGGATAAGTGATAGAACGTATTAAAATAGTTTTTTGAATTTCCGTTTATGTACTTATTTGTACACGCATTATATAAAAACTACTGACCCAATTCAAATTTATTTTTTAAAAAAACATAGGGGCAAACTGGAAGTAATATTTAGTTTATATTTAATGGTAATCACAAGTACCTTACATTAGCACCACAAGAATAAAGAATTGCTTCGCTGCCTTACGCATAGTAGTTATACAAATGGAACCTCTACTTATGTACGAGTACATTAATATATAGTTTCCAGTGGAACATACATTGGCAAAATGGGCATTACCAAATGCGAAGTATGGAGTGATGTAGGAAGAGTAGGAGCTTGAATAATCAACTCGAATACAGGCAGATGCATGAGGGCAGACGTAGTAATAGTAAGCTTTGTTGTAGTGAGTTGCTATTTTCAATTTAAGTTTTTTTATTTTTTTCACTTTTTTTGTACAAGGTCCAACACTAAGAGCATACTTATAAAAAGTGACATCGATATATTTTCAGTGGTCTGCTTGTACGAAACTACGAGCATCAGCTAGTGAAAAAATATGGCAAATTAAAGCACTCACATTATGGAAATATTTGTATAAAATACCATTTATTTTCCTAATATTTCATACATATCAGCATGCAATGTCTTATCAGCATGCAAGTATCACCTGGTAATTAAAACATAAAAATTTGTTGAACTTTTTAAAACTAGTACCAATATTTATTACTATACCTAATATTTAGATCATCAGTCGTATTTTCAAATCAGGAATAAAATATCAACATTAAATTTTGTTAATGTTTGCATCTCAAAATCACCATTAACAGAGATAAAAGTAACTCAAAGATAAAAATAACCTCATTGCTAGAAGTTAAAGCTAAGTAACAGACTGGACAACTTTGAGCAAAGTGTCGACAATTTCTATTCATCTCTTTTTAAGCCTGCGAATCCAGTTATTACTGCGTGAGCATCACTGAACTCCAAGTCTCGTAGAGAAATTTTGATAGAAAAAATACAGGAGTGATTTTAATCTAAAGTAAAAGTATTATTATGATGAAACACCCATTTAAATCAATAGTTTTACGAGATTTTCTAACCAACCAACAAACAGGTACACAGGAAAACAGTCAGACAGACAAAACGTCCCTGTAGGTACATTCGATCGGGATAAAATGAGACTAAATTTTAATCTGAACCCGAAATTCAAAAGGGAAAATCCCATTCAAATTGGTTAAGTAATTTCTGTATACTGATCTAATAAATATTCAGACTATATTTCCGATATAAGTTATTTTGATTTTCTATTCGATTCTACGTACACTACTGGCAAACAATTTTGCAAAGTTATATATATACATATATATATATATATATACAAAATACCTAAACTGGATCATAAACTTCCTATTCTAAGCTGTATTTTTTTTCTAAATTCGAATAAATACTTGAAGTATATCTTGTTTTATCCATAAATGAACATAATATTTGCTTGATTTTGATATTAGCGGAGTTCATTGCAAGAGCAGGGTCATTTGATAACCCAGCAATAAAACGCTTCTTAATTTCATCGAACTTGTTAGCACTTGCTAGCACTAGTATCGTATGATGGCATTGGTGCATTTTGTAATCGACGCTATTAAAGCTTTGCACGATAACAAATAACCACATTTTTAGTAATAAATTTTATAATATTAACTTTCAGTTAAATTATTCAAATTTTCTTTAATGAAAATTGTTCTCTGTTTTAATATTATTTCTTCATTAATACTAGCAGTTCATAAATCTCGTATACAGAAGACGATAGAAAACATAACGGTAATAATTAAATAACAAATCTAGTTATCTTAAGTCTTTCAAAAAAACAGTGTCACCTAAATTTGTTGCACAAACTTCGTAGCTTACCGATATGCATAACATTTAGCTCCTTCAATTAAAAGTGTATTAACAAATACGGAACGGAATTAATATATCGCTATAACAAATATGAAAAAAATTCCGAAAAATTATTCTTAGCGTCAAAAATATTTAAATAAGAACAATTATTCTCAGAGACCCATAGAACTTGCGTTAGGCGTAGATTAATACCACACGGAACTAGAATTAATACTGACCATATTTAGTTCTCGTTCTAGGTAAGACAAAACATACTACACACTAATATTATATAATTAACTAACCAAATAAATAGCGGTGATTCGTGACATCACACTTGTCGTTTTAAAAGGATAAAAGAGCTACTCGTTGCCTGAGGATAAGACTAGGACTATGTTTCTAATCATTGAATAAATCTAAACACATTGCATCTAAACTAATAATATTACGGAACAGGTTGCGAATGCTTGTGAGCGTGTATACGTGAGTGTGTGTATGTGTCTGTGTGATTATGTGTGTTTGTGCGTTTGTGCGTGTGAGTGTGCGTGAAAGTGTGTAGAGATGAGTACTTTTTTATTTTGGTATAATAATGTATAAATTAACATTAGTTTATATGACAACATGTATTCAATTGTATGTATGTAATTTCCATGTATGGGTAAGTATTTATGTTAATGTAATGGTTTGTATCATATATTCACATCATCCAAAACAGCAGAACAAATTAATTTGATTTGTTGAGCAACTGACAAAGACGTACGTGTCCTTATGCGACACATCCAAGATCACATGTAAGGCCTTAGGTGGGTGTGGCCTGAAAGCATAGGCAGTCACTATCCTAATATAAGACGATATCTTTATTATGTCACAATATGGATTTTTAAATAAAATAAAAAATAATAATAAATGCTTAACACAATTTGATAATAACCAAACATAATATACTCCATGTATAGAGCAAACAAGCATTAAAAAAAGAAACAATGAAATATATAAAAAAAATTAAACGAAAAAGTACATGAAAAAGTAAAATATACGGAAGCTGCTATGACCTGCATCTTAGGCAGACTTGGAACATCTTATCAACTCTAACATCGAGGAAGAACTTCGCATACTCATATCTAATTAATACTCCAATAAGAACTCAATTGAAACGCCGAAAACTTGATTAACAAGAAGTTCAATGAACCACAACAACTCCGAAACAAACCGCACTACGCACAGAGTCCGGATTGCGGGTACAACATAACCGCCGCATTTACGCACGGCGACGCCTAGAAACCTATCTAGTGCGCGCATTGACAACCGTAATAATAGTATATCAGGCGGAGATGTCACGCGCCAGCTGCCTCCCGAAATAAGAGATGTTTGCGCGCGCGGCGGCGCGACGTGCGCGTCGCTGTGCGTCAGGACGCCTCACGACGCGCCGCGCCGTTCCGCGTCAGACGCACGCGCTGCGTCCGCCGCCCGCCCACGGACGGTCAGTGCCGCTGTCTCGCGCTGTCGCCCGCCTATTGGCTGTCTCGGCGAGTGGGGTGGATATTAGAATTCGACATAGTACTGCCCGCTACTGGGTCGAATGTTCTAAGTGGGATTTGCGTTACTGTTGCACTCAACGTTTGATGACCTACGCCTTTTGCAGGGTCGTTAAGGAAATGCCTTAAGAAACATTTTTTGATGGAAATTTTGAAAACGGTTGACTTCATTAGCTTATAAACATTATCTATATTAATTTTTCTATTAATCTAATTTGATTTAGAGACTTCGACTGAACTATCACAGATAAACCCGTCAAGTTAAAACTAATATTCAGCTTACTATCAATTTTCTCTAAAGCAGGTTAAAAGCTATATTTTTTAGAATATTAATTATTAATAGCCAATAATAAAATATTAATATGTATATTGTTTCCCTAATTTTCAAATATTCACAATTAATCTTTCATGGATTACAATTAACAATCGTTAATAAATATATTCATGAAAACCAAAATAAACCATCAAAATCTAGTTTTAGAAAAGTCTGGTTATTTCTCTGGCTGTACCTTCGAATTTTCTTTGTATTTTTCAGCTGCACTATTTATTTCAGTCAAACATTTATCAATTTTGGACACAGAGTCTAGTTATACGAGTACATAGACCATAAACTATGATAAAAAAATTGAAGAGGAAAATAATAATTTAAAAATAAAATGTATTTAATTTATTAATTTCAAAAAAGAGGATAAACAGTCTCGGACCTGAAGCTGAAGAAACACTACTCACACCATTTTTCATGATATTTTAACATTCGTTGAAGAATTATATCGCCCGGATATTACATATTCTCTACAATAATTTCAGTTCCATTGCACACTCGCGCGTCATAACTTTCTTTTTACGCCCTCTAATGAATAAATAACATTGTTATCGGCTGTAAATTTAATGAAACCTTGAAAAACATTGAAATAAACTTTACGAAAATTTACACAAAAATAAACGACTGAGTTTATAATTAAATATAACGCACATATCATCAAATATTGTTACCGCTTTAGCTTTTTCGATAACAAAACACTTAAGAATAAATATTATCAAATCCCTTATGCGCCTTATAAATATTGACACAGTACCTGAAAATGTGTACTATTGTTCTATTCATATAAACCTTCCAAGGTAAAAACCTTATACCATTGTGACAAACGTATCAAAACTCATCTAGCAGAACTCAAGTTATAAAAAATAATACGCACTGTCAAGTAACAGGTAGATTTGATATTTATATATATATATATATATATATATATATATATATATATATATATATGTGTGTGTGTGTGTGTTTAAAAAGATTCAGGTTTATTTTAAAATAGAATACTCTTTCTTCGTAACCATCTCTTGAACTACACATTATTTTATATAATATTGTCAAATTGATATAAATTCATTTTTTTACCGTTAAAAATTAATTCTAAAATTAATGCAAACTTAATTATATTCCAAAATCGCACTAGTCGGTAAGTGTCTCCACCGTTTATTATTGTAAGACACCTTTATTCATCTTTCTGAAAGAAGTCCTTACTATAAATTATTGGCTAAAATAAATTAAATTTTATCCAATTACAATGACAGCTTTCAAATAAATCTCTTTTCTATTCTAATTGAACCTTAACGATTGTTTAACACGGACAGCGAACGGACGTATTCATATATCCATATAAAGTAATGAAATTTATATTTCATTTAAAAATTATTATGACGACATTAATTAAATTTTGCTTAAAGTTCATACCATAGAAAATTATATTAAAATAAACGCTCGCACGTAGAGATTAATGAGCCGTCCTCATATCAGATTCATCTAACAGCATCGCACGGCTATATCTGAAGTTACAGCAGTTTAATAGTTATGAATATGAGAAGGCGAAGCAAATCTCGGCTATTAATAGAGTGAATTTAATTTCGACATTCGTGTTGTGATTTATTTTCGTGTACGCATAGTATTGCCGCCGTGTCGCACGCACGAGTGTCTTATTTATGACTGTTAAGACGCGGACATAGTGGACAGCGTTCAAAGTTTATTTTAGGAGTCGTCTGGTTAAATATGCTTCTACGTCGATAAAACCGATCGGTTTAGCGGTGCCACTTTACAGTCCGAACGTGGAACTTAGTACTTTGGCAAGAAGTATAATGTCGGATGTTAAATATCGATATTTTTTGTTGTCTTTCGTCAAAAATATGTAAGTAAAAACTTGAGATCAATATTAATCTTCACATCCATTATTCTTCATTGTAGAATATAAATTATTATAATAAATATATGATGAGCTTAATAAACAAACTTTAGAAAATAAAATTATCGAACCAAACATAAAAATTTAAAATATTAGCTTTAACATGCGACTTCGATCGCGTGGGAAAAGGAAAAATGGTGGTGTAGTTAGTGCATTCGTAAAAACATTGGATTTTAGAATAAGAATAAAAAAGTAAGTAGTTAGAGATAAACACATAATACAGGAAATGACATGGAAGGAAAAACTATCTATACCCAGCAGTGGGTAGCTGTAGGCTGATTAATACAGTGGCATATATATATACCTGTGTGTGTATATATATATATATATATATATATATATATATACATATATATATCCCATTCTCGAAAAAATTATTTCAAAAGTTACGAGAAGAATTCAATGCCATCAAATCGATACGACACGGACACCTCAATTAGATACACACGCCTCTTGTTGGGATTTTAATAGTCAATGATATGATTATTAATTCAAAGAAAGACACAATTCATTACCTTGGCATTCAATGTTAATCTTTTTCATGGAGATTCTGTTTTTAATAATGAATCGTTGAAATGCATTTATGATTGCAAAATTTTTTAAAATAAAATCATTTTTTTAAATAAATTACTCTTCAGTAATGGCAGCTCAAATTTTAAAAAATGTTGAAGATTTTTTTTATCTTATATTTACAAGAAAAACTCCAAAAATAATTTTAGGTTTAACAATTAACCAACATATAATAAAACCACATATACGAGTATATACTTTTGTGCGTTAAAACGGTTATAACATTTGATTTAAGATTCTTTTCCACTCGAAGATCTTTTGAATTATAGTACTTAGTGGGACATATATAGTGGCATATTGGTAGGAATTATATTAATATTTCCGAATTCGGAAAACCGTACAGTTCTCGAGGAACCTTAAAGCTTATTGAATTCAAACCCAATACATTTCAGGCCCTGCATTTTGATACATAAATGGTGTCAATTATTTTTATTATAATCAGTAAAAGATTTTGAACATTTGGCTAAAAAAACAGTTTTTTGGCGCCAAAAGTATATTTAAGTCGTATGCATCTAATAGAATGACAATATGACTGTCGTTTTGTTATCGTTGTTATATAGTTATATAGTGTTTGACAGCCTGATATTCGTATCGTAAAATTTTATTCGTTAAAAGTTTTGGTGGGTTTCTGCTAGAGAGCTGATTATTTAGATATGTTCAAGCTCATGTATGGGACAATTTAAAAGTTCATTTTAATTTATACGCGTTTATAGTTTTAATTGAAAAAGTTTCACGCAGACTCGCGCTTTCAAAGCACAAAATATAGGCCAATTCCTATTCATTTGTAATCATTTGATAAAGTTGGACTTTGAGTGCCCGGTCGAAAGTTAAAATTTGTTTTTAAATCAATCCTATCCACCTTCAGGGCAAGTGAGACCCGCCTATAGGTCGTGAACAGGGTTTACACCAGGTGTTTCATTTACAACATAGCTTAAGAGGTGTAACTAACTCCAATCCATATAAAAAATATATTAATTCCGTTTTCCGTATGTCTATCACTTGCATACATTCATACGTTTTTCTTTTAATAAGTTTTCCTATAGATACATCAGTGATTTCAGAAAGTACAAGAAAGGGAAAAGATCTGATAGAGTTAAAAAAAGTATCGAATCTCTTCATTTAATTTTTTTGGAAATTTAGTCGGTCTATTTAGAGGTATTAAATTTTTGAACAGTGAATTTACTTGATAATTACTTGATAAACAATTTTGCATTTGCATCCATTTGTAATACGTATCCGTGAAAGACCTGTCTATCCTTGATTTTAAATTGACTATTTTAATTGACCAATTAAAAATTGTCAATTTAAATTCACGATTGATCAATTCACGATTGATCTTCAATCGTGATCAATATGTAACAAATCAATGATTGATCAATACACTACGTATTGATAATAATTTCCTTTTTATAAAATTACTGAAAATCCAATAAATTGTTTCAAATTGTCACTAACAACACTCGATCATAAAAGGGAATGTGAAAGCGAAGCTCTTTGAAAGATACACCTAAATTTTTTGTTGATTACTCAACTCAAACCGGAAAGGTAACTTAAGACCTTTTCCAAATATTAGTAATATCACTACCATTCAGGAATATGAAACAGATACTTCAAAATGATTTAAAGTTGTTTATGGAAAAAAATAATAATTAGGCAATTAAAAACCAGAGTCTGAACAACAAACTAAATTTTTTTATAAAAAATTGCGTAGCGATCATCATTTCCCATGACCCGATTATAATGGTGATTCTTTCTCACATCTATTATGGAGACCTTGACGTAGTTACGGATAATTGGCTCTCATTTCGCAAATATGTTCTTTATTCTACCAATGCTACCTTCATTTGTCTTTTCTTTAATATACGCAGCTTTACAATTTCTGATATTTTAACTTTGACATTAGCTTTGAACTTTACCATGAACCAATGTTTCGATGCATAATTCAAAGCTCATTTACTAATTGTAAGTCAATTTATTGCACACATAAATAGTTTAATCGTTGTGTTGTATTTGTTTTTAATTAAATTTGAAATTATTCTACATTAAGTAATATTCATTAATTTACTTAAGTATAAAGCAGACAGGCGACCTCCTTTAAAATATTCTTATGATTGCAGCACAATTTATAATCATAATTTTATTTAGAATTATATAAGTAAATTCCAGCATTGGTTTAATATAGTTTTTTTGTTGCCATAACTGATTCTTCAAATAATTTTTAAGTCAGTAATAACCACAATTGCTGTTTCTACTAACCAGTCACTCCATATATTTACTACTTGTCTGAACTCAACGAAAAGTTGAACCTAACATCCTTATTTTCTATTAAAGCGTAAATATATTAGTTTATGTTGTTGAATCCTTATATGCAACGGCTTCTGTGGGTTCCTAAGGACAAAGTAAGATGATTATAGCCAATTTATTTTTCTTATCTAATAGCATTTTTGGGATAGACTATTTCAATGTTGCACTATTGGATCGAATATACTATTGCAAGGGTTAAACGTCCTGCTGTATATTCACATCGAGGTCCGCGCGGTACCATCAAAACGATATATGACACGACGTACCTAACACCTTATTCGACCTTGAATAGTGAGCATTTCGAATATATTTTGAAGAAAAGAAAATTAATTACATTGACGATTCAGTGTTTTGCTTAATTTTTTATGTGGTTTTTCTATTTGCGATAATAATACGTTTAAATGTAATTATGACTGAGAAAATGTTGAAAATGAAAAAAAAATTGTCAGTGAAAAAATGTCATTATAAATGTCCTAATATATTATAAAATTTATATAAAATTACCGACAAAAAGCTCACGATGTTGCAACGCCCTAACAACATGCGTGCTCGCAACATTACGTATCTGCGTCGTTAACGCCGGTCGTAACAAAACAGATACGAAATAATACTATTTCGATGACAACTTTCGTTCGGCAATCACTTACGAGTATTTGTTTACATTCTTTTAATTTTATTGTGACCTTATATTATTGCGTTGTTTATGCGTTCATTTGTTTAATTTCACTGTTTATTTAATACAATCCGTTACTGCAGTAAAATTCACGAGAGAACATTACGGAAATAGATGTGATCTCATATCAGTAATTTATAAAGTCATTAGGGTGACATTAATGCGCCCAATTTTGCGTTACTTTCATAATGCTCGGCGCTGATGAGCGTCACGAATACGAAATAAACTGAGAATTGAGGATTTCTTATTTGTTTGAAGGTCAATAGAAAAATTAAGGAAGAAATCGGCATTTAATAAAGTAATAAATGTCAAACGTATTACGTCACTAGCTCAAATAATTAATGAAGCAAATATGACGAGATATTGGAATTGGCTTATGTTGATTAAAAGCTAGAATAATTTGTAATTTCAGTTGCTAAAAATATTTTTAAAAAAGTTTTTGAATTTTGTCTATTCACAAATCTGTCACAAAGTTATTTAACTTTATATCAGCTTGATTTAAATACCTGAAATTTAGCTTGGTGCGTCCAAATTAATTCAAATTTTAAAAAATGGTAGTGAATTTTGTTTAAGGTTGATGAAGTTTTTAATTATTTTTTAATATGAATTATACATATTAAAAAATAATAACATAGGGTAAAAATTAAAAAAAAAAGAGAAAAGGGTTTTTTTGTGTTTTTTTTTACTCAGAACTCTATGAACATAAAGTTTACGAAAACGCTAATAGATGGCATTGGTATCCAAATCAGTTCCACCGGTTCAGATATTAGCGTGCACAACGAACGTAAGCTAAATATTGATGTATCTTTTTTATTTGTGAACAGACTGAAATGAAACTTAAATGTTAGCCCAAACTATTTTAAATACATCATTGAAAATCGCATCAAAATCGGTCCAACCATTGCTGAAATTTATGAAGACGCGCAGACAAACAGACAAACAGATAAATAGACAGACGAAATCCTAAAAACTGTTTTAGGCATAGTAGCGTGTCTTTAATAGGTACCACTATACAATGTACATACTCAGTTTTTACGATTTTGTATGTATAGGTTATGAAATGAATACGTACATATACCCAACACAAATATAAACACATCACACACACACATAAACACACACATACATACGTAAATAAATACCTGTATGCACGTACACGGTGTGTAAAAAGTTACGTTTTTATTTTAATTCAAGTAGTTTTATGCATCAAACTGTGTTTATCAAATATTGAGGAACTCAAGCATTCCTGAAAACGTCATTTGATCGCGATCTCAATGAAAGAGAATTACATTTTGTTACAAAAATATGCTTTAAATACAGTCATATTGATGCACAGAATCTCACCTGTAATAAAAACAGATCCGTTTTTCGTAATGTCGCGTAACACGACCAACGAGAAATGATATAGGCTGCTTTTTACCCCGGGAATTCTAGGAAATCTTACCATAATATGTATACATATATACATGTATATATATATGTATATATATATATATATATATATATATATACATATATATATATATATATATATATATATATATATATATTTATATATATAACCCTTATAGGTACGTTTGTACCAAATATAAAGAAAAATAAATACACAATTAAATGAAACTACGTGACGTAGTATTATTTCTACTTTCTTTAATTTCTTTACCACGACCTAGGTTTCGTTGTATTACAACATCTTCTGGTGGGACATTAGCAAAGATCCTTCAAAGATTCTGAATCTTTGCTAATATACCACCTGAAATTGTTGTAATACAACGAAACCTAGGTCGTGATAAAGTAATTAAAGAAAGTAGAAATAATGCTACATCACGTAGTTTCATTTAATTGTGAATAATGAATTTCTACAAAATTAACGCCAAATATATTCAATATTAAAAAAGAAATACGATATACAGAAAGATACAAAGAAGACTAAGATTGTGGATATTTGTATAAAATGCAACTGTCTCGATATTTCAAAGTGTTTAACACCTATTTGTTCGCACATAAACCTCGACCTGCTGCACCGATTTGCATAAAACTACTTATACAAAATAGTCCCCTTTTTAGTTTCTCCTAGCATCATAAGCATATAATTTGGCGCAAAATGGAGAAAAGCGACAGGTATTTGTTTTAGAAGTATCACAAAATTTAAACACAAAATAGTTTTTACACCTATTTGTTTACGCATAGCCCACGAGCGGTGACACCAATTCATCTAAAATTAGGCCCTCTTCCTCCTAGCATCATAAAACTATGATGGAAAGATGGAAAAAAAATTCAGGTATTTTTCCGTATTTAAAAATATAGCAAAACCTAAATGCAAAAATGCTATCACGCTAATTTGACCTTTTACATTGCAGAGCAGAATTAATTTCCAAATTTTTTTCTTTCTTTTTAACTAATATTTGCATTACAATAATAATTTCATTTCCTAAATTTAAATGTTAATAACTTTGACCTTCGACTTCGCTGAAGTGAGTGATTTATTAATAACAAGAGAAATACTAAGAAACTGATTGAATTTTATGACTGACCTTTATTAGTTTTTTATCTAACTAATATTTTTACTTTCGTTTTCTTTTTAACTTAATAATTACCCATATCGCTATGAACCTATTCGTTAGGTAGTGCCCCAAATCTAAATGTAACGCCATTGGAAACTTCCGTTTAAACGTATTCCACAAACTGCACACCCAATATTACTCCAATGACCAAACAATACCGCAAAGCAGATACAATAGACTCGAACTAACACAGAACCGCACCCAACGCAACGTAACTGAAAAAGCGTATCGAGTAGTCTGAACGTCTCCTCTGCATATTAACAACGGCGTTATCATGATTTTGTTCTAGTACATCATGCCGCCCACTTGTTGTGATGACGCGAATCGCGAGTGCGAACGGTAGGTCGCGGGAAACGTCAAACGAGCGAGAGGGCGAATAGCGCCCGCCATGGCCGCCTATATAAATATGCGTGAATGCATACATATGCATTTTGTGGAGCGAGGTAAGGCTCTGTACGGGTAACTTGACATACATCATTACGCTGTTTGAACGCAATATTCCTTTTTAATTAAAACCGTGTGCGGCGATTTATATTGCGGACGTAAGTTGCTTGTGCGAAATATGAAAAGTCGCATGAGAAAAACGAACTTTCAGACGTTTTAATGAAAATAATGACACTGATGTAGAATCAGTTTAGTTTGTATTTTTATTTCTTATTGAAGCTTCGTAAGTTTAATATTTAAATAGTAAATTTAGTTATACAAAACGTTGAATATATTTGGCGTTAATTTTGTAGAAATTCATTATTCACAATTAAATGTAACTACGCGATGTACTATTATTTCTACTTTCTTTAAGCTCTTTACCACAACCTAGGTTTCGTTGTATTACAACATCTACACACAACAACACAACGAAACCTAGGTTGTGGTAAAGAACTTAAAAAATGTAGAAATAATACTACATCACGTAGTTTCATTTAATTGTGTATACAGAATGTAACAAAGAACGTTAGAAACTGTCTTCCTTCACATACTTGATGCTGTGCGTATAACTGAGTATATCTAGAACGAGTTTCTGTGTAAAGAAAAAGTAATTTTTTCAGAAACAGTTGAGTATTATCATATTTTTTTCTACCCAATTCGATACACAGAATCACCGATATGAATAATAGACACGTTCATTGTCAAAACCTTTTCTATGTTTACTTACTAAAATATGCGAAATGCACTTTATATCGAATCAACAATTTTATCTGGAGGAAACGCAAATTCACCAATAAATATTGAATTGTCGTTAATTTCGTAGAAATTCATTATCACTTAATTTTTATTCACAACTAAATGAAACTACATGATGTAGTATTATTTCTACTTTGTTTAAATTCTTAACCACGACCTAAGTTTCGTTATGTGACAACATCTTCAGGTAGGCAATTTGCAAATATTTGTGAAGAATTTGTAAAGACTAGCTGACCCGTGCGAAGTCTTCGCACTATATCGCCATCTAGCGTGTTCCAAGTATACAATTTGGCTAAGATATTTGGTGTGTCGCCCACGGATGGCGCTCATGCCAATTGTTTTAAAAATTAATTTTTTTATGAACAAAAAGTTTTTTTTCGAATTTTTTCATATTTTTCGCCCAAAGTAGAAAACATAAGCTTTAAGTGAGTACTTTTTTATTTTTTTTGGTGCAGTAGTTAAAGAGATCGAGCCGCTCGACCAAAAAACACCTTTTAGAAATAATATATTTAGATTCACTACAAAAGCAAGAACAACTCTAATAATTTTATCCTTTCTCTAAATATTTCAATATCAACTGGATAGACTTTACCGAAGTATTTACCAAACTATGCATAAGAAAACTCACATTTTATATCATGTCGGTATTATACAGTTTTTTTTCAAATTGATGTACATACAGATCCAAATTAAAGCATAAAAATATATATATACTGAACGGACTGATGTTTTATTTAAAAAGCTAAGGATAATATAAATATTAATAATAAATATAAATAATTAGGATAAAATAAATATTCACCAAAAAATTACTGAAACGTAAAGAACTATTCTATATAAGTTGTGAACAGTTACATTCAAATCGATGCATTCATTCATCAGTTTGAAGTAAAGAAAATTAATTTAAAATATCAAAATATTCTATTACTTAGTAAAAAGCATGTTAGTTCATTTTTTACTAGGCATCCTAAGGCATTGTGTCACGTTAAAATTGTGTAACGCTTGAGAAAACAAATTCCAAATACCTCCGATTCGCAGCGAATTTTATGCATGGTACAACGCAAAATTAGATGTGAAGGCCACCATACATATAATTTACATATAATTTTGCATACATTACATATAATTTAGCATTATCAAGTTATTAAATAAATAACTTAACGTTATAGATTTATTATTGTATTCTTTAAAAGAATAAAAGTGTAACTATATTATGACTATAGTGACTTGTTTGTTGAGTGTGAATGTTTGTGAATGTTTTGTTTTTAATTAAATTGTGTGTGTGGATATACGTGTGGAATGCAAAGATGGAGTAGAATACAATAAATAGTGAGTATATTTCCATATACAAGCAACACCACGACCATTGTTTACACGTAAGCATTTGACACATACGTAATGGTTTGACCGACGACGTTGCGTCTACTAGAGTGAACAGGTTTAAAGCAAATGTTTGGTCACGTATATGTATGACATTATCATTTATTCAATATATTCAATGAGAAATTTATTAAATATAATACTATAAATCAGTGAAAATATAGTTTTAATCAGAATAACAAAAAAAAGAGTATGCTTCTGGATACAGTTACCCAGAAATAATATTATAAATTATTAATTAACATAAACCGATAAAGAAGTTTCACTTCAACCGGGAGCTTGTATGTGTGAAAATCAAGTTTTTTCCGTATAATCTGTGGTCATGAGTATTAATTTCCGTCTACATAAAATTTATTGCACGCAATATTATTATAGACACATAAATAAAGAGCTAATTTATAAAAGCGTTGATAAATCAGATGTAGCAAGTGGAAAATTACATAAATATTGTTTACTTGTCTACATCTCAAAGAAAATCCACAAAATCATTAAAACCAAAAATTGTATGTTATAAAATAAGCTATACAGCCCAAAATGGCCGCCAGTATCCGCCATATTGAAATTCTAGTAACGACATTTATCTTATGTCACTTATGAAATTATGACCATTGCAATGGTATTTCAAATATCAAAATCTATGCAGCATTTTAGGTTCTAAGGTAAGTTTCGTACACGCATATTTACATTTATACAACCGAAGAATATCACTATCCCGTACACACGCAGTCGAAGAATATCACTATCCCGTACACACGCAGTCGAAGAATATCGCTATCCCGTACACACGCAGTCGAAGAATATCACTATCCCGTACACACGCAGTCGAAGAATATCACTATCCCCTGCACACGCAGTCGGGTAAAAAGACCGCATTGAGAAAATCCTTAGTCTAAATACGCAAAGGTTTTATGTAAAATAACATTTGAACTATTTCGACAACCCCTGTAACATTCGTTACATTTTATAGCATCTCATAAAACACGGAATATTTATTAGACAAGTCTAGACTTAATTACTACATAATCATAAAACTATACTCACGACAAGTAAATATACCTACGTGTAAAGTTTTACGATTCCCATAAATTGGTATAACATTTTAAACACAGAACCCAGGAAGTACATATATATATATATCATTGCCAGTACGAATAATCCCAAAAATCTCAAGCCCATTTGGAATGTACTAATAACAGGGCAATCATAACGAATTATTCATATGCCTCTCATTCCCATACAACTACCATCGGTTTTCCTCCAATACAATTCATTTAATAACGCGGTCAAATTGTCCCCTCAGATTCTCCATTACGATATTATATTAAAACACGCCGGGGGCACGCAACAACCCCCATTGTTGAATATCTCTAACAGAGCATAAGTACAATAGAGACGATGACATCACATAAGTACAAATACAAATTTCCTTATCATTATTTAGTTATACGTCAGCCTTGAATGGGAATGTAAGTATATTTGTGAGTTTATGACCGCCACTAGGTAATACTATTCACTTGAACGCCGCGCGCCTTTCGGACAATGGCTAGGTGCACGATAAAGGCACAAGAGCTAAAACGGGACAGCCCTTGTGGACTCGCTCGGAATGAATTATTTCACATAAAGCTTTTCAATCATACCGGACCGCACTTGTATCCGATTCGTGCATAATCGTAATTGCGCCCGCCGTACTATTCAAATCTTCGACCAGAAATAAGCTTCCGCCTCCCGAGCGGACTCTAGCGTCAGGTTTGAAGTATTGCCAAACGTTGGACATGTGGGTACTTACTCAGACCAATTCGGAAAATGGGGCGGAGAAATATTTTATGCTGGTAGTAAATTGTAATGTAAGTGGTAGATTAAAAACGCGGCCGGATTCAAGTTTTCTTAACACCGATCGCTGTTTATATTCGGAGACGTGGCGCGCTGTGTCGCCTCGACGGCTTGTCATTCAAACCGCTCGGAAGTGCTCTTGGCAGAGTAGTTGTTTCAGTGAGATTTTCGCGTTAATTGTGTCATATTCCTTTCTCGTCACATGACTGCCCAACTGGCGTTGTGTATTTTTCTCTATTTTCTTCTATATTTTTCTCTATTTTCCAAACCTACTAAATATTTATTCGCCCACATATGAAACGATACCGATATTGCTTTTAAAATTATTTTTAATCCAATACAGATTTTTTAACTCTATAAACGTACAAAGAGCGTTTGATGAAATTAGTTTGATGAATTTAGTATTCGTTTCGTTAGGTTACTAGCGATATTTTTCGTTATAATCAAATGTTCCGTTATAATCATATGTACGTTTAATTGTAACGGAACGTTTTCTTTCATTTTCGTACACTGTTTTTTTAACAAAAATTCATTGCAAATGTTTATACACGTACTTTTAGACTTCGTAAATATGGATTAGAAATAAATATATAAATATTCTTATCTTGATCTAATTGTGTCTACTTTACTATGGCATTAGAAATTTTAATTCCAAATTATATTTTCATCATATTTTAAAAACAAAATTAAATTTCATTAAAAAATTAAATATCTTCCAAAAAAAATGGAAAAAACAGTTCGTTTCTAAACTGAAAGAAATAATTAAAAGACTTTTTTAAATTTATAATGTTAACTGAAGTGAGCATTTTAATTTATAATTATTAAAATTATATTAAATGAAACGAGATACATTATACGTTCGTGATGAACTGTATAATGTATCTCGTTTGATTTAATATAACTTTTATAATGTACTGAAAGTTTTCTTTGATTATAACTAACGACAGCCGTACATTCGACGCATTAGTTCCACTCGTACTTGAACTTTTTTTGTAATTTGCTACTTTACGCTTTGAATACTGTAAGCAATATGGAGGTGAATTAATTTAAAGTTTATTTAACATGGCCTTAAAAGTGAAAACTTACAACTGAATTTAGTTTAATGTAGATGAATAACGAGGTCGATATATAGTAAAAACATTATTCGAACTTACGGACTAAATATAACTTCGCGACACAGAAACATATTGAATACGCCAAACATCACATTTAAGACGCCCAAATGAAACACTTACCAAACAAGCATAAGGAAATGCTCGATCGAAAGCCGAGTAGGTCAGCTTCAGTAGGTCAGCTTTGGTAAATCAGAAGACCAAGTTACTGTGTAATGTAAGTTTCAGTAGCACTCGTCAACAAAGCTGAGCTGATCGTGTCATAATAATAACGACATGGTTACGAACGGAGTTACTGCACGCAACGTTGAGGTGACATAAAATGTTATACGTGGACCTGGATATGATTTTCCTTTAAACACGAGCACAGATTACGTAACCTATGTCATTAAAGGAAAAAGTAGATAACTTTCATTACATAAAAACTTTAACATATTGATTTTTTATAAATTCGAAGATATAAAATACACATTGCATTTGCATAAAATTTGTGACAAATTTCTCCCTAAATATTTCCACCTTCTTACCATCTGCTGTCCCCCATCCTTATATACTGCTTCCATTTAATTAATCGCCATTCTTATATTCACTCTTACGTTAATTCTTACATAAATACCTTTATTTCCATTCATATATCCGACCTAGCCAAATTCTTACAATATTCCTCTGCTTTTTTTCAGCAACTTCACATTTTCACTAATCGGCCTTATTTCTAATTGCATTACTTGGAGAATCATGACCAGGATCATAAGCTTCTATATCAGATTCGTGCACATCATCAGATATCGGCAAAATATCTATGTAAAAAGGATAATAAACTTTATTAAAATATTACGCTATTGTCTTTTTAATAGGCAGTGTAGTTAGGATTCCGAAAACCATGATACAATTTTTCTTTTTTTTTAAAGCAACAATTTAGTTTTTAAAGGAATGAAGAAATAGAAGGATGCTTCTATTTCTTCAATTCTCAGTACCTGGTTAAAAACAATTCACATTAGATCGCTTTTATTTTCTGTCAGCTTGTATGGGCCACTTCAAACTGTTTCATATATTATCCTAAACTTTGAACTAACTATTAATTACAAAAAGTTAATAAACAATCTAAACCGCTGAATAGTTTTCATATAACAAAATTCTTCCAAGAAAAAGAAATAATTTCTGAGCAGTACTCAAAATACCAATGTTCTCATAATAATTCAACGAGCAAGCACAATTATTTCATAATGATATATAAATACGTAATTTGTCTAATAATACCAATCATCCTTCATGTTGATACGCATATTAATAATTACCGTTCAGTCAATAGACTCGAAATTAGATACATGTTGTGAAATATAATTAAAACGTCTTATATGAAAAATTTCACAATATGATTAATTTGGAGCACGTAGCTAATTTATAAATATAATAGACATTTGACTACATGTTGCCGGCCAGTGACAAGAATCCGAGTTTAAAACGAAACTTAAGCTGTAGCGTCATTGAGACGTCACGAAATGACAAGTGCGATAATTATGGAGGCAAACAAGGCGACTCGACGCAATTATCACGTCGAATTGCAAGTGTCGTATTTAATCTTCGCTGTTAGGAGAAACTCATCATGATATAGTAAACCGGTCAAATTGAGAAACTTCTAATAGTTTTTAGTGTCTCCTATCTAATAAGGAAAAATAGTACACTTATGTTTGACCCAGAAAATTGGGATTTAGCACTATGCAGAGATGTGAACTGGAGGTATACATTTAGCAATTTTGATCTCTCAGTAAACGGTTTATTCATTCGAATGATTTAAAAATGAATTAAGTTTAGTTAGTTGTCCTTAAACTCAGAGATTATATTTTTTTTTCTAATAGATTAAGAATCGACTTTAAATAGCTCTTAACCTAGAAATAACGCGAAAGTCTCATCATTTTTCTTTTCTTGAAGGAATATCGAATTTCCAGATGGATACAGATACCACTAGATTGCTTGATTGATTGAAACGATGCCTAAGGTTTGTAGTTTTTATGCATCTCAAGTGTGGTATAGAGCATCCATTACTAGAACTTCTTTATGTGTAGTTATTTGTATAATTGTATAATAAACATAAAATAAATAATTTATTAACCTATAAATTTTATGACATTTAAAACAAACGAGTTTCCCTTTTGACATTACATTTTTTCACAGAGTTAATTCGGCCCCTTATTCTGAATAATAAATATTAAACATTTTTTTAATATATTTGGTTTTAATTTTGTAGAAATTCATTATTCACAATTAAATGAAGCTACGTAGTTTAGTATTATTTCTACTTTCTTTAAGTTCTTTATCACGACCTAGGTTTCATTGTATTACGACATCTTCAGGTGGGCTATTACCAAAAATTTCTGTGATTAAATTTTTTTTAATATACTCATTCTTTAGTGTTGCATATTCAGAATAATTCGACGAATACACCTACAATGACATTTGTGACAAAAAAGTTACATCAACATTTTGCACTGCAGACCGTTAACTGATCTAATCTGTGATATTACCTTTTGAGTATTTTATGATAGTTTTTCAAGTTTTCTTTTTCTGGGTGTAGTAGCACCGAAGTGACTTTAAAATAAACGAAAGGAATTTTATCCAGTTTTCCAGCTTTAAATGCGATTATCTCGAAAATGGTGGGTTTTTATTCCCATTCATCAAAAACACTTTATGTTCAAAAGGACGAGTGGTATGAGAGCTATGAAAGTATGTCGTACAAAAATACAATCTCTGTATAAACACGCAAACTCGCACACCTCAAACTTGAATCTACAAAACTAAAACAAAAAAATACATCACATAAAACACACAAACCTCTATATATTGAACTATTCGCCGACATACTTAACAGTGATCACATGTTCTTCTACCATTAAACTGTGTTAAGCGAACCATAAGACGAGACGCTGTACCGCACGCTGGCAACGGCAAACGGGCAGAAAATTAATCCCGAGCCAGCGCCCATCACAATAAACTCTGGCGAAGTAGAATTACTTCATAATTCTTCCGACGTCTGTGACAAGTTAATGTAAATTTAGACAGCTTGCGTAACGCCGAATGGCTAAAGATTCATACGCATAAGTGAATAGCCGAAAAGACTTATGAGGGAACACATCTATGTGTCTTAAATAGGAAACAAAATTCGGAGATTATTAGCAGTGAGTAATACTTTTGGTTATAAATTGTAAATATTTTTCTTCACAGATTATTCGTACGTCAAATGAAAATGTCGGAAGTTCAAAATAAGAATCATTGTTTGTTAGATCATTCCCATTTATTTGAAGAGCAACTTCGCCAATATAATTGGTAATGTTTTGAAACTTCGCCAATATAAATGTAACGAATAGCCGAAAAGACTTATGAGGGAACACATCTATGTGTCTTAAATAGGAAACAAAATTCGGAGATTATTAGCACTGTGTAATACTTTTCGTTATAAATAGTGAATATTTTTCTTCACAGATTATTCGTACGTCAAACAAAAATGTCGGTAGTTCAAAATAAGAATTATTGTTTGTTAGATCATTCCCATTTATTTGAAGAGCAACTTCGCCAATATAATTGGTAATGTTTTGAAACTTCTCCAATATAAATGTAACGAATAGCCGAAAAGTCTTATGAGGGAACACGTCTATGTGTTTAAATAGGAAACAAAATTCGGAGATTATTAGCAGTGTGTAATACTTTTTGGTTATAAATAGTGGATATTTTTCTTCACAAATAATTTAAACGTCAAATTAAAATGTCAGTAGTTCAAAATAAAGATCATTGTTTGTTAGATCATTCTCATTTATTTGAAGGGCAACTTCGCCAATATAATTGGTAATGTTTTGAAACTTCGCCAATATAAATGAGTTTATTTTGAATAAATGAATAGTATTAGCAATAAAAAGTTCACTTTATAATATCTTACATATTGTTCACTAGTTTTTGGTCTCGGCTTCGCCCGCCTATAAACAAAGTTATGGAGATAACAAAGTTATTCTGTTGCTCTTTTATATTAATCGCGTCAGGATTAGGATTTATATATATATATATATATATATATATATATATATATATATATATATATATATATGTGTATATATATGTATATATATATATATATATGTATATATATATATATATCATTAACACGTAATTTTTTTTATTTAATGCAAAACAAATATTATACGTAACTCTTTTTAACACACCCAATATTTGCCCAGAGTGCAGTATTTACCCGCAGTGGCGATATCTTCGCAGCTGTTCGCGGGTTATTCCCCCGAGCGGCACTGAATAATGAGCGCAAGTACGAAAAAGGTGACAAATAATTATGAATATTATTTTAAATTTTCTGAAAAAAGATATCTTTTAAATTTTATGTATTTATATATATAAATATATATATATATATATATATATATATATATATGTGTGTGAATATATATATATATATATATATATATATAATTTCCCATTGCCCCGTTGCTACGTGAAAACAGAACAGGCAAATACACTTTCCCTTTTATAATATTAGTTAATATTATTATAGCGATAGTTAGGTTTGCCTTTACTCAGTCATTTATCAAATCAGTTAAAAACCTCAAATATCATTAAATTTCATTTTCGATACATTTATAAAGTACGCATATTGTTATATTGTCAAATCTTTTATGACAATTTTAAGATGAAAGGCAGTTTTCCTTCAGTAGAGCTAAAGACCCATCTCCAAAAAGATTTACGATTTTGGTAAACCAAAAGAAGGATGAGAAATAAAAATAAGACGAATAAAGTCGTTTCCACGCTTTTTATCTCCTATTCTTAAATATAATAGAGAATTCTATAAGTAAGTTACTCCCTCAGCTGTTAAATTTAAAAAAATACTTCTATAGGAACAAGGGTTCTTGTAAATATATCAGGCTGGTGGCATAAGCCAAAAAATCGAAATCGTTACAACATAATTAAAATCGTTTGCGTTATGTTTTATAAATAATTATTTAATAAACCAAAATAAAATTTAAATAATTAACTCCCTTTTCAAAGAATATTTATTATAAATTTACAAAGTGCAATTTTAGGTCCATTCAAGATATAATTAATTTTGATATATTAATCTTGATCCGTCTCTTTCCTCGTCTGAAATATGAAAAAACCTGACTTCATTCTCAAATCATAGATTCAGTAACAATTATTTAATCTATTAGAAATGTGAAATATATTATCAATTTATTAAATAATATAATTTTAGATGTTAGAAATATTTCACAATGAATTAATTCAGGTTATAAAATAAAATGTTTATTAAATTATAACCTCAGAATAAATACATCAATATTACCTGTGAATATATTTTGTCTCTTCAATATCGTTTTAACTTGTACGTCCATTCAATTTAAAAATTAAATATTGAAAATAATAATAAACAAGTGTTTTTAATTAAGTAATGCACTCTTATCCTTATTTAGAAAATGTATTTCGCTTACACTTAAAAACGAGAATACATACGTGACTTTTATTTTTGCAGCTATTATAGCTTAATAAACAAAAAGTTTGAGGAAGAAAGAAATTAATATTATAATAATGGCAGCATACATAGCAATTTTGGTACTTACAAATGGAAAATAAAAAAAACAAAATTAAATTAACTACCGATTTATATTTTCTATAGTACAGCCAAATTCCATAAAGACTCTACGAATTAATAAAAGAATAATAAAAATATTTACGTAAATGATCAAGTAAATATAGTAAAAACATATAACTGTTTTAAATAGTTTAAAAAGACTTCCGTACATTATATTTATCTAAGTATCACGTCACTCAAAGAGTTAACTATTAAACTTACAAACTTGAAATTTAATGGTTATTAAACTCGGCAAAACTATTTAAAGAACTAAGTTTGACTTTCAGACTCCTAAATGTATCTACGTCTACCACAAACACAAAATTGTTACTCTCAGTAGTCGGATTTCTGAAACCGCAAAGCTTCGGCACTCTCTTCTTACTTACAAGTTAATCGTTGGTTTTACAACATGTATATATATATATATATATATGTATGTATGTATATATATATATATATATATATATATATATATATAACTAACTATTTTACTCAGCCTTAAGAGGGCTGACGTTTTATTTAAAAAAAAACGTAAGGCTAACACCTGAACCCTTAAAAACCTCTATTTCTCTTTATTCCACTATGCACTATACATAACACACAACCGCCTGACGCAATCCTTATTTCACGTACCATCTTCTAACGACGCACGAATATTAAATTGCGATGTGCAATGTGCATTTCCACAGTTGCATTGGCAGCGTGACTGGTGTCATTGACGCAAGCCGCCACGCAGACTGCGTCTCCGGGCTAACTCTATACTCATATTACATGTACAAACTAACTATACTTACGTGCACTACGTTCTATAAGTGTTAACGAAGATATATATGTACACAGTGCCATGCACAATGTTTAGTTAGTGAGAGTATGGAGTCGGCGGTGTGGGCATTTTGACTTGTGCGGTGCCGCCAACCTAATTCCACAAAAGTCAGTAGTAGTCGGCCGTCGGTAGTTATTGCAAAAGTCATTTTCTAGTCTAAAATATTATTTCTTCGGTGCTTAATTTTACTTTCTTGCAAAAAAAATTGGATGAATTACAAAGTAAAACAATTTATATCTGTACATTAAAAATTGTTGTAAAACTAAAAAGAAATAATCGATAATTTTTAAGATTTTTTACCTAGAAGTTAAAAAAAAACGGTTCCTTATAGTATCAGCTTATAATCCATATATTTGTCTATAAAAACCATTTTTACTCAAGTACGACCAGAGGTACGAAGTTGAAATTAATATCAAACAATAACATCAGTCCGCACAAACGTGTAAAAAATTTCTTCAAACGTCTAACTCAATGCAATAAAAAGATATGGCCTTTTAATGAGATACTGAGGTACGGCCTTTTAAAAAGGTACAGCCTTTTAAAAAAATACGGACTTTTAATGAGATGAGGCCTCTGAAAAAGATACGGCCTTTTAATAAAATACGGTCTTTTAAAAAGATACGGCCTTTTAATGAGATACGGTTTTAGATCAAACCATTTTTTTGGGTTTTCATTTTTTTTTGTAAAATATATACTTACCAAGATTTTCAGGGAGCGAGTCCTACCTGCATTTAAGATTGCAGAAGATATTATATATAAATACGATTTTAAATGACCACTGATGCTAACACCTATGTAAACAAAGAAGTTCGCGCAAGATAATAAGAGAATGAAAAACTAGTGTTAAAAATAATTTGCCAGTTAACCCCATTATATTTAGTTACTTCCTTGATACATTTAACTTCTTAAATTGATCAACGCCCTACCACGCAATAAAGGAAGTTTCACGGAGGATAATATTTATTTATATTATTCAGATCTCAGAGATGTGTACACCACATAGTACGAAATCTGGTGAAACTAGTCAGAAAAATAACGTTAAGTGATATTTTCATGTCGTTTTTACTCATAAAATTAACGCCGTATCACATTAAATAAATAACATAACCTGTACAGAAAACTCGTGATCGAATGAACAAGGTAGGTGGAGATATCAAAAGTTTACACTGAGCAGGAATTGGTTTACTTTCTCTGGACGTATCGGGTAGATAGTAGAAATAGAACTATTAAAAACACAAAATTTGCAGAAATGCAACAAAAACATACTCTCTTAGAAGTTGTGAGAAAAATATTTTTTTCATACGAATCATAAAAAAATATTTATTGAAGATGAGTTTCCAAGTTCCAGCGGAATATTAAAAGATATAAATGAATTTAAAAAAATAGTCATTAAATAAAATTTGTCACATTTTTAAAAATAGACTTGTTCAAGTCAAAAAAGTGTTTATGAGTACAATTTTTCACAATTTTAAAAACATAATTGCTGAAGATTACTTTTTAGGTCCAAAGCGGAATACTCGTGGAAATAAATTAATTCCGATAATTCATTATTACATTAAATTTTTGAAAATCTTAAAGCGTATAAACTATTTTTGTTATACTTATCATAATTCCTGTTTACAATTTTAAACACGGACTGATAATTAAAAAGTACCAGGATCTCTGTACAGTGTGGTACCTGGCCAATAATGGTACTAACAAAAAGACAACCGGTGTTTTTATATTTTTTGTCTTTTTATATATGTTTTAAATATACCATTATGTATTATATTTACAATATGTCTGTTCTACGTAAATGTAACAGTATTTAGCATAAATATATAACTTAAAAAGAAATCGTTTTCTTTGCAGTAACGTTTAGGCTATACAAAATCAAGGTTAGGATACATGTTTATAATATTTTAGGATACATGTTATTATTATAAAATACCGAAAACGTTGCTCTTAAGATTTAAGTCGATATTCCAAACTGTTACCATTTACTACTCGATATTAAGAAAAGTGCATCACTAATTCACAGTTATACTTCTTTACGATACGGGTCCAAGCTCACTAAACACTGTGAAGTTAACTAGTAACAACACGAAGTTAAGCAACGAACGCACAGTACAGGCGATGCCATTGTCTACGTCGCTATATACGAATACATACAATTATTTTGCTCGCTCGTGAACGTGGCATCGCATCTCGCGATGTCTCTTAGCACTGATTTATACTCTCATTAATGAATAACGCGTGAAAGCTGATCTCTGTCACAAAGCTGTTAAAATAAAAGCCTGCGCTGCTATGCCTCAAGTCCTCAAAAATTAATTTAATGACAAGTCATTGCACTGTTGGAGTTCATCTCTGAACTGCTTTAACTAAATTTATTTGTGATATTTAAATTCTAATTTGGATAAGGAAATCGCCATCATTGGCAACAATAATTTGTTGACTATGCCAAACATCGTTTTTCGTTGTGTCATGCCACGTCATTTGTCATCAACTAATCGATTCCTGTATGTATTTCTATTCTCTAAAATACTTTTCGAACGATGTGCGGTTGACAACGTCATAACACCCACGTACCGATACATCACTTCGTCATAATGCAAGCTTCGTACTTTCGTAGATTTTGGCCAGCTCGAACCCTGGCGCCAGAGCCCATACAGCTAATTACTTCCGTGTACCGCCACATAAATAAGTACAGACTATTGGTGGACAAACTGATAATTTTGATGTCAAATATTCTTTGCACAACGTAAATAATGTAGAGAAAAATACATATTCTGGCAAATTTCAAACTCAGACCTAATTGGCTACGGTACTGCGCACTTTAACCTGGGTATGGACACTAATAGCGAAACACCTACTCAAATCTCGTTCGTAACTTGTTAAGAATATCAGGCCATAATAAGAGAAATGATCACTCATTTCTAAGTCATTTCGTTCTTGTCTTTCTTTTTCTCAGGAAAGTCCAGAGGTCAAGTTAGAGGTTAATATTAAAATACTAAGGTAAATCGCAGCATAATCCTACAAAAAATCTCTAAACTTCTAAGTCAATGCTATAGAAAGTTGCGACTATTCGAATGTCCCGTACGTTTGGTAATAACTCATTACCAAAACAATTAGAGGTACTTCCCGTTGACTTAGAATCTTAAAATTTGGTAAAAAAAAGGTTTCATAGTAAAAGTCAAGGAAATATCATTAATTTATTATTCTATATAAAAATATTATGAGATAAACTAAATTTCGTCACTATGGTGTATTGGGTTGACCAGGCTTACGAACTTTGAGGGTGCGGTGCACCACGGAGACCCGAGTTCAATTAACCACCGCTCAACATCAGGACTTTTTCAGAATAATTCAAAATAAATCGTTAAAAACAAATTTTGAAAACTTTGATATACTTGAAAAAATCATATTGACTAATATATTAACTGACTGGTTTTACAAAGTTTTACTAAAAGTTTATTACTGACGATTTGAATAACACTTTAAGGATTTTTATTTTTTCATTTTTAAAAATCCTTTAAAGGGTTTATTTTTTCATTTTCTCTACATAAAAGTGTAATTTTAATTCTTCTAACCCTTGGTCCCAACACTATTGGGACTTTTGTCAGTTTCTTTTCTTTTTACATTAAGTGAAGTAATCGCAACACCAGTAATCTCCTCAAATTAATCAAAATATTCACAACTTACACTAAGTATGAGAGACTTCTATAGATTTTATATGAAAATTATGAATGTTTGTGAACAAACGAAAATGTACAAATAAATTAAAGGAAAATATAAAAGAAGCAGGAGCATAATAATGTCAGGAATCAAGATAAAAAGGACTATTTCAGATTCCGAAACGCATCGACAAATAATATTTTTATCATTAACACATTTATCGACGATGACGCGTAGGTAACGTCATTAACGATCATTACAAGTAGCACAAGGCGCATCCTTTGTGACATAAACCACTAAACTTTGGGTTTCGTAAAGGTAAAATGGACCCTCATAAAATCACTCATATGTCTATCTGTCCATCACAACCGATTTTCTCAAGAACAGCTTGACGCAAAAGCTCGAAATTTAGCAAAATAATAAATATATTATTATTATTAAGCCGCATTTACTTCAAATATTAACACTCAAAAATATTCATACGTTAATTTCATAGCTTTTTTTACAGGTAAAATACTTACTGATTCTAAGACTTATAGTAGGTTTGTTTTTTATTATTACAATTTAATTTTTTTTAATTATAAGAATTATAAGATGAAAACAAGATATTCTCTTAACCGACATAATTCCGTCATAAATTGTCTTAATATAATCTTATCCCAAAGCTTGGGCAAAGCAGTTGTATAATTATTGAAACTTTAATAACTTAAAATTTAGATCAATGCTGCATAATACAAAAATGTTAAAACGGAAATATTGTTTTAACTGGTGAATTCTGTAAAACCAGAGGTAACATATAGGCGGTTTCATTGCAATCAGCCCACTAGAAATAAAATTAGCATTTCTAAATAATTAGAGTAGTAAAATATTGCTATAGTTGCATTTTAACCAAAATAAAACATTAAGGAATGAAAACAAACCGAAAGAAGAAAAACAGAACAACAGTATGCACAAGTTTTTTTTCTTGATAAAAGTTCTACGTATATTATAACCGAAAACAAAGAAAGAAACATTGAATTTTAGACAAGTTATAAAAATAAGAATAATTTGAAAATGAAATGTAAATGTATTTTCAAAAATAAATATTCGAAGCTAGTTATAACACAAATCACTAGTTATAACACAAAGAAATATTGAGAATCTTATGTAATCATAAGATTCTCAATATTTCTTCTATTCAGTTACAACATCAATGTAATTTATAAAGAAAAGAGAAAAAATGGCTCACAATGGAAATCAGATGGAAGTTGATAAAAGCTAACCTTGATGACGTGAACTTATTTATATATTTGTGCTACAAAGAGCTAGAGATATTTGCTTGAAATGTATGTCATCTCCATCCTATCTTATCTCCAAAATCAAACAGTATTTTCTACATAAATGAATAGTACGTGTTTCATGGACTACATGACAAAAGTAAAACTTTTACAATGATTTCATCTTTCTTCATTAAACGAGATTAAAGAAAAACTAGATGCTGCAAGATAAGACGCACACACAGTGATAATAATTACGTCTTTCGATGATCAGTATTTCTGTATCATCTTTACAGCCATATCATAGGGATTATTAACATAAATACGTACGCTATAACTCTAATAGACTATAATGTTATTAACTACGGGAGATTAATTAAATATATATTTTTTATTATACATAATTTATTTGTGTGAAAACTTTATCGTGAACTATATTATTTACAAGCCGACCAACAGATGGCGCTAGGATAGCGTTATATAGAGATGAAACGATAAGTTTCGCCTATCACTCAGCATCTTATCTCTATCATTAAAAATAAATTTCACTTCTAAAAACCATCTAATATAGGTAGTATTATATATTACGGACAAAAAAAATGTGGGCATCATAGGACGACTGGCCTGAATTTGTTATGTTTATGTATTGACATATTTTTATTTGATTGAACTGAAAATGAAAAAATAAATATTCAGATAATAAAATATAAGAAACGATTCTAATGCTAGGATAGAAATGACACACACGTAAAGTAGCGTGTGTGTAGTGTAGTAAAGAGGAAAGCGTTAAGTCAGAAAGAACCGACAAAGACGCGAAGCTGGCCGAATGACACATCGCGAAGTACATCAGAACGTTTTAAGTCCCAACCAAACGGTCCATTAAATGTTTCACATCAGAAATCGCAATGTCATAGCTTTTATTCTTTTCGAAATACAATCCACATTACATTTTCAAATAAGTATTTATCTTGATTATCGTAAAGATAACTGAGATTTATCTCGATTATCGTAAAAATTACTGAAATTTATCTCGATTATCGTAAAGATAACTGAGATTTATATTGATTATTGTAAACATTACTGAGATTTATCTCGATTATATTAAAGATTACTGAGATTTACCTCGATTATATTAAAGATTACTGAGATTTATCTCAATTATCGTAAAGATAACTGAGATTTATTTCGATTATTGTAAAGATTACTCACATTTATCTCGATTATCGTAAAGATGACTGAGATTTATCTCGATTATCGTAAAATTGGTTCTTGTATGGAACGCAAGTTAATTTATTTTTTTTAATCTTATTATCTTAAAAAAGAATAAACTGAACAGTAAAAATCGAAAATGGTAATTTTAACGAAACTAAAATCAGTTAATATTACTTTAAGTGCAATATTACTAATTTTCAGTAAAATATTACTTTAAAAAAGCACGACTTTATGCAAGTAATAAATAATTTAATTAATCCTTAATCGTTCATTCTTGTCAGGAGTATAATGTGACTACGGAACATACATAATGCGAAGTAAACTCACAATTGCGTTTTCTTACAGTTTTAACCGAATTTTCGTTTAATAACGATCATAATAAAAGACTGAATATATTTGGCGTTAACTTTGTAGAAATTCATTATTCAAAATGAAATGAAACTACGTGATATAGTATTATTTATGCTTTCTTTAGGTTCTTTACCACGACCTAGGTTTCGTTGTATTACAACATCTTCAGGTGGGATATTAGCAAAGATCTTTGCTAATAGCTCACCTAACGATATTGTCATACAATGAAACCTAGGTCTTGATAAAGAGCTTAAAAAAATAGAAATAATACTATATCACGTAGTTTCATTTAATTGTGAATAATAAAAGACATTGAAGTTGGGTACAAATATATTAAATGACACAAAAGCATAAAAATAATAAGAAAATATAATACAAAATGCATATTCATATCCATTTTACAGTATTCATTAATCTTCCCAACTTTATTTTAATGCCAATAATAATTTAAGCCTTTATTACCCTATTAAAAGTACGAAGAAAGTCGGTAAGAGAAAAAAGTTACCGAGTATATTTGATCGTTTTTTCCAAACTTTTCCAGGACACAAGTTCAGTCGACCGCGAATTTTCAGCGAGCTACAGTAAAGACTAAAATGTGAATAACGTATTTCATAAGCATGTGGATAGATTAAAAAGTTAAAAAAATTTGCATTAATTGTACAAACAACACTAAGTTTATGAAAAATTCAGTGAAATAAATTTATTTATTTAAAGTACCTATTTGATGAAATTTTCACTATGTTTGCTTGAGTAATTTAGTTAGACCGTAACTATATTATTAAATGTATTTACGATAGTTAGATTTCTTTATCATATTAAAATTGTAAAATAAAAATTAAATACCGAAATTGAAAATATAAAACTGTAAAATTGTGCTGTACACAATAACTACATCATGAATTATTATGCAAAATTTTAAAAATTAGAGATATATATTTTAATTTGTAACTAATTTATAGTACTAATTCAGTTTTGAAAGTAATACCAAAGGTAATAATATTCCTGAAGCACTATTTAAAAAAATGCTTATTTTCTGAAAAATTGCTGATAAATTATATTTTTGACCCCCGGATGCTTATCGAATGAAAACTGGTGTTTTAAGAAAGTTAAATATATAAACAATTTCCCGCAATCCGCAATCGTTTTCCATAATCTTTAAAAATACTGAGGGGACACATCGTGAAAAAGTAATGTAAATGAGAATAACCAGCGACCCGCCCAAGCTTTTAATGGTACGTTTTAGAGTAGAAAAATATAGTGTCCAAAATATTTTACTCTATACCATATGAAGTGTCTTTCTCCCGGATACCGAAACGACCTGTACAAAGATTTCGCACGGGTACAATTAAATTAATTGATTAAGATTTTTATGTATATTTTTTCTTTCGTGTTGCCATTATGACCATACCCCCTCCGTTTCCCCTCTTCACGTGCATATATATCCCATCGAACGAGACTAAAATGCGCATTTCTAATTTTTTTTACTTTGAAGAATCTTTCAATTTGTCTTAAACTACTATACAAATTATTAAGTGCGAAAATTCAATTACAACGCATCGAAAGTCACTAAAATGCGCATTTCTAATTTTATTTACTTTGAAGAACCTTTCAATTTGTCTTAAACTACTATCCTAATTATAAAATGCGAAGATTCAATTTCAACGCATCGAAAGTCACTAAAATGCGCATTTATAATTTTATTTACTTTGAAGAACCTTTCAATTTGTCTTAAACTACTATCCAAATTATAAAATGCGAAGATTCAATTTCAACGCATCGAAAGTCACTAAAATGCGCATTTCTAAATTTATTTACTTTGAAGAACCTTTCAATTTGTCTTAAGCTACTATCCAAATTATAAAGTGCGAAGATTCAATTTTTCTATTGAAAACGCTTAAAATGACTATGATATTTATTTTAATGCCGATCAATAAATTGACTTAAACACCATCAGTCTGGCCTGGGCACATTTTCAACTTAAAACTTTTATCGTGGTTTATCCATAAAAAAATGCTGCCGCAGCTTTTTTTTGGACTTTTTTAAGACTTATATTTCCCCCTATATATCTATAATAAGACTATTATAAATATATCTAGTATAGTATAATATTCTTATATAATATAATATATATTACATAAGACTTTTATAGTTTTAGCTAAAACTATTATAAATATATCTATAATAGTTTTAGCAAAGACTAACAAGACCAATGACATTTTTACGTTGATAACTATACCTCAAAAATTATACAACAAATGTACGTACTATATATAGCCTATGGTTATCTGGAGACTACACGTTACTATACTATATAAATACCATCAATTTGTATATCAATCGGATTAGTAGTTTCTGCGTGAATCCCTAAGAAACAAACAAAAAAACAAACTGTCTTCTTTATTATATTATTAGCATTACCAAGATACTGCGAACTACCCCATATTAGGCATGATATTATTTAGTAACACAATATATAAAACCCGCAAATATCTCAATAGATAGCTCAAAATATTTATATAGAAGTTTTAGAGTATTCACACAATATTTTTAGTGCCAAGTGTTGCGTGGGATACTGGTTAAAAAGACTAGTTATAAGGATTTTAATAAATTTTAAATAACATCTCTTCGGAAAAATGTTAAAAATCTACAATAAATTATATTCCCCCTTCTCCCCTATTTCCAAAACTTCTGAATCTAAAATTATAAAAATAATAATGCTTCCAGAAGCCTATTTAAAATTTATAGAAAAACTGTAGTGAAGATCGGATAGTTTCTGAGAAATTTGCGATATTTTTAAGCGTGTGAAGGAAATACTAGGTATTTTATTAATATGAAAAATAAAATTAATATTTCTACTTAGTTTAATAGAAATAACTGCAAACTTTTACATATGCCTATAGGTGTATGGTACCCTGGTACCGTGATTCTACTCGTGGTCAACATGTTTTATTTGTAAATAACTTTGGTCAAGAATGATTAATTTATTTAATTACGTCTACTTACTAAATTAATTTATTTAATTAATAGCCATTTGCCAAAAGACGTTGACAACGTGGAATTTTAACACGAGTCGCAATCCAAACTTTGCCACTTTTAAAATTTATACCAAATTATATTTCTAAATTTATACCAAATATATTTTTATTCTCAATATCGCGGAATTTATTAATATTTATGCGCCTAATAAGCTATGACTCATGTTATACCAAAATATCCTAATCATAGAAAAACAAATAGCTTAAATATAAAATTATTTGAAATTGGAAGCAATTTTATACAAATTAGAATACAAGTAACAATAATGACAGCACAAAAATGGCGGACTAGTGACGTTTTGAATGTTTGTTAAAAGAAAGTATCAAATTGTTATGAAAACTGTCATAAAATTGCAATCCAAATTTGAAATTCATAATTTATATGGCGGTCATAGCAACGTTACAACGTTGTTACTATTTTCTGGAAAAATATGTTTTAACTTGCTACCTATAGTTTGATAACTTTGACGATTATATATTAACATAATTAAAAAGAAATATGAATATTTTGATAGGACGCGGTACAGCTATGTAACTTTTTTCACTGGCCGCTAAACTATTTGATACATAAAAAAATAATAAAAATTTTAATCAAAGTATCGAGCTGTTTTTTCACTCGGCGAAATATACATTTAGCTGCCCGTACTTCCGCCATTATATTGCTTCTTTTTAATTTTTAAATACCAACCCGTCAATTTCTTTTCATTCGGAAGAAAAAAAAATGATGGAAGTAGAATACCATAAACGCGGACGCCACCGTCGCTTTCCCGCGCTTCGCTCATTATGTCACAATGGTTGCTGGCAACACACAAGTAGGCATAATGCAACAGTATGACTCGTTACGTGTAATTTGTAGAGCGTAATTGCAGTCGCATTACTTACTTGCACGCGACGTCTCTTTTATAGAGGATGACATTTTTTAAATGCGATTAAATTCATGCAATCTCTCCATAATGGCTGAATTCTAATTCAAGTTTTATCATAGACAATTGCAACAGTTTAAACAGGCAACTATTGCTAATATAATAAAGATGGAAATGTCTATAATGTTTGTAATTTCGTGCGAACGAGAAATTGTTCCCCGCGGTTTCATCCGCGTAGAATTATCTTAGTTATGCTGCGCTCCCCCCATAGTCACAACGCTTCCGTTCCGTTCGCCAAACGACATTGATTGTCAAAGTCGTAATTATATTGGCGGGAATATTAAGGATGGTATAAACGAACCGCTCCCTCTCTCTCTCTAACTTCCATCGTTTAAGCAGTGTATTCCGATGTTTGTTAACTTTTTTATTAATACTCTTTTGTCATAAATTTTAGCAAGATAATGTTATCCTATAATCTTTCTCATAGTATGGGTTTCCTAAAACAAAAATAATTTTTGAAATGAAACATGATTTCATAGATTAGCGCGGATAAACAAACGAAGCAAACAGAAAACTACTCTGCTTTATCACTTTTCTACTCATGAGAATTGTAACATGGTGATACGCAGCATATAATATTCCTTAAAGTATGGGCTTTCTAACAAAAAAGAATTGTTGAAATCAAACATGTAGTTCTAAAGCAAACAAAAAACAAACAAAGCAAACAAAAAACGTTTCTGTTTTGTCACTTCTGTGCCTATATGAATTGTAGGTTGATGATAATCTTCCTCATAGTATGGGCTTTCAACACAAAAATACTTTTTTAAATCAAACGTGTGATTCTAAAGACGTGTGACATAAACAAACAAACAACGCAAGCAAAAACGTTTCTTCTTTATCACTGCTCCATTCCTACAAATAATAACCTGAAGATAGGTTAGATTAGGTTAGGTTAACTTATAATCTTTCTGAAAGTATGGGCTTTCCAACAAAAATTTTTAAAATCGGACATATGATTCCAGAGATTACACAAACACAGAGATACAAAGAAACGAAACAAGCAAAAACGTTTCAGCTTTATCATTGTTCTACTCCTAAAAATCATAACCTAAAGATGAGTTAGGTTAGGTTAGGTTATCCTATAACCTTTCTGAAAGCATGGGTTTTCTAACAAAAATTTATGAAATCGGACGTATGATTCCAGTGATACAAACAAACAAAGCAAGCAAAAACGATTCTGCTTATCACTGCTCTACTCCTACAAATCATAGCTTGAAGATAGGTTAGGTTAAGTTAGGTTAACCTATAATCTTCCTTAAAAAGAGGGCTTTTCAAAAAAAAAATTCTTAAATCGAACGTATGATTAGGGCAAACAAACTTTTCCTCTAAAAATATTAGTATAGATAATATGAAATTTTACGTTTCTCTCAACCTGTCTGGTCGGCCATCAAACCGTCTATTTCAATTTTGTACATTTGTTTGCATTATAGCAATTTATTTTGACTCGCAAGAAAAATCAAGTTACCGAAAAAGAGGATCCATACAACACGCATTAGCATTGCAAATTGCAGGTAGCATTCGGCAAGCTAGTTACGTCCTAAGGGATAAAATCATACCGATGTATCTAAAGCAAAATATCGTTGATGGCTGCATATTACCGGTTGCAACATATGGCCTGCTAACTACGGTGATGATCAAAAGAGCAGCAGAGCAACTAAGAGTTACTCAACATTTGCAACAGTGATCTACGTGTACGCCTCAATAATTGAAGCCTTGCTTTAGATGTAGCAGTTTTCCTTATAGAAAAGTAAGCTCTTAAATAAACAAAGACTTTTACAAAAAGCTTTTGATGAATGTTTAGAAATGAGTAAAAAAGACAGTACGAACACCATTCGACGGAAAAGATATATGTAAAACATACTAACAAATATTAGATAAGTGTATTAATAACTAACTATATTAAACTGCAAGTATTATTAGAGTAAAAGTTTTATGATGCTCTAACTATCAGAGAAACAGACAGACAATAAGTCCCTTGGTGAACAATAAGTCAAGACAAAAGTTAGTCTAAATTCTCATGTGGACTCCAAGCGTCATTAATATATTAAAATAAAAATATATTAAAAGACCTTGGATGAAATACTATTTTCGATTTCGTAAATTTCGACCAGCTCTAATATTAAGAACTAAAATTATTCACTTCTAAGCGTTTTAAAAATTAATTTCAATTCAATTCCATAGACGGTACGTATTAAAGATCACAGCTATGATTAAAAGCATCGTAAGTTTGTAAGCGCTATCCTAATTTATGAAATTTAGTAATCTAATTTAACCAATGAAATGAGTATTAAATATACCTAACGATTACAACTTGAAAATATCCTGTTTCAGTAGAATAAAATAAACGCGAGAACATGCGAATTAGGAATGGTTTACGAAATAAGCTGGGCGCTTAAGTGGTCATTTGGTGGCATTTGCGGAGTGAACCGTGTGAACGCCGCTTAGTCGTATCGTCCGAAAGATGCAAACGATGATGTTACGTGACCGCGTATACCAGATAATGGCAAGTCTGGCTACCGGAACAATCAATGGGTCTGTCAGAAATCCAAAAAATAACTATCAAATATGGGGCAAAGTGAATGTCCTAGTGATGAATTTTACTGCAATGCTAAAAAAAATGCTAAAAAAACTATTACCGCTGGATGCCATATGTTTATATATCTCATTTTATTTCTAAACTATAGGCTATAAAAACCAAATACACTTTGAAGTCCATAAATATTTATAAACGCTACACAATTCTATTTTATATTTTGCATAAAATTACGAGGCATTCCTAAATTTTATACCCAGAAATCGATTAAGTTTGCAGACAGACTTCGTTCGTTATTAATTAACGCTTTCAGTACTAAAAGCATAAATTTTCATGGTTTCCCCAGTGACTAACTGCCTAAATACAAGTGTTGACTTACTGGAATACTCCTGCATTGTAACGAGTATTTTATAAACTAAAGGCATTATTCTATTGAAATGATAGTTTCTATGTACAACCAACAAAGTATTTTTGTCAAAAAATTACATCGAATTATTACAAAAAGCAGTTCAGCCACAAGGTTGGGCAGAAAGTACTAACTAGTGTGCTAGAACACTAAGCACAGGTAAAAACTGATCTATCTGCAGATATATACTTGAAAATGTCCTTATTTCGTTTCAGCAATTCAATTACTAGAATTAGGAAATGCTACCAACCTGCATGAGAATTTCCAGATAAATCTTTTACTTTTCACTCATCGCCATCACCATAAAATAACAACATATTAATTTATATGCAAAGGTCATTCTCAGAAATCTCATCCAGGCTCTGCTGTTAGCAGATAGCTTGCCAATCCTTGCCGTTAATAATCTCAAGGCTGCTATCTACAGCCTTATTCTCTTCTGCTTCCAAATGGTTTAACTAAACATGTTCGTTTAACAGCATTTCTTCCATTCTTTCTAATAATATATGCAGCTACTTGAAGACGATTAATATTTGTACGTTTAATAATATCCGAGTCTGCGAAGATTTTATCGACTTCAAAGTATCTTTGCTTCTTCGTAATGTATTCCATTACGCCCCCAAGAATGCTACGAAGGAATTTTCATTCCAAAATTACAAGCTTATATTCATAATTCTCTGTTGCAAAAATAGTAAGCACCGGTTTATTTTAATCTATGGGCGGCGCCCTATTATATTCTTAAATTTCTCTCTAGTACTGTTACAAGCTGAATATGACTGATCACGTCATTTCGTCTATCGTTTTTGACGATAGTAGCAAATATAGAATCTGAATCGCTATCAGTTTATAACTTTAATAAATATGTAAACTTGAATTTCCCGTTTCATAATTTCATTGTAACTAGGAATTATTGTAACTCAGAAAATATCTGTCAGGTCACGAAAATCATAACGCGTTTACAGAGTCGAGCATAATCTTAACACCGCCATAGAATTTAGTTGCGCTAGGCTCTTACAACCCGATATCACCTTACACTTTTCACTAAATATTCAGACGAAATATACACAAACAAGTTACGGCTATGAAAAACCCACACATTAATACTCCGGGCATGTAAAGTTGCGGCCGCCTGAAGCGCGTGCGTCGGTTCCGAAAAATGACAACGCTTAAGCGGAAGCACGCGTGCCACGCCGAATCTCATTATGCAGTTAATTAACTTCAGTATATTTATGCCGTAACGAGCTCAAAATAAACTGTTTTTTTCTAACTTTCAGTTTATGTCCCTAATGCTCTTGTTGAGAAGTCGGCGCTCGGCTCGCTACAGCGATATTCTGTTTCATGCATATATAGTGTCGCTTTTAGTTTTAAACGCTATAGAACGTTAATAACAGGTTAGGATTTACTATAAAGTATTATTCGGATATATTCCTAACGTCAGTAGAAAATACACCGTGTCGAATTGAAATGATGTATTGAAAAAAAAACGTTTACAGCGATTTTCATCTCATGGCTTTTCTATAACTTAAACAATAAATTATGTTATACTACCTTGATCTGAATTATGTTATACTCATTTTTCCTCGCGACTTTGCTCCTGTGTTATTTTTTCTTAACGCAACGGAGTATTTTATTTTTTCAATATTAACCAATGGCCGGGATATAAATATACTTATATTTTACATGAATAGTTGTAACGGTGTCGAGAATTTCTGTTCATCAGTTCTTAAACCACTGTAGTAGGTAATGAATACGTGTGTGAGAATAACTGGATTTTAATTCTGTTATGGAACATTTAGCTCTAAACTGCAAGTATTATTAGAGTAAAAGTTTTATTTAAATCAGTCCATTTTTTATGTGATGCTCGAACTATCAGAGAAACAGACTGTCTGTTCCTAATATAAGTTCCTTAGGGAACAATAAATCAAGACAAAATTTAGTCTAAATTCTCATGTGGACGCCAAACGTCACTCCAGTGAAGTTATCATTCAGATTGATCCTATTGTTTTTACGTAATGTTCCAACGAACAGATGAACAGGCAGACAAACATTTAAAAAAAGTTTTTGGTTTCGGTCCCAGATATTTCCTGGAGAAAATTTTTTTCAAAAAAACAATAAATGAATTATTTTCTTTTCACTTCACATACCCGAATTTTGATCGTCATTTGAAGTAGGTAGAACATAAAGTTACACGCAAAGCCCATTTACTTTCATCATAAATATATTACAATGAATACTTACTAAACATATATAAAAGTGGAGCCAAAAATAGTCAATAGGTATTATACTGAAACATAGTATTAACTTTTTTCTGAAAATTTTCTATAATTTTCACCCATGAATTAAAAAGATAGTGACGAATTCTTTTAAAATTAACTCTTAATTTTTTTTTCTTTACAACAGTAATATTTATAATCGTATTTTTGTATTTTTCAGAAATTTTCCGGCGTTATTTGAAACCTTAAATTATTTTCAGATACTGCTAAATAGTAAGTAATTATATTTACATGCAGGAAGATTTCTAGATTACTTTGCAATTGAATGCATATCTGAATTACATTATAAAGTATGGTCTAGCGTACGTATAGATACCATAACAAAGATAAGTAAAATTATGGGAAGATACTTTATGGCATATAATACCAACATCATCAGAACTTTGAAACTGATTAAGATATTACGATGAAATAAAATCTAAATTAGTCTCAAGGACCATCTACAAACTATTTTCAGTAGTTTTCGAATTAAATCCATTCATACGGGCAGATGAACAGACAAAAATGTGTAAACGGAGAAAAAGCTGAAGATTCTAAACTCATAGACAGATACATCAATGTTATTTACTTTATTGATAAAAACTCGTATTTTATCATGTGGTAATTCTTAAATATTGTTAGTGCCACATATTTTTATCAAAATTTAATTAAATCACTGCTATAATACTGAATACAGCCAAAACGACAGCGCACTTGACCAATAGGACCAAAATTGTCTAAAAAATTACCTTGCCCATTACGTTCATTTGATAGATTAACTACTGTATTCATTTTTTTTAATGTAAAGTTTATATTCCAGATGTAAAGGGTATATTCCAAAAAATCATTTCTTAAATGTAAAGGTTATATTCCAAATTTAAGGGTATATTCCAAAAAATCACAGTCGAAAATTAATGTATAGTGGAATGAAACATTGAATTTTATTTATGTAATAAACAATATCAGCTTCATTGTTGAGCACATTGAACTGATTCTGATTCATGCAACATTTGTCTAGAAACAAACCGGAAGTGGAAAAGCTTGGTTCCAAACATTAAAAACTGTATCTTAATCGATTAGTGAAAATGTATATCTACTTAATTTTTTACGATATTCGTTTCCTGTCAAAAGTAACTCCATTTTAAGCATATAGTCTGAAATTAATTTCCTTTAAAATTAAATTTTTTTGACAAAATCATTATTTCGATTTTTAAAAAGCATCATTGTTAATTAGTTATTATGCACGCTTACTTACGTCAGTTTACAAAAAAGAACTTTTAATATACGCATAAATTTTTCAATTTGTACAAAAACTAAATGATTCGAACACTATATCTTAAACCTTGACCGAAACGAGCGAACAAAACAATACTAAACAGCTTCCTAATTAATTCAATTGGTTTGAGGCAACATTATGGCAAACATTTTGCCGGGTCATTAGAAATAAGAGCAGTATTTTACAGAGGGTGGTTGCGGTGCTTGATTTAAATCTAAATTAGCCACGGTACTAATGTATGCGTGTCAGCATCGCGTTAAGTTCGATTACGTTCTCTCGCATGACCGATGATCATAAAAAACCATTCTTCGCCAATTTTACGCGTAAAGTCAAAACAATATATTATTATTTTTTTATTAGCGTGCCCTTCCCATCTTGGTAAGATACGATTGAGTAAAATATGATAGTTAATGATGAAACAAGATATTTATAGAATGAATTCGGTTTTGTTTAAATTATTTTCGTCGTGTTCTACTCCTCTCTTTGAAAGTAGTGAGTGAAAAAATACTGCATGATATTAAAATCAAAAAGTAACTGTAGATACGATGATAGAATTAAACTAACCAGCGTACTCAATGAACCTGACTACTTGACACATTACCACTGAGAGGCATAATATTTGCTAGGGACAAATAAAGACATTAAATCTATGTCACACTTGAGAAATTAGTATTAGGTATGATTATGTACCTAGTTATATATGGAACGAATTTTTTTTTCAATTGTCGTGATGTAATACTTGGAAAAAGCCGTTTTATTGACACATTTAAGAGATCATCAACCTCCATTGTTTATAGCCATTTCTTCTTAGAATTTATATTAACAAAATGAAAAAAAAAAGATTAATAATTACTTCGTTAACTAAAGTGAATACTAAATTAAAAGATTTTATTGTAATAAATAAATCCAAATATAATGCAAAGCTTTTTGAAGCCAGTGTTTGCGTAGACGCATTTAATTTTATTAAAAATATTCGCGCTTCATTAGGGAAGTCATTGTAAGGTATTGATGCAATCTCTACTCATTTGAGAGTTGAACATAACATCGCACATGTCATGGTGTGAAAGGAAAAGAATCACGAAGAAATGTTATCTTTAGTAATTAGATTTTTAATGAGTGGTGATCTCATATTTCGTTCACTCATTCATATAACGTCATTTCTGTTTTTTTTTTAATTTGCCTCACGTATAATTAAGATGTGTTTTTACAGTCACAAGATGGCAGGATTCAAACCTTTGTGGTTTCCTTAGGGCTTACGATAAAAAAGATATAAATACAGCTGAATATATTTCCTACGATTATCCTATTTATTGCCTTTTATATTTTTTTTGGTTAAAAATTAATAACGCCGTCAATTAGTAGCTACCGCTAGCTCAAAAAAGACGCATGCGAAAAATAAAATCATTGTACACAGCCATTCTAGTTAGGTGGTCTGATCAATGGATGAAATCCGAATTAATACTGGAATAATACTAATATTTATTATTTCTGTATCAACATAATTTTTATCATACATTACCAAACAAATATAAAACATGTTTTCTTTCAATTATAATGTGAGCGATCAAGATAATATGATTAGTCTATAAATTGGTTACACACCACAAGCGATGTCGCTACTCGTGTATTGGTGATTTTACGACTAGTAAATATCCATGCTCGCGTGGCGGGATTTTGTAAATAGGTCCTCAATAAAAGAAAAAATATTTTTGGTCTAACTTTTTTTACAGATGCCCCAATGCTTTAAAATATGTATCACCGGCTTTTTGTTTGCTGAATGGTTCAGGTGGATTTTCTATTAAGATTAGAAGAGATTAGTCTAAAACCCACCTTTATCATCGCAAGATCTAACTATAAAATATACATGTTGCGTCATATTTTGACCTATTGCAATAGCAAAATTTTATTAATAAACAATTTCTTCGTATAGGAATAATGTTATTTCTCAGATTGAATGGGTTAAAAGTGTTAGTTTTAATCCTGAATTATGTCCGTGTCAAGTTTTAGTAAAATCTTTTGTAACGGTTTATACGTGAAAGAGTAAAAAACATTTAAACAAACTATTCGCGGTGTCAGCATGTCAGGCGTGCGAAGCAAATAATATCATAGCCTATGGATTGCTTGGCCACACGAAATTTGGTAGTGATTTGTTTGCTTAATCGCAAAGTCATTGGGTAACAAACATTTAAATTTTCGCGATCACAATACTAGTGGTATGAAAAAACCACGGACACTAAAATATAATATAATAAACCAGAGACCTTTAAATATAAAGTTAGACCAAAAGTAGAGAAAAAAGAGGGCTTATTTCATCGCATATATTTCATATATTTCATTACCCAACAAATGCACGCGCATGCTTACTTTACGCATATATAAAGTGCGTAAAGTAAGCATGCGCGTGCATTTGTCGGGTCACGACGTTCATATAAAGCGCTTTAGTGCGTTATTTATCAAGTTATTACCATAATAACCGTAATAACTTGATAAATAACAAAATATTGGAAAAAAATAATTACATTATTATGTATGAGTAACTTATATCGACAATTATTTTTTTGCGCCTGCAACGTTCATATAGAGTGCGTTATATTATTATCATAAAGACTTGATAAATAACAGAAACGTAAAAAAAAAGAATTATATTTTTAAGTATGTTAAATATAACAAACTTTATCAACAATTGTTTTTTTTTTGCTATCATTAATAAATATTTTTATTGCAATTTAAACTTTAATTATTAAATTGTTTATAACCAAAAAAGTATAGTATCAGTAACGTAATGGCGTCGATTCTCGCCAGCTCGTCGAGCGGAGTTCATATGATGTTTGTAATCGGATAGCTAGAATGCAGCAGATCAGTGAAGCAGCAGCGCTACTGATGTGATAAGCTACGTATTGCGATCGCCATCCAGTCACAGTGTGTCTATTATGGGATATCATTTGACGTTAATTTTGTAGAAATTCATCTTAATAAAGAATGTCATACAAATCGCCCACCTGATGATTAAGTACAGATTGTCTTACAAAATTCCCACCTAAAGATATTGTCATACAGCGAAACCTAGGTCGTAATAAAGAATTTAAATAAAGCGGAAATAATACTACATCACGTAGTTTCATTTAATTGTGAAAAATTTAATCTAATACGGGAGTTACCTCCAATGATACGCACATTGAAGAGACCTGTGTCCTGCAGTGTACTGAGATAGACTGTTGATGACAGACCTCATCAGTAACATTTCCGTTTTTTTCATATTTTTCCGACCGGTATTCTTCTTAGATCATAAAAAAGAAATAACAATTGGTCTCCGGGAAAAACGTCTGTGACAAGCAGAGAGACACTGGGATGGTTCAAAGACCAACAATTAAATATTAATAAATATTATAACGGAAAAGAGAGTTTTTTTTATTTATTTCAACTGATCTCCATAAAACACGTATAGCCTGTATCATGAAGACGAATATAGGAAAATTTTTCATCAGGAAATAGAATTGTTTTTGGCAAATAAAACAGGAATCGGGCGAATCCGCGGATTAAATAACATTCAAGATGCAAGTTACAAAATAAAGGTTCATAATTTATTGAATGGTTACATCCAATTTATTTATTTTCCAAAAATAACCATTTTTTCTAAAAAGTCCTTTTCCGTACAAACTGCAAAACTTTGGAATCAACCAGATCCTGAAATCAGGAATCCTCCTCTATAAATGTTGTCAAAAGTTGTCTGAAAAATCAACCATCTCGTAACCCCTTAGTCCTACCCTTCCTTGAATATATCTTGTTCCCCTTTCCTCAACAACGTTATACCATTATTTATTTTCTAAATATTTTATTTTATATTGTGTTTTATTTGGATTTTTCTGTAAACATAGTAAACTCAAATTTGTTAATTTTGTAACAGAGTTCATTATATTATATACATATAAATATATCTTGCACATTACTAAATTCTCGTTTTTGACCATTATAGGTATTTGTGAGAATTTTCGTGTAGCTATGAATCCGCCAAATTTATATAAAACTTGTGTGTATAAAAATTAAATAAATTAATTAAATTTTTGAAAACAGATTGCTAAAACATACTAATGACGTAATTTATTTCTAATAAGTTTTTTTCTATTTTGAGAACCTCTAAAATCAAATTGTAAATAAATATCTTACTGCCAATATTAAAGTAAATTGATTAGTTACATAACATAGCAAGAACTTACTAACAAACATATTAATGCAGATATTTGATATTACTTTAAGATACAAGCTAATGAGTAGTGAAAAAAAATTGAGAAATCTTTAAAACTGACCGAGTTGTAAAAGGTTAAACTTAAAGTTTAGACAAGGACGGCAACACGAAATTGTGATGTCACTCATTGTATTCTCCGAGACCGAAAAAGACAGAGCTATGTCCTCACTTTCTATTAGAACCATTAAAAGAAGCTCAAATCTAGTTTACTTATTAATTCGGTTATCAATTTTTAATTAGACTTTATTTTCATGACTATTTACCAAATACAGAAAATTTAGGAGTCAACTACCCTATTGAATTTAATATTTCGTGGTTAACGGTATATACTATATATATATATATATATATATATATATATATATATATATATATATACAATAGATGGTAGTTATTTCTAAAATTGGCTTCATTTCAAAAACAAAATTTATTCTATATTTAAGTTTCTTAGATGAAAGACGCAACGTCAATAAAGCAAAATAATGTCTGATTTCATTTTTTAGGAAAATGATCATGGATGGATCCAGCGTCAGTCAGAGTATTTGTAATTTCCGGTGACATGGAAATTTCTTAAAAAATTCTTATTCACCATGTTCCATATCATATTTCGATTATTTTAACTATATTTATGTTATCGAAAACTCCATATATTCTTTAAAATCGCAATTCGAATAAAAGACACGGATAAAAAAAAATTTTCACCATTAATAATATTTAATTTTATCCTCAATTTCAAAAATATTTTCCACAACTTTGTCCTATAGAAAGTGTGCCACATTCACCGTGAACAACTATTGACAACTCACAATAGGTTTTCACAATAATTCTCCCGCATCAAACGTAACCTTTGTAATATTCACTCCTCTCCAGCGCGGCAGATGAACGACAAGATATTGAAAACTCTATACGCTCTTCAAGAAACCCGTTGTGTTTTATTATGCTCTCGACGCGACGTGGCAACCGCAAGTCAGAGGAAATAACAATGCATCAGCCGCGAGTCGCAATTCAATTTAAGCGAATAGCCTCTCGAATAGAAGATTTTACAAATATAAGTCCCACTTAGCTTAGACCTCCTTATTACAATGCGTTATTTAAATATTTGAAGGCTGAAGATAATGTCATTCATAATATCATTTTAAATGCACATTTCGGTGGTCTAATAACAAACGCAAACACGAACGTTAATGGTTCTAAAACAGATAAAAAGTAAACATGTAAAGGACTAAACTTAGGGGCGATAAGTAACGACCACTCTCAATATGAGTAATTGCCCATTAAGCTTCGTTTAACTCGTTGTACGGATAATTATCCATCTGAGTATATGTTCTGTACAATCAACTACACTATGCATGTTTTAGTGGATAGACACTCAGTATTCATTGGCTCCTACTTGATTTAGGTATACATTTTCAATCAATTTAATGCTGTTTGAAATATTCACAATAGAACCATATTTGTAAATTTGAAGACCTATTTTATCAGAGATAAAGTACTCAATTACAGGTTAACGTCTAACTTCCAGAATGTTAGGCATTAACCTATACACAATTGGGGAAAACAGGATTTTCGGCAAATTTTTTGTAATAATTTATAGATCATCGGTAATATATATATACATAATCCAAATACCACTCACCGACTTACTCATCACAAATCCTTCAGAGCTATAAAACCTACAAACTTAAAACTTTACGAATATGTTTTTCTTGGCTTCTAGCCTTCTAGACACTCTTTAAGAAAGAATTTTTCGAAACTTAATCCGTTATTATTCGAAAACTAATCGCTTATAACTAATAAGTGAGAAAATTGGATCTAAGATGGAATATCGAAAGAAGTAAAGTTGAAGACCTGAGAATTTGTGTTTAGATGCTCTGAACATAAATAATTATTGTACAAAAAAGAACTAAAATGCAGGTATAAGCCTTTTTTGGACAAAGCTGCCTGAAGCAGGTACTTTGTTACAAAATTTCAACTGTTGCTTAAGATGTACCAATACTAAATCATATTCTATTAGGTTTAATAGAAAATAAATTCCTTGCCTAATTTACCATATCATTATATACGTAGACATATGTATAGTGAGAGAAGATAAAAATTATTTTAAAACATAAAAAATATCTTGTCATGACTTCTTTCCGGTTTAGAACACAGGGTTCGTCTGAACAACCCTCATGCATTTTGCATGAAACGCAAGAACTTTAAAATATTAGGTTGAAGAAACAACGAAAATTAGCCATCTGCTGCACTTAATATAAATTGCTGTCTGTTAGACCATAATGTTTCTTATTCTTTATAATAACTTGATCGTGAAAATAATGACATACAAAATAAACGAAAGTTAGAAATCATATCTGCCTTAATAAAAATTACCCCAAGTTCTTTAAGTATAATTTAAACTACTCCTATTAATTAAGAACTACTTGTGACAGAATTCTAGTTAAGTCGTTCAAAGATTACAAATAATTCATAGAGTTAGTGTCTTGAAAATAGGGTGAACATACTAACTTTCACAAATCTATAAGTGGCGAACAAAACAACGTCGGATATTTCGTCCGTAACCCTGGATACATAAATTATTAAATTAAAGACTCTTATTAAATTAAAATGAAACACTAAAGATTAATTTAAATTTTTCACAGCAAAGCTAATAAGAAATATTATTCATGATAATATAGAAAACTATTATAATATTTCATCTACTGCATAAAAAATACAATTCCAACCTACGTCCTTAATTTAAACTCTGAAACTGCAGTCAATCACTAAGATAAGTAGCCAACTTTATAAATAAAATCAAAAGTAAAAATGAATTTTGATTGGACATATATTTTCGTATATTATCGTAATATTATGACTAGATAACGTTTTCAAAAACTTTGAATTAAAACTCCTACGTGTTTGAAAATTTCTGAGAAGTCATAAATTTGTATTTAGTCTTAACCATTCAAGATACAGTTTCTAATTTTTGTTTTTTAATAGAAAATAGCTTTATTTAAAATCCCGGTCACATTTTAAAAAAATTACACAAGACAGCCTAGGTGCTATTAAAAAGACAGCAGTGTCCAGGAAAAAGTGGAGGGAATGCAAGACATTAAGTGACCTTGGACTTAATGTAAACAAAATGTAAATAATTCTTATACACAAATATCATGTAAAATGCTGTCAGTCTTGTTGTTACTAAATAGCTTTTGCAAAAAGACCAGGTAACCGAAACTTTTGAAGATACTAACCGTTAGAAAAAAAATTATTTGTGGAGGACTGCAATGTTAGCAAAATTCCAGAAACCGATATGCTAGATGTCTTAGACGGGTAATCCTATTGCCACGATTAATTTCTTCTTATTTAATTACAACCCCTTTTACACGTCAACTTCTTTACGGTTAGCATATTTTTATTACTAAATTAGGATCTTAACTTATATCTAGAATCTAAGGAATACCCGGTAATCCCATAACATTAAGTACTTGGCTAAGAGTAATAAAAATTTAACGTTATATCTTTTTCATCTACCAAGTTAATTTAACTACGGTATAAATTTAAGTTACAGTTACTGATTACTATTAGTATATGCAAGAGAAACCAATAACTGGGTAGAAGTGCTCATAGTACAATATGGTTAACTTCAGGTGTTCATTTCTGTTTTATAACTCCAGTAATTAAGAGACTACTTATATTGTACCGTCGATCGTACCGTTGATCTCTACTAATCGATTTTATCAACATAATAAAAATGAATACCAATATGACCTGAATTTTCCGTTTAGCGTTTTAGTTCTACTTAGTTAAGAATTTAAGTTTGTTTTTCTTATTTTTATATATATATGTTTTTATGCTTTTATTAATTTTATTAAGCTTATTGTCGATTTCTGTTTTATAACTCCAGTAATTAAGAGACTACTTAGATTGTAGGTATATTTGTACCGTCGATCATTCAAAAATTAACTAATCGATTTTATCGACATAATAAAAATTAATACCAATATCGCCTGAATTTTTCGTTTAGCGTTTTAGTTTTACTTAATTAAGAAGTTAAATTTGTTTTTCTTATTTTTACATCTATGTTTTTATACTTTTATTCATTTTATTAAGCTTATTGTAGATTTGATAAATTGTTTTAATTTTTAATTTAAAAGAAAACATCTGATTCTTTTTGATTATTTCTTTAACTCGTTTTTTAACTCTCTGTAGACAACAATGTGTTCATAACTCTGATAATTAAATAAATAGAATAAATAAATCGTTTACTTCATTTTACTTATTTTTGCTTTCACTCTATTTAAAAAAAGTAATATTCCACAGGTTCTAGGATTTATTAAAATGTTTCGACTAAACATATCTGGCCATTGCGAAATGACGTTTTTGACAGTTAAGGAAAGTATTTTCATCATAGTTTAAAGCCTTTATAAATTAGTTAAATTAAGCTATAGTTTACTCAAAACTAATTATTTTTTAAATGTATTCAATGATTTTTTTCTTCCTCTGATTACGTATATTTCTATTAGGAAAGTAAATTTTTTTTATGCATATCTAATCATCTTATATAATTATAAGATTTTTCGTGGTATCTCGTACATATAGTTATATAGGTTATATTTAGCGAAATTTTCATAAGAAATTCAAAATGCAAATTAGTTTTTCACATGTTCTCATCACTATTTGGTGATAATTACACGAAATCGTACTAATATACAAATCAAAAAAGTCAATTTTAATTAAATTGCAAAACAAATGTAACAATAAACACAGACCCTCAAGACAGTCGATTAAAATATCAAACTGTCTGCAAACATGTCATTCTTCTACATAAATTGCAGAATATCGAACGATCATCATGTTACGTCAAAAAATTTGCGTTAAAAGAATAAAAGATTTGTAAAAGCGAATATACTGCGAAGACTGACTAAAACTTACTAATGTACTAGTAATAGTAACTAACTAATGAATAGTGAATGGTTTTCAATATCCAACTCTAGTTGATGTATTTCTTGTATATAACATCATTCAGGAAGAAATTATTTATAAGTAATGAGAGAGAACCCCAATGATTGGAACAGAACAAGATGACAATTAAAGTAGTAATGGAATTTACTGCGCCAATTTATTATATAACAAAATATCTAATTTGCAAGAAAATTGTTAAAATATGTTTCTCTCATTCAGCTGCTAATTAAGTAAATTGGTATGCTCATATGTCTAGACGAAAATAAAATTAACAAACTGGAATCTTTGCAAAATTATAAAATTACTTTCAATCGGACTAAAAATTCCTATCAAAATAAATGCTTAGCCATTTTGCTCAACGACCTATTAATTAAAAATGTTAAGAATATTTTGAAGGTTTTAGCATCAAATCTAGCCTGATCCGATCACGCACATTTGGACTTCGACCACGCCATATAAAAATCTACTCGCTTAAACCTCTACGTGGACTACTGGCACCACTAATACTAATCCATAAAATTAAAAACAAAATTGCATAAAAGTCTTCTACATTTAAAAATATTTTGATACAAAAGATGTACTTCCGGATGCGCAGTAACTGACAGACCCGTCGACCGAGCACATGGTTCAGCTACAGGTGTGCCACACTAGCTACTTTAACATTAATTTATTTGCTATAAAGCTGGGGAAAATTAAAATAAAATTCTATTTATTATTTTGAAAAGCTACGTAAATTAAATTAAGCTTTGATTTAGACCATTACTTACTTCATAACTATTTAAATAAATTTGTGCGTTTTCCAGCCAAAGTTTCAATGACTCCCGACGTAATTAAAAATCAGTTGAGGGCATTTGCGTTCAATACCAACTTCGTATCTAGTTTAGAGAGTTATAAATATCTGACTATACTATTTCAGACACCTAAGAGGATTAACGACTTGCACATAATATTCGCCTCTGATAAACTTACCTATTTCCGGTATAATTTCTTATAATCGATAACCATAAATTCTGTTCACCGAAAACATAAACAAAAATACCAACGTACTTTCTAAATAATTCTATCGATTCAAAACGTTTTAAAAAATAAATTATATCACGCCACAAAATGTTACAAGTAGCTATATATGTACCTTAGTAAGTTCGTCGGCATTAATAGCCTACATAATGAACAATACACTAACATAATATACCTACATTTCTTACGTACTTTCAAAAAGAATATAAATTCAGTTACGATATACTCATATACTCATTGCAATCAATCATTTCTACGATATAACGTTTAAATTTCTTAGAAAACGGAACACAAACCTGCTTACCTATACTTCAATTCGAGCTAGAGTTCATCATATTAATTATTCTGTGTCATTATTTCGTTCGCACTCGCTGTTATAATTTTACATTGAGGCTATCTAAATAACACACGGCACAGAACTGACGTAACCTAGTCTACTGATCTTACATACTTTCAAAGAAATAATAAATTCAGTTACAGTACACTCATAGCATTCAATCATTTGTCTAAATCATTGACTGCTATGAGTGGTTTGTAACTGAATGATGTCTAAATTTGATAGATATAATGTCTAAATTTTATAGAAAGCAGAAAACAAACTACGATCCCGCTACTTATATTTCGCTCCAAGCTAGCGTTCTTCATATTAATTATTCCTTATCATAGTTTCGTTCGTGTCCGCTGTTGTAACTGTACAATGAAGCTATCTAATCACAACGTATCTCTACTGTGAATAGGCGGGCCATATTTCAAAGTCTTGCATCATTCTTATCACAAATGAGGCCTATCATCCATATCATTTACGTTCTCAAATCTTACATGAGTGATGTTGTACTCAAATGTTAAAATATCATTACGAAAAAATATTTTATTACAATATCAAACAATAAATTTCTCCTCAAAAATGTAAGTACGTGAGTGTTGTAAACAATTAAAGTGTTTGCACCAACAAAAAACATAAACAAAGTAACTAAAGAATGAAGTCTGCTAAATTCGAAATTGCAGATCATGATTTTTAGCGAATAAAAATTACTACAGTCTTCAGAGCAATACCTTCTATGCTTGACATGACAACATTTGACGTAATGGAATCGTGGAAGCTTATATATTATCAAACAGTATATAATTGGTAGACGAAATCAACACAATCGCAGAATAAAAAACAAACAAGGTGTAAGATGCGCATTACGGTTGCGCGCGCGAGTTCGGTTATTGTTATTTTAAGGTTATATTTACGAAAGAATTTTCGTCTCGTTTTCCGAGTTTCATCTATTTTGCGTAATAAGAATAATGAAAATAGGTTTTTAAACACCTTTTGCGTAGTGAATACACTAACTTTCGTTAAGAGGTTTAACGAACTTTAAACTTCTTGCAACGACTATGTTACTTATTGCACAATATTGATTTGATGGGAATTGCATTAAGATAAATACCAAATTTTGTAACCGCTTTAGAATGAGTATAACGAATTGTAGTGTATTATGTTTTATAATAGAAAATCGTTGGTGCGTTAGCAACTTATATAACTATTGATAAAATACAAGTGAATAGATCACGCGCACTGAGGACCGCAACAATTTACGCGCGCTCCCAATGTTGGCATGATTTGACGTTTCGTGTCATATCGCAATACAAATGAAGAAAATTGAGGTTATGTTGAACTTTTCAGCTTAATTTTGACCATAAGCGATTAAGATGACGCAATATAAAACGGATGATTTACATCAGATTAATATTTAAGTCCCTTTTTGGTTTAGTTTACACTTCCGTTGCAATATTGACTTAGTTTCGAACCACAATCACTGTTACAAAAGGTCGTATTACAGCGCCCCGATGCGGTAGTGTTTACCGACGGGGTGAGAATGCGCGCGCACCCCGAAACGTGCTACACACAATCATAATATTATACTTACGTATCGTAACCTCGCGAGATACTATCTATACTTACGGGGAACCCGTGTGAACGTTATTAATGTAGAGTTTTATTTAGAATTCACCGAACGGCTGGTAGGGAAACGCACACCGGCTTCCGATCGCAGCGACCCTCCCCCCGCACCGACTGACAGGCCGGGCGCACGACGAACAGCTGATTTCCAAAACTTTGACAGGCGGTTTTCCTCGTACGGATAACTTTATAGTAAACATAACCTATCGCGTTACGCAATGTTATTAGGCCGAGAGCACTTCCGCACAGAGTTGTGATACACTAAGGATCTTCGGCGGAGCGACTGAGACGTTACGGTGTCGGCGATGAGGTCCTACCTGGACTGGTCTGCCAGCTGAGTCCTCCGACGAACATCTTCCTGCAAGAGAAGAAGAGGAGGCGGTTAGAGCGGCGTGGCGGAGGACGAGCGACTCGAGGGCGAGGGACGTGGCGTACCCCGGGTCGTTGGGCAACTCCGCGGGCGAGAGCGCCGTCTCCTGGGACTGCGGCTCCATGGCGCTCGGCGGGCGGATGCGGCGCACTACGACTACGACTAAAGGAGCGACTGCGCGACGGGCGCCGGGCGGGGAGATCGCTCGGCCACACTACCGACACGAGACTGGCTCGCGGCGGCGGCGCGCTCCCCTCCACGTGGCGGCCGCCCGCGCCCCGCGCCACCGCCGCCGCCCGCCGCCATCGATTCATTCAGCGCGTACACAATTATTCATACGGCGGTGCGCCCCGCCGCCGCGCGCATCGCAGCCGACCGCGGCCACGTGAGCGCGCCCACCACCGCCACGTGCCGCCGCGCCCGCTGCGGCTTCCGACGCCGCCTCAACTTTTCCAAATCCTTCAAACTTTTCTTCGATTTGCGTCATTACCTAATTAAAAGAAATATGAAATAAATATACAATTTCAATATCAGTAAATGTAGAAAAGTGATAAAGTAAAGTAATTTATTTATTTATTAACTTTTATGTATAGTACATATGGCGGACTTATTGCTACATGAGCAATCTCTTCCAGTCAACCATAACAATTTGTATTGAAATTTAGTTGGCAGACTGGAAGAGATTTTACAATGAAAATTCTTCATAGCACATTAGACAAAAAAATACAAAAGTAAATTAAAAAAGAAAACAAAATATTGACATGATTTGGGATGGGAAAGACAGGAAAGGGCAAGGACACAAAGGAAAAGGTTTCAAGAGATGCTGGGCTTTTTCACTCGATCTTTGAAAATATTTAGAGACGTGATTTTCCTGATGTCAGGATCCAGGTGATTCCAAATGTTTGCTGCTTGGATAGTGAAGGAAGGATAAAATTATAACGATGAAACCGACTTAACTAACAGTATCACATTAATTAATTTATTAAAACACCTTTTTTATTTGTTAGTTTTCCTAGTACGGATTTATTTTCAACAGCTAGCTACTACGTACAGTACAAACTTTAATATAACTTTATTCTTACGTGGAAAGTGCCTATTTATATTAATTTGTTACGGATTTATTTTCAACAGCTAGCTACTACGTACAGTGCAAACTTTGATATAAGTTTATTCTTACGTGGAAAGTGCCTATTTATATTAATTTGTTCCATAGAAAAAATGTTATAATGAGACCACTTCCGATTTCCGTCCACAAACTTTGAAAACAGTATGGCTTTAAAAATTATATCTATCGAAAAATAAATACAAAATTTGTATTGCAGTTTTTCAATTTTTCAAATTTTATAGTCAAACGAAGAACCATTACAACTACGCTATATCTGCCTATCTGTGGCAATCTCGGTTTCTATAATTTAGACCGATATGCATGAAATTTAACGTATATATATATATATATATATATATATATATATATATATATATATATATATATATATATATACTTCAGGTATGGATCTCCGTTAAGAGGGTCTCCTATAAATAGTAGCATCTCACCAGAACTTTCATTTCAAATTAATACAATTAAATTTGTAAACAATCAAGAGACATTAACAATTACAAGAAGTTATTCTCAGGAGATAATAACAACTATGGAACCCTACAATATATGCATTCCAACAGCAGTTAGCCTATTCTTTTGGTATTTACTCATAAGTTTTATTTATCAACACGTTAATTGTTAAAAGCTTATTAATTAAATTACTGTTATGGGTTTTCTATTAGAAACTTGTTAGAATAAGAAGGAGAAACAATATATGAACTCGTATCAAAGGAAACAAATTTGAAAAAAAAATTATATTATGAGGAAAAATCAATATCCTTGAAAAATATTGAAACGTCATCTGGATATTTTAATTATAAAATTTGGCATGTATATCCTGTTTATATACCGGACAGGTATGCGGTGGCCCGGATTCCTTATTTTCTACTACATTTTATTTATTTTCTAATAATAAAATCTAATGAAACGTTACACTTTTTGTGTTTGATGTCAAGTAAAGAAAATTAAATACTTGGGCTATGGACACGATCAGATATGTAAGTTATGTTTCAAGTTATGAAAGAAAGAACTAAAGAATTGTTTTTTTTTCAAAACCTTAAATATACTCATATTCATTCAAGACTTGAGGAAACCTAAAACAACAATTCAAAAATTATCTTCAAATTTTAACATCTTGAATACAAAAGGTTTAAAAAATATTTAAAAATTCCTCTGCTTAATTAATTTATCAATAGATGGCGTACTTTAAATTTATATCTTTAGAAACCTAAATTACAATTTAAAAATTATTTTCAACTGTTAACATCTCAGATACAAAAGTTTTAAAAAATATTTAAAAATTCCTCCACTTAAGTAATTTATCAATAGATGGCGCACTTTAAACTTACATCTTGTGAAACGTAAATAACGATTTAAAAATTATGTTCAACTGTTAACATCTTAGATACAAAAAATTTTAAAACATTTAAAAATTCCTCTGCTTACGTAATTTGTCAATAGATGGCGCATTTTAAATTTATATCTTTAAATATTATAGTAGTTTCTGCCTTAATAAATACCTTTTCTTACTAATAAAAATAACTTTAATTATATCCATGTTTTCTTAGTACGAGTAAACCACTAATAACTCCGGACCATTTTGTTCAACTGACTTACGTAATCGTATTGAACGTCTGACAGCATTGCGTATGCGATGCTCTCAATAATAAGTTGATACTCCCTTATATTTTATTTTTTTTTAATGTTAATTAATGTCTATCATATAATTACGATGAGATACGTACGTAATTACTCACCGCATTTTTCTTCAGGAGTTATTCAGCATCTCGCACAAATAACAAAGATTATATTCAGTTCCTGGCGCTCACCCTCGCTTGGATCAGATCGAACCTTTGAATTCGAGTCCTTAATCCTTAGGACTTCCTCTGCTTGTTTTTTTCATGTTTTCATTGGCGCTAGGCGCTGAACTTTTTAATTGTTCGATCTTTCCAGAGAGAATTTTCCAGAAAAGCTGGTGAGGAATTCTGAATTTGTCCATTCGGTACACATATTCAAACCGTCTAAGGCGCCATTGTTTAATCTGCTATTCGATAGTTGATTTTGGCATAGTTTAATTAATTTAGCTTAACTTAATTAATCAATTTTAATAAAATAAGCGTAGTCTCATATTAATGCTAAATATTACAAAATTAAATCAAATTTGTACTGAAAAATAATACTCCAGATCATGTATAAACATACTTTAAAATATTGAATGAAAACGTAATATTTTATACGTTTTAATTTATGACAAATATTTTGTCATAAATTAACATGACAAATATTTGCAAAATTTACAGTCCTTAATACATGAAAACGACCTTGGAAAAATTCAAATATGTTCCCGGGAAATAAATTCGATTAATGTATGTACTAATATATAAAGCAGAAAAGTTTGTTTGTTTAGCTCATACTTTGAGTACAATTACATTGTACAATTGTTACCTGTCGCACACATTCACTTTACTTATGCACCGGATGTCATAAGATGTGCCTAATACTTTCACCATAAACTGCTTGCTTTCACGAGTTTCATTCATATGAAACAGGTGAGATAATAAGTGTAATTACAGTAATATAATTACACTATGTCGTGTCAATAGTAATTAAATTTGTGACATTATTATTATCCTTGAATTGCGCCCAGATAATATTTTAGCTTGGTTATTTTACGTAGATAGATTTATTCCAAAATTCAAAACTTCGCTTAATATATTTATATAGGTCTTAGAAATAAACTGAATTTCAATAAAATTTTATATTAAAAGTAAATTCCAAATTAAAAAACTGCCATGTTTAACGTGAATTACTGTGATTTGGAACATTTACAAGAGATTATAAAATAGGATTATTAGTGCGCTTAAAGGAAGCAGTTCGGAAAAGGTCGTTTGGAGAAAAAGTCGTCCGGAAGTTCTGGCACGTGATTTTTTATAAATGTTATAATCATCACTCTAAAATTCGTAGCAACAAAAATCCAAAGGAATAATAAAGCGGAACATTTTATTTATATGCCTTCATGGTTTATTCGCCTTTATCTGTACACCACATGCCCGATTTCAAAAATACCTTTTGTGTTTCTGAGTCTGATGATATAGAGCTTATTTTGATAATAAGCTCTATATCATCAGACTATAATTTACGGGGGCAGGACAGTGATAAAAATAGTAATGGAAGTCGGAGAATACTGCTTAAACCGGGCAAGGTAGAGAGGGATCGGTTTATTTTTGACTGATATTATTATTACGATCCCGACGATCGATGTCGTTTGACGAACGGATTACAGGGGTTTAGTTATCGCAGACGAAGGTGCATTATAATTAAGGTAATTCTATACATGTAAAATCGTTGGACATAGCAAGTTGTGTGAAAAAGACCTTAGTATAATGGTTACTAAAGATTGAGAACTAAAAATAACGATTACTGAAAATAACGATTTCAGCAGATTTCTAATATTAAAATTAAAAATGTGACTTTTGCAAAGTAAGTTTAACTTTTACTTCCCGTAATAATAGTGATTACTTTGGAAATTAATAACGTGGTCATGAACATTATACATTATGAAAGAAGTATTAAAATAGTTTGGCTATTTTGAAGAGAATGAAAAAATTATGAGTGTAAGGAGGAGAATTAAAATCGTTCAGTAGCAATTGTGCCGTAACTATTGCCTTCACACTACGCCGCTACCGATTTTAATAAAATTCATTAAACTAAAACAAATGACCTTAATTGTTTTTAAATAAATGAAGTGGCTTTATTTTTAGGGTTCAGTACCTCAAAAGGAAAACAGAATCCTTATTAGATCAGTTACACGTCCATCCATCTGTCCCCTGTTCGTTTTAACACAGTCGTTTTTGTTAGAAACCTTTCGAGGTAGAAACGCGTATACTTTTATACTTCAATAGTTAAAATTAAAAAATAATATCATGGAATTTTTAAGAGCGTAAATAGAATATTCAAAGTTTTTTTTAAATTTCGTCTACCACGTGGGGTCAAAAAATATATTACCCTCCTCTCTTTACCCACCCCCTCCTCTCTATATCTGAAACCTTTAAAATGGAAAGTATAAAGAAAGGGTTGTACTGGAAGTTTATCTAAACATTATCGGAAAATTATAGCTATGACTCTAAATTTTGTAGTTTTTATATAAACACAATAATTTTACGTCTTTAAAAAGTAAAATGGGCAATATAGAATAATGAATAATAATAATGAATATAATGAATAATGAAATGAAAAATAATATTAATATTTGTCAATATTTTAATAGAAATACTATATGTCCGTGGACATTTATATATGCTAAAGTATGTACGGAATCTAGGTAGTGCGAATTCTACTCATATAGACATATAGTTTCAACTCTGTTTCTACTATAGGAGAAAAGAGCATTAAAAATCTTGTGAAATTTAACTAAATTTTATAAAACAAAAATAGTTTTCAAGAATTAAAAAGTGGAATGTAATTCATTTTTATTATAAGTCGGACTAAACTAATAACATATTTTTTATCGCTCCACGGTCGTTCATTTCGGAAATAACAGCGCTCAAAACATGACTTTTTTTTAAACTTCAATGTACTTTGCATGTTTTATTTGAAGCTTTAATATACACACACAAATATACATTTGGCGGACTTGTTCCTACATAAGCAAACTCTTCCACGTAACCCAGTGGTGAATTTTTCAAAGTTTACTAATGCGGTAAATTAAAAAATATATTTATGAAGTTATTCTATTATTAAATTTACAAATCAAAATATACACTCTTTAAAAGAAAAAATACTATAACAAAAAAATTAAATAACAAAGAGAAGATACATATAAAAATAAATTACAAATTTCGACTTAACATGTTTGAGGAAAGGAGAGCAAAATAGCATTAAGGAAGAATAGGAGAATGGATTTTTCAATGAACCTTCAAAACATTTACAGAGCATGAGTTCCTGATGCCAGAATCCAGTCGACTCCAAAGTTTCACAACTTGGACAGAGAATTACTTTTCATAAAAACTGGGGTATGTCTGGGAAAAAGGGAAGAGGTAATATGTCAGAACGTTGCTTTAGAGTATGGGCAGAAAAATAACTGAAACTGCTTCTAAGATAAATTGGGCAATTTATTTTAGAGTGTTATAAAGAAGTATAAGAATATATAAATTGTGCCAACTGCGCTCTAAATTTTGTAATAGGCCTTCTGCGATAAAAAATGTAACGGATTCACAATAGGTTTTAAGACCATTCTCAGTAACCTTTAGGTGTTTACTATAATTATACTTTCATATATTATAATTGATGAATGTACATTATAGTTATAATAAATACTTAATATATCATAATCATGTATTATAATTAATGAATGTATAATATAGTTATAATAAATACTTAATCTATCATAATCATCTATTATAAATGATGAATGTATATTATATTATAATAAATACTTAATATATCATAATCATGTATTATAATTAATGAATGTATAATATAGTTATAATAAATACTTAATCTATCATAATCATCTATTATAAATGATGAATGTATATTATATTATAATAAATACTTAATCTATCATAATCATCTATTATAATTAATGAATGTATAATATAGTTATAATAAATACTTAATCTATCATAATCATCTATTATAATTGATAAATGTATATTATAGTTATAATAAATACTTAATCTATCATAATCATCTATTATAATTATACATTTAAGTAGCTACATCTCGGTAGTTAAGCAAAGGCAGTAAAACTGTTTGACTTAAATAAATTTTGGTTTCAACAACTAGAAAATTCTGAAGACGCTGAAGGGTGTGCATTCTGCTGAAGATACGAAGGTTAATATCATTTAAATATAATACACAGTCTATGTCGACTATGACAACTTGGATTTAATATAATATGTGAATCATAAAAATAGAAAATTTTATCGCAAAATAAATAAGAAGATAAAAAATAAATCAATATGGAAATGCAAGGCGCTGTATGAAAATGATGGAAATTATGGAAATGTTTCATTTTACATTGACTCGACCAATAATTACATAAGTATATAGAACAGTTATAATACAATAAAGCAACAGTTTAGCGAAGAAGGATATTTTAAATTTACCTATACCATTATTAGTAATACTAAGTCCTATCTTACGGGGAGAATTTTTGGCATTGAGGTGCTTCTCAGTATAAATTGAAAATGAAATCGATATGTATTTCATTAAGGTATCTTAAAGATAATTTTCAAATTAACCCTAGCGCTCTGTGAAAATCTGTGCTGAAAATAAATTGTTTCCCCCGCCATACCCTACTATATGTGTATCCTATGTAAAAGTAAAAAGAAAATGCCTCTTTCAGCTCCATTATTTTCTGCCTTTCTTTTTCTGCTTCAGTAGCGCCAACAGCCCGGAATAGGTTTTGGCCCCTTCAAGAAAGTAGTTATATTCTTAGCACCCATTCACCAGTTCTCAATGTTTGTAATTTTTAATTTAAAAAAAAAACTTGGTTTTGTTCCCCCTTTCTAAATATGCAAACAACTAATTCATTCTTTGTATTTTTATCAAGTTTATAAAATCAAGTTTTCAATAAAAAATTATATAGTTCAGAATTCACCCTTCTTCTACAGGTATTATCCTCAATAATGCCTAGTATGTTCCTTAGAATCTTTCTTTCAAATATCGTTAAGGATTTTAGGATGATGAGGATCTCTCTTATTGGATGAGAGTCCATATTCCAGCAGCATACCTCAGAATGGATTGTATTATACATTTTTCGAGAGTGAACAGCTTTTTGCAGTTTCAAACAATATAAAAACATGTGATATCTTTCAACTAAAATGAGGAATTATTTTACATACAACATAAAATTACCACTCTTCCTTGGAAAACAACACATTTTCCAGAGCGCATGATAAGTAGACAGAGTGAACAGCTTATTGCAGTTTCAAACAATATGAAAACATGCGATATCTTTCAACTAAAATGATGAATTATTTTACGTATAACATAAAATTATCACTCTTCCTTGGAAAACAACACATTTTCCAGCGGGCATGATAAGTAGACAGAGTGAACAGCTTTTTGTTTTGTTTTGTTTCAGTTTCAAACAATATGAAAATACACAATATCTTTCAAACAACATAATTATTTTACATGTGACATAAAATTACCACTCTTCCTTGGAAAACAACACATTTTCCAGAGCGCATGATAAGTAGGCAGTTTCTTAACGTCGTCAAAATAAATTTAAGGTTTTTAAATACCATCATATAGTGCGATAATAAAATCACATGATATGCTTGCATAACTACTATACACTATAACTAAACTTCGTGACTAAACAACTATAACTAAACTTCGTGACTAAACTACTATAACTAAACTTCGTGACTAAACGACTATAACTAAACTTCGTGACTAAACTACTATAACTAAACTTCGTGACTAAACTACTATAACTAAACTTCGTGACTAAACTACTATAACTAAACTTCGTGACAATAAATCGTAGTTGCCGGAACTGTTAAAATACTTCAATACAATGAAATTCTTTTAGAAATGAAGAGGACATGCCTTCACCCATCGTTGCGGATATATTGTATGATGCTTTGCTAGTTTTTCGCCCTAAATGATATTTAAAGATTCTTCAAAATACTTCCATTTTAAATTTATTTTTTACTCGCCGATTACTCAGTTGCGAGCTGAACACAAGTTCGAATCGACCGAAAGTAAAGAATGCGGCTCTTTATATACCCTGTAAGAAATATTTTAAAAGCTTCTATAACATTCCAGAAATTGATCGAAAAAGTGGCGTATTTATAAGTTATCAACCTAATATTTCTACTGGAAATGGAATATTCTTGCATTGAAATTCAATCTATGCAAGAATTTGAAGCTTGAAACAAAATCTGTCTGATGTAAGCACAACGATTGGTTCAACCTATCAATAAGTTGATTATTCTACTTTTAGGTACATAAACCAAGATCAATAAACTTTTTAGCATAGTGATACATTAAATACCTATCTATATAAACTTAGTAGATAAGTCTTTAATGTTGCTACATGTAAAGGCTTCTTTACATATAGTTACATTAAATAAGTGCTATAATTTTTTTCACAAAGCGCTCATACTTCGTCGTCTATGTAAATAAAAATGATTGATATAGGCGACGACTCGGATAACTGAACAAATGACAAGGTGACCTTCTATTAGCTATGGAATTATACCGTTTATAATCCAGTATGTAAGCTAACGTTTAAGTTACAATACACGCCATAATCGATTTTTCAATGCGTAATAATGAAAAAAAATCGTTATTTTAAATACAATATTAACCAAGAGTGAAAAATTTCCATAATATGTGTTGTAAAGTGCTTTAGATATATTTGTAGATATGTGTAAATAAAATATGAAATATCATTACATACCTAAAAGTGTTATTACGGGTGAAAATGTTTTGTAAATAACTGTCTTCAAATCGGAATAAAAAAATGTTAAATAAAATAGAATTAAGACTATTAGATTCCATACACACTTAGGCACCTATGAGCATTTAAAAAAAACATATTTCTATTAAACTATTTAAAAGATATTATTCCGTACATAAAAGTACATTCCGTACACAATTAGCCACCTTTGGACATTTAAGAGGACACAGTATATCTACCAAACCATTTAAAATATGTTATTCCGTACATATTTAGGTATATTCTTTGTACATTCAGGCACCCATGAACATTTAAGAGGCCACAGTATTTCTATTAAACTATGTCAAAGATATAATTCCGTACACACTTAGGTTTATTCGGTACACATTAAGCCACCCATGAACATTTCAGAGAATACAGTATTTTATTAAACTATTTAAAAGGTATTATTCCGTACACAAAGGTACATTCCGTACACAATTAGCCACCTATGGACATTTAAGAGGACACAGTATTTCTACTAAACTATTTGAAATATATTATTCCGTACATATTTAGGTATATTCTGTATATATTTAGGCACCTATGAACATTTAAGAGGACACAGCATTTCTATTAAAATATATCAAAGATATACTTCCGTACACACTTAGGCTTATTCGATACGCACATAGGCACTCATGAACATTTAAGAAAATGCAGTATTTCTATTAAACTATTTAAAAGGTATTATTGCGTACACACTTAGGTACCTATCAACATTTAAGAGAATATAGTATTACATTAAACCATTTAAAAGATATTATTCCGTGCACACTTAAGCACCTATGAACATTTAAAAGGACACAATATTTCCATTAAACTATGTCAAAAATATAACTCCGTACACACTTAGGTATATTCGGTACACACTTAAGCACTCATGAACATTTAAGAGAATACAGTATTTCTATTAAACTATTTAAAAAGTATTATTGCGTACACACTTAGGTACCTATGAACATTTAAGAGAATACAGTATTTCTATTAAACTATTTAAAAAGTATTATTGCGTACATACTTAGGTACCTATGAACATTTGAGAGAATACAGTATATCTATTAAACTAATTAAAAGATTTTACTTTTCGTCATTTAAATAAATTGCCTAATAAATCTTTCACTGACGTAAAAGTATTGTTAATTTCTCAATAACTATAAAATTTAGCATCATTACTAAAGTCTGCAGTCTGCAGTGGTCCAGTAAACTTGAGGTAAACTTCCAGTAACGCTCTTTAAGGTAACGTAATCCTTATATGATAACTTTGTTGCTCATCCGTCCATCCGCCTGTCCGTCTAAGATATCAAATTAATAACGGATACTAAGGTCTATCAAGTTTTTGATTAACCTAAACAAAAAGATATGGCTTTTGAAAACTTATTTTTTTGTTATTTATATTACCTTCAAATTCTAGGTGCTTCCGGTCAACACACAATCTTAATGTCAGCGTAATAGTAGGTCTTTTAGTACAAGTAAAGGGGAAAATTCAAAAACCAATAACTACTAATTCTAGGTGAAATTACACTTGTTTTTAAATATACGACAATAAAAGATATAGTATATATAGTCAGTATGTATACGTTCTAAAAATTAATTATTTTTAATTGTTTAATTGAAATATATATACAATTAAATGTTTGTAAATAACTTGTGTACGGAATCTTCGCATACAGGTCAGATGTTCAGGGTAAGCTACGTGTGATTGCTGATAATGCACTGCGCGCCACTGATATAAAATTAGAAAAAAAATTGGATAAATAATTTTCCCCTCTAGTAAATTTCTAAATTAATGTCTTTTTTAGTATCTATTGAAATGTGTGCGGATTAATACGCTTAAACGCTATTCTAAATTTCAAATCCTGAAACAAAACGGTTTCTAAAAAACAGCTACGACTGACGGATGGATGGGCAAACGAGTAATCTTTAAAGGTTTCCTTTTTTCCTTTTGAGAAAAGAATGTTAAAAAATAAATCATTCTTAATCAAAACATATCCTCATACCTATTTTGATGTTTACAACATGTTTTGAAATCCTTCACAACAACCAAAATTTTAATATTAAATTGAACCAATATTACGGTACACCGTGTACAGATTACGAAATAAACGGCAACACATTTTACGTTACAAGGTTCGCTCTCGAATTTCCTGCCCGGATACCGTGGAGGAATTGAATATTGAACAAATACGACATCGCAGACCCGATCGCACAGGACACATTATTTCGCATTTGCCAATTTGATCCTGGCTCGATCGCACAAACGCTTGCTTGCTTTGGCTTCGAGATTCAATTTTTAATTTCATTCTATCAAAATTTAATTAACGAGCTAAATCCTTAGGTATTTATCTCTTTGGTATTCATTTTATTTATTCTTTATACTGAATCAATTAACAACAAGTTTTATTTATTTTTCACCACTAATATAACCAACCGTATATTACGTAGAATATACTTACTTACTTTAGCCGTATATTACGTAGAATATACTTTTCTCTCAAAAGGTAATTCGGTTCGTTATTCTAAATAATAATAAGATAGAAAAAATGAAATATTTAAAAAAGTTTAACTATTTTTTTTCATTCAGAATAATGTCAAAAAGCATACGTAGAATGGAAATTTTGGAAAAACATCATGTTAACACTTTGCGAATCATCAGCTTATCGCAATATTTAGTTTTGACGAAGAGTTTTCTGATGGGTTCTAAAGTTTTGTTTTTCTGAAACTATTAAGATTTTGATGTAATAAATAAATTGAAATAATTTTATGGTAAAAACTAGAATCTTTTTCAGTTTTGAATTTGAAAGCAATTATCTCGGAAACCGTTAGGTTTTTTTCCTTGTTTATAGAAACATTCTACAATCCGAATGATTAGATGAATAAGAATCTCATGATTCTGAAGTCTCGTAGATATCATAAATCTCTCATCATTTTAAATCTCAATATCACTCTCATCAATGAAGAAACATCGTTTAAAAGAAAAGTTCAATATCACTCTCATCAATGAAGAAACATCGTTTAAAAGAAAAGTTCAATATCACTCTCATCAATGAAGAAACATCGTTTAAAAGAAAAGTTCAATATCACTCTCATCAATGAAGAAACATCGTTTAAAAGAAAAGTTCAATATCACTCTCATCAATGAAGAAACATCGTTTAAAAGAAAAGTTCAACGCCTTTATACATTTTTGTAATTCAACATAACATAAAGAATACGTGAAACACAATATAAGTTTAAAATTCCAAATAAATTTACGCTCTTATGTTCTACAATTGTTCGACACTTTGAAACGGAATTTGCTTGACTTTATTGTTAAATTCTAGAAGGATACTAGGTTTTACATAGACATCTTTAAGTTTGATAAAAATTTAAGCTTATTTTGAAAATGAGGCTCAAACTTCAGCAGGATTTAGGTATAATTCATTAGCCAATGCAACGTACATATATAAGTATGAAGTGACTGAGATATCCTTCAACATTCCGAACACAAGTTTCTTTCACAATTAAATGAAACTACGTGACATAGTATTATTTCTACTTTCTTTAATTTCTTTACCACGACCTAGATTTTGATTTGACAATCTTTGCTAATATCCCACCTGAAGATGTTGTAATACAATGAAACCTAAGTCGTGGTAAAGAAATTAAAGAAAGTAGAAATAATACTACATCACGTAGTTTTATTTAATTGTGAATAATGAATTTCTACAAAATTAACGCCAAATATATTCAATACAACTTTCTTTTATGTAATTACTACATTATGTCTCAGTCTGCTAGATGCTCGCCTAACTTTTAAACGAAAAATCTATGTACTTTAAATTTGAATACATTATATATTGCTTTGACTCAAATATATACTAGAAAATATATTTTTTTTTTATTAAACACCCCACGGTGACGTGCTTCATATCAAGTACCGCGTCAGCCTCGAGTTTTAACGATGGAATACTATAACTCCGGTAATTTTGGATGTAATAAAATTTTAATACAGATTTAATATAATTTTTTAAAAAGAGATGAAATTTCTCTTGAAATTTTTACCATTTTTTGTGTTTTTTGATCTAAATTTGCATTTGAAAAATGACGTGGTTCTCCGTCCATTACAGGTCTCGATTCTTAACCGATTTTGTTGGTTCTATTGTCGATCGACTGGTTAATTACTAGAGTATTATATACTGTTTTCCAGAATGAAATAAACCGTTTCAGTTTTTATTAGCAATTTTCTATAGAACTCCCTTATTCGTGGCGGGCCACTATGATCAGCCTCCGTTTTTTGTGGCTTATCTTTCCTCTCCTCCCTGCCGGTTTTAATTTTTTTATTTAAAAAAATATTATTTTAATTTTACCAACAATGTCATTCTGATTTTGCTATGTGTGTGTGTGTGTGTCTGTGTGTGTGTATGTGTGTGTGTATATATATATATATATATATATATATATATATATATATATATATATATATATTATTAATTCTATCTTGATATCTGATAAGTATCAATATCTCTTCACGTTTAAAATTACACATTTCATGTTTAAAGTATATTTGGCTTTAAACAATTTAAATACGGAGACTCATAGCACACTCTCATTACGTACTTGACTTCGGTTGTTATATTCTTTTCGTTTATTACCAGGATATAACACATAAGGATTTCGTTAATAATTATAAACAATAATTATTCAACAAGTTTGGGTTGATTGAGTACTGTGATTGAGATGATGTGAAAAACAATTTTTCCGATTATCGTGATGTAAAAAAACACCTTTAATAAGAAAAATAATATTTTTAATGTAACTTTATATTTAGATGTGTCCCTAATGTGACGTTACTTAAAAATATGTATTACCGAGTCGAAAAATGTACTAGCGTTGCTTAAAATATGCATATCGACATGAAAAATGTATTACCGTTGCTTAAAAATATCTCAGACGAAAAATGTACTACTGTTGCTTAAAAATATGTCTTACCGAGAAGACTATGGGATTTGTCTCCAATCTGGTGACATCATCACACACGTTACGCCATATATTGATATGTTGTTAGGCTAATATTTTGTTATTGAAAAAAATACCGAGTTACATCCTACAGTAATTACGTTATTTTTCAGATTAAACGTGACAAATATTTTAATTTGAATCGTGAACTATGCCCGTACTAAGTTTTATGAAAATCTTGTTGTACTTTTTGAAGTATTAATAATCCACGTGTACGAAGCCGTCTATGAATTATTCCGCTACACGAAATCTACACAAATTCCATATTGATTCGTTGCTTGGTTACAGAGTTATCATCGCTACAAGCATCCTGCAAACGATGCATTTAAAACCCCTGTTTTAAAAAAAAAAATATTTTTGATACCCTTATATCACTTTTAAACGATATGAAATTTTAAAATTTTTCCACGAATATTTAATTGCCCTAAAAAATTTCGGCATGAATATTTTTCATCGATAACTACCGAGTAAAAAACAATTATGACAGACGGACAAACGAACATATGGATTGTCTTATAAATATTCCGTTTTTCCTTATAACCTTATGAGGGGCGAATTTCTAAAATCACCCCGTTTAGGGATAAAACCTTGAACATAAGTATATAATATTTACATAGTAAGTTGACAATACAGTCATAATGTTACGAATTGTATTTTTTTCGGGAAAACTACATAGTGGATATAACGTAACCTTACCAATCTTAGCATTGGATTTTTTTTATTTTTGTAAGAATTTTTTTTCAAATTACACCACCGTTAGTTTTCATTTTCCACGCGGGCGAAGCCGCGGTTGAAGTCTATAACATGAGAATAAATTTAATTACTGACACGATACCTTTTCTTCCTTTGATAATAATAAACTAAGCCGTTACTGAAAGTGGATTACTCTGAAAGTGTAACTGAAGTAGCCACAGAGTTTTTTACGTCAGTGTGAAACAATATGAAGCCAAATGCGTCCTTGATGAGTTGGAAAAGTGAATTGTTTATGATAATCTGGAACGTTCAGCGCTACTTTCCAATGTAATGGTTGAATTAAAACGCCCTAACAAAATGGATCCTCAAAAAAGAATGTCACCCATTGGAAAACCGTTATGACATTCCAGTGCAATTGTTTTTCATTACATCTTCAATAATAATTGCTCTCTTGTTTTTAAGTTTAATCAATTTTAATTTTCTTAATATCTTACTTTCCATAAAAGTACTAGTATTCAACATAGTAATGCTATCAAATATGATGTGATATAATCAAAATAGGTCTAATAGAATACAAATGAATATACTGGTAGGATGGTCATAATTTTTTATCCCTAAAACACTAAAATTTAAATTTCTGTAATTCTGGTTGTATTTATCTTAGAGATAAAAACTACCGTCATGTAGTATGCCAGTTGTATACCCAAGATAACCCAGCAATATAGATGTATGTTCATGGATATTTCAGTACAAAATACGATTTAAAAACCTTTTACAAGTGTATTTATGTATAAAGATATAGTGTTAATGAAGCAATAAAGTTAAGTTATCAGGTAATGATTAATTTAGTTATTAAAACTGTTTTTAATATCTCTAGAGAAATCAAGTAAAAATTTGAATTTTTAGCTTTATTTCACACCATCGTGGACATGTACTTTATTACCGTACCGACCTTAAGTTTTGAACATAGAAGTAATTATAAATCAGATAACTTTACAAGTTATCAACTTTTGTTATAAATTTTTAGAAAGAGAAATTCTTTCTCTAAAGGACGATACAATTTTTAATTTTGTTTATTTTATGTCTTATGACCTAAATTCACCTTTGAAAAATCCCAAGCATTTCAATCCGTTGGTCCGTACGTGTGTACGTATGTACGTACGTACATATGAACGTACAACACGCAATTCTTAACAGATTTGGTGATTCTTTTTTCTATCGATTGGTTAGCTATCAGAACAGAAGTCTTCTGATTTTCACGATGATTCGAAAAAATTTAATTTTTATGGACAAATTTCTGCAAAAACTGCCCGTGCTCGGTGAGTTTTTCAATAAACAATGAAAAATCGCGGAAGTGCTCTCTTGATTTTGTCATATTTTCTTTATCTTTATTTTTATTTGAACTTATTTTATGAAGACATTAAATGTTTAAATAAAAAGAACGAGTTCTCATAAAAAGAGCCGTAACTCATCAGAACAATAATTTTGAAAAAATTATGAAAATTCATTCACATTTGTTAGAAGAAACTCCTTTATACAGAGTGTCCAGTGGCACATTTCAATATTTGAAAAATTGTAAAAAAAAAACTACACCTCTAATACAAAGTAGGTTTATTTTAACTTTATAACAACAAATGCGGATTTCATTTTTTAATAACCACGTTTTCCAAATGGCGGCCATCGAGTCTGACACACTCTTCGAGTCTAGCACGCATGTTTTCAAAAACGCGTTTGCAGAGCGACTGGGGTATTCTACTGACTTCGTCTCGACTATTTTCTTTAAGTTGTGTCACAGTGCTCGGATTTGTTTCGTAAACAACGGATTTTAAGTATCCCCATAAGAAAAAGTCACATGGGCTTAAATCGGGTGACTTAGGTGGCCACGGTACGGTACCGTTTCGGGATATGTTTTTTTCTGGAAATAACTGCCGCACTGCATTCATGGACACATTAGCAGTGTGATCTATGGCCCCGTCCTGCTGGAACCATGTGTTTTGGTTGAAGGATGAACTATTCTGTAGTTCTACTCTGAAAAAGTCATTTAATATCTGGGCATATCTCTCCGAATTCACAGTTACAGTTTAGCCACGTTGATTTTCAAAGAAATAAGGCCCTATGATTTCAGATGCAGACATGGCACACCAGACTGTTACTTTAGGCTTATGTAAAGGCTCTTGATGCATTTGCGCGTAAGTTTTTCTTAATTCAAAGTCAGAATCGTGTAAATCTTGAACAATTTGAATTTTATGTGAATGGAACTTGAGCCTTTTTCGCATTATTACCTGTAAAGTTGATTTCGGAATTCCCAATATCGATGAACGTGTACGCAGTGATAAACGGGGGTTTTCAACGACAGAAACCATAACACGCTCGACATTTTCATCTGTGGCTACCAATGGTGTAGGTACTGGCCTGGGCCTATTTAATGTTGATCCTGTAGCTCTGAACATTGCTATCCATGACTGAATGAGGTTGATCGATGGTCCATCACTTAATCGACGAATACTGTAACGATTATTAAATCGACGGCGTGCTACAGACAGCGAAAATCCACTCGAAATGTACGCCTCGACGGCAAAAGTGCGGTGCTCTCCATTCCACTGTTCCATGGCTACTAAAACATCTGCACCGCTTGCGCTTCTAACGACGCCCCTCTTATGTGTTGCGTTCAGAAACTATGTTTGTTCAAACTTTGAAATGTTAAAGTTGTGCAATGAAAAGAAAAAAACATTTATTAACAGAAAACATTTTTTACTCACTTAAATGTTTACTTGTTTGCTCAAACAAGTCCCCCGAACCACACGACTGATTTAAACAAAAATCTTCTTGTTTTTAAAAGCCCACACTTTAAAGAAAATTAGTAGATAATATATCATCAGGCTACTATTCATAGGAGCGGAGCAGTAGTAAGAAATGCAACAGAAGTCGGGAAACACTGCTTAAACTGTGCAAGGTATAGAGGGACCGACTTATCTATTGACTCCTAATCCCAACTATTCCCACTGATACACACCAACCCTCGACTGGCGCACCGATCAGAGGCTTTCAGTGACCGCTGGGTTGAGCAATATAATTAAAGTACTTCGACACGATGATACAGCGATGCACAGTCAATAACTTAATAATTACGTTGGTAAGTCCACGACTTGAAACATGATAGCTCTTTGTGCTCCTGATTGTTACGTGAGACGATGAAGTCATTGTTTACTTCACATGGCTAAAGCACGATTATGTGCTCCAGACTCTTGCTACTAAAATCTTGCTACCTTTTTAGCGCACTTATGTTATCAACGCGGTGTTGCAAGAAACGCAATCTTAACATTTTATTCTGAAATATTGACCGCTTACGAAATACAATTACTGAATGTAATGATAACCGCCTAGTTCAGCTGTCAGTTTAGTGCGACATTAATTCGAATTTCAGTGTAATTTTCTTTCTTATTGGTTATCTAAATATATTATTTCTAAAAGGTGTTTTTTGGTCGAGCGGCTCGATCTCTTTAACTACTGCACCAAAAAAAATAAAAAAATACCCACTTAAAGCTTATGTTTTCTACTTTGGGCGAAAAATATAAAAAAAATCGAAAAAAATCTTTTTGTTAATAAAAAAATTAATTTTTATAACAATTGACATGAGCGCCATCTGTGGGCGACACATCAAATATCTTAGCCAAATTGTATACTTGGAACACGCTAGATGGCGATATAGTGCGAAGACTTCGCACGGGTCAGCTAGTTGCTTACATATTTTAAAGCAATTTTTCCACTTGTGCATTTTGATCACTTTTTATAATAAATAATTAATTGTGTCATTATCCAGCTGCAAATGCTTTCCTACATTTCCGCTGAAGTTTTATATTGTTTATTTTTTACGAAATATTTGAATATACCTAAAGATTAACAAACAACAAACCCACTTGGTTTGTTGTTTGTTAATCTTACATGTTTCTGCTCGTGGAACAAAATATGACCTATTTAAACTAGATATTTCTTCAAGTTAATTAGTTCTCTTTTTTCAATAGGCATGATAATTTTAAATAAAGTATAAACATGAAATTGACTTCATCTTAACGCAGATTCAGAGAGAGAAATTAATTATATATGAGCAATTATCCCTAGATTTGTTATTTTATTAGATAAGGTTCCATAGGGTAAAAGAAAAATATAACCCTTATTTCTCAGAAACTTGAAATTACGTACAATAATAAAGCATATTAACTCGCACATAACTGAATAGTGGACCCTAAAAGTATTTATAATGTAATTTTCCTTGGAAAAATTAAGAATCAGGAAACAAATTTTAAAATTCTGTACTGGAATTGGGATATCATTTGAAAGGGCAACTTACAAGGATCTCGTAAATATTTTGAATACTTTTATATAGTATACCTTCAAAGATGTATTGAAAAATATACAAAAAATATATATTTCATCCATTTTTCCTAAATTATCGAAACCAAAAATTATGAAAAACATAGTTTTTAAAAGCTTTAGCAACGGTTGTAGGAAAACTATCTCCAGATATCATAGTATCTGAGATATTTACGATAATATGGAACTTTCCCTATTTATATTGGGTATTTTTGATATATTATTGCGTTAAGAGGTCCATATTAGTTACAATAAATAAAATAATTTCACTTCACATGGGGTACGAAAACCCTATAGCACGAATAACATGAGACTATGAAAAATTTAGCGCATGCAACTCAGTACACGTAACAGAAGTGAAACTTATTTGGCAATCTTAACCACCATTTGTAAGTAATATAAAGGATAAAACAACTGAGATATAGACTAAAAGTATAGAAAGGGATAAAACAGCTGAGAGATAGACAAAATAGTCACAAAATACAATAATCATCATCATCATCATATATATTAATACGCTAAGGTTAAAATGTTACACTCCCTTTTTAGAAAAAACCTCACAACTAATCCACATAAATTATATATCATTTTATAGATAATTGCTTGCTCTACCGGCATCCACAACTAAAAAATTTATTATTGCTATTGTTTTTGCAAATTAATTAATTGTTAAAATTATATACGCAAAACAGCAATGCTGCCATCTAACGGCTCAACGTCAATATGATTGACGGTCGGTAAAATTTTTGTTTAATTTCAAATCCACTCACGTATAAATAAAGTGGCGCTTTAGCTCAATGCTTTTGATACTTGCGCCTCTATATGTCAATTTTAGTAAAATATTTGTTTGATCTGTCATCTGAGCTTCATAATGGAATAAATAATAATGCGAAGACTTCGCACGGGTCACGCTAGTAAATATTAATAACACAACGTATGCGTGGTACCTCAGCCGGTTCATATATAGCGACTGAACCGTACATCTACAACGCGCGCATGCGCGACACTATCTTATTCAATCGCTTTGTATCGTTGTGTATACGTCACTCTCTTTTACTCCACTTCTTTTTTTCTTTGCTCTCTCGTGTAACGAAATGTGCTTAAACGTGATGCAACCTTAAACTCTCAATTCTCGTACACTTATCGATTATCGAATCGTCGCCTAAGAAGTTTCACTTCAAAAATTAATGTTAATACCAAAGTTTACTAAAAACACTTAAGTTCAAATAAAAATAAATTTAAGACCTTTTAAGTATGTATGTAATTGTTTGTTTAGATATAGACATATACCTTCAAACTATCTCGTCGTATATCATTGACTCGAAAGCTCATAACAGTCGTGTAGCCATAATATTTGATATCCATATAAAACTATTTATTCACATATTCACTTTTCACAATCTATAAGCCCTTTGGAGTTGATAAAACGCTCGCAAAACTGGTAAAATACACGAAGAGCTCGCTCTGTACGCGCAATGTCCCTCTCCCCAATTCGCGTTATCCTATTTAAAACTAATTAGGATGAGTGCGAACGAATTTAAACGCTGACGTGGCGTCACATTGATGACGTTTGTGGTGAAACGATGGATCGTGTATTAAATATGGTCACCGCACCTGTTTTAGTCACCACTCTGAAACAACATTACACATATTGTTGGACATATACTAATGAGAAATATACATACGCTACGTACTATTTTAAACGCAGCGGTTAAAAATAGTACGTAGCATATATATATTTCTTATTAGTACACGGTAATTGCACTCAAATTCTTCATACGAACGTAATACAGTGCTTGTCGCTTCTCAATTTGTGTGTGTTGCTTGTGATGTTTGTCGTGATACTAATATGTTCATTTTATCCATCGTACGTGGACTTGACTTAGGACAACAGTATATCGTACAAACTATAGTATAAGCTCAAAACATAAACGTCTAATTTCCAGATGTCAAATATAAATAGTAAAATAAATATTAAAAATGTGAAATCTGACTACAAAAAAAATATGAAACAAGCTTTAAAAGCTTTTGCGCGCGATAAACTATCTTCTTCTTAAATCATTCTCCGATTCCTGGGGATTGTTACCTGCAATGATCGATGCCGTCTTGGATTATATTGCTTGATGCTAGTTCTCTCGCGATCTTGCTCTAATCTTATAGATGATCTATTGTCGGGTGTTCATAATCTGGTCAGTCTAACGAGCTGGCCTTCGGTCGCGAGTTTCTGGTTTTCTTTTATAATATGACCGAGGGGTGAAACTAGTCTAGAGATATCGTTGGTCCATGATCAGTTACAGGCGCCAAAAGCATGCGCCCCTAACACATATTATGTTAGGGGCGCATGTTCGAAGGCGTCACTGCGTTTTTTTATAAGTATTGCAGTCCAGGTCTCAAAACCGTAGGAAAATTTGGAGTGTACAGAAGTTTTTAATGGACTGATTTTGGTATTCTACCATATATTTCTGTCTCTCCATATTTTTACTAATTGCGACATAATTTTCTTTAGGTTACGTTGCGGCGACGTATTTCTTTTTCACAATTCTCGTTCGTGATTTTTAAAAAAGTCCTCGACTATTCTGAGGTCTCTCAAGCATCGTCTCGTATAAGTGTCCCTGCTCTATCCACAAACACAACTTTCATCTTGATTCCGGTTTATGGAGAATACAAATTTCTCAATATCAGTCGCAAACCGGATTAACAAATCCACTATCTCTATTGCCAGTGTCGTCAACGTACCGAAGATTAAATATGGGCTTTCCTCTCACCATGATCTCACCTTCCCAATCTTTTGAGATAATATTATCTAGACATCTTGAAATTCAAAGCAAGCAAATGAAAAATAGTTCACGCGATAAGTACTTTAAAAATAATGCAGTTCTTTAAGTACTTTAAAAATAATGTAAGCATGAAGTAATTATTGAATATATTTGGCGTTAATTTTGTAGAAGTTCATTATTCACAATTAAATGAAACTACGTGATGTAGTATTATTTCTACTTTCTTTAATTTCTCTACCACGACCTAGGTTTCGTTGTATTACAACATCTTCAGGTGGGATATTAGCAAAGATTGTTAACATACAACTAGATTGTTAACTACATCACGTAGTTTCATTTAATTGTGAATGAAGTAATTAAAAATAAAACAATAAGTATTTGCATCGATTTCGCAAAATTCAATATTGTTAAATGTTAAACACTTTAAAAATTCTTTACACATAACACGAAACGAAATGTGTGTAATTGAAATATTTTTTTTCACCTAGTGTGCGATTTCTCGCTATCAAGGAGATAAATTCAAAATAAATGGAACTGTGATAGCAAGAATGAACTGGGAATTTCCAGATGTGATGAATCGATCTTTGAAGCGAAAATTTAAAGAAGATAAAGACCGGATGATTCAAGAGATAAAACGGTACGAAGTCGCGTTCAACATATATAAATATGAAGCAAGAAATCGATGAAAAAGTAAATTATTTAAAGAAGATATTCCAAGTTCCAAAAGATTTAAGAAGAATTTCACGGTATGGAATGATAGTTTCCCCTACGACCAATGACACTTAGTTTTTTTAATAAAATTTGTGTTTTTTTGAGCAGTGCGTGACTAATAAGTGTGTAATAACATATTTATTGACTTCGTAAAAAAAAGTCCAAAAATCTCTCATCATTATATATACATATATATGTGGGGGTGTGTATTATGTATATGGGGCAAAACCGAATCCGGACAAAATTATTTATGTATGTGGGCAGATTTTGATGAAATTTAGTGTGATAATAGTTTATACCGAGAAAAAAAAGATTGCAATAAATTTTCCTATTGCGAATTTAGCGCGAAGGAAATTGAAGGCACGGCTAATATGTATGTACGTATGTATGTATATGTTTGTATATATGTATATACGCGTGTGTTATCTTTTCGACAGATAAATGGATTAAGATAAAATTTATCCAGAAGATTATTGATAATACCAGTAAAGTCACACAGTTCAGATTGTAAAGGCGCCCTTAGGGCTGTGCCCTAGGACTTCACATTTTTATGTGCGCAGGGCTTTATAAGAATTCAGTGATCTAAATAAATCAGTTTTGACTTCATTATCTATCAGATGTTTATGATAATACTATATGATATGAGAAAGTAGTGATCTAATATATCTGACATTACTAGACTTCGATAAAGCATTCAACGCTGTGGGCTTAACATTTTGATACATCGACTTAAATCTGTTAGAGCTATGTGTTGATTGGTTCAACTCCTATCTTCATAGCTTTAAAATGGCAATAAAAATTTGTGGAAATAATTCTGGTGGATTAATCTTGTTGCATACAAAGTCACATACTGTTCAAATTACAAAGGCGCTTTTAGGACTGTCCTCCGGGGCTTAATATTATTTGTATGCCTGCGACTTCATGAGTTCTGATATTATTATCTATCTTATGTTTTTATTACTGTTATAGAAATTAGTGATCTAAAATATCTGTTATTACTAGACATTTTGACACAACGGCCATATGTTGATCGGTTCAAGTTCTATCTTCATTGTCCTAAATTGGCAATAAAAATGTCTTAAAATTATTCCAGTGGGTACCTAAAGATGGTGTTCTTTCTCCACTTCTTTTTCCTATTTTTATTGATCCCGTAATTAATTAACTGTCCTTCCGCCATCATTTACATGCTGATGACCTTCAAATATACTTTTACTGCAGTATTGATGAAAGTTCTTCCAGCATTCATGAACTGATGAACCTATATGTAATCAGTAAGCGGATAATAAACGGTGTCTTCTGGTTAAATCAATTAAATAACATCATTATTGGAAAACTTCTGTCGAAAATATGCATAACTACCACAGCTATTCTTTAACGGCTATTTTATGCTATGGCTCCCTTTTACTTCAGTTGTAAAAGATCTTTGCCTACTAATTAATCTTACAAGGCACGCTCAATAACTGACGTTAGTCGGAAAATTTTCCTTAAAATATACTCTGTCTAACGGCTTCAAAATTTTCTTTGTTTTCGATACCAAGTACATATTTGACAAACTCTACATCTGTCTATACTTGATTATGGCGACGAGTGTTATTCTAATTTAATTGGACATTTACTAAAAAAACTTCAACAACTTTAAAACACGTGTATTCGATATATTTTCGAATTTAAGTAATTTGAGCATTGGTCACGACTTAAAGGGTTAAAGATTCATGCACGACACAACCTCCATCTTCTATGTTTTTTATGTATTATTCCCAATAATCTCGTTACACCTTTATACCTCAGATCTACTTTCCAATACCAGTCATCCCACGACCTTTAATCGCATTTTAAAAAACAAGTACACTCTCATAATCCCTCGGTATACACCTGAATTGTAGAATTTGTCACCATATACGCTACAAGATTATGGAATCAACTGACAACCCAATATGTAAAGTTGTGCCCTCATTTCCTTCGATTAAAAATCATCTGAAATTACATTACCTATCATAATCGATTGACCGAAATCCCTACTATAACCCATCCTTATCCCGTCCCTCCCGTGACATATTATTTCGCTTTTGTTTCACTCAACCTTATATTAATTTTGTATGTTTCATATTAACACCGTGTAATTTTGCTATTACCCCTTTCATTTTACGTAAATTTATTATTCTTAGCTTTCACAAATCATTTACAACCTACCACAGCACATATTTTTCTCACTTAATTCTTTATTGTTGACTATAAGAGATTGCCCTTGCAACAATGATTCCTTCATTGTAAACTTAGATTTTTAATATTTCAGTGAAATTTGATAATTGAATAAATAAATATTGTGATGTAATATTCGTAATATTATTCCTAAAATGGCACACCTCAAAATAAAACTATATTGACTTTTCATTACTAAGAGATACAGCAAATGCCCTCGTTGATCAGACTTTTATTTTTCAGATAAGAACTGATCAGTTAAATCTAGACACGTATAATTTATAATTATACATTTTCAAGCGCGAAGAGAGCAGAATTCTTAGTAGTTTGGTAAAAATATAATTAAAAATGTACTATTGACTTTCGATATTCTGTTCCAAGAAATGGTCTATTATTAAACGTATACCGTTCGTGACCTTAAGACGGTCGAGACTTTTTGATTAGATCGAAATTCATACTAAAGAAAAATGAGTGACCATTGACACTTAAGATTACATATATATATATATATATATATATATATATATATATATATATATATATATATATATACGTATATATATATATATATATATATATATACATATATATATATATATATATGTTCTGTTCTTAAATAAGAGTGACTAATTTATTCTTAATTAGTACAGCACTCACTATTCATTACTTCTTTCCATAATTAATTGCTTGTTAACATTGACCTGATAATATAACTTGACTATAGTTGACTTGAGTATGGTTGACTGGAAGATTGCTCATGTAGCAATAAGTCCGCCATATATACTATAGATAAAAGTTAATAAATAAATAAATAATAGATTTTGAATGTAATTTAATAATTGTTCACATAATCTGTACATTGTAGAATTTTTGCCTTTCTGTCTGTCTGGATGTTAATTTGTTCGTTAGTCACGAGTAATCTATTGGACTATGGCATGGTAATAATTTAATCCTAAGAGCAACATAAGAGAGAAAAAAAATTATATTAAGTTTATTTATTCCGAATTTCACGCAAACGAATTCGTAGGCATAGCTAGTCTATAAGTTGCCATAGCTAGTCTATAAGTATACTGGCCACTCTATAAGTATATCATAGCTAGTCTATAAGTTGCCATAGCTAGTCTATAAGTATACTGGCCACTCTATAAGTATATCATAGCTAGTCTATAAGTTGCATAGCTAGTCTATAAGTTGCATAGCTAATCTATAAGTATACTGGCCACTCTATAAGTATATCATAGCTTGTCTATAAGAATACTATAAGTTGTTTTATCAATACTGTTTATACTATAAATACTTTAAATCGGGCGCTATCAGCAACAAGATTTTCAAGTTAGACATTTTAGAAAATAAAGCTATTCCTAAGCATAAATACATTTCTATCTATTCTAACTAAAATTATGCCAATAGGTATTCGAAACTCGGTCGATACCAGTGATAGCAATGGAAAATAATAAGTTGATAAGATAATTTGAGCTTGTCGATCTTCTTTCTTATTTATCATTAAATGACAAATGTTATCAATCAATCTTTTATATGACGTTGTCTCTTCTTGTTCTGTCTTTTTACGTAGTAGTATGCATTGATGTATAAACAATATTAATATATCGTCATTCTTTTTACTGTGGGTATAAATTTCAAATCTAAGAATAAGTGATACTTGCTACGACATAAAGTTATGGTATAAACTAAATAAATAATGGGTGCTGTGTATAAACTTGAGTAACCCTGATGCAGCGACAACGTCAGAAGTGGCAAATTCTTGGGCAATTCAACAACGTAAGAATGTTAGTTTTCAAATAATATTAGCGGAAAACTGACGTAAACTAAATTGGTTGACGGCTTTGTGAAGTCAGCTCAGCCTTTTTCACCTCCATAAGAACAGAACAGCATAAGTACTTACTTTTTATTGAGGGCATCTAAGGACGCGTTTGGATGGGAGTTAAAATGTTCCGATAGCCATTCGACCAGCTTCGCGTCTTGTTAGCTCTTTCCGACTTAATTTAGCCAGCTTCGCGTCTTGTCGGCTCTTTGTGCCTTAATTCGGACACCTTCGCATCTTGTCGGCACTTTCCGACTTAATTCAGCCAATTTCGCGTCTTGTCGGTTTTTTCTGACTTAATTCGACCAGCTTCGCGTTTTGTGGGCTTTTTCTGGCTTAATTCGGCCGACTTCGCGTCTTGCCGGCTAATCATAAAATTTAAAATATATTTTCATAAATTGTTAAGATTTTCTCTAGAATTTTTCTTAAGATCTGCAAGGCGTTAAAATGGTTCATACATTGTTAAGAAATAATTTCATAAAAATGAAATGATAAAATTAAAAATATCTGAATATTTATTTTTCCGTTTTCAATTAGTTCAAATGAAAATATAAAAAAAATTAAATATTTGACATCTGCGACGCGCCCCATGGCGGCTCATAATTTTCTTTTAACCTATAAACCAAATACGTATATTATATACTAAATATTAACATTCCAATTCCGTTGATATTAGTCGAAAAATATACATAAGCGATAGCTTTTGAAGATAGCTGATTTCCATGACAAGTCATATTATAACCCTGTAGAGATAACGCACGATCAGGGAGACCGCAAACCCGTAATTCCTTATATTAGATATATTACAATGCATGAATTACTTATTAGCGTACAGGTTACTCCAAAAAATATGTAACTGTACGTTTAGTGGAATATTAGCCGGCTCAATGTTTCTACGTGCAGAGTAACCGAAGGTTGCGGTCCGAGACTCCGCCCATTCTGCATATTTCTGTTTTGCGACCATTAGTTTGTCGATGTTTTTTCTGTCCTACTGTCAAATTAAAGTTTTATTATTTTTATTTATTATAACTTGAATTATATCAATTATTATCTGCTTTTATATTTTTTGTTCTTTGTTTTTCAAAAATTACAATTATTAGTGCGATTTATTGAAAAATCGCGCTGTGTAAAGAAATAAAAATCTTAATTAACTTTTAGTTACTTAGATACCGAGACAAAGTATATAAAATACTAAAATCTGAAAAGTTATTATATTAAGTGTTTTAAATTTGTGTTTCATGAAATTGAATTACCGCCGACAGACAGACTAAGGAATAAAAAAGACATTCTAGGGAAATAATCTGGAACTCGGTGTTTTCTATTGCAAAAATAATCATAGACGATTTTAAAAATGTTGAATATATCTGAAGAGAAGCATAATAGATCGTAGCAGGGTGTCTTTCTTAATGTATGTCAGCTGAGGTAATATAATTTAAAGCAGTAGCGTGGAAAACACCTTATATTAATTTTCATTAGAAAATTTTCCTTAAATTCCAAATCCAATGAAAATGCCTTTGTATTATTTTATACCTACACACACTGTATGTTATATCTTAAATTTTAAATCAACACTTCGTAAACAAGGTACAGAAATCTAAAAATAGATAATTTTCGAATAACAATCCACGCAGTCAATTGTAAATAACGCCCATACAGAAGCTAGACGTACCGATTGAGTCTTGAAAACTATTTCAAGGAACAATGAGCTATTATCAAGCTGTAAAAGACGAACACATAAACTAAATCGATTTTCCTAACTTAATTACAAACGAGTTGAGTACCCTTATTTTAGGTATTTATCATTTGAACAGCTTTTAAATATGACCAACTTCTTTGACGGACCTGGCAAATTTTTTCCTTGAAGAATTTAAGGGCCAAAAACATCATGTATATATAACCAAGTTCTCGAGAAACAGAAGTGATCTAATTTGAACTAAGTTGGTAAAAAGATCAATTTTATAAATCTGTCTAATTTACTTCATCTTTGAAGAAAACGGATAATTAAAATAATTTTCATTTTCAAATCTATTGGACTTTTACTGGGTTAAAAACTTAAAATGTATTATGGAATCATTTTAGTTTTTTTGTGCTCACTAACTATAAATTTATGAAATATTGGTGTGCTAACTCCGTAAACTAACAAAATGCATGTTCACAATTAAATGATACTACGTGATGTAGTATTATTTCTACTTTCTTTAATTTCTTTACCACGACCTAGGTTTCGTTGTATTACAACATCTTCAGGTGGGATATTAGCAAAGATATCTTCTATATAAAGAAATCTTTACTAATATCCCACCTGAAGATGTTGTAATACAACGAAACCTAGGTTGTGGTAAAGAAATTAAAGAAAGTAGAAATAATACTACATCACGTAGTTTCATTTAATTGTGAATAATGAATTTCTACATTAACGCCAAATATATTCAACAAAATGCATGTTATAAAGCAAAGAGACTAAGACTGAATATTTGAGATTTATATTGGTGCTATGTCAATAAAAAGTGGTCATAGCAAAGAATATTACGACTTTTTGAGTAATAGCATTTATTACATAATGACAAGTAGCAGTTAATACTTTAAATATTTTAGTGATACACCCTTATTTATTTAGAATTAACTTAAATATCACAAAATTAATTTGACTATGCGTAATTTTAAGTTTATAATTTTTGTTGTATCACTTTTTTTGAGTAGTTTTTTTATTAGTTTATGATCACCTTATTAAATTTTGTGCCAACACAATTCCATTTTCCATCTTTTTTTATAAAATACAAAAACGTTTAATTACAATCAAATTTTCTTTTTTTCCACCATCTAATTATTAGTGGATACGAATTAATTTTTACATTCCAACAATCATCTTCCAATTTGGATTGAAAAGTGATTATTTTAATGTTATTTTATTGATTATAATAAACTGATTAAAAAAGAATTAATTTAGTTATATATACCAAATATATTGAGTAATTAAAAATAAATAAAAACGGACATCATCTTTGTTTAAAAGTATATTAATATAATAATTTTGCAGTATGAAAATGTAACTTTAATCAGTTCATACCAATTTTTATACTCAAAAAAAAAACTAAATACTCAAATTGAAAAATAAATGTTTCAATAGCCATCAATGGCTTAATTATCGTAATATAAATAATTTTTAAGGTCCAGTATTATATACCCAGCCGCTCAGTAACGTCACAAGAAATTCATTTGAGATAAAAATCCGTAAATGGACAAAGAACATTTTACGTCGATCTGGAGATTATTCACAGACAAAACCTTTTTGACCTCTAAAATTCCACGCTTTTACGTTATTTACTTGAAACAATAAAAAAGCCATTTATTTGATGATCTTAGAAAATCAGCATACAAAATTTTTATGTAAACTCCTACCGCTGTGTAATTTGAAAACGTTCGATGTTTAGTCTATTTCTATATATAGAATTTCTCTACCACTCTACAGGAATAGACTAAACACGAATCTTTACGGCAATTATGTTAAGATAATTGCCTTAAAGATTCATGATGCCACTTAGACGTAAAGGAAACTGGAAAAAGTGCATAAAGTGTTGGTCCCGAATGTTGAACCAAGAATAAAAGTGACATTTATGCAGAGACAATGAAAAATTTTATATTTTTTGTGAAAAATCAGTTTTCATAATACTTCGTACATACTATTTCTGCACTGCTCTTTGAAACGGCGAAATGAAACAAGTTGTAGATTGTGTACTGTTTGTATCCTCCATACAAAGATGTAAGATACTAAATAAATGAAAAATACAAACCAGAGATTGTTGTCGAAAAAAACCACGGAAAACTCGAAGAAAGTGAAAAAGACTTTTATTTTGACAACATAAAATGAATGTTAATTTCATTTAACAGTATATTTTTAATTAACTTAGGCTATGGCTACACATTGAAAAAATCTATCGACATTGATAATTTTTTGTAATAATTTCTAAAAACATGTTATGCACTTTTTAAGTTTATAATAGTAATATTAATTTTTATTAACGATTATTTATATATTACAAAACATAATATAAATATGTTTATGAAGACAGTTTTGAATTAAATTGAATTTTGTTATTTGCTCTTTCCTGAATGCCAATAGCTTAATTTTTTAGTTTTTTATATTCTAAAAAAAACAACTTTCTTCAAAATCTCACTCTAATTCCTACGCCAAGTCTGTTCTTACTAATCTCCTTTAGTTAATGCCCCATAATTTGCTAACTCCCCAATTATATCTTATCAAGTAACTAGCATTATTGAGCAGTATAATTTACTCTCCTGTAAATTATTAATAATATTAACTTACAAAAACAAACGAAGTAGAAATGAAAGGAAATATTTTCGTCACTAAATCGATGAGAAATAATAAATTAACTTTTATTTGAACTTGGATGATTTACAAATTTATACCCACTAATTCCCCAATACATTTTCGATTGCCATTATATAAATCAATAATGCGTTATAAACCTCAGAACCAAGTTTACGAGAGTTTGGCAGAAAAAAGTAAACGTATACTTGTAGAAGTTTGTACTATATTTAGGAATAGTGAGAGAGTTTATTAGTACATTAAGATCAGTATTTAAACTACTGACAGAGTTTAAACGACAGTCATAATTTCGTAAGTTCAATGACTGTTTAACTTCGTTGAAAGTTTAAACTTTAGATTTGGATCTAGGTGGTTTAAACTTATCTTCTTAGATTATCTGCGGCAAAATACCTATCGACTATCAGATGTTTACATTACTGCCATTCTACTAAACTGTTCTTCAGTAGACATATTATTTCAGTCGTCGTTTAGAAAATTCTTTGTAATATTAATTGAATTACATTATGAATTAATCAAAATAAAATAAAAATAGAATTACATTATAAACCTATCAAAACGAAAAGGAAAATCAAAACAAAGTGGTAATTCTGAACAAAAAATGTGTTAACAATCATTTCCAAAGCACACATTGTTAAAGCGGGGTACAGCGTTGAAGCGATTCTTTTGAAATTTATGTTAATTTTTCATCATTTAATGTACTATGTTTCATTTTTTGTGGCAACTCAAACGGGAAACAAACCGAGTAGAGAAGAAACAGTTCCAAAAATTATGAAACCTGTGACAGAACTGCCGTTTACTAGTTTCTACTCAACGCATTGAGAGTAACAAAGCAGATTACTTCTCCGAGTCTCTATTATAAACCCGTTATTTTTTTTTGTCTCTGTACTTTTCAAACAAAAAAACATATGTGGACAAATACTATAGTTCCGAATGTAATCCAAGGTCAAAAATACATAAGGGTTTGTATGTAAAATTAATGTAAAACTCGAGCGACTGAGAGTGTATATTTGGGAAATATTAATTTGTTTACATCACGTAGTGTTATAAAGCGTTTGTAGTCAAACAAGTAATTACTATAACTGTCATGTCCATCCCTCCGTCCATTTCTCGCAGCCTCATTGTTTTTACAGTTTTAAACTTATTTTTATGATGTTTTGCAATTTCACAAAAGTAAAATGATGACGAAATTTTATTCGCGTACACCATCGTATTAAAAGATTGCTAAAATTAAACTGAGCCTTCACTACAATGCGAATTCATGTTCTAATTGTTTTATTTTTAAAACAAAGTTAAAAATATGAAAAAAATATTTCGACGTTTACTCACATTTGATTTCAACGTTTGACTACTTAGACCTATTTAAAATTAATTTCGTTAATTTGTATCAATAATTTAAGAAATATCCCTACTTTATTTTAATTATATTAACTATGAAAACCTATTACATATTCCGACACACACTTGTCTACTTTTCTACTGTGCTCTCTATATTCGATTTTAAGAAAATTAATAAAATTAACATTGAAGTAAGTACTCATAAAAACATAATCACGCAAATAATTTATCCAAGTGTAAAAAATTCTACTTGAAATCCAATTAAAATTCCGCAGCAAATAGCAACTTCTTAAACTAATAGAGATATAAAAGAGTTAGTTTCGTAATTTCCCATCTCCAAAATCAAATCCCGTTCGAACCTACAGCGCCCACAATATTGTAGATATTTGCTCAGCGGCAGAAGGCCCACTGCGTCCTGGCAGTGAGTCGGAATAAATCACGGCTTCTCTATCACACGGGTGGATTCACTCAAAATCAATTTGCGTAGTCGGATAATGATAGGATCGCGTCGCGTCTGAAATACTATGGCGCGGTGCGTACCTGTACCAGAGTGGGGCATGTTTGCGGGATTAGCGTGTGCCTTCGAAGTTATTCGTCGGTATACCCGCAAGTCTTTGTTACCGTGTTCTGTCTCCGGTCATAATTGAGTCTTTGTGACCTTTTTAGACCCAATTTGATACCAACTTAATGTACGCTGTTGACCAGCAAAATTCCCATTTTATTTTAACTATTTTCTTTGAAATGGGAAATGTTTCACATTGAGAAATTGAAATATGCTTTCGGTTTTTATGTTTTTAAAGGTTATCTAAAAATTACTATGATTATAAATTTTCTTCTTATTCATCGTCAGTTCCTTTTATGTGCGATGGGCTTTCTTAATTGTAAGGCACAATCTGCTTCTCGTGTAAGTATCGTCTTCGGATAGAAACAAAGAGCGATATGAAAGCACATTTGCTATTTGTCAGTAGTAGGTCTTCCTCTCCTCTTATTTCTAGAAACCACAGGACGTGATTTTCTGGTCTCCGCATTACGTGACTATACCATCCCAGCCTTCTGGATGTTGTTTGTAATCGGAGCGACTTTATAATTCCGCCTTACGTATTCTTACGTAATTTGTCTTTAAACGTCTCTCTACCCACCCGGAGCAGCGTACTCATTTTTGTCACTTAGAGTTTACCTATGTGGCCCAAACTTCACTACCATATAATATAGATGGCCTAAATGCCGTTTTGCAAAACTTGCTCTTAGTCTTGACGGGCAGTTTTACATCCCATAAAACGAAAATTAGCATACGCCATTTGTCCCACCCTGAGGTTGTTCCATGTGTAACGTCTGCCTTGATTGACCCATCTACGAAAATGGCTGATCCTATATATTTAAATTTATTTACCTGCGTAATATTGGCCCCTCCCAGTGTAATGTGAGTTTTTGCTGATATTGATTGTCCATGATCAAAGTTGCATGCCATAAATTCCGTTTTGGTTCTACTTATGTGCAGACCTTTCTACCAATTATTCTCTCCACTATTCTAGATTATTTCGATACTTTACTTACTCTCTGATATTATCACCGCGTCGTCCATGAAGAGGTCAGCTAGGTCATGATAATGTTAAGCTCTCCCTTGGCGGACGTCCACGAAATTTACGTTGATGCTTTCAGTCACCCGTTACCCCAGATGCACTTTTGACGCATGACATTTCTATGTGAGCCTTATATAGTATTCAGGAACAGAGTGTGCCCTTAAATCCTACAATATTAAGGACCTTGGGACGCAATCAAAGGCCTCTTAAAGGTTCAACCATAGGTTATGTTTGTTTTTTCGAGCTTTTCCATTACTATTCTTACTGTGTGAATTACATCTATATTTCCCTTTCCAGGAGTGAAACTAAATTGATTTTATAATGCAGAAAGTGCTCATTTATAAACCTTTTGCAGATCTTGAGGGAGTATCAAATGAGATTTATGGCTCTGAAATATTCACAGTTTTGCACGTCTCCTTTATCTTATAGAACGTTACCAACGTGCTCTTTCGTGATAAAAAATTTTGTTCAAACGTCCCGCGAGTTTTACTGTTCTGCATCTTGGAGATAGCAGTCAGAATGGCTATCTCCAAGATGCAGAATAATAAACGAACAGGTCTTAGTTCTTAGAAAACTCTTCATTTAGTAGTACTTTATAGTACTCGTACGATCATTTGGTTACTACCTTAACATTTGTAAGTAGGATGCATTCATTATCGTTTATATATTAAGTTTCTTTGAAATCGTTTGTATTGCTATGCTTTATTTAGCTACTTTATAAATCTCGTTATTTTTTTCCGATTCTCAGTGCTTGTATAAAGATACCTCAGACTCTTCTTTTTCTTTGAATAATTTTCTTTTAGCGTGTTCGTAATTTTCTTTGCTTTCGTTGGTTCCCGTTTTCTGCCAAATTTTAAATAGGCGTTTCTTTTCAGATACACTTTGTTGTATATGCTAGTTCCCCCATTTCATATCTTTTACATTATGAAGGGTTCTTTAATAACTACTAGTTCCATTTTTGCAATTTGGATATAAGTTTTTTCAAACTTTGACCAACTTAGATACACAGCTTGGAGAGTATATATTGAGGTTGGGGGTGGGAGTAGTTATTCATAGAGAAGTAATCGGCTACATGATTTCTAAAAATGTTCCTTTGTTCTTACTGATCCCATACCATTTAGTTTTCTGCATTTTCTTTGGTTTAACTTTCATATCAAATTTTAATTTCATTATTTCGCATTCCTGGATTAGGTTTAAGTTCTTTGCCTCTATTAAAATATCATCTATCTGTGTTTTAGCTACTTTAATTATAAATTTTAACTATGATAATACATAGCAGAGACATTGATTTATTTGTTGACACAGAAAGTAATTCAAGCTGACACGTTGCCCTCTGAGAACTCATCGTAAGACCTTTTCGTCCTTATTCTGAGATTAAAATGATCTGGGATTAAATGATAAGCTATCTAGTGTTCAATCAGCGGAAATTATGTAGAATATAGATAACATATTGTATCCTGAAAATTGCAAATATTATATATATATATATATATATATATATATATATATATGTATATATATATATATATATATGTATATATATATATATATATATATATATATATATGAAAGATTTAATTAAACTTAAACTCAGTTCCACAAATTGTATACTTTCATCAAATGTCCATTTTGGATACTTCCATTCATTTTCTTATTATTAACGAATATTTTACTTCCTAATGCCATTGAGTAGAGACATTTATTCGCGTAGTCATTTTAAGAAAAGACAGTGAGGGTCAAAACCTTGCACACCCAAAATATTTTTTACCATAAAATCAGCTATAACTAAAAGCACTGAACGAGTTTCAAACATTTTTTGCCATTGATTTTATTTATTTACTTATCTACTTTAACGTATCTAATTAATACATATGGCGGACTTATTGCTACGAGAGCAATCTCTTATAGCCAGTCCAGCCTCGCTCGACGAACAGCTGGGAATCGAACCCGGTTCCCTGCGGTGCGACGCACCGTCAAAGGCCGTATGTATTGTGACCAACTCAACGCACCACGGCGACGACATGGAGCTTGTTTGAACTGCATGTGAAATTCGTCGCTTACGCAGTCATGATAAATGGGCTATATAAAACTGAAAATTCAAACAAATCTCATAACATTAGGCATTTCTAAAATTAACACACACAAACTAACTATTCCTTGCCGACAATTTATGTATACTCAAAACCCCATCGAAATCTATGCAGCCGATTTAAGTTATAACATTGCACAAAAAACGGATGAAAAAATGGAAAGTCTAAAAAACGTTGGATTTAGAAAATATTATAAAAATTTTAAAAGGGTATGAATACTCGTCATATACGCGTGACTGCTCTGAGTACTGATAGTGCGTTAGTTGAAATGAAATAAGCTAACTCAGTGTGAGTTAATTTATTTCATTTCACATATTAATCAATCATAGAATAAACATACATCGAAGTCAGCTATGGGAAATAATAATCTTTATTACCTAGAATAACAACAGATGGTCTCCCTAACGTAGACAACTCATGGTATATATATATATATATATATATATATATATATATATATATATATATATATGTATACATATATATATATATGTATGTATAAATATATATATATATATATATATATATATATATATATATATATATATATATATATATATATACTAACATTCCAGATATACGTATATTCAAAAATGTATTCTATCAATTTAATTATGATCATAACTATAATTTTCGTTCACAAATCTCTAGAAGATCGACACGTACGGAAATCAGCATGTGTGATTTTATTTATTAGTAATTTATAAAGTAAACATACAGCTAAGTCTGTTATGGGAAATAATAATCTTTGTTAGCTAGACTAGTAATATATGAGATTCTCTAACGTAGACAACTCATTGTAGATGTATATTAACATTCTGGATATATTTATGTATATTCAAAAATGTTATTCTATTAACTTTATCATGATTGTGACTACAATTTTTGTTCATGAATCTGTTTAGAAGATCGAAAAAAAATTAAATAATCATTCTTACTCTTGCTTACTCTTTTCAGCAGCTGTCTCTGCAGCTGTCTTCTTTCAGCAGCTGTCTTCTAAAAAAGCTACCTTTAAAATACGTATAGCAATTGCTCAATTTAACAGAATCCATTAATGAATAAACGTTACGGCTTCATTGCAGTGTTACAATTTTTTTTTATTTTATTATTGTGTTTATTGTTTATTAAATATTTATTTTGTTAGGCCCATAAAACACTAATCATTGCGCCGAAACCCTCCTCCCCCCTTCCATATCGGACCGCCTTCATTGTATTACACACAATTCTACGCAATTAAAAAAACACAATCTTACGCAAAGTTAATAGTTAAAAAAATTTGGAAAACAGCTCACGACATTTAGAAAAAAGCTGACAAATACCAAATTTCCTTTATATTAGATCATTATTTTCGACACTTATACCACCGGACAGACACACGGCGGACACATATTTTTTTTTAATTCTGTTAATAAAATTTAATAGTTTTACCAAAAACAATTCAATATTTCTTTTAGTGTTTGCGTTGCTTAAAAATGAAAAACGAAAACGCAATTACAAAATTGGCAAAGATTTCAAAAATAACAATACCATCTAATAACCTTGGTAAACAAGGGACGCAATTATTCTAAAAACTACAATAAATTCAAACAAAACTCCAATTTTTATTTATTTAAACGATTAAATGTTTTTTTAGAGATCTCTTCAAATTGCCCACCTGAACATCTTGTCATACACGACTTAGGTTTGGTTGTATGACAACATGTTCAGGTGGGAAATTTGAAGATATCTCTTCAAATTGCCAACCTGAAGTTATTGTCATACAACGACACCTAGGTCATGGTTAAGAATTTAAATAAAGTAGATATAATACTACATCACGTAGTTTCATTTAGTTGTGAATAAAAATTAAGTGACAATGAATTTCTACTAAATTAGGCCAAATATATTCAATATTCAAACGATGTACTTTTATTAATATCGAAATGATTTATGATTATTTATTAGAATTAATTAAATATTTAAACTTTAACTGTTAAAATTAATAAGTACTATGGATCTCTGATTATCGTAGAAGCAGTATCACTATCATACTGTGCTTTTAATCTTTCTCTCTTATTTTTACTGCCGGGCTTTCCTTTCTTACTTCAAATTTATATTTTCATTTCATTATCGCTAGTCTAGATAGCTAAATATCTTAAGAACCTAAGTTCTTTTAAACAGAATCCTTACAAAACATACAAACGGATGTATATAAATGCCCTTTTGTGAATCTGCACCGAGACGCCTTCCTCGCGGGCACTCGTGTCATTAGGAGCGAGACACAATGCGCCCGCCACAATGGAATTTATCTTTCAACCCTGTAAGCGCCACGCCGCCCCTCTTCATTGATGGCATTTACCTTACTAACAATGCTGATATTTTATTTCGTTTGCCATTTCTCGCCGTTTATTTGATTCGCCTAAAATATTTACATGAGAGTGGCGCAAGATTCTATGTGTATATATTAAATATACGATTATGGCAAAACAAATCAAAATCAAAGAATAAGTTAGAGAGAGGCCTTTATAATAAAATGTTAAGCGCGGCGCCACTGCGCCTTGTTTGTTAAAGATATTTGCCTTATTACTAATGATGGCATTTTAGTTCGTTGCCATTTTTAAGTCGCCTAAAATATTTACGTGAGAGTGGCGCAAGGTTATATATGTATATATTAAATATACAATTATGGCAAAACAAATCAAAATCAAAGAAGTTAAAGATAGTTCTTTATAATAAAATGTTAAGCGCCGCGCGACTGTGCCATGGTTATTAATGAATTTTGCCTTATTAATAATGATGGCATTTCATTTCGTTGCCATTTCTCGCTATTTATTTGATTTGCCTAAAATATTTACTTGAGAGCGGCACAAAGTTCTATATGTATATATTAAATATACGATTATGAAAAAACAAATCAAAGAATAAGTTAAAGACAGTTGTTTATAATAAAATATTAGACGCCACGCCACTGCGCCGTGTTTCTGAATGGTATTTGCCTTATTAATAATGATGGCATTTTATTTCGTTGCCATTTCTCGCTTTTTATTTGATTCGCCTAAAATATTTACATGAGAGTGGCGCAAGGTTCTATGTGTATATATTAAATATACGATTATGGCAAAACAAATCAAAATCAAAGAATAAGTTAGAGAGAGTCCTTTATAATAAAATGTTCAGCGCCGCACCAATGCGCCTTGTTTGTTAAAGGTATTTGCCTTATTACTAATGATGGCATTTTAGTTCTTTGACATTTCTCGCTTTTTATTTGATTCGTCTTTAATATTTGCATTATAATAACATAAAGTCGTATACATTTATGTATATTTGATGAAAAACTATCAAAATCAAAAATTAATTTAGAGACAATTCTTATTTATAAAATTTTAGGCGATACTCCGCCATATGCATTGATGATACCTACCTTAATAAAAATGTTAATATTAACCCCGCCCTCCCTATTTTTGAAACTATTACTTACTATTAACCTAAACTTGTGAAAAAGTAAGGTTGTTAAAAGCCTACGCTAAGGCTGTAAAAAAACTATGGCGATTATCCTAAATCTTGAAATTCTGAAATGTGCACCATTATTTTACGTATGTAAAGAATATATATTCCTTTTTTTAATTTTGAACAATACAAGCACTGAATGAAATATTGCATTCACCAAAAATATCGAAGCCGAATTTTATATGGAAAGTATTTAAATTACATTAAAATTGCTTAAAAACATACATAAAAAGCGAATGTGTATGCCTGACTGTATGTATGTCCGACTGCCAGTGAAATAAAGTAAAATTTTGTCAAAAACTTACCCAATTTCCTTAAATATACATATTTTTAGTATTTTACAACCAGAATAATACATAATAATATTTTTTTCAGAAAAGATCTCATTCGGCTATTTTTGTAGGGAAATGAAGTAATTTACACGTAACACGGCGAAGACGAGTAATACGTAATGTTTTAGTGCTTTATGAACTCAATAATACAAATATTAATAAACCCAATTACAAAAAAAGATTAAACAATTAACATAAAACAGGCTCGCATACGCGGCGTATATTCATTAAGGACTTGTTTATAAAATGTCGCAGCTCGAAAAACGATATTTACTCGTAATACTCATAAACTCACTGTACACTGTTTGTTGATGTGCAACAACTTTAACGTCCACGCGCCTTACCTTGATCGCTTACATTAAATTGGAGCTAGAGTGAAAATACATGGCTTTATATTTTTGGGTTTAATTTATTTTGTGTTATTAAAATTACAAATTACATTCACAAATATTGATGTTATTACAGTTTTACTTCGAGTTTTATTCATTGACCGGATCAGCTAACCACAATGGCTGTGTACAATAATTTTATCTTCCACATGTAGCTTTATCGAAGCAGCAATAGCTCGTGACTACTAATTAATATCTGCTATTATTTTGCCTTTTACCATGCTCTTTAGTTGGTCTCATTAGTTTTTGCCTACAAAATTAAAAACTCGGTGTGAAATATGATCACAAAAAAAATTTACTAAACTCAAAAAAGTGACTTCTCTACATCTCTCCAAAGCTACTGGCATGCTTGCTTCCTCCGCTGTACAATTTAGGGTATAATTAATATTAATAATTTAATTGAGTACCAACGATAAATACGACCATTAAGGGTTCAATAATTTTGGGACCAGCCTGTCCTAGAATACAAATATATCCTTCCAATGAACCGTGAGAAACTACTACAAAAAACCGCCATAGCAGAGGAAACAAATATTTTAAGCAATTATATTAAATTTACTGCTTATCAATAGCAAATGCTTATCAATAAAAACTTACGAATAAAAAAAATTTTGTTTTCATTCTTGGATACTTCCTTGTACCCACCTCTTGAATATCTTTAAAATAATATAGCATCACATATCGAATGTTAGAAAAAAATCATTGTACTTTAGTAAGCGTCCTTAATTATGAAATATTATTAAGTGCCTTCATTACGAAATATTATTAAGTTAACTGTAAGATTAATACACATAATGCCGTCTATTATAATGTATAATGATTTGTTTTCCTGTAATTGTATTTTGTATTAAAAGGTCAAAATGCCATAGGTATCTTATTTTTGGTTGGTCGTTTGCGATAAAACATAGCCTATATATTAGCCCAGACCCAACAGAATCGACCAATAAAAACTTCATCAAATTCCTAGCTGTTCTTCTATATACATATAATGTACCTTCAATGTTCGTAAACGGAGTCCGTAAACAAACAATAAAGTACATAACCATCAAATTTATACAGCCTAGTACTAAACCTACCAAAATTATTAAATTACTAATATTTACAATAGATTCAAATTTTATTAAATTTAATGAAACAAAGTAAACTTATAAAGAATATCACGACGTCGAATAATTTTATGTGTTAAAGGTAGGAGTAATGCTGTGTGTGCTATGAGTTAAGTTTCAGGTTGGCTAATAAATGTTTAATTCCAACTTATTCTTAAAAAATAATATATATACTCCAAATAGTAAAAAAATCAACCTATAAATACAACATATATAAGCTTACCTGCTATATATATTTAGTGATCAATTTATCTGAATTCTAAATTTTGTTCTTATTAACACGCTAAGGTTAAGATGTTACTCTCCCTTTTTAGAAAAAACCTCACAACTAATCCACATAAATTATATATCATTTTATAGATAATTGCTTGCTCTACCGGCATCCACAACTAAAAAATTTATTATTGCTATTGTTTTTGCAAATTAATTAATTATTAAAATTATATACACAAAACAGCAATGCTGCCATCTAACGGCTCAACGTCAATATGATTGACGGTCGGTAAAATTTTTGTTTAATTTCAAATCCACTCACGTATAAATAAAGTGGCGCTTTAGCTCAATGCTTTTGATACTTGCGCCTCTATATGTCAATTTTAGTAAAATATTTGTTTGATCTGTCATCTGAGCTTCATAATGGAATAAAAACGTAATAAGCAGTGTGCAAAATTAGAAATGAATTGAATACCTGCAATCAATTTTGATTTATTAAATTGACTCTAAACACTCTGTTGTAACTAATATGACAGCTGTGAGTTCATTTTCTCATGTGTAAATATTTATAATCTACCACGCAAATTGATATAATGCGAAGACTTCGCACGGGTCACGCTAGTTTTGTTCTTATTTATCCTAAAAGGTTACCTTTTTATTAAATATTAGGTATGTATGTTACATATAAAAGAATGTGCTTGACGAAGGGAATAGCTGAAATAACTTACTGAAGCTTATTAAAGTAGAGAGACAATTTTCCAGAAAAAAAACCTTCATTCGTTGCTATAAAAATAGGTAATTATTTTTATTTCGGAATAAGTTACAATTTTAATTACGAAAGTATACCGATACATTAATTAATTTTATGCTACTTATATTTCCCAGGTTTGTACTATTTTCCTTCCTATTCTTAGTAGAATCGTTTTAGGCCATACCATCGCACCACTCCAAACTTCACTACTAGCCACGCCCCACTTTATATAAAAGTAGAAAACTTCAATGCGCCATATAAAAAACGCATGGCGCCATCTGTTGATGCAGATAGGTACACAATACATTTGTATAATCACGACGCATCGAGTAGATAGGCACTTCTTGTGTTGTTGTAAATTAATTTTTGCAAATATCGAATTCACATTCGGTCTAATTGCATGAACCCATTCCCATAAAATTACGTCAAATCAATCCCTACAGGTCTAAAAACTAAATATTACATCAAGTCAACCCCTATATTCTCTTCCACTATGTTAACTCCATCTGAATTAGTCCATAATTTTTACGTGACGCCTATTAAAACAAACACACAAACATATAAGCAAAAATTTCAAAGCAATATTTTTGGGATCTATTACTTTTTTTATGTGCCCCTAAATCATTTTTTCGTAACTAATATTATAAATGCAAAAGTATATTTGTTTTCCTGTCCTTCAGCTCGCAAAGAAGTAAAGGATCAACGTGATTTTGTACACAGACATAGATGGCAGGCCGGGAAATAACAGACTACTTTCATCTTGGAAAATCTCATCCTAACGAATATTATTATATATTTGGCGTTAATTTTGTAGAAATTCATTATTCACAATTAAATGAAACTACGTGATGTAGTATTATTTCTACTTTCTTTAAGTTCTTTACCACACTTTTTCTTTAAGTTCTTTCACACAGTGGTAAAGAACTTAAAGAAAGTAGAAATAATACTACATCACGTAGTGTCATTTAATTGTGGATCCTAACTAACATTATAAATGAAAAAGTGAGTTTGTTCTTCTTTCGGATTGCAACGGAGCAATTTTTTTGGGAGAAGATAGTGGGTTCGAAAATGATATAAGCTACTGTTTATCCCAGGAAATATCATTACTTCGGAAGTAATCGTATGTGAAACTAAAAAAGTACATAAATAGAATAACAAAATAACGTCACAACAATTCGACATAATTTTTTGAAACGCTATCTATATACACAATATAAAGGAGATTATAATTCTCAGTAATATTATGAATACGAAAGCACGTTTGTTTGACCTTCTTTCACGTCACAACGGAGCAAAGAATCAAAGATGTGATTTTTACGCAGAGATATTTGGCGGGCTGGGAAATTACATAGGCTACTTTTCTTCGAGAAAAATGTTATTTTAACTAATATTATAATCTTAAGTAATATTATAAATACGAAAGTATGCTTGCTTGTTTCTCTTTTGCATTGCTATGGACCAACAGACCAATGTGATTTTTTGCACAGAGTTATGTATTGGGCCGTGATATAATATAGACTAGGGTAGGTTTTCGTTTCGGAAAATTTCGTTGCATTGGGATAATTCTTATTTGAAACTAGAAAAGTACACAAACTGAATAACGACCGGAACGGAGTAAGGTATAGTCGTGATTTTTTGAAACGCTGCATATGCGGTGCAAAAGAGCAACAGGGTTACTCCTTTTTATCCCTATTTTAGGGGGATTTTTTTCTTTTCATTATCATTTGTATTACAAGGTCATGTTAGGAATTTCATTCTATTATTATAATTCGAGCTAAAAAAATAATATTATTTTCCACAGTCGATCTAATGCAACTTGTAACTTTTTTTTGTTTACAATTGTTGAAGTCAATAAGCTATCTTAGGCAACAATTTAATGTTTTTCAATTTTTAGAGTAATTTTCTAAATTCCATGTCAATTATTTATTTGTCTGCTTTAATGTATTTAAATAATACATATGGCGAACTTAATGCTTTAATGCGTACAGCCAACCATAATTCCAGTCCAGCCCCGCTTTGTGAACGGCCGGGAATTAAACCCGGATCCCCGCGGTGTGCCGCGCCGTTAAAGGCCGTATACCTTGTGATCAACCCGACACACACCGGTGACGACCCAGCACATCACGGCGATTATTAAGTTAAGCAATATAATTGTACGTGGTTGTTAGCTTATCCCTGGAACTCATATTCTGTGCAGATCACATGCCAATTTTTTACTACGTCGTGCGCGTTTGAACTATATTTAACTTTAGTTTACAATACAGGTTATATAATATAACTTACAATATTCTTCTATTTTTTCATAGTCCTTCAAAATTTATACAATTTTATTTACGCCCGTAAGCTGACAAATGCTTAATAAAAAAGTAATAAATAACTGTGAATAAAAACGTAATAAAAAATATTCTAAATTATAGAAACACATTATAGTAAAATTACAGCAAACATTTAACTATTTTTATTTATAAATTCTGAAATGTAACTATAACTTTCTGAAGTGTATAACTTTGGAAATTTGTTCATATAATTATAAACCAACAAGGAAGCCTGCTGAAATGCAAGTTGAACTAAGAATATGGCTGTTCTAAATATATCCTCTGTTATCCGTTTGTCTCTAAGAAAAAAACATTGTGACTGACAAACATGCGAATGTCACCGGGTGTTTATCCACTTTTGAAACAAAATGGCAAAATTAATAATTGATTATAATAGGATGTATTATTTAATTCGTAAACATTTTCATAAATTCAGAAATTTTCTTCTTTTAACAACAATAGACACCAACATGCCACTTAAACCAAAACCTAACCCACGCTTAACGAATTTTGATTTCCCCGTTCACGTTATTAGGAAAATTATAAAATTTACTAAAACATTCTAAGAAAATATATTATCGTCTTTTCATTTAGATAAAATTGTTACTCTCCTTGTAGTTCATATTTTGTTCTAGGACAGAAAAATACAAAAAAAACTCATAAATAAAATTTACTCCATCCTGACCTTATCTTAACTAATAAAAATTTAACGAAAAACATTATATAAAATTATCCAGAAACCTTCTCAGTTCGAATAATAGTAAAACTAAACTAATTTAAACAAAAATATAAAATGTTTTTTTTTAAACAAAAATATAAAATGTTTTTTTTAAACAAAAATATAAAATGTTTTTTTTTAAACAAAAATATAAAATGTTTTTTTTTAAACAAAAATATAAAATGTTTTTTTAAACAATAATATAAAATGTTTTTTTTAAACAAAAATATAAAATATTTTTTTTTAAACAAAAATATAAAATTTTTTTAAACAATCTCATCTATGTGAATAGACAAAAACTTATATATAGACACCAAAGACTTATTACTTACATTTTGACAACTGCCGGCTAAGGATTCCCTGTCAAAACCCATCTAAAAATTTCTTTTAATTATCTTTGATACTTTATCTTTGACAGATATTTGTTTTTAGGTTTCTCTATCTCGAAGTAAAGAATAGAATTCTTATAAGATAACTCACGTGTTCGCCCGTTTGTACGTTTGCCACAGCCGTTTTCATTAGACGGTTTCTATTGAATTTCATGGGATAGAAAATTAAACCTGTCATGGTGATAAATAATACTAACCTACTTATTATATAATACTAACTAAAATAATACTAACCCGCTTATTATATACATATACCAATGAAAAATACTAAATTTCAGAGAGGCAAAAAAATGCACGAATTTTTCTTTAAATTTCGTGTGGAACATCAATTATAACTGCAAGTGATAAACATTTCAAAACTATTTATTTATAATTTTATATAATTCCAGAGATATTGTTATAATTATGTTACTCAACCCCATCTTTTACTTCCCAAAATCAATTCTACAAAAATATCGTTACTAAACATTTGTTCAAAGTTTATTAAAAATTTCCAGTGACGAATCCTAAATTTCATTTTTTTTAAGAAATTCCTATTTTATTATGCATGTGATATCTATTATATAGACAAGATAAATTATTTACGCTGTAAAAAATAATATTAATGTTTATAAATAGTTTAATGAAAATACTACCCTTAAATGTTTATGTATCCCTAAATGTTCACTGCCCTCGTAGTGCGAGTTCTGTTCATACTTAACAAGTTTATTCCAAAAGAATCAGAGTAAATATGTTATTTATGACGTCAATTGAATTTACAAATATATTAATTGTTTGTTTTTTATTTTCTTCGTTAATGTATTAAAAATAGTTTATTAGTTTATTTCAAACCAATTTCGAACAATGGTCACATTTTTAAATAAGTTATACCATATTATACCATTTTAGATAACAGTAAAAATGTCCATATTTAAAGGAAAAACTACTGAATTTAATACTAAATTAGTTATCATTACCAACTTTTTCTTTTCGCCGACCTCGTGACACGTCATTAAAATCAAAATTCGATAAACTAAAACAATTCAACCAATAATATATAGCGTATTTGTATTTGAAAGAGGCATATATGTGTGATCTACGACATTTCAGGGAATTATAGTACCTTATAGCAAATACTGAAACTTTCTATAAATAACCAAAACATACTTGGTAAAGAAGAAAGTAACCTAACACATTTTTACCACCCATTCCCACTCATGCACACCCACCGCTACCACACCCTCTTACCACCAAAATCGCTAGTTTATTTTAAATTATTAAAAATTATTAATTCATTTTCTAGCTTAAAATCGTTTTGACATATATATAACTTCCAGATACAAATTCAAAACATTAGTTACCCATAATTCATATGCGGAGCTGTCATATACACTGACCATGTATCCTTTGCGCAATAGCCAGCCTCTTAAAGGGCATCAAAGACGCCTATTCAGCGCGGTCTTAAGACCTAAAAGACTGAACCTCGCCAGCGAAGAAATAATGCAAGAGCCTTATTCATGCGGCTTACTAACGAAGATTGCGCAAACATTAACTTGCAACGTTTGCGATTTTTCTGCACTATGCCGGGGCATTCACTGCGAAGTCTTATTTTAAGCATCAAGCATAGACAAGTATTCCAACAAGGTTCGCGAAATATTGTATAGACGCTACTTCATATTATTCAACACATCAATTCAAACATATCAATTGGCAAGATTTAAGGGATTTAAGGTGAAAATCATGATGAAAATCAGATTCAAAAGTGAAAATTGTGATGATCACTTCACTATTTCTTCCAAACAAAAAGTTTGGTGTAACAAAAATTTGGAATGACCTCCCTCCGCCTCTGAAAACATGGATCCATAGATCCATAGATGGCTTTTGACCCAGAAAATGCAAACAAAATAAAGGAAAAATATGGGTACTTCAAAATTATTTGATTTAAATTATATTTATGGTTTCGACCTTCTCTTTTTTTCTATTGCTTTTCGAATTTTGGTTTTTAATTATTTTCTTTATGCTATGTCTCCTTAGGTAATAACGTGTATATGTTGAATATATTTGGCGTCAATTTTGTAGAAATTCATTATTCACAATTAAATGAAACTACTTAATATAGTATTATTTCTACTTTCTTTAAGTTCTTTGCCACGACCTAGGTTTCGTTGTATTACAACATCTTCAGGTGGGCTGTTAGCAAAGATAATCTTTGCTAAAGTCAATCTTTGCTCACCAGAAGATGTTATAATACAACGAAACCTAGGTCCTGGTAAAGAACTTAAAGAAAGTAGAAATAATACTGCATCACGAATTATCTAATTGTAAACAAAGTTAAAGCAAAAATCAGTATCCTAATACATAAAACAACCGACTTTTGAATAATGAAAATACATTTCAGTAGTTAAAAACAATCGATTTGTTCGGCTTTGTTAATTACAAAATATAAATTACTTGAAAATCTAAAAAAACATACCTCCCCAGCTTTTGCTTCACATTCCCAGATTCCAATTCATTTCACACCCCTTTGCCTTAATCCTTTCATTTCTTCCCCCTCAATCTTGCTCCAAAACCCCTCGTGACATATCAATTTTATATATATTTACAGTATTTAAAAAAAAAAAAGTAGAATTAATACTGCATCACGAATTTTCATTTAATTTTGAACGTGTATATAGTTATATTTCTTAGTGTATGTCTGCATACGTACGTACATGTGTATATGTGTGTGTATATGTGTGTATATGTATGTGTATATATATATATATATATATATATATGTATGTATGTATCTGTGTGTGTATATATCAACAGGTACTAGCTGTGAAATGGCGTGTCGGTGATGTTTACAGCATAACTGCACAAGACGAGCTAGTTACTTTTTTGTGGACAAATTATCGAATAATTTAAAGTTAAGGTAAGTAACTTAATTTTTATTTTGTCATTAGTTCTAAGAAAATTTCTGTACATTCCTATTACTTCACCTGTTGTATTTTCCGTCCACAAATAAGATATTATTATTCTCATTATATTATTATTCGAAAGAATACCTGTTACAATAAAAGATTTTGTATTTTCTTTCTACTTAGTGTTGAAGCCAATATCAGTAATTTTGTGATCATTTCATTGTTTCCAGCAATCAGTAACTTTAAAATGCTAATACCGATTGTCTCGAACAATGGAAGGAAATTGAATTTGGCAAGATTTTAAAACAGTTGCAATGAAATATCGTTTTCTTTTGCGTTCAATCTAGAACTTGAACCTTATTGGATTAATTAATAAATAAAAAGCCAGTGCAATGTTTTGACTACTCCCAATATACAAAAAAAAAATTACGTGCAAATATTCAGAAAATTCTTTGATATCTATTTATTTGTTTGGTTTCTATTTAATAGTACTTTCGAAAAAATCTGCATTTTCATCTTAATTTGTTACATACTTAACTTAATGTGCGCTGTATACACTCCACGCCTTTTTTAGCAAGCTAAAATAAAACGAATTTGTAATGTCTCGAGTTTGCCACAGTTATATTTGTGAAAAAATCAATCGTATGTTAAATGTTGAAATTAAATAAAAAGTTTTCATTCATTTAATTAATTCCCGCTTACATTTATTGAATACAGGATAGTGGAATGAGAAGTAAAATACAACAGCATGGAATTATTTAAATACCTATTCAAATTCATATTTTTACTTTAAAACGAGCCCAAGATGGTTGCGCTATGACTATTTTATCCGAATTTGTGAAGTTTAAAATTACATCTTTCAGTTAATTGGGCGTGGTTATCTCCCCACAACCAGTGTCGATTTTAAGAACGATTTTACGTCAAAATCAATTGTCAACACAACGTTAATTTCCAATTTACATAATTCTGACGCAAAATTTATTGATATAGATATATAGTTACAAGTCTTTTGATTGGAAATCAATTTAGTAACATGTTAATTATTGTAATTTTCAATGAATTGTCCGGTGTTAAACAAAGTTAGTAGATAATCAAAAAGTTAATTTATTTCGAAAAAGAAGTTAATATATTTCTATTCTATTATACAGAAAACAATTTTATGTAAATTTCGCTGTAAATTTTCATCAAATACGTTTACCTTCGTAGTTTGTTGTCGTATATAACTAATTAAAAATACAAGCAAAGAGAATATCGATGTTTTTAAAACCGAGTTTTGTTTTTTTTGTAGGTTTTTTATCCTTATTAATGAGAATATACGCCAACCTTTAACTACAACTGTTGCTGTATCATTAATATCCTTAGGATTTAACCTAAGCACGACATGCCAATAAAGTACCGATTTAAAATCACATTTGCATAATGTATTTGGAACCGTGTCCCAATTTTGCACCTGTTATACGGCAAGCTTAAACAAAAGTCTTAAACAAAGTTAAAGCAAAAATCAGTATCCTAATACATAAAACAACCGACTTTTGAATAATGAAAATACATTTCAGTAGTTAAAAACAATCGATTTGTTCAGCTTTGTTAATTACAAAATATAAATTACTTGAAAATCTAAAAAAACATACCTCCCCAGCTTTTGCTTCACATTCCCAGATTCCAATTCATTTCACACCCCTTTGCCTTAATCCTTTCATTTCTTCCCCCTCAATCTTGCTCCAAAACCCCTCGTGACATATCAATTTTACATATATTTACAGTATTTTTTTTCTAACGTTAATTTATCATTGTTTGTTATCATCACATTTTGTTATATACCTGTCTTATGTAATTTTAAATACTCTGCAATTTTGATTGAACAAATGAGATACTCCTATAGCAATAAGATCCCCAGTTATATATATTCATCGAAGTAAAAAAATGAAATAAATAAATAAAAACAACATATTGTAAAAAGTACAAATATGAATATTTTTTGCAGTCATCACCGATCTTTAATTTCCCAAAGATGGTCTCCACCATAAATCCTCGCACGTCATACATGATCACACCTCATCACACCTAGATGTGTGGCGATGTTCTTGTCACTCAGCTAAAATATAGCAAATGGGATAAGTATTTTTCTAGACTATTCACAAAGGTGACTTGACGTCTAATAATCTATAATAATGTGCCATGTTCTCTTTCTTACAAAAAAAAATTTAAACACTTCAAGTTCAGTAATACGATTAAAAAAAAAAGTAACATGCGGTAAAAAGCAGCTTAATATTGGAATTGCTAGCCATGGACCAATACCGTGTGTGTGCTTCACAAAAAATTAATCATTTTCATTTTAATAAACAAACATGGACACGTGATCTCCTTACTCTCATACTATGCGATTAAACATGCGTTTTCGATTTAAAAATACAAAATATAAACTAAATTGTATTGTATTTTTAGAATTGTTAGAAAAACACGTTATAAAACTGTTTTCACCTTTTTGTATCGATTTAATAAACTGTTTTTGATTTATTATTTACAGGCAGTTAAAAACATTACAAAAATCGGAAATTTTTTAGTGGAAATAGATAATTTTGAGGTACATTCGTTCACAGCATCAGTCTAGCTAAAAACATTTATATTCACACGTAATTTGTTTCGTTTCTAATTTTACGTTGTATGCTTTTTACCCAAAAATACTTACGTGTTTAATAGGTTTAGATGGAGGTAACTTCCAAAATACAATGCACGTATATATGTTGCGTTTTGAGTGCTTATGTCTTCAAAACTAAAAAGCAATAACGCGTACCATCATTTTTAACTTTTGATTACAAATGTATTATGGAAAGTAGTTAAATATTATACGATTTAGTATACTCCAAGTACATAATCGTTTCGGAACAAAGGGTGTCTATTATAGGATCAACGATGTTTTTTTTAAATTAATTTTGTCATCATATTTATACGAAAGAACAAATCGAGGGGTCACTTTTCTACAAGTAAAACCAACTAAGTCGTTATTCTTCTACAAAAGAAACAAACTCAGTGGTTATAATTTTACAAAATAAACAAACTATGTCGTGATTTTTCTACAAAAGAAACCAACCGAGTCTTTATTTTTCTACAAAAGACACAAACTAAGTCGGTACTATTCTAGGAAAGAAACAAACTAAATTATTTTTTTACTAAAGAAACAAATTTAAATCTAACTAATCCCATATCTGATATTGTTCTCATTGTATATATATATATACGTATTAATAACGACAAGTTAATTAATTATATACGACATATAAATAAGTTTATTTTTACACTTCATGTACAAACCACACTTCAAAACAGTAGCGATCAGATGACTAAGTCGTTGAATATTGTATGAAAAACAATTCATAAAAATACAATCAAAAATAAGTTTCATAGGCGACAGATATTTCATAAGCTATAAAGAATGAAAATCTAACATGCTCAGGAGAAAATAGGTGGAAAATAAAAAAATAGAAATATTCAAACCGGCTTATGTAAGGATGAACGTCTTTTGGATACATTAAATCACCAGACTACATATAGGTCCAGACTACATAATACATAATTTAATTAAGCTTCTATTTAACTTCACTAATAGACTTAGGGACACAATTTTCGAATTTCGTGCTTAGATTTTATTTTATGTTTAGATTATCTTTTATGCTTAGATTATATTTTATGCATAGATTGTAGCCAAAAAATATGTTTCTGATCTTCATTTTTTATTCAAAATCTAATTTCTAACTTCACCCTCCGACAAAAAGCGGTAAATATATTTTATACCAATTTTCCTAAGTCCACGAACAATGGCTTGGAAATATAATAGAGATACGTCTTAATATTTTCGCAATATTCGTAAACGAAATGTCCATCTTACCACATTCAATTTGCGAATCAACTTTTTACCCGTGCATTACTCCAGTTCGTATTACGACAAAATTTACATGTCGCCGCAATAAACATCCATATAATACAATAAAGCGAGATAAAGATACATTTATATTCATATGTTTTTTGCTGCCATAAACCGTATAATTCGACTGGACTATTCGGGCCTAATCACTAAACGATAATATTATATCGTGCGCCCTCTGAGCACGGGATAATCCGGCGGGCGCCGCCCGTGGCGGCTGCCGCAAAATGCGGCGTTAAACCTCTTAGGGCAAGGGTGGAGTGCGCTCTCATTATTTATTTGTATATAACTTTTATATCCGTATAATCGTACTGACTCGACGCGTGCCGAATGTGAGGGCGGACTGGCCGTTGTGTCGGCCAACGCTACACCCGATTCTATTTCAAGTCATGTCCAGTGATGGTTTATGACGATAGGAGATTCGTCTAGTCGTTGTTATTTTAGTTAGTCATGTATAATATTATTTCTTGTACATCATAATGAAATATACTGCGCTTGATTTTTTTGAAGAATGGCTTTAGCCGGTTCGCGAATGTTTTGCAAATAAGGACTTTTTCAATATTAGCTAGAAGACGAAATGTCACGCTATATCGTGGATATAAATGTATCCATAAAGAATATAACAATCAATTACAAGGTCCAGGAACCCTGAAAACCTCCAATTGATCAATACGCCAGGGGCAAAGACTTTAATCGGAGACCCACCTCGTTAGACAGTACTGTCTGCGCCACAAGACGATCTAATACCGTACACAAGTGCTAGAGTATGTTCAATAAACCAGACAATCGATCCAAATGAACGGTTCGGATGAGCGTTGCGTATTCCTTGTGTTATTTCCTTAGTTGCTATATAAAAATCTCACAGCTGTATCAAACGAGTATAAGCTACTTCTTTTCCGTACCAATGTCTCGTGGGGTTTTAGAAATTTCGATATAATAAAGCTGAAAACCAGATACATAAATTATAACCATCTTCACTTAACAGCAGCCTAGACATGCGGTTTTTTTCCACTTTTATCAATAATGAAATCTAAAGCGCTAGATTTTTTTGAAGAATGAATGAACTTTACCATCTGGAGAAGCAATTTATAAATATGCTTGATAGTGACCCCGAGGGACAAAAAACTGTGATCTATTTGTTCGTGGATAAAAAATTAAAGTGTTTTAAAAATGAAGTTGTTAATATATACCATATTTAAATTATTTAACCAGAACATAAATACTATATGGAGGAAATTAAAAAACAAAACAATTTGTAACAGTTCGGTGTCACGTAAATAACCCAAAAAAATCTGTATGCGAACACATGTTACCAATTTCGAGCTTGTGACTAATAACATTGCGGAATGGTAATACATTGCGATGCTAATAACATTCCACTTCCACTCAAAATCTTTGTGAAGATATTCTGTAGTCTGCATATTTACCAATCGCTCATCACGATTCGATCTAAATGAATATAATAGACTAGCGGATATTTTTAATTATTATTAAGAAAACTAAACTCTGTGAAATTGTAATGGTACAAGATTATTTTTATTTTCATTTAACAGAAAAAATAATAACATTATAATGATTCATATTGATAGTTTTAGTTACTAAAATTTGACGGTGTGAATTTAAACCTTCAGGAGTTCCAGCGCAATGCAGCTACTGAATACTATAAGTCATATAAAGAACAGGTTCCATGCCTTAAATTCCATATAGGTGTTTTTACATACAGGTGTTTTTGTTTACAAGGTGCCGTTGACAGATAACAATATAGTCAAAATATTTAGTTTGTTCCAAAATGGACGTTCACATTTAAAATTTCTAAAATTTCTTAATTACATTTTACTCATTAATGGGCCGTGTAAATTAGGATTCGTAGGTTTGTTCTACAAAATATTTCAGAAATTATTTAAATTATCGCCCATAAAACAATACACATTTATAAAATAATTGACATTTTGTTAATTTAATATTAATGTATTTTTTAAATAATTTAAACTAACATTAATGTGTTTCTCAATTACAGCTTTCGTTAAATCGATTACAACATTACTTGAAGAAAAATCTTTATACTGACAGATAACAATGCAATGAAATATCTTCATGGATACAACATGATTTAAAACCATAATATATATATATATATATATATATATATATATGTGTGTGTGTGTGTATATTTCATTAATTGCATAGGTTATTTTAACAACATATATTTTAGTCTCTTACCATTAACAATTTTTTTTACTATTTTAATCTAAATTATTAAATTATTGAAAAACATGTCAGTTATTTATTATAACAAAATATTATATATAATTATCATACTGTAGAATTTTTATATAAATTAAACTGCTTTATAGTGTGAAACTTTTATTTCATTAAAATGACAGCTCCAAACAATGAAATTATCGATGTTTGTGCGATAATGAAATTAGATGCCCTACGCTAGTGTCGTGCGCTATTGCAACGGTTTTATTTAAAATCCGACAATATATATTCAAATTAACTTATGGATTATATAAAATCCCGCAATCAGTTACGTTCTTTCGCTGACTTTTATTTTTACACGTAATTATGACACAAAAGTGCATTTTTATACACTAATGAGCAATGAACAAAGGAGTACCGTCCCTTATCATATTCGGTCTACGACTAATGTATATATCATTATAAATAGAATAATATGTGATATAAGGATCATTACATGGCCCAGATGCGACTCCTATTTACCAACTCTAATCTTATTATATGTTCTGTGGTGTGGTCCTACTTCCAGATCTTCTTGCAAGACTTTAGTGTCGCTTTAAAGAAGAACAAAATTGCATCATAGATGCAATACTGGAAGACGCCGCACTTTGTCAATATCAATTTATAATGGAAATTTGTTTATTTATTTGCTCTACTTTCATGGCTCAAATTTTCAACTAATCTTTATTAAATATTTGAGAATTTAATATCTAAATTTTGCTTGCAGCTTAAGTTATTCAGCAAATGCTCTTTATAAATTATAATAAAAATTAATTGAAATACTTTTAATGTTGACGTAATGTTACGTAATCCTTCCACAATACGAACTTATTAATGTAACGCACTTTCTCGATTTTTTTAACTTTTTACATCTAATGTGGGTGTCTTTATTTAGCAATCAGGCATTTTTCTCCGAGTTTGAGAGATAGAGTAGATCACTAAATAATAAAGATCAAATCTATTTAAGCAAGTATTTATATTCCTTTATAAATGATATATATTTGATAGATAGTTTTTTGATAAAGAACTGATAGATAACTTCTTGTAAATAACTGAAAAATAAGTTCTTGATAGACAATTATCATTTTGATTTTCATATAAAACTGACACTGATATACGTAGAAACACCGATGTGTTCGGGACTTCTAGATTCTTGGTAATTAAAATAATTCATTTAAATACGTAATTCGATATAAAACAAAATATAATCGTTTCGAAAGTCTTCTATTTAAAGAGCAGTAAACAAAATTTATCAGTTTATTTCATAGCTTTTTGATGATTATTTCATTCGATATAGATTTAAATAGTGATATCATGAATATATAGTGATGGGTTGAAAATCGTTTTACAATTATGAGTGTCTAAAACCTGCACTACACTACTCGCGTAGTTGAACGATGTTAAGCGAAAAGAATAGTGTAGAGAGGTACTTCAATTCACTTTGTGCAACCTCGTCTCGCTTCGAGCGACTTCTGATCACTGTGGGTTTTTTGCACACAAGCCAAAATATTTCGCGAAGTTACACTGAGCGTCACACTGCACTACTCGGCGTACTTCAGTTTGCAGATAGACGTCGTACTGTTTACACGTGGGTGCGTGCTTGCGACTCACGGCTAGTCCTCTCTCTCGCGATGTTGGACGAGTGTGTAGTCACGTATTTTGGACTGCGATCAACTTCAACGAGCACTTCGTCAAGGTAACTTCGCGTGTAGGGTAGAGGACTTATTACTATTTTGCCGCAACGCGATCCTTTGCAGCAAACCAATTATATAAAACCAGATAAAATATAACGTATGTTAGAATAAAAATGTGTCCTATGTTTGAAATTATTTCACACTAATTATCACACATACTTTACTTCTTTACTATATTATTATTGAATATATTTGGCGTTAATTTTGTAGAAATTCATTATTCACAATTAAATGAAACTACGTGATGTAGTATTATTTCTACTATCTTTAATTTCTTTACCACGACCTAGGTTTCGTTGTATTAGCAAAGATCTTTGCTAATATCCCACCTGAAGATGTTGTAATACAACGAAACCTAGGTCGTGGTAAAGAAATTAAAGATAGTAGAAATAATACTACATCACGTAGTTTCATTTAATTGTGTATATTAATATTGATTTCGCAAATGTTAAAAAACAAAACGCAACTTTTTATAAATAGGGAGTTTTTTTAAATAACAAAACGCATTTTTAACCAGATCAATGCTTAGCTCTTAATGTATTTAATATAGCAAACTAATAAACGAAGAAATTATGAAAATACTTAGTAAAGTTGGAGCAATTGAGATACGAAGTTTTATGTTACGAATGTTGAACATGTTGATCGTACATTGCTAACAGTGTTTTATTCGTCGAATAAGTAAATAAAAGATAATAAGTAACGTGTTGTTGTGAAGGATGTTGCATGCACGACATTTTTAGAATGGTAATTTTGTTACTGAAGTACTTAAGATAATAAAACAAAAAATACAAATATAAACACCGTCATGAAAAACTAAAGATCTAAAATATACTTTTCCTATCCTACTAGGCAGGCAGGTTCACTAACACAGAATTAATTACATCTTTAAAATTAATTCAAGTCAGCACTGAAATACTCTAATTTAATTACGTAGATAACGTAATTAAATAAAACGATGACATATTTTAAACCACACTGATGCTTAATATTTCGTAAATGAGGCTTCGGAATAAAAAAAAGATTAATAAAAATATAACCTCAATTTAATAGATTTGCCCAATGTCACCTCAAGCGGCTAACATTTAATTTTATTTGTTATGGAAATATTTACGTAGAGTATTTACTGGAATTTTCAAGAAATAAGGAAAATTTAAGACTATACTTACATCATAACCACCCTCTTCTCCCTCTAGCCTTATATGTGGACAAATAAATTAATTTGCAAGCTAATTTTTTCCTCTATAATTGAAGTTTTAGAATTAAATATATAAACCGCTACAAGTATATAAATGCAACTGTGTGGATAAATCTACTAATCTACTGACCTGGATGTGAAACTTTTAATCGATCTCACATTTATTATTTACAATATCTTGTTATTATTTACAATAGTTGTATCTTTGAATCGTTTTATTATTTACAATAGTTGTATCTTTGAATCGTCAAATCCTTACTCGTTACTTACTTAAAATCTCTAGCGATAGCAACTTACTAAACACATTTCGTTAGCATGCAAAACGTTTATTATAATTTATTAAACACCAACAATCCAATAAGATTTATGGCACGTATTCCATACGCCATATAATTTTCTCCGTTTAATTTAAGGCCAACCATTAAAGCAACCACTCTATACCTCAAAGTAATACGTAAATACCCCCCATTTACCTATTTCGGGGACAATATTTAATTACACGAAACCAAAATTACACCCTAATTCCGCTACTAATACAGGCATCTGCACGAGAGAGTGCTCCACCTACATTCTACGAGTTCGTTACGGGATTAAAGTGTCGGGCCTAGGCTTAGTGAATGTATAAAGATGTGCTCGCTTCCTTCACTTGATAAATTAACAGTAATAATACCCATTACATTGACAATTATTCGTTTAACGGTGCAAATATATAAAGCAAATCACGCGGCGCCGTTGAATTCCGACGCATTCGTTAAGCTGCAGTTTATTGCGTACAGATGTAAACATTTCGTGACAGTCAATTTACCATTTCGGTGCTAAATGTTTATGAAATAACATTGAATTCGTAGTTATTATGTGTGTGATTGTTAAACGTATGTCACTTAACAATGTGTCGTCATAAATGTTAAGTAGGTGTTACAACTACTTTCAAAACATTAAAAAAAGACACTATGTTGAAGGTTTACTATAACCAGTTCAGTAGTTGAAACTTATGTCATAATTATGACAAATGCATATATTGTTAAATCTTAGATATAGTAGTTAGATATATTTTAACCCTTGGTTAGTATTCAAAGGCCAGACCAACCCTGAATGAGTTGAAAAATACAATTTCGATGTGAAAAATTCGCGCGATCCGACCTTCCCCTGCATAATCACGACCTACGTGAGCGCTCTCTGGCAGTGTGACAGTGTCATATTAGTCATGAGTAATCTTAATTTTAATGAAATAATTCACTGAATCTGAATCAATAAAAAGACTCAGAAGAATCAGTAGAACTCTTTTTTTCGAAGTACAGTGCAATTTATTTGACCCTGAATCAAATGGCTTCTACATTACGTGCTGTATATTTATTAAGTTGAAAAGTTGATTGTAACTGATTGATGTCTTCTCACTTTACAGATTTAGGACTGCAACAAAATTAATTCATTTATTAGTGTGATAACAATACATCTGATGTTATGTAATTAGTTACTTTTTACTCTCTCTGCGTGATTCTTTATGAAATAAAAAGGGATGAACCTAGAAAATATGTAATCGTCATAAAATTAACAAACAAATTATAAAAAAATTAACTTATTAAAATAAATGCTTACCGTCATGTGCTTGCTACGGTAAGGTCAACATGATTTAGGCGCGGGTAACAGATGACTGAGTTATCAATACATTACATTAATTCATTAAGCCAAATGAATTATTTGAAATCTTATTGATTCATTTAATTCTTCCTGGCCCGGCATTCACTTAAATGAAATGACTCTCATCGTCATCCCTTCTTACAACGAGACGAAGGTATTTAGACCAAAAATGTGACAATTTTTCAGTCGCTGAAGTTACTCGACGATGACCTAGAGTAATTTTTTGCAATGCTTAACGTAACAAATGTAAATGGCAAAATATTATATGTGGTAGTAGAGAAAATGGAATTGCCTTCTTGAGAAAATTCAGAACTGACTTATCTCATCCTTAGATGACACGAAGCATTTTCATTGAAAGTATGTCGTGACAATTATGGATGACAATTTCCAGGATTTTTAAATTAGAAATGGCTATCAGACCAGTCCCCACTGCTATCATTTCTACTTCAAAAAAAATACTATGTTATTTGCCTCTATAAAAAAACTAAAAAGCAGGTAATACCTGTATATCTTGCAAAATTTACTAAAGTAAATTTTGCTCCATTTCTTTCTATTTTAAATTTGTAACTGCGTTTAATATCGTAACTTGTAATTAAAATAAATATTAACCACTTTTTATTTCCAAAAAGCTGCAGTTAATAAATATTAACATTAAAAAATTGATAATGAGTTTGTTAGACCTTGATACATCATGTTACGGACTAATAACTTTAAAATCGAGTACTTTCGTTGTGAATAACCAAACGCAATTTTTCCTATTAACAGATTGCAATAGTACACTATTTCTAGCACTATTAAATATTTCTTTCGTAGTGAAGACCACTAGTATAATTTTTATATTGTCCACTTTATCCCTAATATACAACCGTTGAAAATTATATTTTACTATTAATATTACCTAAAATCTCAATATTTTACGGTTAATATTACCTAAAATCTCAATATTTTACGGTTAATATTACCTAAAATCTCAATATTTTACGGTTAATATTACCTAAAATCTCAATATTTTACGGTTAATATTACCTAAAAGCTCTATTTTTTAAGGTTAATATTACCTACAATCTCAATTTCGTAATAAATCATTTTTCCACTTTGCACACATACAACACAAGATCGAAGCATAAAAAGTGTGGAAAGTTCTTTATACAATTTTACGGGATGCAATTATCATGAAACACAGACCAAAAATTCAATATTACCTAAGTACTTCTTTTTACCCGCGGCGGAGTTTTTCCCCAGTAATAATGTTTTAATCTCAAAAGTAGCCTTCGTCGGGATAAAAGTATTTTATATCTTAGCTTCAAATTTAAGCCGGACCGCTGTAATAGTCTCGACAATTTCTATTCATCAGTTTTAAGCTGGCGCGTTCGGTCTGTGAATTGAATTTAAAGTTCCTCACGGAGAATTTGGTAAAAAATATTTTTGATTTTAATATGTATCTTGAGCATTTTCTCAGTGAAAATATAATTCAAATCAGTAAACAAATTTTCAGGTGATGCTCAAACGAACAGGTAAACAAAAAAAAAACAGATAAAGCAACCTTTAGGAAATATTTGATAGGTGGATTCGTTTTTAATTTAAACTCAAGAATTATTCCATTGAAAGTTTCATTTAATTCAGTTAAGTACTCGCAGTTTTTGCATGATAGTCAAACAAATAAACAGATAGACAAAAATTGTAACAGAATTCCTTTCGAGTTTAGAGAAGACTAAATAGCTTATTTCGATATACTTTTAAAAATATTTTGAACTTACTCGCACACCTTCGTTATAGCCGTATAACAACATGTATTTACCTATATAGAAATATGAACATAATACCCAAGAATATTGGTAAATAACACTTTCTAGGCATATCACAAAAATAACTAGTTTATGAATATTATTTATTTTTATTACTTATTTGGATTAAAATATATATTACGTTATACAAAATTATGCGTAAGCAAAAATAATCGTCGGCGAGATTTTAGAGAAAGTCTTGAATTTTGGAAATCTTGTCGATATTTTCATTAAAAAAAATGACAAACTCGTAGAACATGATGGAAAATACTGTTTAGTTCCGCGCCAGTAGGGAATGAATTAATATAGTTTTTATTGTTATTTCTATGACGTATTAATTGACAGTTCGAGTTAAAACTTATATTATTTTTGGTTTTTATATATTTATCTACAATTGGTTCATGTCAATTCAATTGTTTAATACATTAATTTTGACTATTAAAAAGATTAGTCGTTACTTTAAAGAACCAAATACGGTATGGAATACGTAATAATGGCTTCGCTATATTCCTAAATCGCTTTCAGGTATTCTTGCTTGCAAATCAATATTAGGAGTACCCTCTTCACGTACGTACTTTTCTAAACATGAATAGCTATAAAATTGGACCATAATTACCTGATTATTCATCGGACCAAACCCTTCCCTTAATACAAATCTTCCTTTGTTCTCAAATATCCTCGTTTCAATTAGATGCACCTAACTGCACACGAACACGAGTTAAATATAGACAAAGATCGATGATCGCGCGTGCTGTGCGTCCGGCGTATTGGAGACACATTGCTGCTTGTTTATCCAAATTGAATCTTCACACTCTACGAAGCTAATTATATGTACAAGTCATTGTGTTCTATTAGGAAAGTAATAGTGCTGAGAGCTCTTTTGTAATAATTAAAAAATCGGATAGTATTTTATTTATTTATTTATAACTTTGGTGAACAATAATCTGGCAAACTCATTGCTGTAGCAATTCTCTAAAGCGGCAGCTCAGCAGTAGCAGAAAGAGACAGCTCTAGAGCAGTCTCCAAAATTAATTTAGTTAACCAGATTTACAGTGCGTTAATAAGCACATAGGAAAGGCAGATAGCAATACTTTACAGCAAAATATAAATGGTAAAATATTGGAAAACAATAACGAGACCAAAGGATACTAAAAAAACACAAAAGTAATCTAATTTGATATGTCGGATGTAGTTCTGGATCTGGGTTGAGGGGTAGGATAAGTAGGAATCCCTAGATCAAAAGGATTTAGGAAGTAGGATATAAAAGGAAATTAAATGTTGAAATAAGGTTACGGGCGGTAATTTTTTAGACAACTTTTGAATGCTGGATGGCAGGGCGAAAGTCTGATGTCTGAATTGAGTTTATACCATAACTTAGCAGCATGAACAGTAACGAATGCCCATAAAAAGAAGTAGAATATTTGGGAATAAGGAACGTGAGAAGTTTGTCAGAACATAGGCCCAGGCAATGGCAGAAAGGGGTTGTGAATTTTGCAACAAGATAAGAGGGCAGGAGTTATTAGGAGGGCAGGAGACAAGAGTTATTTGAAATATTATAAAGCAATTAAAGAATGTGGAAAGTACGGCGATTACGAACCTCCACCCATCTGAGCTGCATTCTAAGATCAGAGACGTGATCAGATTTTCAGAGACTGAGAATTTAGCGAATAAATATTGAAGGCATTGAAGTTTGTTAAACAGTATTTCTGAAAGATCAGGATCACACGCGTCTCCGTAGTCTATCAGAGGCAATATCAGTATATAACGCAAGTGAATTTTAGTTTCAAGAGTAGTGAAACATTGAAGACGTTTAAGAAAGTATATTCTGCTGAAGACACGACAACTAACATAATTAACTTGGGGCTGCGAATTAAAAAAATTGATCGATCACTAGATCCAAGTTTTTACAGTAGAAGAGAATGAGATAACTGCATCGTTTAGTGACAGTTGTGGTAGATCAAGTATACTAATCCTGGAGTGAAGTTTCCTAATACTAATAACAATTGTCTGGGACTTGGTGGAAATAACAAGAATATCCATGTTAGGAGGATTATCATTATAGGAGGATATCATTATAAGAGGATCCATATTACGAGCCTATTGATCAAGAAAATTAGCTAATAGAACGTATAAAATAATAAATAATATCAGACATCTTCTTGTTTTCCCCATGGTACAGCCCATCGAAGGAAAGGACCTTGTAATCACAAATAGTCTATACTCCGCTGGTCGTTTCCAATCACACACGACCAGCTTCCATATAACTGCTATCATATCATCAATCCATCTGTGACAGAGTCTTCGTGTGGAATGGCTGACTTGCAACTTGATATGCCAGACCTTTTCGGGACTCGCTCAAAACCCATTCTCTTAATGGAAACCAACCTCAGCCATCGTACTTTGATTTCCGGTACTAGAAAGAATGAGTAATTAGACTTGAAAATTTTCATGATGAAAAAGGGTGTAATGTGACTCGCAAACATTCTCTTTTCCTCAGTGAAATTAATTTTTCACACAAATCTTGATATAGAAATACTTTCAACTTTTTGCTATTTTGTTATTTGTGATAAGGGCATAGTTATTTGTGATTTGGTTACTTGTGATAAGGGCATGGTTATTCAAAAATATATTTTTTTAATATTAGTTTTCAAAAATTGTTTCTTGCCGAAGTAATGAAAGAAAAAAACAATTTAGAGTATAAAGATCATACATATGAATATTTATAATATGTTTATATAATCACAAATACAATCATTTTAAGATTTATTTTAGATTGGATAGAACACTTCCACAAGATTTTTCAATTATTCATAATAATTTTGTATTACAGTAAAATAATTGTCATTAGTAACATAGCATGTATGACTCTTATGGATAAATTATGGAAAAAATTAAAGCAATCATTTCATTTTAAGACTCTAAGCTGCACAGTGTTGAAAACCCTATCAAAACCCCTTTATTAGATATTTCGTGAAGCGTGCATAAATAAACAAATAGAAACTAAACAAAAATATTTTGATGTGGGAATAATATATAATTTATTTCGTACTTGAAAATCTTAGAAAGCTTGAGTTCCAAACTCAATCACAACTCGTTTATTAGTTTTATGCGTGATGCATGTGTAAATAAACAGACAACAAATAAACAAAAACTTTTTGACGTCATATGGGGAAGACATGTACCTCATTTTATTTTTAGAATACTGAGCTTTATAGTATGAAAAACGCAATCACAAACCGTTGATTAGCATTATTCTAGTTTCTTTCATAAATAAACGGACACGAAATAAGCAACAACTTTTTAAAGTGGCATGGAAATACTACATTTTATTTTTAAAACTCTAAGCTTTAGAATATTGAAAACTAAAATACGATCCATTTATTATTTTTTGCTTGATGCATGTATAAATAAAAAAATAGCAAATAAACAACATCTTCTTACAGGAAATGATATGTACTTCATTTTAGTTTTAGAACTCTAAGCTTTAGAATATTGAAAACTAAATTACGATCCAATTATTATTTTTTGCTTGATGCATGTATAAATAAAAAAATAGCAAATAGACATCTTCTTACCGGAAATGATATGTACTTCATTTTAGTTTTAGAACTCTAAGCTTTAGAATATTGAAAACTATATTACAATCCATTTATTATTTTTTGCTTGATGCATGTATAAATAAAAAAATAGCAAATAAACAACATCTTCTTACAGGAAATGATATGTACTTCATTTTAGTTTTAGAACTCTAAGCTTTAGAATATTGAAAACTATATTACAATCCATTTATTCTTTTTTGCTTGATGCATGTATAAATAAAAAAATAGCAAATAAACAACATCTTCTTACAGGAAATGATATGTACTTCATTTTAGTTTTAGAACTCTAAGCTTTAGAATATTGAAAACTAAATTACGATCCAATTATTATTTTTTGCTTGATGCATGTATAAATAAAAAAATAGCAAATAGACATCTTCTTACCGGAAATGATATGTACTTCATTTTAGTTTTAGAACTCTAAGCTTTAGAATATTGAAAACTATATTACAATCCATTTATTATTTTTTGCTTGATGCATGTATAAATAAAAAAATAGCAAATAAACAACATCTTCTTACAGGAAATGATATGTACTTCATTTTAGTTTTAGAACTCTAAGCTTTAGAATATTGAAAACTAAATTACGATCCAATTATTATTTTTTGCTTGATGCATGTATAAATAAAAAAATAGCAAATAGACATCTTCTTACCGGAAATGATATGTACTTCATTTTAGTTTTAGAACTCTAAGCTTTAGAATATTGAAAACTAAATTACGATCCAATTATTATTTTTTGCTTGATGCATGTATAAATAAAAAAATAGCAAATAGACATCTTCTTACCGGAAATGATATGTACTTCATTTTAGTTTTAGAACTCTAAGCTTTAGAATATTGAAAACTATATTACAATCCATTTATTATTTTTTGCTTGATGCATGTATAAATAAAAAAATAACAAATAAACAACATCTTCTTAACGGAAATGATATGTACTTCATTTTAGTTTTCGAACTCTAAGCTTTAGAATATTGAAAACTATATTACAATCCCTTTATTACTTTTTGCGTGATGCATGTATAAATAAAAAAATAGCAAATAGACATCTTCTTACCGGAAATGATATGTACTTCATTTTAGTTTTAGAACTCTAAGCTTTAGAATATTGAAAACTAAATTACGATCCAATTATTATTTTTTGCTTGATGCATGTATAAATAAAAAAATAGCAAATAGACATCTTCTTACCGGAAATGATATGTACTTCATTTTAGTTTTAGAACTCTAAGCTTTAGAATATTGAAAACTATATTACAATCCATTTATTATTTTTTGCTTGATGCATGTATAAATAAAAAAATAGCAAATAAACAACATCTTCTTAACGGAAATGATATGTACTTCATTTTAGTTTTCGAACTCTAAGCTTTAGAATATTGAAAACTATATTACAATCCATTTATTATTTTTTGCTTGATGCATGTATAAATAAAAAAATAGCAAATAAACAACATCTTCTTAACGGAAATGATATGTACTTCATTTTAGTTTTCGAACTCTAAGCTTTAGAATATTGAAAACTATATTACAATCCATTTATTATTTTTTGCTTGATGCATGTATAAATAAAAAAATAGCAAATAAACAACATCTTCTTAACGGAAATGATATGTACTTCATTTTAGTTTTAGAACTCTAAGCTTTAGAATATTGAAAACTATATTACAATCCATTTATTATTTTTTGCTTGATGCATGTATAAATAAAAAAATAGCAAATAAACAACATCTTCTTAACGGAAATGATATGTACTTCATTTTAGTTTTAGAACTCTAAGCTTTAGAATATTGAAAACTATATTACAATCCATTTATTATTTTTTGCTTGATGCATGTATAAATAAAAAAATAGCAAATAAACAACATCTTCTTACAGGAAATGATATGTACTTCATTTTAGTTTTAGAACTCTAAGCTTTAGAATATTGAAAACTATATTACAATCCATTTATTATTTTTTGCTTGATGCATGTATAAATAAAAAAATAGCAAATAAACAACATCTTCTTAACGGAAATGATATGTACTTCATTTTAGTTTTAGAACTCTAAGCTTTAGAATATTGAAACCTATATTACAATCCATTTATTATTTTTTGCTTGATGCATGTATAAATAAAAAAATAGCAAATAAACAACATCTTCTTACAGGAAATGATATGTACTTCATTTTAGTTTTAGAACTCTAAGCTTTAGAATATTGAAAACTATATTACAATCCATTTATTATTTTTTGCTTGATGCATGTATAAATAAAAAAATAGCAAATAAACAACATCTTCTTAACGGAAATGATATGTACTTCATTTTAGTTTTAGAACTCTAAGCTTTAGAATATTGAAAACTATATTACAATCCATTTATTATTTTTTGCTTGATGCATGTATAAATAAAAAAATAGCAAATAAACAACATCTTCTTACAGGAAATGATATGTACTTCATTTTAGTTTTAGAACTCTAAGCTTTAGAATATTGAAAACTATATTACAATCCATTTATTATTTTTTGCTTGATGCATGTATAAATAAAAAAATAGCAAATAAACAACATCTTCTTAACGGAAATGATATGTACTTCATTTTAGTTTTAGAACTCTAAGCTTTAGAATATTGAAAACTATATTACAATCCATTTATTATTTTTTGCTTGATGCATGTATAAATAAAAAAATAGCAAATAAACAACATCTTCTTACAGGAAATGATATGTACTTCATTTTAGTTTTAGAACTCTAAGCTTTAGAATATTGAAAACTATATTACAATCCCTTTATTACTTTTTGCGTGATGCATGTATAAATAAACAACATCTTCTCAATGAGAATTATATATACTTCAATTTATATTTAGAATTCTGAGCTTTAGAATATTAAAACTCAAGCAAAAACCGTTTATTAATTTTTTCTTAATGCGCGTATAAATAAACGGACACGAAATAAGCAAAAACTTTTTAATGTTATATGGAAATGCATGTACTTCATTTTATTTTTAGAACTCTCAGCTTTATAATATTGAAAACTCAATTACTAAATCCCGTTTATTACTTTTTGCGTAATGCAGGTGTATATAAACAAACTGCGAATAAACATCGTCTTCTTAATGATGTGTACTCTATTTTATTTTTCAGACCCTGAATTCTAGAGTATTGAAAACCTTATCAAAATCCATCCATTTTTCCCCAATTCTAATTGTTGTTTCAATTTGAAACTTTGCAAATTTATACGGTTGTGATCAGAATATAATTGTGATGATAATACAATGATATGGTTCTATCAATCTGGTATGATTATTAGGGAGGTGGTGACAGGGATGTCTCAATGGCTAACGATAAACCGAACGAGTTTGGACTCGTTTGACTTATCTCGATAAATCCTTTGATTACATATTGTAACCGGGAGGATCTGATTATGGAAGAATGAGGTGGTCAGGGAATCTTCCGAATGACTGATCGATGAACAGTAAAACCATTGAGTTTATACTCATTTCACTGGTGTTAATAAGCTATTTGGTTATATACTATAACCAGGATCTTCGGATAACAGAGGAAGAGTATGTTCATTAGAACTTCTCACGGGTTAACAGTAAACTTCAGGGTTTAGGTTCAACTGCGTTTGGGTTTGTTTGATTTTGTCTAATTGGTTTTTTGGTTTTGAGTGTATTTAATTTTTTAAATTATAAATTTTACTTATTCATTTATGTTATATATATGTTCATATATATATATATATATATATATATATATATATATATATATATATATGTACCTTTAATGAAAAGTCTTTTTAACTTTACTATTTTGCAGAGTATATATCAAAGAACAAACTAACATTAGGGTGACAAATTAATTCCTCGAATCTACAAAAGCATATTATTCGTGACGTCAAACAAAGCATAATATAGGTTATTACATTTTTTTCAATATATTCCTAAGTAAGTAGTGATAACGGTGTACAATACTTTAAGTAAGTTTCTTATTTATATGCTGATATGTCACCGCGCAGTTTTGGCGAGGGATCCGCTTTTATAGAACCCGCTGTTAAGAATGGCCGGTAGCTCTCCACTTCCGCTGGAATTTGTGCTATTTATTATACATACTCATTTTGCCAAACTTGTCCAAAAAAATTAGGATTGTGACGTTAGCTAACTGACTGGTAGACATAAATTTGCAATATTTTTTTTCATAGAGCAGTTATTTAGAAATACAAAATAATGGCTTCTTCAATGGCACGATAACCCGGTATGGGCCCTGCTTTCTTAAGAAGCTTCCTGCAGACTTATTCCTGGCTACGATCTTACAGTTTTGTATAATATGAATGTTTAAATCCTTTGTAAGGTAGTCAGTCCACCTCGATCTGAATTTGTCTCTAGTTCTGAAGCATGTCGAAGTGACCCTAAAGATTTTTTTGGTATTTCTATTTGTATTCATTCGGTATCTTGTCCACTTTTTTCGTGATATTTTAATGTATCTAATTACATAAGCCTCTTTTTATTTTTATATGATTTAAGATTTAATTTTTTCTGTCGTATTCCATATGCCTGGGTACCACCAGAGATGCTTTTCACGACTTTTCTCTCGAAAATTGCAAGCACTTCTCAATATTTTGGGATTATTTTCCATGTTTTTAAGAAGTGTATCAGTAGAGACATTATTAATATCTTGTGAAATAGAAGCTTTTTTATATTAAACAATTTTGTTTCAGATGTTTTCCGATCACATAAAAACATATGTTGGTTACGGAAGAATCGACCAAGTGAGACTTAATGCTTTATGCCTCTGTGTAGACACATACAGACATTGTATCCTATGTGAAGTCTGTACTAGTCGCGTGTAATGCACGCGCAACCTTTTGATCTACAGTGTTTATTTAAACTGTGTTAATTTGAGGTTATAACAACCCGATAAATAATGAAACCGTTGTTACTTGGGCTGTAATCTGGATTGAACCAATTGTTTATGAAGAAACTATGTCAGGTAATGTAAAACTTTCAATTTTTGGTCAATATTAACCATATTTTTCTTTTCTGATTTCCCAATTCTGAATTTTTTCCCTGTGGTGTATTGGGTTGATTACGGGTTTACGGTCTTTGACGATGCGGCGCAGCGCGGATTACCGGTTCGATTCCCGGTCGCTCGGCGAACGGAGGTGGTCTGATGTTCTAGTTGGCAATAAGAGATTACTTCCGTTGCAATAAATCCACTACGTATCAACTGTATACATTAAAGCCTATAAATAAAGAAATCATTTTTTTATAATTTTCTGACCTATGTTTTTTGAGATATGAGAAAAGATTGGATGTTCTTAAAATAGGCCATTTGCAATAGTGGTAACGAAATTTGTTCAAATTTTTAAAATCAAACTCTTTTTTAATCCATTGAAGTACTTTGCTTGATTTTTTTTTTACAAATTGGCAGCAATTTCAAAATTGTTTTTACCACGTCAAGATGAATTGAACACAAGGAAATTTTCGTTTTTTAATATCGTTTTGTGAATTTCGTTGTGGTCTCAATCCACAACAAAGTTATAGTTGACTTTGATTAAAATTGTATAATGAACCTCCATCTGCCACTGTTAACGATTGATTTAACGAGTTTAAGTGTGTGCGTACCAATGACAATGATGATCTGCGTGATGACCATCCCACAAAGGCGATAACTTAAAACAACATCAATGCTGCGCGACTCATGATAAAGACTGACAGAAGAATCGGACAAGTTTAGGCCAAGTTAAGTATGAATTAAATGTAGAACTGTTTACGTGAACATTTAGGTATCAGGAAGTTTTATTTTAGGTGTATCCCCCATAAGACCGAAGCTCCAAAATACCATCGCATTAATTGGTGTCGCGAAATGTTAGAAAAATTCAACGGAGAACACACAAATGCTGTTTCCTATATTATCACAGATGACGAAAGCTGAACAGTATAGTCATAAACCAGAAAATAAGGTACAATCTGCAATTTCCTTCTGAAATGTCTTCTGAAAAATTGCCCACTTGCCCACAAAGGTGAAGAAAAAAAGAAGCGTTGGTAAAAAGATGGTCGCCTTGTTCTTTGTTACCACAGACTAATTTACCAGCAATTGTTTATATTACATGTTGTTTTGGGAAAAATCACTATATTGCCTTTGTAAACTTAGCTGACCAACGACGGACTATTTGATTATATCGGTTGTAGAAATTAGAGGCCAACCGAAATACAGCCCCGATCTCACACTGTGCGATTCATATTTATGACCAAGAATAAATTTAAACTGCAAGGTATACGATTCCTGGACGCAGAAGTAGAAGTCAATGCCTTCAAAAATATCGTGGGAGAAACGTCCAAGGAAGAGTATACCGACTGCTTTTCTTAGTGGCTCCTTCGAATGAAACGATATGTAGAATGCTATGGAGACTATTTTGAAAAACAATAAATAAATTACAAACATGCTACTTGGTTCCATTTTTGATTTGTAAAAAAATTCGTTGTTATTTCCTGTATATAATAAAATAAGATTCATTTTCCTTACTACTCATAACCATTTCCCAACATCGCACATCCTTCATTTCCTTTATTTTCGTCATTTCCTTTCTTGAGATACGTCAAATATCTTTTGTTTTTAATATTCTAACGATATTTGGGTTCATCCCAGTAACGTGCAATTATCGCACGTAATGATTTAAAAAATATGGATTTGTTGGACATTTTTTAAATTTTTTTACAAGATTTTAAAAGTTGAGAAGCAAATATCTCAATTCTCTTTGCTTTCTTAGGTATATTTATTGTATTAAATGATGAAAATGCGCGGGACGTTAATTTTTTTTGTAAACTTTTGTACTTTATGATTTTATTTTATTGAGATGAACCTAAAAATCTTTGATTCTTGGAATATCTAAATCTAAAGTTTGGAAGTACCAAATATATAGAAATTAAATATGGAAATATTTTTTAATATGATGGAAAATAGAGACGAACTCACTATACATGGAAAATAGGGCTGAAATTTTTTCGCTCTTTTCATCGGGAGAGATCGTACTAGAAACGTTTAATTTTTAAACTCCATTTGAAAAATATTAAGTTTCAAAATGATATGCTTAAAGACTGAGATAAAATATTTTTTTTAAAAACAAACTTCAAAAAAATTAAGTACTAAAAAGTAAAAAATAATTAACTCAAGATTGAATTATTTATTTTTGAATTCGGTGCCAGCACTATTGACCAACTTAAACAAATTTATGTAGTTATTTTGCAAGGTAACAAATATTTTTAATCACGGTTGATTTACTAACATCCATTAAGGAGTTACATTGTTCATCTCCAGAACTCATCATCAGACCCTGACTTGGTAAGTGGTGTAGTTATTTTACAAAGCGACAACTACCCGTAGCAAATATCTTGAATAATAGTTGATTTACTGTTATTCGTTAAGGAGTTCCATCGTTAATTTCCAGATGTCATCATGAGATCATCATCATATTTATATGGAACTACTCATAAATGCCTTTCAAATAAAAAAGAATCATCGTAATCGGTCTACTTGGTAAAGAATTATTGCTGAACATACATAAAAAAGATTCCGATGAATTGAGAACTACCTCTTTTGAAGTCGGTTAAAAATTGAACGCATTTTCCCATTTATTTGTGGTATTACAATTCCCCCTCTAACCCTCCTATTTTTCAAACATAGATTTGTATAATCTGAATAATTATAGGATCGGCATTTGATTAAAACTTTCAATTCGTATTATTTCGCTGAGTCGACTTCAGCCTAATAGGATGGAATAATATTCTGTTAATTACACTAATCAAAATGGTATAAATGTTTGAATGTGTGATATAAATTTAAATATTGAAGGTATTGAAGGAGACCAGCGAAAGTCCACAGTATTAGGCCCAACATTATCAGAATTTAAATAACACTGTTATAAATATAAAATTAAATAATATACAAATAAAAACTTTTATTCATATCGTTAATTTGACCCATGAGAAATATTACATTTTTTTATAAAAAAAGAGGTTGTTTTTATGATAGTGTACAAAAGCTATTTCAATGAAATTCTTCGAACCATCAAGATGAAACAAAGTGCCGATGAAACAATTATATATTCGAACAAGGTTACCGAAAACTTGGAAAAACTTAGAACTTATACAATTGTACAAAAACCCGTATGGGTAATTGTTACTGCCAGTCAACATTTAATTTTTAATTATAACGCTATCGAAATTTATTAATTTCATTGTTATTTAGATAAAGGTACACATTTAAGAAGTAATCGATATTAAGTATTTTTTTCAAAATAGTTTCTAAAAGTTACTACGTACTTCTTCAGGTTATAACGGTTATGTATATTTCTTATTAACAATTCTTAAATTCACAATTAAATGAAACTACGTGATGTAGTATTATTTCTACTATCTTTAATTTCTTTACCACGACCTAGGTTTCGTTGTATTACAACATCTTCAGGTGGGATATTAGCAAAGATTCTTTCTTTGTCTTTATCTTTGCTAATATCCCACCTGAAGATGTTGTAATACAACGAAACCTAGGTCGTGGTAAAGAAATTAAAGATAGTAGAAATAATACTACATCACGTAGTTTCATTTAATTGTGAATAATGAATTTCTACAAAATTAACGCCAAATATATTCAATTCTTAAATTCTTAATATGGGCATTTATGAACATACGTCAACAATTTCGAAAGACATAGACAACTACAAAACTCTACTTTATTTGTACTCCAACATACTTTTATACGGTTTATTCCTATCGTTTATAACAAATAATAAATTTAAATACATTAAATATAAGTCAATAAATTTGCATTATTAATCAAACACCATAAGCACAAATAAACAAGCGTATAAAAATAGTTAAATTAAAAAAAAAATAAACAAGCGTATAAAAATAGTCAAAACGTAAACTATACTTAAATAAATGATAAGGACGCTTGTTTGTCACACGATCGACATAAATAAATGCAAGTTTAAATTGTGCCTGAATATATCACGTACGTAACAAATGGAAAACTTTGCTGACGTAATAATTTATTATACGATCAATACCTTCATGAAAAACCTACTCCGTTCATGAAAAAAGAATTTCCGTAGAAAAGTCGCTATTAATTTTACCTCCTACTCAATTATTCGTTTATCTATTACTAGCTGGTATTACCCGGCTCCACTTGAATATAATGTAGAGTTTACACATAACAAGGGTTTATTTCTTAATATTTGAGTTCCTATAATAATATGCAAGGTAACCATAGACAGATAAAAACGTAAGCAAGAGTATTCACCGCTGTTTGCAAGGATTTAATGAAAGATTAACGATTAAAAACTAACAACTAAATAATTAAACGTAGTTAACGATCCACGATTAATATTCGCAACCGTTAATAATTGAATTAATTTTAATTATCAAACATTAGTCACGATTTGAAACGCGGTTGAAATTTGCGAAAAAATGCGAGAAATAACTTGAAAAAAAACATAAAATTCGTATGTAAATTTCCACTTCCGATGATATATTGCTAAATTGTAAATATAAATAATAACTAACATACTTATGAATATAATTTAACTTAAATATGTCCCAAAATATCCTTCCGACTGAGTCAGGGGGTGGCATACCTATGCCTACGCTATATGTAATTAACAGACTATTATATTTAATAAATACATTTAAGATTTACTTTGTGACTTCCTTCAGTAAACAATTGAAAATAATTAAATCAGACCTTCTCCGGGAGTTATTGAATTTGGCTTTCCGCATTCAATAATTCCCGGAGAAGTTCTAAGGCAGAGTCTGAATGAATATCTTTTATTTATTTATAATTCATAATCAGGCAAAAATCTATGTAAAACATATCACCAACGACGGCTTTGGACATGAGCTTAGTAAAAAAAAGTAAAAATAAGCCTAAAAAAAAATTTAAAAAAGTTAGAAGTTAGAAACAGCAGGGAATAAATAGAAGAGGAAAGAAGATCCGCCCAAAACGGAGTCGAACAAGAGTTTCTGTGGAAAATTGGTTATAAAAATTAATCTACCTCACCAATCTTTGTGAATATTAATATATTTCTATTCGGATAGTTAATCATTTGATAGAAAAAAGAAGAAACTATGAGTCGGTCAAGAATTGCGACCTGAACGAAGAGGATAATGGAATAGGAGAAATGTAATTTTTAAGCATATTTTAATTTAATAAAAACCTATCAAGCACGAGTGGAAACTGTTTACTAAATTAAAATTTTTAAGAACTAAAATGTACTGCCTGTTATATCTTTCACAGACGCATATTTAAAAAATATATTTTTTTTATGTGATTTAACTACAAATTAACGATATTTGGATTTTTTTCCTTTACTTCTATTGCGAGACCATGCTTCTTGCCAAATTTCATGATTCTAGGTCAAAGGGAAGTACCCTGCAGGTTTTGATTTTTTGCGAATGTCAAAATGTGCGGCATAAATCCAAGGAACCATAGACCTAATTTGATATTAATTTTAACTTGATATCTCCACGCGTTCCTTATATAAACCTTCTCTTTCCAAAGAGCTATATTCCAATTTGATTACTCGTATAATAACGCGAGTTATAATTACTTCTAGCATCCAACTCGAGGCAGACGAACTTGGCCACAATTAAGCATACACCCACGGGATGTGCAGTAGCACGGATGTCAAGCGACTTATTTAAAAATAAACTATTTCCTTTACAAAAAAGAAAAATCAATTAGACTCTCATCACAAATATAACAAAAAATTTACTAGAAAATAAACCTCACACAACTAATCGCAGTTGTGGCCGAAATTGTATTGTACCTAACCGATTAAAATAGAAAACCTCTAACCGGCTTGAAGGAGCACAAATCTATTGAGTTTCTCGAGTTGGTTCGTAACCATTTAATCCGGTATAGCCAGCGGCATGGAAAAGCAATTTAAATCACGGACCCGAGTAGTTTTTCCAACGACTCATTCTTTTTTACTCGCGGCCACAATCATCCGCGAGCAGGGAGGCATCTTGGAGATCAAAATATTCAATAATCGATTTGCAATTCGTTCACTGGAAATAAATGCGCCGAGCGGAATATTTCCCGCGTCGTACATAAACGTTGCCCGGAGCTTGGCATAAATTGAATTAGTACGTACTCATCGCTCGTTAACACCGTTACTAAATACGCGTGAATGAATGCGATTATGTAACTGTACGTTCGCGAGTGCTCAAACAGGCGGAAATTACGTTTGACGCGATGGTAATAAGCGCTCGTAATGCATGTCGCTGGTGGACCAATCATATTCTAGATTTTGTCAGCTTTTATACACTGTATCTTATTAAAACCAGATGAAACTGGATTACGAAGAACGTACTTATAGGCAAAATTAATATTCCATTATTGTTAAATACTTTATAATTATAGTAAATACAAAAGACGATAAAATGTAAACCAAACATTTAAAAAGAGTGCACAACAGAAAAAAATGGTGTTCGTTAAAAGCATTTAAATTTTCTCTTTTCAATACATATGGAAGGCTATTAATTTTGCTAATCTTTAAATGCATTGTTTCTATTTTTTATATTTTTTGTTTGTTTTTTTCCAATGTTGACAGTATAAAAGGAAATAGCAAAAAATCTGTTTTTAAGTTTTCTACCGTATCTTTACGAACAAAATAAAGTGAATTTTCATGCAAAAAGCGCAATATTTATCTTTCCGTAAAATTTAACCGATAATATAAATTACTTTAAATTAAAAAACCGCCTATTAACGCACAAAAAATTAAAATAACACAACGACCATTGCAGATTTTTGAAGGTAAAGGTTATTAGCACTGTGTAATTTTAAACACTGTGTAAGCCTAATCTGTGTCTAAAGGTTTTTAAACACTGTGTAATTTTCATATTTTTATCTCGTAGCCAACACATTAATATTAGCCAAAACAATGCGATTATCAAAATTCAAAACTTCAAACACAAATATTTGTATAAAGAGCAGGCCGAACGAGTCAATTGTTTTATTTCTCCTATGATATGTGCATTTGATCTTTGAGAAATATTAACAGTTTACTTTGGACAGTGGAGATACTGGAGCCAGTTAAAAATGACGAGAAATCAATAAAATACACGTATTTTTATCGCCGTGTTATTTTCCAAGAGTATTATTTGTGTAAATTTAAATTTTGTATTTAAAAACTATTATCTTTTAGCTTTAAACGTCATCTTGAACGTGTAGAAATCTTTAATAGAAAAATTTTAACTAGCTGTAAATATTTAAGTGTAATGACGATTTTAGATATTTTAATTGAGGCAAGCCAGTATAGCGCGAAGAAGATACTTAAAGTTTGAACAAAATCAAAAATAATACAGCAACGAAATTTTTTTAGATAATTTTATATAGAATAACTCTGTAGTTCAATGCAGACGAAAATGTTGTTAATCAGCTTTAACAAATATGGGACTATATTTGTTTTTGTTTTGTCTTTCTTATTATCATATTTCTTTACGTACATTTTTGACTGTTCGAATAGGGAAGATATCGATATAATGAAGGTAAATAATTGTTACAGATCCGAAAGAAATTAAAGTATATTTATCCATATCTATATAGATATGTGTGTATATATATATATATATATATATATATATATATATATATATATATATATATATATATATATATATATCGCATTCATCGATTACCAGAAGGCTTACGATACCCACGACAGCATATGGGAAACTCTAAGATTTCAAAAAGTAGAAGAAACATATATACAAGTAATTAAAAACATATATAAGAACAGTAGAAATAGATTTAAACTAGAGACGAATGGCCCGTGGTTTCCCGTGAAAAGAGGAGTTGTCTTACTCCTCTTTTCACGGAAAGGCGACCCCTCATCCCCAAAGCTATTTATAACTACACTAGAATCCATAATCGACTCGCTGGAATGGAGAGAATATATAATATGGAATACATAAAACGAATATTTAAACCACCTGCGATTCGTAGACGACATCACATTAATTTCGGAAACTAGATCTCAACTACATATAATGATAGAATCCTTAAACGAGGCCAGCAAAAAAGTAGGTTTAGAAATTAAACTCTCTAAACCATAATGACTAACAGCACCAAGATACCGATATTAGTTGAGAATGAACCTATAAAATATATAGAAACATACCTTGGCAAACAAATAGGATTCGACCGAAATTGCAACTATCTGGAAGTAACTCGTAGAGTACAACTTACTTGGAACAAGTATTGGAGTTTAAAGGACATATTCAAGAAATACATACCTACTAAGCTCAAAACTAGTTTTAAACTCCAGTCTTCTACCTTGCCTGACTTATGGGTGTCATACATCGAAATTCAATAACCATATAAAAAGTAGGATAATCACATGCCAGAGAGGAATAGAGCGCATTATGCTACAAATAAGGAAATTACAAAAATTAAACACTAAAATTAGACAAACTACCAAAGCAATTGACGCACTGGTACAAGCTTGCAAAGGAAATGGGCTGGATATGTAGCACGCCTTCAAAACCAGAGATGGACGAAAAAAGTAACAACATGGAAGGGTCTTCAAGGGAAAACGAAGAGGGGAAGATCTCATATTAGATGAGACGAAGACATTACAAGAATAGCAGGCTCACACTGGATTAGTTTAGCCCAATCTGGAGACAATTGGTTATCTTTGGAGGAGGCCTTTACCTGTGGAGGGGTTCTTGCAAATATATAAATGACGCATATTTAAATTACATTATATATATTAATTAATTTACTATGTACATAATATCCACATTTGTATAAAAAATTAATTGCTTTTGTAAACTTAGCTATTTTTGAGAAATTAAAAGCCTTTTTTTATTTTTATACATTTTATATATACAAACATACGCATATATCACTTTACTATACACTGAAGCAAATAGTCATTGTAGATATGCAGTAGATATTTCATGTATGAATCACACCAAGCATCACAACAAAAAAGCGTGATGTTGTTCAATATGCTGGACTATTGCATATTTGGTGCTAATACAAGACTTTCCGTCTCCCATCTGCACTTGTCAAGGAGCCAGCGTACTACCAATATTTTAAAACGCCAAAACTGTTGCATGTTTTATTTCAGGAGGGCGAAAGTGACTACACTGTAGATTTTTGGAACAAGGAAAACGAGATGTTTATGTACGTAGGTAATTCTGGTAATGGTTCCTGTACTGATTAAAGCTAGGGGTATGTCATATCACATTTAAAATTATGAACGTCAGGAACTTTTGGAGTTTACTCTTTAAAAATCGGTTTTCACATAAAGCGCCAGGTAAGAAATTTTATGAGAAGTAACATCAGAGCGTTGAAAAAGTGTAACCGTTAGATGGCCTCTACAGGCAACATTTCTGGGCATCTTTAGAGTGAGATATCAATATATTTGACATTTTCTTACAGCGTAGTCGCAATGACGGATCTTCTTATGGCATAATCGCAATGACAGAGTGTGACACACATAGTTTACTATCGTTCGCTTATATCAAGATGTAATAATTTATTATTATATTTGCATTAAATGTGTAAATACTTGGTGTCTTCTATCCTACAAAATTAAATAGTCTCTTTTAATTTTAACTTCTTAGTCTGACGTTACTAATTGTTTTCAATTTTATTTTTGTATAAATTTGATCTTGTTCATTTATGTTTTACTTGAAAATAATTATATTGTAAACATTTTATTGAAGAATTTTCCATTTATATTTAGTGATATTGATGTTTATATTTATATGCAGGGTTATTTATTTTATATATTCCAAGACAGTCGTACTTAAAGAGTAAACGCCAGTTACGCGTGGGAGCTGGACTCATAATTTTTTTACCTTTGAAATTTGTTGTAATTTTATTATCACTGCTAATGAACTAAACAAATTACGTGATTAACTTATATTTTTTCAAACTTTGAAAAATATAAATTAATCACATAATACGTTTAGTTCATTAGCATTGAGAATAATAATAATAGAATAATAAAAGGAAATTAATTGCTCAACCTTTTTTTATGTAACTTTATAAAAAAATACAATAAAAATAAAAATATTTCGCTCTAAATTAGGGATTGAAGGGAGTTATTATCTTGCTATCTTATAGTGCTTGTGTAGTGTTTCAAAAATCATGGCTTTCCATGGCGCCGTTGCGACGTTGCTTCGTTATTCTCATTGTATCATTTTTTACTTCTATTAAGAATTTTCCTGAATAAATATATTCTCAAAATAAAAAGTACCTAGCCTATATCATATCTCGGTCTACCAACCATCTCTAAACCAAAAATTATGTCAATCCATAGCTTCGCTGCAACATGAAAGAAACAAACACACTTTTATATTTATATTATCATAGGTAGGACTCTAAAGTAATGATTAAATGGTATGATTCTATTGCTCCTTTATATTGCATATGTAATGATTAAAAAAGTCCTGTCGACTGTTTGCTCCGTTGCGATGCTGCTTCCTTATTCACTTTGTGTTCTTTTTCAGTTTTATACAAGAAATTGGGCGTAATAAAAAATATTCTATACCATTTGTTGATGCCTCGTCTATTTTTTTTCAGAAAATCACATCAATTTCTTATTCCATGGTGACGTGAAAGAAAGACAAAGAAACGAAAAAATATTTTTTTTTATATTTATTTTATTATAATTTACGAAAAAATATTCAAGGTATATATTACCCTAAACATTTTTTTCATGTCAAAAAAAGTGTTTTTGTGTTTTGTCACAAAAGTATTAGAAAAATAATTTTTTACGTAAAAATATGACATTTAGTGGTTATATTTTTAGTCGGCGTTTTTAATTTACATGCAGAAACCAATTATACTAACCAAAGTGAATGTCAAAAGGCCAAAGAATAGTAGATACTAATTAGTAGTGATGAGTTATTGCTACCTCGATAAGTCCGCATGGGGAAAATAAAATCATTGTACACAGCCATTCTAGTTCGCTGGCCTGGGTAATAATACTAATATATGTTATTGTTGTATTGATGTATTTTTGAGGAAACAAAATAAATAAAACAGGTTATCAAAAACTATTGAACGCATATTTTCATTTTAATTATAATACAGGCGATTAAGGTAATGCGAATAGGCTATAAATTTGTTGCACAACACAAGGGGCGTCGCTACGTTTATAGTAATGATTTTACGACTAGCAAATATCCGTTTATATAAAGCTATAAATTGGCAATATGTCATCAAAATTACTTTAAATAGTAGATACCCTAATTGAAAAATACCCTAAGGAATAAATGACACTAGTAATCATCGCATCTGAATTCCATGTCCCGCGATAAATGTTCTTTTTTCTTTTTCTCTATTAAAATTCTAAACGCTAAATTCCTTCTAAACTACATTTTCATTGAAAGAAAAATCAGAAGGCATTTTAGGGTTTCGTAGCCAAACTAAGAACCCTATTATAGTTTGACCATGTGCGTCTATCTGTCTGTCCGTCTGCATGTCACAGTCGTTTTATATTGACTATTAGAACTATACAGCTATAAATGGACATGATTTGCATATTCATAACGTCTACAAAATTAAAAAATAACATCTTTTAAAATAATTTTTAGGGGACTTCCCCTTCATGAAAAAAGCGGGTGAATTTTCCAAAATTCCAAAATTTTTTGGTGGGAGAAGATTTTCGAATTCACGTCCCACCAAAAGAATGGCGAGCTGCAGGTATACTCGGCAGTAGGCCGTATATGGCCGAGAGATTCAACGCTCTTCGGGTACACTCGGCGCTAGGCTGAGTATGAACGAACGAGAGGAACGTCATTAGCGCAACGGTAACGCATTGGATTACGGAGGGAACGCGACGAAAGATCGAATAAAGTCGCGGGCAAAAGCTAGTATATAAATTATTTCAGCTTTGTCTAAAGTTGCTTATCAACAACACACAGAAACGAGCGAAAGCGAGGTCGCCTGTGGTTAGTTGTAAGCTATTGAAGAGTTCCGTTCTCCATATCCGAAATGCAATATCAGATTTTGCATAATAATCACTAAAGTAACAACTAACCAGTAGCAAATATATTGCATCACGAATGATTTACTACCATCCGTTAATGCAACTCGCATTATTCATCCTAAGAACTCATCATCAGACCCTGACCTGGTCGATGGTGTCATTATTTTGCAAACTAACAACTACCAGTAGCAAATATATTAAATTACGGTTGATTTACTACCATCCAACTGGGAGTTCCATATTTATCTCCAGAACGCATCATCAGACGCTGACATGGTCGATGGTGTAGATATTTTGCAAAGTAACAACTGCCAGTAGCAAATATCTTGAATCACATTTAATTTAATAACATCCGTTAAGGAGTTCCATTGTTCATCACTAGAACTTATTATCAGACCCAGACCTGGCAAATGGTTTAGTTATTTTGCAAAGTAACAACGACCCATAGCAAATATTTTGAATCATAGTTGAATTACTGCCACTCGTTAAAGAGTTCCATTGTTCATCTCCAGACTTCATCATCAGATCACCATATTTATATAGGACCACCCCTAAAGTATCCCCTTTCAAATAAAAAATAAATTGGTCTAGCTGTAAAGAGTTATCGCTGAACATATATAAAAAAAAAGATTCCGACGAATTGAGAACCTCCTCCTTTTTTGAAGTCGGGTAAATAGAGAAATGTGTAGTTTTATTACATGTCAATAGCCCTAACGTGTCTGCAACTAACTACCCCTATAACCACTAAAAGTTCTATTGGTACTTTGCTTCCGTCATAGAACATCTATTTAATTTGTTTTTTGCAAAATAAAGTTTGAAAAAATTGTGTTAAATATAAAAATGTGTTGATTTCTTTTGAGTATTTTTCTATACTTATATCATTACCCTAAATTAAAGTTTTCGCTGTCCAGAACCTTACTCATGGATACTTAAATTAGTACTACTTACGTAACTGCCAACACCATAGGACAGGCACTACGGTGGTTGGTTATTGGTGGAAACTGTTTAGAAAAATTACTTCAATAATTTTAAAAAGAAATTTATTAGAATAAACTAATAATAAGAATTATTTCTATAACAATTCTTTATCAGTCCCGTGCAGAAAATTTAAAATTTTGTACAACCTCTCATTCAAAAGGACGACAAAAACCAGAATAAAAAAAGAAAAAAGTTTAGATTTCTAGACCACACTAGCTATCTCTTACATTCTAGACCACACTAGCAATCTCTTACATTGGTTAAAAAATAATCGCAAATGAATATTTGTGATTATTTTTTAATCTAATCAAATGTATCATAAATCAGCCCTACAATAAAAGGGGGGGGGGGGGCGAATTCCAACCAACACCAATCCCAAAGTAAAAATTCTTATTCAGAATAACGAATCACAGCAATAATGAAAATTATGGAAAATAGTCAACATTTTGCGAATCCTCAGTTTATCTTGTTAGTAATAAATTTAGGCAAAGGGTTTTTTCCTAGTCTTTAAGTAATAAGCAATAACTGTTTTAGGAATTTTTTTAAATTTGGAACCTTGAAGGCAAGTAAAAGCCTTCAATAACAGTCATTATGCAAAATATAACTTTTATAATGGCCAGTTTGCACAAGTACTCAAATAAAAAAATTAATTTATCAAATACAACTAGATCTCCTCACTACAAGGATTTCATATACATTTACGTGCATATGAAAATTTAAACATTCAAGATTTCTACTAACCTATTTTGAAACATTAATGTTTTTTAGTTTGCAAATAATGTTATTTGTCTAACAAGTCTTTAATATATGTAAAAATACTGTAGATTTCTCAAAAATACTTTGATATTATTATTAACTTTTTAATAATCTATATTCATTTCTCTTTAGTATTTCTATTTTAAATATGGGGCATAAGAAATATTAGTATAAAGGCATTTCTAAAATAAACAAAAAAAGGGTCCAAAAATGGTAATAGTTATTTCTCAAGAAAAAAAAAATAAAAATCAAATTTGTGCTCTACTAAAACAGGTCTATTCAACAATACTCTACATGCCCGTACAGAAAAAAATTCAACTCCCCTTAACCTAAACAATTTTCAGGTTTTTGCCCAAGACACCACATATTACTTGGTAAATTCAATTTTCTACCATATTTCTTTTATTTAGAAATCTCTTATAGACAAATGGACTATTATATTCAACAGATGGACACATCAGATACAGAACAGTACTGACGTAATCAAAATTTATATACTTTTGATTCACTTTTAATTATTAACTGTACAAATTGTTTGGCATTAGAATGTCTAATAATTTTACTTCTCGTATCCTCAGCTTCACCAGCATAATGACGCTATTATATATTGCATCAAAAGCGAAATACAGATTAATTTCAAAGTGGTAACAGTACATACCTTACATATATACAAACATACGTATGGCAAGAGAAGTCAATTTTATCGTATTTCATTTATAGAACCATTGATGAACCACCATTGGAGTATAGTGTCCATCAGTGTCAATGAAGTCACCTTACTACATATATGTAAGTCTCTAATTAATTACACAACCCAATGATGATCACAATAAACGCCTAGCTAATTCTACGACAATTAAAATTTTGGTGACAACTCTTTTAATCATATGTATCGAACTGTACTAGAAAACTAACCAAATTTTTTTTAAATTGTTTTAACTTGACATACGTAAACTGTGATTCTTAAAGAAAAAAGTTCTCCTTCATCACGACACTGCACCTGCTCACTCATCTGTGATCGCATGAGCCAAATTATTGGAACTGTACTACTAATTGTCACCTCAACCCTGTATTTCCCAGATTTGGCTCCCTGATATTTCCAAACAAGAAAACATGGCACACTGGACATAAACTTACCTAAAAGGAGGATGTTATTGTGCAAAGAACTGCATATGCATCAGAGTTTAAGAATATTTTAGAACAAAGTTTGCAGTGTATTTAGTTGATAGGAAAATATATTGAAATAAAATATAATACTAAATTACATTCGATTGAAATAATTTTCTTTTCGGTGAAAGTCCCTGACCTAAAAAACCCTCAAACAACCCTCGTATGTGATGAGAAATATTACAAAAACCTTACACTATTTAATATGATTGAACAATTTTATTTTCGATATCAATAAAATAAAAAAGCGAAATATGTAATTAATACTTTATTTCATAATTCACACAGACATCAAGGAATAATTAAGAAATAAATGGAAAAAATAAAAAACTTGAACAATGAACAAGTTGATATAAAAAATATATAAAACAGAAATGAACACTAAAAAACCACAAAACTTGAAACAATTATAAATGCATATTAGGACAACTTAAAGCAAATTTAAGCATACTCTCATATAATTAAAAAATAACTTATTACTTTCAAGAAGTGAATGATGATAACAGATGTTTCATAATAAAAACGGAACAAAATAAGCACAAAATTACACATATTTTCAAAGAAAATATAAAATAAACGAAATACAAAAGAAAATTCTATAAAAATAAAAAAGATAAACCAGAAAACATAAATTAAAGAAATAACTCAATGAAAAAAAATAAACTAAAAGAGAAATATTACTTTAAAATAAATATTAAAAATAATTATCCAAGTTATTTAACAATTGGGCTTATTAACAATAATTTTGGCACTCTTATTATTTAGGCAGTTTTAGGCAAACGGATAATTAAGGTTCATTTAAATTAATAATTGATACCATTTCAAAAAAAAGTTAAATATTCTGGCCACTAAAAACAATTAAAAATTTTGGCTTGTAAACAGAACAAGTGATTAAATTGTTTTGTAAATATCTAGTAATCAATAATAAATTTTAGGTCCTCAAAATCCCCAGGGCTATTAACACAAATAAACATTATGTTAACTAAAAATTGTACACAAATTTATATATTAAAAGATGGATAGTATGTTTAAGATAGAGTAAACGTATATGCACATAGTAAAATTTTATATTTATCACACATGAAATATTTTCCATTTTAAACATAAATAAACACATTAAAATCATTATATTCTAAAAAATTAAGCAACTAATAATGTTAAAAATGTAAAAAAATAAAATAAATATAACCTAAAAATAAAACCCTTATTTTATTATTCGAACTTGTGCTCTGCTTGCATAAAAAGAATAAAAACCTGAATAAAAACGTTTCCTCTTTATAACAATAATAAAGATTCGGGAATGTAATTTATAAAGAAAACAATGGAATTACAAAACCATTGAATACTTTGTTATGAATTTCCTTAATGTATACACACATACAAACATTTAATCATATCAGTCTATCAGATGTGACGTACACAAATAATTCTAGAATAAAAAGATATAATGAGAAAATTATGATAACAAAATAATAATGAGAATTTAACATCGAAAACAAGTTCTAACAATCTGTAAATCAAGTTTTCAGGAAAATGCAAAACTACCCAATTTAATCTAACAAAAGTATGCTACTCTATATTCGTCGCGTACCAGATCTATATTCGTATAGTATTAAATTAATTTATATTTTGCTATTTTGCATAATTTTCAATCTGTAAATGCTAGAGGTTTTTTTGCCTAATTATAACCATAAAATTTAACATAGTACATAAGATTTAAATATGTGAAACATCGTTACTAAATTTAAAAATTATTTCCTACACACTTTTTATTTTTTCATATTTTCAAGAAAATCAATACGGGAACTATATTTATGAATAATTAAAAACGGTACCAGTAGTTAAAAACAAAGATCTAAAATATATTTAATGTAAATTATAACATGAGGATTTGACAATAATTGAAAATATAGTCATCATCAAAACATGAGTACTAGTCATCATAAATATTTTAAAATAGTGAAAAAACAATTACGCAAAGAATAAAAAAAAATTTTCAAATTAATTAAATCTTATTTTAATATAAACAAAACGTAAATATCATTTGCAATGTGACAACGGGGATGGTGCGGTTGTTGTTTTTGTCTGCGTCTATAACAAAACAATGTGATTGTTTGAAATTACATACATCGTGTTTGTAATTACGAACCACTTAAAACTATTCCCATGACTAAACTATTAAATTTGATTAATTGATCTTTGGTGTACAGTTGAAAAACACCATATGGTATATGAGGGCTAATTTAATGTCGAATGGTTAAATCCACATTGTATAACGTAGAGTGTTATCAGAATACACGTGAGACACAGAATCACTGTCCAATTTTATAAAAAGGCGCATGAGCACCACATCCATTAAAGAAAATTTTGTTATCAGAAAAAATTTCTACCTCCCACTCTCTTCAACCCTTATTTTTTCTCCCTGCTACTTAACCAATCTGCCTGCCTCAGGCCTTTACTCTCGACCTACCCCAACCTTTTCCCACTCTAGATCTTCCCTCCTACTATAGTATAGTTTAAGTATGTGGAGAATGAGTCGTAACAAAAACAGAAACAAACTAAGCTTACTTTAATGGTGATCTGCTATATGTTTCACTTTTCTTTACAGTATCTTTTCTAATTATAGCAACTTACACTACCATGACAAAAAGGAAACTACTTCAAAAAACAAATGAATAAATACACTTTAATTTTATATATAGCCAAAGAAAATAATACGCATTGTAAACGCCATCGATACAACAAATGGTGATTATACAAAACCAAACTTAATAATCTTTAGAAACAAATATAGTCTTAATATTCTATATAAAATTTATATTGTAACACATAAGTACAGTGGCCGAGTTTTGATATATTTTAATACAGTGGAAATCGAAGGAGTAATAACAGACATCGTAGCCACCAAGAACTATCAGTTCAAATAAAACCATGATTATTTGATTTGAATTTGCAATACGGTTTATGAAGCCTTAAATAGAAATGAAAGTTAATACTGTGTTCTGTCAAGAAATCTCAAGCAAAAAGATGTGCCATTTTTTAATCATCCATTTATAAGTATGTCTAAAAATATTACAACTAAATATGTATAGAAATCTCTATTATAATTCTCTTGAAAAATAATTGTCTTTCATTAACTAGAAATTCTTTCAAGACTTTAAAACTTAGCAAAAACTAGTGTCATATTACCATAAGATAATCAATGAAAATTGATTATAAACTTCTAGTGTTCCTGTACTCCGTTTTGTCATAGTTAATAATACTAATCATATTTGAGGTTAACTTGAACCACATAAAAATTCATGCGACTTAAATACATGGACAACAAATTGTTGTTTGGAGTGATTTGAAATGTACACCTATGGTTGTATTGTTTCCTGTGAAAATTAATGTTTTATTTCAAATATTTTTAACTCCTATTATTTATTGAAATGCTACTTTAAAAATTCTCTAGCTGGATTATGTATTAATTATTCAGCGACAACATTGCCAACAAAACAATATATTTAAAAAAAATATTTTTCTTAGTCCAGCGTTACAGAAAAAATTATTACAAGTTTCTGATCGGCAAATTTTAAAACAAAAAAGGTTTGTCTATGAAAATTGGTTTCATCTTAACTTAGAATGGAATTTGTCAATATTCCTTGTAGAAATGTACAGTTTCAACAAATCAATAAAACTGCACTTAATTATACACAATTCAAACTTTTACCATTGCTACATAATCCCATTCTATCAGTTTCTAAATACATTTCCACCATATTCTAATATATCACATTCACACAAAAATATATTTAAATTAAATTATGTTATCCAATATTATTAAATTATGTCAAAAAGTCACAATGAAATTTATTTAAACCTGGAACTAAATTGCACCAAATAATTAAAGACATATTTGAAATAAAAAACAATCAAATTTTCAAGTAACAAACTAGTCGGTAGAAGATATTCGCAATGCTGATAAAAAATATTTCAGCTATGAAAAACAAAGCTGATATTTATGAATACTTCTCCGACCTGAAAAAGGACAATTTTGAAAAAAAATTCAAGTTTCCTTCACAAAGTTGGTTAAAATTAATATGTAGAGAAACTATAACTGGCTTGTCAATTTAGAATAAAAGTATTAAGATTCAAATGTTAAAGCCTAAACTCGGAATAAAAAAAATGATTGCATAAAAATTTACATTAATTTATAAAATTTCATTAAACAAGGGATAATTATTCCATAATTTACATATAAAAACAAGTATAACATAAATGTTTAACTAATCTACGAAGCATATATAGTAATGAAATAATAAAAATATCATTGCCTACTTAAAGCATAAATAAAAATATCACAGGTAAAATTAAAGCTAAAAAGCAAAATTAATGGCTAAAAATAATATAAGCGTAAGGCTTAATATTCACTTTGTTACCCCGGAAATTCTCATGTTCAGGAACTTTAAATTAACTGAATAAAAACAGGAAATATTTTAATCACTTTTATGAAATTCTAAATTGTGTATAGAAATATAAATTAACAGAGTTCTATACTTACACGCAACTAAAATTTAATGTGAACATGTAAATATATATAAAAATAATTTTTATATTTTTCTTTTTAATATACCCATTCCAAATGAGCTATTTCATTGCGTGTTAAATGATATGCTGGGTCGCCTGCGCCAAAAATCTAACAAAACATGTTTAGTTAACACGTTACCAAACCATAACCGTCTCCTGTGTTATAATCAAAAAGTCAACGCTCAATGTTTTATCATTTTTCATATGAGCTAAAAAGAATTCAGGCGTACTTGAAGTTTTGAAGTTACTTTTCATACAAGAAAAAGAAACTGATCATATTACTGAACAACAAGGTATTGTCTTTATTACAATTCATATTATCTTCAAAACGCCATACACAAATTTGAATATTTCTTTGACTGTCATTGTAACCAACAGGAGCGAGTGACGTGTACAATGTTTGAAAGCAATGGAGGAACAAACAATTCCTTTCCCTCGCAGGCATTCATCTCGGATAACATCTTTGCATGTTTTTGTTCGACAAACATTTTGGCCACGTCCCTATTATGTTAGAAAACCATGTTAGAGCTCATTTCTAATAAAAATATGGTCGCAGGCGACTAGGCTTTAGTTGTAATAGTTTTTTATTAAGATACACGTAGAACATTTCTCCACATGAAGATCATCGTTATTGTACCGAACACAAAGTAGATTTTTACAGTTTATAAAAACAATCACAAGAACAAATACAGGGTTCCTAAAATAACAAATATTGCAAATCATACATGAAAATAAAAAAGCCAAAAAGCTGGAAGTTATAATAGACTAGCTTAGTTTCGACGCATTAGTAAATATTAAAGCTAAAATAAATAAGCTACATACACCTATTAAGCTACGAAGAAAATAAAGCTCTTTTAATAAATGTGCTATAAAAAGCTCTATTAAAAATATTAAGTTACATTATAAATTTATTAAGCATTTAATAATCGTGGCATAAAGTCAATAAAATATATTAGTAAATATGTGCAAGGTATGGATGCAGAACAGACAGAGCCCTAGATAATGTACATAAGAGATATAAATAAGTTCGCCTTTAAATGATCTCTTATTAATTACTAATATGATTAATATTCAATGCCTAATATTGGCTGTTTGGAACATGACAAAAACTACAAATGAACAGACTATCGCCTTGGTCTTTTTAGTTTACTTTAAAATTGAACACAAACCAAAAATTTATGTAATTTTAATTATACTTATCAAAATGTATCTGACGTTTGTTGATTATAAATTAATTAACTTACGGATTAACTAATCTATCAATCTACCAATTAAGCTCTGAAACAAATAGAGTACGCAGTCATGCAATCAGATCTTTTTAAACAGCATTTGACTAACAAGTTTTTGTCAATTTTGAACCACCACTTGCAAGCAGAAATAAGCAATCCTCTCAAAAGTCATACATAAATTATTATTAAAAATATAGCTTAATATTTATTTCACCCTACACACTCTACACCCAGATAATTGCCCCCGGTAATCAATTGAAGCATATTGCCGTTTAGCAGCATCTAAAGGGACCATGCAGGAAACATAGAAGTAGCTTCAAAATAATATCCACAGAAAATGTAAATGTCATTGAAGGTAAAGAAGTTATGTTCCGAACGAATACGAGATTAGATTTTTGAAAAATTAACACCGTATCATTTTTATGAATTTTTAAAATTTTTTTATACATCACACTACACCATATTGAGACATTATAAATAAGTTTGACTACAATATGTACGTAATATGGACTTCGTAACCAAAAGTTTATTTATCATGAATGGCACTGGTAGCATCTTGCATGATCTATAAATGACAATTAAATTAAAACATTACAAAAATCTTTACACAAGTATGCTTTGAATCATATGTTTGTCGTAAGACGAAGGTCTAATGTTCATCATGAATAAAACTTTAAAACTAATATATTAATATATAAAAACAACTACAATATCGAAATTAAGAATCTAAATATAACGTTTAAAAGTTATTAACTATGTAATATTTCATATTAGAGATTTATAACTCATGAGTGAGTCACACGTCGCGTTGTGAAGATAGGTATTGAAGTATATGTTTTGAAGTTACATAAAAGTGAAAGAAAACGATCAAACTGTTTAGTCAAATATGCAACTGGATCTATGTAGACGAACATAGCTACTTGCGATTGAATATGAACATTGTAATAAAATGTACTATCGTTCACTCAAAATATTTGCGTAAACAATTTTTTTGTTTCGTTTCAAAATTCTAATATAGGTATAATCATATAAATATACCAATCTATTCCAATTTATATAATTATCATTAAAGTTATTTTATGTATAATTTGAATCCAGGTTAACAGTCGAAATCTTAAACCTTCAAAGTATTAAGCAAAGTGGCAAAGTCTTGCAGAATTTATTTTTTTTTTAAAACAATACTGCTCAATGTTCAGTCATTACTATTTATCACCATATTGTATGACCATTGTTCAACGGTTCAAGGTATGCGTAATAAATAATTTCATTAATAACTTGGAGTACTGAGCTGACGATACCGAGCTACTGAGCTAGAGGTATAAATGAGTGATATATATCGTTCCAATCAAATGATATATATCACTCTTGTTTTTTCACTGATACATTTTGCACACCTCTATTTCGTATTCACATCGTAGCAATCAGATTTTGAAACTGATTTATAAAAGACAAAAATTATTTAATTAGATAATGAAATTTTAATACTTCAATTGTGTTTAACTACTATTAAACACAAAGCGTTGAGCGAGACTAAATCTCACTTGGAATTTTTAAAATATTTCAATTAGAGAAAAAATGCAAATATAACACAGAAATCATAGGGCAAGATTACATTAACAATATCTACCACAGGCGCTACTAAAAACTGCAACAATGAATAATAAAGTAAAGAAGCATACATAGTAAATAAAAATATTAGTAAAAACAATGTCTACTTACTATTATGAAAAAAAGAATTAGGAATGGATATAAGTTACCCAAAAGTAATCTCTAAGGCTGATTTCCTATCCTAAATAACTTTAGAAGTCGATAAATTACCAACATCATATATAAATCATGGACATATAATATTCCACCAAGAAAACTTATTCACATTGTAACAAAGGTGATGGTATATGTTACATACCAGTCTAAAACTTAAATATTGTAATAATACCCATAAACATTACGTTGCTTATAGCTAATATTAACTTAAAATTTAAAATGAGTACAGTTTTGTTATAAACAATAATTAAATACATTGGAATGTTCAGTCAGTCTGTAAATTTGTGGCACAAACAGTTCTATTTTCAATCAATATTTTTTGGCAACATAATTTTTTTAAGTAATCAATTATTCTACAAAGACATGTTAATTAATAAATACCTTATCAAATTTCTGCGATAGAAAAATATATGAATGATTATTCAATTCATTTCAAATTATGTTACTTTATGTAGAATACATAAATCTTTATAGTCTTCATATATATATATATTAAGTCATGTTAAATTTAAGCAATAAATTAATCATATTCATAAAAATATTAATTCATGAAGCAAATTATTTAGATTCAGTGAATTTAGAAAGTAGTGTATAATAATACTGTATTTTAAAATTAAATTAACACTTTGTAACAGTAACTTTAATATTTTGGCAAGATACGAACACAGTGCAATTAGCATTTATTCTATAATACAATACTTCAACTTAATTATTTTACTCGTAAGTAATTTCTATGTTATTTTCTCGAGTTGAGCCATATCTGACGAACCTGACAGTAAAGCACTCAATGTGGCATGAGATGCACTGAGTGTGCTTACGGCGGTTGTTGAGGTAGATGTGCTGTTTGACGTTATCACTGGTGCAGTAACTACGGGTGAAGTATTCGAGACAGACGTTACCAACTTCTGTGACGTTGGCATCATAAAGGATTTAGCTACCCCGGCGCTGCCCAAAGTCAAGACCTTTTTGAGCATCATAGAAGAGTTGCAAGCATTATCTATCATATCTTTTGTTGTTGACATGGATGTATCTATATTTGAATCACAGGCGCTAGACAGCTTAGACACAGTGATATGTTCTACCGAAGTCGATGGCGTTTTTGACACAATTGTAGTATTGACTACAGGTCTCATGTTGCAATTAATATTATAAGTCATACCTGAATTCTGCGCTATACTTAGACTCCTATTTACCATGTTTCTAGACACGATAGCATTGTGCAGAAAGTTGCCAGATGTAAAAGTTTTTGGTGATACGGTTAAAAACTGATTAGTACGATTTAGTATATTGCTGGACACGGATGATCCTGATCCGAAGCTAATGATGTTGCTACCTGATCCCTGAGACACTACCGTTCCATAAGTTGTAGCTTTTGCCGTAATAGGAATCCTGAAAAAACATGTATCATTTAAGTATTTCCAAAATATTATTATGATTATAAATAAATCAGCAACATAAGTCATTTTCAACATGTGATATTTAGATACTGTAATAATATGAGGAGTTGATAAAACTGAGTCACATGAGGTGCGCCCTGTGGCGAGTATCTAATTGAAGTCTTGACTTGAAGTTACTTGTATCATAATATAAATAATTATATAGATACAAAATAAAGAAGTGGCAATTATTATAAACAAACTACACAATTAAAGAACATAACAGATACTATCAGCTAACATACATTAAACAATGGTTATTGTGCTGTTTTGCTATAACAAAACAGGCAAAGCAGTGAGTCTCCTAACTAATAAATAGGCCATAAAGTTAATCATTGGCTTTATTTTTTTATGTGGATAAAGGGAGCGTGGAGTCCAGCCCTATAGATCCCATATGTACAAGGGAGCATAGAGTCCAGCCATATAGATCCCATATGTACATTGTATCTGTTGAATTTAAATTATCACTATCAAACATAATAAAATTAGAAAAACCCATACTTGAAATACTAACCATACAAAAGTCTCCATTTTAACAAAAGGTATAAAATATTGTGTCAATAGATGACTAGGAAGCAAAAACAGAAGTTCAAATGACAAGCAGAATTTCTACAGGACGGCAGACACTATTCAACAGTATTTCAGTTACTATCATCTTCTGGACTTGCCAGTTCGAATTCTAAATCATTCTCACTTTTTCCGTATATTATTTACAGCATTTATAGATCCTTAGAACATTAACTGTATTACGCACATTAAATATGCATGAAAATTCCATTTTTCCTTTCAGTATTATTTAACAAGTCCATAATATGTGTTAAAAGCAAGTCTGCTCAATAATAAAATTATAACCAAAAATGTAAATGAATTAATGTAATACAACGAAACCTAGGTCGGGGTAAAGAAATTAACGAAAGTAGAAATAATACTACATCACGTAGTTTCACTTAATTTTAAACTAACAACTTTTATTCTTCTACTAAAGTGTATAACCATTGGGCAGATTTGTTCCCCAACTCATCCCAATTACTCTCAAATATATTGGGTTGGCAATAACATGATTTAAGTTTTGACCTAAAATCATGATCATGACCTAAAATCGCATTCGGTTCAAATTTCTGTTGATAACAAACAAAAATTCTATGAGGTGGCAGAAGATCATGGAACAAAATAAAAATTTAGTAATTGATTAAAGTTCATTAGTTAAGTTGTTTGTTATTTCATTTTATTTTTTTTTTTAAATAACCTTCCCATCTAACTTCTGCACCATTGTGAATCCAAAAGAAGAATTAGTACACAAGGTTTCCCAAACCATCTATATAAATTATCGAAATCATGCATGATTAAGAAGAGCGGCTAAAAATGTTGACACACATAATATGAACAACTACATTCTAAACGCAGGTGAAACAGTGACGTACAAATCCATTGACTCTGTGATGAACCAATGTGAAGTAGTGAATTTTCCAATAGAATTTCATAATTCTCTCAATTTTCCTGGATTACTGCCACATATTCTGAATTTGAAAATAAGTGTGCCAATTATATTACTCCGAAACATCAATCAGCCAAAGTTATGCAATGGCACATGATTAGTAGCACAAAAATATTTCTGATTGGATAGTTGAAGCTTCCGATTGGACCTCATAAAGGTGAAGACGTATACTTCCACGAATATCTCTCATTCCGACCGACATGGCATTCGAGTTCGTTTTCCAATATGCCTTGCGGTCACTATGGCTATCAATAAAGTGTAAGGGCTCTCTTTGCAAGTGTACGGTTTGAATGTAGAAAACGATCGTCTCTCGTGGGTAATTATAGGTCGCATGCTAGAGTCGGTAAACCATCTGATCTTCATATTTATGGAGAAAACAGATCAACAAAAATGTAGTAAATTCACTAGCTTTACAAAAAAAATTATTTTCTATGAAAACATCTTTTTTCTTCCTTTCCTTTCATTCCACATAGTCAATGAAACACAAGACAGGGTATTGAATCTAATGATGTGTTTTGTCGATGAATCTATGTTCACTAGGATATTTTTATTTACTTTTCCGTTAATTTCATATCAGACTAGAACTAGACTTAAGCTAGGTCTTTATACAAAAAATTGAATTTTATATCACACTACGAAACGATAATCACTTTCTTGTCAATCAATAAATAATATTAATCGATTCGTACACACAATTCTTCCACATTTTTTTGTGGCTTATTAGCATTGGCGATAAAATAATACTTGGCATTTGAACATACCCCCTTATTTGCTGCGATGCACCAACCAAGTTCTGCAAAGTCACAGTACCCTGCTGGAAGTGTTGTATGTTGGGTTGAACCCCCCGCGCAATAGTCGTAGTCCTCGTCGATAAGCAAGATTGGATTGGTTGTGGGTTAGTGTACTGATAGTGGGTATTACCAGTTAGCCTAGCAGGAGCCGACAGGTGTGCAACGGGTACACTGTGCACCATACCACTGGTTGTAGATGCCACAGTTATGCACTTTGTAGTTGGAGTATCGGGATACGCAAAAGACATCTGTGAAAAGTAGTTTGTATAAAAATTACAGGCTTGCTAATTAATGCCTCGAACGTCCCTGATCCACATCTGGTTAGGCAGCAACTAGTTCCAATCAAATATTTAGGTAAAAATTATATAAACATGCAGACAATTATATATCACGGAAAATAAAATAACAAATGGTGGTACTATGGTCTATAGCATGCTGTTATTTTTGCAAGCTATGATTTTTTGAAAATTGCGTGTGATTGTATTTTAAATTTTCTGTTTTTGATTAAGGCATGAATGTTAGTATATATCAATTATTTAATGCGTAATTATTACTGTTTTCACACGCATTTTGAATTTATTGGTATATTTGTAATATACGTTTATTATTATGTTTGTAATATACAAGTTTTTTTATGTAAAATTGTCCTATAATATTTATTTATTTATATTTCAGAAGTCATGCCCAGAAGTAAAGAAAACAAAAGTATATATACATAATATGGAGTATTTGTCAAATGCCATCAAAATGATCAAGGAGAAATAATTCACAACTTTACGTGCTTCCAAACATTTTGGATTATCCAGAATAACTTTGCGTCATCACTAAAAGCACTATATGGAAATAGGTAACACTGTAAGCAACTGCAGTTAACCAAGTTTTTGATCGCAAGGAAGAACGCAGTCTGGTTGAAAATATCAAGCACGCAGCAAAATTACCTATACAAAATTATCTAGATATACATATGCAAAAATACAACCTATTAATATGTATTTATATCTAATCTATCTGTTTCAAAATGTCGCCATTATCACAGTAAATTCATCTAGAAACAGATCTACACCTTAAGTACAATTATTTTTAATTTAATAAAAAGATGTGAAATACTTGCATATAAATTTGCAAAAATGAATGGAAAAAACTACCCTAAAGAGCCGGGGTACTAATAAAATGAGTCATTTCCTGAATAAACGGAGCCAATAATCTCTTTATTGGCTGCGTTTATTTAGGAAGCGATACCAGAAGGAATTGTCGAAAAGCCTGAAGCGACTACTTTGGCACCCTCATAGACGTATAATAAATATACCATAAGCTTAACTTTTGATAATTTCAAGAAAGCCTTTTCTAAATGTTCTCATAACATCCAAACTACTGATAACTCGAATTTAGATGAATCTGGATTGTCGACTGTCCATGTTCCTCTGAAGATATTGACACCTCTTGGCGAGAAGCAAGTTGGGTCAATGACTAGCACTGAAAGAAGAACTACAGTAACAATGATATGGATATAAATGCAGGTGGTGGTTTTTTCACCCATGCTCGTATTCCCTCAGGTTAACTTCAAGGAGTTTATGTTAAAAGGAGCTCAAATTAATAATTTAAGGATTTTATCAAATATGCAAAACCTACCAAAGAACAACCTGTGAATGACAGGTTTTACTAGAGAACCATGAAAGTCATATTTCTTTACCGGAAATACAAATGGCTAAAGATAATGGTGTAGTGCTTATTTTTCTACATACACATACAAGCAACTACGTGCAATCCCTAGATAAGTCAGTTTTTGGCCCTTTAAGAGATATTTAAATACAGCAGCTAACAAGTTACAAATGACTCCAAATCATGTAGGAAAGCCGTTAAATATTTATGATATTGCTGACTTGGTGGAAAGAACTTTTACACCAAATAACCATCATCACCACCAAAATATTTGTAAAGGTTTTAAGTTCAACTGGTTTCCATCCTTTAACCCTAGACTAACCTCCGTCGAATCAATGGGCAGTGCAAAGTAATATCGCTGTCTCTTTTTTACGGTGCGTTCAGATGATTTGCCCACTCAGTCGCCGGAGAGGTTGTTACAGTAGCGCACGCCTAACAGGAATGTGTCATAGTTTTTGCGGTACTTAACTTTTGCCCGTCGTTTCGACAGTTGGTTAGCTTTACTGTTAGTTTTTTAGTTCGCGTGCATGTGTATATTTTTAACAAAAGATGTAGTTTCTTTTTAGATTGTTATCATGTCTTCATTAAAAAAATATGAGATAGAAAATCTGCAACATTAAGAGCTAAGTTCCTATGCCCTGGATGGTTCTGCTAGTAAAACCATAGATTTTGTGGTGGAAGATGATGTGCAAAGTGACGACAATTATGAACCATCATATTCCGAAGAAAGCTCAGAAACCGCTCCTTCAGAAACCTCACAAAGCAGCATCATAAACCTACCTCAATGGAACATACAAGGTAAAAATCGGTACATTTGAGTTACGACTGAAAGGAACACTTCGATTAGAACCTCAGCGAGGAACATCATGCATACTTCAAGGGGACCTAACTGTTCATGTAGAGGATTAGCGGGTGAAGTATCTTGTTACGAAAAGTTTTTTTACAAATAAAATTATGGAAGAAATTGTGAAATGAACGAATGTCGAAATATCTGTGAAAGATCCATGTATCAGACTGTGAACTGTTTATTTGTGTTGTACAAAGCGATACAAATATTATGGAAATACAGGCACTGGTGGTGATTCTTATTTTGAGTGCTACTCTAAAAGAGAACCATTTAACTTCTGACGAGTTATTAAATTCAATTTATTGTGGATCTGGATATGTGCTGCCATGAGCCACAAAAAATTTTATTTTCTCGTAAGATGTTTACGATTTGATAACAGAGATCTGCGACTGCAAAAAAACCAGGAAACGGATAAAATCCAGAAAGAACGTCAATCTTTTTACACCCATTAGAATAATTTGGGATTTACTTATAGCAATAATTATATTACTGGAACTAATGTTACAATAGACGAACAATTACAGGGCTACCGAGACAGACGCAAATTTCTTATGTACATTCTGAATCAACCCGTGAATTATGGAATCAAAATTGAAATTATGTGTGATAGTGGGACCTATTACATGAGTGATGCAATACAGACCTTACTTTGGAAAAGGAACTGTTACTGGTTTGCCTTTAGGTGAATATTTTGTGAAAGAGTTGACACGCACAATTCATGGTACAAACAGAAATGTCACAACCGATAATTGGTTTACGTCAATTCCTTTAGCAAAAAGCCTTCAACTCGACCCATACAAATTAACAATTTTTGGTACACTTCGTAGGAATAAAAGAGAAATTCCAGAAGAACTTAATAATAGCAAAACGAGACAGGTTGGCAGTTCAATATTTTGTTACGACCACTTACTTTGCTTTCCTTCAAACCTAAGCCCTAGAAGGTAATTTATTTGTTGTCGTCCTGTGATGAAAAGGGTACCGTAAATGCATCCTCGAAAAAATCACAAATGATTGAGTTTTATAACTCTACTAAAAGAGATGTAGAGAGTTTTAACCAGATGTGCTCTAATATGTCGAGTAGCCGAAAAACCAGTTCTATGGAATGCTTCTATGATTTGCTTCAATCGATAGCTACATTATACAGTGTCACAATTTATTGACATCAGGTCAAAAAGTAATTCCACGCAGAAATTTTATGAACAAACTACATTTTCAACTTGTGGAGCCTTGGCTAAAGGCATGCGCCGAAAATCACTTTGATATGGCCGGTTATGATTTATCTTCACCCAAAAGCTGAAACTCGAAAAGAAACACAAAAGGGAAGACACACAAGAGGAAGATCAACAATTCAACTGATGCACCAGAAAAACAAAAAATTGAAAATATAAAGTCCAAAAAACTTGTTTCAGCTAAATCTAATGAAGCAAAAAAAATTCAATCCAAGATTACAAATAAAGTCAAAAGAATAATTCTATCAGAATCGGAAAACAGCATGGATTGTGAACTATTCATTGATTGAAACATCTGAGAATGTCTCCGAAAACGAAAGTAAGATAGAGAACTTTCAGACTGAGCATATTAATAAAAAAAATTACAACGTTGGAGACTATGTATAAAAGGTTCCTATTATGTTGGACATATAGAATCAATGGCTGAGGAGGATGTACTGCTGAAATCAATGCGAAAGTCACTTAAAAACTGGAAATGGCCTGATAGAGAGAAATAAAAACGCCTTAAAAAGTAAACACAAAGAGAGAATTTTATTAGGTTCCAGAGATACAAAAGTACTGAAATTTCTGCAAAATACTAAAAAGCTAGTCCTAATGACTGATTGAAAAGTAATACTTTATAAATAGAAATACTTTATTATGATACACCAAGTTGATTATTCAAAAATTGTATTTTCTATAATTTGTAATGTAGATACCTGTTTAAGGTAGATTTGCTTTATATTTTGTGTTTTAATGTATATCCTACTAGCTATAAAACTACTACTATACTACTAATATACTACTACTATAAAACTGATAACACAATGATTAAAAAGTTCGTTATTTTTGTTAAAGATTTTGTTTCTTAAATAAAAATCAATGTCATATTGGTTCTTTTTACACTTTGAATATTTTACTAGACTTAATAAAACGATTTCACTAAAGAAAAGTTAGTAATTTGCTTAAATATCTGTGTTTTACCTCAAAATCCCCAATATATCCTATGTATAACGTGGTACTGGCCAAGGTACATAAGGTATCTGTATCTTGGCCTAATTTTTTTAAATCATCCACATGTAAATATAAATCACGCATTTCCGATATTTTAGTGAAGATATTGAAAAAATTTACCTTCCAAAATATGTAAATACATTTGTGTACAATAAATCAAATCACAGAAAAAACAATCTTATCTAAAAAACTACCCACATACAACAGATTCCCCTAAAACTTTTAAATTTTTTTGTATTTGCATTTGACATACGTAACATTTTACTGCAATTTCCCATTAAATTTTACCTATTTGTGATTTTGTTTTTCCATGCACCGAATAATTTTTTTTTATTCTTAATATATAATATTTTCAATGTATTCCCATTCATTAATAAGCAAAATGCGTAATTTAAAGAACCTTCATTGTTTCCACTGCCTATGAAAGTATTTCCACTATGTTGTAGCATTATTTTTTGGTCATCCCTAATTGCATAAAGAACTTAAGAATTATTATGAAAGTAATAAACACAAGTTTATGATAAAACAACTAAAGTAAGGATTTCTAAGTAATAAAAAAAAAAGTTTTTACTGGACAGAAAAGACAAGTGCCAAATGTACAAATGTAATCAGAAGCGTAAATGTGAAAAATGGAACATGTTAGGTGCAAAAAGTTGACACCAACTTTTATATTTGAATTCGACATGAGGAAACTACTTGAACTAAAAGGTTATTTCAATTTTAACACTTTTTTCAGCTAACATGATTTCCTAAAGATATCATTCGCCCATTTCCGTTTTTGATGTGATTTCACTTTTTACTGATAATTGGTAAATTATGAAATGCATCTTATTCCCAAACGTAGTTTGTAATCCCAAACAATGTTCTAGTTATTGAAACACCTTAAAAAATCAAGAACACTCACAAAATCAATAATTCTTGTAATAAAATAAGCCAGTCATCAAAATTGTTTATCGCTTTGTTGTTGTTGGAAATTGTGTTGGAGTTAATTCGTAGCGTTTTACGAGAGATGGAGTGGGTATTACAGTATTCTGTTTTACCTTCAGAAACAAATTTATCATAAGCTGTTATTTTTAAGACGCATCTTATTTTTAAATTGTTAATAACAACAAGTTGCAATTATTGTCGAACTTTGTGCCAAATAAAATGTTTTTGCGGGGAGTTATACTACATTATTTTAATATGAATTAAAGTGCTGCGGAAAGTCATCGGATTTTGGAGGAAGTTTATGGTGACCATCTTTAGCTGAGCAAACGTGTCAGAAGTGGTTTGCACATTTTAAGAGTGGTGATTTTGACTTGAAAGACAAGAAACGACCTGGACAGCCAAAAAAGTTTGAAGATAGAGAATGTGAGGAATTACTTGAAGAATACTTATCTCAAACAATTAAAGAGTTGTCTACATCATTGGGGGTTTGATTTATCAACTGTAGGAAAATGCCTTAAAGCTTTGGCATTGATCCAAAAGGAAGGAAATTGGGTTCCATATAAATTAAAACCAAGGGACGTCGAAAGGCATTTTTTGACCAGTGAATTACTGCTTCAACTGCAAAAAAGAAAAAGTTTTTTACATCAGATTGTGACTGGTAATGAAAAGTAGATACATTAAGACAATCCTAAAAATAGAAACTCATGGGTTAAGCCCAGACAACCATCATCATCAGTGGCAAACGTAATATTCATGGGTTTAAGCTCCTTTTTTGTATTTTGTATGATCAACAGGTTGTTTATTATGAACAGTTAAAACCGAACGAAACCATCACTGGGGACTGTTACCGATTACAACTGATGCGCTTGAGTTGTGCATTGAAAGAAAAACGACCGGAATAGAGCGAAAGGCACAATAAAATTATTTTGCTGCACGACAATGCTCGACCACACGTCGCAAAACTGGTGAAAACATATCTACAAACACTGAAATGGAAAGTCTTAACCTGTCAACCATATTCTCCAGATATTGCCCCTTCAGACTACCACCTGTTCTGATCTATAGTTCATGGTTTGTCAAGGGAGAATTTCACTTCTTATGAAGATTATAAAAATTGGATCGATTCATGGATCGCCTCCAAGGACGAAGCGTTCTTTCGACGGGGTATCCTTCTCCTACTAAGAAAGAAAAGTAGTGGTGAAAAGTAGTGGCAAACGATGGGCAGTATTTTCATTGATGTATTTTTTTATTTTCCTTTAAAATAAATCGTATTTGTCTCTCCAAAAACTACGAATTAATTCCAACACCTAATAAATCCGCATAATATAATTGAGCAACAAGTAACGTCTTCTATTGAGCAAGAGGAGCACTGACTTGCAACAACTACACAGAAGTATTTTTCAAGAACATCTGCAAATCGTAGGATTTCACTTCAATTACCAGTGAAATTAATTGTATTTATTTATATGCAAGGTCTTGTGGAATTCTTGCAGATGAACAACAAAAGGAAGATCAGCATTTATTAGTTACAGTTATGCAACATACTTAGTATAAATAAGCTTAATATAGCGTAAGCATAATCTATATATACAAGCACAAATGAATATAATTCAAATTTGATCGTTGATCAAACAAATTTTACACAAAATGTTCTACACTATTCACTTCAAAGTACATAAACTCACCATTGACCTATTCCTGGTTTTGTTTTTCATGTGTATGTAAAACCCTAGTTATGTTTCAAATTTCAAGTTTCTCAGTCAATTGGAACAAGGCCAGATATTTTCCAGTCAGTACGAAAATGAGTAATGTTTAGGGGCCTATATCTCGATAACTGATGAAAATTGTTCATCGCACATGTGTTCAACATCAAAATGTCAAAAATGTGCAAAATTACACATAATATGCTTAAGCATTATACAGTTTTTGAGATATACGGGAATTTAAATTAACATCATCTACTGGGCTACAGGTAACCCCATCAATTAAACAAGTGTAGCAGCGACTCGAAACCGCACTGAAGTCTTTTTTCAAGAATCACTTATTGGCAGTATAATATTAATAATTTCTCTGGTACCTAAGTTTTAACCTGCTACATTTAATAGGTCCTTCGTTAGAATTGGGTCAATAATATATCAGTTTTCTTTCATATAATATATTAGTTTCATATAATATTTCATAAATATGGCACAGCTGTCGAGAAGTTGCATGCGATTAAAATAAATAAGCTTACTTCTAGAACTTTTATAAATAAAGGACATACATGTAACTATAGATATGAGAGTAACATATATAAATTAAGCACATATGTATATAAACATTGTTTCTATATTCCATTGAAAAAAAAGTGTCACTGGATTATTAAATTTCAATCAGAAAATACTTTTTCCAGACAAGATCAGGTATTTTTGGTAGAATATTTTAAGAAGTGATGATACAATAAAACGTAATGATGTTACATTACTTACATATGTCGTTAAGGTTCTAAAGTAGTCTCCTCAAAAGCTAAGGTAAAATGGCTCACCTTCAATAAGACTATCTCTTCTATATACATGCTTTTGTCTACTCACTATCTCTTTCATCACAGTTCACATGTGGCTTTACTTGGGTCCATATTTTTTGTTCGTCTTATATGGATATAAATTATTCCCCAAAAATGTTTATCCCTTTGTTAACCATTAACTTTTCATATTACAAAAAAAAGGCACTTATAAATATTATATACACAATTAAATGAACGTACGTGATGTAGTATTATTTCTACTTTCTTTAATTTCTTTACCACGACCTAAGTTTCGTTGTATTACAACATCTTCAGGTGGGATATTAGCAAAGATTTTGAAAAATTGAAGAATCTTTGGTAATATCCCACCTGAAGATGTTGTAATACTACGAAACCTAGGTCGTGGTAAAGAAATTAAAGAAAGTAGAAATAATACTACATCACGTAGTTTCATTTAATTGTGAATAATGAATTTCTGCAAAATTAACGCCAAATATATTCAATATTCAAAATATTATATATTTTAAAAACTCACCCCAGAAGAAATAGCAGTACCCAAATCAAATTCATCTCCAACCAAACTGAGTGTGTCTTGATTAATTTCAGAACTGTCAACTCCCTTCCTCAACTCTATATCTCTCTCGATGCTAGCCAAATCGCTGCTCAGAAAATCTATATCGCTGTCAGTTAATCCATCAATTATATCCGATTGTTGGTCGATGAAACCTTTCGAATCACTTATGTTGTCTTCACACTCCAACTTTATATCTTCAACTTTAATTTCCTCGACTTTTATATTGTCTATTTTTATATCATCATCATGTAAGTCTTCTAACTTGATATTTTCCTCTTTAATTTGAATATTTTCATTTTCCGATACTAAAGGGCTGCTTGGTGATTCGGGCAACCCAGTAGCCTGATGCCGTGCAAGGAATGATCTAATCTTCCTCAACATAAAAGCTGGTGCACGAAAACCTGTTAATTCCCCAAGTAGGGGTAAAGAGTTATGCCGATAAAGATCACTAGCTGCCAACTCTTCAATATCTTCCAGAACCTATAACCAAACAATTGTAAGTTTAAATAGAAATTATGTATCAAGATTATTTGACAGGACAAGTTTTATGCATAAATCACAAATCGATACACTCAAACTTATTATGGTTGATAGAGTAGTCTGATCTGAAAAAATTGTTCAACTTACATCTGAATAAGGATTTACATAAATTATTGTTCTTCATAAATAAAGATAAGGTTTATGTATTATAGAGAGCAACTTCTGATGAAACTATATGCTTTGTAAATTGTTTTCATATTTTACTTTATTTCTCTATCTGCTGTTACAAAAAGTGCCAATATAAATTATGTCAACATAAAAATATATAAAGAGAAAATTTATAAAAAGTCCTCACAACATATTCTACAATAATTTACGTTAAACAAAGATTTTAAGTTACGAGGGAGGTCCAAAAGTCCACAGAACAGAAGGGTTGCAAGTTAAATAAAATAATGGAACTATTTTCTTTTTCAATATAATCTCCCTTAAGCATATATACATTTATTAGATCTTGAGCTGAAATTGCCTCCTTCACTTCACTGTCATCCCTCGAAGGTCTCTTTTCAGGTTTGGGAACAAGAAATAATCGCTGGGACCTGTGTCACAGGGGTGAATCAGCAATTCGAAATCGAGTTTGGGAACAGCATCCAACGCAACTTTGCTTTTATGAACCAGCGCATTGTCTTGCAGAAGTAATACACCCCTAGCCAGTTTTCCATGTCTCTTTTGTTTAATAGCTTCCTACAGTTTATCCAATATGGCAGCGTAGTACTCTACAGATCTCAAGATCTCTCAGGCTCAGAGTAATGAAAGACTCGGGCTCAAAAACAAAAGCAACAATGAAGTGTAAGCATTCTCAGGAACCCATCTTGCACTGACTTTAGTCACGCCAAGATGATCGCGCAGAATTCTCAAAATTGTTGCATCTGATACACAATTGTTGCATCTGATTCAGGCGAGCATCTTCCAATACAAGTTTTTCAACTTTTTCAACATTATCCAATGTGGTTATTTAAATAGACAAGGTAGCTTGTAAACCATGGTTTTACCAGGGCAACAATCTCCGTAAACATCTCCCATCTCACTTATGATGCTTTAAGCAAATTTTCCAGGAGGTGAGGAATTTAATCACAGCACATAGTTCGATTTGCTCCATGTTCAAAGTTCACTTCCAGATTTACTTCTTTAAAGGACGAATATTCATTAATAAATGAAGTTAGGCACCTGACATTTGATTTGTATACCTCTAACGAGTTCCTAATTAGCGTGGTACCAAGAAAGAATGGATCCCCCCTCCCTAACCCTTTATTCCGCAGACTTTTGGATGTCCCCTCGTATCTCACAATTGTCAATATATATTTTGATAGGACATTAACTTTTCAATAAATACAAACAAGATGATCAATTTAAATTAAACCCAATCAACAATAAAATTACTTGAAACTATTATTCCAATTTAGAGTAGAAAAATTTTGGTAACTCAACAGTTAAAGTTTTTAACTTAACCATATGATATAAATAAAAAATTTACCATTATGTATGCTCGGCCACCAACAGGATTCATAAGATTATTGTTAGCAATCCATTCTTTGTCAGTTGCGTCAGCCGGATATCTTACCAAACCTGAATGCTTGGTATATAAACGTCCACGAGAATTACCAAGACCAAGAACCTGTCGGTTGTTATAAATCCTAATTTGTTATTCTGATCGAAGAAAATTACTCATTTATATCATAATAAAAAGTAATCAAGGGTGAATGGGACCTCGCATGAATGATCTGACACACTGACATTACAAGCTGCAATTAAATGAACTCTTCTATTTGTAAATTAGTAGTCTTAGTTTTAAAACACTCTCAATTTTATTTGTTGAAGATCACCGAAGAAGTCACACAATTATTTTATCTCAAATTAATAAATACAATAATAAACATATATTCCTTCATGCCTATTACGACAAATTGAAATATTCAAAATTTCTAAAATCACTTTAATGCAGATTGAAAATAACATACCCTATGAGCATGTGGGCCCATTATAAACAAAGTCTCCGGTGTTAACCTGGCTGGATTCCACTTCTGAGGGTCCTTTATCGCCAGAGATGGTTTAGGAGATGATGACCTACTATTGCTTCCAGTCACCGTATTGTCATCTAAAGTTTCTTCAACCTTAATCTTTTTCCTCCTCATCACACTGCCTGTGTCCGAATCGGTATCAGACTCTTTCCGCTTACTGTTTGAAGGACTCTAGAAAATTCAAAATTACCACTATTACTATAAATCTATCTTCTAATATAAACTATATTACAAGTTTTCAATTAGTAATTAAAAAAGTCATGAAATAAAAAACATAATCCATACTTTTACTTAAAATATTTTAACATAAAAATCACTAGGTGAATTCCCATAGCAGGATAAAATATAAATCAATACAAAATATATAAATATAGTAATCAGAAGTGAAGCACGCTTTGAGTCCTTATATATTCAAAACTAACAATGACAGGGAAAGAAAATTGTCATTAGATAAAAAATAATTTAAAATTTAACTAACAATCTGTTTGTTAAATTTTAAATTATTTTGTTACGCTATGTTCTTTTGTAGGAAAATCAGTAAGAACTTAGCATAAGAAACTAACCTGATATTGTTCGCAATATGTTCTATTAGAAAAAGTAAACATTTTTTAATTTGCTATTTCATCTAAAATGCTGGGCACACTACAAAAAATATACCAATATATCTGAGGAATTGAGACATTTCTTACTACAAGATATCGACGCATAAAATATTGACGCATCCACAATTAATATTATCTGCAATAACTATTTTATTTTTTTTCCAGTTTACATGAAAAGTATTTCATTCATTATAATATTGTAATATATTGTCTTCCAGACCAAAAAAGTGAGTCCTGTTGATAGTTACTAGTGATTCTCGTGGGAGCCTACGTGTTAAATAACATCAATCTGTTTGGTGAATGCAAGATGCCCAACAATACTATTTAGAAATTGTTATCTATATAACTATGGCAGTTTTTGAGGTAATAAGTATCAAGGAAAAAAGCACTGGCATCATGACAGAGTCTTAGTTACAACACAAAATATATATAAAAAAAAAAACAAATTTAATAATTCAAAAGAAATCTTTAATAGCAAAAATGTTGTAACTAATTTTCTAAAAATGATTAGGCAGAATTTGTTTAAAATCGTTATTTGCAAATAGTAAATTATTTTTAGAAATTTCAACTTATCAATTCTATTGAGCAGCTACATGTGTATTTTCAAAAACGTGAGCAGTCAATCTTTTCGAATGCTGACAGAAACAAAAAAAAAACAATTCCTAAATTGTTTTACATTTGCTTGTAAATGTCTCATCGCTTGTGACTTGTGATCACGCAAAAACTATTGACTAGATTATGAAATAGTTAACACTGTTGTACGCATTGCATCTGCAAATACAGAATATGCTGAATTCAGTTTTATTGCAACCTTCTTGGTAGTAATTTTAACTTAATTTTAGACAAAGACAGAGGTTTAAAATTAATATTTATACAAAGAAAGCCATAATAAATTGTGATGGCAATTTAAATAATGCATTCTATTACAGCAAACAGAATATTATTTACATTAGAAGCTCACGGCTCATTTATTTCTTAATTGATTTTTACCATTTTTTCACTGATTATTAATTAACTTATACTTTCATGAGATTATCATCAACTTAGTCCCAAGAATTAATTCCATTCTTTTTGAAACCAACATGAGAAAAATGTAATAGTTGATTTATGAAATTACACCTTATAGCCAACGTAAAAAACACTATTTTTCTATGCTTTATAATAAAAAAATGTACATAACTCTCTTTTTCTCTATCTCTACCTGTCCCTCTCTAAGTATTCCTCTATAGGAACTACAAATTGTGGAAAACCTCTCATCAAAGTCACCAATGATATGATAATATTGGAGTAAATACATTAAACAATACCAGATTTGTACAGAATTGAAAAAAAATTATAATTTCAATTTTTACAAGCTAGGAAATAGAGTCTTTGTCACCCCATTCCAATTTTGAAATGAAATCCATCATGTTTAAATAAACATTCTAGAAGTCTAAAATTAGGTTTTTGTTTAAAATAGTAAAACCGTAAAATAGTATATAAAAGTTATTTTTGTTTAAAAATAAAAGTTTAAAATAGTATAGAATAAGAGCTTTTCATTTTATATTATAGATTATATATAGATAATTTTCATGTTTATATCTCCTACAAAGGATATAAACAAGAAACCAACAGGAGCAAATATTAGCTAATGAAAGTATGACTTGCATAAAATTTATTTAAAAAAACTCTCAGATGAAAGTCTAAAAATATATTCTAGCAAATTGTTTTATAATAGATACACATACATAAAACTTACACTGTGAGGTCTTCCAAATCGTGAATCTGCCCCATTGCTAGATTCCGAATCGCTCATATCACAGGGAGAAGATGGTGGAATCCTAGGTGGTGCACTGTAAGAAGCTCGAGCAGCATCTAGCATAGCTCGACAAACGGCACGTACCTATATATACAATTAATTTTAACATTAATAACTTATTTGTAACATCAAGGAATTTATATAATGTCTCAAATAACACTCATTTCTAACAGTAATTCATCACAATATTTCGGTGACTAAAAAAACTTATTTTTATTCTGAAAAAAAATTAATTGAGCAACCAACTAACCTGATCCTCTCCAACAGACTCTTCACCAAGATTTGTGCGAATGTTTTGTACAGCAGGAACAAAGAATTTCTGAAATAAGTAATAGTCACTATTTAATCCATTTATTTGGCAAACAGATCAAAATACATAATTATGAGAATAAGTAATACCTCAAGATATTTTTTGATAACATGATCGATATCCTTCGTCACAGCAGCTTGTATAGTTTGTCGAAGCATATCTAGAGATTTATTAGCGGAAGCGCGAAATTCTGCCATAGGTCGTGAGTAGGGTTGCATAGGCCCAGGTAAACTGAATCGGCGATGGACGGCTGCCAAAGTATTTACAGCCACTTGCCTATTTATTGGAGGTCTCTGAAAATGCAACGTACATATTTATAAATTTAGGAAATTAAAGGGCAATAAACAGTCTAAATGGAAAAAATATTTTACGTTTTGCATATTTGAACTCGTAGAGCTCTGTCGGCTTTGTGATTTACTTGGCAATTGAAATTGCCAAGAACCATTTGAATCTTCCGACGATGAGTTCTGCTGTGCGCTCTCCGCGTTTTTCCAGCTGCGTTGGATCACCATTATTGCATGAAATTTATAGCATATTTAAATAAAATTGAATTAAAAGACGTCCATTTTTATTTTAACTAGGTGAATTCAATTATCAAGCGTTTAATAATAACAAAATTTAGAAACATATCGTCATGCGTACAATCACATTTAATATTTTAAAAAGTAACAAGAAATAATTTTAGACATATTTAACATTTTGGCAATCACATAAACAATAAACGAAGACTATAGACAGCAAGATACTTTTTTCTTTCTTTATATTACGGCGTTCATTCCACAGAACAGATCAATCCATGTAAAGAGACCATAAAGAGAATAGAGAGATACAAAATATATCCCTGAATGACGAATACACACGTTCATTTTCCTAATAAAAAAATTAAATTAAAAAATAATCCAAATATCCTTTTTGCGTATTAAAGTTCACCGAATCGGAAAACGAATTTACAAATTGAATTCTAAAATCGAACGTATGTTTTCAACCCTAAACATTTGTTATAAACATGGAATTAGAAACATTTAAATGAAACTACGTGATGTAATATTATTTCTACTTTCTTTAAGTTCTTTACCACGACCTAGGTTTCGTTGTATTACAACATCTTCAGGGGGGCTATTAGAAAAAAATAAAAATAATATTACATCACGTAGTTTCATTTAAATGTGAATAATGAATTTCCACAAAATTAACGCCAAATGTATTCAATATATGGAATTAGAACTTGTATTGTCTATTGCAACTTTTGTGTAAACCATGATTGACTATTTTCAAATAAAACTCTTAAAAATATATTACCAAAACTTCCTATATCAAAACGCAGTAATTGTTAAAAATAGAGTTTCCTGAATAGCTTTCTTTTCTTTTTCCGTTATTTACTTGTCTTCGCTTTTCACCACCAATGTCTTTAAATCTAATCTATATGAAAAACCCGTGGTGCCCTCTAGTCGTATCTCATGGTGTCGTTTTATCACATAGATTTATTGACGTATAGTATAAGATTAAAAATGTTTTCCCATATATCATTGTAAGCAGTAATGAATGAGAAACTTTTATTTCCCCACTTTCAATCCTTTTTCAAATTCTAAATACGGATTTAATTGCATTCTTTTCTTTCGTTACAGTGAACTTATTTTCTTCCACAAATTAGAAAAATAAGGATCTAAACAAATATTTAAATTTGGCGATTCATTTTTCTAAACAATATTTCTCCAGAAACCAATTTAACACGTACTAAACTTTCCGCAAAGTATGCCAGAATCATTTACTATGTCCCCTATATATATACCCCTTTTTACTAACTAATGCCAATTTTTTCAATCATCGTAAATGTTTGTAATCTTCAGAAGTTCTGATAGTATTACCTAAATATTTTAGTGGAGTTATATCTTTGGTCTATTATTGTTTAATGTTATATCTCTTGTGTATGAATAACATTCCAGTTCAACTGACTGAACTTTATAGTGAAAAGGAAATAAGGGTTCGTTCTTTTTCTGATCACTTAAAGTTTTGTACTACCATTTGATTAGTTTCAATAATAAAATTAAACCTTCTTCTGAGAGAAAATTCAGGTTCCACGTTTTTGCCAAAAATAAATTTCTCTACTCTGCTTACATCTTGTGGATATATAAGCAAGTGAGCAATATTTGAGTAATATCTTGAATTCCATAAGCTTTTAATTTAAAATTAAGTGCAAATGCTATCTCCTCAGAGGAAAAGCTTCCTTGAACTTACCAACCGGTAAGTTCAAGAAAGCTTAACAGTTGTATTACGGTTGCATAGTTGTACGACGGTTGCATTAGGTAACATAAATTCAGCTGATTTACTAGGTTCCGAATACTCATTGATATCTTTCCAGGCACCTTTAATACAATTAGGCTATACAATATCTGATTGCAAATACTAACTATAACTTTTTTATAAAAATTTATTCTTTATCTTCATCTTTATCTTCTATCTTCTTATTTCATTAGGCATCTTCTATCTTATTTTAAGGTTATATCAATATTTCGTACGATAAGCGTTTAAGTTTTGATCGCTTTCTTTACTCAAATCAAGCAGTAGTCTTGGTTTCATGACCAAATATAATAAAGTATTATTTGTAATGCTAACCACCACTTTTTTTTATTTCACAGACAAAGATTTGTTTCAAAATGTTTGAATTTTGAAAGAAAATGTAATTCTTGGTGAAAATACGGAATGAAATTGCATAAAAAATACTCAGCTTATTCACTTATAATCAAAACTTCCGGTGACCCACTAATCAGAATACGAAACATCATATTCTTCTGCGCTGTAATTGGTTTTACGAAGTGGAGACACATAACTGACAACGATGTTTTTAAACATATTTAAACTTGTTTTGCATTATAACATCATGAGGGCAGTGTGGAATGTTTACCCCCAAAATTTTGTTCACCCCAAAACCATATTTTAATCAAACTTAATTATTTAAATGTAATTTATTTCCATTCAAAATCATTAAGTGCAGTAACTTTTTAAATATTAAGTTTAGGAAAAAAAATAATATTAAATTATCGCCTTAAACAGTAGAATCAAAATATACTAATTCCACTCCCTAAGTCCATAATTTCCAATTTCATCCTACTGCGTGAAGGCGTGGTAGGGGATGAAAAAAATTAAATGGATGATTCTAAAAGTACAAAGGACAAATTTTCGAACGAGTTTTCATTTATTAAAATTCCGAATGTTTTTCGTGAAGAAGGCGTTTCAAAAATTGGAAACACATTTAATTTTTTTGGTAATTCTTTAATTTCGAACGCCAGTGTGCAAGTACAGTCTACTAGTAATTAATTCTTGTTTACAAGTATTTTTGTCAGTTACTCTTCTTTTCTATGACAGCTAGTAATCATCTAATCGCAATCTGCATCTATTGTCATACGCGTCCGTTTTCCAAATCGAACAAGCCACATGTATAAAAAGACACATACGTATGTTCAGAAAATATTTTGTTGTGTGATCCGGAAAACGAACGTGTGTTCCCGGTCTTAAGCTTTTTTATCATTTGTAATTCTGAAGGCAAACTTTGTTTTCAATAAGGAAACTTTTGTGCTTTGTGTAGAACATTTTATAATTTTTGGTCGAACAAACCGGGAATACACGTTTGTTTTTACAATTTGATTTTCGAATTCGTTTTTAGAAACGGACAAACCGAATGCACAAAAAAAACATTAAAAATACACAAATATGCACAACACGCATTAGTTTCGATTTCGAACGGAGTATATTCACACCATACGCTGTTTTTCATACTTCGGATTGTCCGATTCGGAAAGCGACCATATGTCGAGCATGTATTCGTAAAATATTTAATTGTAATACATAGACACTTCGTAACAATTACGCATTAAGTAATGAAATAAAATTACGTGTAATCCTATAAAATAATGTGCAATGATTAGTAATTCATCCGCTCATAACTGATTACATTTATAACGTAGAATTTAATATAAAAACAATACTGCGGCGCTCATATCATTGGTTCGAGCGATAAGCGCAATCATTCGTAGCTCAGCGGCGGCCGAAGCTTTCGTATGGAATTCCGTTAGGTTTAGAGTTTGAACGTTCCTCGACTAGACGTTACGGCGGAGGCTTCTTGCTACCGTGCCGGAACCGATGTTAATGTCACACGTACTCTGATAATGATTTTCAACTTGCTTTCTCTAAGCTGTAGAGAGCTGTAGAGATCGGACTCGGCAGTATACTCGGGTACATGTTTAAAGCTTGCCCTGATATTTTTAAAAAAACTTAAAATATATATTTAATTGGCCCATATTCCTCGCATTGAAAAGTTACCCGGGTAACATCTATACTTAAGGGTGGTACGTCGTCAGACGGAACTAATCTCAAACAGATCGCTTTCTTCTCTGCACCACCTAAATTATTTGACTTCGTTTTACATTAAACCATACATGTCTCCTTGACTATATTTGTTTGTTGACCTAGGACTTCAAATAGAGTTGCCTATTTTGACTACCAGAAAGCTTTCGATCTTGTAAAACATCGATATCTTACTAAATCGTCTTCTCAACGCAACTTTCTTCGTTCCACTTCTACAATTTGTTTCATCGTATCTTGTGGATAGAAAACAATAAGTATGAGTTGGTACATTACACGATCGAATGAGCCAGGGTTCCGTATCTAGGGGTCTCTACTTTTCACTATTCTGGTAAACGGTATTAGTTGCACGTGAAGACTGTAAATTGTTTGTTATTCTCGAATGACCTGAAGCTTTTTACAGTCATCAAGGATGCAGCAGATGGCGAACAGTTGCAGCGTGACATCAGCGCCGTGGTTGATTGGAGCGCAGCAACCGGCTCAAGACTTAACTCAAACAAATGTTCAATAGTGAGTTACAGCCGAGCAAACGCTCCTATAAAATATGAATATACGGTCAGCGGAATCCATCGTCACGAGGTCGTTGATTTTGGAATAAGATTTGATTCACGACTGACGTTGCGTGGGAATATTATGAATGTAGCAAACAAATCGTTTCGAATACTTGGATTCGTGTTGAATAATTCAAAGAATTTTCAATCCTTGTCATCAATTCCCCTGCTGTACATGTCAATAGTGCAAAGCCGACTAGTATCTGGCTTCATTATTTGGAGCCCACATGAAGCAAAGTACTGCTTGATGACTAAACGTGTGCAAAATGATTTCATCCGATACTGTATATGAGACAGTATGGTTACTTCCCCTTTCTATTTCCTACCGCATTCCTCTTGGGTATACTAGGTTTTCATTCCGTGAAATTCAGAAAAGACGTTGCGCTAATGAAATATATCTTCCAGCTATTGAAAGGAAAAAGCTGTGCCCTGTATTATTGAATATTCTTCGTGCCCGACAATTTCTTAACTTCATGCAAAATATTCACCTTTTTGCTATACCACTCAACAGAACTGAGTTATATCGGAACTCTTCAGTTTCCTGCGGTACTCAAATGCTCAATCATCTGATTACTGTTGCACCAGAGTGCGATTTGTTTATGATGAGTGAAAGTAAATTTGTCGAAATGTGTCGTCATTATATTTTATAGTTCTTGTGTACTTTTGTATTCATGCTTAATCTAAAAGTTAAAATTTTGTTAAACCATTGATTTTGTATTGATAGAAATATGTTATCTGTGATGTATTGATAAATGTGTGTGTTAGTGAATAAATAAATAAATTACAAACGCGACTGATAAATTGAATTGATAAATTTTTAATAATGTGTTATGGTTATTAATTACCTACTATTATTAGAAATTGTTAGCTTCGTTTATGTTATTTCAGTTTATGAAAGTTTCTTCCTAAAAACTATATGTAAAGAATAAAATTAATAATAAGAGGAATATTCTGTTGAGTTATGATGTTTTCTTACTAATAAAATATGGCTTCTTATCAGTTGTTGATTTTGTTCATCTGGTCAATGATTAAACCGTATAAGTGGTCATTCAATACAACTCTCTGGTCCTAACATATAGTAGCGTTTTCAACTTTAATAGTTTTTAGAAATTATATTTTAAAATTTAATAAAATTTGTTGATTAATAAAAAAATTCTAGTTATAGGGAATGTTAGAAATAAGTTTAAATAATATTTACACGTGTTTAGAATTAAGGTTATACAGCTGACCGCGCACAATGCCTTCTGCTCGAATCTGGATACTCGCACGAACACACACACACATACAACCGTATATAATAGAAAGAGGCAGAGAGAAAGGTCGCCTGGAGGAGGCATAACGCTTTTTCCTTACATAACGATTTCTGCCAGTTCGCTCTACTGTAAGCCGCGTAAAATAATTTCGTTCCAAAAAGAAATAAAAAATGTCTTATATTAAATAATATGGTTATAAATTTACTATAAATTAAGAAAAGCGCCTTAATTAGTCAACTACTCAAGCATTCACCCTATATGGCAGACAAAACACTGAAAAGGTCTAGTTAATAGTAGCAAGCCAATTTTTACAACGCTCTTATTTCTCAATTGCATTGGTGCAATTGATGGAAACAATATATATCAGAAAGACCAGGCAATTATAGCTCAGAAGCCTTTAATTATAAAAAAAAATGATTCATTGATTTTCTTAGCGATGCAGATTGTCGCTTCTCACCTTTCGATGTTGGTGCTTACGGATCAAATAGTAACGTCAAGTGTATTCATGAATACAAATTTTGGCACAAAGATGCAGAACAACAAATTATATTTACCAATGCTAGAAAAGATACTGAATAATGATCAAGGTCCTTCAATGCTATTTATTTTAGTAGGAGATGGGGTCTTTCCTTTTCCAAAATGTCTATCCAAACTACAAATTCGGAATTCTATATACATGCTTTCGGAATTTTACCTAACGAGTAGCGTATTTTACATAGGTCTTTGGATGCGTGCCTTGAATTATGTAATCAGATTAATAAAGTATATTACGTATTACAGAACTTTATCAAGAAAAATGATTGGGAAATAGTTACAAGAAGAATTATTGCAAGAAAAATTCGAAAGTGTCGCCTATTTCATCGCGTTTTACTTATCGACATAAATATTTATCATTTATATAAAATTGTATCGATGGTTTTACTTACTTATGAAGACTTGCGGAAAGAAACTTATTTTCTGAATATTTTACTTCTAATGTCGGTGCTTTGAGTTTGCAATATGAGAGAATTTAATTATTTAACGATGAACTTGAAGTTACATTGTATTACACAATAGTTCTGTAAAAGCCATTCAAAAGTCTGGTTTTTAAATATCTATCACTATACTGATATAAAGATTTGTCGTACAAAATAGGTCGTTTTTGTACTTCGTAAATAATTTTACCGGATAAATTCTCATGCAATAATAGACAGTTTAATAGATACTGACAAAGAAAACCGGGTGCGGGAATTAGTAGCTTTAACCCTACGAGCTTTAACCAAGTATAGAAACTAATGAAATGTCAATTACGAATTCTTTATCTTGAAATCCGCCTTTAAAAAAATATTGTGGACAGGTAGATATAGGAACTGATTGCGGCAGTGATTATCTAAAGAAACGAATGAATGCTTGGTTGTGTCGCTTACGTAAATGGTTACTTCGTGGTCGGGCTTCGGCAAAACTCTACCCCTCTTTGTCTAGCTAGCTATGGTATAGCTATTTCACTCACGCATATCGTGCTCAAGTTTTCTCGCTCTTTCATATATAAAACGTGTAAGAAATAAGGGACAAACTGAATATTTAAATACTCGTGAGTCGTAATACTTTTAAAGTTATATCAAACTCGTTATTATATCAAACATACTCGTATATTCGTTTTACTCATTACGTTAAGTGTTGCTTTACACTTCGCAATTCGCGGACAAATATTTACACATCACGACAAGTACGAGTATTTTAAAATGAGGATTTTAAGTACGATGCTCTTGGCGTCTAATGATTCTCCGTTTTTCTATTGGCACAGTTGAGCGTAATTACTTTGTAGTATAAATATTGTAAATATATAGTGTATATAAAACCTAACTTTTAATTAGGTTAAATTCTAATTTCGTCATTATGTCCACAAGAAAGTTCAATACCCTATAAGAGTATTTTACAGACTTGGTTGATTATATTGCTTCTTGCAATATTTAAAAAACTAAATTGTCATTCAAAACAACTACATATAATTTAAGGAAACATTTGAATACAAAGCATCCAATTTAACAATAATCAATATGGAACAATTTGTTTGTTCCGAACATCTTACTACATTATGTTTAAAAAAATGGCTAAAATAAATATGGCAAAAATAAAAAATAAATGTTTAATAATGTGATCCATTTTTTAAATAAATGGTAATTATTATAAACTAGCTGACCCGTGCGAAGTCTTAGCACTATATCGCCATCTAGCGTGTTCCAAGTATACAATTTGGCTAAGATATTTGATGTGTCGCCCACAGATGGCGCTCATGCCAATTGTTATAAAAATTAATTTTTTTATTAACAAAAAGATTTTTTTCGAATTTTTTTATATTTTTCGCCAAAAGTAGAAAACATAAGCTTTAAGTGGGTATTTTTTTTATTTTTTTTGGTGCAGTAGTTAAAGAGATCGAGCCGCTCGACCAAAAAACACCTTTTAGAAATAATATATTTAGATAGATAATGCGATTCATTTGTTAAATATGCTTTCAAAATGACTGTGCCAAATGAATCATTTAGTTACCAGTGCTAAGCCTGAAGCCATAAATATTTATGTTAGTATGAAGGAAAAATAAAACACCATTTTATTAAAAATGTGTCATTCAGAAATTATAGGAATTTCCGCTGATTTTAGTTGTAAAAAATAAAGGATATGAGCATTGAATTCTTCATAATATGTTACAATTAAGATTTATTTTAAGTCTCCCGCGACCGTAAGTTTATACCCATTTGAAATATTGTCTTCTCACAACGGAATTACGCCGCCCATATTCGTCGAGTATTTTGTCACCGATATTTTATAATACTCGTACTCGTCGTACACGGTAGCTTAAAATACTCGTATCACCCAAGTCTAGTGTGTAATATAAATTAATAGATTCTCGATTAATATTTTAACCAATCTAAAATTATTGACACGTTTTAAGTATTAATGGTTGAGATCTGTACAGACTGAATTTCAGGTACTAAAAGACTATTATTTTATTAATACAGATAATGTTGGCATTTGTTAAGTATGCAAAAAAGTATAAGTCTACAGTATGTAAGTACACAGTATCGATACAATTTTCGATAACTTTGTCTGTATACAGCACCAATTTCAACAGGCCACAAAAACGCTCGCCGTGTTTTGCCGCACATCAAAATGTGTTCAGTCCCCGTAATCCGTCCCACACTTCCTGTGACTTCTTTTTCCATGTAACGTCCCTTCTCCTTTACTGAAAGAATCTTGAGCAATGTCAAGTTGAAGTACTGGCTAAGCTACACTAACTAAATCATTCCCGAAATATTTGTCATAACTGCTTGCTTAGTAAAATGAGATATTACAAAAAAAGGAAAAATAAAAGAATCCAATCCACTTAATAGTTTTTTTACAACGCAATTTAACGTCGTATTTGCATATAGGGAACTCTTGTAGACCGCACGAAACAAACATACATTTAATATGTACATTATCAAATCAAATGGGGTAGAATAGTGAGGGAGTGAGGGATTTTGATTCACTGGATTTGTGAGGAATTTGACTTTTTAGGTGTCAACGGTAAGCATAGGATAACCTAAACTTATAAAAAGGATTATTATCAGTAAATCTTGTGAGGAAATTTTTGGGAAATTAAAATTTCTGAAAAATTCAGCTGATTTCTTCGACAGTTTGTAGAGTATTTATGAACTCGATTTGTCATCATTTTTGAAACTGGATGTCATCCTGACGACAGTGTGACGATAATGTATCAGGAAATTGCTTCACCACACTCTAGAAACTTAATGGATATATTCAAATTCATCTGACATTGGGCAATTACATGTCAGTGTAAGTGTTCCAGGTGTCTTGAATTCAGGAATCTAGTTTTAGCTTAGTGTTGAGGAGACTTCTATTAAAGACCACAGCAGAATTTTCGGAAACAGCACTTGACTCGTGAGAGGTGCACAAAAGCAGACTATCAATACACTGCAATATATGAAATAATGGATTGACAGAGTGAATTTTATATAAATAAATATATATATATATATATATATTTGAGGATGCTACTTAGAACTGAGCTCTGGAAAAGGCTGACTCAGATGGATCTTGTTAAGGGGAAGACCCCAGGTGCTCAAAAGCTGATTGGTCAATTAAGGATTAAGGAGGAATAATCAGCTCTTGGAATATTTGCCTAAAATAGGAGGTTAACATTATCGTAAGCTGTGCAGAGGTTAAGAAATGGAATTGCAATTTGTTTTTACTACTTTCTTTTCATTTGTCGTGCCTCATTTACACTCGCGGCTCGTCTCGTGTCGCAGCGCGCGAAATCAATTTATGTTCACATTCTAGCGGCGTGTCCCGTTGTTTTTGTACTATCAACTATGGAGGACGTCAAAATATTAGCGACATCAACTCTATGTTTACTGAGCTTCTACTACTACACAACTAATTTACAACTATGGAGGACGTCAAAATATTAGCGACGTCAACTATGGAGGACGTCAAAATATTAGCGACATCAACTTTATGTTTACTGAGCTTCTACTACTACACAACTAATTTACAACTATGGAGGACATCAAAATATTAGCGACATCAACTATGGAGGACGTCAAAATATTAGCGACATCAACTCTATGTTTACTGAGCTTCTACTACTATACAACTAATTTACAAATACAAAAATTAAAAAAACGACATCGCCCTAGAAGATGGTGGATTTTATCGATTCATCGCAATAGAACTCCGTAAGTAACGTATCTGTGTATTTTAATAAAATGTTGCTACGAATTTTTTAATAGACTTCAAAAAAACCGAAGGAAGATGTTATCAATTCGTCGTGTATATATTTTTGTTTTTATTTACTTTTTAAAAAAAATATTGTTATATTCTTTTTACTTTTAGACAAAGCATGGAAAAATTGTCGAAAGAAATGTTGAATGAAAATTCTGGAGAATTCAGAAATTTTTGCAGAATTTCACCAAGTGATTTTGAATTTTTATTTAAAAAAGTTGAAGCTCGGATTACAAAATAAAAGAATATACTGAGAATACCCATTCCAGCAAAAGTACGCTTAGCCATAAATTTACGATTTCTAGCTACAGGTGACAGCTACCGAAGATTTTTGTAGTATTTATTTTTAGGGTCCCAAATTATAGGCTACTTTTGGAATTACTCAATGACTCAGGGTTTGCGTAATCAAAAACAAAACAATCCAGACCAAACAATGACGACACAACCGGCACGGCAAAAGGTTTGTAACCGAATGAAGGGCGCGAGCGAGTGTAAACAAACACCACGCGCGTATTACTCAGCCACCTTCGTCCTTCACATCATACATCAGTCATCGTTACTTGATCCGAAAACCATAAAATACAACAATAAACTGAAGACAAAGGATCATTAGACATTAATATCGAAATTATAATTACTTTTTCTTTTAATATAAAAAGGGGTTCATCCATATGACGAATCACTTCCTGATTAGCACTACCTTTGATAGCACTACTCTTGTCCAGCTTCATTCTCTGTTTAATCTTGATAGTCATTGTACAATTAGAACTTAAATCATTTTAATATTATATAAACTTAAAACTGTATTCACATCTAACCTGTTCTGCTATTATAAATAAATTTTATTACGACAAATATTGTGTTTTTAAAAACGCAACCGCTCGCACGACCGTCGTAATTGGCGCAGTCGGTAGGATACTTCAAACAGTTCATCAGCAGCGCATCTGATACTGCAATTGTGGCTAGTTCGTCTCAACGATTCATTGAAGTGCAACTACAACACAGCAGCGAAACGGCATGAAGACAACAGTACAGTAAGTGATAATTTTTGTTTATTGCCAAATAGCAATCCTTTCTATTTTTACCTAATTCCTGTTCTAATTGTACCACAAATAAAGTTGTGTTGTCGACTGTTACGAATAGTTTGATCCAATAAATTGATCATTTCTAACTAGTACAAGTAGGCACACTGACACAACATAAATACATTTATACAAACATATAAATATATTAACAAAAAGCAAAATGGAGGATATCGCTCTATATAATGCAGCTCTAAAAATAGTTCCGCATTTTGACGGTAACTCCAACAAACTTTACCGATACATAAAAACTGGTGAAGCTATACTCAAACAATACTACAACCCTAAAGAGCCGACGTGTTTCCAAAACACCATTATATTAAATGGAATTGTTGGGAAGCTCGAAGGAAAAGCTGAGGAGATTGTTAACATAAACGGTGCCGAAACCTGGACCGACATAAAATTAACATTAATACAGAATTTCGCCGACCAAAGGGACGAAAATTCCTTAAAGAGAAATCTCGTAAACACTAAACAGAAAGAACTCGAATCTCCACAAAACTATTATGAAAGATGTCTTAATTTACTAATCACTATAACAAACTACGTTGACATTCATGAAACGGATGAAAACCTCCGTACATGCAAAAGAAAATTTTTCACAAGTCAAACACTTCGTACATACCTAGCAGGTCTAAAAGAACCATTAGGCTCTACAATAAGAGCAATGCGACCAGATTCGCTACCCCTCGCTTTACAATACGTAAAGGAAGAGGAAAACTTAAATAAACTAATAGAACATAGAAAAACTTTTAATAATAATAATAATAATAATAATCAAAAACAACATAATCAATCTAATTAACCTAACCAACAATAACAACATTTTCCACAAAAAGCACATTCATATACTTTCAAAAATAATCAAAACCAACAATTTAAACAAGATAGACCTGGGCCGAGTAAGCAACAGCCCTGGCATCAACAGAAACCAACCCCTATGAGTGGTTTATCTCATAGCTCATTTAATAGAAACCCTCAAAAAACAAATTTTTTGAAAAACACTGGTCCTTCCCCAAACTATATTGCGGAAGAACTGCATCATAACTCACTAGCTACTGAAGATGATAGCCTAGAACCCGAGGATATAATAGAATATCCCTATAATCCACAAACAGACAATCAAAATATAGAACAACAAAATTTTCCAGAAGACTTAGACCCAGACGAAGACCCATAGTAGAGATTAACTCTCATAATCAAAAAAGATTACCATATTTACAAATTAGTAACCCACCTTTAAAACTATTAATTGACACAGGGGCAAATAAATCATTTCTTGCACCCAAAATTATAAAAAAACACTTTAGTAAGTTTCCCGTAAAATACGACCCTTTTTCAATAACAAATCTACATTGCACAACTAGAAATAAATACTCGATAAAACTACCCGCATTTCAAGAGTTCGATACTCAAGAAAATTTCAAATTTTACATATAAAGTTCCACGATGTATTCGATGGCCTAATTGGACTCGATATAGTAGAGAAACTAAAATGTAAAGTTGATCTATGTAATAAAATTCTAATAACAACTAATACTAATATCCCAATAAAAATACTAAAAACCAGTAATAATAACTTATTCGAAAAAACCATTCACTCTAACTCTACAGAAAAAATTAAAATTCCGGTAACTATTAAAGAAGGAGAAATGTTTATTCCAAAAACATTTATAAAACGTTGGTATATACCAGACACCTTCACAACTTCTAAAGACAATTACGCAATCACTCAAATTCACAACCCGACACCTAACGACATTATATTAAGTCTTGCCCCACCTATAAAAGCCCAAATTATAAAAAAAAATTTTGATATATTTAATTTCGAAGAACATTGCCCAGAACAACCAATAGATATTGAAAATGTATTGAGACTATCAGATTTAAACTCGGAAGAAAAAAATATTCTAATTAAAACGTGTAAAAAATTCAAAGATATATTTTACTATGAGAATTCCCCATTGACCTTTACAAACAAAATCAAATATCCAATTAAAACAACGGATGAACTCCCAGTCTATACTAAAACTTATCGTTACCCCTATGCACATAAAAATGAAATCAATAAACAAATTAATTCCATGCTAGAACAAAACATAATTAGACATTCCAACTCACCATGGTCATCTCCAGTTTGGATAGTACAAAAAATTAGACCAATCTAACAAAAGGAAATGGCGATTAGTCATCGATTATAGCAAATTAAATGAAAAAACAATTAATAACAAGTATCCCATTCCAAATATAACTGACGTACTTGACAAGTTAGGACGCTGTCAATACTTTACCACTTTGGACCTTGCCAGTGGATTCCATCAAATTGAAATGGATCCACGAGATATAAAAAAAACAGCTTTCACAGTCGACAATGGTCATTACGAATTCTTACGTATGCCATTTAGTCTTAAAAATGCACCAGCTACATTCCAGAGAGTAATGGATAACGTACTCAGAGGTCTTCAAAACTCCATTTGTCTCATATATCTTGATGATATAATCATTTTTTCAACCTCACTTCAAGAACATATCATTAATTTAGAAAAAGTATTTCAACGACTCAGGGAGTCAAATTTCAAAATTCAGTTCGACAAATCCGAATTTTTAAAACGAGAAACCCCGTATTTAGGACATTATAACCCCAAAAGGAATAAAACCTAACCCAGACAAAATAAAGGCAATAAAAAAATTTCCGATTCCTAAAACAACTAACGAAATTAAAGCATTCCTTGGACTTGTAGGATACTACAGAAAATTTATCCCAGATTTCGCAAAGATTACAAAACCACTAACCTCATGTGTAAAAAAAGGAGCAAAAATTAAACACTCAGTAGAATTCATCAAAAGTTTCGAATCATGTAAAGAAATGTTAGTAAACAATCCCATTTTACAATACCCTGATTTTAATAAGGATTTCCTTTTGACTACGGACGCATCTAACGTATCCATTGGCGCCGTACTCTCACAAGGAGTAATAGGCTCTGATAAACCCATAGCTTACGCATCACATACCCTAAGTGAAACAGAAACCAGATAAAGCACTATAGAGAAAGAACTATTAGCAGTTATTTGGGCAACCAAATATTTCCGAACATATTTATACGGTAGAAGATTCACTATCATAACAGACCATAAACCTTTACAGTGGTTGTATTCCCTCAAACAACCAAATTCCAGACTAGTTAGATGGAGATTAAAGCTGGAAGAATTTCACTATAAAGTTATATATAAAAAAGGCAAACTAAATTCCAATGCCGATGCTCTCTCTCGCGTAGAAATAAATAATAATAATGATAATACCCCTACATTAACAGAGATAACTACATCCGACGAAAATATGGCAGACGACAATCTGTCCTTAATAGCCAATTTAACTGATTTACCCCAATTATCCGATCTTGAAGACATAATCCCCGATCAACAAACAGTCCATACTAATATAGAAAATCCTATTTTAGACATCCCTATATCAGAACTCCCATTAAATCGTTTTAAACGACAATTAAAAATAAGTTTCGTACATAATTGCCCTGCAAAAATCAAAATAATAAATTAATTTCCCAACAGACAATTAATTCTAATACAAATAAACGTTAATAATATAGAGAATGAAATAATTCAATTATTTAAAGAAAAAATAGAACCAAATAAAGAATATGCAATATTACTATCCAATGAAGAATACATACCGCTAATTACATCAACACTTCAAAAAACCTTCAAAAATTCATCATACAAATTCGTACTCTGTAAAACTGAACTAATAAATATAACTAATACAGACGAACAATTTAAATTAACCAAAAACCACCACGAAGGAAAAAACAATCATAGAGGAATCTCGGAAAGTGAACAACAAATTAAACGTAATTACTATTGACCTAACATAAATAAAACGGTAACAGATTTAATTATTAAATGTGAAAAGCCAAATATGAAAGAAACCCGAACAAGTAAATAATGCAAATAGTCCACATACCTAATAAACCTTTCGAAGTAATCCACATGGACACTTTTACAGTAGGAAAAAATAAATTCCTAACCATAATTGATTCTTTTTCCAAATACGCACAAGCTTATTATTTAGACGCACCAACAGCTATTAATGTAATCAATTCCTTATTAATTTTTATAACACACCATAGCGTACCACTTAGTATTATAATGGACCAAGGAACAGAATTTACCAATTAACAAATTTATGGATTTGCATAAAATTGAAGTACACTGTACTACAGTAAACCATCCTCAATCTAATGGAATGATTGAGAGATTCCACTCAACTTTGCTAGAGCATTTGAGAATACTTAAACAAACTAAACCAAATGCCCTAATAAATGAACTCATACTTTACTCAATATTAGGATACAATAACACAAACCACACTACCACAGGCAAAAAACCATTAGAAATAATTAATGGACATATTGACAATAGAGACCCTTTTGACATAAATATACAAAAACTTTATATACAAAATTATACAGAAAATCACAAAAACTTAATGAAAATACTATACACAGAAATAAATAAAAAACTATCCGAAAACCAAATTTCCACTATAATTAGACGAAACCAAAACCTTGAAGAACCTATAGAATATCCGGAACAAACCAATATATACGTAAAAAATCCTCTGGCGATAAGACATAAACTTCAGCCAAGATATGTAGAACAAAAAGTAACTCAAAATCAAAACATAAAAATAATTAATGAAAAAGGACAAGAAAGACACAAGTAATATCTGTAAACCTAACACTAAATCCTTGTTACAGGATCCTACTCCTAATGACGCTAACATTGGCAGAAGAGATTAAAATTACTACACTTAATAACAACCCTGGAATATTACCTTTCAAAATAGGAAACCTAAAACTAAAACTAACTGACTACACATTTCTTCACTATTACGATATTGAAGCCCTAAAAGAAAAAATAGAAATAATAGAATCACAAATTAACGCATTAACACGAATCCATAACCCACAATACACAACGTATTCTGAACCGCTTAATATTCACATAATTAATCAATTAAAAATAATTAAAGATAAATATAACACAATTAGTAAAAACAGAATCCGATGCGGATTAATAAACAGTTTGGGAACCATAATAAAAGACATTACAGGAAACTTAGATCAAGACGATGCTAGATATTACGATGAACAAATTAACATTTTAAAGAAAAACGAAAATGTATTATATTATAAAATAAACAGTAACCTAAGTTTCAATAAAATATTAATAGATGAATTTAATAAAACCATGAAAACAATAGAAGCTAACCAAATAAAAACTGAATCAAAAACAAATGAAATAATCAGAAATATAAATTTAACAAATGTAATATTATCCGAATTCATCAATTTAAATAATCTGTATAGCCTCACTAGAATAAATATGCAAATAGTTTCAGAATCAATCAACAGCATAGAAAATGCAATCGCGTTCTCACGCCTCCATATTGCTCACCATAGCATGCTACCCGTTTCAAGTATACAATTCATTTAAAAAATAATTAAGGGAAAATATTCAAACAAACAACTATTATTAGGAAACCACGCTAATATCAGAGACACATACGATATTTTAGAAATTGGATCTTATTATTCTAAAAATATGATAGTATTTGTGGTCAAATATCCCATAGTCCATCAAGACGACTACACCCTTTACAACTTATATCCCATACCAAGTCCTAATAATACCATAATTATCCCGACCAAGCCCTATTTGGCTATAAACGAAAGGGCACATTTGTACCTGGATAACACCTGCAAGAAGATTAAGGATTTGCACTACTGCGACAACATCAATCTCGTAGAGACTTACCAGCATCCTGACTGTATACAAGATATAATAACACATCAAGAAATAATTCCTGCTTGCCAACACACATTAATAGACACAGACTCCGATATTATAGAAAAACTTGATGACCGAAACTACCTGTTGATATTTCCTAAACAAACAAAAATTACAAAAATATGTTCAAAAGAAGACCACACTTATGTTCAAGGAACTTATTTAATGGAGCTACCCATTGGATGCAGCATTATCACAAAAAACAATCAAATTTACAATCTACAAAACAAGTCAATTGGACAACGCATCAAACTATTAACATTCAAGATGATGAACATCACTATACAAAATAAATTGAGCCCGCTAAAATTACAAAGTTTACCTCTGAATCAGATCCATCAACTAAAAGGATTATTAAACGAAGAAAAACTATTGAACAATACGGACAACAATAGTCACGTATTTTGGAATATACCAACCTACCTCATAATTATCTGCATCATCTTATATATAATATTCCATAAAAGAATATTAATTATTTTAAAAAAAACTCCACATAAAAATATAGAAATTCCAGAGGAAGTCGTCAAGCCTTTCTTCACACAAGGTAAAGAAGAGGCCTGCCGCTCATGAGGGAGATATTACTCAGCCACCTTCATCCTTCACATCATACATCAGTCATCGTTACTTGATCCGAAAACCATAAAATACAACAATAAACTGAAGACAAAGGATAATTAGACATTAATATCGAAATAATAATCACTTTTCCTTTTAATATAAAAAGGGGTTCATCCATATGACGAACCACTTCTTGATTAGCACTACCTTTGATAGCACTACTCTTTGTCTAGCTTCATTCTTTGTTTAATCTTGATAGTCATTGTACAATTAGAACTTAAATCATTTTAATATTATATAAACTTAAAAACTGTATTCACATCTAAGCTGTTCTGCTATTATAAATAAATTTTATTACGACAAATATTGTGTTTTTAAAAACGCAACTGCTCCCTCGACCGTACCATAATTTGCGCGTCCCTCGCGAGCGACGAGACGAGCCGAACGTTTACATACGCGTCTCATGGCTCGTGCGTGCTACTACTTACATCATCTGACTCAGCCCTGCAGGAAACCCGAAGACAATAGACTTAAGTTATTAAAACAATTGTAAATGAGAATGATATTTTCATAATGACTAATTTTTGCATTGTATAAAAAGGCTCTCCTTCAGAGACTCGTTGCATTTGTTCTTCACTTGTTTCCAAGTAAAGTTTGATAGATACAAATTGTCCTGGATAGTCATCCAGTAAAATTGTACAAGTTAAATATTAAATAATTAAATATTAAATTGTAAAATTAAAATCATTGGCTTGCATATTAATTGGCTGAGTATACACTGATTATATTAATTGGCTAGTGTTGGATAAATCCTACGCATATCAAATAATTTTATTACGCTATTAAATTGTTTTTAAAAACAATACCGTTTGGACACGCGGCGTAACTCGCGCGAGTGGTAATGAGACATAATTATTTTGTTATACATTGAATTATGAATACCATAATTAACAGAAGCATTATCAGTTGTAAATTTATAACAAATTTTATCTTTTTACATTTTAAAAGATGTCTGCTAAAGTTGCTTCTGGAAAAAATGTCCTTCAATTTATTTTGAAACCTTTTTCGTAGTCAAAATATCTTGCGATAATTAAAATTTGATGTCTATAAAATATTCACAAATGTTGGCTGGAATTCCTTCTGGGTTCCAAAAACGTCCTTCAATTTATTTTGAACACCTTTTCCTTAGTTTAAATATCTTATGATCGCGTACATTTCTTCAGATTGAACCCTTATTACAAGCTTCAATAGTTATTAAGTAGTAAACACCATCGTTATGAGATTGTTCTCATACAATTAATTCTTTCAATTCCGAGACAATCCCATCTAACGATAAATTTAACATAACAAAATATGCATTTCACATATTTCTAAACCACCCTTCTTTGCTATCTATTTTCTATAATTCTCATTTGCTATATCCTTACAATTAATTAAAATTAAATTCATATTTCTTTTTCTTCTTAACTTATGGTGATATCCCATCGTCCGTGAAGATATATAAACATTTTTTAATGACACTAAATAATTAAAAACATACTACAATTTGAAAACAAGACTCATAATGCACACAATGAAATAATCAAACAATTGAGTCAATCATATATTTTCATTTATGATCCATTCTTCCGATTTCTCACCTTGTTTTCACCAACTCCCACTATCACAAATTTTTATCTAGCATGAGTTCTCAGGCCTCACCGATGGGTCACATGCAACATGACCATGTGGGTTCAATAGCCATATCATCCAGAAATTTAAAATATTAACCCATAGCTTTAAATTTGTAGAAAATATAAGTCTCAAGACTCAACAGTGCAAAAGAACAGTAAATAAAAATCTTCGTTTTCCTCAATATTTATTATGTATATACTATAAGGACTATCTGTTAAAGACCTATTGAAAACAACGAGTCATTCAAATCACCAACGACTCCAAGCATTCTACTGACCTTGTTAGTGAAAAACTTGTAATCTGCATGGTTTGTAACGTGAGGCTAATATGACTGTGTCAATCTCAAAATATTGAAATGTATCCCCATATGAATTTAAAAAATATTAGCACCAACTTGATAGAATAATTTGAGTAATTGTGACAATGAATTGTGAAATATAAATTATTTGGAACCTAATGATACTAACTGTAGGTGTTATCAGGTTAGACAATTTTAAAATCAGTCCTAACCTGCTGTAAGGCCAAAATATTACCACCCTAAGTATATGAGGCCTTTGACACTGACAACTGTAATATTTAATTCCTCAAATATACTGCCTTTATAGATCCATAAAGAACATTCACCCCTCCTTCAATGTCATGTAAATCAGTATTGTTCAAAGTGGCTCATCAGACAAGATGGTCATGCAAAATATTGAAGCTCTTGAAGGCTGCAGAAAGATTATTCAAAATTTATAAGTTAAAATTTAACAAATAACTTAAAAGTCACTTTTATACATTGGATGGTCACTGTGGCGTCCATAAGGCATTATCATCCTAGCTGTACCTCTGGTTTCATTCGTATGTAATTCGGAATAAGAAAAGTTATTAGAATTCTTTTTCTCATATGTTGCTTTTGGGTATAAACTATTACCATACCAAATTTTTATCAAAATACGTCCAATAGATTTTGCGTTATTGACAAACAAATTAACATAAAGACAGACGAATAAATATTCAATAAACAGGTTTTCTAGCTTCCATCATCATTTTTTATGCTTTTTAAAATATTTTACATGTACAGAATTCACTCTGTTACAGTTTTACTAAAAGATTTATTTTTTTAACAGAGTTTTACAAAAACCAATTTTACTCAAAGCTCTACTGTAAGTAATACTACATCACGTAGTTTCATTTAATTGTCAATAATGAAATTCTACAAAATTAACGCCAAATATATTCAATATTTACTCAAAGCACAAATTTACTCCCTCCTATATTTAAAATATCAATCTGAAGATGTCTTGGAGAAAAAACTGAACACCTGAATGTAATCTTAAATAAATCACCTGAATGTAATCTTAAATGAAACAAAGATCACATACAAAAAATCTGCTACTTAATTATCAACAATGATAAAATACTGAATATAATTTTAACATTTAGATTCCATAATCACATACAACCAAAACGTGAAGGATAAAAATTTAATTATAAAAAAACCTATCTTCTTGCAACCCAACTTTGCTAATCTATTACATTTGAAACTCGCATTGTTTTAACAAATTCTTTAATTCCTAATCAAATCATTGCTTACAATTAATCAGACCAATAATACTTTGGTCTTAGAACAGGTTAGGACAGATTTTAGGTTTTCCTTACCTAAAACTTCCTATAATTAGTATCTTCAGTCTCCAAAACAGTTTACGACTGATTAATGATAATTCAACCTTGCCTTTATAGATGTGCTGATCAAATCATAATTCAACCTTGGCCAAGACTTCTGTCCTTTCCAACTTACGGATCAATTTTTCCTCTTCTGTATTACCTGTACTCATCCATACCATTTAAAACAGCTCTGCCAATCATTAACTTGGGTGTCGCAACAGAATTGCCACGATTATGAACGCCATTGTTAAGTATTTGTAGATGTCATCTCAAAGACCAGGTGGTGATGACGGAGTAAACACTAGTAGTAGCTGTGTTCTGTTATTTAATAAGCTCGCTTTATCTTCCAGACACATTTTAGCATTTCAGTATCAAAGTATCCTTATCCTCCAATAAGCAAATCCACAATTCCTTATCTTTTCTGTACTCCAACTCGCATATTTCTACTTTTCCCTATCACTTAAAAATGTTAGGACCAAATGTAGTTTTTGCCTAATCCCAAATAATAGAAACAAACTCAAGACAGCAAAATACTTCCCAGTCTTTACACATAACTGTGGTCTTCAAAGTAAACATTCAAAAAATTACTTTAGTATATTATACCAATTTGTCGATTGCAACAAATGCACTTTATGAACAATGGTATAAATAGTTTGATTCTAAGATACATACTGGTATTTTTGATAAATATATGTACCTAAAATCCCATATAACTATTTCTCATATTTTTAGTATTAGGATTAACAAAGAGGCGTTACAGGATTAAAATTTGACATTTTATTTTAAAAAAACCTAAAGTATCTGATCTGCCAGACCATGTAATACGTGTACAATTATTTTTGTGTTCAAATTAAGTACTAGAACAAGCACCTTGAGATTCAGTTTTGAATTGTGCCATTACATTTTTTACTTATAAATTGTTTAAAATAAAAATAATACTTTTTTGCGACTCCATTATAACATACTTTCTATGAATTTGTAACTTTGCCATAGGCTGGTGGTGAAGAATTGGGGAAAATTAAAAAGGGTATTAACTGCAATGCCGCTAACACAAATCCAATGAAGTTTGGAACCTGAAATAAAAAACTTCCTGATAATATCATAAATCTAAACAAGTAGACACTTTCTCGAAATATATCTATCACAAACTAAATGAAAATTTTACACAAAGCGAGAAACTAAAAACAAATACTGTATACAGAGTCAAATTTGACTAAAGAAAATATTCAATTGTACCCTTAAACATGTGTTGAATAGTAAATATAAAATTAAACTAAACAGAACTCTTAAACAAATATTATGCTGAATTATGTAGACAAAGGCACATAATATAAATATGGTCATATGTACATATTAACAAAAAAATCTTGAAATACCTGCAAGAATGGGTCATCTATTATTATTCCATATAAAAACCATAATGATGAAACAATAATGGCCATTACAATCATAGGAAACGGTAAGCATTCTGTGTTCTTTACTTTAAACACATAATATAACTTTGTCAATGGCGCTCCAACAAACAATAATGTCACACCACAAGCGAGCAAACCTGTAATAAAGCAAATTTTTTAAACATTTATCTTTTAATATAAATTGTTAATTATTATTATGTTTAAACTTTCGTAACACCTTAGCAACTCTTATAGCTACATTCAGTTTCGCTTTCCACATTCAGTGCCATAGTAAAAGTATTACATTTTTCCCAGGTGCCAATTTTTATTTTATTACATCCACACATGCAAAGCTCACAAAAAATACCCTGTCATTCATCCAAAGATAAGGATCTGGACTTGTCTCATGGATCCATTCACACAGTTTAGTTTATGTTTCATGCTGGTTCCAAAGCAGCCGAACATTCTTCAAAAAGAGCACCCCACGCAAGTTACTAAAGACATGCTTAAACAAGCCAGTTTGGGTCCTACTTTCAGAAAATGTATTGTAATAGGTCACAAAAGATGAGTTTACACGTTTGACGAGCAAGCCAACCAATAACATTCAGAATGGTGCTTTGATAACGAAGCAGACAACAGAAAAATACATAAATCCTTTTGAAAATTAAAGTCTTGTTCACTGTTTTCCTCGACTTCAGTGATGTCTACATAGAATTTCTTCCAGAGGGGCAAAAACCCCTAAAATGCCTAATTATGCCAAAAACCAAACAATATTAATTTGGCATTATCAGGCATTTTAGAGGGAATATTCGCTGGAAAATTCTGATATATGGAGGAACAATTTTTGGATTTTGCGTCACAATAATGTAAGAGATCCTTAATTTTTCAACAAACGTGTATGTATGACTCGCACAGTAAGCGAAAAAATAGTTTAGATAGCTAAAATTTCTATTATTTTCACCCAAACACATCCATTTCTACACGGTAGTTCACCCAGTTCCCACTTTACAGGCTAATATTAAGATACAGGGATTGTCAATTGTATCTGACTCATGTAGTTCTTAAGGAAACTTACAAAACCCCACTGTGTCAGTCATATATTACATAGCTATCATGGACATGTCCAGTGTTAGACAACAATTATCAATTTAATAGTTCACCTTGTCAAAAGAACTTTGTTTATAGCCAACAAACAGTTAAGTAAATTGCATTTGAAAACAATATTTGAATTCAAATATAATTTACATATTAATACCTCAGTGCAACTTAGGGACATCAATAATTATTGATTTCAGTATAGTAATATTACAATAGTATAACTCACACATGGACTTTGTCACAATGTTGTACTGAAACTACTTGGAATATTAGTTAGTCCAACACTGTTAACTTTCTAGCACGCATTTAAAACAAAAATATACATATAACCAATTTTTTTGTTAATTAATGGATGTCACTAATATTTTAATCTAATTAGATAGAGTAAATCTGTACAAATTGGAACATTCACAATATTCGTTTCATAGATTTTAATTTTTCGAATATGATAACATCTTTATCTAATATCTTCAATAAATCTAATCTAAGTAAATTGCAAATCATATTTTAGAAAGAAGCAGATTGTAGAATTTTATCATTAATATGTTCAAGAAATTATATTGAGCATGGCAAAATTTGAATGTTATCATTTAAGGTATAAATTACTTAAATGATAATGATGATTTGAGGAACTCCTCCAAGTACGATTCAAAAATCTTTCAATTCTGCTCCATACAATAAGAAATTAAATAAAAAAAATTTAAATACTTCATTTGACTCTTTTAACAATTGCAATATAAATATTTTCGCATTAACTTCCGAAATACATGTGTCAATATGCTTAACCACTAAGCCAAATTTGAAATTTCTATATCAAATAATTTATGAAAAAAAAAAACTGTGACAGACTGTATAGTACAACACATTATTGTAGTGCAAAACCCAAGAATTGTTCCTCCACAAATGTAACTTTTCCAGCAAACATACTCCAAACACCTCATAATTCCCAGAAAATACTGTTTCTTGACTATTTGCCCCTTGGGAAGAAATTCCAAGTGGACAACACCATGTTAGTTCAAGAAAACAGTCAACATAACTTTGATTTTTAACTAACTGATATAGTTGTTTTGGTTTCTACTCGATTTTCAAAGCGCCATTCTGAATATCATTGGCTAGATTGCTCACCAAACTCGTAAACCCCTCTTTTATTACCTATTATAAAGCTTTTCTTAAAAGTAGGGTTCGAATTAGCGCGTTTAAGCATGTCTTCCAGAAGCTACTGGTGGTGTTCTTTTAGAAGAAAATTTGACTCTTTTGGAACATGTCGTGCCGTGACGTGACGCACTTCATGCCTAGAAACTAAAGAGTGGTAACGGATTTATAAGACATGTCTAGATACTGAGCTATATCTTTTAAGTTTGAATACCAATTTTCTATCATTATTTTCTCCACTTGTTTTCGTCATTAAAAGACATTGTTGAAAACTAACCAGAATAAGCCAAATGTTCAACCAATTCTCGGTCTTCTTTGAATATTTTTTGATAAAGCTGACACACCATAGACCGTCCCCAATATTATAACGTTTCAGTATAAGAAATTCCATTAGCAATACAAAATTTAAAGCACTCTATATTCAATTTTTTTATCCCCTTTAATCGCAGAGCACACTTTCGATTGACTACCTTATGCAATAGTTCTACATAAGGAAATAAACAGATCGGGGTAAAACTTTGTAACAATTAGGTACATTGGTACCAAGTTAAGAGTCAATTTTCTGTCCCGCTTGTAAAGGAAAATTGCATCCTAAAAAATCTCTTAGATTTTAGTTTCTAATCTAGGTACTCTAAGCTTTATGTTAATCCATTAAAATTTCATTTCAGATAATAAAATATTGATTGCAGGGCCCTAATACGCCTCCCTCCACAAAACCCTGTACTCTCACAACCCAACTCTCAAACCCCATACATCCTATTTGTACATCATAAGCCCTATTATATGACTGCAATGTATACGTTCACGAGACAGCCCTATATAGTGTCAACAAATTAACATGCAAACCACAAGTGAATATAAAAGTGATTCACAAAAGCCAACAATATGTGATTATATCATTCATAATACATATAATTATTTCTGCCTACCTACGACTATGCAGAAAACCAATTGTTTTTATCTACAAACGTGTGATGCCTACTTATAAAAAAAATATTTTTATTAACATACAATAATCATCTTTAAATTAAAAAGTAATGAATAATCTAGTGATATTGATACAATATAGCATAAATATAAGTAGTTAAAATATAATTTCTTTTAACTCATTTCATTTCAATAAATATCTATTAGACTTACCTAATCTATTAACCAAGGTGGCAGCATCTGTTTCATAAAAAGAATATATAGTAAACAAGAACAAAAACGTTGACACAGTAAAAAATTGACGAACAACTTGACTCTTCTTTAACGTATAATAGTAAAATATTAGTAGATAAAGCAACTGTAGCACAAGGCCAATGAGGTTTACTAATATTATTACGTCATCTTCTTTGATTAGCCCATATCGCATCCACAGAGCGCACCTAAAACAAAAGATGACTTCAAAATAATGAAGAAATTTATGAATACTCATATTGTTAAAATGAAAACTTACGAGAGAAAGCCACAAGTAAATGGCAGACAAGAACTCTCTGACGTAGTTTTATTGACTATAAACTTCTTGCACACCAGCCTGTAATAAGAAAATAATATCAGGTTTACTTGAGAATTTAAGATAAGACAAATTACAACATATTTCTACAGAGAATTCTTTATTAATCTTAAACATAAAAATAAACAACCATAGTACATATTACTTAACATGAACATTAAAATATTGAAGTTTAAATGCATCATGCACATCATAAGTCCCTAGTCTGAATGTTACTGCGGAGAGAAAAGCAAAGAAAATTAGACTATCATTAACTTATTGATTATACTTAAAAAACTATACTGACAACAAGTAAACATGCAAACCAAATGAATAATTTATAATTCTAAGAGAAATTCAAAATTGTGCCAACAATACTAAGCATACAAAGGCCATTTAATTTGTTTTCAGTCACATTTCGTAAAAAAGATGTTTCAATGGTGCTTATGATGCACAACTGCGTAAGAACTGTAAAAATTGTTTTTTTGTAGTGGGAAGGAATGTTTCAGCCTCTTCATTTTTATTCACAAACAAACAATAAAAGGTATTAAATTAAAATGTTTGGGAAAGACTGATGTTCATCATATACAGTTTTATCATTTTATGTTAACTATTTGCAAAGATAATTGAGTTAGAATTGTTTTGTGCATTAATTAGGTAGAAGGCTAGTGCTCAATTTATCCCTTAGATGGAAAATATTTCTTCTTGTATCCAGATGGAGTTTTACTGACCAATAGATTCAATTTATTTTACATTCAATTAAAAAGAATATTGTAATTGAATAGAAATGTGTCAAAATAAGAGTTTGAGGTTTAGTTATCTTCAGTTTAGGCCTAAAACAAACACTGTCACCATTCTGACTAGAATGTCAGTAAAAACATTTAGCGATAAAGTTATGACTCATTCAAAAATGTTTAATCATTTAGAACGGAGACCAGAAATTGATTTATATGGTGTATAAAATATGAGAATATATATAGCAGACTGCATTCAGTATTAATAAAGCAAAGCTTAAATAAATAGCTAGAGAAGTAATTAACATGATGCATAACAGAATCCTGCTGTCAATAATTATGTGAAAATAGATAATAATATTTAAAAAGAACGAAAAAAATGCAGCATTGAATTTATAAAAATATGAGATAACACCAAAAATTTGAAGTATTGTTAAAGTATAATAAGAATGTTTAAGATATATTATTACCTATAAAAAAATGTTACTTCAGACGATAAAGATAAATAGAAAAATATATTTGATGAATCTTATGTTGTAAACAACAATGGCACTTGGAGAATAAAAGGGCAGAGTTGTTCTAATAATGTAAATATAGTATGCCAAGTGATATAGGTTCAACGAAAAATATAAAAAATAATTAATTAATATTATGGAACAAGGCCGGCGTTTACACTTTTCCATAAGGTTGCAAAATTTATTTCAATTAATGGAAGAAAAAAACGAAAAAATCACTTTTTATGAAGTGCTCTTGATAACACAAAGAAACAATGTTATTGTGGCCACAAATTAAGTTTACTGAAAACATTTAATGTTGTAAAATATAATTACAATAACATACACTCCAGATAAAAACTGAACGACAGTCGTCCCGGCAGCAACGGAGCTGATAAGTCCTTTCCACTCATATAATGATCCCATAATTCAAAATTGATGGTTACATTATTTATTCCAATATAACTTGTCAATCATTGAAACCACAATAAAAATAATTAAGTGCGGTTAAAAAATTTTAATATATATTTTGACACAAATTGCCATAGCTTTGTACCGCAGTTATTGAACAACTAATATTTTAATTCTACTTTTGAAATTGGAAAATGAATGACGTACCAATTGTCAATAAAGTATAGTAATCAGTAACATAGATGGCACTAAATATCAAAACAACGATTTAACCAGAGACTGATTCCTTTATTCTTTTAATATGTGACGATTTATTCTATCCATAGAGAACTTTTACCAGTGTCAAGTTTGGAAATTATGGTTGAGCTGGCTAGTTCACATTTCAAATGTCTGCGCTGTTCCTTGATAGCACAGCAAAACAAAAATCAAATAGAAGGCTATAATGATAGAATAAATAAAGCGAAAACATAAGTGAAAAATAAATGTGTGACAGTAAAATGTAGATGAATAATATATATATATATATATATATATATATATATATATATATATATATATATATATATATATATATACATGTTTAAAAAAATATGAAAACAGTATAAAAATATATTTGAATATAGAAGGTCCTGGATTTTGATGTTGTTCTTTCATATGTATTGAATGAGTATGTCTAGAATGGTTTTATTAGCAACGGACAGAAGGGTTCCAATGTCAATATGTAACTAAATTTTATGTCTTAAAAAAGTTATAAACAAATGAAGGAAATTTATTATTTAATGCGTATACAAAAATACAATAATTTAGATCGCCTTTCTCGAACCCTCAATCGCAGGCTGAAGACTTTCCGATACGCAGCCTAGCCAAACGAATGGGAATAGAACGGTGAGCAAAATAATTACGAGATACCACTGAGGTTTTCTTTCGAGAAAAAATAAATTTTGAAAACCAAGGTTTTAAAGGATTTAGACCTCTTGCTATATAACTTTGACCAATCAGAGACCATTCAAAAATACGTCAGAGCAAAAGCGATGATTTAAAAAGACTTTAATGTGTATATAAACAATAACAATAACCCAAATTTAATATAATATGGTCAGTGCGATAAGATGACGGATTAAAATATTTCAGTGTTCTTGCACTATATGTTTCTAGTTATTACCAAGGCTCCTAGTAAACAAGTCTCCTTAACTCTTCTTCTTCTGCGCTCAAATGTTATTTTACTTAAAAAAATAACGAAATTATTAGATTGTTGTTGATTTTAAACTAGAAAATGTGGACCGATATTTTAGATATTATTAAATTTTGTAGTAATCAGGTTGCAGTGTTTTTAATTTTGAGAATTATGATATGTATATATATATATATACACACACACACACACACACACACATACATATACATATACACACACACACACATCACTTATATTATTAAATAATTGTTGCATTTGAATTTTCTTTATAAAGACCGTCTCTGAATTTTTTTTCATGAAGATTGTTATTTTTGTGCTACGAATAGCCCTTTATAAAAAATAAAGCACAAATTGTCAAATAAGTCATTAGTTGTCAAAAGTAAAACTACAATTCCGTTTGACATAAACAATATTTTCGTTTTTATGTTCGTTCATGTACGATTATTTAACTTTGTTATTATATCAAGCATAGTGTGTAGTTTATAAAACAAAATATGTAAAAAAGTTATCTATACCCAAAACCTTGTATTAAGATGAACACCTACCTTAAAGAATTACAGCTAAACAAGCTTTTAGCGTGTTGCAGGGAACAGATTTGACGTAGCAATTTTTAAAGAAGAAAAATGCTAATTGAGTCATTATGAAACAATTTAAGTTAATTGTACACAACAAAAGTTTTAGCGGTAAATATAACAAATTCGGCATAAGGAATATGCAGTGTTTTTACTAATTTTATGTCTATAAAAATCTGGTATATTTTAGCGGAGGACTTGATAATATATCCGAAAGACTACCCTGGGCTCAAAGAGAAGGATGTTGTTGAAATATATAATCCAGAAGTCGACTTTCCGCGGTTGCTTCTCCAAGTTACATCATTTAAAGATGATTTACCAGGACGCGGACGAGGTATCAAATGTTTTTTTCTCATTCCCACACGTGATTTCTCATTTCTGTTTAATTTAGATTCCAAACTTAATTTAATTATTATCGAAATATCTAAAGTACCTTTATGAAATGTTTCTGAACTTATTTGATGTCAGATGTTCTCAAACTCACGATGAATTAGAACATCACTCGTTAATTTTTTTTACATAAGATAATACATTTTTTAGATTATGAGCATTGAATAATATGAAAATAAAACAGTAATGTTGTCATTACCTTTTTAAAATCTATAAATCAAATGAAATTATGTAGCATAAAAATACATAACATCAAAGTTCTGTCAGTCTCGTGATTAATTTTACTCGGTCATTGGAATTACAAATTGCCAATAATATAAACAGTGAATCACAACTTGTACTTTTACCATGGATAATTCTTTTGAAAACAATTTTTGTACTATGTTGGCTTCTGATCTTTAATATGATAACTAGCAATTCCAATATCTTATGAGACTTTATCCTGCCTTAAAATGTCAAAAACAAAGGTTTAAGCAAATTTTCAGCTTTCTTCCTTTCATTGCGAAGTTTGGTCCTTATTTCACTGTACTGCAAGATATAGACCAAAGTACATTACTCAACATATATCTAGGTATATAGTAAAATAAATTTTTTCATTTCTTATTTTGATATCTTGACTAGTGGATATAATAGCTTATGAACCTTTTCAATCTGCCTTTAGAACATCAAAAGAAAGACCAATAAAATTTTTCAGCTTTTTTCTTTTTATTCTGAGGTTTAATCCATATGTGACTGTACTAGTATCTATCTGTTTTATTTGTGTCTAAACATCTCTCCCACCTAGAGAGGCTAAGAAATGACTATAGAACGCCATCTTGCTCAAGATTATCAAATCTATTTTGCTTCAATCATTCTCAAACACACTTTTGTAAACAATTTTACAGCAAATGTAACTAACAAATGAAAAGAGCTAACATACATCAAAAAACCCTTGAAAATCATTGAAAACAATATTAAACGAGATTAAAAGAGGCACAATGGGGCATTTTTTTTAATATGTAGTAGGATGGACACATTATTCATTATAATAAAAACAATTTGTTCCAATTGAAAATCACGATCGAAAGGTAGCTATATAGCTTTGAATTGTTTGCAAATGTCTCAACGTTTATTGCTACTGTTCTCCATGTACACGGTGTATAAATAGAAAGTTCATTACCTGCTATTCAATTAGGTTGATAATGGTCACAGTATTTCGCATAGATGATTAATAACATTTGTTTATTACTTATTTTATCACTAAAATGAATTTAAATAAACAAAATAGATACTTTATCAGTTTCCATAAAAAAAGAAACAAAAAGCACTTGAAATATAATAAGACAGAAAAGTAAACATTTGAGTAGATTAATCGAAGGTCAGAAGTAAGTTTTGAATATACATCCACGGGTATGCAAAATGGGTATACATCCTATTATTTATCTTCTATTTGATTATCATATGACAAACAAAATAAAAGAAAAATAAATCTATGCTTACTCATTTCAAATCCAATCACATGGATTTTCTGAAAATATTCTATAGTGACCTCAAGTTAAAATTTTAATGTAGAGTATTTCATATACTTCGCGGATAATTGTTGCCATATATTAGGCATTGGCAAATGAATCGAATTTCGTGATTGCAATCATTCATGAATGATATCAAAAGTGATCGGGTCCTCGTGACCCGTTCATTTGAATTAATCGATCACAAACTATACAGTTCGTGTCATGGGCGTCGATCATACCGCCATGCCGCAGTCGGTCACCAGTTATCATTAATTTACGAATAGATGAATGTTTATTTCTTAGTGTGCCCGCTTTTGCACCATAAATATTTATCGTTCCTTGAAATAGCAATAATTGATTTATTATTGAGATGAATGATTTCATGGCATTGGTTTCGTTTTAAAGAGAATGTTTAAAATTTGTCAACAATTTTTACCATTTGAAATATAAATAAATGCATTTAAGATTTTTTTTGGATTGGTCATTGGTCCTTCAGTGATTACCCAGCTTGTGTAGCATATGCATCTATGTGAATTGTGAAATATGACCACTTTTTAATTAGAGAGGAAATTTAAAGACTAAAAATATTACTGGCGGTTTTTATAATAATTTTCGTTTCGTGTAATGATATTTTTTTCTAGTTTTGTTTATTTTAATAACTTTACTTAGTATTTTTCTTTACTTATCTGTATTTACTGTTACAAAATATTGAATTTACTGAAGAAATGAAGTGTTCTGTAGAAACATTTCAATTTCAATTATGATGTGGCAGGAAAATGCTTTCATCTTCTTCGATTCTAAAACTGTATTCTAGCAACAAGGAAAAACTAAACAATAAGTTGTTACAATCTGGAGCAATTTGTTTAACTACAGATGGTCGGACGTCTGTTAACAATCTAAGCTATGTAGCTATAACAATTTATTTGATACAAATTTTAATTTTATTAATACGAATATGATAATCATAAACAGATTAAAATCAAGCAGCAACTTTCCAAAGTCTATCAAACATAACACTGAACACCACATGTAATTGGAAAATATTATAAGTTAAATTAATTTGGTGTGATTATTCCAATAAATGAATTACTGTAAACTAATTATATATTGAACAACAGTTTCTATATACAGAAGGATACACCATTATAATATATCCACAGTCTGCAGTACAGGACTCCTACGTTACGAAGAATCAATATGTATATAAGTTATCTTAATAAAAATTATGTATATATTAATTCAATTATTCGTCTCTTATACTAGCATGCAATGAATGTATTCGTTTATAAACCATCACGCCCGCCGACATTAAATAGTTTGTATTACCTATTCATTATTTATTTACATACAGTGTTCAAATTATCGATGAAATGCAGCGCGATACGTGGTACGGCAGTCTAAAGAAATGTAACCCTGAGATAAAATAACCTGTGAAATGAATCGAAACCAAAATATAAATCATTAATCGCGACCATGTGTGTCAGTACTTCGGTAGTGTGTAACATATGATTCGAGCAAAGCTATCGATTCAATCAAAGAATTGTAAATGAGATCGCATGATTGCTATTGACGAAAAATACGGAATCATTCGCCACTTCGTGATTCGTTCATTTTAAAAGATAGGGTCCCACTGATTCGTTTATTCATTGACACGTCTCTACCATATATACACCATTCTGTATGACTATTCTCATTTTCTTTAAAATATCTTCGTTTTCATGAGTAATAACTTTAATGTTAAAGGAATGACTCACGAAATTCATTCCTTCTATAAGAAAGAGCACATTATTTCACATCACTTTTAAGACTTCATTTCTGGACAATAACATTTCTAAAAATTCACCACTGGATCTACAACATTGTCATTCTTCATGTAACAGATAGTATTATAACACATTCATTGTAAATTTCACTAAATTTTAGTTCATATATCGTTTGAAATGAGGAGCGAATAACTTTACAAAAATTATTTAAATGTGTTGTAAATATTATTAACAAGTAAAAATAAAACCTTTATAATTAGGTATCATAATCGTTTAGTCTCTGTATTGACATTCTCCTTCTCTGTCTTTTTGTTTATACCTGGAAGAGTGTTTCAAAGTTTATTATAATGTATGTGATTCCATTATATGGTGAGAAATGATAACTTTACAAAAATTATTTAGTGTTCTAAGTATCTAATACGCAGATGTAAAAATAAAAATTTTAAGCTTTCCTAGAAGAACTAACAAAACTTAAAAGAGCGTTATGCAACTTTTTAATTGCGTTATATTTTTGTATTGTTTTTTTTTTGGAAATGCTTTTTTGATATTGCACTATTTATGGCATAAATTATGGCTTTTCAACTTCGAAAGCATTTATATTTTGCTTTTTCGTATTTTGACGAATGTTACTATTATAATTTGTGGTTGACTATTGAATGTTTGTGCAGATACAATCAGTGTGGAACAAAGTATTGCAAGCACTTTCAACTTACGAACATTTGCTGATGTTTACGTCAACATCGTCAATAAAGCTGATGTAGCATTGGACTCAGTCGAATTGACTTTCAAAGATCAGTACATGGGACGGTCGGAGATGTGGAGACTCAAGAATCATCTTGTAAGTACAAATTTAATCCATCGTTTAATTTGTCATAATTGGTATTAATTATTGCAATAATGGTATTAATTATTGCAATTAAATTTATTTGCTGTAATTTATAATTTGTTGGTTGTTTGGTATTCCTGTAAAAAATGTCCTACATTTAAAGATCATAAGCGGGCAATATGAATAAAAAAGTAAACTAACCAAATAATTTTTTGCAAAATATTTGAAAAATATTGCTGTAACACATAACATTTCAAGCATATTTGAATTTTGAGGAAACTTAATCAGTCTTAAGTCGAGAGAATGACCCATAAGTATAGAGTAATAATAAATGTGACTTGTATCATTCATCACTTCCCACCATACTCTATCTTGCATCACTTCCCACCATACTCTCGCTCAAGGTACCTTGAAGTATTGTGATTGAAACATTTTGAGATTTCTTTGTCAAATGTTTATTTGAAAAGAAAAATAATAAACAGATTATGCTAAACATTATTCTGTGATAATTGAACAACAAAAATTGGTCAAGGGCATGCTATACTTGCACAATTAGGTTTTCTTGTCATCAGACCTCCACCCACCTCCTTACATTATAAATGCACTCTGACTATGTGGTTCTGTCATCATGTATGTGTAGAACTGAGTGGGGAGCGTTTCGATTGAGTGTGATTAAAAATTTTGAAAAATGTGTAACGACAAAGTCCTTACATCATTGTGTCAAAAAACTTTTTCTTCAAAATCAGTGGTTAAAAAGAAATAAACTTTTAAATTGTTTATGACAGTTAATCATGTTAGAATTTTACAATCCTGATTATTTTGGTTGAATCTGTACATAATTCTCAGTGTTAGTGATTTTTCTGAGTGATCCATTTGGTGATAAAAGTGGTTTTCCAAAGTTTTTCAGTCGTTTTCCAAAAAATATTTGTATAAATTCATAAACAAATTCATCAAATGTATTGATGAATTCATGCTTCAATAATTACACAATCACTTGAAAACATGTTTTTTATTTACCAATTTATCCCCTATGATTAATTCCAGAATCAAAATTAAACATTTTGTATTTCATGAATACAACCGTGCAACCATACACTGTCTCTGTGCTAAATTTAAAGTTTTTACGTCAAATTGTTTCTAAGAAAATTACCTGTCGCAAATGAAGGGATAGGTGGACACCGAAATGATTCCATAAGTCATTATGATAATTTTGCAACAGAATTCTAAATATATGTCGAACTGAAATGCTTTGATTTTTTTGAATAGTTCCTCATATTATTGTATTTAAATTTAAATTGGGAAATTTAACTATGGCTGACTTGTGTAAAAAATGAGAAAATCTAATAAATTTAAAATAAGTTTTCTCTTTCCATCACTCTAATGTTTGGCCCTCAATTTTCATTTATTATTTCAATACGTATTGAGTATACTGTGATTAAAGTATATTTTATTTCCTTAATCATTGACAGGTTAATACATGTGTATATCATAATAAGAAAATTGAATACTGTGGTGCTACAATAAGATGTCAAGTATATGAAATGTGGTCGCAAGGAGATAGAGTGGCATGCGGGGTAATAACTGAAGACACTAAAGTGGTATTCCGTTCATCAACCTCAATGGTGTATCTGTTTATACAGATGTCTTCTGAAATGTGGGATTTTGATATTCATGGAGATTTATATTTTGAAAAAGCAGTAAATGGGTTTTTGGCAGATCTTTTTGCTAAATGGAAGGTAATATTAAGGTTATATATATTTACTGGTGATAAATAATTTCTTTAAACCTAATATTTAAATAAAAATATTTTATTTGTTGATTACAAATAATTTTGAGATATTTCAAATAATAATTATTAGTATTTCCACAGAGTAATGGCAGTAACCATGAAGTGACCATTGTCCTGTTCTCAAGAACTTTTTATAAAGCTAAAAGTTTAGATGAATTTCCACAACACATGAGGGAGTGTTTGCAAATGGATTACAGAGGAAGATTTTATGAGGACTTTTACAGGTTGTGATTTTAAAATTACGTTTTATTTTATCTATATATATCTTTATCATTGACAATCTAGTCTTTAAAGTTTTGTTTAGAAATTAAAAAAGAAAACAATTTTAAGACTTTTATCGTTTTTCTTTATGTCTCTTTGCTTAGATTTAAAGATAACATATCAAGACCTCAGTGCAGTACAGTAATACCAAAAATATTAAAACCCTTAGACATAGATGAGGTCTCAATGTTGTACAATGTACAAAGGTCTGTGTTGTACATGGATGAGATCTCAATGTTGTACAATGTACAATTGCCTTAATGTTATACATGGATGAGGCCTTAATGTTGTACAATGTACAAAGGCCTCAGTGTTGTACAAGGATAAGGTCTCAGTGTATATTTCCTATTATTGGTCAATACAGTACATAGTTATACTTCCTGGACTGAAAGGGGAGTATCAAAGTTGGGTTTTGTTTTTTTTTTTAATATATCGTAGGATGAATTCCCCTAAGTAACAGGTTAAAAGGATTTTATATGACGGTCTTTATTTTGCGAAAAAATCCAGTTAAAGTATAGTTTGCAAATGTCAGTGCAGGAGTGTCATGCTAAGTCTTGGAATGCCAAAATTTTTTTTGTATCCAAAATGGTAAGTAGAGGTCTCAGGTTCAATCCTGCCTAATATTTTTTTTTAAATAAATATTGGAAGTGTTATTACAGTAAATTATTACTAGTATTATTCAAATACATTATTATTACAGTAAATATAAGTACGAAAATTAATTTCGTCATATTTGAATTTTTTTCTATAAATTGAATTTCAAAATTTGTTTAAGATTACTTCATAAATATAAAAAATTGTGTTATAATTATTTATGATGGAAAATTTGTGAGCGTGTCATCTTTATTGTGACATCTCAATACGGAAAATGAGTTCTACGATATCCTCTTCCTTTGCATTATATCAGTAGCTTTGTGGTAAATAGCATCGTAGAATTTTATATTGAGTCAATAATTTGCCTCGAATGTGCTTTCCTTCAAACGACACTTTGTTGTATGTGACAAATTGTGAACAAGTTGTAATGGACTCCAATCTTCGTTAATGCTGGTAAATGTAGCCTCATAATAAAACATTCACCTTTGCGTGAGTCCAATGAATCGTTTTGAACGCATAAATCTTTCTGCTCCCTATGCTAGAGCATCCATGTTTCTAAAATACACGCATTTTGGTAATTACGTTGTACAATTATAATGTTCTTACAAAATATGAAAAATGTTTCTTGTTATATTTGTAGAGTGGCTTTTCAAAATGAACGATATGAAGACTGTTCAAACGTGTTATTACAATTGCGTCGCTTGTTCACCGACTATCAGAAAATTGTTTTGCAATATCACGAGAGACCAAATATGGAAATGCCTTCGGCAATCAATTCAACAGCTGCCCAGGGAAACTTTTTAGAAGTACTGAATATGAGTTTGAATGGTAAGTGTTTATGAATTTTAAACATTTCTAAAAGATGTAACTCTATTTTCGGTTGTACCTTTTAACTTTGCAAAGAACTAGATGAATTTTAGCTGTGGTCATTTCTCTTTTTCATAGATCTGTTAGCATTCAATGCACGAGAGTCCAAAATCAACTTTTCATACTTTTTGCATCGTTTCTTTTATTTTTAATTTGTTTCAATATATTGCTATAGTTAGCTTAATAAATTTGTATTTTGTTTTAAGATTAGTCTTAAAATTTTGCACACTGTCGTCAATTGATCAGTAGTCAATTGATGATATACATATATATGTATACATATGAAGATAACTTGCAATCTTTAGCAAACCAATCTGATTTTTGTTTATTATTTTCTTTTGCTAATAACTAAGAGTTAAATCCTAGTGAAATATGTTAATATCGGTACTTTCTACGAACATTATTATTTAATAAAATGTACATTGCATACACAACTATTTTTTGTTGCAAGCAAATGTTTCTCAAACATTTTAATTGGTCATGTTACGAAATTGTTACAAATATTAGTAACAAAAGTATACTTATTAAGTAATATAAATAATCTTTTAATGCAAAATTGTTTCCTAACCTTTAAAAGATTCTGAATCAACCAAAAGCATGGGGGCAGGCAAGGGAAAATTAACAATATGCATGCTACAAAAATATTTATTAACGGAAGAAATATTTGTTTTATTACAATAACAGTAATTTTCAAGGTTCTTCACAAAACTTTTTCAAGACTTCACCTACAATCTTATCCCTATTTTCTTGTACCATTTTTCTGTGTACACTAAGCATATACAGGTTCTCTCTCATCGTTGACCTCAGCCATGTTTTAATATGCCACAGTCTTGAGAAAGACCTTTCTATGTTACCTGTTGTGCAAGGCTGTGTCAAGGAAATCCTTAGCAAAACACTATGTGTATACCAGGGAAAACACCGGTGTGTATACCAGGGAATCTAAAGAAGGGATGAAAATTGATTGGTTACAAAAATCGCCTGGAGACTAGCAGAGTAAATGGACAGATATTGTTGTCGAGATACAATGTGCAGGACTTATGAATAATTTCAAATTCAGATTTGGTAGAAGTGTTTAAAATACTTTGGCTCTCCCTTTTCACATTGCTGCGATGATCTATTATGACAGACATTATTCTTATAATACGATTCATACATGTATACGTATGCCTGAATATTTGGCTATCAATCCAACATATATAATGAATTCTGGATTAATTGCAGCGCTATGTAACTGGTAAGCACCTTTCCTCGCCACAGCATTCCTTTATCTAGAAATATTTGAAAGTTCATTGACAATGTCTCCAAAATGTTAGTTAAAAATAGCGACACTCTTATATTTTTATGATCAGCGTGTCTCACATAAAGCTGGAATATTTGGCACGTACTTTCCGCGTATAAAAGATTGTTAAAAAATTTTATGATGTTCTATATACTGCTAATCGTGTTCCGTATTTCTAGAACTTGATTTAAATAATTCACGACTAAGTTTAAAAACGTAAAATCCTTGTATTTTCATTGCGTAAGATACAGACATATATCTTACGCAATGAAAATACAAGGATTTTTTATATTTCTCTTTAAAAATTTGTTGAATGCTGCCAATATTTCTCGCCATTGTAGAACACCATCATCATATACTTGGCCAACACACCTGTTAGGTTGAAGTCCTTCATTTTCTAAAATGCACTGTTAAAAAGTTCCTTTCCAAGCAAGGAGATCGAAGAGTCGGTTCAAATCATACTGGGAGTGATGGTATCTGTTTATGGGGATTCTTGCCTGGGTAAAACCATGATTTATGAGTGGCACAATACCTTTAAACAAGGTAGGATTCACTTGAAGACGACCCATGGCCCGGACGGCCAATCGAAGTGATTGCTCTGGAAATCAACCAAAAAGTTAAGAAATTAATATTGGAAGATTCTACATTAAAAAAGAAACAACTTGTAGAAATGGTTGCAGTGTCAGATACAACAATTTTTAAAATTCTTCACGATCATCTTGGGATGAGTATTGTTAGCGCAAGGTTCTCGCACAATTTGGACCTCTGTACTAAAGACAAGGATGAACTATTGAGTCAAATTGTTACTTGGGATGAAACTTGGGTTCATCCCTATGAAGCTGAGTCCAAAAGGACTTTATGCAGTGACACAAAAAAGGTACACCACCACCCAAGAAGTTTAAGGTTTCACAGACTACTGGAAAAATCATAGTGTCAGCCTTTTAGGACTCAGAAGGGATTCTGTTGATAGATTATAGATAAAGGCATCTCCATAACCTGAGAATACCAAGTAAAATGAACAGTGTGGTAAAATTACTACTCTTGTTTGTACCTGTAATATTGATTGTATAGTTTTGAGAGCGGTTTTTATTAAAATTAAACGCTAAATAATTGTTTCTTCAAAATCTTAATATAACATCATTTTACATTGACTTTGCTTTTTATACAAATCACTCGATGGGTTTTTTAAATAAAATTAAAAATTGGTGAAATAACTATTTTTCCTATAATTTTAATTGTACAATTTTTGAGAGAGATTTTTACCAAAACTAAATGGTAAATACTTTTTAAATTTTATAATAAGTTAGATATTTATAGTTTGAATAATATTTATATATTATAAGACTTGATTTCGAGAATTAAAAATTATTTGATACTTATTACTTATTGAATGTAATGAGGTTATTGTTTTTATGAATTATTAAGATGCTTTTATATAAGACACAGTATTTTATTCAGGTATTGTAAATATTTTTGATCGAATGTAGTATGTATTCAAATATTTACGCCAAATGTTCATTTATTTACCACTAGAGGGCATTCATAGCATGTTGCACACTCGCTATATTTCTTGTTATTTACATTTATTACATACATACTAACTGATAATACGTTATATGATAATTTTTTTATATAAATGGTGTTTTCTGCTAAATGAATTTAAATGCAATATTAACTTAATTTCACATAAATTAATTTCTAAGTGAAAATTAATTTATTTTGTCTCCTAGAGACATAGTGCAATAAAATGAAAACTCGGAAGTACCATTTGTAAGTTAAATGGCTTCTTGAACATAATGTGAGCCAAATTGAAGTATTTTTAAGCAGAAAAATTGATAACTCTGAGAGACAGAGTGACAAAGTTCTTTTAACCTGTCCATAGCCTAGGGGTGCTCTAATTAGTGAATTTACGCAGAAGGCCCGGAACAAATGATATTTGTGACGACTGCACAGCCAAAATTTAATTATCTACTAATTGCGGAAATTAATGAAAACTATTTACAACCATACATTTTCGAAAAGATTATGAAATTTCCTAAATGATGTGATCATTTTTTTATTTCCAAGTATATAAAGTGATATCATAAAACGCTTTTAAATTTTTAAGGGATCAAGTTCTCGCCTATTTCGTGAAGTATGGGAGGTAAAAAAGTATTTTTCATTTAAAATAATAGTTAAATTAGAATTATCTAAAATTTATAAACATTTTAAAAAAAAAGGGAGACATGTCGAATCAAGGTTGTTGGCTGGGCGTGGGAAGACATGATTACAGTGACATTAATTATGTTTTAATTTTATAATTTATTTGTTACATATTTAAAATACAAAGTACAATAAATATAGGTTATTTTGATATATGATGATACATATGTTGCAAAACTTGTCACCTTAATTCCGAGAATAATCTCACAAAACACACCATACAGTTCACAAACACCCAGTTCAGGAACATAGGTCAACTGATTTCAATTATTTATTCCGCTGCTTCATCCAAACAATAACAGCGCCAAGTTAATTAATATGGTATAATATTTATTTTCTATTGTATAACAGAGATTATAAGGTGTAGTTCATTCATGTTTATTGCTTAACGTCATTTGAACATCTGTGCACGTGACCATTCATTTCTTGTCTGATATCGTACATTGGCTGTTATTAATTTTATCGTTATATGGCTGTTATAAAGTTGTACTTTAGCTGTTATCGGGCTCTCGGGCCATCTATAGGTTAAATATGAATTTTGGTACAAAATGAAAAAGAGCATTTGATTGTTCATTTTCCATATTTTCTCCTTTCAGTATTTGAGAAACATTATTTGGATCGCAGTTTTGATCGCACTGGTCAACTGAGTGTTGTCATTACACCTGGTGTTGGTGTTTTCGAAGTGGACAGAGAACTTACCAACGTGACCAAACAAAGAATAATTGACAATGGAGTTGGTAGTGATCTCGTATGTGTCGGTGAACAGCCTTTACACGCCGTGCCTTTGCTCAAGTTCCACAATAAGGATACGACTATAAGTTCAATAGATGACTACTCAATGCCTCATTGGATCAATTTGTCTTTCTATTCTACAAACAAAAAAGTTGCATATTCAAATTTCATACCTAGAATCAAATTGCCACCTAGACGGATACAGGAGCCCTTGAATAAGGTAAATTTAAATTTATTTAAAAGCTAAGCAAGTTGATTCAAAGTTTCATAAAACTTACAGCTTCTCGACCCATTTTATCCTAGGTAGAAGTAAATTTAGTTTATTAATATTAGCACGTAACTAAAGAGTCGTTTATCTATAATAATTGTTGAAACATTGTAAAATGCTTGTATGATTATACTCAGGACATTTTTGTTAGAGGAGTAGAATAACATCTCCCAGTCTGACATCTGAAACACCATGGATGTGTCAAAATAAAAAAAATTACATGTAATAGGTAATTATAGTAATAATAATTTTTTAAATTAAACAGATGTATGAAAATGATCGTAAGGGAAAACTCCTGAAAGAAGATGAATATATACATAATTCCATATTTGATTATGACGCATACGACGCCCAAATATTTCAACAGCCTTCTGCCCACGGAACTTGGTAAGTAGTCAGTTTTAACAAACCAAATAAAAAAATTTTATCTAATGTTTATGCCTATCATCTATCAATTAAGTTGGACTTAAGAAGTAATATTTTCCACTTGTAATTTAAGGTAAGTTTAACTATTTGAGTGCCGATGAGCGCCATCGTGCTCGTGCGCGTACTAACTAAATTTGCCACGAGTGCGATGGCGCTCGCAAAATCAGTTGCTGTTTAATGCGCGGTAGGAGAGGTTGCTCGCACGCATCGCTAATTTTTTATCTTTCTACGTGTTACATAAAGTTCAAATTATAATATTATTAGTAATTATAATATAAACAGGATCCAGGAAAAGAAAATGTTTAATTCATAATGTCGGAATACGAAAATAATTCGAGTGAAAATTGTCATTTTTCAAGTTGTGAAGAAAGTGATAGTGGGAGTGGTGCGCTCACAATTTGGCGTAATGCAAATTTCGAGTGATAGTGATAATAGTGACGATAACAATTATTTTGCTGATATGGCGGATGTATCGGACTGCGAAAATACGATGTGACCTTGATTTCAGTTTTTCTTATAATTTTTATTTACAATATATATTTCCATCATTTTCTTTGTATTTTATTATCCTTGTACAAGTTTTTATTAAGAAAACACCGAAAAAATTATTAAAATTGGATAATTTTTGGAAGAGATACAGTTTTTTTTCGAGACAAGGGTAAATGACATCAAAAACAAAAGATTTCTTTGGCATTTTTAAGTATATATGAGTAAAAAACCATGGCACTAAAACGGTTAATCAGTTTCAGAGACTCAAGAAATTATAATTAACATTTTTGTAATGAATTTTATAACTTTTAATTTGCAGTAGTTTACAACGAATATGTAGAACAAAGAAGACCTCCGTGGCTGGCTTGGAAGGAATGAGGAGGAAAAGTCCACCTTACCCGCCCTTACACAGAAGGAAGATGTCAGATCCCGATATACATCATAATATTGCCGATATTTTATCTGGATCGGGTAGAAAGATTCATTAATAATTCTTCATTTCAATGCATAAAATTTAGATGTTTCTGTCGTAGAAAAAATAATGGTGATTGAAGGCAATATGTGATGAATGGTGAAAGAAAGCAATAGACAAATGGATAAATAACGATAAAGGGAGCATAGACAAATAGTTTCACTCTGTCTCTTTATTATGATCATTCAAATTCAATTTTATGCTATTATGTTAGTCACAAATATGCTACAGTGAAAGTTTTTCATATTATATTTTTTACAAATAATTTCGTGTTTAAACAAGTATTTGAAAATTTTTATAGTATAGGGTATAGGGTATTTGACAATTTTTGAAAAAGTGATACTCCTGATAAACCTACAATTTTGATATTTTTCCAGAAAAAACAAGTATTAAGCTGAAAAAATTGACTTTTATTGCAGTCATGAAAGTTTGCATTAGTTTGCACTTAACTATGTGACATGTAAATTTCATGACATCGCAATACTCCAAACAAACATTTACATTGAAAATGCAAGATTCTATACCTTTTATACACCTCGTCGTTCTATAATGACATAAATATATTTATAAAATTCAATCTACAAGATCGCACTATCTCGCTTACATACTTATTTAAAGTTTGCCATAAATTAGTAGACTAGCTGACCCGTGCGAAGTCTTCGCACTATATCGCCATCTAGCGTGTTCCAAGTATACAATTTGACTAAGATATTTGATGTGTCGCCCACAGATGGCGCTCATGCCAATTGTTATAAAAATTAATTTTTTTATTAACAAAAATATTTTTTTCGAATTTTTTTATATTTTTCACCCAAAGTAGAAAACATAAGCTTTAAGTGGGTATTTTTTTTATTTTTTTTGTTGCAGTAGTTAAAGAGATCGAGCCGCTCGACCAAAAAATACCTTTTGGAAATAATATATTTAGATTATGATCTGTGTGATGCATTTTGACGTCACGCATTTTCATTTCAGCATTTTCCTATGAATTTTAAAACACAATATTAATTTTGATTTCAATCATAAATAAAAATATCTGTACCAAATGTTAAACATCGTTGATCATTGTTCTTGACCCAAAAACAAGGATATATATATTAATTATTCAGATATTTTTTTTATGGATATTGTGAATACCCTATTGCTTCATACGAATTCAATATAATTTTCTAAACTTTTGGCAGAAACCTTTACTAATATGTAAAATTGTTTCCATGTGCTTTTTCCTTTTGTGATACATTAATAATTGTCTTTTACAATAAAATTATAAAAATGGCCTTTATTTTTCATTTCTATGTTAAAAGTAAACATTATGTCAATAAATATAGTATTTAAAGTATAGTAAATTCATTAAATATAGTGTTTAAAATATAGTACGAAATGAATATAGTAAATTTCTTAGTGAAATGCTTGTATTAAATTTTAGTAGCTGTATTTTCGCTAATGTTTAATGTATAAATTAAAGCCCCGAAGAATAGTAACTAATTATACTGCAGTTGATCTGTCTAATATATTAGCGACATAATTTTCGAAAAATAGTAGCTAAATATACTGAAATTGATCTGTCGTTGTTACTTAATTTATTATTTTTTAATGTTACAGGAAGAGTGTATTGCGGTGCAGGATGCGATCTTGGAACGGATTCGTTAAATACAAGTGAGGGGTGGCTGGGTCTAAGCCGTATGTCTCCGCGAAGTTCATTTGGAACTCACGGGCCTGTTATTAGGACTGGACGTGCTCTTATTAATCCCTTCGATCCGTCTCATGTGACTGTAAAGTTAACCAGTAATAGAAGAAGGTGGACCCATATTTTTCCGAAAGGTCCTGAATTACAAATAATTTTTTATTTTAAAATTATGTACTTTTTATTTCGGTTCTGAATATTTTTGCTTTTAAAGGTAAACGGTTTAAAAGAAGCAGTTCTGAAAATATATGTCTTTTGTAAATTTCTAAGAGCTTTTCTTTTCATGTAACTAAACTTTACAGAAATAAATTAAAAACATTTTGTTTATTGTAGATCAGTGTTATATCATTGTATTTGTATCTATGTATTTATCCGTTTGAATGCCAACGAGTGCTATCGGGATCGCACGCGTACTAACTAAATTTGCCACGAGTGCGATTGCGCTCGTGAAATCAGTTGCCGTTTAACGCGCGGTAGGGGAGATCGCTCGCACGCATCGCTAATTTTTTATCTTTCTACCTGTTACATAAAGTTCAAATTATAATATTATTAGTAATTACAATATAAAAGGGATCCAGGAAAAGAAAATTTTTAACCCATAATGTCAGAATACGAAAATAATTCGAGTGAAAATGATCGTTTTTCAAGTTGTGAAGAAAGTAATAGTGGGAGAGACATTGTGATGCGCGCACAATTTGGCATAATGCAAATATTTGAGTGATAGTGATAATAGTGACGATAACAATTATTTTGTTGATACGGAAATGTACCGGACTGTGAAAATACAACGTCAAAGTCACATTGTATTTTTTAAATTTTTGTTATATTTTTTGTTCACAATATATATATCTATAATTTTCTTTGTATTTTATTATCCTTGTACAAGTTTTTATTAAGGAAACACTGAAAAAATGATTAAAATTGGATAATTTTTGGAAGAGATCCAGTTTTTTTTCAAGACAAGGGTAAATGATATCAAAAACAAAAGATTTCTTTGGCATTTTTAAGTATATATGCATAAAAAATCATGGCACTAAAACGGTTAAATCATTATGCCTTCTCTCACTTGGAGTGAATAGGTAATGTTAAAGGATTTTTCAAATTTTAGATTTACTTCTGAAGTTTAACGTCTTGTCATGTAATTTTTTGTTTACCTATTAACTAATACACGTAGGTCCCACTGGCGTTCTTATACAGCAGCATCATTACCAGGCGAGGCCTGCAGGGGATACAGTTAGCAATCTAGACCCTATTCCTACAGTGGAACCTAGTGTTGCGTCAAATATGGCAAAGGACCACGTATCCTCTTCTATGAACAACTCTATTTACCAAGTGGATGGTAAGAATTGCTTTTTCTTGCTGGTTTTAGATCGTTTAATTCTTTACGTCAAACTTATAAATATCATGCGAGAAGATTTGTAGGTGTTTATTTGTTATAAAAATATTTATATGATTCAAAAAATTATTGGTATATGGAAGAAGTTTGAATGTTATTAATTTTTACATCCAAATAAATTTTTTTATTGCAATTTTATAGTATAATATTTCAAAATTATAAAGAATTTTAACTTGGTTTTGTATTGGTAATTTATCAACATAAAAATGTTATTTTCACTGCTTAAACAATTTATTTAACATAATTAATTTTTTATTCAAATTGTTTGATATTGACAAAATGTAATGATTTTTGGCATAACCATTATTGATGGTAATGGTTCAAAATATAAAAAAATTTAATTATGCCAATGAATATGCAAAGAAGCGAGGGAGCGTTTGCAATAACTATGTGTACAAATAAATTTGATCAACAACCACACCGGCCAAAATAATTTAGAAAATGGCTCCTTTTTTGTTTATTTGTGTAATTTGAATTAAACCTTGTAATATATATATGTTTAGATTATAATAGATGATGATCGGTTACCATAATTCAGTCTCCATGCCACTGATATGACATTACAATGACAAGTTGTTTCAATATAAATTAAAGCAGTACTACCACTCTTTCAGTTATGAATAACCAAACCTATTAAATACTTTATGTAAATGTGAATGTTAACAGCAGCGTGTAACTCATACAGAAAATGTCTATTAAAAAATTGAGAACTGTGATATGAATTAAGATTTGGAAAACACAAATAAACTTAATTTAGTTTTATGCCTATTATCAAACTTTTAATACAATAGACATAGACAGCACAGCCCTGAATATTAGGTGATATAATACACAAATGTTTTTCATTACTTCAGGTAATATAATGAGTAGTCGTAAACGCCTTGGTCCTTCTGTAAGTGGCACATCAACACTGAACAGTACATCTACGCCTACTTCACAAACAAACACGAATAATGCATCGTTGGCTTTATTGTGGGGTGCTACTGGTGAGCAGGAATGGACACCTGCATTGACCACAGGTAAAGAATATCTGTTAACTGTATTTAATATAACTTGTTACAATAATAATTGTAGTTAATTTTTTGAGGGGCATATTAAGTACATTATGTAATTTCAAATGTTTAAGTACCTAGCAGCGTTTAAGAACCTGATTACACTTGGATACTAAAATTTTAATGGCGAAGATCAATTTGATTCTATCAAAGTAATTTTATTGTGATTATTATATAGAATAAAAAAAATTATTAATTTTTAATGATAACTTTATAGTCATAAATTGAATGCAATATGTGTTTATTTGATGGAAAGGTGAAATTGATTTTTTCCTTGTCAAAAATTAAATAAAAATCGATAGCGAAGTTTTGGAGTTAAGTTAAATCAGAAATAGGGAGGGCTTTTGTAAATATATTTTTAATGTAAATTCAAGTAATCTAATGTTTAATTTCTATGATAGTACTACTGATAGAATATTGCTATCCAAAATAATATCAAAAATTAAACAAAGTATACACAAATGTAAATAAGAAAGACCCTTATGTTCGCTTTTTTCTCATTTCCATGACTACCCTGCGAATGTCGAATGTGGATTTGGACATTGTGTTACTCGTCACTCCATACCGATAGTCAGCAGAGTCATAATAGGTTCGCCTTTTCAGTTTTCCTCTAAAGTACTTTTTCAATTTAATATTTAATAGTAATTGCTTCGTAGATATGCCCTTTTAACCAATGCATCTTTAATCCACACTTCATTCTTTTTTTTACTTTTGGATAGCTTATTGTAATTGATATTATTTGTTTTCTAGTAGTCGTTTAGGTTATTAGAATATATGTTTATTTATATTTATTATGGAGCAATGCTTAGTAGACTGGCCAGACAACTGATGCTTTTGTGAAATTCTACTTGTAATTTGTACAACTATTGTTGTATGGTTTTGGATATCAATTAGATACAGTCATGTTAATGTTCGGGATAAAAACGAAATCTTTTATATGGGAATGTACTTACTATGTAAGACTGCATGAAAATATGTATATTTAAATTAAATTTGACAATATCCTATTCTGATCGCAGCAAATTAATGAAGAATGATTACCATTGTATAGATATGTGTATATTTCGTAAGATAGTATTGAGCATGTTTCACATAGTTATGCACATGCTTATATTGTAATAATCGCTTTTACCATTATTTATAAAGTATATGTCAGGATGACTTATTTTCATTGCGATCTAGTTTGTTGTCTGTTCCATTTATATAATTAAGCCTTCTTGGTGGCGGTTTTCTTATTTTACTCAAAGTTGATTGCCAAAATTTCTTACTTTATCTTTACAGAGGAGACCAGTACTTTTGGTACTTAAATTTGTAAGATTAGGAAATTGTGCCTACTTGTTCTTCATGACAACATAAATAAATATATTTATTTGAGCGGGGACAATCTAGTTATATTCACTCAAAGTTACAAATTAAATAATTTAGATATAAAAGTCGTGTACAGTCTGTTCTACAAGAAAGGAAGTGAGGTATTTCTATTTGTCTCTTACGGCGTGATTGTACCATCGGTTGGCTATGGCGCCATTGCTAAATCATTTTATTGTCGCTCGAAACAGTCAAAAGGCAATCATCTGTCAAAATGACTGCTCTTTTGATTGTTACGAGCATTCTGCTTACACAGAGCGGTTTGAGGCTGTCTTCTTGTGTACGCTTTTAAAGGGACCAAAATTGTCATATGCTGCAATAGCCAAAGAGATTAAAAAGTTTATTGAGAAGGAGGTGATGCTGTACAAACAGCCAAAAATGTAGATGATCTTCCTGAACAAGGGAAAACGAGAGCGACGTGCAACAAACAAGACAATATGATTGTGCCGTTTAGGAGTGATCCCACTCTGCGCCTCTGTCAAGCCAAGGTGAAATAAATATCTTGCTGACTTTCGAAAAAACCTGGTCTCCTTTATTGTGGGACAGACAAATAAAAAAAACTATTTCGATATTTGACACAACGATAAATCTTAATTTAATAGTATTTTTATTACATGTCTTCACTGGTATTAATATATAGAAATACAAATCCAAACCTAATTATTTAATTCGAACAAATTGTGTAGTCTTTTCCTTATATATTTTTTATTCATTCACCAATTATAATTTCCTGGTTTATTGATAATACTAAGATAATATAATTTATCCAAAATGCTAGTATTAGCTAAATCTGTTGTAGTTAGGTCAGTCTTTTCTATTTTAATTTTTATAAAAAAATCCTGGATTTTAAACTTACCAAATAGATACACCACTGTTATACTATGTAATACTTTAATGAGACATATGAACTTTTAATGTATTGCAGAGGCTTAAGTCTCAAGAAAACAGACCTGTTTTACCTTGGCAAAGACAAGAAAGTTGTACCCTGACTATACAAGTCTTTAGCCGAGAAAAGCACTTTTACTGCTACAAATTGCTTTTCTTTTGCTGAGCAATGGTAACAAAATAAGGCTTTTCATAGTAAACACTGTCATTTTTTACTAGCATCATGTAAATTGCAAAATTTCAAAAAGCAATATGTTCAAAACAAAAGTATTATGGTTTTTTTTCACTTATGGGAGATCAACTTAAAACTTTAAAACTAATAAATGGGACCTTTAAAATTCCATACATTGTTGAGTCCAAGTGTTATTGGAAAAAAATTACTTATATTGAGAAAAATGAAAAAATAAGTCCTTTAAAAATTTTATTTCATTTGTTAATAGGATAAATTAAATTTTTTTTATTAAGGGTCAGGCTACTTTTCATATTATTTTGTAAATGCTATTCCTATGGAACTCGTTGAACCGACATGATGAAACAAAGTGCAAATTGTTGCCCCAGTGCTCAGATGAAATATACTAATCCATGAAACTCATAGTAAAATCTGAAAAAGACTAAAAAAAGGGTGCGTGTACTTATGTACACGCGTGAGAAGTTATACTTCTTTGGCATCATTAAATAATACATACGGATAGATAACCTCAATTATATTGGAGCACTCGAAAAAGTCTATAAACACAATTTTTTCACTAATATTTACGAATAGTAAATATATTAATCAAAATATTGAATTTAAATCACTACTGAATATAATTTATCAGCACTTATATAAATCGCAATTATATGAAACTAAAACACGTGTGTGAATGTAGACACTAGAAACATGTGGATAAATACTATGAATATGAAAACAGTGAACAGAGGCGATGATGGTGCCAATAGCTTTTGTTTCGAGACTGCAACCGCTGCAACTTCATACTGTAACTTTTGTGTGACGAATCTTAAAATTTCACTCTCATCATTTTTTCGTAACATGCCTAAAGAAGTATAACTTCAAAAAGACATACATTTTGACCAAACAAAACGAATATAAATGACAGTGAATAGTTTAGTTTGAATTAATATACGCAATGTCTAGACGTAAAAAAAGCGATAGATATTGATTATATTTTTGTTTCTAAAAATTGATTATGTACTATGATGTATTTTTATTGTTTTTCATCCTTGTTAATAATTCTTGATATAGTAAAAATGTATACATATAATAAAAATGTAACAGAGTGAATTCTGTACATGGAAAATATTTTAATAAGAGTTATTGATTTAGCATATAGAATGATAGTAAAAGCCAGAAAACCTGTTTTTAGAATTGTTGTCTGTCTGTGTGTTAATTTGTTCGTCAATCATGCGAAATCTACTGCATGGATTTTAATGGAATTTGGTATGGTAAGTTTATACCCTCGAGCGACATATAGGATACTTTTTATCTGGTTATAACAGATATTTTTTATACCGAATTCCATGCGGACAAAGTTGCTTTGGTACAGGTAGTATAATATATGCATATTTACGAAGACAACTTTTTCGTATTGTGTTATGCTTACAAATTGTTTTTTATTCGTTTTCTCTTCCCTGATGGCCAATTCACAAATTGTTTAGTTTTTTATATTTAGATAAATACAAAAATAAAATTCTATTTCCCTAATGACAGGCCCTATTTATTACCAATCTCCTTTACACCTTGTTAAACATTTTTATGAAAAAAACTTATCAGACAGCTACTAGAAATATAACATGAATATCATAAAAACAGTAATAAAAAGTATAAAAAACGACAATTAGTTCATCATCCCAACAGTATGTTTGTTGAATGTTGACGAATGAGTAAAGCTTGTATTTTCTGGTTTAAAAGAAAAAAATTATTATATAAGAAATAGTCTCTACCATATAGTCGGGATTCCATAAAGTAGGGTAATTTATTTAATTAACCTTTACGAACTGGTAATCCAGTACTTTGAAGTTAATCAGAGCTGCAGATGTGCTGCTTATTGATATAGTCCACGAGCTTCTTATCTTGTTTTTCAGTACATGCAGCGGTGGTAGTAAGGTCCTAGAATAGTTCCTGGTATTAGAAAATGTTAGGCAGTACCAATAAGTGGAAATTTCTATTACAATCGCTAACAGTATGTTTTCCAATTTAGCTCTTGTTTTCTTTTGCTACAACATCCCTCCTAAAATAATTTTATTTGTATGAAAATTGAAATTTAAAACGATAGAAAATGCTAAAAAATGCAGTTGACCATGATATATCACGATGGTACACAGTTGACCATAATACGCAGCAATTTTTGTGAGCTTTATGTATACACTTTGCATTGAGGTTATGTCGAAACATTAAAACTGTTTGGTAACATAGGTAACGTTAGCAAAGATTAGATTGCCAATATTAGTTTTCTAATAAATATGCCATAATGTTAAGTAAACTGACATGAAGTAATTTTTTAAAAATTACTTTTTGATTTAGAAAAAATTCTTTTCTTTTTTTCTCTTTACAACACTCAATGCTGACTTCACACCGGTGTTGTTAAATGAAGGTCATAGTGTTATAGACAATTTTTCAAAATTCTGGAGAGTTTTACTAAAATTCCGTCTGGTCCAGATACAACAATAAAACTAAGGTTCAAAAGGGTCCCCTGTCATGCTAAAATATATTGCACTGCATATATCATACTAAAATACATTGCACATATATATAAACTACAGTGTGGCTAGAAGGAAGAAGTAAAAAGACTTTATTTTAAACATTTTATTTTATATTCTAGTTTAATAATTTAGTGAAAATAATTACGAAACCTAAATATTCATAATTAGCCATTTTTTTCCTTATGTTAGTAAGAAGTTTCATTTTCCTATTACGCTCTTTTGCAAAAAAACGGGCACCATATCAGAGTTATTTTATTATTATTTGATGCATTTTATATTGCGATATGATGAGAATATTGTTATTTATTATTGATATCATTTTTACCTACTTCAGTCATTAAAAATGCGAAAAAATAAAAAAAACGATGTAAAGTCCACAGACGAGCGTTTTCATACTGGTACATTAAAAATGGCTAAAGTTTATTTTTGAATATTTTTTATTAATTTAACATAAAATTTGAAAATGTAGTAACGAGTATGGCCTCCTCTAGCTAAAATCAATGCGCTTAATCTACTAGGGATGCTTTCAACGACGTTTTTTATCATTTCCTGAGGAATATGTTCCCATTCAGCGACGATCACATTTTTAAGGGCCTAAATGTTTTCTGGAGCTGATTTTACGGCTCTGACGCATCTTTTGAGATTATCCCATATGTGTTCTATTGGATTGAGGTTGGGACTTCTAGCTGGCCACTCTAACCGACGAATTCTGGCCTCCTGCATATACGCATCAACGTCTCTAGAGCGGTGGGCGTGAACGTTGTCGTCCATAAAAATGACTCGCCTCCAACTGCTGCTAGTGCGGGTTGGGCATGAAGAATAAGAATCTCTGTTATGTACCTTTGCGCATTACGTGTGCTATTTTCAATAAAAATTAACTCGGTACGGTCATCTGAGTTAATACCAGCCCAAAACATTATGGGGCCTCCACTGTAAGGGGTAATTTCCTCTGCGAAGCATTCTCTAGGTCTTCGTAAGACTCGCCGACGTCGATCCTCACCACTAATCGATATACGAGCTTCATCAGAGAATAAAACACTATTCCAGTCTTGTTGAGTCCATGACGAAAAATTTTAAGCGAATCTCAATCTGGCAACTCGATGCTCACGGAGCAATGTAGAGCTCAGAGCTGGGCGATAGCTACGTATATTGACGGTCTGAAATCTTCTTCTAACTGTCGATAGGCTTACTCGTGTACCTCTGACGTCCTCGAGGTTCTATTTGAGATCCACGTATGTAACTTGACAATTTCGTAGCGCTTGACTGACTATGAAGCGGTCGTCCCGTGGCTCAGTGCACCGTTTTCTTCCAGAATTAGGTTTTTTTCAACCATACTGAGAACAGCAAACAGAAGTGAACTAATGCAGCACAGAGCAACAATTTAATTAAAATTTATTCGTTAAAATAAAAAACGTAAGAAATGAAAAAGAACTTAATAAGAGTTGGATTTCATTTACCGCCAAAAAATATGTTTTTGCCTGTGAATGAGAATTTTCATTCAAAAAGAATAAATTTCAAATTTAGAACGTTTGGTTTTATGTGCCAGGATACACTATACCTGCCAGTAACAATTACAATTATTACAAGCTCTTAATAAATAATATTTTGTTAATAATATGACAAAATCAAAACTGCCCGTTTTTTATACAAAAGAGTGTAGTTATTCTTTTTTCGTAGTCCTCTTTAGTTCATCAGAACTCTTTATGGTAATATTGGATATATGAAGATCAATCATTTAGTAATTATTTTTTAAGTGAATAAGCTTTACCTACATGTCACTTTTACGTAAATAACTCAGGTCTAAGTGTGGCTTTTCCTGCATGCTCTTTATTAATGGTGATGAATTATTTGTAATGTATAGTATTTTATTAGGAATTTTGGATTAAATTAACTCAATAGCAATATTGTTTTAAAACAAAATAACGGAAGTTTAGTGAAGGTATACAATTACGTTAAAGGAGACATTTTAAAAGGAAACCAACCGTTGGATTAATACTATTAAACCCATAGAGGTAAAAAAATTTATTTGTTGTATATTAGAATATTTAGAATTCTAAATATTCTTTACACCATAAAAAAGTAACATTTTTATTCAAATAGAACCTTTAACTACTTGAAATGAGAAAAATGATACACATTAAAATTGCCATCAGTACCATTTATTATCGGTAACGAACTACATTTCAGGCATTCTGCCACAAAATTTAATATTTCAGAAAGGAGTTCAAATAGTATTAGAAAGTATCCTTAAAATTTTTTTATAAGTAATAAATACATTCACAAATATAACAAGTTTTTTTTGTTGTGTTTATAAAATCACATTTCAAGCAGGTGTAGTGTATTTTTGAGTATACACATAAATCCTTCAAAATATCTGTTCCCCTCATAGGACATTTTAATGTAAGTGGAAATAAAAAAATATAATTTAGACTTACGCATTTATTTTTATTTAAGATGACTTGGAAAATTTAGTGATAATATATTATATTTCATGTTTAAAATGATCTATCCATAACTATATAGAACATAAGACAAGATAGGAGGGGTTTATTTGCAGAACTGTAAACACGTGGCGTCAATTCGAAAGAAATGAATTTTAAACGCAACAATTATATTCTAGCACACCTCCCCACCTCTAAATTATATTGTAGCACACGTCCCTACCTCAAAATCATCATAAAGGTGTTCAGTGCATTCTCGTTTTCGCACATTTGGGTCACATATACTGTTCCCGTTTGCAACAAATGTTCTAAAGTTTTAGTGTTGTTCATACATCTATTGAACGCTCAACACAATATCTAGCTAAAGCAGTGTAATAATATTGATTAGTTGATATTTTTAAATTTAATTTCATTAAAAAATAATAATGTTATGGGTACAAAAATAAGGGGTTTAAGTCCTGCAATTGAAATAAAAAAAAAGCTGCAATACGACAAAAGATACGATAAATAATTATACAACATGACAATGCTCTACCCCATGTTGCACAAGTGATCAAGACATACTTGGAAACATTGAAACGGAAGCCCTACCCCACCGGCCGTATTCTCCAGATGTTCCTTCTGACCATCACTTGTTTTGATCAATGGCACACGGCCTGGCTGACCAGCACTTCCGGTTTATGAAGAAGTGAAAAATTAACTTGATTCATAGATCATTTCAAACAACAACCAGTTTTTTCAACATGAGCTTCGTACGCTGCCCGAAAAAGTAGTGGTCAGTGATGAACGATACTTTGAATAATAAATCGGCGGAAATAAAATTGCGCCCCTAATAATTTTTCTTTTAGTTGCTGATAATGAGACATATTGATAAAATATTTCAGAAAATATTTAACTTATTGCCGGGAAATCTTACATATTCATTAAGTAGTTGACGTTTTGTCAATTTAGTGTTACAGTGTTTTGTTAAATAAAATAAACGACCGCTTTCATTAAATCAATTAACTGATTGCTTAAAGGAAAATGTCCATACTGATAGAAAGCAATGCAGTCAAATGTCTTTGTGGACATAAAATTATTTAAAGCCTTGATTATAATTTTTCCTTGTTGAACTGAAAACTTGAGCTATAGTTTGAGTTAATGGTTGTAACTGAATATCTGTCCTCTTTAGCTTCTCTCAGATACCGCTTATACCGTTTCCTAAGTCTACAAAGCCATGAAACCATTTACCGTTCCACTTGACGCAAAGGTATATTTGCCAATTCATAGATGAATTGGCAAATAATATATGGCTGACTAAAATTTAGTAATACTTTTGGGTATAAATTGTACTGCTTTTTGGTACAAATATCTTCTACCAGATTGCTTTATATCCATATACCTTTGTAGGAAACCAGTTCTTCCATCCAATGATTTCAATCCGTTTTTTTTTCCTTTAGGGTTTGTAATAGCATGTATTTAAATGAGACACTGCCACGGAATATTAGGGACGAAATATTACCTTTACAACATTAAGGGCCAAAATATTAAATGTTCACAATTTAAAAGTTTAACCTTTTGTTGAACTTGAAATGATGGCCATGACCTGTAAAATAAAAGTTGTACACCTGGATACAACTTTTACACTTTTTAAGGTTTTTACGTATGTTGTTTTACAACTGGTACACTTTTTTCTCAAACAGACATTTTTCATTAGTCGTATATATTATTCAAACAATTGTATGACAAATAAATTCAATTATTTTTTTAACCTATGTTATGAAATGAATGAAAAATATATTAGTTGTTTATTTTCATAAAATTATTATATTCCAGAATTATTATTTAAATACAGATCCCTTAAAATGTGATCATTAAATTGCGATTATCTCTCTTAAAACGTTACTATATCATTTAGATGACACGTATTCACGTTATTGATACTTATTTGATAATGACACACACCTCTAAATCCATACATCTTTGCCTTCTGAGCTACATCCAAAAACATGTCATTGGGTTTAACTGAAAGTCATAGTACTGCAGTTACTAATATATTTAAAAAAAAAACAATTTACATAAAAGTCAATGTATATACGTTTGTATATTCTTTTTAGACTTACAGTTTCCAACAGATTTCTTTCAAATTTCTTACACGTATTTTCTATCTCTCGGCTACAAATTTTAAGTTTATGGCAATACCTATCCTATCTTAGCTCCGTGTAGGGGGGTGTAAGTTTTCAAATAGACCAAGCAACGCTGTGTATTTAGCTGATTAATAATAAAATAAATACTGTCATCTAAAAGGGAATTAAACGAGAATAAGATTTTGTTTTATAATTAAATAATACTATATATTATACGAAAAAATAAATAGATGTCGTTGTTAAATAAATATGATGTAATCTTTTAATTGATTAAGTTTTTAAGTAATACAAATGCAAAGTTACATTAAACGATGATTTGTTTTTGTATGCTATGTGCACAAACACCCAACGAGACAGCGTAAAATACCTTGGCCTACACCTTGACCGACGTTTAACCTGGGGCCAACACATAAAAACAAAGAGAGATGAGCTTAAGATAAGATACAACAACCTTTTATGGCTCCAAGGAAGGAATAATAAACTATCTCTAAACAACAAGCTACTCATCTACAAAGCCATCTTAAAACCAGTTTGGCTACATGGCGTTCAGTTATGGGGAAGTGCCAGTAACTCATACATTGCCATACTGCAACGAATGCAAAATATGATACTGCGCTCAATCTCGAATGTCCCATGGTACATCACTAACATGGAAATACATGAACAGTTGGGTATGAACACTGTGAAATCGGAGTTTACACAAATGATAGAAAGTTACAGAGAGAGGCTGGAACGCCACCCAAACAAACTCGCAACTGAACTACTTACTCGTAGTTATCAGAAGCGCCTCAAAGCGAAAAGAAAGGATGTCCTAATCTCCTGATTACGAGTAGATGCTCTCATTGGAGGGCACACTCTACCTGACCTATCGCCCACAAAACATCCGCTAAAAGCAAATGCTGATTGCAGATTATAAAATAAAAAATAAAAAAAAAAATAAAAAATGTACACAAACACGCTGGTTGCTATTTTATCTTTTATATGTATCTATAACACATTACTAAAATACTGCTAATTAAGTCAAAAATGAAAATATTTACATTTAAAATAATCTGATTGTTAAAATATATGGATAGGCTTAATCTATGTTTGGCGAAGAATATCTGCTTTTTGTAAAGATAAAAAAAGATTTTTGTTATAAATTGTTTGACATGACAATTTCACTGTTGATGTTTTTTAAAGGCTGTTTTTTCAGTAGTTGAGTAAGGAGTTGAATAAGAACATTTCGTTGGGTATTCTACCTGACAAAAATTCTTATAACTGTTATTAGCTGAATATATCCAGTATCAGATGAAAAAAATTACAAATTGATAAAAGAATCAAATAGCGTATATTCAACAGTTATTCACCTGTCAAGTAGCACTTTATTTCAAATAGAAGTTATGTTATTCAAGTAGGAGTTATATTTATGTTAAAATTATAATCGTATTTGTATATAGAATTTTGTATACTTTACTATAAAAAATGGAGTTTATTGAAATGATAGATGCACAAAGACAAAGCTATTTGTAACGGTAGAAATATTTGAACAAAATGTTTGTGCGTACTGACAAATGTCAAGTGTTTCTATCTATACTGCTCTATTACACATGTATTGTCGATCTTTATTTCTCCCTTACACATTAAAAAGTGATATGATTAATTCCTCACTTAATAAAAAAAACTGAAGAGAAAATTTCGGCATCTGTATATAATATTTCAACATTCAAAATTCACTCGGTAAATATTTTTGAATGTTTTACAATCATGTAAAATAAGTCTGTTCCGTTTAAAAATATGATTGTCACAAAACGTTTCTGTCTAATTTACGTCACAAAAAGTATTTGTCTTGTATCAAATTATGGAGTATGTATTGATTATATTGATATAAGTTCCCTCACAGCTAATTACTTTACTTATCCTTTGAATCACAAAAATTTATTTGTTTCATATTTATGAAATAGCATTATATGTATCTATTTAATAGAGCTTTTAGACCGAGTAAGAATTTTTTAAATTCTTAAAAATTATATATTGCAATCAATTTACACACTTTCTTCTGAATTTCCTTTAGGGGTAGACTGGAAGTCTTTGACTATTCCTGCATGTCTGCCGATTACTACAGACTATTTTCCTGATGAAAGATCATTACAAAACGACTATCTTGTGTCCGATTACAATCTTTTACCTGATGATGTGAATGCTGACTTTGCTCGGAACCGTGCCATATATAAAGAGCCTTTAACTACAACAGAAGTATTCAAGGAATTAGTGTCACAGCGGTTGGCACAGGTATAGTATTGTTACGATTTCTTTACTTGTTTTAAAGTTTTAAAGCGTAACACTTTTAGTGGCGATTTCCTAGGAATAGTCTAGAAACTATATCATAATGTCACATTGTGCAAACAAATTCAGATTATATTAATATAGTTCAGGCTCAGACAGTTTTGATTTATCAAAATTATTTTTGGTTTAATGATATGAAAAGAGTAAATAAATAAACCTGCCAAGCATAAGTAAAACTTTTTCAAAAATACTTTCACTTTTACATATTTAGTCTTTTTTGTATTTGTTTTTTAAATAAATAAATACTAGAGCCAAATTAAGCTATGTTAAATAATGAGAATTTGAGTTCCAAAATTAAGCTATGTTAAATTAAGCTATGTTAAAATTAAGCTATGCCAAATTAAGCTATGTTAAATAATGAGAATTTGAGTTCCAAAATTATCTTTGTTATTTGAGCCCAAAATGAACTTCGGTTAAGGGTAGAAGACATTCGCAATTAACATTTGAAAAAAAAAACTAGAATGTTTTTGGTATTGAATGAAGTAAACTTTCTAGTAAGTTGATATGAAAAGAAAGCAAGTATTTCCCTAAAAATATGTTTTATTATATTCATTTCGTCACGCTTTATCTAAAATGTGAAACTTGATATAATGAAGATTGGACAGTTGGGTTCGAAAAGTGAGTAAAAAAGTGCTTAAAAATGTATAATCTTTCCATTTTTTCCGATAATATTGAATTGTAAAATAGAAAATTATACACAAGTATATAAAGATTATGAAAATTTTATTGAACAGAGAAATTTCGGAAACGTTTTGAGAATTTGCCTTAGAAATTCATAATTTTTTCCTATATAGAATTATTATATAATACTTTTTAAATATTTTTGCCATATATAGAAAATTCAAATTAACTTTGGTCTATACTATACTATAGAGAATTGACTCAGGCTTGATAAATTTTTTAAAAATAATATTTATAAAGATTATACACAAAATTATAGTGATCAATATCCTTTACAAACTAAAATAGTAACAGATAATCATTGTTAAATCTTGTGTTCTATTCAAAATTGTGTTATTAAGGTTAAAAGTTGTTATTTTATTGTTAAATTATATTTAATAATTTACTGAATATTAAATTTTGTTTCAAAAAGGGATTCCAGTTGATTGTGGGTGTAAATGAAAATGAATGCGCAGAAGCAACATCTAAAAATGGCAATGCGCCACCTCAGTCAGCCGTAGCTCCCCAAGCTTCAAAGCAATTATACAATAAACAATATTTACTGTCTATTGGCCGGATATTCCATAAGCTCACATTGGTGGGTTCTACAATTTCAGTCACTCGCTATAGGCCTCGGTAAGTATGTTTAATATCTTTTATATCAATAAGTCATGTGAGGTTTATTCTATCTTTTATATGAATAAACCTTACTTAACACACAACTAAAGCAAAGTAACCTACAAAAATGCATCTCCTGTCATCCATAGACAAAAACAGAACTGTCATTGTCAATGAAATAGTTCCATCCTTTTCTTTTCGCTTGAAAAATTATGTGACGTTATTCTTTTCTCTCAAACCAACAAAAAATAGCATTAGCATGTGATAGTTTGATGATGTACAAAGGTGAGGACAACGCAAGTGCGATATAACATGCCAATTATTAAAGCAAACATTAAGGCAACCGTTATTATTGTGTGTTAGCTAACATATAAGTGTAAATGTTATAACATAAGGCTGATTTATTGCAATTTACTCTGTCCAACTATATCTAATAAGTTCATGGAGTTAAGAAATAAACATATAATTGGCATGAAACTTATTTCCATGAAAAATATAAACAGATAAACAATAAAACATGAATACAAGAAAAATTAAAAATCTTTTTACAATTTGCAGACATCCATATCCACCATTCAACATTCATTATCGATATAGATTCCATGCTCCACATCATGACACCTATGAGGTATCATGGGTCTCTTTTACTACAGAAAAATTGGAAAACTATAATTGGAATTATATGGATCATTACATTTGTACAAGAGGTGACACTGATTTTGCATTAGTAGAGGTATGGTATAGTGTTTTTATTGTCTGATGATGAATGCATAATCTCTTAAAATGCATAATATTTAAAGTACTTTTAATCTTTGCTTCTATGAAATGCTACATTTTCTCATAAGGTATGACACCCATATAAAACAAATTTTTTCCCAGACATATACTCATCATATATTACATACACTCGTATTTATTACCACTAGTCTTGGAAATTTAGTTAATGTTAACATTAATGATCAATTTTAGTTTAAGTGGATATTTGAAAATTTATTTTTAACATTACCTAGTTAATTTTAACATTGGCTAGTTAATGTATATTGCGTTGACGTCGAAAATTATATAAAGAGATGTAGGGACAAGTAGTTATCTCAGGTGAGTTCTTCATGAGAAATGCATCTATGAAATATATCCATACATAAATATCACATTGCGAATATTTTTATGTATGCCTGCTTCGAACTACACTGCAGAAAGATCATTTTCAGTTCTGAAAAGGATTAAGTCCTATCTCTGCAGTATTATGGCTCAAACACGACTAAATTTTTAGCTGTGATTTCAATGGTAAGCAACCTGACGAAAGGTATTGATTATTGAGATTTAATTGACGCTGTTGCGGCATAGTAGTTCCGAGCATAGTAGTCCTAACGTATTAAATAAATAAGAAAATATTTGTTTTATTAAATGGAATTCATAAATTCCTAATTTATATTTTCCTAATTTTATTAAATTTATGGCAATTACTAACCGTCGTTGCGACATTGTACACGTGAACTCCCCACAGAAAATTATTACCGGGAAAAAAGCCTATGGCCTGTTCCAGGTCTTCATCTCAGGTTTTTACGTGATTGAGTAAGAAACAAACAGACCAGCAAACTTACAGACCTTCATATTTATAATGTTAGTGGAATGTGAAAAATATGGTTGGTGGGTGCGGCCACGTGTAAGCAGCTCAGGGCGATACTAAACCTAAACGAGTCATTGGCTCTAACTGAAATAAAAAAGTAGACACATATAGAGTATATTTCCACAAGATGGGAAAATATTTCCAAAATTGATCAAAAAAATACAGGTAATAATGTCCAAGATGGTCGATCAAGAATAGTATTTATATTTACTTTGTATAAAAAGCATATCGTACCAATATAAATATAACAATAAATTGAATAAGTTTGTAATGATATAACAATATCTTCCTCTGACTAGACTTGATGTGTCTGACATCGTTTCAAATTGAACAATGCCTTTGTTCACTTAAAAATGGAACTATTCAGCTTTGAACTTCTTTGACACAATAATCTATAAAACTTGATGCACTAATTTGCAGAGGGAATTAAAAGAGTGTGCACACAGTCAAGATCTTCTTTAGATTGTAGCAATAAGAAGTGGGACGAGTACTTTTATTAATCAATTGGATTCAATTATTTAATAATCCTCATAACTTTTTTAAGATGTTGATATGCAAATGTCAACTTTACCTAACTCGGAAACTTTTTTGGTATCCTATTTTAACAGGTGAACTTATTTAATGTCGACACTATACTGAGTTTGACAGATTTCCAGCTTTAACGGTAACATATGTACTAAAACCTGGCCAAATAATTTATGTACAAATTAAAAAGAAAACTGTATGTAAATCAAATCAGTGGTTGTCAAGTCAAGACAGAGAGATATTACTTTTATAATAAAAATGATTCATAATTTTTCTGCATTAACGAAGACAACTTCTGACATTATATAGGATGAAATGAGATATTAAATTATAATTGTAATTTAATTTTTAGGCTCTCAAATATTGGAGATTCAGGACGTTATTACTGCCCTTACATAATCCAGCAACTAAACAAATATTGGAAGGCAGTGTGCACTGTGACATTTATCCAACATCTACCCGACAGGATCTAGATCAATTGACAACAGGATTTTTACGGATGACAGAATTATATTTTAACAAAGTCAAAAGAACTAATAACAAGCAGAGGGTGAGTTATTAAAAGCGAGATTGCTTCCAGGTTGTGTTGCAGCAGTTGAGGAATCGGGTATCTTATTAAAGCAATAACAGATAAAATTAAGTACTTGGGCAGCTAACTAAAATCAAGGGCAAAACGGCCGTAAACATCCTATAATGATGGTATAGTACATCAAAGTACTAACTTCCTTTATAGGGACATAAATGCGAAACAAAATTACCATTAAATAACAATCTCATACAGGCAGTCCTCTATCTTACGGGAAGATCAAGTCTTAAAAATTGTATTGTAAATCGAATCAAGTTTTATTTAAAAATATATCTATTTATAGGATATCACATGTACATTTGGATACTATTTTATCAACAAAAACACAATAGGATATGTACACTCTATTATATAGAGCAAAAGACTTGTTACTTAATATTTTTCCTTAGGAACTTGAAGTGTTTTGGTCTTTATAAGTTTTTCAATTTCTATAAAGGCAACTGAATTATTATGCAATTTGAAACTTTGTAGAAAGTAAGTTTGAGTCCCTTGAAATATATAAATTACTGTACAATAAAAATAGCATCGCCTCTTATTTAGTTTATGTATGATGATTCAATGCCAGGTGTCATTTGTCTGTTGGTCACACTGAACTGTACGTGTAAAATTTCGAACAGTTATGGAATTAGTATATCTCAAACTATCTATCTATATAGTCGATTTTTAAATTCAATCCGAAACTGAATTGTATGGTACTAAAACGTTTCAATTGCAATCTACTAACATGAAGAAAGTTTTCTTCATGTTAGTAGAATGAAACGTTATGTCCCACCCCTCACATTTAAAACAACTAAACTGGATGATTGTATTGGATAAAAATGATTAACAATACACAGTTTATTTTAATATATTTTAAGTAATAAAGAGCATTGGAAAGTTTGATTGTATAAAAATATGAAAATTATAAAAAATATAATTTAGTAGAAATCATTTTTTACCAAATTATTTTTTTTTAAAAATTATTTTCGCAAGTTTGCACTCGCACTAGCTTTATACTGAATCCTTATTGCGACATGTTCAACCTGTTTATTTTTCATTTTGAGAGTGTCACATTGTACTGTCGAAAATACTACATTACACTAATCAAGGGCCTTGAATAGTGTAATGTAGTATTTTCCAAAACCTTGAGATTTTTTTCTGGGGGGGGCACAACCAAGTTGGCAATGAGTGTCAGATGAAGTAAATTAGCGGGAAAAAACTCGTGTCGATCGCCCGCACGCAGACAAGCGTGCAACTCAAAACTGTAGACTACATACGTAGTAGCTATGGGTACCAGTACCGGTATTATTTATTCTATAATTTCGTTCACGCAAACGCACTTTTCGTCGTTAAAAAAATATTTGTATGGAATTTTTACATATATTGTTTTGTAACTTGCGAGAACTAAAGAAAATAAATAGATTATTCTGGGACTTCTGGGGGAAGTCCCAGAATAGCCTTCCTTGAAGCCGCCTATGACACTAATGACAAAACCATATTATACTAATGATCAAGTTAGTAACGATGAAAGGAATTTTAAGAAGGGTCACACACAAATTTGCCTTTTTCTGAGTGGGAACTAAGTGGTATCAAGATAAAATGCTGTTGTTTCTTGAGGACTACCTGTACCAGCATTGTATGACTTGTCGCTCTTCACCATCATTTGAATCATCTGACTTTTTATGCACGTGCATGTGTTCATTTTATACATTGCTGTACCTGGCCGTTAGACAAATGAACTGGTAAATATATTCAACATTCCGAAGGACAGATGTGCTTAACAGGCCAGGTAGCACTTCTTTTAGGTGCAGATAGGTCTACTACATTGTACCTAACAAAATTAAACTATAAAGATTTTTTTATTTTTATCTAAATGTTTTGTTTTTAGTATAAGTTTTGGTATAAGTTCAGTTTAGCAAAAATGTAAATGTCCCAGTTTTTTTGGTTTAAATGAAAGAACATACGTAAAAAACCTGTGTTAAAAAAAATATGGTTCGGACACGATTATTTCATTATAAAAAATTGAATACAAAAATGCTCTTTCTATGAAGAAACAGTTTTCAATTGGCTGTCAATCATATTTTATGACTTCACTTTATGCGCATAAAGTACCCTTTGCCATTTTTATATTTTTATTGTTTGGGTTTGTTTTTTTATATCGATTCCTCTTTGTATTTGAAAATTCTGTGTTTAATATTACTAAGAATGGCTTATATCTTGTACTTCCTTGTCAAAGTGCACTTTTGTATGGGAACTTTTTTGAAATAATTTTTTTTTAAATAATCACGACCAACCTCTACTTTGGGTCAATACTTTGTTTTTTACCTATGCTTTTTCATTTAAAATGAAAAACGGTGGAAATTTACATTTTTGCTAAACCGAACTTGTTCCAAAGTTTTTATTATATTATAAAAAATATTGGATATAAATTTTACCCCCAAAGAAAACAAATTTTATTTAGTAATAAATTTTTACTTATATTGTTGTATTAGAAATATATGTTTATATTAAATTCCTTGTATGCACTTCTATTTATCACTTAACATTTTTGCAATTATATCTATTGAATTATTTAATTTGCAATTTTCACTTTATCAATATAAACAGTTTGCTAGCATGTTATTTTTTATTTGTCCTGATTTATTTTCAGTTGCACTTTTTTTTTAATTTTCTTTATGTCAAATTGTATTGGTTGTGCCTGCTTGTATTATAGCTTAATAAGTTGGATGAGTAGCACTAATAATATTTAAGGTAAACTAAATAATCCAATTTTATGTATTATACACATATTTCACAAAATTTTGATATAAATATGTATTGCAATTCAGACTGTTCATTTTATTGTATTAAATTTTGTAATTGTTTTGAAAGAACAATTTTCATGTGTAATTTGAGTTCTTTCAAAACTTTAAAATAACAGAAACACAATCTATAAAATACCATTTTAAAATTTTGAAAATATGAAGTTTTACAAATTTCTCTAACAGAAAACATGATTTTTTGCAGAATAATTGTTATTTATTTCTTAAGATAATATTAAGGTGGTATGAATTAATTGTTTATGAATCTTTTTCACAGAAATTCTATGCACCTGACATAAATAGCAACATACCAATGAAGTACCAACATACAATGAGTACTTGAAAAATAACGATTTCATTTGAACAAGTTAAAAAATAATTTAATAAATTAACACTGTAATAATATACTTGTGGACTAAATTAGGGGAAAGTATAAAAAGGAGTGATAAATTTCACAAAAAATAAAATTTAGTTTTATTTTAAAACAAAGTTGACAGTATATATAAATTTTTAAAGTACAAACTTATTTCCCTTAATCAAAACAGGATTGATAATGTTGAATATTCTCTTAAGATATTCCAAATATACTCACCAAAATTAAAGTCTATACATTTACTGGGAATGTGGGGAGGGGGGAAGAATACCTAAAAGCTGCAATGTGACGAATAATTTTAAAATAATGAAGCATGAACAAAAGTTGAATGTTCAAATTTGAAAAAAAAATTTAAAAGGGTAGTCAAAAATATGGTTTAAATTGTCACCCCTATTTCCACCTTCCTCGAATTTTGACTATGAGTGTATATAATAAGTTTTTATTACACAAAATTGGTTTGGCTTTGAAACACATGTGGAACCATTGATATTTTGCATGTTTGACATGTAGAAGTGAGTATTTGTAGATAACTATTGAAATTAATTCACTTCCAATTAACTGACTACTCCTGCTGCCTTTGAAAACTTACAATAATTTATCTTCCCTTCCGATGTTTAGATTTAGTTTAAGTACATATTTTCAGAACTAATGCACATTTCTCTTTACACCGTGCTTTATCTCGGCATAGAATTCCATTCGTGTCAACACCAATATTGTTACGCAACTCAGTTAGACATGACAAGGATTTCATTTAAAGTTTGGTTATAGTTGGTATAAGCCTAAGTAGTTGTCACTTGAGGATACAAACGTGTCTGTTGCCACAGTGCAGTCTGGTGGGGGCGGCTCTGTCCGGCGGAGCCGCAGGGGCTCACCTCACTCAGCGACGGCACTCTACCAGTATCCTCAGTAGAAACACGTCGCAGGTACTTTTACCCTAAGTGAACGTTCGTTACTTCATTTCCATAACTTTAAATACTTAATCATTTGGTTATGAGAAGACCTAGTTGTGTATACTGATCTTTAGGTATATTCAATTAGTTATTCACAACATTAATTCAATCAACCATTGTTCTCAATTACATGAAACATGTGAAGATTTTAATTTTTTGACATATTATTTTTATGTTTCTCATGTTCAACTTTTCCATTAAAATGTACACCTTATCAGTGTCGATTATTTATTAGTAATAATTGCTATTGTATTCCCGTTTTGTTTCAGTTGTGCTCTAACGAAGTGTAAATTACGCATTTTTAATTTCATGTCATAGGTATGTGTTCCATACTTTGATATCGGGAAAACTTCCACTTTAATAGAGAATACATTAATTGCAGAAAGTGGCCAGATGCACTTCAAGTTTATGTCATCTTGATGTGTTAATCTACAAATCTTCATAAGTCACACTTCTCAACTCGAATATCACGTGGAGATTTATATTTAATATATAACACTATTTATCATGTACTTTTGCAACCAACCATCTTGTAAGTAAATTAATAATCTACGAAGACTTGAAGCTGGCTGGTTTAAAGGTGATAATATTTAAAAAAGATTCTTCAGAAATTTCACAGTTGGTTGACTTGTTTATATCGATATTCACATAGTAACTATTATCCGTGTGTATAAAATGTACATTTAAAAAGCCTATAACATTAATTTCACGGTTTTATTTTGACTTTATTTATAGTATAAATCCAAGTGTCGGAAGTTGGAAGTACATTGCTAAATAAATAAATTTCAAAATGACTAATAACCCTCTTAATAAGTTTTTGTAGTTTCTTTGAATTTTTATAATAATGCTTGACTTAATTTTTTGTGTTTGTTTAATTATGTCCGAGATCGCTTTTTAGTCTGTTAATATTTATTAATAGAGAACACAAATTATAGTGCTTAGGCCGGAGATATTTACACACTGCATCTTGCCACCGTCACCTGATGTCACTTATTTACACATATCTTGGGTTTACTTCCATATCTTGGGTTTACTTCCAATAGGTTCTATATCATGCACATAAAAGGGTTTTAAGTTGAGTAATGAGTTTTGTTATTGTATTTCGTTATAGACGTCAATTGAATATATAAAATAATATATAAGCTTTTTTGGCATAATTTATAGGAAAAGTATTTTCGTTTAATTTATTCTGTAATATTGATATGCAGTACATTATCACGGCCTTAGCACTTGCATGCTTTGCACAGTAGTATAATTTGGAAAAGATCTAATAAATTAAGTTTCTATATATATATATATATATATATATATAAATATTTCAAATGTTATATGTATATAATGTTTTCAAATGTTTTAATATCTCGTTATTCCCGTTAGGCAGGAGTTTCAAATTCACCTTTTCGAGAGAGAATCGGAAGTACGAGATTACCAGACAGACCGAGGTTGAGATTTGATGCAGTGTCAGTACGCACAAAATACTTTTGTGTTTGCCTTTTTGCCTGTGCTTTTTTCTTGTATTATGTTATATGCTTATGGTATTATGTGTCGTCATTGGATGTGTAGATTTTATGTTAACCCTACTTTATTTACTAAGGCTTTGTTTGCTTGACACAATATGAAGCCTGTCTTCTTTTCATGCCATACTGCTTTGGATATTTGCTTTATAATACATTTTATATTTTGAATTCTTGAGCAGTTAATTCTTGTTTAGATATTATTTAAATTATTTTGGTTTATGTAATGTTATATTTATTTATTTATTTTTAATTTTTTATTCCTATTATACTTCCTTACGGTGCTGTATGTTTTCTAACTCCTTATATTTTCAGTTTGTAGGAGCTGAACAACTGTAGCATGGGTTCGCAATTATAGAAGTTTTTATTTTTTAATTTTACATTTAGTTTGCTATATCTTGTATTGGTGGTGTTTTTAATGTTATATTGCGATTTCAGCAAGTTACTGCAAGTAAGGGTTGTAATAGTATCAGTGGTTTCAGGTAAGTTTATAAATATAAATATATAATGATATATAAAAAAAATAATTAAACAGGTGTTGGTTAATTGGTGTTATGAGAATATTTTTTGGCCAAAAATAGTCTATAATATTTTTTTATTTGTTCCTTTATTACAGAGAAATAAATTATTTTTCTAAAATAAAATAATTTTTCTTTTAATAAAAATAAATTTAATACAGATATATTATAAAAAATTAACAAAAACCTTAAATTATCAGTATGATCGAATTATGTTTGTATCAGACAATATTAAAAGTCGAATAAAGGGTTTACAGCATAGTGTTATATTACTTTGTTGATATCGTGTGTTTAACCCTGAAGTATAACCTTTGCATTAATGTTGAAGTAGGGTATCTCAAGGATGGAATATGAAAACATATTACTTTGTAATTAGGAACTCATAAAAACTGGCTTGCTTTACCAGTTTTAACCACATTCTGTATAAAGAGTTTCATTAATTTCAGGATAGATTCAATTTTATTAGCTACCTATATTAAAAATTGTTTCTTTATTTTTCTGTAACTTGTGTGTAACTCAAGTTATTGTTTTGTTTCCTGAGAATTAGCTTAACTATAAGAAATATCTGTCTCTGATTTGTTGCAGATTATATAAAAATAAATAAACTAATATTGCATTAAATTTTGGTTTTAAGCTTTTTACCTACTGCTTTAATTTTTTTATAATTTATATAATTATTTTTTTAAATATAAAACCTAAAGGATAAAAGAGGCTTTATATAATTTATTTTACAGATATTAACGTAACATGAATTTTTGGATTACCTTAAAGAATTTTCTAAGACATAATTATGCGAAACAGCTCCTGACGAATGTTCCATTGATAAGACTTTACTTCTATCTCCTTTATAGTTTGATCATGCTCTGATTGACTTATGGGATTTTGTACATTTGCACTTTAAAGTAACCCACTAAGCTTGCAATCTTTCATTATTTATATCTTTCATATTATACCTTCATTTACATTCTTGGTTAATGGTTTGAATGAACATTATTATTAGTAACATTTACCAGTGTATTGGCTATAACTTATCACTTAAGATTTATTTAACAAATTTTAGGCCTGGCAAATCTTTACTGGAGCGTGGACAATCCCAAGTGGAGGAAGTGCATGATGAAATCTATGATGAAGGGTAACTATATTTTCATAAGTTGGACATTATTCTTTTATATAATTTATTATGAATACTGAATGAATTTAGTTTCTCCATTGTTAATTTGAATTGTTTCATGTGCAAAATGTGATGTCATTTTCATTTCTTTATAATCTGTCTATCTTTGTCATGTTTAATATCATTAACTGGATCATTAAATATCAGAGTAATCTTCCATCATGCCACATCAATTGTTAAAATCAATTTTTCGCTCAGCTTTCCTTATGTGTAGAGGCGTGTTTTTTTTTTGGTAATATCGTAAAATATTTTTTTCAATTAAATACTTTCAAGTACAATAAATACTACAATTAAGTACTTTCAATTTAATTTTAAACAAATATAAATAAAATTTCTGTTGTTTATTAAAATATAATATTAAACGTTTATATGTTCTTTTAGTTTATTAATTTTTTTGGATAAACCTCCTGATTTACCTACAACAACAAATATATGAAACCACATACATTACCAATAATGTAAACATCACACTAGTATAATAAAGAGGAAAGTTTTGTTTGTATGTTTTTGGGGATTCACGTAAAAACTACTGATCCGATTAACATACAACTTTTGAAACATAAATGCCATTTAATAATGTCAATATAGTCAGAGAAAAAGTTGCTATTGTGGGCGTTTTTGACATGAACTCTAGCAAAACTATTACAGGTACATTCTGTGTATGGAGTAATTTTGGGTCCTAGGAATATCTAAAGAAAAGTATATGACAACATTTATCTTTCTTTTATGGATAAGCCACGATAATTGTTTTTAAGTAGGGCAAAAATGGTAGCAAATTTATTAATCTTCATTGAAATAAATATAGTTATTTTAAGGTTTTTCAATACATAAAATTAATCCTTTGCACTTTATAATTGGATTGGAAGTTTTAAGAGAAATAAAGAGGTTTTTGAAAGTAAAAATGGTTGAGATATGATTTTGATCATGTTCAGTGTGATGTGTTCGCACATGGAAATGAAGAAAGGGCAAGGGAAACAGGCTACCTTGGTGCGAAATATCACACAGGCATTACATAACAGTACATTATTGTATTCTTTTTGATTAAAACAAAGCGCAGGACTATATTCATGAAAGAAAATATACAAATCAAAAAACTTTAATTCAATTATTTAAATGGACCCATATTAAGTAGGGCGGGTCGTTATTTATTTATAAAAAAACTAGATTCATCCAATTACACATATTAAAGTAAGAATATATATATGTTCCTGTATTGGTATTGGATGCCCATAAATTAAGAATATTATAATAAAAATAATTTTCTTACATCACAAGAGGCGGCTGAAAGATTTCAGTAGTTCGTGAAATAAGTGAAACAAATTATTTTTCTTACTATTTATTTGTTTATTTGTGTATAATATCTATTCATGGGATCTATTATTTTTTTGTCAAAATCAAAGATAGAGTTCATTAAACCTTTTCCTAAGCTTATCATACTACGTGAAGCGTTCAGGCGATCTTGCAACATAGTATTGCACAAACGTTTTGACTATTTAGAACCAGAAAACAGCACTCACTTTCTATTGAGGTCATATCATAATGAAATATCACGGCTTCATCAGTATTATGAAAATGTTCCCTGCAACAAATGTTGTATTGTACCAATTTTACATTATTGCTGAAATAAAGAGCAATAATTGTGACGTACTGTATGCGCTCGAAGAAATAACAAGTTATTTATTTATTTGGTAAAAGCATGGAGCAGATAACTCGCCGGATATACGGAGCGCCACTCTGATTCTGCATAATTCTTAATACAAATCTTTTCATTCACATATCGAACTTTCTCTTTCGCACTCATTGAATTCAATACAGAATGTAATGCAATTCTGGTTCATAGCAGCGCATCAGTTTGGGCTTCACTCGTTAACAATTTACCGTCAATACTAAGAATTGTCTCAAGTAACATGCTAGTAAAGAAAGTGTGTAAAAGAAAATTAATGTTACATTTATTGTTTATTACTAATTATTCTTAATACTTAAAGGTTAAATGTCATATAAAAATGCCCTTCAGTATTCATCCTGCTCATCGGCACTCAGTCAAGCCATGGTATATTTCTCTTTGCTCCATTTATAGATAGAGTTATAAATAACAATAACTATAGTTGTCTAATAAGAATCTGTGTCTCATAAAAAGCAAATTATTTGATGTTAAAGTTTTGAAAAATAAGCACTCATTCCCCATTTATTCTGTGTAGAATTTATTTATTTCCAAACAACAGTTTACTCTTTTAAACAAAGAGAACATTACTATTGCACTTAATATTTGTTGTTGATATAATTTGCACTAATTTTTACAGACCAATCACAAAGGAAATAAAATATGACACGATAAAACAATAAAAAATATAGTTACAAATAAAAATAAATATAGATAGATATAGTACAAAATAAAATTAATGGAAACTTACATAAAATAAATCAAGCAGCAAGAGTTAATTTTACATTAATAAGAGGATAAAATATTATGTGGTGAATAGAAATGTATGAAGCAAAATGAACCTAGTTTATTCAACGTACCCTTTTTCAATAAACCATGTTCTATAAATAATGTATGATTTATGGGTTAGAGACAGAGACAACTTGTAACTTCTGTCGATGATTTGTCAGTGCATGTACTAGTAACCTGTGCCCACGGCCCGCGATCTTAGAGGTAGACACAAGTAACATAAAAGTGATAAAATGTAACACAGCAACATGCGAAAACCCTTTACTGGGACTTGAAATTTAATTTAATATTTTCTATATAACTTTGTTTGTCTTTTTTTCATATTTTTTATTAGATATTATTTTTGTGACTTATAAAATTGAAATTTGCTAAAAAATGTACAAAGATCTGGTTGTAATGATTTCATGTAGAGTAAATGAAAGGCATTCTGGAAGTTTTGAACGAGTACAGATGCAAAACCAACAATTCTAGAAACCTTGGTCGCTGCTTATATTTTCAAAATTTATCCATTATTAAATATTCAAAGATCGCTCAAAAATATATTTGTAACTAACAGACTGAGAAATAGACTCAGTAATTATACTTTTTTAAAATGAGAAAATTTCAAAATATATTGCAGGCCTTTGGAACCACGTATTAAAAGTAATGCGTCTTTGGCGGAAATATTGGAGGCAATGAGACATCCAGTTACTGGTGTGGGCTTTTTAGCGCAGACAGTTAGCCTGCCTTCCAATGCCTTTGTTTCTATATATGCTATCCAATGGTTACTCAGTCACGTCGAAGGTATCTCTTCTGAGAGGGCTAAGAACATTATGGAGGTTAGTTTATAAAAAGTTATGCATATTTTTCGATAGATATTTCACCTGCTTGGCCTATACAACTTAATATAATATCGTTTTTATTGTCTAAGCATTGATAAAATTATTGTATTTTATAAAGTATTAATCTATAAAAATAACAGTGTAAATATCTTTCTGAATTTAGGACACAAAAAAAAACAACTAATGTCATGAGAACCCATACATAGTATTGTTCAGGAAACTGATTAAAACGTCTACCTTTGCCTTTTATAACTTTTAGAATGATATGATATGTTAAACAGTTTTTATAGCCTTACAAGTATTCATGATATGTTAAAGATTACATTTTATATTTTATTTTTTTAATATCCGTGAAACTATTATATGTGTTATAAAAATTTCATAATAGTTTTATTAGACTCACTATTATGTAAAACAATAAGTTTAATCTTAATTATATTAGTTATCTGAAAGTTCTTAATATGAAAGTATAAAGAAAGCTTTTAAGTACAAGTAGAACTCTCACTACGAGGCTTCCGTACACACTTAGGCACGTATAAAAATATAAACATTTAAGATTACTTAGGGTTTTTGTTAAACTTTGCTTTTGTTTGCTAATATTTAGCACTATGTTTATATAGTTTAAATATTAGTTTATATACTATATTTATATATTATTTTTCACTATGTTTAAATAGTACCTATATGCTTAAAAGTTCCTTGTGCTAAAAAATATCATGAATTTCTGATAAACACTTAGCTCTTTTAGTTGTTGTTTAAATAGTGGATATGAGAAATAATAGAACCAAATTTCAGTTTCCTATGTAATAGCATTTTTGGGGTGGACTTGGTAATAAAATGCGTCTAAATATAGCAGTATTCATGGTCTGATAAATAGTCATATTTTAGTAAAAAATTAAGAAATAGATGTGTGCCATACTCAAAAAGTTCTTTTCAACGATACCAAGTTCTATTCCCCGCCACTCGCCGAGTGGGTCTGAACTGTGTTCTGGTTGGCTGTAAGGGATTGCTCTTGTAGCAATGAATCCGCCATATGTATCATTTAGATACATTAAAGTAGGTAAACAAATGAATAATGGGTCTTAAGTCATTTTAATAGTCTACTTTTGGGCCAAGGAACTACCTGTTATGTGTAAACTTGAAATCTTTTTTTATTCAGAAGTTAGGAAACCTGTGACAGAAAGACAGACATTATTACAATAGTAGGTTTGCATTCGGACCCTAAAAAGTGTTAATAATTTACTTGTTGAAATATTAAAAGTAAAAAATATGGAAAAACATAGTAACTTCTTTATCTTACTTCGTTCAACTTTAAGAGACGGTGCCTCCTCACATTCAACCAGTATTTTATGAGTTCCTGTTGTAGTATCTAAGAAATTAATAATTTATTGATTTAAGAAATTTTTTTCTTTTTCAGGGTTTCTTACGTGAGAAAATGATCTGTCATGCATCCGGTGCATTTTCCAAATGTTTCATTGTGGGTTATTATATGTATTATATTATACCCCAGAAAAAGGATTTAAAAGGTACAAAATTATGTAACCTAAAATATAACTTTAGGGCAATTTAATTTTTTTTGTGTAATTCAGTGATGTTTTTATACTAATTGGACAAAATTTAGGAACAAACATATTTGATTTTTACTTTATATGATAATTTCTATGCTAGTGCATAGAAGTTCAGAATCGTAATATATGTCGAGTTGTTTTATCCAATATCTCGGGTTCCAATATCTTAAGACTTCTCAATTCTAGGCTTCAGGTTTGAGATCAATCAGCTCATCTAATCAATATAAGTAACTACTGTTTATATTATAGCCCCAATAACTGCATATATGAATATAATACTTAACTATAAAAGTAACTTAAAAATATAAATACTCACTTAGATGGAACAGAGTATGTGCCGCCATTAGGAGATCTACAGAGTTTTGAAAATGAGTGGATGGAAGTTGAGGTGCTGGGACCACGTTCTCCATTGCTACCTAAGGAGTCAGCTCATGGTGCCATCAATATATCTAACTCAAGTACCAGTCCGCAGACTGATGAAACAGGCGTACCTGCATTCCTTTGTGACGATATCGACCCCAATTACATGCAAATGGACAACGACTCAGAGAGTAAGTTTGGAAATTAGAAGTATGGTTTGGTCTTGCTTAACATATACTGCTGGCCAAAAGGTTGAGATCATTAACGAAATGTCTAAATTGGCTATTAAATTAATTTTTTTTAGAATTGCCTTTTTCTACTGCATTTTATTAATGATAAATTATAGCTATTTCTCTTTATTTCTGTACAATTAATGCAAGAGCAACAATCATTTGTTAAACGTCATAAAACCGCCTTTGGTCCATGAAACTTTTACTTTAATACATTAATAATATTATTTATTGCACTTAATACGATATGAAATGGCTTTTTGTTTATTTTTAACAAGAGATTCTTTAACATAAATTCTTTTCCAATTTAGTTTCTTTAAAATAAATAACACGTATTTATTTTGAAGATACTAAATTCGAAAAGATTTAATCGTAATCGTTCCTTATTAATCGTGAGAAAAGTCCACAAAAATAGTGTTGATATATATATTTAGTGACGGTCACCAAGCCTATTAAGGTAAAAGTACTCTAGCAGTACAATTGAAAGTATCTAAATTTGTATGCATTGAGCTATTGGTCACTTCAAGAAGACTGGACTCCTGATCTTCCAGTCAAGTAGGCCTGTGATCAATTAAAACATCATCTATTTTGTTTAATGGTAAACAAACAACATAGTTTATGTACAGCAGCAGAAATCAAAATTAAATTATTCACATTCAAAACTTGTTTCCTTAAATATGGTAAAAAGCCGTTTACGGAGTGCCAACGGCTACAAGGTAAGAAAAAAACGTTGTGACTAGTCGGAAGAAAAGACTTTTCGGAACGAAGAGTGCAAGTTTGAACTGTTTCAGTTTAAAATGGCACACTTATATTACGAACAAGTTCTCAAGACAAGATATTGCCACACTGCATAAGGTCAATATTGAAGTACAATGGTAGTTTAATTGTGGTCTGCAGTTGTATCTCTGCTAAAGATGTAGACGATACTAATGCTAATCTTGCAATACATTTAATAATTTTTGAAAATTAATATAGTAATGAAGAAAAATCAGTAAGATCAAATATTTTAGTTAAAATACTATTTTAAACAAAGCCCAGATAAAATACTTTATCTGGCCTTTGTTCAATTGGTGGTAGGTTCACAATGTAATAAATTTATTATCTTCAAAATACCAGTGCATTTTTATAGAACATTTAGATAGCAAGTTTGGGATTGCTGTTTATAATTGATGGAAAAGATGTTACGAAGTAGCTAGAATAACATTTCATTAGAACAATACAAAAATTCATGATAAATAAAAAGGTAGTTTTGTTTAATATTGTTTTCATTTTAATTGTATAGAGATACATTGCTTATTTAGTATTTCCCAATTTATTTCATATTTTAAGTTAATACAACACTATTAGCATTAAAAACATATTTTGTATTAGCAAAGATAGGATCTTTGCTAACAGCCCACCTGAAAGTGTTGCAATACAATGAAACCTAGGTTGTGGTAAAGAACTTAAAGAACCAAGTATATTCAATAACTTATCAATATTAAAATTCACACAGCAACTTTAAGTACAACCTATTCTGACAGCTGCAGTAAACACATTAGTTGACAGATCGTACTTAAGTTTGGCTTGGTAATTAAGGAAGGTTCTCTTTGCCGATTTCTTTTAACCTGTTCATTTAAATGATAATTCCGGATAGTTATTATGTAGAAGGTACTTGATATATATATGGCTATTTTCTACATAATATGAAATATTTATTATTTTTATAGTAAAGTTACTATGGTGTAAAATGATCATACAGTTCCTACTTTATTTCAAAAATGTTACCATATTCTCTTTCAGTGCCTTTGTACAAGAACACTCATTTAGACATTGACGTCAATAGCAAGAGTGACAGAATAGAATGGGGACATGCTCGATACCAGGCGACCTTTAGACCTGATCAGGCTTACGAAATGTGCATTCAGTGGGCAGTAGCCAGTGGAAATATTGTGGCAGATCTAGTAAGTATATCTACTAAACTTTTTAGATATAATAAAATATTGTTTAAACTGCGTTTAGTATTATATTATATATTACTATACTCTAGAAATGAACGAAATTTTCAAATGCATTGTGTTAGTATATAAAGATAATTTTAAAAATGTATTATGGATCTTTAACAATCACTCCTAACTTCCTAACTTCATGCAGGATATTTAATAAAAAATAGGTTGTGCTGTGTTGGAGCTGCAGTTCTTTGAGATAAAGAATAGAAATGTGGCTGACTGTTTGCGAGGTATAATATAAATGTAGCTGTTATGAGTTGGATAGGTGGTACAAATGAGTGAATGTGCTGGAATTTCCCATAAAGGGGTTTATTCTAGGCTAAGAATGGTCTTTTCGACAATTTGAAGTTTTCTCATGAACATTATTATATAGGCGAAGCGAATTACATATTAGTTATTTATTTATTTATCTACTTTAATGTATTTAGTTGATATATATGGCCAACTTACTGCTACGAGAGCAGTCTCTTACAGAACTATAATCCAGGTTCACTCGACGAGCGGCCGAGAATTGAACCCGGGTCCCCGTGGTGTGCCGCACCGCCAAGGGCCGTATGGCTTGTGTTCAACACAACAAACCATGGCGACGACCTTTGTTTCATCTTGATGTCTTGTGTAGTACATGATATCATATCATACCCTGCCCCAATTCATAAAGTTTTAACATCCACATCAAACATCCACCTGCTTCATCTAACTTTAAACGTTAATTCTTTAAACTTTATTGTCTTTAACTCTGTTATAAATTTTGCTAGCCATTCCTGTGACACATTAATACATTTTTTTGAGACACATGAATATTTACTCTTAATTTTATAAAATATCAACGCAACAAAATTTTTAATAAACAGCCAACTTACCTAACAGAATCATTAGTTATAGCTTTTCCAAATTAATTTGTTAATATTCATATAACACAAGCTGTAAAATGTTAGACATAAAAACGAAGAAAACGTAAAGAATGGAAAATATTTTTTCAAAAGAGCTTCGAAATTTGACTTATGATAACCATTTGTCGATAGTAAAAACTTATTATAAGTTGATTTATTCCACTAAATTAATCGCAAGCAACCTTTATAATTGTTAAATACATTATTTTTTTATTAAAAAGCACTAAAAAAAATGGTCTTTTATGTTGAGAGTGTTAAAAGGTTTTCTCTCCGCATTTCCTAACGAACATCCCCAAATGCAATAACACTTTATCCCCAAATGCAATACCAAACATCCCCAAATGCAATAACACTTTACGACACTTGTGACAATTTTATGACAAGTAAATGTACAAATGAATCTATAAATATACATTCAATTTACATAATTGGAGACTCTTATACTTCCCATTTTCAGTTATTAATGATTATTTATATTCAGGTTTATTATAAATAAAGCATTCTATATCTTTATGGAAAATTACATTGTTTGATTGGGTATAATTCTAGATATTTCTGAAACTGAACTAAGTACATGAATACGGATGATAACTTACAAAGATCCTTTAAATCAGGAGTTCCCAACCAGGGGGGCGTGCCTCCCAGGGGGGGCATAGAGAGGCGAAAGTCAAGGGGGGCGGAAAGCTTTACATTTTAGAAAGAAAAAACAAAAAATATACAAACAAGATTAACAAATAACATTACAATGTAATGTTTAATTTACATGCATAAAATTAATGAAATTAAATATCATATTCACTATTATTACCACAAACTTGCGAAAAATTTGACGTTTTGGTGTACATTTTTTGTTGAGAAATCAGTTTGAGTGTGTAAAATTATTGTGTCTCACTGTTAAAAGGTAAGTTTGTGTATTTACAAACTTCAGTTACCATTTTAATTTAATTTACTAAATCAAAGGGGGGGACATGAAAATAGAATTTATAGTCCGGGGAGCCTCAACAAAAAAAAGGTTGGGAAACCCTGCTTTAAATTAATAATTACATTTCCTTAAAATAAATATATTTAAGAAAACCATATCACTTTCGAATCAAGTTAGATTCTACAATATTTATGTTTAATTTTATCATAGTCAATTTTCAGCTTAATATACAATATTCTGTATCTTCTTTACATAGTATAAAACAAAGTCGCATTCCTCGTCTGTCTGTCTCGTTAGATCGTTTAGATCTTTTAAACTACACAACGGATTTTGATGCGGTTTTCACTATCATTCAGATAATATCTTTCGAATGGTTTATAAGTGTAATACATGCATGCTATATTTATAGAAAATGTAAAAAAAGTCAATGTTTCGTGTTTCGCTTTCATTGCTAATGCTGACTAAACTTTTCAAAATATTATACTATGGAATTGGGTATTTTAAAAATATCTACAAAAAGTCCACGCTGGCATATATATCTATATCCTACGGACAATACACAGTGACCATATTTATGCGATTTATATTTTTATTTTTTTTGTGGGTTACACTTAAATATGTTGGTTACGTTGGGCATTTAATGTTGATAAAATTTGCTCTGTACAGCAAATTATTATCAGTAATATTTTAGAAAATGTCACGGATTTAAAATTACCAAATATCAGTATATGCAGTACTGGTGCCATGCACAGACGGTGGTGGCACGTGCCCATAAATAGCGCGTCACAGCCGCACGTCACCCTATGGCATTGTACGATTTGCAGTGATTGTACACTTTTATTGGAGCTGTCAAGCAAGTAAAATAAAAAAAATAAAAATATGCTTTTCAGTGCGATTTTACTATAAACTGCAAAAACAGCTATAAACATTGTATATAAAGACATCCTATAGTACATATATTCTAATCATGACAGTAATATAATTAATCACTCCACAATTACACCACATTAGTACCTACATTGCACCTGTGCGAAGCCGGGGGTGGGTCGCTAGTTATAATTATTACAGGATACATACTTTTTTATATGTTTAAAGTTTGTATCATATGCTAATATTGAAAGAATATTATACGAAAAATTTTTGTTCAGATCGTTGGATGGGCTCGAAAAGCACAGTCTTGTAAATTACAAATGGTGCCGATACCAGCTGACCCATTGGCGCTACCGTTTACATCTAAATCAGATCCGTTACGAGGTCCCATATACGTTCCTCTTAATGAAGAACCGCTTATGAGACATAAAACAGCATTATTCAATGGTAAGTGCATTTGTTTTTATACAGTTCTGCTCTTAAATTATATCAACATAGACTAGGGCTAGGCTTGGCCATTAGATTATTAGGCTTGAGCTCTAATTAGGAAATGTCCCGAATAAATGAAGGTTGCAACAGCTGCACTGCCAAAATTTAATTATTGGCATACATACATTTTTGAAAAGATTATGAATTTTCCTAAACATTTAATTGAATTTTTTATATATGAGTACATAAAGAGATATCAAGAAAGTTTATAAAATTTTTAAAAGACCTATTTCTCCCTTGGTTTTAAATTAGTTGAAAAAATGTTGTAAACTATGGTAGATAAAAAACGAATTTTACGTTAAAAATAATATTTAAAATAATCGTTAAAAATAATCTCAAAATTTATACTTTTATTTACACATATATAACCACAAAATATTACGTTCATCTGTTACTTGCGAGTATTCTACAATTAATTATGAACTATGGTATAACTGTATAGCGCATTTTATGCGAGTTATATTGTAAGAAAATATTTTTATTTGAATATAAAATTCAAATAAACTCATATTTCTTTTTATCTGTTTACAATACTATATATAGCCATTGATTATTCTTTGTAATAGTTTCTAAAAAGTTATTATGTATTTCATTAGATTTTCTTTTTATTTCTCATTAACAATTCTTGATATTTTAAAAATATGTTATTTGCGCTATTGTGAAAATAGCTTTTCTTTGTTTTCTATTATGGTCACAAATTATATTTTAATTTATGCTCTCTCCTGATTGTCACTTGAGGAATTGTTTGGTTTTTGTATTCTAAAAATACCAGATTTTTTAAAAATTATATTCTATTTCTGTAACATCGGGCTCATTTTTACCAATCTTCTTTAACTAATGAGATTTTGAAGACGACCTTCAAAACGACTTTAAAAATATATGTTATTTTTGTAAAATTTTGTCATTTTAAAAGTTAAAAAATATGCTCGCTGTTGAATTTATTATAATATATTTTAAAATTTTTTTCAAGTTAAATGTGTATTTTATTACTGTGAAAATATTGATAGTATATATCTATAATTAGTATTTTGGAAAACAAATATAATAAACTAATTATTGCAAACATAGTAAGCTGCTACAAATGCACAATTTATTGAAAAATGAAAGCATTTCTAATTTTTGGTTAGAAACATATTTTTTATTACTTTACCATAAAACATATAATAAACTGACTCTAGAAAAAATTATTTTACTACACTTATAATTACTGTCTCAAATAATAAAAGTGATTACTGCCGTTTTTTTTGGCGCACTTGAGATTATGTGTGAATTCAACGTATATAAATCGAGTGAATTATTGGATGTTTCACGAAACAAATGAAATAATCATAATCTTCAATAAATATAAATTTGGACATACTTAGCTCGGCATTTACTCTGGACAGCTTGCAGAACCAAATGTGCAGTTTAGAAATGGCCGACAGTTATTTCAATAATATATTTTTATCATTTAGCTGTTGCAACAACATAGTAAAATTAGCTAATATGGTTACTATATTTATCTAATATTTCACAAAAAATATTGTGAGGTATCTATGAAATGATATATTGGTTTTATCGGACCCTTAGAACATTTGCGTAGATTTGTATTCAGATCTGATAACAGGCCCTCAGGCAGCAGATGGATTAAATGATAAAATCTGCTCCTAGTTGATGATGGTTATTTGTATTCTAGTGACTTCGAACTATAGCAAAAATGCACTTAATTCATATGTATGTTATTGCAGGTTTTCCGGAAGAAACATGGGCACAACGTTTATTTCTATTTCAAGAGGCAATTGTTGGAAAATTTGGTTTCATTAAATGCACTGTTGAAAGCACGTCACATACATCAGGCGGAGGCGGCAGCACCGGTAGTGCAAGCGTTGGAGACCATCTTTACGTGCATGTGACGGGAAATATGTTCATATTAATACCAACAGCTTTAAAGCCAGCACAACAAAAAGTACTAAGGCAGAGGCCAGTCAATAAGCCGCTTAATGCAAGCAGGTATAGTTATGACATTTAAGTGAACTGATTCTTTTAAGACTAAATAAGGATGTTGCTCGTTACAATGATATATAAGGAGTCTTATAAAATTAAGGATAAACAAACACATTTATAAATTCAGTGAATTCAGTTTTCTATTAAAATATTATTAAGCCAAAAATGTGATAAATTTAAAACTTGTTGCTTAAATAACCCATTCAATGCTGAATCTTATTTCATTATTTTTAATTTTTCTTCACTATGGCTTTCTTCGCCTTCATTATTTTTTAAACCGTTGATATCCATTTTCAATGAAAATTGGTAAATGTTTAAAGATTGCCTAAACTCAAAGGGTAAGCTACTTTGTATCTAGCTTTTCCTGTCACCGATCAAGATTAAAATAAAATAAAGTTATATATAATTAGATTCATATCATAAGAAAGAGAATGGAATAATATATAAAATGGTAATATAGTCATTTTTGCCGCTATGTTTTTTTGAAAATTGTGTGTGATTGTGTTTTGTTTTGCAAGTTTTATGTCTGTCATTATGGAACGAATGTAAGTGTATTACTATAATTTGATGCGTAGTTATTATTGTTGTTATGTATATTTTGTATTTGTTGGTATATTTTTGTAGTAATTTTTTTTTCTAAATTTGACAAAATGTGTCGCATATTTTGTCAAGGCCATGAAAATATCACTTATTTACAAATGATATTAGTTATGTTACAAAGATGGGAAAGTAATTTATTTGAGACAGTAATTCTCTATATTTTTGTATACTCATTTGAATATACAAAATTTTGCTACCATTTCTAATAGAATTTTACCTGTTTTAGATTTGTTATTTTGTTTGTTTTTTGCAATGTATTTTTTTATGCTTGGAAAATTATTTTATGCTACTTTACAGCAGTATGTAATGTTTTTGGGGTATTTCCACTCATAAAAAAGTAAAATGTGTAATTTTGAATAACGGATCCCAAATTGCATAAAGGACTTGCGATATTTAAAAGTAATTGCATTATTTCTTAACATTACAATTATTGTTGTGGCCTCTTTTGTTTGTTTCTTTTAATTGTCAAAGTTTGTGAGCACTAAAAACTTAACGATAACATAATTTTTCATTAGGATATATGATTTTTTATTTAGGTTTACGTTTCAGTATAGTTTATACTTTTTATGATAATAATGAAAATTTATTTTATAAATATTTTTCCTTTATAAGCCTTTTTTTTAGAGAAACGGGAGGGCTTTTATCTTTTAATTTTTCTCTTTATTTGCTACCCTCATAACTACATAACTATAGTATAAACACTTTCACTAATTTAAAACTACTCTTCTTCTATACGTAAAAATATTTATTACAATAAAACAATACTTTTGAAGTTATACATTACAAGTGCGAATACCGTAAGTGAGATGGGTTCCTGAGTGGTTAAGGTAGAATCTATACAAGTCAAAGTTATTTTTCATACAAAATGTATAAGCTAGCTACAACTTACGTATCTACCTCCTATAGCTGCCGTCCTTAGCCCTTACCGTTTTATACTGAAAACTACAGATAATTTTTATAGTTGTATTTAAGTTCGAATTGGCAATAAACTAACTTTAATGCAAATGAAGCCACAGGCCAAAACTAGTTACGAACATAAAACTTCTGCTATTGTTATTTATGAATCTTATCAGGAAACATTTTTTCTGAAATTTCAGAGTCAAAAGTTTGGGTAATAACAATAAGCTAATTAAAAGTTTGGGTAATAACAATAAGCTAATTAAAAGTTTGGGTAATAACAATAAGCTAATTAAAAGTTTGGGTAATAACAATAAGCTAATTAAAAGTTTGGGTAATAACAATAAGCTAATTAAAAGTTTGGGTAATAACAATAAGCTAATTAAAAAAGTAAATTTTGTAGTTTTTTTTCCAAAAATAATAACCGAAGTTGACCATTTTCATTGTTGTCCTTTTTGCTTACACATAGTGCAAAGGATTGGAAAATGGTTTTTCTTTTTAGGTAATTATAATATTCAAACTAAAAATTGTACTGCTATGCTATTTTATTCATAGTTTAACTAGAAATTTTTTTTACATTGATTTTTACAAAACAAAGTTTTGCTGTTGCGTTATTTATTTAAATAATTTCTTTCTTTGAAATTATAAATTTAAAAACTTGCTTGTTTGTTTATTTGTTAATTTTTTGTGCATACACCAAAAAACCAACTGTTCAAATTATTCACTTTCACACGTTCTCGTACGAAAATGTCTTGTTACTCACATATTCATCACATGAGCTGCATGCAATTTATTATTAATTTCCCATTAGAACAAAATTTACTAAATAAAACATTAAAATTTTCGTTAGCATAGTCAGAGAATATAAAATGCCATATTTTCAAATACCTTGTAACTTTCATTAATTTAACAAATATATTTTAGCATTAAATTAGTTCAACAACAAATTATTCAAAGCATTACGTTCACTGATTGCTGATTCGTTCACTATCAATCATTGAGAAACGTATGATTGTTAGAGAACACCCCAAAAATCAAAATGTTTTCTTTATTTATACATATTAGCCATAAATCTACTCAAATAATTTTTGCTCAACGCAATGCCGTAAGACGCAGTCGTCATTGCGTAAAAAATAAGAGAATTTTTATAATTATGTCTTTTTAGTTTAATTTTCAATATTGACAGATTAATTTAATATTAATATATATTAGTGAACATTGAATTAATATTTTGTTTCATTATGTACACGATCTTTAATTGATAACAAAGTTAAAAAGATTGAAAAATTGTCTTTTTATTCAAATAATGATATATATTAAATTATTCAATACTTTTTACAGATACCCTGTGCACTCTGACGTAGCTCCGAGTCCACATGAGGCATATATAACGCGACATGTTAGTGGCAAAAACAAAGATGACTATGATAACAGTCGCAGGGTAAGTTAATGAAATATTATGTAATAGGTTAGCTTTTATATTATAATATAGATTCAAGGTAATTTAATTACAGACTTCATTATTTAACTCATTATATTCAGAAATAAAAAAATTACCTACCTTCTTACATCTTCAGGCCATTTTATATTTAGGCTACATAAGCAGCGATAATGGAATAACATTGTCTTCGATAATCACTTCTTTTGCTTTAAATATTTTCATATACGCTTATATGGGAAGTTCTTTTTTATTGCCAATTGGAGTCATATTTATTTTTATTTTGAAAAAGTATTTATATTTTCATAATTATCTGTTATTTTATAATTCTTAAATTGTAATGGATTCCGGCACTCAATTTATTTTTAGGTTTTCAAGATTTGTATGAGTCACAAAAAATAAAAACCTTGGTCACAGAAATGTGTTGTTTTTTAAATTGCCATAAACACTGAAATATTGAATATATTTGGCGTTAATTTTATAGAAATTCATTATTCACAATTAAATGAACCTTTGCTAACAGCCCACCTGAAGATGTTGTAATACAACGAAACCTAGGTCGTGGTGAAGAACTTAAAGAAAGTAGAAATAATACTACATCACGTAGTTTCATTTAATTGTGAAATACTCAAATATTAAATTTTAATTAATGCTATTAAAACTAGAAATCAAAGACTATGTTTTGAGCAATCCAATATTATTGTACTCTTATTAAAAAAGAAATAAAAATACTTTATACCAATTGGTCACATTTCTTGATCTAAAGAGAGCAAACTTTAGAATAATGTTGCAATCACAAACTAAAAATAAAGATAAAAAGCTTTAGTACAAAATATTTATTAGTTTTAGAAATTAATTTTTCTTAATTCCTCGAAAAGTAAAACACTAGACTATTCAATTCTCATTGACACGAAGGACAAGCTTGTGACAGAGTGGTAATAAGCTAGTGAATACCTAAAATAGAAGACAACAGCTAATCTGTTTAAGACCCTATGTCAACTTTCTAAACATTTTTTGAAAATTAGAATAAGGTGTGTGACATGAGACTATTCCGGAGACAACAGTGAAATTAAGGATGTCTGTGCCGAGAGACGGCAGTGTAATTAATGTTTATTTTTAATATTCATATACATATATTTGTTTACGTCATGATTTACAATTTGTAACATTTGCCAAGATTAACAACATCCTTAAATGCTATCAAGTTTTACAATCTTGAAAAATACTTTTTATATTTAAATATTTTAATTGTAACTTTAGCTAGTGTTAAATAGAAATTATCCAAACAGTGTAAGATTATTTTTGTATAAATAATAATATTATAATATAATAATAACATAACATAATAATATCAATTAATCAATATAATTAGTCCGTTTTGGTGTTAACAACAACAAATAAGTTACATTTTGATATTTTATATTGTATACGAGAAATCATCCTTTTTAATTTTTTTTCCATATACCTAAGAAAGACATACCGGGCAATTTATTTAAATAATGAAAGATAATAATTAATATTTGTATAATAGAAAATAAATTTAAATAGCGTAATAGATATACTACATAATTATAATTAAATGTTTAAATTTCTAAGAGTAAATCTTAATTATTACCATAATGGTAAATCTTTGTGGTGCCATTTCTACTCGTAATTAACAGTTTTTTTATTAGTTTTTTCCTGTCGATATCTTCAATGTGCTCTTTGCACACATTTTCTTCAATGTTGCATTCTTATTGAATATATATCAGTTATGATATAATGTGTTTAATTTTGTCATGTAAATATTTTTTATATATATTCTTTAATTATCGTTTCTTTTTTGCATTACTCTCAATTCAGAATTCTCAAGTCTTTAAATACATTAGAGTTTAAATATTCTTTTGTTATTTAATGTTATTTATACAAATTATTTATCAAACTTAACTTCTTGGTAAATAATCACATTGCCTACATTTGTTTCACAAATTGTATTGCATTCATCCTTTTCACAAACCATCAAGCTACCCTTATCAGCATTCATACGTAAATCTTTATCTAAGGTTATTTGAGACCTTCGTGTTATTTGGTGTTGAAAATGTATATAAACAAAATAAGACTTCTTCTGCATACAAGAGACTCATATCCCATATCCATCATCAGCCAATTTCTTTACACTTCTATCGATGTATAGATTTGAAAGTGATAGAGATATAACACACCCCTCCCTAACACCTTTTCTGATATCAAACTAATTGTGCATTAAGCAATAATTCTGACAACTCCGACGTTCAATTAATGCACCATTAAATTAAAATTCTTCCATATGCTTGTTACACTCAGTAGACTAAGTATAGTAGTTTTGAGCACTTTTTCCCATATATAAAGGTACTATAGAAGCCCAAGTTATTAACATAAAAGAGGTAATACTGGCCCTACTTAAGCATTTAACCGTTTTAGCGCCATGGTTTTTTACTCATATATACTTAAAATGCTAAAGAAATCTTTTGTTTTTGATATCATTTACCCTTGTCTCAAAAAAAACTGTATCTCTTCCAAAAATTATCCAATTTTAATAATTTTTTCGGTGTTTTCTTGATAAAAACTTGTACAAGGATAATAAAATACAAAGAAAATGATGGAAATATATATTGTGAACAAAAATTATAACAAAAACTGAAATCAAGGTCACGTCGTATCTTCGCAATCCGGTACATCCTCCGTATCAGCAAAATAATTGTTATCGTCACTATTATCACTATCACTCAAAATTTGCATTACGCCAAATTGTGAGCGCACCACAATGTCACTCCCACTATCACTTTCTTCACAACTTGAAAATCGATCATTTTCACTCGAATTATTTTCGTATTCCGACATTACGGGTTAAACATTTTCTTTTTCTGGATCCTTTTTATATTGTAATTACTAATAATATTATAATTTGAACTTTATGTAACACGTATAAAGATAAAAAATTAGAGATGCGTGTGAGCGACTTCCTCTACCGCGCGCTAAACAGCAACTGATTCACGAGCAATAGTAATAATGTATGTAAAAGCAAAACATTTAATTTTTAATAGTGGTCATAAATACTGTTTATTAGAATGAAAATACGCCTATTTAAATAACCTCACATTGACTCATTTAGGAAAGTTTATTTTAATTTTCTAATGCAATGTAAAACAAAATTTTTTGTCATGCCTCAAGTTCTAAAATAAAGCTTCGCCGTTATCATTTATTTTTCAGGTTATATTTTTAAAAACATATTGTATAATATAAAAGCCTTAATAAATAAAACAAAATATTCGTTTGCTTATTTTTTCAGATGGGATTTCTATGGTCTTGGAATCACATGGTGTCAAAAAAATGGAAATATTCGCAAACGCCCGCTACTGGAGATGAAAAGTTCCAAATTAAATTCCTAAAAGATTTTAAACACTTTTGCGCCAACCAAGAGCAAAGGCTGAGCCAGTTCTGGGAACAGTGTTGGGAGTTAAAAGATGGTGCTCTTCCGAGTTAATCATTCTTTTGTTATATAATGGCCGGAAAAATAATTAAAAAGTACTTACGCATCAAGTTTTTTGGAGTTCATACAGCTGTGCAGATAAAATTTATGTACATTTTGAAAAAAATATTACACACAAATGTTAGCTTTTTCAAATGTTGACATCAATGAAAAGATTAATTTTTACAAACGTTAAATTTCTATAATTCCATATTATTAGTATACAAACATCCTAAATTATCAACAGGTCTCCATTTAAAACATTTCTTTATGTAACAATAATTGGAGACTCATTTAAATACAAAATGTAATTTAATTATTAAAATTATTAATTTTGCTTTCTATTATAACGACTCAAATCATGACAGTACGACTTGCATAGATAAATTGTAGTAAGACATATATGTGCTATAAATTATATAAAGTTAGAGTATAATTATATAAAGTTATAGATATATGTTGTGCTATAAAATTTGCACACTATTATTGTGTAAATATTATTATCAATATTAATGAAGTGCCTATGTGCAGTTTGTTTTTGTTAGACTGATTATTGTTAAATTGTCAGTGTTAATATAGGTTAATACCAGTGGTGTACAGCTATACACTTGCTATATATGAAAAATATCTTAAATTCCTAGCCTACTATTATTATACTACCTATACGAAATATAAAAAATTTAAACACAATCATTTAAGATACTGAATTTAAACTTTTTTTAATTATGGTAATAGACAATATATACTTTGTTTTAAATTCCTAGTTTCAAATGTCTTTTTGCTAGTTACTAACATCGTGCAAGATGTCTTCCCCAATAAGACACATATGTGGCATAGATCCATACTCATTCTTTTTTTATTTTTTTTTAACCAGAACCAGAGTTTTATATTTTTAACTAGAACTTAAATGACTAAGCATAAATTAAAATTTTATTTCCAAACTTCAAAAAGGACAGAATAGCTATTTGGAAATGATGGTCAACTTATAATGTATGAAAATGTAACGTATAAAGCCGTTATTGCATTCCTGTAATATATTTCATTTCAGCAAGTTTAAAGTGGCCGTTTAAATTTCTCATTTATAAAAAAATTTATATCCTGATTCAGTTTCACGTCAATAGGAAAAAGAATGTTTGGCCAAGTACTGTACAAAGAATACAAGATGGCGACAAAATAATTGAACTTAATATGTTCCATCAATACTGTGGAAAATTTATTTTCATGAGAAAAACCAAAATCAAATTCAGTTCTGACATAATCAAGACTAAATGGGGAATAAAAATAGGAACGAAATGGTAAAAATTACTTATTTGTTTAGATTTAAAAATTGCTTTTATAGTGCTGAAGTGCTTTGGTGTGTCAAGATTTTGTATAATGGGATATTCTCCTGAATTGTTAACATTATGGCTTGATATTCCAAAAGTAATATTGAAATTTTTCTTTTTAAGTTTTATTACTTAATTTCTGCTCTAAGCATGGTGGAAGAATGAATAGCATATCAATCCATTAAACAAGTTGGCTTTATTATGATTATATTATAGACTATCTGCTAATACTTGTCAAATCCAAGTAAAACTTGCATTAGGCATATAAAAACATTCATGTGTATTTCCATTAAACTGTTTACAAATAACAATATTATTTTTTACCAGGCGTAAAAATATGAATTTTGAAAAAAAATTTCTAATAATGCTATTTTTCATAATTTTGAGTTCAGCAGTTTTGGAGGTTGGAGAGGAGAAACATATTTTTTGGGAACTTTTTCAACAATACTTCTGGAACTATCTAACATAAAAATTGGGAAAAATATTTTTGAAATCCATTTTTTCTTTATGTTGGTATGCCATACGATCATGAAATAAATAAAAAAATGTTTTCCATCATCTCTTTAGCAGTCTCTAAAATTTATATATAAATATTTTGAACCTTAATACGCTTTTGTCACGGCGCCTAATTTCAAGCTTCTACATCAAACGGCATGGCCGTTTTCAACAAAATCTCTGGAATTGATAATCTTACAAAAAATTGTGAAAAAAATGTGTTTACTCTTGAAATACCTTCAGATGCTTTATCACTATGCTAAATTCCAAGTTTCTACATCAAACTGTTTATAAGAAAAATGGCTGTGACAGATGGACATATGTATAGTCTTATTAGGGTTCCGTTTTGGAGGTATGGAGAAAGCCTAAATATGTATAGTTGGTAATATTAACTATTTATTAATTTTGGTACAGAAAGAATAATAGTTGTCTAGTTGTAAGATTTGTGTTATAAGTTGCATATGAAGCAATGTGTACAAGAAAATATTTTTATATAATTACTAAATTAAAGCTATTAAAAAGAAAATGAGTATATAATTTGTTTTTTTTCTTATTAAAATGTAAAAAACTTTATAGTTCTAGCTCAGGGGAACCCTAAAAGTAAAGCTATGTTTTCACTGTGACAACTTGCGCGATAGTTGCTTTTGTGGCAACGCTTATCACTGTCATCGTGTGTATACCTTGTGACAGCAATTGTCACTGACAGATTAAATGTGTCCGACTATCAAATTAGACTGGACAGTTGTTGCAACTGTCACGGTATAGCGCCCTATATCCTCGGTGTCTAAAACTGGAATTTATCATTTAATTTACTCTACACCACATCGGATATTTGTTTCATTTGTTATTCATGGCAAGGTAATTAATTCCTAAAAAGAATTCAAATTAACTTACTCGAACCACTTGAGTCAACCAGAAAAAACAACAGCTGTGTTGCCGTCATGTATTTTGCCGAGTCATCATGTATTTTGCCGAACTTCCACACTATATAACTTCAGTGCATGAGTCTATAAAACTTTACTAGAAATATTGCTGTCAAATTTTCACCCATTTCCCGCTAAGCGATTGAGACGAAATTATGCACATATATGTAGTTTCATTCACAATACAACATTGTGGTCACATGAGTTGATTTGTCGTCGGAGGCAGAAGTTGGTCAATGAGACTCCTAAATTAATTTTAGCAGATGTTTGGACTCACTTAATTCGTCTTGAAAAGAATGTTAGTTCTGGTTAGATAGTGATGATTCCCCATCACATCCAAGTCAAAAAAGCGATTCGAGAGCTGTGGCACAATTGTGATTACTCATGATATATTGAGTGCTACATATCTGTATGCAGGCACATCACGTTGTATGAGAACCTTTACTTTCGACAAGGACCTCTGCGAGCGATAGCCGTTTAGTCTTGAATTTTACGTCTAAAAAGTAAAATTGTAAATAAATAAGAAAACAAAAAATTAAAGAAACCATTTTATTTTCATGACACCCTGCACTTACGGTAACAACCTTTTAACCATTTTATACTATGCTTTAGCATACTATGAGCTGTGAAAGTCAAAGATGTAAGTAGTATAATTATATCAATTTATCCAAAGAACAAAAAAAAAACTGGGCAGTCGAGGGACCCCATCAGGAACGAAGTTCCTTGCATTATTTTTTCAAATCTAAATGTGATTTAATATGTAGATTTCTATTGACTATATTAGTGCATTTTTGTCACGCCAAAAAATGCAGCCCTCTTTTATTCAACTCTCTCTCTAATATGTATATTTTGTTATTTTTTATAATTTTTTCAAAGCAAAAGTGTAAATTTTACAAGATTTAAATCAATAAATTTCATTGAATATTTTAGCAAAAATAACCATTTGATAAAAAAAATTAAATATAAAATAGTGAATTATGAATTACATATAAAAACAATTTTAAATAAGAAAAAAAATAACAAAATACTTAAAATTAATAAAATTGCAATAAATTGCCAGCATATTCATTTATTTTCTTTGTTAATTACACTTTATTTAGATTGTTTGATGAACCAAAAAAATAAATTTTTAGAATAATAAAATTTCATATTAAAATTAATTTTAAATTTTATTCAGTTAAAAATTAAAATATTAAAATTTAAATATTTTATAATAATTAAATTTAAATATTTTTATTTTAATTATTTTAAAATTGAATTAAATTTAAAACTAATTTTAACATTAAATTGTATTATTCTCGCAATAAATTTTTTTTATTAAGTCAATCAAATTAAATTCAAAGTTAATTTTAAGTTTAACTTTAGAATTTGAACGTTAAATTTTATTATCCTAAAAATTTAATGTTTTCTTGTTTTATTATTTTTAATTTTAAAAAATTCATTATTTATATTTTTTAAGGTTAGTTATTTTATTTTTTTAATAGATTAATCAAATTTCAAATTACTTTTAGAATTAAATTTAGTTATATTAAAATATTAAAACTTATTTATTTTTATTTAATTATTTTATTTTAAATATTTCAAAAATTTAAATGAATATGCCGAAAAATTTTTTGTAATTTATAAATTTTTAATATTTAGTAAATGATATAGCAATAATTTATAATGCAAATGAATATATAGCGAATTGGAAACGGTATGGCAGATGATTGGCTTACAATAGAAAAAAAAAGCAAGTTTAAAGGACAATCCGCAAAATGGGCTAAAAATTGTAGTCTAGATTTTTACATGTGTTTAGGATTGAGGTTATACAGCTGACCGCTCACAATGCTTGCTGCTCGAATATCGATACTCGCGTACACACACACATACAACCGTATATAATAGAAAGAGAACGAGAGAGAAAGGTCGCTTGGAGGGGGCATAACGCTTTTTCCTTACGTGACGATTTCTGCCAGTTCGCTCTACGGTAAGCCGCGTAAAAGAATTTCATTCCAATAAATAATTATCTTCATTTCATATTATGATTATTGTGATTTAGTGCATTAAACAAAATTGTTTTTAAGAGGCAGATAGATGCCAGAAAAAATATGAGAGTAGGTAGGCGTGGCTAGAGCAATGGGGAGAGGAGTGTGTTGCTGTTGTCTGGCGTGTGAAACTATTACATTACAGCGTACAGAGTATAGTCTATTTTGAAAAGTTACATAGGACTATAAATCTGCAATTAGCGAGTGTGTATGATGCAACGTTTCTGTAAATAGGTTTCGAAAAGGATATTTCAAACAAAATTACCACAGTGTAAACCATTTTAAAAACAATCCTACTTATATAAAATATGCCTTTTTTATATATAAAAAAGGCATATTTTAAAAACTTGAATTGTAGGCCTTGTTAGGAACCTTGTTTTCTAGCGAGACACACAACTAAGAATATTACGTAAACTTGAGGTTTATAATTGTTATCCGCCAAATAATAATTTAGAAATTTTAGTTTAAATTCAAATTTTTAGCACTATAATTTAGCCAACATTAGGTAATGGGCCTCCTTAGGCTTATTAAAATGGAAAATTGCAAACAAATAAAAAAATCTCATAAAACGAAAATAAAGTTATTTTCTTTTTCAAGGCTAACAAATCTGTAGCAGAAAAACTAAGAAACTAATTCGAATCAGTCATTCATTTTTAATCACAATTTCCCGTGAGACTTATTCGGAGTATTAGAAAAGCACTTAAACAAACTCTGGTAATAAAGAAATTAAATTGCCTCTTTCGGCTTAAAACAAGAATCAACGTCTAAAAACCAACACTCATCTTGCGTCATAAAAACCAGATTTTAAAAAGTTTGGACATATGAAATCTCTGTCTCCTCACATTCTCCACGATTATACGCTTCGCAATCTATTTGTTCTGTCTAGCAACCTTGGCAGTACTATACCTCACTCCTTGCTTTATTTTTGATATTCTCGCTGATTGTCTTTCCTTTGAATAGGTTTCATCTTTTATAGCTTCTTTTTAGTCTTATTCGTCTTATATTTATTGCCAGCTTCTTCCTTTTTTATTTCTTTAATCTTTTTAGTATTATCTTAAAAAACATCAAACAAAACTTTAGTATTCCATTAGCCATTGTAATATAAAGCTTTGTGTTTACTTAGAATTAACAATTGAAAAATTTTGAGTCCAAATTAGTCCTTGAACAGGTTTTTTTATATAACTGTAAAAATACCTTTTGTGTTGTTCCAGAATTTTTCTCCAATTTTGATAAAGGAAATTTATCTTCAGAATTGAATAGGGGGAGTGGGAGGGGGAGGGGAACGGGAAGGGGAAGGGGAATTATAAAAACTTTTCTAATTATTTTAGTTTTTATAAAAATTTGAAATTTAAATTTAACTTAAAAATTTAAATTTAAAATTTTTGAAGGTTTCACTTCTGCCACGTGTGAATCGCACACATTATTTTTTTTATGTATTAGTAATACTCATAACTTGTTTGAAACACTTCATCTCACTTATCTGAATTTTTCTTAAATATGAAATATATTGTCTAAATTACATGTGCATATATGGAGGGAGTACACACTGATAAAAAATTATATATTTTATCACAAATACCAAATAAACCCATGTTAAATTACTAACGTGAAAGTAAGAAAAAGGTTTACAATACCTAAACTGTCAAATTAGTTGGTTTACAAGTATTTCCTCTTGAAATTGAATGGGGTATAGGTGTTGTCTGGTTATCACAAGACCCTCGATTTTGCGGGTTTGAGGAGTCACTGTTGAAACAAATTTGGGCCCGTAAATTTGGGCCCAAACTCGAAGACTCTAGCTGTAACATTGATTTAGATCCAGGTGTCATTATCCCAGTCATTATCAGACCGTCCGTGCGAGAACTGTGCATTAAAATGGAACATTTGAATTCAAACTCGATGTTTCTACCTCTAATAGTGGCCAAGATCCAGATATTATTATCCTGGTTATTGTCAGACTCTTTACTTCGCGCATGAAAGGACTGTGTCGGTACGGTGTGATCGGTACCCAAATTCAAATCAATTCTTAGTTACTTTCAGTCACATAAATCAAATGATATTAATGGTTTATGTACAGCGTCGCATTAGCGCCACTTACATTAACAGACAACGGTTACAGTGAAATTCAAAAACATGAATTTGCTCGCCTCGATTTGAATCGCCAAGAAAAAATGCCACCACTGCAGAGAAATTAAGTTTCTTGTCTATCTACCCTATCTAGCTCTCGCGTGATAAAAACAGATTGCCTTTTGATGGGCATCGAGTTTACTACCGAAAGTTACCGACCGGAACTTTAATTTAACGAGAATTTGTCTCGTATTCTGTAGAATTAAATAAAATATTTCGTACCACCTGCTTGAATTTTGCGTCTCACGATACGAATAAAGAAGAAGGAAGAAGAAGTCCATTTATTGATGGTGTTACTCCGTCCAAAAACATTTATGAACAACTCGTCCCAGCATATGATGAAAGCTACCAATTAGCCGTGGTTGCATTCTAACATCAAAAAAAGAGGAAATGTTGAACAACATCTAAGGCGAAAAAATATGCAAGAGATTTCTAATCTCTGAAAAGAATCATTGATATAATAATATTTATACCTAAACAAGGTATCACTTATTGAATGATATTTGAAGCTTTGTACTCATTGATGGATACCGCCGACAACCAGAACAAGAATCATGGAACCTTTCTAAATATAGTTGTCCTATGATCCAATTCTTAAAACCCACATGTCCGATGCAATTATTGACAGTAAAAAGAGAAAAGAGTCGGTAAAAGGTAAGTCTAGAGGCAGCCTTGTTACCTTTTCGTCGAAAACCATTGTAAATAAATTAATAAGTATATGTGCACGTCAAGTTAAAAGAGAGATCGTCAAAGAAATCCAAGCAGCGAAATCTTTTAGCCTCAATGTGAATTACTGCCAGGATGTTGGCGTTGCCAGTGCTGTACGCTATATTACGAATGGAATCCCATAAGAACGGGCGATCAGCTGGTTCCCGTGCAAAAATCGACAGCAGACGATTACCGAGCTCATGTAACCCATGAATTAGCTCACTTAGGCTTAAATATGTAAGATCTTATTAGCGTATCTTTTGATGGCGCAGGAAATATGGCAAGCAGGTATATTGGTCTTCAAGCGAAACTAAAGTAAGAAGTATTAAAATTAATTTTCTCGTATTGTCATGCTGTACTGAAACAAAGTTTGGGCTCTTGGAATCTACCAGTGTCTCTACCGGAATCTACCATTCAAATGTACATCTTTATAGGTGGACAAAATTTCGGAAATAACAGCTGGCTAAAGACAGAGCCTTGACCGTTATTATGGAGAAAATTCAATACGTAGTGTTGATAAAAACTTTAAGTGCCATATCTTCAAGCATGGAGTTAGAGCCAAAGGTTTCGTTCCAAGTGAAGGCATTTATGGTTTCCTTTTTGAATTCGAAACCTGACAACCTTCGCATTCAAATAAATGTTTAACCTATTAACCCCGGTATGCCAATATCTCCAACTCCTACATTAGGCTATCTAAAGCTCGGGGTCTTATCAAAAGTTTGGAGATAAATTTGCGAAAACAATTAGATAATTTTGACGACAAGCCAAAAATATTGATATCGACGTACAGACCACGCTACTGTTCCGAATAAGATCTAAAGAACCGAAAAAAGATGATAAGTGATGCCAAGACGAAATGGCATGACTGCCTACGGACCTAAATAAATTTATTCTATTTCCGTTTACAAATTTATTATTAACACAACTTTAGTTAAAATAGATACAAAATTCAATTGAAGGATCCTGCTTGTGCTCAGATTCTTAGAGTGAGGAAGAAGATGACGAACGTAACGAACATGTCTTAGACCAAATTGCAAACGACGCCATTTGTTTTTCCGAAGCGGTTCGGACGCCTGCCAAAATTGCATACCATGTGCATGTAAACTTTTGTCAATATATAACATGCATATCAGTACGTACTCCAACTTATATGTTGCTTATTGTGTAATCCTCACTATTCCTTTTACGCAAGTATGAAACGCATTAAGACGAGACTTCAGTCTTTACTTGGACGAGACCTGTTGAATTCGTTGGTTAACTTAAACACAGAATCGGATCTAATCAAGCATAACGAGAACAGCAGCTTTTACAATCGAGTTATTGACAGCTTAGCCGATAAAAAAAAGCTTTCCCTTTAAAAAAAAATGTTGACTGACTAGCTTCAGATTTGTTACATTATAAGTATTTAGAACTATATTTATCTAATAATATATATCACTCAAAATTAATAATACGTATATTTAACGAAATATATATGTACGTCAATTTAAAAAAGAGATCTATCTGATAGTATCCATCTTATCTGATAGTATCCCATCTACCCTTTTCCCAGGCTTGTGGAGAGCCATCCGGGTCCTCCTGGTCCAGTTCGACCTTGGTGTCGATCACGTTTATGTGGAGTTCTGTTACTATCAATATAGTTCCGTTACACAGTTTAGGTGGGTTAAGGTTACGTAATAACATGACAGATGCACCAACCTTCAGAAGTTTATGAGAAAGAAAACCAGGTGGATTGACGCTATTAATGAACTCCAAAGGATAATGAACTGCTTCATCTGTTTGAAAAACTGAGTCAACAGACGGCTATTCCATTTCATATCCTTAAAATGACTTAGGTAAGATGTAATTTATGGCAGCGACACTGTTGTTTTTGGGAGTCAATATGGCGCGTTCACACAGCTAATCCATTGACTTTGTGTTTATATTAGAAACGTTAGGATATATTCCGTCTATAAACCATGTTAAAGTTGCTAGCCAGGATGAAATAAACATTTTTCTTTCTGACTTTGAATAATCTCCGTTTCCAATGTTGAGTAGAAGTTCACAAAACTCACCAGCAGAGGTATCGCCTTTTAATTGGAGACTCATATTTATGTTTAGATTTAGTTTTTTGATGTTTGGCCATAGATGTGATGATTTTATACATGCTTTAATCTCGTCCGCTCGGGTTCCTCTATGTATAACAGGAAGAGTTTGTCGAAAGTCCCCAGCCATCGGTACAATAACTCTACCCATCAGTCCATTATTACTTATGATGTCTTTAAGGGTTCTACAAAGTGATTCAATAACGTCCTCGTGTGCCATTTGGTTCGAGTCTCACTTCATCAGCTTTGCATACAGATCGCAACGTAGCATGGTTGATACTGTTTACATTCTTAAAATTAGGGAAACATGTTGGACCTCTAACCACATGTAGTAGTAACCGTAGATGACATCACTTAGAATTGTTTGGGTGAATGGTGTAAACTCTTTCTATAACGTGGTCTTTTTTAGCTCTTGGCCAACCATCCACATCCATCCCTCGTTTTCTTTGCGTAAAGGTTTTGTTATTCCACACATAGTAAGGAACTTCAAAGTACAATATAATTTTGCAAAGTACAATATAAATTTACCGCAGTTGTTTCCTTTCAAGCTAGGCGAATTCGGGTTTAAACTGCCACAGAATCCATGGATCATATTAGTCTTAACTATATCGTGAAGAGATTGATCTTGAACAGGGCTAGGTATTTCAGCACAAATAATTTGGTCAATCCACTGCCACTCTACAGAGTACATAAACATTGTACTGGTCCGAACAAATTTCCCTTTGGCAATAGGTCCAGCATTTCTTTACCTTAAGATGGAATACTCTAGCTATAGTATCGTGACGATCGTGAGAATTTTGACCGGGGAACAATGTATCTGTAATACCCTTCTGTCTATGGTAGCTAAATAAATTAGGGCAGCCATAGTGGCAGACATATGTTAAAGAGTCTTAAGTACGTTTACGCATGTAACGTGGGCTGTACTACCATCTGGTCAAGATGATAGCAGTACTACCATCTGGTCAAGCTGAGTAGCATCGGCATCCAATCTTCCAACGGCTTTTCTGAGACGTATGTAGTTGTCTACTGTTAGCTGCGTCTGGTCATTCATTATGTAGTTTAGTCTTTCAGATCAATTTTAGCGTATCTCAGGGTTCTAATTGAGGAAAGTCTATAGAGTATCCATCTTCACCACGAAAAAATGTAACCACAATAATGAATATTGTAGAGCATCATATGATGAATGGATTTCGCTGATATGCTGTAGTCTATTATCATGGTTCTGGAGGATTATGTTTCGTTGCTGGAATAGAAATGCACGAATCACGACTTGAAACTGCTCGCACATCGAAGACATCATATAACATATATTGTAAATATTACACTAATGTTTGCACGACACCGGCAAAGTTGCTGCAACTCAGACATACTACTTCTTCGCTCTCGGCCCCAAAATGTACTTGAAGAAATTGTGCTCCCCGTTGGGATGCAGGTAACAGACTTTCTTCTGAATGAAAAACTTGCCCTTAAACCTTAAAAGTCGGCATAAAGCCGTCTTCTTTCATTTTTTGCCATTTGGAAACAGCCATTAAATTTTCAAATACCTTTCATGAAATGGTACTGCTCTGGGTATATGTTGGGTCTGGGAATGTAAAAGGCTCAGGTAATGGTTCGAAGGATGGAAGCTGCATCTTTCCAGCACTGCAACATATTCTGGGGATCTCTTCCTTCCATTTAATAGCTTTACAATACTTGTATTCATAGCTCATAGTACCTAAAGCCAAACCACTATCGACCTCATAATCTATTTCTGGATTGTACGTCATGCCTGAGTAAGGTTTTACTTTCCATAGAGTACGTGCTGTAGCTTTTCTTCTAGAATTGTTTAGGTCATATCTTACTGCCCTTTGTATTTGGGAGTTTTTTTGCTGGTAACTAATTCCTGCTGTCGTGTCATTTCTGTTTTTTTTGCAGGTACTTGATTGTTGTTTCTCCATGCACTTCTGTCTTATTTTGTGTATATTTCCTTAACGCATCTTTAAGTCGTTTTCTTCTTTTAACATAGGTACATTGAGAACAACGTTTTATAGCAGAATAACGCTTTATCGAAGAACTGGGGGAAGGGAAGTTAGGCGATGTTTGTAAATTATGTAAAGCAACGCCAAACCGAGTAGGAAATAGTATCTCTAAGTGGAATGAAGCGCATTTAGGTCAGATAAAAGGTGGTGTATTAGAGGCTTGAACGGTTATGCGTAAAACGTAGCCTCTTTGCTTGAGATAAACTTCAAAAACAAACTCAAACACTTGTCCAGCTGCCACCAACTCGCAATAGCCATGATAGATATGAGATCAGGACATATCAGCAAAGTAGGCATCTGCGCTGCTATTATCAGTACCATCACTGTTATGGGACATAACTGAAAACTATTCCCAATTATGTACGACGTGATCCACAATTTATTCACGAATCTCCCTAATTACTGATTGCCGTATATGACAAAGGAAGCACCCGGAAAGAGAGAAGCCCCGTCTCCTATAATATTGACGACGGCGTGAGACAACCTCTACCATTTAGTGTTCAAAATGTCCAAAAATATCTGTTGAAAAATAAACCAAAGATGAAAATTTTGAAAGAAGGATTAAGTTAAATTAAGTCCACTCGCAATGACGTATGTCCTCATATGTGTGCTCGTTCGGGCAGTCGACGTTATATCGTGAAGATTCGTTAATGTTGGACTCGGCGGATATTGTCACGCGTAATTGTGCAGCACACCGTGCCGCAAATAGCGCACAGGGTCGTACCTAAAACACAGATTTTATTTATTTTTAAGGTAAAAATTCACTCAATTCCTCAGCATATTTAAACAATTAATGATTTGCAAATGCTTGTATCTTATTAGGATAAAAAATAAATCCAAAATATCGTTGCGAATCAGGAATGTATTAACAATAAGATAAAATTTTAAACTCGAAATGCTTAAAGAATTACAATATATATTTCGCAGTAAATGATGAGAAAATAGTAAACTGAAAAAATCAGTGTCATATGTTAGATAACTTTGTAATGTAGTACCTGGCAATTTTCTGTCTGAAATGCTATCGCATTTGTAGGCACTACATTTAACCACTTTTAAGGATAATTTTTGAATAAATAATTTGCGTAAATGTTGAAATTAAAAATAAAACATGAAATTCCAAGAAGCTGACAGCGTGTCAATGTGGCGTTCTGTCCACTTGTAAAATTAAGGCGTGGTGACAGTTACGTGTTAAGAAAACATATGAAACAAATGCGATCGGGCTCGAACTATTACAAATTACTTTGTAATAATTTCATTATTTATGTCGAACAACATTAGTACCAAGTTCCACTTTAAATGTATATATATATATATATATATATATATATATATATATATATATATATATATATATATATATATAATCTATTATTCGTGTTATTTATTTCAGAAAAAAGCGATAATTAGTACGTCAAATTTAATTTAGGTATAACGACCTCTTAGTAACATGGAAACATAGAGTATGTATTACAATATTCGATATATAAAAACTAAGTTAAGTATCTAGCGTTGTTCAAGAGATGTAAAGTAATATAAGCGATACAAAAAAAATACATAACAATTTAATAAACCAATGACCTAAAGTAATCATAAGCCAGTAAATAATATATAGATATTCTTAGACATAGTTTCGATTCACCGTACACATGGGGTATCGGACAACTGTAGTTTTTTTATTTCACCAATAATCTTATTTTTGTTTGAAAACTTCTCTAGTGGTACTCGGATGCTATTAACATACTTTCTTTCACCATTTCTGCGTAGGTAAAACGTTTCATTTTTACTGATGCGGAAATGGTGAAAAAATGTATGTTACTGCTTCTTCTTGTGCGATCGTTACAGCCATAATAGTTTCTCAACTTGTCGGCTCTCAAAGGTGATCCAACAGAGAAATGTTCACTGAATTTTGTGTTTGGGTTGTAAAAAACGCATAATATTATACTTTTTCGTAACAACGCTTTCTCTACATATAAAACAAAATAAACCACTGTTTCCTTCGTTAAAAAAAATCTAATTCCCAATCTTGTTGAAAATGTTGATTTTCATCAGTTAAGTTGCGTTTATATTTTGATATAATTTTCACCATATTAATATGATTTTTTACCTTTAAATTAAAAATGTAATTAATTACGCACGTAAGTTCCGTACAAAGCAAAGGAAGCAAATGTAATAAAATGGCGTCTCAACGACGCCCGCGCGATCACAGAAAAACATCACGTGAGTTGCTTTGCGTTCCGAATCGCGATAACACCGCTCATGGTGCAGCGACCACAGAATAGACACGGTACAGAACGGACACGACCCATACAAAGAGTCGCACTTTTTCATACATGGTGAAATGCTGTCAAAATATTTCCCCTTTCCCCTCGTCTCACTCTTCCTGACGAAAGATTTGTGTAATTATTATTAATGCCCATAGATGGCATAATCTATTACTCTCTGTTGCTCACAGATGGCGTTATCAAAGAAAGTAATTCATAAATTTATTAAAATTATAAAAATATTTCACAAAAGACAAATATGAAAATAATATTACTATACAATTTAATATATTTTAAATATCATTACTATGAAAATACAATTCAAGAAAATTTAAATAAAATCGAAAATACAATTGCAAAATGCATCAGGCGTCTCCAGGTAGCACTCTCGAATCAACTAGGTGGTAATTGCATAAATGAAAGTGGGCAACTCATCAACATCTGAAAACAAGCAAAAACATACACAAAGCAGACATGATTATAGCGATGTATGTCTTCCTTTCATTATAATAAAAGTCGTATTCATGACGTGTTATTTCAAAATTATACATTTGTAATTGATGTTTATTTGACATATTCAGTTGTGTAAGCAAAAAATGAGTGCATAAGGATATTATGGTATTATCACATAAATAACCTTAGACATTCTCCTACAAAAGCCGCTAAATACTGGCTCGGTGTAGCATTACTGTATAATAATTTCCTAGGCTGGAAAGTTTTAAAGTTTTCATTAATAAAGTGTCTTCAGCAGATTCTATGTTTACGTCTAAGGAGGTCATTCCAATTAACTTTCCAATTCTCCCTGCCGCACAATTGCAGCCAAGCTTTTGCCCTGCAAAAAAACAAACCATTAAGTTAGGTATAATAAGTTCAATCAATCCGCCTTTTTCTTTCTTTCAGTTGGAAGAAAACTTACAACAAACAACATTTAATTAAATATAAATTACGCTCACAACTTATTTAGAAAAAATTCAGTTTGGAAAACCAATTTTTCTCAACGAATTTTCTGACAAGAAAAAAATTCGTCACGAAACTGTAATTTGTAATTTTTAAAAATATTTTTAAAATCCATTTTTTAATTATATCGTAATCGGCGTCTATAACTAACTAAAACATTTCTTTTAAACAAAACAGTAAAAATTCGTTTTAGCGACAACTTTGCAACTCTTCGAATTAAATTTTAACAACAACTGTAACGTTGCGAGTCACCAATTGCTTTGCGCCGTTAGTGTATAAAATTTATATTAATTTTTGAAATGTTATATAATATACAATAATGGATAACACTTACCGGTTTTCGATACGAGGGCAGGGAAAAAAATTACAATTTTGTCCTTTGTCCTATGTAGGAATTACACCCCAGTACAATACACGCCATTACAAAATAAAAAAAAGATCTTAATATATAATAAAACAAAATAACAAAGCTCTGAACATATAACAAAACAATAGCTACAACACCCTTTTTACTTAATTAATATGCTAAACTTATAATATTAAATATGTGTAATGTTTTTGCGCCGTAAAGTACTGTCAGTCGTTTCAAACAGACTCAGTGTTGAGTAGTTTCTGTCTGTGTTTTCTAGTGTTCGTAGCACAGTTCGTAGCGTCTCTTGCATGGTGACACATAGCCGTCGCTAGATGTCGCTGTACACATTTAAAATTTGCCATCTTCCAGAGATGCTATCACCAAATCGAGGATCTGCTTGACCACCCCCTAGCAGCGATGAAATCCGTTTGTTCGCGTGCTCGCGCACTTATGAACTTTTTGCTACTGTATCTGATGCTCGATAGCAAGTGTTTTTGTATGGAATTACAGTACTGTTTTTAATATTTAGATGGCGCTGAAACAATTTTCCATGCAAAACAGCTTGATATAGAGCATACGATACTAAAGGAAAAGTTCCCTAGTTCGTGAAGCCTCAGTGGCCCAGTTACAATTTAGAATTTGGATATACGGTCCTATTAAAAAAAGTATGAGTACCGCTGTCTTAGAATATTACTGTGTAATATGTGTAATAGTGGCGCCATGTCTTGCCAACATCGATTGAATACTTTTAAACCGACCTTCGTAATAGGTTCGTAATAGTTACGTAGCAATGAGCGTTAATGCTTATTTATAGTAGTTTTAATTCTGCTAACTAGAGATGGGGCCGACTCGGAAATTCGTCAAACCGAGTTAATTGAATTGAAAATTCGTGTAAACCAAGTTGCGAACCGAGTAGATCAATTCGATTTAACAAACAACATCCATTGAATAGTATCGTGAATCGATTTCGACTATTTAAGAACTTGTTGATGTGAAGTTATTTAATCGGTTTGTTGAAGAATAAAAGCGATTGAATAACAAAATAATAAAAATCTGTCAGAATCATCAACCTCCGCTAGGTTGGAAAACTCATCTGAACCATGTGGCTTATATAAATAAGCAGCCGGGTAAACTGGATGCTTCTTTCTTATGTGCGTCATTATCGTGCTCTTATTTCCGGAATATTTATAAGATAAAGGACACTTCCAACACACAAATTTTCCGTCTGATGGCTTTTCAAAAATCTTCCAAACTGTAAACTTCTTTCTCGAGATCGACAATATTGCAATGTAATTTAAAATATATAAATTAAATAAATAAAAGACTTAAATAAAACTTTTCTAAAAAGAACATAACCTAGGCAAACCAACGAAATAATTTATTAAAACCTACGAGTAAGTGATGTACTCGTAGATTAAAACAATAAAACATGTCTGAACGAGTTATTAAATTATACATGGGAACCGAATACGTTCGGTTTGATTTGAACACGTGGGCGATGTTGATACATGGACCGAGCATTCATGATCGAACGAGCCAGGCCAACTCGGTTTGTTGTAGACGTAAATCGGTTTAACTTCAATTCGGATTGAATCGGTTTGCGAATTTGAGTCGTACATCTCTACTGCTAAGGTAAGTAGTGATTAGCATTAGCATGCTAATGCTAAACTGACAGGTTATTTCTGTGAGAGATGCTATTTGCGAAATTTATTTTTATTACATGTTAGCATAGTTTATAACATTAGGAAGTGTATAGAACAGTTGCAGTGTTTAGAACGTTAGCATAGCTTGCTAAATATTTTTACAATTTGTATTACATGTAATTTAGACAATGAGTGACATGTCGACAGTTATTTGTGCGTGCAGTAGCGCCTACAAATCAAATGTAGGTCAGGGGGTGGTCAAGCAGGTTCTCGATTTGGTGACAGCATCTCTTAAGGACGATGGTAGCAAATTTTAAATGTGTACAGCGACATCTAGCGACAGCTATGTGTCACCATGCAAGAGACGCTACGCACACTCTAGAAAACACAGACAGAAACTACTCAACCATAGATAATATACTAAACTACCAACACCGAGTCTGTTTGAAACGACTGACAGTACTTTACGGCGCAAAAACATATTACACATACTCGTATTTAATATTATAAATTTAGCATATTAATTAAGTAAAAAGGGTGTTATAGCTATTGTTTTGTTATATGTTCAGATCTTTGTTATTTTGTTTTATTATATATTAAGATCTTCGTTTTATTTTGTAATGGCGTGTATTGTACTGGGTTGTAATTCCTACATAGGACAAAGGACAAAATTGTCATTTTTTTCCCTGCCTCGTAACGAAAGCCGGTAAGTGTTATTCCTTATTGCTTATTATATAACATTTCAAAAATTAATATAAAATTTATACACTAACGGCGCAAAGCAATTGGTGACTTGCGACATTACAGTTGTTTATTGTTAAATTTTAATTCGAAGAGTAGCAAAGCTCTGGTTAAAACGAATTTTTACTGTTTTGTTTAAAAGAAAAGTTGCACTAAAAGATGTTTTAGTCAGTTATAGGCGCCGATTACGAAATAATTAAAAAAAATGAATTTTAAAAATATTTCCACACAAATTACAGTTCGTGGCGAAGTTTTTTCTTGTCAGAAAACTCCGTGAAATTACTTCAGACTGTTGTTGGGTGTATTCGCTGGTAGTAAATTGGTTTTCCAAATTGAATTTTTTACTAAATAATGTTGTGAGCATCATTTATATTTAATCAAACGTTGTTTGTTGTAAGTTTTCTCCAATTGAAAGAAAGAAAAAGGCGGATTGATTGAAATTGTTATACCTAACTTAATGTTTTGTTTTTTTGCAGGGCAAAAGCTTGGCTGAAATTGTGTGGTAGGGAGAATTGGACAGTTAATTGGAATGACCTCCTCAGACATAAACATAGCATCTGCGGAAGACACTTTATTGATGAAAACTTTCAAGCCTAGGAAATTATTATACAGTAATGCTACACCGAGCCAGTATTTAGCGGCTTCTGTAGGAGATTGTCTAAGGGTATTTATGTGATAATACCATAATATAAACTCATTTTTTGCTTGCACAACTGAATATGTCATATAAACATCAATTACAAATGTATAATTTTGAAATAACACATGTCATGAATACGACTTTTATTATAATTAAAGGAAGACATATATCGCTATAATGATGTCTGCTTTGTTTTTGTTTTCAGATCTTGTTGAGTTGCCCACTTTCATTTATGCAATTACCACCTAGTTGATTCGAGAGTGCTACCTGAAGACGCCTGATGCTATTAATAATTGTATTTTCGATTTTATTTAAATTTTCTTGGGTTGTATTTTCATAGTAATGATATTTAAAATATATTAAATTGTAAAGTAATATTATTTTCATATTTGTCTTGTGAAATATTTTTATAATTTTAATAAATTTATGAATTAAAATTATTTTCTTTGATAACGTCATCTGTAAGCAACAGAGAGTCAGAGATTATGCCATCTATGGGCATTATAATAATTACACAAATCTTTGGTCAGGAAGGGTGAGGCGAGGAGAAAGGGGAGTTACTTTGACAGCGTTTCGGTAAGTATCAAAAAGTGCGACTCTTTTTTTTATATGGGCTAATATGGATTGTGTCTATTCTGTACCGTACCTATTCTGTGATGTAGGTCAAAATATGTGATGTGTTATATTTAACAGTTAAAACCGCCAAAACAAAGGGTATGAAAACTATGGCAGTTTTATTTTCTTAAAAATATTTTTCATTGGCATCAATGGAAAAAGGGTAAACCTGAGAGTGGCGACAAAAATCACGCAGCTGCCCTAACTATCAACCTTACCTATCTTTGATGCACTTAGTTAGGTATAAAAACAATATTTGGATATTTAAAAATATCTTAATAACTGAAAATATTTAACGTGATTCTGATGACCGACAAGTTCAAAAGTCCTAGTTGCTTGTGTGGTGCTAGAATGAGAGCGTGCCGAGTGGCGTGCGTTAATAAATGAACAAACCTCGCTCCCTTATTTCAGAAATTAATAACTCTTTCAAATATTGTAAGGAGTTTTTTTTGTTTATTATTTGTACTTGTATTTTTGAATATTTTAAAAATATTTCAATGGGTTTTAAAATATCTTATTTAAATTCCTTATTTAAATTCCTTGCAATGGTTTTGTCTTGGCGTATTTAATAGCTGATCGAAAATATATTACACACTTACATTAATCACTTTACTTCCACATTTAAATGTTTATTTAATAATTTCGTCACATCTTCAAGTATCTGTTATGTACTTTTTACACATTAACACTGTATCTAATTATTATTTAATAATATGAGTTACTCAACCCTTTTTCACGTTTAATGGATTCTTCAGTCTGAAATTATATATCCAGCTTTGGAGAAAATCCTTTCACAGGGCACTGATGTAACAATGATGTAGCACTTTTTTACAAATATTTCAGATAAATTCAGGTAAATAAACTTATGTTGTTTCCACCATTTCGTTGGATAAGCACACGTCTACTTCTTGTTTCGTTTTAGTAAAAGTGCACATGGAGGCAGTTGTAGACCATAATTCCGCTTCCTGAAAAAATATTTTATTAAAACTATTTCACATGGAAAACCAATAGACATTAGTGGGTGATTTAGACTGGACACCTACGTTTTTCTATCGCCAATTTTACTTTTTATAAAATCTTTGACCATATTTTCTATATATTAGGTATGTGATATGTCCGCAGCCAAAGAACTCCACAAATTATATGTTTTAAATCTCAGGTCAATGTTTTATTATACTCAATACGGTTAAAACACATTATGATTTCAGATTCTAATTGTATGATGAAATCATAGTGTCAAAATATCGTTCTTTTTTTTAAATCTAAACAAAGCCCTCATAAACTGCATATATAGATAACAGCCATGCTTGCTGTTACATATTCATTAGCACACATTTTTGTGGTAATTTCTTCGAATGATTGTAATGTTGCACAAAACTGTTTAATAGCAGTCTATTTCTCCAACGTTATAATTGCTAAACATACCTCCAAATTTGGCATCATCGCCCAAAATAGCTCATAATGATATTTCGATATATAAAATGTTTAATTCCACCTAGTCAGCACTGTTGTTATCAGGTGCCTTGGCAGTGATGAACCTTGCACCTGCGACTGATATTTTAAGTGTTTCTTTGGCTATGTAACTTTTTTATAATGAGCAATAGTTTTAGATACTTCTTTGATAATATTATGAGTAATTTCAATGAACCACTAAATTGATTCTTTATGCATAATAGCTATAAATTTTCCACCAGTTGTATATTTGTATATCTGACTGATATACCAAAAGTTACTTTATATATTGAATCCTAATCACCCACTATTTTTCTAAGTTCTCTATTATATTTATGTAAGCTTTCATAGTTTTGGATGTCCAATAGTCTGTTGTCTGTATAGTATGTTTCAATGATAAAAAGAAATTTATGGTTACTAGATAATGCCACTGTATCTGTGATTATTGCTGCTTCAGAGTTCTGAATATTGATAAATAACGACGCCTGCTCGGAATGCCTCTTACTTTGCTCCATCTGTTGCACTTAATTAAAAAGGTTTGGTTGTATGTTCTGATACGTGCTTACATTTTAACCTGTAAGCAGTCCGGAACAGAAAAATATGGACACACAGACAGAATAGAGACAAATATCAACAAATATAATTAATACAATTCTATGAGAACTACGCGTAGGTACTTCCGAAATTTATCAATAGACTCTTAAAAATAATTTATACTAGACAAAATAAAAAAACAATAATTAAAGTTGCAAGTAATTATCTACGCATAGCTATTAACACACTATATCTTTTAATGTAAATCATTAATATAATCACACGTATAAATCATCACGATTCATAAACAATGTCAATCAAATTTCATTTCGATAAATAGTGAAATATATGTACTGATTTTCCGTGGTTGACATAACATTCAATTTAAGTTTCTTTAAATCAATATAAGACTAGCGTCACCCGTGCGAAGTCTTCGCATTATTTATTCCATTATGAAGCTCAGATGACAGATCAAACAAATATTTTACTAAAATTGACATATAGAGGCGCAAGTATCAAAAGCATTGAGCTAAAGCGCCACTTTATTTATACGTGAGTGGATTTGAAATTAAACAAAAATTTTACCGACCGTCAATCATATTGACGTTGAGCCGTTAGATGGCAGCATTGCTGTTTTGTGTATATAATTTTAATAATTAATTAATTTGCAAAAACAATAGCAATAATAATTTTTTTAGTTGTGGATGCCGGTAGAGCAAGCAATTATCTATAAAATGATATATAATTTATGTGGATTAGTTGTGAGGTTTTTTCTAAAAAGGGAGAGTAACATCTTAACCTTAGCGTATTAATATATATGATGATGATGATGATGATGATGCTTGTCAAGATATTGCATCTCTGATATCAAACACTTAAAAAAAACAAGAGAAACTACATTTACTTATTTAGTGATAGCACTTCGTGGCAACGTAAACGCTAATCCCCTACTTCGCTAATCGCTATTCCCTTTTCTCTAGCAACAATTGACCACTACCGTATTCTACAAATTGTATCTCATCTCTAAGTTAAACTCTGGTATATGTTCCCTCCACTCGAGTCAATATTGAGCTATTGGGCTAAAATTCATTTTATTTTAAAATACATATAATAAAATTTTTTTTATTGTATATATATATATATATATATATATATATATATATATATATATATACATATATATACAGGCTGTCCAGTGGCACATTTCAAAGTTTGAACAAACATAGTTTCTGAACGCAACACATAAGAGGGGCGCGGGGGCGTCGTTAGAAGCGCAAGCGGTGCGGATGTTTTAGTAGCCATGGAACAGTGGAGTGGAGAGCACCGCGCTTTTGCCGTCGAGGCGTAGGGTAAGGTGGTATAGGAGTACGCACTTAAGCTTTATAAGGTTAAAAGAAAACAAATAAATTGATTATTCTAATCAGTTCTTATTTTAATTGAATAATAATCTAATAACATAATTATATTATGAGTAGCAACATCTTAATTAAATATAATTTTGGGATATTAGGTAAAAATAAAAAAATTGGTATTTGCGAACTCTTACACACACAGGTGTATAAGTATACACAAGGGGGTCGATAAGAGTAGTGCGTATGTTAATCAACACATAAATCACAAATAAAGTCACCAAACCCTGTATAAGCGGTGCATATTTCATGCCACCAAGTTTTATACTTCGCACACTGAATCCAGCCTTCTTCTTTGTATACTTCTTGACATTCTCCACATGCATAAATTATATTTGGTTTACGTTTTGTTACTTTCGTCTTCTTTTTGGTATTTTTCGTCTTCCTTAGTGTCTTATCAGCAGTCTTTTTTGGTTTAGGATTTGGAAGCAGTGTATTCAATCTTACTCTTTTTGGTTTATTCTTCTCTTGTATCACTTTCTCCAACTCCTGTTTATATGGAGAGCTACTAATTATATCAGATCTTTTCTTCTTCCTTGTAGATCTTTGGACAGTTTCAACGTGAGGTAATGGAGCTACTTCAAAAACCGATGTATGCGATCTTGATATTGACGCAATATCAGCAGATGGACCAGCAATCTCAGGAGATGGACCAGCAATCTCTATAGATGGATCTGCAATCTCAACAGATGGATCAGGAATCTCCATCGATTTTTCTGGTGTTTTCGGCGTTGTTGGAGAAGTATGCATAGCTGGTATAGGAGGCAACGTTGTCGATGCATTTTCGATGTTTTCAGCTACATTTGTATCATTGATTGTGACACCATTAGGATTTGGAGCTGGCAATGGCGTGGGTGGTGCAGTAGAAACCATGTCAGGTTGTGGTCGATCAGTCACTTCATTGCATAAAAATCTTCTTCCTTAAATACATTCGGATTGTAGGGATATATGCCTGTAACCTTAAAGCCTTCCACAGCATTAGCCAAAGTAGCAGCCTTAAAATAGGCAGGTGTAAGTATGGAGGCTAGTTGATAAGGTATAACAGCGTGACCTGGGTGATTTTTGTGCCATATTTCACATTCGCTGGCGTAGAATTTTTTTAAGCTATTGAAAAAACAGCGATCCAAGGGCTGAGTTCGTTGGCTGCTATGAGGAGGTAATGTTAATGCATGTATGTGATTGTCACGGAAAAAGTTCACAGCCTTTAAAGAGCAATGTGACGTATGATTATCCAAAATGAGTAGAACAAGGTTTTCGGCAGATGGTTTTACATGATCTTTAAAATGGGAGAGCCAGTCCGGAAAGATGTCACTGTTAATGAAACTGGAATCAGATACCATGCCAATGGCAGAAGGTGGAGCGCCATCCAAAAGTTCAGCTTTCATTCTTTTTCGAGCGTATATGAAGGCCGGTGGAACATAGTATCCACTAGCGCTCATCGCACACACTACAGTCACGTTGGTTCCTCTTTCAGCGCTTGAAATTTTATTCACACAACGTTTTCCTTTGGTAGGTGTTACTTTCGGTGGTTTATTAGGATCTGTAGATATCCCTGTTTCGTCCATATTAAATATAGCATGGGGCGGGAAATTGTAGACATCCATGAGGTCAGACAGATTTTTAAAGAAACGGTCGCATTGAGGCTTGTTAAAGCCTATGGCTCGAGTAATACTCGTTGATGTAGGTTGCCTCAAAGACAAATCTGGATATCTTTTACGAAAACCTCGTAGCCACTCTTTACCAGCCATTTTTTTCTCTGCATTACAACGATGCGGTATGTTGTTTTTTTCTGCAAATTGAAATACTAGTTCCCTAAGTCTTTTTGGAGTTAGCCCATAAAACATTCCATCAATTTTTTTTATATAGTCACATAGTTCTTGCTCCATCTCCGGTGAAAAAGTAATGTCATATCTCCCAAGAGACGTAGCTGGTGTAGCTCTTTTAAGTCTCTTACGAAGAGTGGCTTCATTAAGTTTTAGCGAACGGGCTACGCTCCTTATTGGTTGGCATTTTCAATTTCGTCTTGCATTTTCAAGATCGGTAATGGACCAGAGACTTCGATCTGAAGTCCGTTTTCGTCGAGACATACTGAAATAGAAAAAAATAACAAAATTGTGTAGTACAAGTACACGTGTATAAGATAGGAGTACGAGCGTACTCGTACACATCTTCGCACTGTGTCATCTTACACAATAGCATCTTCTAATGCAAACAAATCTACTACTGCCATGTAGCCGTCATTCGCGGAATTATGCTCGTGTACAACATAACCTTGATAAACCGGCATTCGAGAACAGTAATCGTTTTATATGAAATACGTGACGCTTTTGAGTTGTAATACTTTAAAAATGATGAAAATAAATAACAAACTTTAAAAAAACTTCAAACTTACCTAACTTCTCCGTTTTACTTCACTTTTGATTTTTTTTTCGTGACGCACTCCTACACTTTTAGCCGGTCTAAACTCAACTGAAGTTAGCTTCAAATATCAATCCGTTTACTCACTAGCTTCACTGCGTACTCTTATCGTCCGCGTACTCTTAGAACATCTTATCCTACATTTCGAGTGGATTTTCGCTGTCTGTAGCACGCCGTCGATTTAATAATCGTTACAGTATTCGTCAATTACGTGATGGACCATTGATCAACCTCATTCAGTCATGGGTACCAAGGTTCAGAGCTACAGGATCAACATTAAATAGGCCCAGGTCAGGACTTACACCATTGGTAGCCACGGATGAAAATGTCGAGCGTGTTATGGTTTCTGTCGTTGAAAATCCCCGTTTATCATTGCGTACACGTTCATCGATATTGGGAATTCCAAAATCAACTTTACAGGTAATAATGCGAAAAAAGCTCAAGTTCCATCCATATAAAATTCAAATTGTTCAAGATTTACACGATTCTGACTTTGAATTAAGAAAAACTTACGCGGAGGTAATGTTGTTGAGATTTCGTACTGCTACCCGGATGGGCAACATATTCTTTAGCGACGAAGCTCACTTTCACATTGGAAGATATGTGAATAAGCAGAAGTTTCGTTACTGGGATGTCCACAACCCAAGACAAATGCATCAAGAGCGTTTACATAAGCCTAAAGTAACAGTCTGGTGTGCCATGTCTGCGTCTGCAATCATAGGGCCTTAATTCTTTGAAAATCAACGTGACCAAACTGTAACTGTGAATTCGGAGAGATATGCCCAGATGTTAAATGACTTTTTCGGAGTAGAACTACAGAATAGTCCATCCTTCAACCAAAACACATGGTTCCAGCAGGACGGGGCCACAGCTCACACAGCTAATGTGTCCATGAATGCAGTGCGGCAGTTATTTCCATAAAAAAACATATCCCGAAACGGTACCGTCTTAGGTCACCCGATTTAAGCCCATGTGACTTTTTCTTATGGGGATACTTAAAATCCGCTGTTTACAAAACAAATCCGAGCACTGTGACACAACTTAAAGAAAATATTCAAGCCGAAGTCAGTAGGATACCCCAGTCGCTTTTGAAAACATGCAATATTCAGGATATAAACCATAAAGCTCTAATTTTAATGAAATATCTGGTTGCACATATAACTGTGCTGTTCTTTTTTGGCAATAGTGAGATGACATTTTTGGTATATCGTCTAGAAAGTCCTGCAATATTTTGAGTTCTGTGTCAAATGGCTTTAAGGTAATAACTGAAACATTATTGGCCTCAGTTAAAAGCTAGTTTTTCCAATACAAAATGTATTTAAAAACCAAGCTTTGCAAACTCTTATCATTTGGTCATCCTTCTTTAAGTAGTATATCAAAGTGTTAGACCTTTTTGATGTACTTGGATCCTTGTTGTTTCTTGGTCTATTCGTGTATACAATTTTCACCAAACTGTCGATATACACGTGTTTTTCACCCCATGTCATATTCCAAAATCTTTCAAACGGTAGTTTTCTCTCACTTTTAGTTATTAGGTAACATTTAATAGCCCCGTCCTTTTTTTCCTTGCATCCACATCGCTGCTTCATTACTTTTACTGGCTTTTATATATCTTTCTCCCATGTACCTTCGATTTTCTTCTTACCATAATATTCTTTTCCTCTTTCCCTATTCTTTTTATTAATTTCGCTCGCCCACTTTTCCTTATTCCCTTGACAGTGTTTTTTTGGGAAGAGGTTTTGTGGACTCACTATCAGAACTACTGTATTCAACTAGCTTGGCTTGAATATCAGATAATAAAGAATTATGTGGTTGAACTACTGTTGAGCCTAATAGGTCTTATGGCATATCACAATTATTTGGTGGGCAATCTTCCAAAACATTATTCTGGATGAAGTCACTATAGGTTCTAATTTTAGGTTCTGATATCTCTTCAATAACAATATTCATTATAGTATTGATATATGAAGTAGATAGTATAGGAGATAAATCAAGGCTTGTAATTGAAAAGCTTGGACTGGCAATTTGATGTTCATTATACTTAAAATATATGTTCGTCTTCAATTACACTCTGTTGCTCTTTTTCAATAGAAGTTGTTAAAGGGAATAAGGTTGTGCTGTCATGCAGTGAAGTATCATATGGTATTGGAAAGCATTTGTTTATAAATAAAATAGCGTCAGGATTAGTGATTTTGTCAACATGCGGCTGTTTTTGAAGCATATGCAAATTTTTTTACCACGAGGCATTGCCATCTACAACAAATGAAACAAGAAAGAGCAGAAAGGATATGATTATAAAACAGTAAAAAGTTAATGAAAATTCAGTAGTCAGAGATTGCAGTATGTTAGTTATATTATGTGATAAAATAACATCACGAATGTAAACCTTGCCAAATATTAGGTTATTTACGTTAAATAAAGTTCATATTTTTGATTCAGCAATGCAAACATTCGAGACAATATATTGTTTTGCAATATTAAACAAGAATTTGTTTTTAAAGAATTATTCATTTAATATTACAAAAAACACTCATTTTAAAATATGCGCCCATCCAAGCTTTAAAAAAGTAAAATGATCAACTCCTATTAAAAAACTAAAATACCAGGGAGCAAAACGGCCAACTCCAAAACCTGTTTTAATCACAAAAATACACTTTATAACACATTACCTTATTACCATTACATTAATATAGAACACACTTACCTTGTACCCGTAGTCATTATGATTTTTACGAGAAGATTAAATTTTAAAAATTATTTTTTAGTTATATCACTAAAAACATGAAGCATATATCATTAAAAATACACGCCTAAGACGCCAAACAAAATGGCCGTGTTTGTGGAGTTAGCTGTGAAAATCGTAACGTTTTGTTTCGCGTGGAGTTGTTTGATTTTTTGTAGCTATTTATTGGAAAACTATGAAATTAGGGGAATTGTTATTTTTACATACGTGCGGCGGAAATGTTTGTGATTAAAGTCTGTATCAAAAACTAAAATTCAACAAAAAGTGGAGATAGCCGGATTGCGAACTAAGGTATCGATATGTGTGTGTATATATATATGTATATATATATATATATATATATATATATATATATATATATATATATATATATATATAGTGAGTATATTTTAAATAAATAAGAATAGTATAAATTTGAAAACAAATGAAGGGTTTTGAGATTAGAACTAACACTTGAAGAGTTTGAAGCTAGATTGAAAAAACTAAACCTAGGAACAATAATAAGCTTAGGACTAGACGAGTGCTACTTTTATAAAAGAAACTAAAAATTAACCCTTTTTGTCCTTAATTAACGTAATCTTTTTGTTATGTTATGTATATTGGAACGATGACATTATACTCCACAAAACCATCATGTTTTTGTAATATAAATTATTAATTTACTAAAATTTTTTTGCTGTATATTGATACAGCAAAAAATTTTTTTTAATTAATTTAAATTTTTATTTTTTTCCTAAATGGCAAAATATTGCAACTGCATTTTAATTCATGCATATTTTTATATAGTGTGTGTACTGTTTCTTCTTACTTAATGATTTGAAACTTTATACTTTTTATAGCATAACATAAATATTTACTGCTTTTTCCCTAACCTACTGAGACATTATTTATTTTTTTCTGCTCATCTGGTAGCACTGGTTGAGGTTTATATAGTCTATGAAAGTTGTTTTGAAGATATTTGAAATGTTGTATGTGACGTTTGTAGACTCGTGTTCGCGTTGTTCGTTTTTTTCTCTAATTAACACTTAAACACATTGAAAAAATCTGCTCGCGTGTTCGATAATTCTGTGCGTGTTATACTTGAAAAATCGTCTTTCAATACATTTACAATGGCTTCAACGAACATTAATTCGCAGGACAATGGTCACGGGAATGAACAAAGGATTAATAATGGTGGTGATGAAGGTGATGCGTGGGGTAGTAGCGAACCTGTAAATCCTCGCGTATTTGCCCGAATGCCTGTTGACAGAAATGCAGCTTACTATAATATGAATCATAGAAGTCGTGGCATGGCTATCATTTTCAACCATGAACATTTCGACATACACAGTTTGAGATCACGATCAGGAACGAATGTAGATAAGGATAATCTGTCTCGAGTGTTAAAGTCACTGGGTTTTCGTGTCACCATTCTACAGGATCGGACCGCTGAAGAAATACATAAGTACCTGAAGGATGCAGCAGCAGCAGATCACACTAATGAAGATTGTCTTTTGATTTGTGTTTTGACTCACGGCGAGCTCGGTATGCTGTACGCTAAAGACACGCACTATAAACCAGAACATCTTTGGTACAATTTCACTGCGGATAAATGCCCTTCTCTTGCTGGAAAACCTAAAATTTTCTTTATACAGGCTTGTCAAGGAGACAAGCTCGATTTTGGTGTTACATTAACCACTAATCGTACAGAGACAGATGGTTCCTCGCTAACATCATATAGGATACCGATTCATGCTGATTTCCTCATTGTCTGCTCAACCGTGCCTGGTTTCTACTCTTGGCGTAATACCACTAAAGGATCGTGGTTTATGCAGGCACTGTGTGATGAACTTCGTTATTATGGTACGACACGTGATATTCTAACTCTTTTGACGTTTGTCTCCCAAAGAGTAGCTTTTGATTTTGAATCAAATACACCAGATACTCCTATCATGCACCAGCAGAAGCAAATACCTTGCGTAACAAGTATGCTAACTCGTTTACTCGTTTTTTCAGAGAAAGCAAAAAAATAAAAACAAAACATTTTTTCTCGTATGATTCAAGTACAAAATGTTTACATATGTTGCACTTTAATAATTACTGTGTAATTCATGTTACAAATGTTTGCCTTATTATTCTCAAGTTTTGAATGTATTTTACATCAAAACGAGTTGCATTTTTCTTTTAAGTTGAATTTAATCTATCTTCTGAATGAATGATTTTGAGTTAGGTAGTTCTGTACGTAATAGGAATGTAACTTTTGACTCTCAGTAATTTTTATCACTATGAGTCATCTGGATACAATAATTTTTAGTATTGCTATTCATAGTACTTAATGATTAGGACTAATGTTTTTGAATTTGAGATTAAATATAAATATAAACTTATATATATATATATTTGCACAGCAATATGATTATTCAATAGTTATATATAATTTTACATTATATGAGGCCACAAGAACTGTTTGTATATTTAGTCTAGTTCCAATAAGCTAATTGTTTATTTGTACCATTCTAAACCATATTATGAATGGTGTTATGAAGTAAATGAATCCTACATAAAAATCTAATTAGGAATGTGAATATTATTACAATACACAACCATTATTACAATGAACTTGCCATTATACAGTATATAGAAAATAATTTTATCAATTCATGGTTAAATACTTGGATGATATTGTCCAACTTTTTGCAGATTTTATGATTACTGATTTGAACTCTGTTTCCACTTATTATTATTATTCAATCTTAAAATTGAATATTAATTGGATTACGAGTTTATATTTTCTTAATATTAATGCTGAATTTGCTATTGCTACCTTAAGAGTCACAAATAAATATTCTAGTTGACTATGATTACAGTTCATTAAAAATATTGGTGAAGGGGTTGTGTGGTATGAAAATGTTTTAGATTCATTTTATAGCTGTAACTTTAGATATAATTATTTACATAATAATATGTTTCCTCTTTGTGAAATGTGCAAAATTTATCAACATAATATGTAGAATTTAAAAGATGATGATCTGTAATAAAACTTCTGTGATCTGAAGTTTCATGACAATCTAATTTATATCAAATGGCGCACAATAAATAATGGAATTATTTATTAATATTCTCGAAATATTAATTATAGCTTTGATGTAGGTATAAATTAAATAATTACACTTAATATTGCTCAAATTTTTACACTTAAGGCCCCATTGTTCTAAAGTTACATTATCATTTTTTGTGTTTTCTAAAAAATAATAGCCTTATCATAAGTTACATTGAAGTAGGATATTTCACAAAACGGAAAAGTCTTAAATCAGGTGGAAACCTGTTCAGAAGAATAAAAACCCTTGTGAGGTGACAATGTATACTTCCTGATAGAAATTGTATACTTATGTTCTTCATTGTAACATGTTAATTAAAGTTTTAAGAACAAAATATATCATCATTAATAATATGTAACTGCTACTGCCATATTATGAAAATAATAATCTGTACTATATTTAATAAGATATAAATACCCAACGATAAGTGTAATTTTTAAAAATGTGTCCAAATGATTTTGCTGCCATAAGAATATGGTGTAATGTAGTGGTGATGTGAGAAGACTGATGGCATAAGAACATAATAATATTATGGTATTTTGATAAATTTATTCAATTTTTGAAGTTTAATTAACATAAATTTTATGAAGTATAAAATGCATAAAGTAATTTTTCACAAATATTTTGTATAATACAAACATTTCTATTTAAGCAATACAATATAATAAGAAAGTTGTGATATGTCACATAGGCAATGTATTAGTAAATTAGACATTGTGGAATGTAATAAAAAGTTATATGGTGTTTTAAGTTACATTGTGTTTTATTATCATATATTTCAGAATTTAACCAGATGATTGTTACTTTAGTTTGGCGCTTCATTAATATTCACTCGAATGCCTGTAACTACTTTATCAAATAACATTTTTAGTTGTTTCATGAATCTCTTCCAATTATTTTTCTTTAAAATACTTGATGACGACACCTTGAGTATTATGGAAGCATAAATGGCCTGTGGGTGTTGTGATGTAAATGTAAGATGTCAAAAGAATTGACATTGATAAATTATATCTTAATCTCCTTTTGGGTTCTGTGTTTTTTTATTGATCTACTCATAATTACGTAACCGTGTTGAAAATTGTTACATGGCAATGTGCTATAGGGTTTGTTAGTAATTTCTGGCATTGGAATAAAATAACAATAGTTATTGAAAAAAATTAAAAATTACAGAATAAAGTCTCATGGTTTCGTTAGTTGTTTTGAAAAGATAATAAACTACTCTACCTTGCTCTTTAAACTGAGCTATTCTATTCTATATCGTATTGCTTAGTTTATTATAAGCTATGTTTAAAGATAAACTGTTCTACTTTGCTCTTTAAACTGAGCTATTCTATGTTGTATTGTTTAGTTTATTATAAGCTATGTTTATTACTGATTTTCGTAATATTTCACTTATATAGTTCAAAATATTGATCGTTCCAGTTAATTGTAAAGTAATAATAAGATCTCCAGCTGACACCAGTTCATACGCTGACCTAAAATATAAATATTTATCAAAGCCTTATTGGGATTCGAGTTATAAACTTCCGTTTCTAAGATAAGCACACATTTATCAGTGATAGATAAAAACTACCGGAGTAGCAATGGATAAAGTAGAGCGAGTCGTAATTATTATTCCGTTTTACATTATCTATATTGTCTATAAATTTTAATGGAGTGTAATTAAATTGTTGGGATTTGTTTTCAAAATATTGACATTTATACTTTATTAGAGAAAATTTATCTTAAGAAATACTTAATAGTGAAAGGATAAAGCTTAAACAAATTTTTATAAATATTAAAGGTTTTTTCCTGCCTGGATTTATTTAATAATTACTCTGCCTCCACGACTTGTTTGTGTGTAATTAGGAAAAAATTTAGTTTTATGTGTAGATGTACCGACAATAATGCAAACTGGACGTAGTAAAATATATTTTGCAGATTATTATAAAAAAGTTAATTATAGGCAAACCAGTTGTTTGTTACAGGATATGTTCCAAAAATTTATAGTTGGGTTTTTATTACAATCAATGACTATAACTCGTTATGCCCATTGACAGGAAAAAACCCACTACGGTAACGAGGAAGTTTCTTAAACAAATTAAAAAAAAATTTGTTACCTTTATGATTTAATAATATTTTCGTATATGTATCATATATTTTTGTATTTGTCATCTGAATCCTTTCATTTAATATGATGAATGTAACAAGATAAGTATAATTTATTACAATAAAATATTTTAGTCCCAGTCAAATAACTATAGTTGAGGAAGTGGGTTCTTATTTAAATTTATGGTTTCTTCGCAGAGTTATAATTTGTTTCATGAATGCTTGTGTTATATACATATTATCGGAATCCTGTTTTTCGGACCATCTAAAAAAACTTGAAAGGACAATTATAGATCTGTCAAGTATGAGTATAATTCACACTATGAGGGTTCCGTACATGCTCAGATTCATAATAAAAGTTTAACATTTATAAGGTCGCACAGATTCTATTAAAATATTTATAAATTTAAATTTTATTTTTCGTATCAATATTGCCTCATATATCTTTTACAGACTTAAAAATATAATGAATTTCTCAAAACCCATAAGACCTAGGATAATTTTGTTAATTTTCCTGTAATCTTCTAGTTAGATTTTACCAGTGTCGTTTCTTATGATTTTTAGTTCAGTAATTTCAGATTTGGATTTTAAGCTCACTACAGCTACGGGACGTGCATGAAGCGACACGGTGCACGGTGTATTATTTATATATTTTTTTCCCAATACTTAATTTGTCCCCAAAAATTACCATCTAAATATTTATTAACTAAGTAATTTTATGGTAATGTATATTACCATATCATTGTTTAGTTAACATGGTCTATTATATGAAAAATTCCAAGATTCTACATCAAGAGACTTCTGAGAAAATCAGCTGTGGAATACAAGCAGGTGAATATTTGAGAAAAGTAAAAATCATGTATGTATTGAAAGTTAAAAATCAACTATTTCACTTAGTAATAGTGTAGAGCGTTAACTGTAATGCTTTTTAAAACTACTTATGGCATGCCTCAGTATGAAAAAAACAAATGTAAGTAAATTGACGAGAGCGACATAGTTATGAGTCAGTGACTCAGTTTCTTATGCGTCAGTGATTTACAACTCATGCAACTAGATCGTTTTGTATTTTTTGAGTGATTGTTTCATAATTCGATATTATTTTATTACCATTTCATAATTTGTTGTCTTGTGACAAATATACTTTCACTACCTTTTAAAGTATATTTGTTTCGTACAAAACATAACAAGTTTCACTTCTGTCATGTGTGTTCTGACCCACACTTTTTTTAAACAATGCTAGTGGCATTCTTTGTATGAAAATATGCAAAAGCACCTGTATTGCATTTAATTGTTTTTTTAGTATAGAAATTTCATTTTTATTTTATAATGCGTTTTAGCTTTTCTTGGTACAAAATCATGGCAAAAAGTAAAAGATTTTTAAAAGTAAAAGATTCATTGTCATTACATTAAAAAACAAAGAATAATAGATTTAGAAGTTAATATTTCTAAATCTATTAGATAAAATATGAAACGAAAAGGTCATAAAACATAGAAACTCAAAAATTATTTGATGGGATGAAATGAATTCGTTAAAACAATTCTATTTTTATATTTTTCATTATTTATTGTATTATTATTTTTTCATTATTTAACAAAATCATATTTTTATTATTTTTTAACAACATTCTTTGAATTGTACTTTAAAGAAAAATTATTTTGTCTCAAATGATACATGGATATAAAGCAGGTTTATAGACTTTATAAATCGTGTAATGATAGATAACTAAATAAAGCAGTAAAAATATATGAATGAAATGGTCTAAGTAGATCGGGAATATTAATTTTCGGCAGTTTGTACGTTGGATAAGCTTGTTTTTGCATTGCATTTGTGACAGCGTCGAGTAAATGAATTGTCATTGACATTAGAATTTTTCTAAAATATATTTATATATATATATATATATATATATATATATATATATATATATATCTAAAAAAATAAAATATTTTATCTTTAACATAAATATAAAAACCAAAATTTGGGTTTTATATTAAAAGTGACAAATGAACAAACAAAATGAAGAAAACATCCATGTTAAAGATAAAATATTCACAATTGATTGTATTGAACAATTTTTTTAACATAATTTTGAAACAGGTTTCCTAAACGTTATGAATATGCATGAGAACTAGTTTCGTGACACCGGTATTCCCTGATGTTAAAGACTTCAGACAAGTGTTATAAAAAACATTATTATTCAATTTGACTACATGTAACTGGTAATTTTGAGTGTTTTTGTAGGTGGGTTTTTGTGTATTTTTAAACGGCGGGGATTTTGTAAATTTTTGGAAGTGTAGTGGGCAAATCCATTTCGTACACATGTCAATAGATTTTTATTATATTTTACATATGTTATTGATTCTAGGGTATTTCACTTTGTAAATAATTTTGTATATTGTCATTATACAAGAAAACTGAGCAAGTAAAATTTTCTAAAATACTTACTTTATAGGGGAAGGAAAAAACTGTTTATTTTTATAAATTAAAAGCTTCATTCATGATAATGTATTTTTCTGCTCTTGTCTCATTTATATGACTAAAGAGGTGTTACTATAACAAACAATGACCTATGCGGTGCTTGTAATGTTTAAACATCTTAATTAAATTAAGTCAAAAATGTTTCTAAGATGCACTTATACAAACAATATATTGTTATCAAAAGTCTTAAAAAGTTATCTACCAATAATATCCTTGAAATATTTTTGTTAATGTCAAGTTTGGGAAAATTATTTATAAAATCATTATCAAAAAACAATTGAGTCCTTATTATTCATCAAATGGGAATTTAGCCTTCTAGCTAATATTAATTATTAATTATACATTAGGGACAAAATGTAGATGCATATAAACAAAATTACTGTTAATAACATGTTAATTAATTATTCAAGTGCAAAATTGTCAAGTTTTTTAAAGTATATGTAAACAAGGTTGCCTATAAATTACCATAAAATTACTGACAAGAATATATTTCTTTGTTTAATTCTTGAAGATATTGATAATTTTTACTAACTCTTTGAAATCAGAACGTTTGGAAAGAAACAATTGGGTTCATTTGGTCCATATTCCAAAACTCGTACATGAGTTACAGTGGTATCATTGTTTTTTTTGCCAGGGCCAATGGATTTAAAATTGTATAAAAAATCTGTGGAAAAAAAGGTAAATTCTAATTAACGAGACTCAAATGGCATTGGAGTAGCTCTAATAGATTTTACTTCATTTCCTTATTGGGCATTTTATTCTCTTTTAGCTCGCATTCAATGGTTAGCACCATGTATGGAATTGCAATCCATTTGTGTATGCCCTTTTTTATAGTACTTCCAAGTTATGGGCATTTTATTTCAATCAATAAACACAATAGAGCAGTACTTAAAAATAACATTTATATTATATTCATTTGTAATGATGGTAATAAAAAAATAAGTTCAAATTACGAACATTAAACTCTAATAATCTATTGAGTTTTGTTCTATTATATATATATATATATATGTATATATATATATATATATATATTTGATATATATATCTATTTTGTTTTTACAAATTGATGGCAATTGGAAAATTGTGTCTGTGAAGATGAATTTCACACAAGAACATTTTAATTCGATAATTTTGTACGACTTCGATAATTTTACTGTTTTCAATAGTTTTGTCTGTTTGTTGTCTGTTAGCATTCGATACTTTTGGTTTCAATTAACATTAAAGTTATGATCACTTTCGATTGATATTTTATGGTGAAGCTCCATCCTGCACTTCATTGAATTCAAGCATGGTCGTATCAATCTCAGTGATGTGGGGCATTCCTTATCAGCCAGAATTGAAAATTAGATGAATGCTGATAAAAGAGAACCCATGGAAAAGACTGATAAGAGAGAAGCTATTAGTAGATTCGTGTAAGTTTAGGCATTGGTATGAGAGAACACCGTTATGTTGATTGGTGTTGCAAAATGTTAGAAAAATTTAATGATTGTCATTGAATGTATCAATTGTCACTCAAATACTGTATTAGACTTTGTGTCATGTGATGAAAAATGTATATACAGCTTCGAAGCTGGCTTAGAAGTGGTGGTTCCTTCTGAAGAATTACTTAGAAAGGTGGAGAATGAACGAAATGCTGAAATAAACATGGTTGCCTTGTTCTTTGGAAAGATTCTTCGACATGCAGTTTAAAAATTTTAAAATGTAGGTAAAAATTAATTTTTCTCTTGGGCAGGTTTGTTGTATAAGCACCAGTAGAGATTTGTCATTTTCGTAAAACTAAAAATCCATGTTATAGATAATTAATTTCTTTTATATAAAACCCGAAAATTATAAAAAAACAATAAACTAAAAAAAATTACATCCTTTTAAGTCACACAATGTAATATTTCACAACTATCCATCCTATCACACACTGAAATTAGTCTCCTGCCTTAATGTTAAAGTTAAGTCAAATTTTTTCAATAATTTAAGGATAACTTAGACTTGCATATATTAGATAAGTTCCAACGCCACTTTTAAACATGTGGGTGAAGTTATTTGGCGACGAAAAGCAAGAAAATCAGGGGTTGAGTTACACAAACTAATAATTAGCTTTTCCCTGAATCGAGTTCAGAGTTCATTATTGATGGCTGCTGATGGATACACTTCGACATTACATGTTATACCTTTTCAACCATGGAAAGTCTGCTGTAGAATATTTATGTATCACTTCTTACTCGCACTGTGTCACTTCTTAACCTACCTAACCTAACCATCGGAAATCATAGGTAGATCTTGGTTAGTAATAAATTACTGATATTAGATTGAATATCTATGGGAAAAAGATGTTTTTGTGCATTTGGTGGTATATGCCTGTTCTATTTCCAATTGTAGGAGCCTGGTGAAACCATCAATGTCTAATGCTAAAGATCGATTTCTCTATTCGAACGATAACATGGAAGAGAAACAATAACAAATGTATAATAAATGTAGACGGTGCAACCACGGTAAGACGTAAACAAAACTAGCTGTCAAAAAAGGGGTAGATTTCGGTGGCATTTAAAATTGAAAACTTTTATGTGAAAAGAAAATATGGCAAAAAAGTAACAGAAAAAAATCTAAATGAAATGAATGCTCTAAACAAAGCAGAAGCTTCGTTTTGTTGCCTTAAAGTTTTTGCAACTCATTGCTATTTCCTGCAGCTTCTGACGTTGTTTGTCTTTAGATAAATGGACACCTATATTTTCAATTGTCCCAATTGCACAACATTGATGTATATTTATTATAAATCAAGATTTAATCTTCGAAAAACTAATGAAAGTCAATACTTCTTAATACAGATGTGTATAAATAACAAAACATCACATCATTTTTAGCCCCCTAGCAGGAGAAGTTTGCAGTAAGATTTCCTATTGTTTACTGGTTAAAGAAAATGAAAGGTCATATTGGGCTGGAAATTTCCTCCATATGTCGAATATTTACTTGATCTCTGTAGGTTTCTACGACACACATTTTTTGACCAGTGAATGGCAAACATTAATGTTATCAGAAATCACATTGACAATTTTGTTGTTGAGCAATGAATGCGAAAGATACTGTAATGATTAAGATGGTATTCCATTTTCTAAATATTTAATTTCCATTACTAATAGAAAATTCTGGAGACTTTTCAACTAATAAAATGTTAACATTTTACTACGGTCATAAATTATGTCTTTTGAAAGGCAATAATATACATAATAAATCCTGATTTTTCTAAAGAGGAAGAAGGGGAATATTGAGGAAATTGTGCAATAAAAACAGGAAAATTTTATTCATCTAAAACCCCGACCTCATTCTCCTTTTGCCACCCATCTACTTCTGTTCCACTCCACCCTTCTTCCGTCTTCAGTTCCGAGCCCTACCCAATTGTATTATACTGTTTTAAATACTGAAAAAGTTTTAATTTTCGTGAAACTGCAAAATAAAATAAAATGTCATAGTGGGTTTTTCGGTAACTTTTTGTAATCGTTACAAAAATAAATTACGTTAATATTAAGAGTTAAACTAACAGTTGTATAATAATCTCTATGCAAATTTGGAAATAAATTTTCAATATAACTTTAAATAAAGATCAATCTGAATTTGAAATGCATTTGGACAGCAAGTGTGATAATTCGTTAGATGGCAAAGTCAATAACAAATATTACTTTGAAAATACTGACGTTGTTTGAATGAGTAATTAAATGTTATTTGGTATGCATACTAAAGTGAAGATTGTAAATAGAATTTGGTTAAAATTTTAAGTTTTTTAAGTCGTTTATTATTAAACTTGATTTGAAACTAGTTTAATTTGCATGATTGGGTGATGCTCGATTTAGAATGAGTTACATTAGGGTTATGTTGGATTTAAGTTTAATAAGATATGGCTTAATGAAATTAAACTAGGCAGGATGGTTATGACTTGGAAAAAAAACCTACCACATACCTACTTCATTTTGCATTTGCCTAACACATACTACATTTGACTTTTAGTTACTTTTAGTAAACCTACATTATTTATATGTGGATTTTAGAGAACTAATCTTTACTGATCATGGCACAGAATAAAGGCAATTACTGTTCCTTGGTGACGTTGAAAATATACTTATTATATATATATATATATATATATATGTATATATATATATATATATATATATATATATATATATATACATACATACATATATATATATATATATATATGCTTAGGTTTAAATCTAGATTAAGCTCGTAAATGGACTAAACTGGTCTAATAGTTTTAAAATAGTGACAGGAAAAAATTAAGAAATTCCTAAAAATTCATCTTGGAACAAAAGTAAACAATTGGTCCATAATTATAAAGAACTCTTAAATATTAGAATATAAATTTTTATAAATTTTATTGTTTATAAAATACTTTTGACTTGATTAGGTTTGCTGCATGTGAAAGATCTCTTAATAAACAATATAATAAGCCAATAGCGGACACTACAAAGATACATTTTACAAACACATAGACTTTCAAACAAAACAATGAGTTTTAAGAACTTCTAAATTATTATCTTAACCGTATCATTTACTTATCTGTCCTAAGCCTGGAATCGTGAATATTTATGGTATTATCTTTAATAACACTGCATTTTATAAAAAATGTCTTCTTTAGATATTATAGGAATTTCTATAAATTTTCGCTGTAAAAAATAAAAGATATGCGCATTGAACCTTTAATAATAAATGGCAATTAAAACTTATTGGACATCTCATGCGATCGTAAGTTTACATACATTTGTAATAGAATCCTCTTACAATGGAATTACGTCGCCCATACTTGTTGAGTATATATTACCAATATTTTATAATACTAGTACTCGTTGTACTTAATATCTTAAAATATTCATATCGCCCTAGTCTATTATAAATAGCTATCAGGTACGACAGAATTACGCAAGTTAAATTCAACAAAAGATAGCAAAATCGAAAAAATATGTGCGAACGCAGCAAGCGGCAACCTAGGAACGCATACTCGCGATCGTACCCGACATCTGCGGGTGACGTTAAATTAGCAGTGGGGGGTGAGTGTCGCTACTTTATTCAGTAATAGTTACTATTCTTTGACAATACTATGTACACTTTAATATTATGTACTTATTTGATCATACACATCAGTACAGTACTATGTACCCTTTTGTATTTATTTGACCATAAAAATGTCTTCATACTACATCTTTCCAAGTTTGTAAATATTTTTTTTGTGAAATGGGACGTTTGGTTCTTCATTTTATGTACTTTGATCGAAAATTAATGTTTGATTATTATGACTTATATGGTGCAGACAGGTATGTTATCTAGTATGTCATAGAATGAATGAACGAGATGGCGCTATTTTATTTTGCAAGTGCCATTGAGTATTTTTTTTACTAAGATTGTTTATAAAATTCTTTTCCTCATTCTATTTCTTTAGGTTAATTGAATAAAGGGTTTTTACCAAATTATTTAATAATGTATTAACTCAGACCAGTTCTGAATGCAACGGTGTTATGAATGACTTCAAATAATGAAGAATTTGATTTATCGGTGGTTAGTGTTACTGTAATTTAGTTTATGTTATTTAATAAGTGTTTGCTATTCTGAAGCAGTTTTAGATAATTTTTGTTGAGTTTTTTTATTAACTCTTAATGATAATAAGAGTTGATAATACCATACCTTTGAACAGTTCTGGTGGACTTACATAGGATTCTAAATCTATTCTTTATCACAGCTACTTATATTTTACTTAAGTTATCGATGAAAATAAAAATTGCAGTGAGGTTATTGTTTAGTATTGGTACATTAAACATATTTTTTTAATGTATATTTGAACCAGTAGGTCTTTCTTCAATTACAGTGTTCCATATGTCCTACATTTTTCTGAATATTCAAATGGATGACTGCATGTTAATATTACTATAGATATTCCATTGGCATTTGGATGATTTTCTCTTCGCTTAAATATATAATTTCCATTTCAATACATAAAATGTCTCCCACATTTTCTATAATAAACAGCCCCCTTTTTGGATTTGAAAGCGGTACTAGAGAAATGCTAAATTATATTAATTTGAATAAATTATTTGAATTAGATTTTAAATACACAGTTTTATTTATAAAAATAATTTATTAAGCTGCTTTGAATAGCAAATGGTTTATTTACAAAATCGTTACATAAGTATTTCAAGGTTAAATTTTTTTAGATATTTTGCCTTGTTTCGGCATCGTTTGTTTTTTGTACATACACTGTTTCTATCATAGTTGTATCTTTCGAAGTATCGTTTAGATGAAAAAGTTTTTTAATACCAAGGGATAGATAGAACTATGCGTACTAAATTTCTTCATGTTACATTACAACACCGTAAGATCTTATACATTTTGCTTGTATGACCATTGTATAATGACATTTCAATCTTTTGCTAGGTGTTTAAGATTCAATATTTATCATCTTTTCATTATATGTATATCAGAAAACAGTTTCAGAATTATACAATTAAATTTTGCAGTGGTATCATATATGTATGCAAAATGTTGCATGTAGATTAGTTTGTCCATTGAAAACTTATACATAAACATAAATATGAATCTAAATAACAACTTTGTCCTTATTTGTAGTGTTTCAAAACATACATTGTAAAAACTTAAAAAATTTAAAATATTATAAATTTTAAGATATTATATATTTTAAAATATTATAAATTTTAACAACAGCTGAACTTAGAGATATGTTATTAATGATTACTTCTAGCTCATTCAATTCAGTTTGTGCTGATGAAATATCCATATTCTGGTGTGTGTAGCAAATAGGTACAGATTTTAAATCCGGTACAGTACTGATGAGGTCAAATGATATCTTCAACAGCAGACGACATTGATATTCTAGCTGAGAGAACTTTTGAAGTAATTTTTTCATATAAAAATTGGTTGGGACAGTGAATCGTATGATCAAAGGAGGGTGGTGTTTTTGTAAATATATAGCTTCGAATTATTATGTGTGCCCATTACCATTAATTCAGCTCCAGGTTCCGGATTCAAATAACGTTTTATTTATCACATATTCTTTTTAAGACTTGATGTAACATATTCGGTATGTTTTTGATAGAACGACATACAATTATTTATGAAAAATTGTGAAAGTTTTACCAAATCCGCTTTATATTTTAGCGGCGAGGTAGGTTTCCATATAAAATATTTTGGATACCTGCCAAATTATCAAACACATTTTGATGGAAACCTACCTTGCTGCTAAAATGTAAAGCGGACAGAGAAAGTGCAAAATCGTGATAACGGATGTGGCACTTTTATGTCAAATTTAACCTGAAGTGGAGTTGAAAAAATAGGATATCGAAAATCACACATTTTTCTGAAGTGCTATAGAACTACTGGCCAAGCATAGTCTACAAATAGAAACGCATGCGTTTTCTATTACAAAAGAGTGTCTATTATATTTCTAACCAAGTATAAACAACAAAGTAATTTCCACCCTAGTATTAACTGTTAATGAAAAAATTACGTTAAAAATCATGCAAGTGAAATATTATAGTATCCCACTTCATTGTACTCAAGTTATCAAGAATAAATATCTGAAATCGTTCAAATACAAATGATGCTAGTGAATACTTTCATAGAAAGTGTAGGTTTGAAGAAAGTTTAAAGATTTTATACATAAATACAGAAGAAATTGCAAATAAATTATGTTTACAGTCGTATGAAAATAGCACTAACGTGGTGGGTAAATATCGAGGTGTTCAAGTACGAATCTTACAACCGAATGATTTTTATTATTTTGCTGGATAGACTGAATGTTGGCAAGTTTTGGCAAATTTTTCATGGAGTTTGAAGGATCATGCTGATCCTAAATGATCGTCAAAATATCATTTAAGTCATTCTTAACATACTCACCAACAAGAGTTAAACAAGTATAATATTCTATTGCGGAAGAAACTGGGGAAAGAAAATATACATACAGCTGATACAGCGTCATTAAGTATTTTGATAATGATTAATTTTGAATACATCGGATGATATTCTAAGAAGCAATAACAATGTTAATCGCATTTTACAGCAGGAGACCTTGTCCATTGAGAGTACATCAAAACACTTACATTGTCTGTGGATTTTTTGAACAATTTTAAGCAAAATTAAACAGATTGGTCTATAGATTCCGTCAGGAATCTGGCCAATGAGTCTTCTATAAAACCAGAATTTCTCAAAAGATAGGTTAAATCAGTATTTGATGGAAAGGCCAAAGATGATTCTACTACAATAACTTGACTTTATTTATTATTTTTTTATTTACCTACTTTAATGTATCTAACTGATACATTTGGCGAACTCATTGCTACGAGATCAATCTCTTACAGTCAACCAGAACACAAGTCCAGACTCGCTTGACGAGCGGCCAGGAATCGAATCTGGGTTCCTGTAGTTTGCTGTGCCACCAAAGGCCGTATGTCTTCTGATCAAGCCAACACATCAATGTGATGACACACATGCTACTTTACAAACACAAGATACACTGCATTTACAGGAACAGAGATATTAAAATATAGTTGTTGTAATTTCTGATTTTGTTTTCATAGCAGGACTTTCATTATAGGTGAAGGTTTCACAAGGAAACAGAAAAAAATCCACAGTTCATTCCATATTAAAATACAAAAATGATTTAAATACCGATGTTAAATACATAAATCTTCTGAATTATTAGCAGATTACAGTTTAGTGACCAGTTTTCCCAATATTTTTCTGGAGCATTAAACTATATTATCACTTGCAGAAAGCAATTGATTTAGATAGTGCGATTGATACAATGGTATTAGAAAATACAAGAAATATAAATTTTTGACATAAGCCGACACTTCAATATTTTAATTCTTAATGCTTCAATGAATGATTTAATTCAGATTTTGATTTTTTTTGTTTATTTGTACTAATGTTACTCATTTGTGGTTTGATTTTAAGAAATTGCTACTGCAGCAACAAGCCCATTGTCTGAGTGTGTAGCTTCCTAAGTTTCAGTAAATTGAATAAAAAATGAAAGTCAGAACAGTGGAGAAATTACATTATCATGGCAGACTAGCCGACATTTATATTAGCTTGCAGCTCAAATTCTCCATATAGGTTTTTAACGTTTTCAGTCTGAACTTGATGGTTTGTGTTCCAGTGGCATAGAGAGTATGTTAAAAAGACTTGCTCTTCTCAGCCTCTTTCCAATTAGAGGTTAAAAAAACCACTTTCAGAAGATCATTTTTTTATAAAAGAAATATAAAATGTCTTGCTATGATTCCAATTTAATCACTTAGGAAACAAATGGGAAGTATCTATACCATATACACAGCTTTGAGGTAAGAATTAATTGGCTAAAAGGGGGTTAAACTGAAAGATGATCTAGATATTAACCAGACGAATTTTCACATGATATTATAGTATAAAGGTCTTTTTTGAAATAGAAATTAGGTATTATCTACAGATCATCTTAGTGAACTATCTTAAAGGTGACATAATAAAAAAATTGAGTGGCGTTTCGAAAAATCATTGAAATGGGGTGAAATGACCTGGGATGGAAAATGCACTGACAGTCATTACGATAACGTAGAAATATTGAGCCCAAACTTCTTTAAGCAATCATATCAAATACAGATAATATCATGTTTATATGGTTTAGTTTTGACAATCATGGTGGATGATTCATCCGAAGTGAATAGGAAGAGACTAGTCCAATAGTAAACAACAAATCATCCAAAGTGATCATTCTGGATGATGGATGAACAAAATAGCTATGTGTCTTACTTTTCATTTACTTTTGATGATTCGCTTATGTGGTTCATCCAGAGTGACCAGTGTAAAAAGGAAAATGTATTATCATTTCATCATATCAGAACTTGGTCAATTTTTTTTTTCACCTACTCCTAGTCTTGCAAAATGGAAAGAAATTATTTTTGATTATTGAAAAAGTGGTTTTTAAGGTAATGCATAAAGTGAGTAACTTAATTTTAGAGATTTTCGCTCATTTAACTTCATCTATGAGAATAACATTCGTATAAAAAATATATAGAAAATGAATAGATAGCTACATGAGTACTAAATTACACTGTGTTATGTTAAAATGCCAAAAGATTCCATAGAACATTTTGCTGCCCGACGGCAGGTCATGACAGACATGGCACTATCTACTCTTGGGTACACACTTGGGGACAAGTCAAACACCGACTATTACTAAAGACCTTAAATTAGTTCCACAAAACTCCATAAGTCACAAATTTATTTACTGTGTAGTTATCATATTTATATAACTACTTTTTGCTCTAGGTTTCTTTGAGTGTCATGCTTTCACCTGTATCGTTCAATAAATTGAGTATCCTATTTTTGTTATTCAAATTGCATTTTTAACTACAATATTTTTGTTTATCTAGGATATATTCAGTTGTTATAATAGTGTTAAAGAAATTTTAAAGAGGTTAAATCTGTGTTGAGCGTCAAAAAAATAATTATACTTTGAACTACAATATTTTTAATTTTCTGAAGGTTAATATATCAAAATACAGGTAATACGTAGAGACACCTGTGCAACTGGCAACTATGAACTAATTAGTGTAAGTTACAAAATAAAAGTTAGATAATTGCTACCGCATGGTAACGGTGTTTTATTAGGTTATGGGCCCAGAGTAGGGTCGCCATATGTAAATTCCCCTTTTCTGGGACATTTATACTATGGGATGCAAACATGGAATTTAAGGTAAAGTTCATTCAAATAACGTTATTTATTCCTTTTTGTTTACACTATAATCTACAAGTCATCATATTAGAGTATATGAGTACCAGTAGTCTCAGAAAAAAAATTAATTTGACTGTACGAAAGTTTTTTTGAGCACAATAAAACAATCAGATTAATAAAAATAAATTAAAACTTGTCTTTGATTGCCAAAATATAAAGTACACTTTTTAACATAATTTATTGACTCCTTAAATCCTAATTTAATACAAAGAGTCGTTATGTTAATCATATTTATCCAAATTACTAAAAGCTAATAGTAATATTTTGCAAAAGAAATTTATAATGATTTACTGCTCTTTCAATTAGTAACCTGATTTAATTACAGTTTGTGGTTTAACTTTCGTACTTTCACAATGATAATAATATTTAGTTTATTATGTTCATGTTTTGATTTAGTTATTTTAACAAATTTCTTTCCGTTGGGATAATTTAATAGCGACTGTTATATTCTGGAGCAAGACCCTTCGCAATTTATTCAAATTTGAAATTGAGCCTTGATTAGATTCGTGATCATCCGACTCCAGTCTTTCGATTGACCATGCTAGTAAAACTGCAACATGACTGTGTATATATATATGTATATATAGGTTTGCAAAAAAGGCCAATGAAGATAATTTTGGAGAATTACCCCAATTTTTCACTTTTCCGGGATAAACTCATTACATTTCTGGACACGATACATCACAAATTCCGAGACAATCCCGGACATCTGGCGACCTTATATTTTACTTTAAATCTCGTTATCATATTTATCGTTATTAGTATCTTGTGAAATGGCTGCTAATTATATTGTGAATGTGCCGAAACTAAAAGTGCGTGAAAATTAAGATGAGTAGGCATTCTCGGTCGAAAATTTTTTGATTTTGAAAGACATCAACATCATAAAGACTGAATTTTAAAAATCAGAAAGACGCTACTGCTACTTACATCAATGCTGTGAATGTTCAAAAAGCAAAAGCAAAGCTTATTATGACAATTAATACTTCTTTTTATATGTAAGTCAAAAATGAAAAGACAGTTTATAGTATATGCAAGAAGTTAAAATTGCCTTTTGATGATTCCGGCTACACGCGCAAGGTAACCTTGTTGAGAAATTTTATTTAAATTTGTCTGGAAAACAGAAATAATGACAACTTAGTATGTTCAACTAGTGCAAAAATTAATTAAAAATATGACAGTGCAAAAATTAAAAAGAATTGGTTTCGAAATAAGTTACGAATGGATTGGTGTTTTGCTGTTAGCAGGATTACCAGAGATCATAAAATGCATTCTAAGCAAAAAGTAGGTTGCATAAGAGAAACAGTGGCAAAGTGAATGATGATAGAAACAGTTGTGAATGAATCGGAATATGATATTACCGTATATTCCTATATATCTTAATCTTACTACAAACTTGTTATTTATTAGTAAGCTAATAAAAAATAGTAACAAAGTGAATTTCCGGAAAGGAGTTTGTTACATTAAAAATAAGCAGAATAAGCTAATTGTCGTAGCTAAGTTGATAAACGGAGCATAAATATAAAATCAACATGTTTTTTAGCAACTTCTGCAACGACTTCCGCTATGGTAAGGCACAGACAGCCAGGCCATATAAACAGCAGAGATTTAAATGTAATGAAAATTGGTGCAGTAGAAGGGATTCAGTTCAAACTGTTCTTTAGATGAATTTTTTGATACTATTCCCTACAGTGAGTTTAAAAATCTTGCACACATTGATAAACTACATATCAAACAGCGAGAAAGGCGGAAGCTTGACAGGTGTGGTTTTAGTAACCTGTATATAGAAAGTGAGCTGGGTATAAAGAGAGACCAGATAACTCTTGAAGAAGCAATAAATGGTCCAGAACTGAAGTCATTTGAAGAAAACGAAACATGGGAAGTAGTGGATAAACCAGAACAGGGACAGATGTTCAGTGCAAATGGGTGTTTCACATAAAATTAGAAGGTGATAATAAAGTGCGATTTTGAGCAAAAGATTTTACATAGCAAGCTGAAATAGACTATAAAGAGACATTTTCACCATGCTTCGTTTTTCAACCCTGAAACTGTTATTTGGTTTAAGTATGATTTAGGAAATCCATCACGATATCACTACCACATTTCTTAAAGGTTACTTAGATGGAACTGTCTGTATGAATTGACGTATAAACTTTGTATGTGCTGATAAGAAAAATAAAGTTTTAACATTAAGTACAGCCATTTATGGCTAAAAACAGTCTGCAAAAGCACAGTACAAAAATCAACACTTTTGTTATTTACAAAAATTAGGTTACAGAAATTTTATGTTTGAACCTTTTTTATATACTAAACGGAATAGAAATGTCAAAACATTGTCGATGATTTTCGAAAAAACAGAACATATTAAAAATGAGCTGCAGTCTAGATTCAAGACAAAAGATTTAAAGCAACTATTGTTGATGAGCAACAATTTGTAGAATATTTATTAAACAAAATAGAATATGAAAAATTGTAAATGAGTAGGTACACCAATGAAAGTTAACTTAAGATTAGAAAAAGACAGTAATTTTTATACTCAATGTCCTTATCAACCGCTAATAGGTTTGTTATATTTGTTAATTTTAATGAGGCCAGATTTGTTACTTGAGTCAATTTAATAAAAATTATAATGAAAGTCACTGGATGCATGCAAAACCTGTTTTGAAATATTTGTAGGATACAAAAAGTTTCAGTTTAACCGTTTTGGTGCCATGGTTTTTTACTCATATATACTTAAAAATGGCAAAGAAATCTTTTGTTTTTGATGTCATTTACCCTCGTCTCGAAAAAAAACTGTATCTCTTCCAAAAATTATTTAATTTTAATAATTTTTTCGGTGTTTTCTTAATAAAAACTTGTACAAGGACAATAAAATACAAAGAAAATTATGGGGAAATATATATTATATTGTAAACAAAAATTATAACAAAAACTGATATCAAGGTCACATCGTATTTTCGCAGTTCGGTACATCCTCCGTATCAGCAAAATAATTGTTATCGTTACTATTTTCATTATCATTCAAAATTTGCATTACGCCAAGTTGTGAGCGCACCACAATGTCACTCCCACTATCACTTTCTTCATAATTTGCAAAACAATAATTTTCACGCGAATTATTTTCGTATTCCGCCATTATGGGTTAAAAATTTTCTTTTCCTAGATCCTTTTTGTGTTGTAATTACTAATAATATTATAATTCGAACTTTATGTAACACGTAGAAAGATAAAAAATTAGCAATGCGTGTGAGCGACCTCCCCTACCGCACGCTAAACAGCAACTGATTTCGCGAGCGCCATCGCGCTCGTGACAAATTTAGTTAGTATGCGCACGAGTGCGATGGCGCTCATCGGCACTCAAATGGTTAAAATATATAAAGGATATTTTGGGTTTAACTGTTTATGACGTTGAAAGGGCTTTAGATTTTATTGTCAAGCAATATTATATCGCATGAATGTAAAAAGCACCAAACTATTGTCTTGTCAAGTACTGAAGCTGAGTCTTGACTAGTAAAGAAGCTATATATTTAAGAAACATTTTATGTGAATTAAATTGTAGAAATAATGGTATTATTTTATAATGATAACTAAAGTTTTAAGTAACTGAGTGAAAATTATTTATTACATAAAAAGTGTAAGCAACATATAATTTTAGTTTGTTAAACTTTTTTTGTGATGTGTATTCCTGTGTGTCACATTATTTTGATAAGGGTTATTTTGACATTATTTTGATTAAAAATTTATTTTGATTATTTTTTAATGTATCAAAATAAAGATAACAAGTAGGATCATCCGCTGGCAACTATGATCTCAGATAACATGTAGTGCCATCTACTGGTAATTATGAACTAACATGTGTAAATTACAAAATAAAAGTCAGTCTTTTGCAGTCACACACGGTGTTTCATTATAAAGGAATGAATGGGAGGAATGAATATACATTGAATTTAAATAACAATTTATTTTAAACAAACAAATTCTCTATTAAGTTTTAAACAATTAATTGTATCTGAATTACAATTTTTAATTTTATTGAAAGATATAAGTTGAATTACAATAATAGTTTTTAAGATATTTTTATAAAAAGTAAAATCTTTGCCATTAAAATAATAATTAAAAGTTATTTTGCCATATTAACTCTTTTTATTTATGCTATGTAAATATAAACCGAAAACAAAATGTTATATATGGCTATCAAACTACGTACTGCAAGCTCTACTTCTCTGTGCGTGCGAGCACCTGCTAATGATGACATCATGTAACCACATAGTAGTCTTGTGTAGAAGTAGGTATTGCCACAATGCCGACTTTGTCAAGTGGAACGATACAATGAGAATTTTGGGCGTTGCGATCGGCTAGTAGGAACTTTTTGATAGCACTCGATTGTCATCGGGACTCGCAATTTAAATCTTATCTTATCTTTTACTTTATGGCGTTCATTTTCTAGTTAGGGAACTTTGCTGTCAAGTTAATAGGTTGCAGATTTCAGTCAATCACTTGTCTTGGTTTTTAAATTGTTGATCATTTTTCTGCAAAACGATACATATTTGTCAATTAATATATATTAGAATTTTAATGATACATTCGCAGTTCAATTTACGTTGTTAATTTTTTCTCAAATTAATAATAAGATATATTGAAACAAATCTACACCTGTGTCTGACAATTGTCATCTTTGAGTGATATACTTGAAAATTTGAACATTTAGAATGGCTTCCGCGAATGTTAATTCGCAAAGCAATAGTGACAGGAATGAACAAAGGAATAATAATGATGGTGAGGAACGCGATGCGCGAGATAGTATGGAATTCGGAAATCCCCGCCTGTTTGCCCGAATGCCTGTCGATAGAAATGCAGATTACTATAATATGAATCATAAGAGTCGCGGTATGGCTATCATTTTTAACCATGAGCATTTTGACATACACAGTCTGAAATCACGATCGGGAACGAATGTAGATAAGGATAATCTATCTCGAGTGTTAAAGTCACTGGGTTTTCGTGTCACCATTCTACAGGATCGAACCGGTGAAGAAATACATAAGTACCTGAGGGATGCAGCAGCAGCAGATCACACTAATGAGGATTGTCTTTTGATTTGTGTTTTGACTCATGGCGAGCTCGGTATGCTGTACGCTAAAGACACGCACTATAAACCAGAACATCTTTGGTACAATTTCACTGCGGATAAATGTCCTTCTCTTGCTGGAAAACCTAAAATTTTCTTTATACAGGCTTGTCAAGGAGACAAGCTCGATTTTGGTGTTACATTAACCACTAATCGTACAGAGACAGATGGTTCCTCGCTAACATCATATAGGATACCGATTCATGCTGATTTCCTCATTGTCTGCTCAACCGTGCCTGGTTTCTACTCTTGGCGTAATACTACTAAAGGATCGTGGTTTATGCAGGCACTGTGTGATGAACTTCGTTATTATGGCACGACACGTGATATTCTAACTCTTCTGACGTTTGTCTCCCGAAGCGTTGCTTTGAATTTTGAATCAAATACACCAGATACTCCTATCAAGCACCAACAGAAACAAATACCTTGCATAACAAGTATGCTAACTCGTTTACTTGTTTTTTCAGAAAAAGAAAAAAAATAACATTGACAATCAAGGATTATAGTTTATGCAGGCACTATGTGATGAACTTCGTTATTATGGTACGACAGGTGGTATTTTAACTCTACTGACATTTGTCTCCCAAAGAGTTGCTTTTGATTTTGAATGAAATACACCAGATAGTCCTATCACGCACCAGCAGAAGCAAGTACCCTGCGTAACAAGTATGCTAACTCACTTGTTTTTTCAGAAAAATCAAAGTAATAGAATTTTTCATTCAAGTTAAGCACTTATATAATGTTGCACTTGTATATAACTTTTGTGTAATTACTATTAATTTTATGAAGGTATGTCTTGTTATTTTCAAGTTATTTCAGGTATTTTATATCAAACTTTTAAAAGTTGAAAATAACCTACCTTCCGAATTAATTACCTTGAATTATCTAGTTTTGTACAAGATGGGAACGCCTAGAAGTAGATTGTAGCATGTTTTTGTGGCATTGAAACAAACTATTTATCAGTACGCAATAGCTGCTACCATTGAGAATGGTGTTATGAAGTAAATGGATCCTACATAAAAATAATATTAGCAGACTTGAACATTATTACAATATACAATTACTACTTTTTACATGTTTATCTATTTACTGTATAATGGTAAGATATACCATTATACAGTAAATAGATGAAAATTTGATCAATAGTTAAATATTTATATTCATGATAATTGTGACTAAATCATTGCAGTTTGTGATTACCGATTTCAACTCGGGTTTTAACTGATAACTTTGTTTATAACAATAAATGATGCAGATCCTTATCTTCCATATAATGTATTATATATTTCTAAGATTGAATATTAAATGGATTAGGAGTTTCAACTTCTTTAGTACTCATTAATGAAGTTAATATTGCTACCTTAAGAGTCACAAATAAATATTCTAGCTGACTATGATTATGGGACATGAAAAATATTGGTGAAGGAGTTTTGTGATATGAAGTTGTTTTAGGTTAATTATATAGTTGTAATTTCGGATATAATTATTTATTTAACAATATATTCCTCTTTACAAAATGTGCAAAATATATCAATATAATATTTATAATGTAAATGATGGCGACCTGTAACAAAGCTTGTCATCTGAAGTTTGACAATTTTGATTATATTGATTTAATAGAATTATTAATTAATATTACTAAAATAATAATTATAGCCTTGATATAGGTTTAAATTAATTAATTTCACTTAATATTGTTCAATTTATAAGATTTAAGGCCACATTGTTCTAAAATTACATTATACAATTTTGTATTTTCTAGGAAATAAAAGTCGTCTCATAAGTTATATTGAAGTAGTATATTTCTTAAACTGAAAAGTAAAACCATGTTGAAACCTGTTCTAAAGAATAAAATTCCTTTTGAGATGACTAAAATAAAATGTATACTTACATTCTTTCTACTGTAATATAGGTTAATTAAATAGTTAAGAAGAAAGTACAGGATGTCCAGTGGCAGATTTCAATGTTTGAAAAATTGTAAAAAAAAAACTACACCTCTAATACAAAGTAGGTTTATTTTAATTTTTTAAAAACCACGTTTTCCAAATGGTGGCCATCGAGTCTGACACACTCTTCGAGTCTAGCACGCATGTTTTCAAAAACGTGTTTGCAGATCGACTGGGGTATCCTACTGACTTTGGCTCAAATATTTTCTTTAAGTTGTGTCACAGTGCTCGGATTTGTTTTGTAAACAACGGATTTTAAGTATCCCCATAAGAAAAAGTCACATGGGCTTAAATCGGGTGACCTAGGTGGCCACGGTACGGTACCGTTTCAGGATATGTTTTTTTCTGGAAATAACTGCCGCACTGCATTCATGGACACATTAGCAGTGTGACCTGTGGCCCCTTCCTACTGGAACCATGTGTTTTGGTTGAAGGATGGACTATTCTGTAGTTCTACTCTGAAAAAGTCATTTAACATATCTCTCCAAATTCACAGTTACAGTTTGGCCACGTTGATTTTCAAAGAAATAAGGCCCTATGATTGCAGATGCAGACATGGCACACCAGACTGTTACTTTAGGCTTATGTAAAGGCTCTTGATGCATTTGTCTTGGGTTGTGGACATCCCACTAACGAAAGTTGTGCTCGGATTTGTTTTATGTGTTGTGTTCAGAAACTATGTTTGTTCAAACTTTGAAATCTGCCACTGGACACCTGTATATCATCATGGAAGATTATTAATATGTAACTTCTACTGCTATATTATGAAAAAAATAATCTATATTATATTAACCTCCCAAGTCACTATATGTGAGCACTTGTGTTACTCTATGTGAGCACTTATGTTACAATATTGTGTCATGGTCATAATATGTGAGCAATTATGTTACAATATTGTGACATGCGCGTTCTAAGTGTTACTAAGGTAGAGATGCTCAATTATAAGTATAATTTTTAAAAATGTGTTCAAATCACTGCTGCATAAGAATATGGTGTAATGAATTGGTAATGAAAGAAAAATGATGGCATAAGAACAAAATAATATTATGGTATTTTGAAAAATTTATTCAATTTTTGAAGTTTAATTAATGTAAACTTTATGAAGCGTAAAATGGACAAAATAATTTTTCACAAATATTTTGTATATTATAAAAATTACTATTTAAGCAATAGAATAAAATGAGAATGTTCTGCATAGGCAATGTGTTAGTATGTTAGACATTGTGGAAAGTAATAAAAAGTTACATTGTGTTTTAAATATATACTATATTTTATTATTATATATCTCTTAATTATTGTGTTACATTAGTTTGGCGCTTCATTAATGTCAATTTGTATGTCTGTAACTGCTTTATCAAATAACATTTGTAGTTGTTTCATGAATCTCTTTAAATTATTTTTCTTTAAAATACTTTCTTCAGTGAGAGATGCTATCTTCTCTTTTTCTTTATTTGTGCATCCATAGACAGTGTTTAAAATATGGGTTACAGACTGTGAAACAGTTTCTTGCCACTCCTGTGAAAAAAAAACTTAATCAAAACCATGATATATCTGCTTTTTCTTGGTGCGTAAGATATAACCAATATTACGATTTGGCTAATTTGCAAGAAACTGCCTTTCCAACCTATACAGTGTTGAAAATAACTTGATGGCAACACCTCGGGTATTATGGAGGTATAAAGTAGCCTGTGCGTCTAATGATGTAAATGAAAGATGTCAATTCTTTTGACATATATTACTTATAAATAATACAAACTTTTTGGGTTTTGTGTTTCCCTAATCGGTCTACACCTACAAAGTTACAACTTAACTATGTTGGAAAAGTTTTACATAATGATGTACTGACAGGGCATCTAGAATTAAATAACAATATTCATGGAGATGTACTGATATGGCACCAGAATAAAATAATGAGTCATGGAGAAAATTGCCAATTTTAGAATAAAGTCTCATGAATTTGATAGTTGTTTCTGAAGGAAAATAAGATAAAAGTAAGCATATTGTTTGGTTCTGTTTGCAATTTTCGGGACCTCTGTGTAGCTATGGACTGCTGCCTCTCAGTTGCCTCTTCTTTCATGATTACATTATTGATAATTGTAAGTTAGCATTTAGAATACTTTGATTTGTTAAGGGGCCTTCTCGGGTATTCCACGATACGAGTTGCTTTATACGAAATTCTTGTTTGCAGTAAATTGGAAACACGTTCAGTTATTTGTTCCTCACATGACGCACCTAATGTCCTTATGTTGGAGAAAATTTTACTTTGAAAATTATGGCTACCATCCTCATATGTACACATCACTTTTCATTTTAGGCATCGTTGTTTATAACTCTCTACAAGTAAGAAGAGAGTTGAGTCTATCTCAATATTTATTCAAAACGTTAATAGGTCACATTGACAATTCATTAGTGTTGGGTCTTTATACTTTTTTATGCCGGACTATTATGCTCCAATGCTGAAACATATTTTATTTTACATTCTACATGTACATACCCACATCAGTTTGCGACGCCCAATTTTGCGTGTGCTTAATTTGTTTAAGCTGATTTTGGAGAAGTTACCCTATCTCGCCTTGTAGTCCCGTTCGATTTGTGACTTCAGAATCAAGGTAATGGAATATTTAGGTAGATCATAACCAACTTTTATTTTTGCCATTACTTTTAACATTTCAAATTTATGTTTGCATTCACAGTATAATTTTTTAATAAACCTATTGCATTGTGTGGTTTATTATAATCTATGTGTTTATTACTAAATTTTGGTAATTGTTCATTTATAACTTGCCTTATAATCCGTGTACAAAGTGTATAGTGCCAACGTTTGTTTCAAAATGATAATTGTTTCCGCAGGCACACCTGCTAATTGTAAGACGATAACAACAAGACCTCCAGCTGAAGCCAGTTCATAACCTGACCTGAAATACAAATATTGATCAAGGCTATATTGGGATTCTAGTTATAAATTTCCATTTCTAAGAAAAATATGCATTCATCATTAATAGATAGAAACTATTGGAGTTGCAATGGATGTAGCAGGGCGAATCATAATTATTATTCAGTTTTCCACTATCACTTTTGTTAACTACTGCAAAATATGTAGGTTGATATGATCAATTATTACATAAAATTCCAAGTCGAATATCAATGGGCTTCTGAGAAAATGCGCTGTGAAAGATATTCACATGAATGACCTTAGTGTTCTGTTTTTCCTTTTGAACTATGGAACCATAAAAATTATGTTTTAATTTAGTACTAGAGTCGTTATTGTAATTTTTTCAAACTGTGTATTGTACACTGTAGCATGAAAAAACAAATGGAAATAAACTGATGAGAGTGATACAGCCAAGTTTCCCACATATCACCAGTGATCGAAGCTTCTTCAGTTATATCTCTTGTTATGTATGGGTTCCCACCCTATGCAAAATATATATCACTGATGCAACTTGATTGTATTTAATTTTTTGAGTTATTGTTTCTCTATTCTACTTAATTATTTTATTTCTTAAGATTTTGTAATTTTATTTTTTGTCTTGTGATGCTGTCTTTCAAAACATATTTGTGATAGAACAAGTACAAAACATAAAATGTTTAATTTCTACGATGTGTCCCCTGACGCTTACACTTTTTAAACAACACTAGTGACTTTCTCTAGATAAAAATGCATCAAATCATGTATATATTAAAATTAGTTGAGTCTACGAAGTTATGAGGAAACAAAAATTTGTACAAATAAAACAATCGTTGGATTTAAGTACATCCTCGTGGTGTAGCGTGTGTTCTAAAAATAAGCATATTGCTTTATTAGAATTTATTACAACTCTACTAGTCTACTTTTAAATTTTACAAGAAAGATATTTGAAATTAAAGAAAATGTTTACTGTTTCTGCCTCATGTGAAAAAGACCTTTTTCTAGACCTGTATTAATTGTACAGATTAAAAAAATTAGTTACCTTGAAACAGTTTCCTGGCTCTCAATTATATTTCGAACCACTATAAGTAATCGTGTTTGTGTGTCTTTTAACAAATATTCTAAAGCATCACAGTCACCTGGTGGGAGAGTACCGTATTTAAGAAGTAGCAGTTTCTGTATTAAAGCGAATTGTTTTTGTAGTGTAGAAAGTTCATTCTGAAAAGTTAATCAAAATTATCTTTGTTTTATAACATGGTAATTTTATATTATTTCAGCTTTCCTTGTTTAATTAAATCTTGGCAAAAAGTGGTACAGTAAAACCGAAAATATACTAAGTCAATGAAATGAACATTTCTTCTTATGATCATTGTATTGCATTAAACAAAAATGAATATTAATTTTAGAAAATTATTTGTTTTCAAATAATTTTCTAAATCTAATGTTCATTTATGAATGAAATGAATTCATTAAAATACACAAAAGGACCCAAAAATTATGTTTTACATTAAAAGTAACTATTTAAACAGAGTGATGAAGACATCTATTTTGTATTTTGGTTAATATTCTAAAGCTTTTAAATTAGTTACAGTGAGATCATATTTTTAACCAACCAAATGGATTTATAAATTAATTATTTGCTAAAACCTGTAAAAAAAGGCCATTCTAATAAATGAGACTCATATGGCAACGGATTAGTTCTTGCAGATTTTGTTTTATCTTTATACAGGATCTCTTTTAGTTTGCATTCAATGGCACTAATTATAATTTGCCTGTGTGTACCTTTTTTCAAGACATTTCCAAATTATGTTTATTTTTAGGAACGCAATAGAGCATTATTTCAGATAAAATGTTTATTCTGTGCATAACAGCTATGGGAAAATTATATTGCAGGCAAACATTTTCTATTTAAAACTTTTTTATAAATGATTTGTAATACGCAAAGCTAAAACTGAAATTTTCAGTGAACCATTTTATTCATCGAACCAGTTGCAAATGTCTTCATGGGATGCCAATTCATAGAAGGTAAAATTGTGGATGCAAATTTTATGCTTTTATATTTTATGTGGATGCAAATTTATATCTAGATGTAGATGCTTCAAAGCAGGCTTGAACATCTTCCATTAATACATGATATTTTTTGACTATTGTCTCATTCTAGTCTCAGCAGGCATCAGTTCAGTGTTTTTTAACTATTTGAGTGCCGACGAGCGCCATTGTGTTTGTGCACGTACTAACTAAATGTGCCACGAGCGCGATGGTGCTCGCGAAATCAGTGGCTGTTTAGCGCGCGGTAGGGGAGGTCGCTCGCACGCATCGCTAATTTTTTATCTTTCTACGTGATACATAAAGTTCAAATTATAATGTTATTAAAAAGGATCCAGGAAAAAAAAAATTTAACCCATAATGTCGGAATACGAAAATAATTTGAGTGAATGTGATTGTTTTTCACTCGAATTATTTGATTGCAAGCAGTTTTTTTTCTTTTAGACACTTTTAACATTTTTCTATTATGCTCTTCTTAGAAGAAAAATCATCTTTTTACCAGAACCATGATTGTTTTTCAATTTGTGAAGAAAGTGATAGTGGTAGTGACATTGTGGTGTGTTCACAATTTGGCGTATTACAAATTTTGAGTGATAGTGATAATAGTGACGATAATAATTATTTTGCTGATGTGGAGGATGTACCGGACGTATTTGTCACGAAAAAAAACTGTATCTCTTCCAATAATTATCCAATTTTAATAATTTTTTCAGTATTTTCTTAATAAAAACTTGTACAAGGATAATAAAATGCCAAGAAAATTATGGAAATATATATTGTGAATAAAAATTATAACAAAAACTGAAATCAAGGTCATATCGTATTTTCGCAGTCCGGTACATCCTCCGTGTCAGCAAAATTATTGTTATCGTCACTATTATCACTATCACTCAATTGCATTACGCTAAATTGTGAGCACACCACAATGTCACTCCCACTATCACTTTCTTCACAACTTGAAAAACGATCATTTTCACTCGACTTATTTTCGTATTCTTTTCCTGGATCATTTTTATATTGTAATTACTAATAATATTATAATTTGAACTTTATGTAACACGTAGAAAGATAAAAAATTAACGATGCGTGCGAGCGAACCCCCTACTGCGCGCTAAACAGCAATTGATTTCGTGAGCGCCATCGCGCTCGTGGCAAATTTAGTTAGTATGCGCACGAGCGCGATGGCGCTCATCGGTACTCAAACGGTTCATACAAATTTGAATTATCAGCATTCAACTTGTTTGTGCTTTCATCATTGGGTTAGTTTTTAAAGTACAGTTAATAAGAGAATTATAATTACATTTTACTAAATATTATGCATGGAAATAAAACTATTACCTCCAGCTTTTCTAATCTCAATCTCTCTTGACTATGATGTTCTATGCAAGTATAAAATATTTGATAAAATTCAGACAATATTGGATTAACTAAATTGCAGTGCATAATTCCTTTTTCGTGTCCATATTGTTCGTGAATGTGGTTAATAATATAACGAGTAATTATAACCATATTGAAATGGTTTTGAGATTGTATGCGAAGACGTTGAGAAGATTTTGCTTGTATAATAGTAATTTCATTTGCCGTATCATCAAACAGTGGTCTTATAGCTATTGCATGATCATTACAATTATTAGCCGATAGTTCTTCTTGGTTGAAATCTGAAAGTAATTCATTTATGATTGAATTCTTTTGTATTAGATAATTCTAAGCAAACAGTTTTACTATTTTAATGAAGTTAGATTTAATTCTTTCAAACCTGGCACACAGTACACATTGATAATGTATCTAAACGTTTCATACTTTTTTGGATTAAGCTTACTTTTTTTCTCTATTTTTCAAATTATAGTGCCTGTAGAAACATTTATAAAATAAATGATAACCCCGCGCAAACATAAAATAAATTTTTATAAATGTTTGGACGGGGTGTATGTGAGCCAATATAAAATTATATTCAAAAGTATATTAACGGAAATAATTCAGTATTGTAGGGGTTAAGGGGATCAGTGATCACAATTAAATGAAACTATGTGATGTAGTATTATTTCTACATTCTTTAAGTTCTTTATCACAACCTAGGTTTCGTTGTATTACAACACAATTACAACGAAGCCTAGGTCGTGGTAAAGAACTTAAAGAAAATAGAAATAATACTACATCACGTAGTTTCATTTATTTGTGAATAATGAATTTCTACAAAATTAACCCCAAATATATTCAATGAAATCAGTGATGTTTGAGTTAAAAGGACGGAAAAAATTTTTTTTGATTACTGAAGTTTGAAGGTAAATTATATTAATATTATGAGTTAAATTAACAGTTATAAAGTAAAAAATAAGAAAATATGAAAATGAAATTGTATGTATCATTGTTTTAATGCTTGAATGCACTCGTTATATTTCGCAATTGTCGCAATTTGATATCATCCATAACAGTATCATATACAAAGTCATCCAATTATTTTCTGATCACTAAACTAAAGCAACTTTACAATACTTAAAGTCCAGACTTTAGACACTTTAGATTTTAGACATTTGTATTTTTGAGTTTTTTTGAGTAGTTCAATATTGAGTATCATTTGATGCTGATTTTATTTCCATTGAGATTGAGGACCATTGGGTAATTGGGTATGCTCGATTTAGAATGAGTTACATTAGGATTATGCTGGATTTGAGTGTAATACAAGTACTTTTTGAAATAACATTTTGATGGGGACTTGAAAATAAAATCTATTACATAATTTATGATAGCTTGTAGTTAATTTAGTCAACTTGTTTTACATTGCTTTTTGGTAGGAGGACAAGGTGGATTTTGCTGAAATACACATATTGTAGAGATGAACTATATTTACATGAAAATTCAAACAATGGATATTTATTTCATAACGGGTGCCTTTTGTGGTTAAGTGCCAATATATTTTTTTCACAGTTAAAGGTAAAACTGATCATAATGATTTTGCATTGCATGTGCCAATTTTTAAGATAAGTTGCCAGTTCTGATGTGTAAATTTTGAAGACAGTGAAAGTTGGGTAATTTTCTAAGTTTTTTCTGAGAGATCCATAAGAATTGTCATAAAATGTTGTAATTAGGTGGAAAAGCTTATTATTCAGCTATACTTAACAAGAAAAAAATTGACAATCAGACTTAATTTGTAGCCATGGCACTCAAAACATTGGCCAAAAGTAGTTATTTTCACGAATTTTGAAAAATGCCTTGAAAAATAAGAGATTTTTACTAAGGTCAAATTTTGTTAGTTGTTTGTTCATAACCTGGCCCCTTTTTTGTTTATATTTGAGTTATGGGACAATGATGATGAAACTTTGCACAAAAATAGCATAGATTTATATCTAGATTAAATTCGTAGATTGACCAAATTAGTCTAATAGTTTTAAAATGACAACGGTTGAACCGAATTAAAAAAATTTCTTAAAAAGCTCATCTTAAAGGTAAAGAAAAGATACATAGTTAAAAAGAATTTATGTCTCATTTACATTCGTGCCCGAACCACGAGATGAGCCACGAGACGTGTGTGTAAACAGTTGGCTTGCGGCTCGTCTCGCGTTTCGTCTCAAGAGACACGAGACGAGCTGCGAGTAGTGTAATTGAGGCATTAAGTACTACAATTTTTTTTAGAAAGTTTTTCCATAACTTATTGGAAAAAAACACCCTAAACCGTATCACAACCTTGTTTGCTTAGATGTTATACTTTATTATTTTTTTATTGTTTGATCACATAAATCATCTTCACCTGACATAATTTTATATTGGTAAATATTTTTTGAGCAATGGTATATTTGATTACCTGTTTTAAGTACAATCATAAATGTAAATCTTGCCAATTAATTAATCAATAATAAATAGATAATTATTTTGTCTTATGTGGTATAGATAGATATGCCATTAGTATGTTATACAAAAAAATTATATGGGGACTATGATAAAGGGCACTGTGTTTTTGGGAGACTATGATAAAGGGCACTGTGTTATTTTGCTGCCAGTATGTTAAGTCAATCGATATTCTCTTTTCGTTGGTGCCTGCCATTGTGGTTTTTTTATTAAGGAGGTTCATTCCATTTTTTTTTAAATAAATAATTTCACATGTTTACTCATATCAGATTTGAGTAGAATAATGTCATTTAAGGCAAAGTTTAAATAATGAAGAATATATTTTACCAAACTGTGGTTAGTGTTACTGTAATTAGGTTTATTTTGTTTATTGAATATATTTGGCGTTAATTTTGTAGAAATTCATTATTCACAAATAAATGAAACTACGTGATGTAGTATTATTTCTACTTCCTTTAAGTTCTTTACCACAACCTAGGTTTCGTTGTATTACAACATCTTCAGGTGGGCTATTAGAAAAGATTAACAATTTTTATTAATCTTGGCTAATAGCCCACCTGAAAATGTTGTAATACAACGAAAACTAGGTTATGGTAAACTACTTAAAGAAAGTAGAAATAATACTACATCACTTAGTTTCATTTAATTTATTTTGATTATTTAGTATTTGTTATTACTAGCTAAGTTTTTTTTAATAATTCTAATTCATATTAATTTATTTATTGAAATATACCTTTAAACAGTTCTGGTAAGCTTATTTGAGAATCATTGAATTGAATAGTTAGTTTCAGTTTCGCTTCTTTCGATGGTATAGCTGGTGTAAAATAATAAAATAATGGTATGCTACATCTCTTTGTTATCACAGCTGCTAGCGGTTTATCAGAGTTATCTACGAAAGTAAGAACTGCAGTGAGGTCATTGTTTAATATCGGTACACCATTTTTAATGTATATTTGAACCAGTAGGACTTTCTCCTCCTCCAATGTTTCATATGCTGTGCATTTTTCTGAACATTCAAACGGATGATCGCATGTTAATGTTATTTGTAAAGACATTATGTTAGCATCTGGGTGCGGTTTGATTTTAACTATTGCTAAACATATTGCTTCATAAGCTGGATCATTTCCATACTCTGACGTATCCCGATCATTTATTCTCAACTCTTTCATTTCTATTTCAACATATAATATGTTGTCAACATTTGTTGTTGCTGGAAAACAAAGAAATAATACACAAACAATTTATTGATTGTACATGTTTCAATAAAATGTTGGTAATTGGCATTTTAAATTAATAATTTAAACAATTTTTAATAAAATAGGGAACCACACTTTTGGTTTTGAAGGTGTTACGAGTAAAACGCAAAAATATATTAATTGCTACTAAACTGTTATCTTGAGAAGTTTTAATTTAAAGATTTCTAGACATTTTCGCTTCTTTTAATTTTGTTTATTTTGCAAATACAACATTCTTACCATAGTTGTATCTCGGGAAGTATTGTTTAGATGAAAAATATTCTCATATCAATAGGTAAATAAAACTATGTGTAATGCTGTATTTGCAAAACTGTAATTGTAGGTAATTTCAATTTAAAGATTTCTAGACTTTTTGCTTCTTTTAATTTTGTTCATTTTGCAAATACAGGTATCTCTGGAAGTATTGTGTAGTTGAAAAAGATAAGTGTGTGTAATGCTGTATTTGCAAAACTGTTATCGCAAGTGGTTTCTAAACATTTTCGTTTGTTTTAATTTTATTTATAATGTAAATAAAGCGTTCCTACCATAGTTGTATCTTTGGAAATATTGTTTAGTAGAAAAATGAATGAGAATCTTTTTCAGAGTCTTATATAAAAGATTCTCATACAAATAGCACCATGCGTACTAAATTAAGCTATGTTACGTTAGACATTGGAATGGAAGATCCCATACAGTTTTTTGCTGTCTTTTGTCAGTAAGACGCAATTTTTAATCCTTTACTAGGCAATTAAGATTGAATTCATATCATCTTTCCTTTTATTTATCACGGGAAATTACTAACAAAATGACGTACCCTGATTAACATGTCCAATCAAACATTTGCATCTAACTGTCCAAATAACAACTTCGTCCTTATTTATAGTTCTTTAAAAAATGAAGAATGAAATGATTTGAAGGATAATTAAAAAAGGAGTATATAGAAAACATAATAGTTTAAATTACCACAACAACACTAACCTGAACTTTGAGAAATGTTATTAATCTTTATTTCTAGCTCGTTCAATTCATTTTGTGCTAATGAAACGTCCATATTCTGGCGTGCTTGTAAGGTAGGTACAGATTTTAAATCCGGCACAGTACCGAGATAACAACAATTAATATCTCCAACAGCGGACAACATTGTTATTCCAGCTGAGAGACCTTTAAAATAATTTCTTGATATAAAAATTGGTTGGGATAGTAAATCGCATGACCAAAGAAGGGTAGTGTTTTCGTAAATATACAGTTTTGAATCATCCGATGCCACCATTAACATTAATCGGGCTCCAGGTTCTGGAATCATACAATTTTTTTATTTATCACATCTTCTTATAAAGAGTAATCGTTTTAATTGTAAAGCTGTATAATTGGATCCAGTGTGCAGAAACATTGTTTAACGTAAATGTTTTGTAATCTGAAAAATTATTACGAATAATTACTTATTTCAAATATAATGTACCACTTTTCATAAATTTTATGTATATTGTAGTGACACATGCATTGTTTATTTATAATATGTTATTTATATAATACAATATCAAAGATATTTACCATAATACCATCCAATTAAATATGCAGTGAGACACACTGGCATGTAATCAAATTTTTTCATAAATCTCAACAGTCCATTATCTTGAAGGCAATAGACGTGTCTTTCTCCTAAACATATAATGTTGGACATATTGTTGCTGGTCTGTTGATCAGAAAATGTTATGTATTTTATTGTACATTAAGTGAAAATGTTCACACACAGTTTGATTGATATATTGTGTTGTATTACAATTGATGTTTATTTATTTGACATATGTAATTGGGTACTTATGGGAAACTTATTCTTTTTAGCGCAATCTCTTTTTAATACACCATTTCAGAATAATTGTCTTCGTAGATGGAAAAAAAATTTTATGTATAAGTTGTGAAGGAATAAGCAATTAAAGTTTTTAGACAATACAAGTAGTGTAGAACCTAACCTAACCTAATCTAACCTAACCTAACCTTTTGTCTCGGAAGGTGTTCACTTTTTCAGACTTTCTTCTCTCTTTAGTTAGACTTGCAACTTGATACACATGGATTGCTAATATATGGACATTTTTTAGTTGAAAAAAAAATGAAGATGTAAAAAACATAAGAAAAATAATTTAGACTAAAAAAATAATAATGAAAAGTAAATAATAAACGATTGATCTCATGATTTATTTCTTAAATAATCATGAGATCAATCGTTTATTCATGAGATCAATCGATTATTTATCAATTATATATATAAATATCATGATAAAATAGGGTGATGTTTAAAGGAAGTGGAGTGTAATTTTCAAAACCTGTTTATCAAATCTCCTTATAAACAACATTCATCATCATTATAATAATCGACTTTCATATACAGCGGACGGTGTGAACTAGCGATGACAAAATTATAACGTAACAGGTATGAATAACATAATATTGATGGAAATGAATATATTATGTTATTGCAATTTACAGATACTATGTTATTAAATAACGATACGTTTGGCTAACATCTTAAAATATTATTTTACCATATTGTCAAGCAGCGCCCGTACACTCGCTGAGTAAAGTGAGAGCGAGACAGCACGTTTCTTTTCGTCTTGCCCTTCGTTTCATATTTACCGAGCATCACCGAATGACACCGAACTTTACCGAAAGATTAATAATCTGTTATTAGAACTTTCTCAAATTCATACCTGTTATGTGATCCATACCTATTACCGATTGGAAAGAACACATATGTTATTAAGAACATTACGCTTGAAATACTCTTAAAATATTATATTGCGTTATTGTCAAGGAGCGGATGTCATTCGTCAGTCTGAATAAAAAGAGAAATGCAATTCATTATTTTATATATTATTTGTTTTATGCTTTATTCCTTTGTTTCGTATTGACGGAACATTACCGAATGACATGGAATTTTTACCGAATGATAATAAACAATTAATTACTACAAAGTTCAAATCTATAGTTGTTATTTCAATTTTGTTTATGTTATATTCATTCAGAATTTACTGTTGATCGCTAACTAACTGCAATTTCTATATGTTATTGTTTCATTTTGTTTAAATTATCGTCCACAAAAAAATACCTATATTCTATCAAAAACCAAATTAAAATTGAACTAGCGTTTCTCCAGTAGTATTTAATATAGATGGCGATTATAGTACGCATGTACTATACATATTTTGTATACACACGCAGAAGGAAAATTAATTTCATGGAACATATCGTGTAAGAACGTATTGAACAAATGTTATTCTCAATAATGTCCAATAACATGTTATTTTTTAACAGGTATGATACTATGTTATTGAATAATGATGTTATTCATTATAATAGGTATGGGGAAATAACAGTTATTTCCATCTCTAGTGTGAACTTTTATGAGGAGTAAAATCTGAAGTTCAGAGCGTTAAAAAAAGTGTCATTGTTAGGTGCCCTTTCCGCGCAACATTTCTGCACACCTTTAGAGTGAGATATCAATATGTTTATTTGGCATTTTCTTATGGCGTAATTGCAATGATGGAGTGTGACACACATAGTTTACTATCGTTTGCTTATATCAAGACGTAATCATCAAATGTATTGTGTGAATATTTGGTGTCTTCTATCCTACAAAATTAAAAAGTCTCGTTTAATTTTAACTTCTTAGTCTGACGTTACTAAATGTTTTTAATTTTGTTGTATTAATTTGAACTTGTTCATTTGTGTTTTCCTTGAAAATAATTATATTGTCAGCATTTTTTTATTAAAGAATTTTCCATTTACATTTAATGATATTTATATTTATATACAGTGCTACCTATTTTATATATTCCAAGATAATCGTACTCAAAGAGTAAATCCAGTCACTCGTTGGAGCTGACACGCACATTTTTTTTTTAATTTTAAACCAATTAAATTTCATTAGTAGCTGATGTTAGTTTTCTTTATTTCTGTCTATTGACATTTTTGGCATGGTAATATATTTTAGATGGAGTATACTTCAGTTTCTTTTCTAGACTTAAAAAATACAAAAATCCATATGCTGTGTAAATTTGCTCAGTAGTTATTATGTGAACAAAAAACAAATGCCAGACATTATTTCATTGTTGGGATTTTAAGCTGTATAATATTGAAATCCATCTAGTTGTTTTTGATTAACAGATCAATATGAACAGATCAAGTGATAAACAGAGAATCATCAATATCCATATGATAAAATTTATGACACAAAATGGTTGATTTTTAGGGTTCCGTGTCTCATAATGAGAAAACAAGAATCTTATAGGGTCATGTTGTTGCCAACCTATTTGTCTTTCTGTCTGTAAACACCTTTTTTCTCAGCAACGGTTAAACATATCAAGTAGAAATTAATATATAATATTAAAGTTTATGTAGTTATATTGACCTTTGTTTTACATGGTTGAGTGTAGGTTATAGTTAAAATCTCACATTTCAACATAGGATATTAGGGGAATATTTTAAAAAGTACACTCTACATAATTTGTCAATTATACGAAACTATTTCCTGTTATCAGAGATGTAAAATATTAATGTTATTTATGTGTATGTTCTGAAATAAAATTAGAACATAATCAGGTTTCCATGTACTTTGACAGCCCTAGGGAGATGATGTTATTGATCAAATAAATTTCGTCAATTGTGTGATATATTATTAATATTTATTTAAATGTTATCAAATTTATGTGCATTTTACGATTATTTCAAATAATTTTTTAGTGCAATACACCTATAAACGGAGACCATTTTTTTACTTTCAAATTAGGAACTTGATTGAATTACAGAGTTTTATCGGTCATAGCCTGGTAAAAAAACAGTTCAAGCTTCTAACTGACTCAAATTTATTTCCGTTGACCAAGAATTTTGAAATTTCGTATCAAGCAAGGTCTCATGGTACAAGTAACGAAAAATCATTAATTTATAACTCTGTGGAATTGTTATGTGATAAACTTAATTTTCCAGTTTTTCCATTTTTGTTTTTTTCTTATATATGTATAAAAATACCTGTTTACTTGAGCTTTATAATAATGTTATATAATGGTACTAAGGTTTTAGAGTGCGAATTTTACTCGCATATGTCTTTTTTCTCAATAATTTAATTAGAGTCCCTGAATGTCGTTTTTTTTTTAAATATTTGTAATCTAAGATTTTTTCTCTTTTCTGTTTTATTATGTGTGGACAGTGCTACATGATTAATTAGGATGAGTGTGTCAATGCAAATTCCATCATTGCTAACATAATCTCATCATTGCTAACATTGCTAACATAAATCATGATATTAGATTATGTTAGCAATGATGGAATATTGTGATAGATTTTTTAAAATTTTAAGTGTTATATTTCATTAAAAACAAAGGCCTTCACAGAATCAAAAGGGTGAGCGATACTATTCATTCTATGTATATTCTGGGGTTGTATTACTTAAAACAATTTGCTATTGTAAGTACCAATGATGTCTACCTGAATTACTTGGAGTGCAAATATTTCTTCTCCAGGATTGTAGATCCACTCAGGGATTAGTTTCTTACCACCATATCTCATACTGGTATCACCTGCATCTTGAAGTTGTTGGTAACTGTAAATTAATAAATCTTATCGTTATCGTATAAATTTTAAGGAAATCTGTGTCATAGAACAGAAAAAAAAGGTGGAGCAAATGTTAGGTTATAGATTCATTAAGAATTCAAAAATATATTATGGTGAAATATTTGGTAATACTTAAAATACAATTTTATTTTATAATATATTTTAATTTAAAGAGAGGTCAATTAAATTAGCAAAAGTCGGTAAAATTGGTATTGATCAGTTACAAGTAAAAATGGTCAGTTTTGTCAGTTTTTTTCTAAATTTTCTTTCAGATATAGTTTTGTTAAAGTGATTATAGTTCTATACCCTGTTCTAATTATATTGAAATGTCAAGAAATTAATTTTCTGCAATAAAAATCTATTTCTTCATAACTGACTCATTTTTCCAGTATTGTTATTAATATCTGCAGATTTGTTCGTTATAGCTTTCTATATACTAACTTTGGTGAAGAAATGTGAATGTAATATTTTTAAACAATTTTTTTTTAAAATAGGTAATTGAATTTTAGTATTTTAACAACAGTGGCAATAAATTATAGTTTAAAAAAACTAAAAAACACGCTTCTGTAGTAATGTTAAATAAAAAGATTTTGACAAGTGCGACAGGATGTCTCACGACTTGATATAATTTAATTTTTTTTTGAATGAGTTTAACGTATAAATGAGGTGATTGACAAAGAAATTAAGTTAATGTATAAAAGAAGCATGGGGTGTTTGATATCAGTTGTCGTAAATATAAGTTGAGAGTACGTAAGAGCACGTATGAGCTCATACTTGCTCTTTCGAAGGATCATACTTGCACAGGTGTGTTTTAGACAAAAAAAATAGTTTCGGAGATACGGACAGAACAACTTATCTTTTATTGACGTTTCAAATAATATTTCTAAAAATATCTTACATAAAATTCTTAAAAGAATAATTTTGGAGTCCCTATAAACAGCTCTTTAAATTTATACCCCACACGATGATGAAAAAAAAATTCCAAGTATTATTTGCCTCCTCAAAAATTTTGTATTCCTATTATTGAGTGTTAACTATTGCGATATATGCAGACTAATATGCTTTATTATTATATCAAATTATAAATTTCCGTATCTGAAAATTTCTAAGAAATTCATGAACATTTTTAGCAATATCTCCAAAATTCTTGATTTAACATAAAATTCTACAATAAACTACTTTGGAACTTTTATAAGTCACTCTTCTAATTGGTATTTGGACTGTACAAAAACAAATTCCAAATATTATTTGCCTCCTCAAAAATTTTGTATTAATATTATTGAGTGTCAACTATTGTGATATATGCAGACTAATATGTTTTATAATTATACCAAATTACAAGTTTCTGTATCTGAAAATTTCTAAGAAATTCATGGACATTTCCAAAACTCTATTTTACATAAAATTCTAAAACAAACAATTTTGGAATTCTTATGAATAGCACGTCTAATTGGTATCCGGACTATACAAAAAAAATTTCATGTGCTACATTTGCCAGCTTTAAAGTATGAACAAAAAACTGACACATTTTTGGTCCATTGCCCGACTTTTGGATTTGAAATCAGAATTTATGGAAGATTATTTAGTTATGGTGAGATAACAATTACAGAATAATTTTATATGGATCATATATTTTTCACGTACATGTGATATATATATATATATATATATATATACATATGTATTTGCACATTGATTATATATAATATTCAGATAATTTAAAATTCTTCAACGTAAACATGGAAATAGTAAAAGTTCAATAATGCCATACTTGTTGAATTGAAGGCAGTTTGTTCAATTGATATGCTCAATGAAAATTTTTCTGTTGTTAATACCTCATCTTAACTGGCTATTTGACATATAATTTCTTTCTAAATTCAATGCCCAATAACGGGCATATTTTCAATTATTAGCGGCTATTTAGGCCAATATGCCTTGTCCCTAGACCTATAAATAACTGTGACAAACAGAAAAATGAACCCTAAACATAAAAAGGTAGCATTGGTTGGCTATGAGGATGGTGGGGATCAAAAACAAAAAAAAAATGTTTTATTAAATTTAATCCAAAAGATAAAATATACACCCTAAGACCTCATAATTAAATTACCACATTTAGTCATTTAAATCAGTCTTCAAATTTCAGCACAGATGTATCAGTTTTTTCTTTATTCTTGAAGTTGCTTTGACCCCTGGTTTAATCACATTCTTATACCTTTGGCTATTTCATTTTTGGTTTAATTAATAAGATCATCTTCTTGTAGTAATATTGTTTAATATTTGCATTTATGTATTTGCAGCAGAGCAGAGTTTAAATATTTTTGTTTTCTTTTATACAAATTTTAATGGATAATAGAAAATAAATGGGTTTCAAAGAGATGCAAAAACACTATGTGAAACAGAAGGCTTCAGTTACCAGATGAATTTACATTTTTAAGAACATTTTTGGCATTCGAAATGTCGCTAGAATAATTTGTTATTGATTAGTACAATTTTTTTGATTGACATAAATAAATGACAGAAATGAAAGGCAAAATATCCTTCCAGTTTAATATTTGGTTAGCGTTTCATTTATTATTCAAGAAATCAGATTTTCTAAAACATTTTTTGAAGACATGTTTTAATGTAAAGAATGAAATTTTGTATAAACTATTATAGGTAGACTTTATTACTAATGTACCTTTTTTATAGAGTGATATTGCAGTCAAAAGTTGTGGTTTGGTTGGTACCACCGACTGGAAAGTAGGAGATGACAATATAAAATCTTTATTGTTTTTTCAGGGATATTTAAATATTTAGTGCATTTGAACTATCCATGGTATTATTATAAAAAAATTTGATAATCTGATTGGGTACGAATTATATAATTATTATGAATATATAAATAGTATAAATTACAGTATAAATAGTATACATTCATGGTTGTACCCATATTTTTAAATATTGAATATATTTGGTGTTAATTTTGTAGAAATTCATTATTCACAATTAAATGAAACTACGTGATGTAGTATTATTTCTACTTTCCTTAAGTTCTTTACCACGTCCTACGTTTTGTTGTATTACATCTTTAGGTGGGCTGTTAGCTAAGATTTTCTTTGCTAACAGCCCACCTGAAGATGTTGTAATACAACGGTCGTGGTAAAGAACTTAAAAAAAGTAGAAATAATACTACATCACGTAGTTTCATTTAATTGTCCATATTTTTAAACATACCTGTATATTTCCAATATCCAATTACAATTGACAGTCACAAAGAGATCTGGTGATTTAGCGTAAGCCAACGGTCCCGGAATTATTGTTTCGTGTAGATGACAATTAAAGAGTCTGGTTTCCTGATCGTAAAAATATAGAGTTCCATCCAAACTTTGTACACAAACTAAGTCACGATTTTTGACCCCACCAAATTTACCACAAATCAAATTGTAGGCATGTTTTTCAAAATTATGTTGCAGAACTGGTGTGAGAGCATTTTGATCTCCTGTAAAGGAGAGTGTTAAAATGGTAAATTTCATGTACCACACCTTGAAGGTCTTGCTATCTTTTATTTTTCTCACATTTCAAAACATTATGGTAATGGTTTTAAAACATAATAGTACTGTATTTTTACCAAATTTATTGTACTTTTATAGTACTGTCAATTTATAGTTCCCTTTTATGTAATCAAAAAATTAACTTTGTCAAGCTAACAAATAGAAATAAGTTTACATTAACCCCCGAGCATGCAAGGTCACAATATATGAGCACTTATGTCATATTTTTGTGACTCGCGCGCTCCATGGGTTAAAACGAATAAATTTCTAAGAACAACAAACAAAAATTTTTTCTCTTAAACATTTAGAACCTTGGCCTCCTTTTTAACTTTTAACTGAACGGGAAACAAACATTTGTATTTTTAATCAAATATGCTCAATAGACATGTAATGTTTATTCACATTGGTCAGAATTTTCTAGACAAGAACATGTTCATATGTATCTGGTTCTTGTCATCAAGGTAGGATTTATCGGTTTATTTTTTCTCTTAATCAGATCATTGCTCTAATTATAGCTTAGTGCAAATATGTTGAGCAATTTAATTAGAGGCTAAAATAATACATATAGATAAGATGAATACACAAAAACAATGTTTAAAATACAACAAATACAGATATGATTACATATAGTGTCAGTATTGAGTCGACTGGTAATCACCCGAATACTCAGTCTAATATTTAATAACTGTCTTATAAAGGATGAATACTAAAGAAAATTGTTATGTCACACTGAAAGTTAGCACGTTGAACACAAATTGAGTGATTAGATCATGTTACATTGTTTGCTTTCTTTCACGTGATATTTATTTCTTTTGGCTGCTTATTATTTATTCACTTTAGAAATTATTATCAGAAAAGTTTGAGTGTACACACTGAAGTGAACGGAACAATTATCTCAGCATCTCATTAGTCTCATCTTGGTGTGTGCGTTCATTTCGTTGTCTTATAAAGTTCTCCCAAATCTAAAATATGTAATTTACAAAGCTGCAATTTAGCATAACTGTAGAGTTTGATGACTTAAAATTGTTTTTTAAATGTGTTTAAAAGAAAAGTCACATTCAAAAAATATTTTTAAATGCTGAGATGCAACGAATCAAATGAAAGCTGATGTAATTTAGAAATCATTCATATGTGAAAAAAATTAAAAATAATTATTGTTTAACAATAAAACAAAAAATTTCAGATATCACCTGTTCATCTTCCTTATGTCCTAAAGTGTTAATAAAAATATTAAAAAATTGTTTTGTTCTACTGTTACGTAAAACGTTTAACATTTCAATGGGAATATCTAATTGTATTACAGTACCCAACAATTTGACGTGTTTAATGTTTTTGCTGGTTTCTAAATCAGACACTTCTTTTTTTTTTGGTAATTTTTGAACTTGAATATTATAAGGCAATTTGTGACTTGTATAAGTCACAAATTGCCTTAAAGTAAAAGGTAATAATAAGTAAGTAAAGTAAGTCCCAGGTATATTACATACATATGTATATATATATATATATATATATATATATATATATGTATATATATATACATATACATATATATATATATATATATATATATATATATATATATATATATATATATATATATATGCTAATGGAAATAATAAACGAAGTTATGACGACTAAATTAATAGATTTATAAAAATACTAGATTGCCTTTATACAAAATTGATAGAAAAATGTAAAATATAATACGCAAGATTCAATTCTAAATATCATTTATTGAATTATTGAATATTTACTTATATGAGAAATAAAAAATAAAAGAAAAATTTACCAATGTTTGTATGTCCATCCCGACTTTGTATTTCATAGACAATAAGGCTGTGTGGATGCAAAATTAATATTTGGATTCTATCTGTTGAACTGAAAAGAAAATTTTTATTAAGTTAATTTTAATTAGTATATAATTAAAAATGCTATGTTTTACCATTTGATCAAAAATATTATATGTTTTAGTTTTTTTTATAATATTTGTTTTGTGTTAAAAACATTTTTTAAACTGGATTAGCAAAGATCTTTGCGAATAGCCCACCTGAAGATGTAATACAACGAAACCTAGGTTGTGGTAAAGAAATTAAAGAAAGTAGAAATAATACTACATCATGTAGTTTCATTTAATTGTGAACAATGAATTTCTACAAAATTAATGCCAAATATATTCAAGTGTGTAAGTAGACAAAACTAATAATTTTATAAACAAATAAATATATTGCATTTTTAATAAAACAAATAAGAGTCAATTAATCAAGTCGAGTCGAAACTTTCTAAAAGAAGTTAGAAATTTATTTATATTGCTATTATCCTTATTTATAAATATAGCGCAATTTACATAAATGTGAAAAAATATCTTTTGACTTTTCAAATATTTCTGATAATGTTAAGTTTGTTATGTTTTTTTATTGCAGTTTAAAATTTATAAATTGTTTAAATTTTATTTTGTTTCGAGTTACTTTGAATACGAGAAACAGCTGGAATACTGTGTGTAAATGTATATCCAAGTAAAAAAAAGATTAACAAAATGAATCATTCATTTTGTTACGTAATTAATTATTAATATAATTGAAAGCAATCTTGACCACGGCAGTAGATTAATTTTTTAACAGGTTCCTGTGTACAAAATAAGATGATTATAATTAAGCATTCTTTCATATCATATTCCGTTCTAGAGGTACACTATTTCAACATTATCACAAGGATTAAGCATCTTGCATTACGCATACACTGTGTGCCGCTTTGTTTTAATGAAGTTATCTACTATGCAACACACCTAAATACCTTATTCGGCCTTGAATGTGAGGGACTTAAGCAAAAAGAAAAACTAATTATGTTGTTAATTCAATGTTTTTTTACATGGAGATTCTGTATAGAATAATGCTATGTTTAAATATAATCATGATTCAGAAAATATTGAAAATAAAAATATTGTCTTACCGAAAAATAAATTATTTCTCCGTAATAAAGCCCCAAATCAAAAAATGTTATAACTATATATTTATAAAATATATTTTCAAGATAAATCCGAAAAAAAATTCTATTATACTAGTTAACCAACAACTGTGTAGTCAGTTAAAATGTTTCCTATAAATTTAAAAATTGTAGAGTATATTTTAAAGGTTGACTTTAAAAAAAATGTTTTTTTTTTCTTCAAAATAACAACTATGCATGACCTTTTAATGTATTTTAAATTAACATAATTTTGGTTTAGGTTGGTCGTAGTAAATAATGTTAGTAAGTTACTTTTCAACCAATAAAAAAGTAAAAAATAGTTTAAATAAAGAACACCTGTATTTAAAATTGTTGTTTGATTTTGCAATCTCGCTTTTGCGTATTTCGACGCGCTCTTACGAACGTTAGGTACTTGTTCGAAACACGAATTTAAACTAAGAATGGTGTTACTACTTACGTGACATATTTTCCAGTTGTAATTTGCAATATGTCGTCGTCCAAAATAACCTCCAGTTTTAGGTCGCATGCGTTATACTCGCCTTGCGGCTTGTAAATTCTTAAGTAGCGGTCGCCATCTCCGTAAATTATACTGTCACCATCATCGTCGCTCCACAACTTGTCAACACATATTAAGAAGTCACTTTGAGTTTGTTCCTTAACCGTTTCTTTATTTGTTGTCGACCACCATTCTTTTATTTTAAAAATTGACATTTTAGAATGTTTTGTTTCTGAAATATAATTAAGAAATATGTTTGTGTAGTTTCCTAGTCAACTCGGCGGGAACGAACTAATGGAACGAAGTACAGTAACGGTTGCCTTGGTAACTACGTTTGTGTATTGTAATGTTTCTACGGTAACAGCTGTAATTATGTGTAATTTTATAAGAATCGTCAAGTATTAATAAATAAAATTTAAAAAAAAACATATTGAATGTGGTATTACCAACATCCATGTATTTGGGTTTGTTAGACGTTTCCCAGTCACTATAAGCATAGTATAAGTATTTGAACCATGATAAAGAAATATGAAATAAGTACAAGTACGAGATATAGGTTAAGATTTAAAATTTCGGCAAAATTTAACTTCTATAAGCCTCATATTACGTTAATATGCGAATTATCTTTTTTTATATAGAGTTCGCTTTGATGTGAAAATGTCTATTCGCTCGTTAAGTACAGTGAAAGCCGGCCGAACTTTCGTGTGTTAAAAAAACCGTCAGATTTCAATCGCTAATAACTACGAGACTGATAATGCGTTAACAATGTTTGTTTTGCCTGTGACTTCATCGGAATAGTGTAAGGGCATGTGCGTAATTGTTGGGAATTAGCGTTGTGTAAAAGTTATAAATTAGTGTAACTTAAATACACGTTGATCTAGGTTATTGATTTGGGTGCCATTGTGAAGAGTTTACGGAGCACCACTAGGACGTAAAGTGAGACAGTAAAAATACTCGCTGGAATATAAGGAAATATCGGTACTAAACGGAAAATTAAAAAAAAAATTAAAGATGCCTCATATGAATCGTATATCTACGCAAAATGCAATTCTGACAAAAGCTCACAGCAAAAGGTCCCTGACAAATCGAAATGTCCAGGGCCGAGCAAATGGGAAAGCTACGACAGGGTCGAGAAAAAAAAATATGAAGTGTACGAAAATAAAACGTTCCGTAGCACCAAATAATATTAAACTTATAAGTTTCTATTTCTCAAAGACACTGTGGAAAACAAAGTTGTTGCTATTATGTATTTATATATGTAACCGCATACTTTATCACCCATTTGTCTATGGTGACTTAAGGCAAGGACTGAAACTTTTTATCTTTATAAAAGGGGTTTTTTGCCGAACGGTACCTCGCATCTACGGTTGCCAACTTTGGAGCACAGAATTGCGGTAAATTCACAAGCAAGGTGCGAGACGAGGCTTAAAAATGCAGGTCTCAACGTTTAGGAAGGAGACAGAAATGCTGGAAAAATAAAAGCTTTGTATAGAGTTAATCAAATAAAACACTGGCCAAAAAGGCCAATTAGTTTTCCTTTCATCATCGAATCACATATTATTATGAACAAAAATCAATTAAAATAATTTAAGATCGAAATATATATTCGAAATAAAATTAATGTTTATTACACACTTTTCACTGAATGTTATTTACTATATCATACATATTTTAACAAAAGTTTGAAACAATTAGATTAGCTATATTAATCTGAAAAAAATAGTTACAAGTGTTTTTTATCCTTATTTCATAGGTAAATAAAACAAAAATGAAAACAATCAGAAATCTAATTAAATAAACTTTCGGTTTCTGAACAAAAATAAGCTACATTTTACTTTCTACTCAGAAACAAATTATTTCGAGCCTTCCATCTCCTTATTTTACGAGGGTGGGCCAAAAGTTCGCGTGATGGAGAGGATGGTGAGGGGTGGGGGTTGCTTACTCACAAATTCGCTAATGAGAGTCTCATTATGAGTATATATAGCAAGTTGATGAGAAAATCGAATTTCGAGCTGTCATCAAGTATCTGACAAGGCAAGGAAAAACAACACAAGTCATATTGAATGAGTTGTAATCGATTTATGGGGACTTTTATCTTATTAAAACCATTATTTACAAGTGGCATAATCTTTTCAAACAAGGCAGAGGTTCTATCGAAGATGACCCGCGCTCAGGACGGCCGATCGAAGCCATCTTCTTGGACCTTGTTGAAAAAGTTGAAAAACTTATATCGGAAGACGCCTGATTAAAGAACAAGCATTTGAAAGAAATGGCTGAATTATCTTCTACTACCTACCATTTTGAATATTTTTCATGACCATATTGTCATGTCAAAAGTCAGAGCAAAATGGGTACCGGGAATGCTTATGCCATTGCAAAAACCACGTGTTGAGTGTTCACACGACTTTCCAGAATCCAAACAGTAGTCCATGCAATGGCTTAAAAAGGGTAGTCCACCCCTTAAGAAGTTCGAGGTGTTCAATCGGCTGGTAAAGTCATGGCGCCGGTTTTCTAAGACACTGAGGTTCTGCTCATTGACTTCAACATATGGGAGAAAAATATGGGAAAGTACTATGCTGGTTTACTGGGCAACTCAAAGAAGCATTGAAGAAGAAAAGGCGAGAGAAATTAACGAAAGGTACTACTTTTGAACGACAATGCGTCTGTACATGAGAGTAATGTTGCGATGCTTGCCCTTTACAAGGGCGATTTTCAAATATTGCAACAACGACCTTACTGACAAGACTTGGCCCTCTGCGACTAGTGCTTGTTCCCAAAAATGAAAAACGAACTTCGTACAAAAATATTCAGCAATTATGAAGAGGTGAAGTCTGCAATTTCAGCTTATTTTCAAGAAAAAAAAATTTTTAGGGACAAATCTAACAAATGGGTTAAGGGAGAATATATTAAAGAGGAGAAATAGACCTATATTTTTTTGACCTTCCTTAGATCTCATTCAACGGAATTTTTGACATCTCGTATAATAAAAAAAAAATTAAAATAATTAGAAACAAAAAATAAACTTTCGCTTACTGAACAAAAAACATGACATAATTAATTTGGTAAGCTTTGGTATTTAAAAGTTCAGGATTATTAGATTATCGGAAAAAATAAATGCTAAATAAATTTAATGATTTGGTTGTTAATATTACAAACATTTCTTTTTAAAGGAATATTTTTCTTGCGATGTTGCAGATTTAAATATTTTTTAATCTTTAGTACAAAATCATAAAAGTCATTACGCTGGTATTCAAAATTTACTTTGACTTTTCTGACTTTCACCAATGCTTAGTTTGTTTCTTGAATCAGTCCAGGCATTATTACAAAGCGAGAATATCCTCTCCGTTACTGCATTTGTACTTGGAATAGGAGCAACAAACTGGAAAATCTTTCACAAATTCGCAATGTCTTTCGCTAATGTCAATAATAATTTAATTTATATAATGTTTGATGAACAATTATTTTTTGTCAAATTTCGAATTTGCTTCCTCCTCAATCACTTTATTAATGGTTTCTTTAACAATATAAACCTCATTATAGAACTCGTCCATATCCAGTCCTTGTGGGAGCATAATTTTTTCAGAACAGGCAGTTATTTGTTGATATGTGAATGGTCTTTACAGGTCAAATATACGTATAGGGCAAAACCAAATAGTTATTTTCTGAAAAATGAAGCGAATTCTAGATATTTAATTTTTTTTATACCAAGCTTTAAGAGTTGCCTTGATCGATTGTTTTTCGTCGCCGGAAAAACTGTATGATTTATTTGTCCAAGAAAAACTAACAAACTCGTCGTGGTTCTAAGTTTTCATTTTTATTGCAAGTCTTTTACAGGATAAAACATTATCATTTTCCAAAATCATGAAGATGTTAACTGAATAACTTTTAGGGCATCGCCGAAAAATCAAAGAAAGCATATATTTTCTTGGCGTTGTCATCATTAAAAATTTTTTTCAGTATTACTGGACAGTATTTTTCATCTTTCCAAGAGATGAAAAATATTCTTTCAATGCGGGAAATATATTATTCAATGGCAGAATATAAGGAGAGCCATCGAGTTTTAAAGTGCTTTTTTTTGCTTTACTATATTCTGATATTGTAAATTAGCATCAGCAAACGATGTTTTAATTTTTGGATTCTCTGTGTATGATACGAAAGATAGCCATACACTTTTTGAAATATAATTTTTAACGTCAAATTCACAGCGTTTTTTCCATAGCAGTCTTAACGACATTATACAGCATATACGACAATTATTTTTTCCAGAATTTACATTGAAATTGTCTGCTGAATACGCAGATACGTTTTTTAATTCGAGATCCAGATTGTTCAGCCGATCTTTTATGTTATTATAAGTGTCAAAAGCTTTTTCATCCGGGTCTTCATAGTACCCAGTTAGACATGTACGTACACCATCTTCAGGAGAATGAAATATAACTAATAACGGTATCGTAGAAATACTATAAAATACATCGGATCTTAACTTGGTGATTATATTTTCGATCATTCAATATTATTTGTATAGAAATAATTTTTAATCTCAATCTATAAAAATGTACGAAATGCTTTTTTAATTTTACCAATTCTGCAACTAAAATTTTTCCTTTTCGCTTGTTAGTACATCGCATTTTAAAAAAGGGCTGTAGAGTTTGTTTATTTTATCGAGTTTTTTCTTTTCGTTCATGTTCAGCAATTATCGTTCAAAATGATTTTTAACATATTTGGCAAAATACTTTTTGAACATTACCATCGATGTTTTTTAAAAAATCATAAATTATCTCCCATTGTCAACGGTAAGTAAGTAACCTTTTAAGTTTCTTGTTTTTTATTGTTTTTTCACTGTCATATTCAAAGGTTTCCGTGTCGGACACGTCTCTAAATTATATTAATATGATAGAACTGAATAGATATTTGAAAAATATCACAACTAAATCGTAAAGTCGGCACGGAGGACTAACACTAATGGCGAATATGGCCCAGTGACGGGCGCAGGGTCTCCCCGCCACCCCGTTTCCGTGGTGGCGGGGAGAGACCGCGAGCGGTATGGTTTCCTCGACTCGATGCACTTCGATGCATTACATACGAGTACAGAGCGAAATAGTATAATAGTACTTTAGTATATGATCGGAGTGTCACCTGACTCACAGATCATATACTTAAGCTTGACTGAGGATGGGGCTTGTTCGCGTGTGATATATAATTGACCTATAGATAAATACAAAATAGATTCAAAACATTCCTTATATCATATATGAACTACTTTCATATACAAAAAATGGCTGTATTTTTGTACGAAGCCATACAGATATGTAGATGGTATTTGGTAGGAAGTATTGTCAAACATGGAAGGCGTTATAACAGAATATTGAATTAATATTTAATAAATAAGTTTAAAAACTTTTAAAATATACGTCAATAAAAAATATTTTTATTTTCATAAGCTTTTATTAAAATTATTACATCACTAATATTCTACAACTCGTAAGTAAATATCAAATTATAAAATGTAAATCATTTCAAAATGTATGTCTGATTCTCAAGTGGCTTCAAGACTTTTAGATGGATTATTATCTGGAAGCTTGCAGTGCTGCGTCATGTAGGTGAAGATGACTCTCTTCTAAACGCCGACCGTGGTTGAAACTGCTTCTGGTAGTGTACTCTCCCATAATCAAAAATAATTCATGAATTCATTTAATATTACCAAATATTATTTGGTAATGAAAGTATAAACTTGAGGAATGGAAATCAATGTCACTGTCCGGTTGTCATTTTATCTAGCCACTCTTGGCGACTGATGTGAATTAGACATAGTTAAACATTTAAAATGGGAAGGGGTGGTGAGGGTTAAAAACCATTTATAATTAGTGAACTGGTTAAAAGCATAAAGTTTTTATCTGTATTCCGATGTTGAGGACATGTATCAAAATTTCTTAAAATAAAAAAAAATTAAATAAAATTAAAATTATAAGAATTAAAATTTTTATTTCATATTTGTTCACCAGATATTTGATATTTAGTCAATATCACATATTTGATATTTAATCAAAATCACATATTTGATATTTAGTCAAAATCACATATTTTATATTTAGTCAAAATCACATAATTGATATTTAGTCAAAATCACACATTTGATATTTAGTCAAAATCACATATTTGATATTTAGTCAAAATCACATATTTGATATTTAGTCAAAATCACATATTTGATATTTAGTCAAAATCACACATTTGTTATTTAGTCAAAATCACATATTTGATATTTAGTCAAAATCACATATTTGATATTTAGTCAAAATCACACATTTGTTATTTAGTCAAAATCACATATTTGATATTTAGTCAAAATCACACATTTGTTATTTAGTCAAAATCACATATTTGATATTTAGTCAAAATCACACATTTGTTATTTAGTCAAAATCACATATTTGATATTTAGTCAAAATCACATATTTGATATTTAGTGAAGGTACAATCCGTTGCGTAACTACTTTATATGTGATACTTAATGTAATAGTTGCAGCCTGGTATGTACATAGTAAAATTACGTGAGAATGAGTTCAAATCTCATCTAGAAAAAAAAGTATGGTGACGAGCGTTGCATTAGTCGACGACATTCACGCCCATATGCACACCACATGGTCAAGACTCGTCAGTCAGACTTACTGACAGTTAAAAACGTATTTTTGTTTCTCATTAACTGACAGTCGAGTCGGAACAAGAGTCTACTTTACCGACTGTGCCCTGTTGCACGGTCCAATCGGTAAAGTATCTAGACAAAATATGTTTTTAACTGTCAGTAAATACGACTGAGAGTTCCGACTATATATGATGCATATTTATTTATCATCTTTTACACAATTAAATGAAACTACGTGATGTAGTATTATTTCTACTTTCTTTAATTTCTTCATCACGACCTAGGTTTCGTGGTCTATTAGGTGGGTTATTAGCTAAGAGTCTCTTAGCTAATAGCCCACCTGAAGATGTTGTAATACAACGACACCTAGGTCGTGGCAAAGAAATGAAAGAATAATACATCACATAGTTTCATTTCATTGTGAATAATTAATTTCTACAAAATTAACGCCAAATATATTCAATATCATCTTTTATGTATAGTACATATGGCGGACTTATTGCTACATGGGCAATCCCTTCCAGCCAACCATAACAATTGGTATTGAAATTTAGTTGGTAGACTGTAAGAGATTTTATAATGAATATTTTTTGTTGCACATTAGTCGAAAAAAAAATTTAAAAAAATGCAAAAGTATAAGTAAAAAAAACTATTGACATGATTTGGAATGGGAAAGACAGGAAAGGACAAGAACTCAAGGAGAGGCAGGACTTTTTCCCTCGATCTTCGAAAATATTTAGAGACGTGATTTTCCTGATGTCTGGACAGTGAAGGATTTTTCGTAAGTGGTAGAGGTATGTTAAGGAATAAGTAGGGTGAGTGAACTTTCAAATCGTAGCCCAAGGCCGTAAGCAGACAAATCTTTAAATTTGCCACTAAGGTAATTTGGACTATGAGGATTTTTTAATATATTAAAAAGAAGTACAAGTATGTGAAGTTGGCGTCGATCACGGATCTTCAGCCATTTGAGAAGTTATCTGTATTCAGAAATATGATCATATTTTCTGAGGCCGAAGATATACCCGATATATAGGGGCGTTAGTGAAACTACTATAAATTGAATGCATTTGCTATCTGTTATTTTTTGAGTGTAATTTTTTCTTTGCACACCTTGCAAGTGGGCCATAACAGAAATTAGCCGATCGTATTAAATTTTTAGTCACGGCTCTCTAATCAATTTTGTAGTTATCTATTATATCATAGATATTGGGCGCAAGAAAATAAGGTTGAGTATAAATTGAACCCACAAATTGCAAACAGTTTCGCAGAAAACTGTTTGCAAATTTTTCCAGTTGGGTATTTTAATTTTCTTTTTATTATTTTGCATTGCTAACATAATTAGATTGCAAGCTGAGCTCACTCTCGTCAAATTCACCATATATTTGGAAAATATATAGAAATAAAATAATCTTCTTTTCACACTTTTAGGGGTGGAGTTAAAAAAATTGTGGGCATCATGAGAGGCCTGGCAGATGTGAAACATCTAAATTTTAAAAATTTTCTTTTTGATATATTTTTATTTGAACTAATTAGTTCACATAATTAAATCAATTGCAAATGAGAAAACAAATATTCGGATATTTGTTAATGATAAACTATTAATTCAATTTTATTATGTTATTTTATGAAATAATATACATGGAAATTTTTTTTAACGATCTATTGAAAATGTATTTTAAATTTTATAATACTGTTAGCCGACAAGACGCGAAACTGGCTGAAAGGCACGTCGCGACATGCCATCGAAACATTTTAACTCATCCCATCCAAACGCGCCATTAGATGTTTCACACCAAAAACCGTTTATATTTACATTATAAGTATGAGAAAGCAAATTACAAATATCACGTTTCCATGGTCACCAGGATGGACTGAATGATTAAATCTTTGAAAAACATATTTATTCCCATTTTAGTACCTTTAGGTGGGAATTCGGAAAAAATTGTAAGCCGTAATAAGGTGCCTGGCAGAAGTGAAACATCTAAATGTTTTATATTAAAATGTTTTTATTTCAACGAGTTGAAAACAAAAAAAAAACATTCAGATAGTTGTTAATAAAAAAATATTAATTTAATTTTGTTATTTAATTATATGAAATAATTTATCACAGAAATATTTCTTAACAACCTATTGAAAGTATATTTATAATAATGTTAGCCGACAAGACGCGAAGCTGGCCGAATGGCACGTTGCGACGTGCCATCAGGACGTTTTAATTACCATTACAAACGCGTCATTAGATGTTTCACATCAAAAAACTTTTCTTAGTGATTGTCTATGTTATAAGAGGAAAGTGTCTTTCAAAATTTACGTCGCGAGGGTCTACGTATGGTTCTGATATATCAGTCATTTAGTTGGGCCTGATTTTAAGAGATACCATTTAGATTTCAGATCTAAGCTTGGTAGCGGAAAGTGAACTGTTACGGATTGTGCCATTTTGCTTACACATCGCCGTAAAATGCAAATACTGAAATAGATATTTTCTCGGCTGGTTTTATATATATATATATATATATATATATATATATATATATATATATATATATATATATATATATATATATATACCGAAAAAAAGGTAAGCTTCCAAATAAAACGAATTATTATCTTTCCATCTCACTGCGACTTCAAAAACTCAAAAACTGTTAAACCGATAACCCTAGACTACGCCTGAAACACAGCATGCGTATATATAAATGGTACATTTAATTATTGCAAGTAATTTTTACTTTATCATCGTTATAAAGCATGAACCAGAGATAACTAAAAAACATTGGTGTGTGATCTATAGTAGAAATACAATTTTTAAGATTGTTTAATTTTTATCATTTTTTTAAATGACTGCTATAACCATGTCATGACTTAATCCATTGTACTGTTATAGAAATTTGTTATAATTTTATTAATAGTAGAAAAGTTTTTTGAAATGAAACTCAGGTTCTGTTTACTTTTTTTACAAGTTTAGCTTTGTTTACGAAAAAATCTATCAAAACGAAAAAATCAAATTAGCAATAGCCAGTAGCAATATGTCCATCACCACCTCTTCCATAAACAATAAACAAGACTATGTAAAAATCTGGAAATAATTCCGAAATTAGGTTTTGATGAGTACTCTTAACTTGAAATATTTTGAGAAACCCAACTTCATTAACTAATAAAGTTTTATGAACAGAATTTAATCCGGTTTTTATTAAAGTTTTTTTATAGTCCTACAAGACTTTAAAAAAAAACTTTGATGTACGCGGAAATAAGCAGATGGAAATTAAATTTAAAAAAAAAATGGAAGACGAATCGTAATGGCAGGTTCAACTGACGGATTATTAGAATCCTTATTTAGCTACCATAGACTATTATGGGTATGTGTGAGCAGAGCATAAGAATTTATAAAATATATAGTTTGATACTAATAAAATGACTTGCTAATTGAAATATTTGTAAAATGACTACGGAATTTTACTTTATACATGGTCCGGTTTTTATTAATTCTACACGTTATTTAAAAATTTGTCACATATAATAATAGTCTTTGTTTGAAACTATTATTGTATGTGTTGTCACTAGGGTAACGTTATACGAAGGCAAAATGATAACTAATTACCATTCAAGGTTTCATCTATAATTAAAAAGTAATTTCATTCCAAATATATGACATATACAATTGTTTGTTAATGCGTATGTTTATACCTTCGCAGTAACAGTTTAATTCTTGTTACCTCATTATTTTAATAAAAATGTATGACAGGTAATTGTATAATATTTATACGGACCTTCATTGTAGTTAGCTGTCATGTTGACACGCGTTATTTAAATTTTCATTACGTTTTATCAACTAATGGGTTTGCCTGCAGACTTTGTGCGTTCATCTGTACGTTGTTTGAACTCGGGTGCGGCCCTTTTGTAAGTAAATAGGTTAATTGTATATACTTCGGTGGTATACGTATAATTTCAGTTATTAGGTTTAAAATTATGCATGAGTATGTCTGCGAAATTTTATGTTCAAAGAATGTAAAGTATCAGAATCATAAATATGGGGGCTATAAAGTTTATGAAAGGTTATAAAATAAAATACGTCATAAAACACAAAATGTTTGGATAATATAGATTTAAGGATAAAAATAGTTAAAGGCAAATTTTCAATTGAACAATTTTCTTTTTTTATTGATGCGAATTTAAATTATAAATAATTTAGATTATGACGAGAATTTAAATGTTTACTTAAACTTGTAAAGATTTAAATTCTAACGAAGATACAAGGCTATAAATGCAACAAGGGTATCACCCTTATCGAGCCTTCATCTATGATTGTGTCTGGTCCAACCGTGACAGTAGTCTAGGGTCGCATCCCTAATTTTAAAAGCTTCTACAGGTGAGGCAATTGATATAACCTATTGGGCCAATTGATAGCAAGATATTTTTTTATATCTGCCGGAAATATGGGACAACAATAACCTATAACATTTTTTAATTTGAGGAGTAGTTATAAAATAGATGAAGGAATCCTTCATCTATTTTATATCTCTATGAACTCACGACTATATAAGTCGTGAGTTCATATACATCGTTTTTGTAAGAAAAAAGGTTCGTAAGGAAAAGTGTTATAATTTTATAAATATAATTTTTTTATTACGCATTATAAAAAAAACAACTATATCCTCATACAAATGTTAACTTTTGTAACCATGTTGGCGAGCCATCTCAGATCCGAAAAGTCAGACATAAAAAAAACATTAATTATTAATATTAATACTCTCGGTATTATTTAATGGCAACTGTAAATTTCTGGGGCAAGACTCTTCACAATTTATTCGAAATTGAAATTATACCTTGATTAGATCCATGATCCCGGTCTCAACATTGATTAAGTTAGTAAAACTGAAATACGGCTGTACTGTAGATAGGTTTACGAACAATGCCAATAATGACAATTTTTAACGGAGGTTAGAAATTACGCTTATCATAGCATTAATAACGTCAAACGTACTTAAGTATTTCAATTAGGTCTAATCATTATTAATATATATTATTTGGTACGTTAGGAATCACATGATATTCTTGATTGTTCTCAATAATATTATTATTCTTTACTGGAACTTTCTCGGTGTTAAAAGTATATTATTTGATTTTCTTTTAAATTTTTTAGCATTTTTTATTACTTCGTTTTTTTTAGTATTTTTGATTACTTCGTTTTGAAAAATGAACGAGCTCTCGATAGTTCACCTTATAAGTAAACTTTATTAGGAACTCTGATTTCACTATTTCGGTGAACAGCAACTTATGTATCGAGCTTACTTATGTTTCAGTATGATCCGAAGAATTACGATATTAACTCGGAATCCGGTGATAACTCATAAAAACCGAAGACTATGGGTGAAACCTGGGGGGGGGGGGGTGTAGCAACCCTAGTTATAACTATAATTTGCAATAATTAATATTATTAAACATATATGTAAGTACGTATTATATAATATTGAAGTATAGTCATATCTTATCGAACTTGCATCATTGTGTACATTGGAATATTCATAGAATGAATCATACGTATTTTACCTGATCTCTCAGCAATATTACTGAGAAATTAGTTACACCGACTGCTTAAGTGTAAATTGACGGAGATAACGCGTGCTCATCAATTCGGAGAAATTCAACGAATCCAACGAAACAAAAATCAATACGTTGAGTTAAATTAACATTACCTTTTGTAATAATTAGTATGAAGTACTTACCTAATCGGTAGGTTTCGTACGAGCGTGACGTCATTGTTATAGTTGAATGAGACGATTAGGATTAACTTTTTTATTTGAGGGGATTAACTTTTTTATGTATCGTTATGGCATAATACTTAATAGCCTTTAGTTAAACCCTTAAATTTCAACTTTATCAATTATTACTACTTATAACTGATTTACTTCGATTTGATTTATATTGTTTACTAGATTTTATTCTTGGCCTCGCCGGTAGGTAAAAGGTATTACGAAAATGTATGTTTCACTTCATGCACATGCGCAAAGGATCCGTTCGCCGGAATTCCCCGCCCAGTTAATCTTAACTAGTACTGTGTAAATATATGCAAGGATAAATGATTACATTTGTAACTACTAAACCATAAATAATGAGTATATAGTGTCAGAGAAATTTTCTTAGCTAAATATATTTAGTAGTCAACAGGGAAATTTACTTATAAAAGAATTAAGCGTTTTTATAATAAATATTCATAAATATAATGTTCAGAAATAATAGGATTTGCGGCAGTGATGATTGTATTTGTCACAAGCTGTGTCCGTGACTTCGTTCTATGAACTCTATGAGCATAAAGTTTACTAAAACGATGATAGATGGCGTTAGCAGTACCAAATTATAATATTCACCAATCACAATTAAATTAAACTACGTTATGTAGTATTATTTCTACTTTCTTTAAGTTCTTTATCACGAGGTTTCGTAGTATAACAACATCTTCAGGTGGGCTATTAGCAAAGATTGACTCACATTGCCCACCTGAAGATGTTGTAATACAAGGAAACCTAGGTCGTGGTAAAGAAATTAAAGAAAGTAGAAATAATACTACATCACGTAGTTTTATTTAATTGTGAATAATGAATTTCTACAAAATTAACGCCAAATATATTCAATATTCATCAAGTCAGGGTTTTCATCTTAAATTTATAATACCTATTTAAAAAGTATTTTATATGTTGCTCGAGGTTATAAACTATTACCTTACAAAATTTTACCAAAATCTGTTCAGTAGATTTCGCATGATTGAAGAACAAATTAACAGATAGGCAGACAAAAATTATAAAAACAGGTTTTTAGTCTCCTATTATCTATTCTATACGCTAAATCAATCACTCTTTTTCAAATATTTTCCATGTACAGCTAATTAAAACGTTAATTGGGCGTTATTTTTCGGGCGATACGTATATCAATAAGTCGTATCAGTAATAGGTTGTCGCGAACTTTTCCTATAGCTTTGGCAGCGCATTTAGTTTTTCGTGCGCGGGCATAATTTTTTTGGCGTTTATCTTCACTACTCAATTCCTGTAAATTATAGCATAATTATATATAGTCTATATATTAATGTTGCATATATGTTATTGTCTGCTAGGCCGCTTAAGCGTGAAAGAAAGACAAACGAATATATAAACAGGCAGTGTTTTTTTTATTGTATTATTATTGAAATATTTACTTAATGATCGGAAAATTTAGAGTTTGTTGATTAACTGAACGATTCATTGCTTTTGATATTTGAACCCAGGTAAAAAATGGGGTTCCAAAGTGCACTTAGATATTAGTTTAGAAACATACTTACGGAGCTTCAATTATTTTTTAAATATATCATATGGTGAAATAATGACAAAACAAAATTGATGGTGGTCTACATGTTATCATATGAGATATCAACTCCAAACAAATTTATGCCGTGTATAGGACCGATTTTTGTAATATAATCTACCGAATTGGTGGAGAATAAATTATGTTTAAAACAATTCTTAAAAATTTTGTATCGTTGTTGTATGTAAAAATTGACAAGCGCAAGCTAAACCCAGGAATCCAAAGCACGGAATATGAAAATATGTTTGTTTCTTTTTGATTTACAAACATTTTTTTCATTTAAATTTAATTATTAATTAACATGTTTTATAATTCAAGTGAATTTAAAAAAAAATTATATTTCTAATTTTAAATGAGAAAAACTGTTTAACGGTTTAAAACTTGAGGTACTAAAAATTAACAATAGATAATGCTTTAAAATTTGACCAAAATTATTATTAAAATTTAAAGTTAGCGATACGAAGAAGATTAGTATAAAAGGATTTTTATTTTTAAAATTTTTCATTAATGTACTACTTATACACAGCGCTCGGAAATAAACGTCGGACAAAGAAAGACACTATTCGTTGGCTATAAAGGAATAAATTGTTGTTGAAATAAAATGAAAACACATCCTTTTTCTAATTGAGTGCAAAAAAATAGTGCATGTAACTCTTTTTAACACACCTAATACTGCTAACGCACGCACACAAGCTCACGCTACCACTACGCAACCACTACGTTAACCCGAGCGGTGGTGATTGACGTGCGCAAGTATCGTGTGTATGAAAAAAATGACAAATAATTATAAATATTATTTTGAATTTCCTGAAGAAAAAGTCATCATTTAAACAGTTTTCGGTAAACGAATAACGTCTTTTTTTGTCCCTCTTTTATTCCTGGATACCGTGTATATATGAGTCATAATTTGAACTAATTTTATTGGAAATATTTCTGAATAATATTAGTTCTTTGTTATATATATTTAATTAAAATTTATTTGATATTAATTGCTCATTATTCAATTAATAATTAGATATTTGAACTACACATTATTCCCAAATTATTGATTATTCAAACGGAAAATTTTAGAGCTATTTTTAAGTAAAGTAATTTAATTAATATTTTCTTAATTGTTTTCCTAATAAGAATACAGGGGTGTTCCTTTTGTAATTTTGAATTTGTGTAAAGTTAAATTGTGGTAATGGAATAGGAGTATCTTCAAAATTGATCTGGTGGAATCTCGATGGGACAATCGTTTCCTAAATGTTAGGTTTCTTTTCTGTCCAACTGTATTAAACGACGAACTTCGATTCTCGGTGTTTTTAGTATAGCAGTTTATAGTGCTTGATGATATAGAGGTACTGCGGCGGATTTAGTGTAGCAGTTTATAGTGCCATCTAATTAGAACTTAAAATCAATACCACTTACGTGATGTCTACAATATTATTGCATCACTACATGTCACATTCGTGATATTTGTTATTGTTTCCTTAAAGACACATACACAGAGATAAATAATATGTACTTCAAAATTAATTTCAGTCCACGTGTATGAGAGCCTTACAATTAATAATTGAAACTTGGCTCCCAATTAGATACAGATACACACACGTAGGCCGTGAGTTATATGTAATTTAAAATTTATTTTCACCCAGGTGGATGACAGACTTATAATTATATAAATTAAACTTAATAGCCAAGTAACGCATTTGTGGAATTAGTTATTTCTTCATAAGACATACAAACACAGGTCAGTGTATGTATATTGAAATGTATTTTCATTAAGTGGTCGTGAGTTTTACAATTACATAATTAAAACTTGACCACTCATTTCTATAATAATTTTGAAGTACACATTATTGATCTCAGTGTCTTTAAGGAAACAATAACAAATATCACGAATTTGACACTTACTTCGTTTTGTCTTTCGTCATCTATATACCCGATAAGTCAAAACAATTTTAGCCATGTCTATATTTACTAATACATTTTATCACACATGGCATTTATCGACAAATATTCTCACGTTTAATCACATCAAGTTATCTCTTTCCACAATGCTCCAATTTCCTTAAAACAATGGCATTCAATTTATTTTCGTCCTAGTTTTCCATTATCCGATACTAGTTTCTGTACCCAGTTATTATTGGGATACTAATTTCTGTACATAGTTATTATTGGGAGTTCCCAGTTATTATTGGGAGTACCCAGTTATTATAATACACAGTTATTATTGGGATACTAATTTCTGTACACAGTTATTATTGGGGGTACCCAGTTATTAATGGGATACTAATTTCTGTACATAGTTATTATTGGGAGTTCCCAGTTATTATTGGGAGTACCCAGTTATTATAATACACAGTTATTATTGGGATACTAATTTCTGTACACAGTTATTATTGGGGTACCCAGTTATTAATGGGATACTAATTTCTATACCTAGCTATTTTTGCTTGATGATATAGAGTTACTGTTCATTTTCTTATTATTTTAACGAAAAACAATCAATCTACCAAGAGCGATTAAATTAGACATCAGCGTGGGCTGTTATTAAAATATAATTTAATTAAGGATGGTGATGAGGTGGATGTTACGTTCTATGTTCATGTAATGCGTATTTAAAATTAATTTTCTTAAAAAAAAAACAATTGGTGGTGCCCCAGTACCGAGTTGCCTTACCCGAATCAAAATTTATCCTACTCACTACAAGGTTTTAATTTCTGTGTTAGTTAAAATTTGAAGAAGACACGTCGATAAATGGATTCAATGGACAGACATAACAATTTTTGTCGCAAATAGTATACTAATACCAAAACAATTTCATCAGATGCTGATTAAAACACTATAATTTTTGAGGTAGGGTAAAAATACCGATATTAGATATCGATGTTAGGTGACACTGAAAGTTTTTAGAATATTGAAAATTAAGCAAACTAGTAGTTTGTAATTTACTTATTGTTTTTTTTTTAAATAGTCAACGTGCCGTTCTATGAATCGTTTTGTTCGATGAAACTACTGAGAAACAGTCGGCCCAGCCTTCCTTGGATGTCTTTTCCGCTGCCATTTCGAAGGCAGTCATTGCTTCCTCTGTGTCCGGCAATCGTATTCCCCTAGTTTATGTTTTATTGTTAGGAGTAAATAAAAATTGCTTGGTGCGAGGTAGGTGGTCTATAGCGGATGACCCTTAATTTCTACACCCGCATAGCCAAAGATTGTTCGTCTGCCTGAGCGTGTTGTAGTGATGAAGGAGCATTACATTGTGAGGGCTTTGCAACTTTTCCAAAACAACAGCAAACCGATTGTCGGGGTTTACCAGTTTGCTGTAATTATTATTTTATTCGAAGAAGGAGGCGACCATCTTTTTTCCAGCCCTTCATCCTTTTTTTCACCTTTCAAGGAAGATCTTCAGAAGGAAGCCGCACTGTACAGATCCTCTTAGTTTTGGGCTTGAAACAATATATCCAGGATCATTATCTGTGATGAAGTCGAATATAGAATTTGAATGACTTCCATCGAATTTTTCTAACATTTCGTGACACTAATCAAAGCGAGCGATTTTTGAGCTCCGACCAAACCATGCGTATCCACAAAGCTTCCTGAAGCCTTGACGTTTATGTAGAATGTTCTGTAACTGACTCATATCAATGATTAAATTTAGTCAAGTTTGCTGATAGATTACTCCCTTGTTTTCATCATAAGCTACACAGCATTGATATTTTCTTCAGTTGTAGTTATTGAGGGACGTCCTTCACGCAAGTTATCATTGATATCGGTACGACCACGCTTAAACTCTTAAACCAGATGTGAACTGAAGCGCAGGAAGGGGCTTTATCATAGAATGCCAATAGAAGTCGATTGTAACTTTTTTGTTGGTTGAAAGCAAAACCAAAGGAATACTTCTATATTGAGAGAGTTCTATTTTTAAAATTTGAATTAATTTTTTTAACGTAGTAAAAATGGCCATTTCTAAAGAACTAATCCACTGATATAAAATTATCTTGTCTATATCTACTATATACAGAGTTTTCAATTTGACTATCATTACATTATTTTTATCAGCATTTAACCGTAATTGCTCCTATACGTGTAGATATTTTAAATATACATATTATTGTCTGTTTGTCTAATTTTAAGTACTTAACATATTTTATATTTTGAATCAGATTTTTATCTAACCTGTATACCGATCATATCTATACATAAAATAATATTATAATAAAGCTATGTCTGTGTTTATAGGGAGGACATATACATTGCTGACGTTTACCAAGATTTTTTGATTAAAAACTAGAAATTTCTTTAAAATCCATCACTTTACTGTAGCGTGAGTGTGGTGACGCATAGAGACGGCCTCGATATATGTTTATTATGTGTATATGATTACTTCTAAAAGAAACATGTCCCCATTAAATAACGAAGCATTAATCTATAAATGAATTACTCAACCCCTCTGGGAAATATATTAAAATTCATACAGTGGTTTCTGCGTGAAGCGCGCCCAGACACAGTTTTGTTACACAAAGTATCTGTTATTCGTATAGGTGACTTTGGGCTTCAAACCTACCGAAAAGGTTAAAGAGCAATACGAAAAAATTCAATCGTTTTTGAAAAAAAAATTAATGTCAAAATTTCAAAGAAAAAACTTCCTTCTTTTCAGAAACAAGTTACAAATTAATTGAACCAAGTTTAAAATTAGTTTGATGCACACAATCTCCTGTATAAATACGCGAGATGTTCTTATATATGTGCAGAGTGTAATAAAAACGTATCTATTGTGCATACATGTGATTTTATGCATCAAACTGAACAGAAAATGTTAGGTAACTTTGTATGTGACAATTCCCAATGGTTTCTAAAAAAAATCTGTCAAAATTGCGATTGTAAAAAGAAGATGAGTACAATACGTCTTTTCTTACGCTCTGCATATATAGGTTTAGGAGAAATTTTTCAGATAAGTCTGCGCATTTCTAGTTATCAAACTTATAAATATTTTACTGGAATGTTTTTGGTTCATAAAGTTTATTTATGTGTAATCTTTGCTCTTACTTATATATATGAACTTTACCAAATTTATTTCTATTACATTTATGCATTTTCCACTGCGTCTAAAATGAGTAACGGTCGTAAACTAAATTTGGGTAATAAGTATAGGCCCCTCGGTTTCGCAAACAATATATTTATTCAGCGAATCCATTTCCTCCAAAGCATTAACTGAACCTGTTTAGTATCATGATACAAAGCAAAGGTTCGCAAGCGGACGTATAGTATGCCTATAGGTAAACAGGCTTCAGTACTCAAATGAAGTAGTTTGAAATGTGATACGAGAAAGAAAGGGCTTAAGAGAGGAGGAAACATGAAGACCGCATTACGAGGAACGTTTGTAGTCAGAGAGTATATACTAAAAGATGGCCGAATTCATGTGCGACCTTAATTTATTCATATTATTTCTTACTAAAGAGGGTTTATTCAATCATTAGGTATATCTTTTACGCCTCAACCAACTAACCAATATTCATAAAAATTTACATACTTGTGCCATAGCGATTAATATAGAATACTCTTTAATTATAAGATATGATATTTACCTTTTACGCATCAACCAACTAACCAATATCCATGAAAATTCGCATATTTGTGCCATGGAGATGACTATAGAACACTGTTTAATCATAAGACAAAACATTTACCTTTTACGCATCAAGCAACTAACCAATGTCCATGAAAATTTGTATACTTGTACCATGGAGATGACTATAGAACACTCTTTAATCATAAGACAAAATATTTACCTTTTACGCATCAACCAAGTAATGTCCATAAAAATTTGCATACTTGTGCCATGGAGATGCACATACAACACTTTTTAATCATAAGATATAATATTTACCTTTTACGCCTCAAATAACTAATAAATATCCAAGAAAATTTTCATACTTATTCCACGGAGATTAACATAGAATACTATTTAGTTAAAAGATATAATATCTACCTTTTACGTCTCAACCAACTAACCAATATCCATAAAAATTTGCATACTAGTACCATGGAGACTGTCATAGATTACTTTTTACTTATAAAATATAATATTTACCTTTTACGCCTCAACCAACTAACAAATCTCCATGAACATACAAGTAAAATATGCTTTAATCATAAGGTATAAAATTTGAATAAAAATTATAAAAATATACTGGCTTCTTTATCATCCAAAAAGGGTTCATACTCGTATGTTTCTTTAAATTAGTTGTGCATTAAAAATATTACATAGATTTTCCCATGTACAAAAGTAGAGATAATTGTTGGGCATATTAGATTTGAAAATGTGTTTACTAAATGAAACCCGTAGTAGGTTATCACAGTGTCAATTTAGTCATTTTTTTACCGTTTTTGTTTTGAAATCTACTCGAAATCGATTCAGAAAATAAGTGTTTATGAAACATGGTTTTTTTCTTTATAATATTATAACTCATTTGCAACATATACGATTATATTTTACCTGCTTACGAAGACATATCAGTCAATAAACACGAAATAAAATTCAGTACAAAGGAAAAGTAATTGTATTAACGTATAATAATGTTATAAAACAAAATAGTTTTTGGCTTATCGGCTAATTATGGAAGAAATTCTGAAACGTTTACTTGATCTTACGAATTAGAATATTGTTCTAAAAATAAGGTATATTATAATAATAAATTATGCTATGAATTTTTATATTTTTTATATTTTATCATAAAGCAGAAACTGGCTAAAGGATAAAATGAAAAAATCGATTGCTTAATGATGATGAACTTTAATATAGGGTATGTGCAATAAGCAAAAAAGTTGAGAAGCTATATAATTATATTTTTACATAAGGCGTTTTACATAAGGTCTACAAAATACCTCAATGGTGTAATTCATATTCTATAGTGGGAAAAACACTTTTCACAGGAAAGTAATTGAAGTATATATTTTATACGGTAGAATTTTTAATACGTCACGTAATTGTTTCACAGGGAAATAAAAGAAATAGATTTGTCTTAGGCTGAAATTTTTAAGACGTGTGATTGAATTTTATTATCCTAATTAATTCCTAATTATTAGTATAACTTTTATCAACGAAATACTACTGATATCCACATAAAATGTTTTCTTCTCACGAAACAACTTACATAAAGCAGATGGTACGCATGTTTATATTTCAATTGTCTTAACGTACCTACTGTGTAGATACAAATAAAAGTGCAGAGCGATAAGAGCTTTCCCGCTACTCATGAAATCGTTTTTATTGGCGCCGACCCAACGCGCATGCGCGAAACTGAAACGCCAAGATGGCGCTGTGGAAAATAAACACATATCATAGTGCTGTCAAATTAATTTGACGGTGGTGCCAATTTTTCATTGTTTACAAACATAATGTAGATGAAGTTTAGATGTAGAACGAAAAGTCAAGTGCCAAACTAAGTGATATTGTTACAAAAGCCAACATTTGAATACCAAATTGTATTTCCTTATCTGTATATAAGTAAGTGGATTTTATTTATGTAATATGCGTAGTGTAACGTTTTTAATTATAATTGTTGCAAATATATAATTGTTTCAGAATAAAAGAAGTTGAAAATGCTAGTTTCGAAAAGAAATGTAGTATTTGGTAACTGTAACGTTTTATATGTAAAGGAAATTAAATAACAAAATTTAATTTTACAGTACTATTATTGTTATGAATTACAATTGATAAAGCTAGTTAATAATAAAAATGTTTATAGATCGAACTTACTTTTGGCTGTCATTACGTTATCATAGACATCTATTAAAGATTATTGACAACATTTTTGATCAAAGTTCTTTAATAACAGAATAAATTTGTATTATTATAATAAATATACGATATGATTATATTTTTTCATTAACTAAAATGGAAGAATGACAATATTTGCATATGCAGCTACGTCATGTCACATAGCGATATTTAGTGTTCTATTAAAAAACAAGAAGAAAAAACCTGGTAAGTGCGAGTAGAACTCGCTTTACGAGGGTTCTCTACATATTTGGGTACTTATAAATATTAAGGATACATATTATTTCAATTAAACTATTTATAAATATTAATTTTTCACGGTGTAAATATTTTGTTTACCATATATGTGATAGACATAAATACATGGTGCATATTTAAATAATAGTATCTATGCTTACGACTTCGCTCACATGAAATTCGGAATAAGAAAACTTATTACAATTTTTTCTCTCTGTCATATATTGCTCTTGGATATAAACTATTAACATAGAAAATTTCACCAAAATCTTTCCAGTAGATATCGCGTGATTGACGGACAGATTAATATGCAGACAGATAGACACACAGAAATTTGAAAAAAAGTTTTTCTTATCTATTATCATTCTACGCTAAATCAATCAATATTTATAAAATATTACCCATTTACAGAATTCACTCTGTTACAATTTTATATATAGAAATAGAAATTATTTCCTACCAAGTAAATATATAAATATATTGCCAAGTATATCATTCACAAACATAATAAATATGCATTTTAAAATAACTATCCTCAAATATTAAGATTATATCTCACCGTGTAAATATATAAATATATTGCCTAGTATATCATTCAAAAATATAATAAATATGCATTTTAAAATAACCATTCGTAAATATTAAGATTATATCTCACCATGTAAAAATATAAATATATTGTCTAGTATATCATTCAAAAACAATAAATATGCATTTTAAAATAACCATTCGTATATATTAAGATTATATCTCACCGTGTAAATATATAAATATATTGCCAAGTATATCATCCACAAACATAATAAATATGCATTTTAAAATAACTATTCGAAAATATTAAGATTATATCTCACCGTGTGAATATATAAATATATTATCTAGTATATCATTCAAAAACATAATAAATATGCATTTTTAAATAACCATTCGTAAATATTAAGATTATATCTCACCATGTAAAAATATAAATATATTGTCTAGTATATCATTCAAAAACAATAAATATGCATTTTAAAATAACCATTCGTATATATTAAGATTATATCTCACCGTGTAAAAATATAAATATATTGTCTAGTATAACATTCAAAAACAATAAATATGCATTTTAAAATAACCATTCGTAAATATTAAGATTATATCTCACCGTGTAAATATATAAATATATTGTCTAGTATATCATTCAAAAACAATAAATATGTATTTTAAAATAACCATTCGTAAATATTAAGATTATATCTCACCGTATAAATATATAAATATATTGTCTAGTATATCATTCAAAAACATAATAAATATGCATTTAAAATAAAATAACCATTCGTAAGTATTAAGATTATATCTCACCATGTAAATTTGTAAATATACTATCTAGTATATCATTCAAAAATATAATAAATAGGCATTTTAAAATAACCATTCGTAAATATTAAGATTATATCTCACCATGTAAATATATAAATATATTGTCTAGTATATCATTCAAAAACATAATAAATATGCATTTTAAAATAACCATTCGTAAATATTAAGATTATATCTCACCATGTAAATATATAAATATACTATCTCGTATATCATTCAAAAAGATAATAAATAGGCATTTTAAAATAACCATTCGTAAATATTAAGATTATATCTCACCATGTAAATATATTGTCTAGTATATCATTCAAAAACATAATAAATATGCATTTTAAAATAACCATTCGTAAATATTAAGATTATATCTGACCATGTAAATATATAAATATACTATCTAGTATATCATTCAAAAAGATAATAAATAGGCATTTTAAAATAACCATTCGTAAATATTAAGATTATATCTCACCATGTAAATATATAAATATATTGTCTAGTATATCATTCAAAAACATAATAAATATGCATTTTAAAATAACCATTCGTAAATATTAAGATTATATCTCACCATGTAAAAATATAAATATATTGTCTAGTATATCATTCAAAAACAATAAATATGCATTTTAAAATAACCATTCGTAAATATTAAGATTATATCTCACCGTGTAAATATATAAATATATTGTCTAGTATATCATTCAAAAACAATAAATATGCATTTTAAAATAACCATTCGTAAATATTAAGATTATATCTCTCCGTGTAAATATATAAATATATTGTCTAGTATATCATTCAAAAACATAATAAATATGCATTTAAAATAACCATTTGTAAATATTAAGATTATATCTCAGCATGTAAATATATAAATATACTATCTAGTATATCATTCAAAAAGATAATAAATAGGCATTTTAAAATAACCATTCGTAAATATTAAGATTATATCTCACCATGTAAATATATAAATATATTGTCTAGTATATCATTCAAAAACATAATAAATATGCATTTTAAAATAACCATTCGTAAATATTAAGATTATATCTCACCATGTAAATATATAAATATACTATCTAGTATATCATTCAAAAAGATAATAAATAGGCATTTTAAAATAACCATTCGTAAATATTAAGATTATATCTCACCATGTAAATATATAAATATATTGTCTAGTATATCATTCAAAAACATAATAAATATGCATTTTAAAATAACCATTCGTAAATATTAAGATTATATCTCACCATGTAAATATATAAATATACTATCTAGTATATCATTCAAAAAGATAATAAATAGACATTTTAAAATAACCATTCGTAAATATTAAGATTATATCTCACCATGTAAATATATAAATATATTGTCTAGTATATCATTCAAAAACATAATAAATATGCATTTTAAAATAACCATTCGTAAATATTAAGATTATATCTCACCATGTAAATATATAAATATACTATCTAGTATATCATTCAAAAAGATAATAAATAGGCATTTTAAAATTACCATTCGTAAATATTAAGATTATATCTCACCATGTAAATATATAAATATATTGTCTAGTATATCATTCAAAAACATAATAAATATGCATTTTAAAATAACCATTCGTAAATATTAAGATTATATCTCACCATGTAAATATATAAATATACTATCTAGTATATCATTCAAAAACATAATAAATATGCATTTTAAAATAACCATTCGTAAATATTAAGATTATATCTCACCATGTAAATATATAAATATACTATCTAGTATATCATTCAAAAACATAATAAATATGCATTTTAAAAAACCATTCGTAAATATTAAGATTATATCTCACCATGTAAATATATAAATATACTATCTAGTATATCATTCAAAAACATAATAAATATGCATTTTAAAAAACCATTCGTAAATATTAAGATTATATCTCACCATGTAAATATATAAATATACTATCTAGTATATCATTCAAAAACATAATAAATATGCATTTTAAAAAACCATTCGTAAATATTAAGATTATATCTCACCATGTAAATATATAAATATACTATCTAGTATATCATTCAAAAACATAATAAATATGCATTTTAAAATAACCATTCGTAAATATTAAGATTATATCTCACCATGTAAATATATAAATATACTATCTAGTATATCATTCAAAAACATAATAAATATGCATTTTAAAAAACCATTCGTAAATATTAAGATTATATCTCACCATGTAAATATATAAATATACTATCTAGTATATCATTCAAAAACATAATAAATATGCATTTTAAAATAACCATTCGTAAATATTAAGATTATATCTCACCCATGTAAATATATAAATATACAATCTATTATATTATTCAAAAACATAATAAATATACATTTTAAAACACAAATTTATTCATGCAGGTGTTTCAAGTCCCTTGGAGTATAAAGATTCAGTGAACTTTTTATAGACTAAACTACATGTCATTAGTTGGTACAGTATTACGCATAAACGAGTAGATCCTATTAAGCTGTGATAAATTTCCTTTTATATTTAGTTGTAAATACTATTGTGAATACTTTCCAGGTGTTCCAAAGTAGCGGTTTAATTGATAGGAGGTGGAGAAAAATCTGAATTTTATAGCTTAATATTTCGTTAACGGATCCCTTGTCGAAAAAGTGTGCATGATATTAAACGTTATCTTACACAAAAGCGTATGCAAACAATTTTATTCCTCCCATTTCACATGTCTTACCTTAAGGTTTTTTTAAAGATTTTGTTTCATAAATTTTTAGGGGTTACAAATATACATAACCAAATGTCAGCTTTATAGCACTAATAGTCTGCAAGTAAAATGATAGTGATATACACATGACCTGGCAGACAGACGGATATTATGAAACTATAATGGGTCCTACTTTGATTTAGTAACTTTAAAAATGTTCTCAATTATTGTGAGACAAGATGCGTAAAGATGCAACAGGTAGAGAAGGTAGGTCATGGTAACATTACGTTTCTTTTCTGGAGGGGAAAGTTATGCTGTCTGTAATAACATGATATGAATTTTTCACCATTTTGAACGCATAGCATATGGTTGGGTTCATACTCATTTATTCATAATTCGGTAGGTTCGTACAAGAAAACTTGTCAGTTACATTTTTTTTCATCCAATAAAATATGATAAAGTTTGAGAAAAATATTGTATCAATGATCATAAAATATTATAAAAGTTGGTCTATTACATCGTAATACTTCTTTCATCCAAGACATTTTCGACATTATCTGCATCGATGCCGCAATTCTCAAAAATTAGCTTGTTGAAGTAGATATTTTAAATATTTTTCTTTCCCTGCCTATTTGCTTTCTTTTTCCTACTTCTTTACTTTTTTTACTTCTCATCTGTTTTGAGGTAATATGTAAGAAATTAATAATTCTATTTTTTTATTCACTAAATTAGGTAAGAAAGTATATATTTAATTAAATCACGCATTTAAGGAAATTGTAAATATATTACATCATGAAAAATATTCATACAATACTCAGAGATCAAACTGTACGATATTAGTACTTTCACGGATGTAATGACGATAGCTTGAAAAATAGATATTGAAGTTACTACCGGTTTGTACGACGTGTTTTTTTAGTATCAAATTATTAAATTTATATTGTTATACAATAAATATCTAACATATATTAAAAATACGACAAAATGTTTACTTCCCCTGGCTGCTTCATTTACCTATTTATTGTAAATTCCCTTAAATATTTTTTTTTCAAGACTTCTGATCTGCTAATATTGTTTCTTGGTAAAAGTTAAATATACTTACCTTAAAATATGAAGTCGCATATTCATGAATAAAAATCTTTTTTATACTAAAAAAAAATTAAAAATTTAATTTCACGTATCCTTCACTGATGAGTGAAAAATACATTTTGACATTCCGCCTAAAACATCGCTTCGCCGTTTAACTTTAAATGAAGTACAATTAAATGTATTTAGCGACAGCCTTGAAGCTTGTCACATGACATTTATAAGTTCATAAATGCTAATGAATGCAATTACTCCTCCGGTACGTATTTTTGTTATTTACTAACAAGTAATTGAAAAAAAAACAAGTAAATTTATAGATTCAATGAATAATGTATTTTTATATGTTGGATTGCTATTTTAACAAGACTTGCTTATCTTCGAATTTGTCATTCCCTAGGTATCATTTCCCTGGTTATTTAATTTTCATTGGGCTAGCTACATTTGATAAGGGAAATGAGATTACCATGGTTTAAATTAAAAACCCCAGTTTTAACGCCTTTCCATGTTTGTTGTAGTTATTAACGTATGTCAATTTGAAATCGGTAGTATCATATGGAAAATAATGAAAGGAAAATGGAAAATAATATATATTTTTCTCGCATTGTAAACGCATGCATGCATATAAGCATGTCGTAAAAGTAACAATTTGAACATTAAAGTAAATATATAAAAATAATAATTTTCGTTAATTTTATGTAGATTTAACTAATTAAATTGATTATGATTTATGGCATTTCATTTCTCTGGTGTAATAGGTCATTACCGTGTACCCATTGTCACTCCCCTGACAGCATTTTATCTTATGGTACATGTAAAACATTACGGTCTTACTTATAAACGTTGCCTAATATCTGCTATCATTATTGGCTGCGTTTGGAATTAATACGTTTACATACAATAAATATTTTTTATGTAATCAATGTCAAAAGGATATTGTTATCTTACAGCTAAATAAACTTATAAGTATTCTCTGATGAACAGTAAATAAATGCGAATAAAAACCTTAAGGTCGAACTAAGTTTATTTTCATGTTACTATGCTTTTTAATCACAAATATATAGTAGTTTTATATATATATAATACATTTAATGATATCCTTTCCCGAGCGCCGCCGGGATTCTCATAACTAGGACATTGTTATTACAATATGGCGATAATTAATCACCCACATATGTATTGTTACAAAATGGGAACGCTACTCATTATCGACACCCGGTTTATATAAATATACATAAAATTATGTGTATTCAAATCGGAAAGACTAATTTAAAACAGATAAAACAATCTGTGCAATGTTTTGTTGCGTTATAGCGTTTAGAAAGTCCTGCATACTTTTGAAACAAATGCAGTTTTTAGAATTTTGAATTTAATAAATTATATGGAAATAATTTGTCGTGAATCTAATATTAGGTTGACTATGATACTCCACGACTTGTAATTGATTTCGTTTAGATTTATCGTATGAATAACGACTATTTGAATATGTGAAATGTTTGATAACGGTGTTAATTTTAGCTTATACTAGGTAAACCATATTGTCTATGTGATAACCTTTTCACATTACTTATCGAATTGTTCATAAACGTATATTGAGACATGTTTATACTCGTAAGTTATGGGTATGTATTCAATCCAGAGAGTCCACATGTTATTGCAATTTTGACGAGAAATTATAAATAATCTGCAATTCTGACGACATAAATAACTTTGTATAATTGTTGTAAAATTTTGACATATTGTCACTATAACAGGAAAACATAGCCCTTTGATGTATAGTAATTAGTTTGGCGGAGATCCTTTAAATATAATATTAAATGTGGTTTGCTAATCTTTTTTCGCCAAGCAAGAATATTTCAGTTACACAGTTGGATCAAATTAAGAAGTCGTTGCAAGATAATACGGCCAGAATTTAATAGCCTTCCTAACTGATCATCTAAACCCATAAGGTACTTTCAGCCGACTTACAATTTTGAAAGTCGGCATAATGGTCTTACAGCAACAGACTGAAAAACACGAAACTACCAATAACTGTGCACTACGAGAAATTAAACTAATTATGAAAATGTCCAATTTTACATTCATACATTTTTTAATTTTCCCCTTTGCTTATGCAAGTTGAACTGTACGTAGCAATATTCGAAGATTAATCGAATATTGACTAAGATTTTCTACAGCTTGGTTCGAATGCAGTCTAAAATTGGTAGCAGATAAAATGACATTGATGGTAACGTATTTTTGGGTTTTTCATTTTTGTGCCAAGAAATGCATCGTCGACTTTTTTATAAATTTTAAAATAAATTTATTTTAAACACGTTTCATCTTGATGCTTTTAGATTAAAAATACAGAAAGAACAGAAATAACAGAAAAACGTATACATATATTTTCTTTACGATATCCGTCATAGGTCTTATTTATCTTATTATTCTGAACATAACATGTTTTCGGTAGTTGAGAAAAAAACCCAAACCCTTTTAGATACAACCGTCTTCAAAGTTTGTATTTAAAAAGAAAAAAAATATTTTTTTGTCAATAAAATTACTGCAATACTTTTACTACCTGTATTTTCAAGAAAATAAAATTATATTTAAAAAAAACTAAAAAAAACGGGCTTTTGTAGCGATATGAACAAAAAAATAAAAAAATAATCTTTGAATATAAAAATTTTGGTCAAGAGCGAAGGATGACTCTGATGACAAAAAAATTAACTTCAACGTAAAGAAAGCGTTGGGTGCTTAATATCGGTTGTGGTAATTTTTTTTATCTCTAGCTGATTGAGAAAAAAAACACAAACCCTTTTAAATACAACCGTACAAACTTTGAGTTTGTATTTAAAAAGAAAAAAAATATTTTTTGTCATAAAGCGAAAGATGATTCCGATGCACAAAAAAATAACTTTAACTTAAAGAAAGCGTTGGGTGCTTAATATCAGTTGTGGTAATTTTTTTTATCTCAAGGTACCTGTAAAAATAGTCATTATGAAAATGTAATTCTGGAGCTGAAATTTCATTTTTCTTGAAACAACAGACTAGTTCCATAAAAAAAAGGAAAAATTAACAGAAAACTGTTTTTAAAAATTTACAATACTACATATAACTGTTAAAATCAGCTCTTCATGTCATGACGGTTTTCCATCATTTTCTATATAGGGATGATTAGTCAATTACTGTGAAAAAGAACAAAAACTAAAATAAAAGTGAGTTTAAAAAAAAATTTATTCATCCCTAGGTCGTAAAAATACACAAATAACTGGTAATATTTAGTTCGTTATGGCTTAAGGGTGGTACAGATGATAGTTTTAGATGGCAATGGCTTTCTGAAGACATTCAAGGAGTATCGTTGTAATTGCCCAAAGGCGTTGAAGGGGTTTATTTACGTAAACAATATCATAACTACCCCGCGTATAATACTGTAAACTCAATTGTGATGCAAATAGTGTCTATTATTTTTTTTTCATAAATGTTAAAATTATTATTCACCATCTCAATAGCCTAGCATATCTTTCGCAGGCGAAAAAAATATCATCGACGTAGACTTTTAGTGTAGACTTTGGTAAATTTTTAGAAACTCCGTTTTTTCGTAACTTTACAGTCTAATAGTGAGTAATTTCAGATTTAAATTCAACAGTTTCAGCGCTGGGTTTTACATGGTTATTATGAACATTTTCAACAATGTCTTTTGAAGTATATTTTGTAAGATTCTGTAAAAAGTTGTTTCGCGATCCTCACAACTATCTGCTCTCAAATGACATTCACGCGACCTAAAGCAATTCTGTTTTTATGTTCAAAACTTGTATTCCTCCAAGATTCTAACGCCAAAATTTTGGACTCAAACTATTGTCAAATATGTGGGTTAATAAGTCCAATTACAAATGTTAACTTACTTCGTTAAACGGTTCCTGAGAAAAACGACTGCGACAGATTGATATATGGGCCTTTGAGTGATTTTATCAGTGATACTTTTTTTTTTAAATACAAAATCATAAAAAGAAAAAGATTGTTTTTTCTGAAATACGTTGAGAGAAATACGAAAATATAATATTCTCAGTACTCCCGAAGTGAAATTACTTTGAATATTGAATATATTTGACGTTAATTTTGTAGAAAATGAAACTACGTGATGTAGTATTATTTCTACTTTCTTTAAGTTCTTTACCACGACCTTCAGGCTTCTTTCAGGCAGGCAATCTTTGCTAATAGACCACTTGAAGATGTTGTAATACAACGAAACCTAGGTCGTGGTAAAGAACTTAAAGAAAGTAGAAATAATACTACATCACGTAGTTTCATTTAATTGTGAAATTAATTAATTTATATTATATAAATATTTAATAATACCCAATACAATTAAGTAATGGAGATATATAGATTCTCGTGAATATCTTAAAAACTATGGATATCATAGTTTTTGGTTACCATGTTTGTGGCTTTCTACAACCTTGGCTTCTATAAACCCTCTTTTTTACAATTTTAGGATCTGCAGTTTCGGAAATCTGTTTTAATATATCTCGAAAGATAAAGTTACTGAAATTATGAAAGTATATTTTTCAGATCCTTATAACTAGTCTTTTTATACGATACCTCACACTAGATATTTGAATTTAAAAAAAAATTAGGTTCGTAATTTGTCTTCCCTAAAGTTTCCATATAAATGTTTTTAACTAGTAGCTGTATACGTGTAATTCAATATACTTTAATGTTATGCCAGATTTCAAGTTTCTAAGTCAAGAGGTTTCTGAGAGTCCTTGTTCACAGATAGAAGGACTGACTGGCACTTGAGTGATCCTTCAAAGGCTTCGTTTTTCCTTTTGAGATAAGGTACTCTTAAAAGTAGCGTACCTGCTTGTCACTTAAGGGGGTGTACCCAAAATGTAGGTATCTGAGGAGGTTCTCGTACATTTTAAGGGTTTTTCGTGTGTTTTAAGATTCCGACATAATGAAATAAATGAAACGCGGCGAGATAAGAAGGACGGACATACGCCTGAATGGAGTGTGTTATTTAAAACACTACTTCGTACTAATGTAAAGCTAGTTATCATTGATATTAATCTCAAAATTTTCATCATTTCACTTAAGTTAACGATTAACATTTTGAAAATAATTTTTTGTATCTGCGGAACGCCTAAACAAAATTTAATGATATATATATATATATATATATATATATATATATATATATATATATATATATATATAACTGTAGAATATATATATAACCGTAAAAGAAAAGGTGTTCATCGTTTAGAATAGGGGTTTATTGTGTTAGAAAAAGGAATAGTAAACGTTTTACGACAGTTTTATTTTGTTGATTAAACGTAATTAAAAACATATGAATGTAATCAAATAAGTTGCATATGCATTTATAATAGCCACGTTTTACGTGACTGTTTTTGTGTTATCATCTTAATAGCCATACCGTCGAATTTGTTAACTTTAATGAATTGTAGTATAATAGCAATAGATTGTGATTTTACTAATTGCGCATAATTATAGAATATTATTGTTTATTATTTGTACGTACATTGTTTTTGTATTATATTTTTAAAAACGCCACAAATTGCCGCTGTCAATTAAGATGTGCATACACGAAACGATGACATGCAAATACACAATAATGTTCGTTGTTTGAAAATAGTGTTGTCAATACTTATATAAATTGACCGACAGATGGCGCTAGGATAGTTTTATATCTTAAAATTTTAATGTATATATTTGTCTTCAAATTTATTTAAAAAAACTCTTTGCAAATATAATTTTGGATGCCCCATAACGTTTATTCATGTCGACGTAGTTGTTCTGTTGTAATCTAAATGTGAACAAAATGTATCTACCTAGTAAATAAATGCAGAGAGATCGTCATAAGTTAGAATTTCTTAAGACCCGTCATCTACGAATTACGCATGAATTTTGAAATTCTTCAGGGCTACGAACCCAGTTTTTTTAGAACAATTACCCGTGAAAGATGCGATGTGTCAAAATTCAATCTATCTTACGGCAAATCGTTAAGCGATGCGTGTGCAATATAAGACATTTTCATAAAGCCAGGTGTCCATAACGTTACCAATTACGATTTGAAGCGGTTATTACTGTTTCAATCTAAGCGAGAATTTATTTCCATTGCAGTTACAGATATGTGATGAAACATGTAATTGGTTAATAGAAGTTATTTCTGGATGTGCGGTTATTGACGCAAAGTTTAGGATAATTATAATTATCGGAATTATTATGGCATGGCGTTTGTTGCATCGGCTTTGAACCTGCCTGTTATAACAAGTGAAAGCAGAAATAGAAATCTCTTGTAACCTGTTAAGTGGGACTAACAACTTTATTGATTTTAATTTCACGTCAAATTCTCGTAGTATTTGAGACAGAAAACTAACTCACTAAATATAATTAAGTACGTTTCTGTGTGATACATGATTAAATTGCACATTAAGTAATCATCTCATTCCTTAAAACTATAGTAAATTTCTAAGTAGAGATTATTTTTTTGCATATTGTTGACACGAAGCAAAACTTTGTTATAATGCTTTATGTTATATGTATGTATTTACAGTTGACCCGCGTTAATCGGACAAACGTTTTGCAAGGCGGTGTCAGATAATAGAATTTGTTGGACTAAAGAATACTGTCATCGACCCCCTGTAGTTATTATCATTAATAACAATTTTAATTAAACCCCGTTGCGATGTGAAAGTTTGGAACCCTTGTAGTTTGGAACTTTTTTGAAAAGGGGATTCCTTCGTACTCCTTCCTCCTCCTTCCTTGTAACGACTTCCTTGACACGGCTACAACAGTACATACAATTGCTTTGTATGTACTGTTGTAGCCGTGTCGGATTATAGGGGTGCCGGATTAGATATGGGCCGGATTACCGCGGGTCAACTCTATTTCTGTGTAGGAATCAGTGAGACGTTACTTTGGGATGAGAGTGTTTAAGCTTTTAAACACTGAAAGAAGTGAAGGTGGCTTGTTAGTGTTATCGATTGCATCCATTATTAGTTGATATTTTAAAGTTAATAATACAAAAGATTATCGTATTGACTTTAACGCTGCATGAATTTTAACTACATCTTAATTAAAATTACAAAATCCGAAAATTAATTTCTTTGTTCTTCTTTCACATCGCAACGGAGCAACGTATTGACATATTTTTTTGCAGATAGCTTCCTAACTATATTATTAATACGAAAGTTGATTTGTCTTTCTTTCATCTTACAATGGTGTTATAGATCGACGTGGTTTTTTGAAAAGAGTTAGTTTGCGGGCCGGGAAATAATATTTATCTTTTATCCCAGGGAAGATAATTTCTTCTGGAAAATTTTTATTTGAAACTGAAAAACTACAAAAATGGAATAATGAAGCATTGTCGTCAAATTGCCGTCATTGCCGACTTCATCTCTAATTTAGAGGGAAACGTTTTTCTTTTTATTGTTATTTGTATTATAAAGTCACGAAAATAAAGACTTAGTATTTAATATTCCTTAACATTCTATATGGAGTTACGAAAATAAAGACTTAGTATATAATATTCCTTAACGTTCTATATGGAGTCACGAAAATAAAGACTTAGTATTTAATATTCCTTAACATTCTATATGGAGTTACGAATATAAAGACTTAGTATATAATATTCCTTAACGTTCTATATGGAGTCACGAAAATAAAGACTTATTATTTAATATTCCTTAACATTTTAAATGTAGTCACGAAAATAAAGACTTAGTATTTAATATTCCTTAACATTTTAAATGGAGTCACGAAAATAAAGACTTAGTATTTAATATTCCTTAACATTTTAAATGGAGTCACGAAAATAAAGACTTAGTATTTAATATTCCTTAACATTTTAGATAGTGCTACAGTTTTTTAAAATTTTTCTCATATGTTTGTAACTTTAACTACGCGAGCGAATTTACGGGTAGAAATTAGTAATATGTACGAGTAGATAGTTAAGAAGTGGCGACAGGCTGAAGGTAAAATTACAGTCACATTAGTAATAGATTTTACATTTTATTGATTTTCCATTAGCACAATATTTACTTACAACTTCGGAGTATGAATGACATCATATTTACCTGTATTCTTGGATTTTTTAAATAGTCATTACCTTTTTCCTTATACAGGCTATGAATGGTCAACTTAGAAAAATGTCTCGTAAAGGTGTCTTTGTAAAGGCAATATCATAAAGTTAAAACGGAACTTTTATGGTGAGGTTTCTTCGTCTGTTTGTACGTATGTCACGGCTGTTTTTCTGAGTAATTAACCTTCCATCCGCATCTATATCCAGTAAAAAAATTGGTAATATTTTTATTCAAAAAGGTGTCTGAAAAGAGGGGTTGAAACTTAAAAGTGGGGCAACACGGTCAAGTGGGATATTATATGAAAGGGTTTTATTTATACATTCCAAAACTATATTTCTTTTAGTTTTAATCTACATAGTTTTTGAAATATGACAAAGAATGTAAGAAAAAAATAATTCATCTTTGAAGATTTCATGCCGGAAAATCTGAAATCAATAGGGATATTACATGAAAGGGTTTTATTTATACAATACATGAAAAACTCGACAGGGATATTACATGAAAGGATTTTATTTATGCATTCGAAAACTATATTTCTTTTAATTTTAATCTACATAATTTTGGAAACATGACCAAGAATGTACGAAAAAAACATTCTTCATCTTTGAAGTTTTCATGCCGGAAAATCTGTAATAATGCGGACTGTGTATACTAGTTTATTTTAGAATATAACAAAGGTCCAGAGGTTTATAATTTGCGAGAAAAAAGATTTTAAATTATTATCACTCCGATGACTTTATATCTACATCGTAAACATGTAAATACGTTATTATGTAATGTGTATACATTGGCAGAAATTAATCTTTTAATTATAATTCGTCATGTATTAATATTTTAATTATAATTATAATTCATATGGTCTTTGTTAATATACATTTTTCTCGCACTCGGTGACGTTCTTTAAGTTATTGTTAAAAACCTTGTGTTAAATACCTTGTTAAAATAAAACCGATTTTATTTTACTGCCAAAAATGTTATGACTCAATAACATCTGCGAGCAGATTTTTTTTTTAACTTAAGCCATCTTTGGTGACTACATACTGCTTCTATAATACAAATTCCAATTATAAAATAGCCAATGAGTAATAAGTTATTAAGTATTTTAATAACAATAATTTGGCGTGCACTGCCATTCTAATAGAATGCGGATGTGCGGATCCTAAATTGATTTTAGTTGTTAATTTATGTTTTATATCGTGTTCAGCTTAATGTAAACATTTGCTAAAATTTGCATATAAAATACAATGTATGTTTGTTACTTTGTCTGGCTTGCCTCTTCGCTTATAACTTGAGTTCTACTGGATAGATTTTAATGCCGTTTTCTCTATATATTAATCACGGAATGCTTTATCAAATTAACCATTAGTGTTGTTGTCAGATTACGGAACTATTATTAGGGAGGTGCACATATATTAGTGAGGTACGTCCTAAAAAAGGGCAATCGCGAATTGCCATGGGGGTGCTAGGACGGCCGTTGGAACTGCTGGTAACAAGCACTAGCATAATATAATTTGCAGAATATGTGTTAGCTATTAATATATTTAAATATATGTATAAGTCGGGGTTTAATTAAAATTGTTATTAATGATAATAGCATGTGATACAGCGAAATTTGGAAAACAAATTTTTCATTATATGTAAAATACAAGTGATAAAAGTTTATGCGACCGAATAAGAAATGCTAATAGATTTGTTCAAGATCAGGTATTATTGAAGATTAGAAAAGAAGTATTGAGGTGGCTTGGTCAAGCTGAATTGATGAAAGGGAAAAATTAATACAAAATGTATTTTTAATGCATATGCAGAAAATATTGAGAACCCAGAAAAATATTGGTAAATAAAAGTAAGAAGATAAAAATAGAATGTTTGAGAATTAGTAAATCAAAAAAATGTCAATATATCTATTGGAATATTCCACTCTTATTTTTATTAACCTGAAATACCTGTACCAGCACCTAATATTCAATCATTTTTTTCTTAGAATATTGTATTATTAAAAATCGCAGGCAACAACTTGTATATAAATAATTTCTTCTTTATCAACTCCACCATATTAGTTATTAACAACACAGGGAAGCGAATAGCAGTAACAGCAAGTGGTTATCTGTTGGCCGTTAAGAAGTTCCGTTCTTTATATATGAAGTCCAACTTCAGATCTTGCGAAGTAACAATTACTAGTAGCAAACTTTTGAATCACAGTTGACTTACTACCATCCGTTAAAGAGTTGCCTTGTTAATTTCTAGAACTCATCATCAGATCCTGGCCTGGTCGATGGTGTAGTTATTTTGCAATAAAACAAGTACCAGTAGCAAATATTTTGAATCAAGATTGATTTACTACCATCCATTAAGGAGTTCCATTGTTCATCTCCGGAACTTATCATTAGACTCTGACCTGGTTGATAGTGTACTCATTTAGCAACGTAAGAACTGCCAATGGCAAATATCTTGAATCACAGTTGATTTACTACCATCCGTTAAGGAGTTCGATTGTTCATGTCCAGAATTCATCATCACACCCTGACCTGGTCAGTGGTGTATTTATTTTGCATAATAACAGTAGCAAATAGTCTTGAATCACGGTTGATTCACTGCCATCCGTCAAGGAGATCTATTTTTTATTTCCGGACTTCATCATCAGGTCATCATCACATTTATATATGGGACCACCTCGCTACTAAACTCTTTCAAACACAAAAGAATTGGGCAAATCGGCCCAGAAATCTCAGAGAGATCGGTGTAAAAAAAAATGCGCGTCGAACATATAACCATCTCCTTTTTTGAAGTTGGTTAAAATAAAGTGATCATAAAATATAAAAAAATAATACTGTAAACATGACATTTATCTAAGCTATATAAACATGATCATTTTAGAGTTTAAAAAAGGAGCTGGGCACCTGAGATTCAACTCTATTTTTAAGCTCTAAAATAAATAGGAAATTTTGTTTGTTACCCAGTACATAATAATAGGCAACAAACAAAATTTCCTTACATAATAATAGGTATCAACAAAAAATTTTAAAAAATATATAGGATAATAGCAATTGTCGCTCTATCATAATTTTTGTCAGTGGTATGAATTATATCGTAATATGCTGGAGGATAGTCCAAATGTTGTCTTAGTTGCTTTCCCTAATTTAGTATTTTGAATTTTCTACAAGGAACCATATAGTATAACAATAACTCTAATATAATTTGCAGTATTATATCAGAATGTACTGGAGACAAACTTTGTCATAAGTATATCATAAATATGTTCTCTAAGTTAGTATTTTCAATTTTCTATAATAAATTATATGATATAAAAAACATATACATTAAAAAACTCTAATAGAATTTTCGGTATGAAATATCAGACAACATTTTCTCTAATTAAGTACTTTCAATTTTCTATAATAAATATAGTATAATAAAAGCTCTAATAGAATTTGCGGTATGAATTAAATTAGAACATGCTGGAGTACTGGCCAAATTTTATTTTAAATGCTTTTTTTAATTTAGTATTTTCAGTTTTCGCTGATAAACGACTGAGTATAATATTAACTCTAGTAGAATTTGTGGTATAAATTACCTCAGAATTTACTGGTGAACTGACCAAAAGTGGTCTTAAGTGCTTTCTCTAATTTAGTATTTTAAATTTTTTATAATTATTCATATAATAATAGTTTTATTCGAATTATATCAAAATATACTGGTCTGGACTTAATTAGAATTTGACTGCTTCCCTATACTGCGTTTCCAATTTTATTCAAACTCTCGACTATATTTTTCAAAATCGCTTAAAACCTTTTTATTGTCCTAAACGACTCTCACTAATATAAGGACATGCCAGATTCGCGTTTGAGATATCCTGTATGGAAAAATTCGTTACACAATTTCGTCGGGTCATTATTTTCGTATGAGCAAAACGTTGTTAAATCGACGCGACGCTTGACGACGGCCCGTCCGACGCCATTTATTAATTCAGATCATCAAACGTCTTCCTGTAGGCACTTATTAGGTTTTCTGCATCGTCGTTCTTACTGAGAGGCGATAGGTGAGTAGCCTTACCGAGAGGCGTTAGGTGAGTACCCCTATAGGGAGGAAATGAAAAAAATAAGAGGGAGAAGGAATATTAACTTTTTGATTGAGATTGCTGATAAAACTGTTCATTTTAGAAAGTAACCAATGTTCATCGAGAAAATGGTGCAGAATTTTAAAGATCGTAAGTAGTTAAAAATTACCTAGTAATATTAGTCACCTTTGCTCTTGAAGTCGATGTTGTTAATGTGGAACTTTGCAGATGAGTAAATTTTCAAAATATCATGATAATGAAAATACAAAATAAAGAGTTTTGTCCGTACTCTTGTACTTGTATTGTACTGTTATCGGGTGAAAAAGGGTTTTCCAATTTCCAATCTCAGCTTGAAGGTTGGCAGAAATATCGATGTCTCATTTTTTCATCTCCTTCCATAATTTTGAAACTTGTGAATCAATTTAACTAGGGCTTTATTGAGCGTATTAAAGATTTATTTAGGTGCCATGAATTCATTAATATTTGTATATATATATATATATATATATATATATATATATATATATACACACACACACGTATATATATATATATGTATATACATATATATATATATATATATATATATATATATATGTGTGTGTGTGTGTGTGTGTCAAAGTATGTATTCACATATAGTTATAAATATTTGATGGATTGGATGAGGCTATTTGGGTACGTCTAATCGACAAAGAAGGTCAATACGGCACACTACCAACACAAGGTTTATGTTCAAATAAATTAAGTACTAATCCAGGAAGATTGGGTACTTAGTTAAATTGCTAGGGTTGTTGGGAGGGTGGAACTCTTCAACATTAGGGTCTGTCTTCAGGTGGCAGCTAATAAAATGGGAATGCCATTTACCGATCTAAACCCATACATTTACTACAATGCAATTTTCATATAAATTTAATGAAGTTTTTATAAAATAAAGGAGTGAATGAAAAAAAGGACTGAATGAGCTTTGAAAGAAATTTCATGAAAATTCAAGCAAGAGTAAAACAATAACAAGTCATTCTACCACCAATGTAGGATCATTCTGTAAGCATATACCAAACTGCAGACTGCATAGTCTATGTGGGTTGCGCTCCTTGGGCAAGTTAGCTTCACAACACTGTTGATGATAATCTATCTGTTGATACATAACAATATATCTATCTATAATCCGATCGCTGGAATTAGTAAAGTGATTTCACAAAATTGCTTTGTATACGTATTGCCACTAGTGATGTTTATAAATACATATGTATATATATATATATATATATATATATATATATATTTATATATATATATATATATATATATATATATATATATATATATATATATATATATATATATATAAATATATATAGCATATTAAAATGCAAGGGAATTTTAATGTTATTTATTTATTATTATAATAACTCGTGAATAAATAGTACTACAAACAGATGGACCTTTTCGGAAATTTGAATATTTCCTATTAAGTATAATTATACATACTTATAATACTTTATTATATAATACATACAATATTTTATTATTTTCTTAGTTGCAATATATCGTTGCAGAATTTTTTCCCGCGATATGTAGCATCCTTTTTGGCACGATTCGATTGTATTTTTCCACATGACATATTTTTTTCATAGTTCGAAATTTATCAAACATTGATTTTTATCTTAAATCCTCTACAATACATATATTGTATCAAATTCTATTACTACCAGGAAAATAAAACTGTAACATCTGTTAATAAACACTTTTTTTAAAACTAAATATCACTAGTAACATCAGTTGAAGATTCGCAGAATTTATTTCAATAATTTTCATTACAGATGTGATTCATTACATTTTTTTGAAAAGTAAATGGGAGAGAAATGTGTTTATTAAAAATTTCAACATCTTTTACTTCTATTTCTGTTTAGATTCGCAGAATTTATTTCAATAATTTTCATTACAGATGTGATTCATTACATTTTTTTGAAAAGTAAATGGGAGAGAAACGTGTTTATTAAAAATTTCAACATCTTTTGCTTTTATTTCTGTTTAGATTCGCAGAATTTATTTCAATAATTTTCATTACAGATGTGATTCATTACATTTTTTTTAAAAGTAAATGGGAGAGAAATTTGTTTATTAAAAATTTCAACATCTTTTACTTTTATTTCTGTTTAGATTCGCAGAATTTATTTCAATAATTTTCATTACAGATGTGATTCATTACATTTTTTTGAAAAGTAAATGGGAGAGAAATTTGTTTATTAAAAATTTCAACATCTTTTACTTTTATTTCTGTTTAGATTCGCAGAATTTATTTCAATAATTTTCATTACAGATGTGATTCATTACATTTTTTTGAAAAGTAAATGGGAGAGAAATTTGTTTATTAAAAATTTCAACATCTTTTACTTTTATTATTCCGAATAAAGGGCCGATGCACCTCATTTAAAATTTGTCGCCTGTACACTGTACCTACTCAGCACCTACTCAGCAAAATTATACGGTTCGTATAATTGGGCAACTAAGTATGTATACCACGATTCCGTTTCGACCCTTCGACTCTTCGGGGGAAAAATCTTGAAGAGACAGGCGTGGAATAATATTATCAAAATTAATGAGAAATGAGGAAACCATAAGAAGAGTGTGAGAGAGGTATCATGAGACGGCATATTTTTAGTTGGCTAAAGATAAGGTTACGTATTTCAAGTTTAAATGATAGCTGAAAGAAAGGAAAGTACCATCGTATAGATAAGAGCAGACAACTAATGGAAGGTAACTTTTATTTAATCATTACGCTAACATTATTACTTAGTGCCTGTCGTACAAGATTATAAGCCTGTTTAAAGTAAATAACGTTAGTTAAATAGAGAAGATTGAGATAGATCAAGACATTTTAGAGTACTTGGAATTGTCTAGTACCCAGTAGGCAGAGGAAATATTTCAAAATGGAAATGATGCAAGTTCGGGTTTGCACAAAATTGAGCGTAAAAATGAAATGTGTAATAATAATAATAAAACTAAAAATACTCGCATTTCCAATAGAAGAAGTAGAGGGAGGGGGGAGAGCTGGAAAGAGGGAGGGGAGAGGGGGAGAAGGGGAGAGAGGGAGACAGGGTGAGAGGAAGAGGGGGAGAGGGGAAGAGGGGAGAGAGGGAGACAGGGAGTGGGGGAAAGGGGGAGAGAGGAAGAGAGGGAGAAAGAGCGAGAGTGAGGGAGAGAAATATTCTACCATTACACGTTTATACCGGGTGACACATTGATGAGTAACGGAATTTCACGGAGCAATTAAGAACAGTAACTAATTAATTAATTTGATACACCATCCACATTGCAGCTATAAGTCCTATTTATTCATTAATTTCTAAATATGGTATAGTTTTGATGTAAAGACGCATTAACTATTGCCTATTTGTGTTGCATTGTAAATTTATAATTGCTAACAGTCGCACGAAGTTTTCATTAAGGTTGTATGCAATGTAATATTCATATTGATAATATAATTGATGTTAGCTCTATGACCTGAGATGCGCATTATAGCGAAACGTGATTACCTATCTAAAAGTTGAGAACATCGATCAAACGGCCTGCAAAATTGGGCATGATCACCTTGCCACAATCATGATGCGTGCAGTTTGCAAAAGCCTTCCACGAATATAGTTAAAACCCAAACAGCGACGTTGACTCATGGCTTATTACATAATGATTAAATAATGAACCAGGATTCGGACGCTGGTCTGACAATTTTAAATTTTTTTTTGAGGTTTAAAATTATTTAGTTTTTACGACTTCCAGTCGCGCGCACTGTGCGTGACAGCCAATAAGAGAACCGAATCACTTTGCCAAGCTTTGATATTTTTTATTTAACGAGATTCCATTGAAAAATATAAGTACTTACTTATAAAACAATTCCAGTACCTGTAAAGCGTTTCGAATGAAGATGTGACCAGTTTAGGTCATCAAACTTAATTGAATTTTTTAATATCTAGTTTATACACGTACACTCTATAAAACATTATAGTACCAGTCTATAAAACATTATATTATATAATAAATATCCAGATAAAAATTATAATAAAAATATCCAGATAAAATACAAACTATTACCATACCAAATTTTATTAAAATCCGTGTAGTAAATTTAGCGTAATTGAAGAACAAACTAACACACAGACAGGCAAACGAAAATTCTAAAAACAGGATTTCTGGCTTCTTCTATCATTCTATGTGCTAAATTAATCGCACTTTTTTGAATATTTTACATGTACAGAATTCATTCTGTTATAATTTTATTCAATGTATAGATTCAATATCAACCAGCGAGCGAGCTGAGAATAAAGACATCCAGGAAAAATAATAAATATAACTAACAACTTTTTAATTTATCAAGATGATATTAATTGCAATGTTGTAAATTTTCGTTAAAAATCACATATATTCACTCAAAATGAAAAAAAAATGCTGATTGGGTCGAAATTCCAGTTATTCTCGATCAACTTAAGGGGTAGCCTAATTTTCCTGTTTTTCCCCAATGACGACGTTCAATGAACATTACGATATATTTTTCGTATATATTATCGATGTCTGTTAAAGTCTGAATTCTAAGATGTTTGTAATTAGTGATTTTAATATGAATTGTTGTCCCACAAATCATTACGTGTGTTATCCTATTGCTCATTTGTTACCTGTAATATATATTATGTATGTAATGCAAGTGGAAGAATGCTACATGTGCTGGCTTTTTAACTTGCTTATTAGCTTCACTTATATGTATATATGAATGCAACGGAACGTTTCAATTAAATTTTCACCCTCTTCCAGACGTTCGAATTATTTACAATTTTGGACACGTATCAAGAACCGATGACAATACGATAATTTCATAACTAAACATTTAGAAAATAAAGTTATAGTTTAAAAAAAAAATTGGCGAAGAGCGAAATGTGTCGTCAACTTAATTATTTTTAATAAGCTTAAAATGAGAGTGAAGCGATTTTTTTTACAAAAATGAAGTTAAATGTAAAAAAAATCGTGGGATGTTTGATATCAGTTTTTCAAATTTAAGTCGGGAGTCCCCAATGCTCTTTTTTACATTTAAGTTAATTTTTTTTATTTAAACCATTTTATTTTTGTTTTAAGTTTATTAAAAAAAAATAAGTTATACCGAGTTATGAGACATCATCTCGTAGTCGAAGCATCTCTGAACGATAAGAGGAAATTTAATGAAAATAACTCTTTATCTATAAACATTTTATGTTAGATACATGTTTATTTATGTTTGACAAATATATCGTAAAATTGTCTTACAATTTAACGTTTGGAGGGGAGCATTTTCTAGGAATATTTGTTGCGCAATATTTTAAGTTATACCGAAAATCGTTTAGATCTGTGTGTATAAACTGGAATATAATTTGGTATTTGTTGTATATCTGTATAACCAATTCCAAACAGCCTTTGCTAAATTAGCTCTGGCTTTTTATCAGCGTCTATGAGTTAACAATATTTTCTAATTACCTTTTTATAGGTTACAAATACTTGTATTTCAAAATTTACCCTCGCCGGGACAAAAGTAATTTATATATTAGTTTAAACTTTAAGATGAATCACTGAGATAGTATCGGCAATTTTTATACAGGTTTTTGGGATAACCTAGAAATATGTTAATCTAGACCATGGACTATGTCCATACCAAATTTCGTAATAATCTATTTAGCTGTTTCGGCGTGATTGTGTAACAAACATCTAAACATTCAAACATATTTTCGCATTCATGATGTTACTAACTTTTGCCCGCGGCTTCGTCGAGGTGGATTTTCGATTAAGGTATCGAGACATATTTCTGATGTACTTTTCTATAAATAATATTAAGCATTTTGCCGTATTCAGTAAATACATGTAGGTTTTAGGATTTTGTGACACGTCAGCGATAGGTTTAACACAAAGTTAGCCCTTTGTTAATTTTAAAAGAATTACGTGATTTTTTTAATTTAAACGGTAATCTATATATTAATACGAATCATGAAGTAAGTCAAAGCCGAGTTTTGTGCAAATATATTCAGCATTGTAATTATGACTGAGTAACAAACATGTAATCAAATTTCCTGGTATTGCCAGGATTTCATAACAGCTATGCCGCCATATTCTCTAAATACATGTTAAGATTAGGTATTTATTGCTTATAGAGTTATAGATAACAGAAGACAAACAACCCGACTTTTGTATTAGTAATATTAATAAAGATTAGTATAGATATGCAAATTCTATGCAATAAGTTGAAACAAATGTAATATCTGAGTTGTGAGTCTATAAGTCACCAGAGTACAGTGCTTTAATTAGATAGATGTTGGTTAATGAATGTAGTAAGATTTTTTTTTCAGATTTTTGTCGAAAATACAAGAGGAAAATTATCTATATTATTTTTTATTTAGGCCTTTTTTTGGAAGAAATAATTTGTTTCTCAATAATTATAATATAATAAAACAATTTCTCAATCATAATTACATTTAAATGGTTCATTGTCATACATTTTATGAAAAAACTTAACTGCCCCTTTTTCTGATAAATAATACCCGTATTGGTTTACATTTAAAAAGGCGTTCGTCTCGTTATGCTTTAACAATACCGCGCGCGCCCGGTGTGCGTGCGCTGCACGATACTTAACCCTTGCATTAATTTAATAATAAGACTCAACAGTACATTAGATCACTTTTCATGGATAGTTACATTTCGTGGTTGATCGCTTTTCATATCATGTCTCACAAAAAAGGCATGTTCATCATAGTGAGGCAAGGAATTTTTGTCATATTTAGCTTTCGTCTCATTATGACAGAAGCATATCATGTTCGATTCTCCAGTACGACAAGACCATGTTTAAAAAAACACTGACTCTATATTGGAATATTGAATGACGTTACATTGTACTGTTCTATAAATTTAAAAAATAAATTATACCTAGTGTTACATTCATATAGATTGCGTAGAAGACCTTGCATTGCAATTTTAAAATTGCAGATGATGAATGGAATCACGGCTTGCAATTACCACCTGTAATGCTCCCGCACTTAATAGAACTTCACAATTAGTATTGTTCTCCTAATGAGACGTCAGAAATCTGGTATTGAATAACAGCCTTATGTAATATTGAAACAATGAAGCGGGAATTAGCGAAGTGTTAGTGAGCGGTTTAGTGATATAAGTCTTATATAGCAAACTTAATTATTACGTTACTGATAGACTGAAGCTAGCCTTGTAGGATATAATAGAAACATTATTTTTAAAAATATTCATGTAGTTGACTTGTAGTATTTAGTGAGTCTGTATCAAAACTTTTGTACCACGTCTGAAGGCCAAAGCACCAAAAATAATTGTGTGTTTAAACGCACCTTAAAGAATAAGCATTCTTTAATTTTAGACAATGAGGACAGAAAAAAATTGTTTTACGTACCTCTTGAATGGATGCATAAATACAAAATGCAAGATAAACATGGCAATTTTATACATTTGTATTAGATAAATTTGCCATGTTTATCATTCATCTACCTTTGATGATCTATAGAACAGAATTATATAGAAATGATTAGATAAATTTGCCATGTTTATCATAAATTTACCTTCAATGACCTATAGAACCGAATTATGTCGGAATTATTAGATAAATTTGCCATGTTTATCATTCATCTACCTTCGATGACTGATGGAACGGAATTATTAGATAAATTTGCCATATTTATCATTAATCTACCTTCGATGACCTAGAAACCAGAATTATATAGAAATTATTAGATAAATTTGTCATGTTTATCATAAATTTACCTTCGATGACCTATAGAACCGAATTATATCGGTATTATTAGATAAATTTGCCATGTTTATCATTCATCTACCTTCGATGACCTATAGAACAAATTTATATAGAAATTATTATATAAATTTGCTATGTTTATCATTCATTTACCTTCAATGACCTATAGAACAGAATTATATAGAAATTATTAGATAAATTTGCCATGTTTATCATTCATCTACCTTCGCTGACCTATAGAACCAAATTATATAGGAATTATTAGATAAATTTGCCCTATATATTATTCATCTACCTTCGATGACCTATAGAACCGAATTATATAGGAACTCTACCTCGGTATTCACCTGCTTAATCACTTGACCGCGTTTGTGCCGGATGTGATTTGTTTATGACGAGTAAAAGTAAATTTGTTCAAATGTGTCGTCGTTATCTTTTGTAATTCTGATGTATTTTGTATAAATGTTTAATGTATATAAATGTTTAATGTGTTTTAATTTGTTAAACCATTAATAGCTTGTCGTTACGTATGAGTTTACTTGCAATATATAGTATAAAATGTATGTAAATATTCCAAAGTAGTTATAATTATAATATTGCTATAATTATAATTATAATATTTGTTGCAAGGAATATCTTATGTATTATTCGTCGTTATCTTTTGTAATTCTTATGTGTTTTGTATAAATGTTTAATGTGTTTTAATTTGTTAAACCATTAATAGCTTGTCGTTACGTACGAGTTTACTTGTAATATATCTATAAATGTATGTAAATAAGTAAATAAATGAACAGTTCAATTTTATATGAATTAAAGTAATAACATATATTCATATAAAACGTATTTTTAATAAAAACAGAAACTGGGTACCCATAAAGTAGAATTCCGTGGTTATTAATTAATCTTGAAACTGTTGATTTAAATTAATTCGAAATAATTTTATTCGATATTTGTATTTAAATATATGGTATCAAACATTTTTTCCGATTTTTTGAATTGATTGCAAAATTAGATAGAAAGGTATGTGACCTTCGTTTCGCGGTTGCGTGTCGCTTCGATACTTAATATTAATTTAAAAATAGGAATCTTTATTTTATAAGATCTACCTAATGAGGCTCTGCTCAAAGGAACAGGCAAAAAATTGCTCTTATTTACACATTTTACAACATATTCATCGAGTTCCCAATATGAAGAATATAGTTGCAAAAAAATTGCTTTTATTTATACATTTTACAACATATTCATCGAGTTCCCAATATGAAGAATATAGTTGCAAAAAATTGCTCTTATTTACACATTTTACAACATATTCATCGAGTTCCCAATATGAAGAATATAGTTGCAAAAAAATTGCTCTTATTTACACATTTTACAACATATTCATCGAGTTCCCAATATGAAGAATATAGTTGCAAAAAAATTGCTCTTATTTAAACATTTTACAACATATTCATCGAGTTCCCAATATGAAGAATATAGTTGCAAAAAAATTGCTCTTATTTATACATTTTGCAACATATTCATCGAGTTCCCAATATGAAGAATATTGTTGCAAAAAATTTGCTCTTATTTACACATTTTACAACATATTCATCGAGTTCCCAATATGAAGAATATAGTTGCAAACAAAGAGCGACAAACGTCCGTATAGTGTTGGGCCGAGAAGTCATAATAATAAAAATGGCGTATAAGCAAAAGTTTTATTTAAATCCTCCAATTGGACAAATGAGAAATCTTTTATTTTTTATGACGTCAATATATTTTTAAACGTTTATTAATTCGTTTTAATAGGGAAAGAAATTTTATTAATTTAGGCAATGGATACTCTTTAGAAAAAAAACGAGTCATATTGATTTTGTAATAATTTATAAACATTTTGAAATAAGTACGCATTTCATTCGATTTTTATTGTTTTGTTGTATTAGGTATTTATGGTGTATTTGGTTTGTTGTGTTATGATACAGTATAATGATCCAATATAATGTAAGTATAATACAAAACGTATAAATTTTTTCCTCTTTCCTGATTGATAATTGCCAATTTATCTGGTTTTTTATGGTTTTAAAAATATCAGTTTCTTGTTTTAAATTATGGTTTATTTTTGTAAATTAGGCCCGTTTTCACCGGTCTCCTTTAATATAGATAGGTCTAAAGCTGTAGACGTAGTGTGGCTGTGGAAAATGAACGGACCGACGAACGAATGGGAATATATGACGAAATTATAAAAGTTTCTTATTTCACTATATAACCTTAAAAGGCGAATAATTTCTCTAGATCGGGCTAAGAAATTTTTCAACTTACATTTCATTTTTGAAATTTTCGTACGTCGAAACCTCTATAATTATTCGGAGTCTATAATTATTCGGTTAATAATGATATAGATTAAATAAGACACATATTTGAATTGTTATAACTACATTAAAGTTATCTAAATTTAGGTAACATTTATCAAGCTAATCAAGTTTTGAGTAAGGTTCCGGAGAGGTCAGCAAACCCGTATCTATATAAACACTCCTAAAACTAAGGGTTCATCGGGACGCATCCCTCTAAACTTATCTGGGTCATCCCGGCCTTTCCGGCTTCCGTAATTTAGGCCCACTTCATTCCATTTTTGCAATTCAGCTTAATTAATGAAAGTACTTTAAATGTTTGTTATGCAAAATAAACTAAATTTTTCACGTTTATTTTGTGGTCGTGTACATTTATTGTTTCTATGGCTTATTCAGATTACTGTTTATGGCATTTAAAATTACATGTTATTATTGATGTAATCGGCAAATTTGTGTTTTCAGAACATTCAGGGCATCTGCGTAGAAGTTATGATGACAACTCGTGGAGTATCCACACACCGTATTTTGCAACTTTTCTCAATTTGTGCAAATCTGTTTCTATGGTGCCATGACTGCAGTGTAGCTCATCTGCCAATTGACGAGTCGTCAGTTGAGGATCCTTCTCAATTAGGCGTCGTAATCGTTGAACGTCCAATTCAACAGGACGTCCGGTACGGGGTTCGTCCTCAAGATCGTAGTCCTCATTCCTGAACTAAATCTTTATCGTCGCGTAAGACACCGTGAGACATCGCATGATTATTTGTGACAGTCTTTGCATCGTGACCCTGACGAAATTCGTAAAGTAATAGAATCCGTATTTGATATCGATTTAAATCCATTATCTTTTCTGTAACTCACTTAAAACTTCGGCGCTGACTGTTGTCTACTGACTGCACTATGGCTTATTTATATCCTACAGCAAAAGCTGGAAATTTCGAGAATTTTTCTAGAAAGTTCCGAAGTTGTGGCTAAAAACTTACTAGCCAACCTAATACAACGTTTGTTTTGAAATTGTTGTCAAAGTTAAGTGGATTTACCATTTTTGTTATTTCAAAAAATTTCAAAAAAATTCAAAAAACTTCACTCTAACAAAACTGCACTGTAAATAGTTGTTCTTTTTGACATATTTATTATTATATTGTGTGGAACAATAATTTTATTTTTTTATAATTGTTTCAAGGAATGTTTTGTTTTTTTTAGATAAGGGGTTTTACCAGATTTCCTTTGACGCCGCATTTCTTAATCCGTAAAATAGGAAATTAAGATTTTTGGGCTCGATGTCTTTGAGTTACATATAAGCATAATTATGCTATAATTCAGTTCTCCACGTCATATTAAAATATTTTATGTCCGATGTATGAAAGAACAGACACCGAGTTGGTTCCGGTTTTTCCAATTTTCATACGGAAAAGTGAAAATTAAGCAAATTGGCCTGGAAATGCGTCTTCCAACCTTCTTTTGGTAGTAAACGTAAACCGTATATCGTATTATGTATAAAACATATAATGTAAAACGTATTCCAAGTTTCCAAATAATTAAAAAAAATTTTAAGAACTTCCGTCATTTTTACAAACCGCGTCATTGGACTTCTCAGCTTCTACCTTGAGTCATTCGAAATGATAAAATACCGATAAAAATCCAACAAAACAAACTATTTTGCAAAATATTACAAAATAACATTTTGCTGCGTAGATTTGATTAAGTATAATGTCATTCAGAGTTTCCGTGAACAGTGTTTATATTGATTATGTATGACGGCTTATAAAAGCTTCAAGGTTCAGGCCGAAACTGCACGTTGTGAAATCGAAAACATTTGACCGTAAGAACGCATCGAACGCGCGTTCAATTCAATTTAACATTATTCATGGTTACGCATAGTCAAAGTGCAACTGTAATATATTACTGATTGACGCATCACGGCTATTATAATATTAATGACCATGATTCGCGTTGTGCTATTTGTATGTTTGTCTATTTCCTAGCTGGTAATTTGTTGTTTAAGTTAATACTTGTTGCTACCGATGGTTCTTTTGAATAATCGACATTAATATTTACGCATTTACTTAAGGTAAGTAAGATGCGATTTGTAATATTTTGAAAGATATTTGTATTTATAAGGATGTACTTAGAAGTATTTTATAATAATCTGTTCTATTCTTCTTCAGTGCACTTTGAAGTTACACTATTTATGGAAAGTTTGTAGCACAGTCTGTGCGTGAGTTCTGGTCTTTTCTAGCTTTCTGTTATAATAATGTCGTTTTCCAGACTGTTTATCAATTTGAGCTTTACCTCCTGGTCGAATAGAAATTATTTTCCAGAAAAATTTATAAGTTTAACGAGAGAAATTAATTCTTTTGTTTCTTGTGCCGTTCATTAGAATTAGACCATTTTGGCCCTTTTGCTTTGAATCTAAACACCGGGTCCTTATATACCTTATTTAGTTCGTGGTTGGATCTTCTTTGCCATATTCCATTTACTTGGATGCCATCAAAGGTACTTTTTAGTATATTTCTTCCAAAATCTGTAAATAGTGGCTACAGTTATTGCCTAATATTCACATTTGCTCCCTTATATGTAGTCTTTACTGAAAAAAAAAGAATATTTTGAATTCTGTTATATTTGACATAAGTCGTATTAAAATTCCCAAAATAGGTAAAGTAGTTTCTATCGGTGTTTAATTGATCTAAGTTTTAGGTCTCCGAGATTAATTTATTCAATACTGATGCTGCCAAAGGTTGTCATTAATATATTTCTTATTTATCACGGAATCATTTGAAAATGAAAAAAAAACTGGAGAAATTCTAGAATATTTCTAAAAATTAATATTTTGGACTCTTTTCAGAAATTTCATTGGAAATACAGTTGATGTGGCTGTAAAGCTTCTTGTAAACATTCTCAAAGATCTAATAAAAAATTGTTGCAAATTCGCCTTGCTGCAAATAACGCAAACTGCCATAAATCGAGTCGAGTAAAATGGGTTCGAAGTATGTATGTACACTGATGTATTTGTTACAATTCCGGTTATGAAGGGCAAAATATGGTTATGGAGAAGTCATTCTATTTTTCCACGGAGTATTTTCAACATTTGCTCGCGAGTCTCCCCAGATGAGTGCTATACAAAAGAGAGGCGAGTGCACGAAGTGGGACGCCCTCACTTAGAAAAGATATGCCGGTATGTGGTTTCATATCACCATATACGTTTAAAATTTCCCTAAACATAATTAAATATGACCTGATATTTTGGTGTCGTTTACCTCGAATCAGAGAGTTGACAGTATTGTTGAATTTTTTACTTCTTTAGGCGCGTTATGAAACAAGATGAGAGTGAAATTTGACGATGCGCGTGCATGATGCAACACAAATCGACTGGATGAAGTTGCTCACTAAATCTTTATTTACGTGCTTGTAGTGATTGATACTATATTCATGATAGTTATTGAGGTATTTGTAAATACACAACACGTGTTTTCTATTCATACAAATCTAAGTTATAGCTGGACTTTGAAAAAATATTTTTAGTAATTGAAATTTAATAGTAGTCCACATAATACAAAAAGAAACATTTATTTATTGAGATATTCGTGATACAAATAGTGCTTACATGTTTTTTAAAACATGTTTTAGGTATATTTCTCTAAGTGAGATTAAGGTTCGGTATGTATTTATTTGCATTATAAATTAAAAATTATTACATTATCATTTATTAAATACTTAAAATTAATAAATTACAATACATTTTTAGCTCATTAACTTATTTTCATTATTAATTACTTTATTTAGATTGATTTAGTAAATTAAACAATTCATGATATACACGTGTTTATATTGAATTGAATGTTGAGTTTTAATTTAATTTTTTATAATAACTGCACATAACTTCAAAATTAATTTAATCAATTTCATAAAAGAAAGTTAAAATAAAACAAATTATAACATTATTGATAATGATATTAATAACGTAATAATAATAATAATAAATATTATTATTATTAATATGATAATATTTTCTTCAACACATTTATTCGTATCATTAATTTAAATTTATTTTGATTATTTTAGTAAATAAAATAATTCATCTTGTACACGAGTTTATGTTAAATTGAATGCCGAGTTATTATTTGGGAATATTTATTACATATTTATGTGTATAATTTTCTTAAATATTAAATGATAATGATTGTAATTCTAGATAAAAGGTCCATTAATTCTAGAAAAAAATTGAATTTAGATTTTATCAACCGTATTTATCATCACATTCCAGTCCTTTTATTCATTTATCCATAAATTATTCGCGTGCTATATAAAGTTGTTGAATATGTATAACTACTATTGCGCGGTCATAAATACTCGCACATTTTTTTTAGCTAGATTTTATGATTGCTTATTCAAACTGAAACGGTTGGAAAAATATCTGGTCAGTTCACAATCCCAAAAAATGTGAAAAAATCGTAAAATTTTATATTAACTAAATAAATAGAAATTATAGCATCGGGCATTGCCGTAGTTAATTTGGTGAAAACCTTAGTCGTGTTTAGTATAGTGAAATGAAATAAACATTTTATTTTGAATCGTTTAATTTATATACAACTTATATTTATTGAATTGTGAATAGTGATGTGAGAAGCAACGTATTGTGCTTTGAAATTATTTATATCTCTTAAATATGTCATACTGGCATATGCTATTGTTCTTCTTCTTTAAAACAAGACCAAGAAGGTGGCGATACGTATATTTTTAGCCAAGTTTTGAAGTTACTTTGACAGAAAATGTCTCTTGTTTGCGCCCGATTATCTCTCCACGAGCGGCATCGATTTTAAAACCTTTTCACATCAAAATCATCATAACTTTTTTATTTGAGATTTTTTTTATTATAAAGTAGTTAATTATTTAAATTTTAATTGCAATCAAATTATTAATAACAAAAAATATTCCTTACATTAAAGTAAATAAAAAAATGTTTATAGTAATTTATTTCATTTTATCTTTCTTTAACAAATTATTTTAACGCTATTAAAATGATTTCCCAACATGAAAATTTAATACCCTTAATTTCTAAAACCATACCAAATTTCAACTTCCTTTTTCAAATAGTTTCAAAGAAAAATGCCTATGAAAGACAGACAGACAGATACTAAGGTGGTTTATAAATGTGCTGCGATTTCATTTTAGTAGAAACATTACCAACTTCAATGTATATTAAGATTTTAAATTATTGTTGAGCTTTTTAGTTTTGTTTGAATTCAGGTAATAACAATCGGACCTTGAAGTTCAATTCCGTATAGGATTAACATCATATATGTTAATATACATTTAGAGACATTTGTGCCTATTATTATGCTATTATAAAGCCTGTCTTGTATCTCTTGAGTTTATTTAAGGTCACATGAATGAGAGTATATGACGAAACATAATTGTAAAATACTCTCATGGTAACGAGCGGCTTTCAAAAGAATTATACAAATTTACGCAAAATAGAATGTCAACATATCGTTTACGTCTTAGAAGGAACAATTATTTTGTGTAAAAATTACATAAGCTAGGTTACAAAATTGCATTTTTTAAAGTTTAATCACATAATTGTTAAGGACTTGATTCATTTGTCGAAAATCAGTTAAATTAGCCTCAATCCGTCTATACCCCTCCCATATTCGAATTCTTTATGAAGCTTTTCTGCAACTTACAGATTTTTTACCGCAAGTTTAATATCCGCCGCCTAATATAATGTAACAATTGTGAAATATTAGTACTATGTACATTATAAGGGATGGGTGTAGACGGATTGAGGCTAATTTAACTGATTTTCGACAAATAAATCAAGCCCTTAACAATAATGTGATTAAACTTAAAAAAATGCAATGTTTTTTAATCTAGGTTATATTCATTTAGCCTTGAAATCGCATTATGTATATGATGAACTCCATTCCGTATATTCTTAAGGTGTTACAAATATGTGCGATGTTTTTAGATTTAATTTAATAGTCATTTAATAATATTACAATTTAATAATCTGCTCTAATAATAACTCTGCTTTGAAACCGCTTATCGTATATGGTTTAATTGTTAACCTTTAATTGTCCTGTGCTCGGGTAAAACGATTAACGTTCCTCTTCTCGTTGTTAGTTCGAGGTTAATCTGCCTGCATCATCGCAACTTGCGTTTTTATAAATGTATCTAGTGGCTGGAACCCGCCGTTATCCGGGTTCATTTCACAGATATAAGTAATAAATAAATAAGCCGAATATTGTTGAAAACACAATCGATTTCCTAGTAACTCATTAACAGTTCTAAAAGGTCGATCCATAGAAACTCGCAGCTTATTTCTATAGATCGACCTTTTTACTAGTAAATTACTTTTTTCTTGGAGTATTTTGATGTACCTTCTATGGTTTAATAAATGGAAGTAAGAAGAGACAGTTTGTTTTCTGAATTTTCTTATATTTTGAGTCACTGCTAAGTCCCTTTAAACAAATTTGATTATGTATTTAGCTTGATGAAACATTCCTTGCGCTTACACATCTTGAAGGACCAAGGTATAAATAGGTTTGACAAAAGTTTCATCATAGTTTTGAGAAGTGTCGGAGTTAATCATTTATATACAGACAAATATACAAATTTCCCATTTTATTTAGAGTTTTTTGACGGTTGGCTCATTTTATATGATAGGAACTAGTTTTTAGCTGCGATTTCGTCCATGTGGCATTAGAAAAGGCATAAAACTTTGTAGAAATAGATGTATAGGTATTCCTTATACTTAGAAACATTTAAACGTACATAGTATTTTTATTAAACTATTTATAAATACTAATTTTTACAACGTAAATATATTGCAACGTATTATATACTATATCTTTCACATACTTAACAAATGGTGCACATTTAAAAAATTATGAGTTTTAGGATAATCTTTATAGTTTTTCTTTCACTCTACTTTTAAGAAATAGATGTAGGTATTCCTTATACTTAGAAACATTTAAACGTACATAGTATTTCTATTAAACTATTTATAAATACTAATTTTTCCAACGTAAATATATTGCAACGTATTATATACTATATCTTTCACATACTTACCAAATGGTGCATATTTCAAAAATTATGAGTTTTAGGATAATCTTTATAGTTTTTCTGTAATCTTTTGGAAATATTTTACCAACTTGTTTATTACATGTTTTTTGGCTAAAAAAAAATCGGAAAAAGGTATGATATATTTTATCGTATTATATACTATATCTTTCACATACTTAAAAAATGATGCATATTTCAAAAATTATAAGTTTTAGGATAATTCCTATACTTTTTCCGTAATCTTCTGGCAAGATTTTACCAACCCTGTTTATTTCATGTTTTTTGGCTCAATAATATTGGAAAATAGGTATGATATATTTTATTGTATTACATACTATATCTTTCACATGCTTAAAAATGGTGCATATTTCAAAAATTATAAGTTTTAGGATAATATCCATAGCTTTTCTGTAATGTTCTGGCAAGATTTTACCAACCCTGTTTATTTCATGTTTTTGGCTAAATAATATGGAAAAAAGGTATGACATATTTTATCGTATTACATATTATATCTTTCACATACTTAAAAATGGTGCATACTTCAAAAATTATAAGTTTTAGGATAATCCCTATAGTTTTTCTGTAATCTTCTGGCAATATTTTACCAACCCTGTTTATTTCATGTTTTTTGGTTCAGGAATATCGGAAAAAAGGTATTATATATTTTTAAATATGCAATTTAAAATTGTAGAAAAATATTGTTTTTGTGTTCCTAACAACAACCTTTTGACCAAATTATACTTCAATTGACATTATATATAAAAAGAGAATACATATTTTTTTAATACTTTAAATTACCACTTCTTTACAATTTTCTACGTCGCATAGTTTCTGAGAAAATCAGTTTTGAAAATAGGAAAATGTAAATTGATTGCTTACTATATTTTTCCTAGGCGCAAATCATGGAATGATTTAAAAAATTATGATATATAAAATCTTGGCTATAGTTTTCCTACAAGTATTGCAATATATGCGGGTTAATATGTTTTATTAATATGCCAAATTTCAAGTTTCAACATAAAGCTTTTTCTGAGAAAAACGGTTGTGACGGACGTACGCGAGTGATCTTATAAGGGTTCCGTTTTTCCTCATAAGGTACGGAACACTTAAAATTAAATGAATTGCAGCACATTTAGTTTCAATTTTTTTTAAAACGTTCACATTCGCTGCTTTGCTTTATAAATTATATATATATATAGCCAGTCTTTTAAATTAAGATATTTACATCTTTATATACACAATTTCATTCAAAATTTTTGTGTCGCTTAAGCGCGAAAGAAAAACAAAAAACAGACAAAGTTGTGAAACTTTGTTATGTTAGTTGGAATTTACTCGTAACATATTGAACGGTTTTGAACTGCATTGTTAGATAGAAATAAGTAATAAGATGTTTTTCAACGATAGAATATATATGATGATAATTTATAATTTGAATATGTCCAAAAGACTAATACAAGTATAATAAATTCGCGAAAGAAAAATTATCCAATAAATTATGGTTTTCTGTTACTACGTAAATATTAAAAATATTTAATACGACAACTTTCTATTTTTTATTTGGTAAAATACTTGCCGTCGAGTTATATATAGTTATATATATATATATATATATATATATATATATATTATATATATATATATATATATATATATATATATATATATATATACGTATACGTATATATCAGATGACATACCTTCCTTTTGGTGGCATATTTTTTTCCTGCTCTGTTCCAATTAGCTACAAATTTCGGAATTATTATTAATTTTAGAATATTTATTAATTATTTGGTCATAACGACGTATTGATAATGTGATAGCCAGTAAGTATGTTTAATTCTACGTTAGGAGGAAATATACAGTGAGCCAGAGATGAGCATAAACTAAATGAGGTAAGTAGACTTCAGAATAGAGATGTATTAATGTATCGATAGTGTCCTCTATCGATAATAAATTGTAGTTTAAAAGATGAGGCTTCAAGTTTGAATGATCTGTTCAGATGGACCGTTATGTTTGAAAATGTTTTCTTGCGGACTACAGAGTCCAACCTGCAAAAATATTTGCTATTATTTAGCAAACTATTTGCAACAAAATATTTGCTATTATTTAGCAAACTATTTGCAACAAAATATTTGCTATTATTTAGCAAACTATTTGCAACAAAATATTTGCTATTATTTAGCAAACTATTTGCAACAAAATATTTGCTATTATTTAGCAAACTATTTGCAACAAAATATTTGCTATTATTTAGCGTCGTATGTGCTTATTAATTGATTTTATATCGAATGCCTTGTTTAATAAAGACTTGTATCTATTTTTTTAAATTACTCATAATATTACTTACGTTTAAGATGAACGTGTACTTTTGAATCCCTATTTAATATTAAAAATGCAAAGAATCTTTTTTCACGCGCACTCGCACGCGCACACGCACACGCACTCGCACGCGCACACGCACACGCACGCGCACGCACACACAGACAAACTCACATTGATAGCATGATTATATATAGCCAGTCTTTCAAATTAAGATATATACATCTTTAGATACAAAATTTCATTCAAATGTTTTGTGTTGTTTAAGCGCGAAAGAAAAACAAAAGAAACAAACAAATAGACAAAGTTGCGAAACTTTGTAATATTAGTTGGAATTTACTTGTAACATATTGAACGGTTTTCAACTGCATTGTAAGATGCTTTTCATTTCGTTTGATGTTTTTCAACGATAGAATAAATATAATGATAATTTATAATTTTAGTATGTCCAAAATACTAATACAAGTATAATTAATTCACGAAAAAAAAAATTATCTAATAAATTATTCTTTTCTGTTACTACGTAAATGTATTTTTGTTGTTTTCTATGTCACATGTTGAGTTCTATGTCACATTGACATAGAACTCACATTGACATAGACGATGTTCAATTGTCTTACATATAAATATATGTATACAGGGTATTTGATGTAAGAATAGTGTAACAAAAAACCAATGTGGCATGGTCTTTTCTTCTAAATGACTGTTAATATTATTTCGCAGTGTAGAACACTTATTTCCAACACACTATATGGCAGTGTGTTTTTTATAATAAAAACATTTTGCTGTAAAATTTTCAATGATAATTTTTAAGTATTAAAAACTATATTCGAAAAAATTTAATGTTAACTTTCACAATTATTTATAAGCAATTTGGCATTATACTCGTATATATTGGCCTGGAGCAGGGAAACTAAAACGCCAGTATGGATTCAATTTCCGGCAGGGTGTTTAAACATTCATAAATTCGATTTAATGTAATTAAGAATTATTTATCATATCTTGTATTCAAAATACAAAAAAAACCATTACTAATAAAAAAATTTGCAAAAGAATTAGTTTTTTAGTCACATTTGTTATTAAAAATTATTATTAAAATGTTTATTATATCACTAATGTCAGTAAAAGCAAAAGGTTTACAATACCTGAACTGTCATTTTGCTTTATTTATAAATATACTCTTTGAAACAAAATGGGGTATAGTAAACTATCTATGTAAAAACGAATAAACTATGTTTATTAATATTTGTTTATTTTAAATTTCGTTTATCGTGATCATTTAAAAAGTGTGTTTCACAGAAAATTTCTTCTTTTAGATATATTTTTCTGAAATGCGTATAACACTATCTCTGAGTATACCAGCACTATCTCTGAGTATAACTATATCTCTGAGTATACCAGCTTAAAAAAATATATATAAACGCTATAATTTTATGATAATATTTGCAACAAATAAAAAATACTTTAATTATCTACATTACCTGTACCGATCGTCAGCTTCATCACTTTCAAAGCCAAATATCCAATCATCTGAGCGTTAGTCATACATGATGTATGTATAGCGGATGACGGATATCCATCAAGTCATTACACTCATAGTCGCTTTTTTGCATGTTGACGTAAGTAATTGATGGCTTTACTAGTACTCGAGAGGTCAAGAAATCATGCCGAACTGCGTTCATGATCACGAACGTATCAAATTTATCGAGATTGTCACGAGAGTTTGTATGATTTTAAGTATATTTAAGTAGTTTATGCAGTCAAAAGTACTTTACACAGTATATATTTAAGAAGACGTTTAAAATATGTTTAAAAAAGTCACTTTTAAGTATGTGTTTGTTAGTGATACTTGTTATCCATTAGTATCAAAATATAATTTTTGTTTATTTCTAGGTTTCTATGCTTAAAGAGTTTGAATGGAACTCTATTGTTGTTGAAAAATTCTCCCTCTGTTTGTCCATTCATTCGTCTACCAGAAGCCTGTAGTTTTTAAATGAAGGAACTTCCATAGTTAAATGGTTTGAAAAGAACTTTATTCTTGTCGCTATGCTGTCTGTACGTCGTTGGCCTTCCAAAGGTCTCCAGCTCTTAAACGAAGAATGTTCCATACTTAAGGGTTCGAATGGAACTCAATTTTTATTATGTTGTCTGTATGTCCGTCCGTTTGTCAGAGCTCTCTAACTCTTAAACGAAGGAAGTTTCATACTTAAAGGGTTCGAACGGAATTCAATTGTTACTACGCTGTCTGCACGTCCATCTATCTGAAAGAGGCCTCTAATTCTCAAACTAAAGAAGTTCCATACTTAAAGGGTTCGAATGGAAGTCCATTTTTACTATGCTGTCTGTTTGTCGGTCCACCTGCTAGAGGCCTCTAACTGTTAAATTAAAGATGTTCAATATTTAAAGGGTTCTAACGGAAGTCAATTTTTACTGTCCGTTTCTATCTGTGTAACTCTGACATCTAGACATCTTGGGTTCCAAATTTTTATAGCAAATATACAAGGAAAGATAAGATTACCTTTAACTATATTATATTTGTAAGTTTTGAGAAACACAAGCATAAACTTTTCATCATCATGATTCCGCATGGTATATGTGTCAAAGTCTATGTACGTGACTTTTAAATATTTCTGTACGCAGCCCTCGTGGCGCGAGTTCAGTTGATATTGAGTCAGTTTTATTCAGAAATTCGGTAGGATCATTAGAAATGACGATTTAAACTTTTTAAAATATGTTTATGTTTTAAAGTATATAGATATCTTCAAAATTTGTCCGGCAATTTGTTTTTTTTTTGGTGCTAACTATGTAAAAAATTTTATTTAAAATAATTTTATTTTTAGTGTGTCGAAAGTGATAAAAGATTAGTCAATAATTATTTTATAAACAAATCGTAATTTAAGTGAAATGAAAGTAAAATGAATTTTTCTTTGTCTAAGGATTATATAATATATGCCAGTTGGTATTATTGAAAAAAATCAGTTGACAAAACAGAAAAGTTAGCATAATCATCGCAATTTGGTTTAAATTGAAAAAAAACATAATTTTGAAGCGAAGTCTCAAGAGGAATGAAATTTAAAGAATTTGCAATTATAGACAATAAAATTCTGGCATATCCAATTTTTTAACATCCAATTAACTGAATTGACCGCGTTAAGTTTAAGACCAATTATATGAATTGGATGTTGAGTATTTTATCTTATATAATAGTTGCGTAAACTTTGCGATCTTAATTAAAATGGCTTCTGTGCAATTTTAACTTTTTCGTCTAGAAAGTTATGAAATTTGCAATTTGCTTACGAATTATATTTACGGTAGTAGCAAAATTAATAATTGTTAATTTAAATTTAATGAAATTTGATGAAGTAAATAAATTTCAGACTATATAATTTTTTTAAACGTCACCTACTTTCTGTCAGTCAATATGCCGTTTGGTATTTGTCTCTATAACTATAAAATAAAGGCGGGATCAGACCATTATATAAACTCAATTTTTAATTAGGTAGCATTAGTTTTCATTTACTGTGTATCTATATTTAATTAAACGTATTGACTGTAAAGATAATTTTCTATAAAAGTCGAAACTTTGAAACGTCCGGTTTTGTTTAGGCAATACATTTAATATATTATTTGAACACAATAACAATATCTCTTTCGTTTTATAAATAGATTCAGCAAGCTCAGGTCTATGCTCGAAAAAGTTAATATCGGAAGTTGCAGTTTAGCTTTTTTAGTTGTAAATCTATTGTTTAACAACGCTTGTAAAATTTCTCATATGGGCGTGCGTTCATGAACACGTACGTACGTGAGAGCGCGCTTGCGTGGGTGCGTGTGGGTTTCACAACATTTTATATATTTACAGTTATTTATAGTTACCCGAGAGAAGTAATAACAAGGCCAAGTTACTCACCTACTCTCTGCATACGTGTTTCCACTTAAGGTATAAAAATATGTTGGTAAATTGGTGTACTATTAATTAATGAGTACAAACAAGATTATAATGTATATATCACATACCGTCTTCGAGGAACATTATTGCAACGTTAATGCAAGGGTTAAGCGTCCTACAGTGGACACACGCCGAGTCTCACGCGGCATTATCAAAGCGACGCGGTTAACACCTTATTCCGCAATGAAAAATGAGCGATATGAGTATCATTCCGCAGGATGAAAAAAATTATTATAGTAGTAGTTCCGTATTTTTATGAATTTTTTTGTTCTGTTTATGATAATTAATAATTTTAAATTAAAATAAAATATATTTTGCTTTTAAAAATAAATTATTTCTAAGTAATTAAGTTTCAATTTCTGTAACCAAAATTGTTATGGAAGCAATTGATGAAACATTCAAAACGATCACTGAGGAAAACATAACCGCAAAAGCAAAATATCAGAGCTCGAACATAAACTTTAATCAGCAGAAATCGACAAACGAAAGAGTAACCTGGTTTTCTTCGGAGTGGAAGAAAAGGGTAAATCTGAAACAAAACTAGTAGATTGTATCGAAAGAATCATAGTGGATATGGGAGTACACATAGACAGCTAATAAATTAGCAACATTTATAGAATCGGGAAACAAATCGAAAATAAAAACCGTCCAATTGCAATTTCCATCACGACGCTATGAAAAAAACATCTTATACTCAAAACCAAGCAAAGCTAGGTATCAACGTAAAAGAAAATTACAGGAAAGAAATCTTAGAAAAACGCAAACAACTTCACCCTCAAGTAGAAGAAGAAAGAAAGAAAGGAAACATTGCTTATCTAAACTATGATAAATTGATAGTGAAAACGCCGGAACACAAAAACCGAGAGAAGAGGACGAGGGAAATTTCATGTTCACCCAAGTCACTAACACAGAAGAAAGTTAATACAAAGAAAACCCTGAGTAACCCAATTCAATCGTTACTGAAAACTAATGTGAATGGTATCAACAGGCTTAACATACTTAACTACTTAGGGAGAGCAAGATCCGATCCACAAGTGTATACACCTAAAACTAAATATTGCCTTGGAACACCGGAAACAATCTATAAATATACCAAAAAACAACCACAACCACAACCAATCGATAATACGTGTCCCACCACAGCTAATCCCCGCGGGAGATCTAGACTATCACCCTCCAACAAGAAGAAACCAATTAATTAACATTGCAACACTAAATACTAGAAACCTTAGGTCAGAAGAAAGCCTACACGAGCTAGAAAAAGCCCTCGCAGACATAAAATAGAATATTCTGGGTATAAGGGAGATGAGACGACTAGGAGAGAATATCGAGGAACGTAGAGACTACACATGACTGCTACCTCAGAGACGGTAAGATAAATAGAGGGAGCCGAGTAACAAGATGGGAAGATGATTTAAAGCTTACGGTTGGATACCACTAGAGACGGGTGGCGCGTGATAAAACACAATGGAAGATGCTGGAGGAAGCCTATGCCAAACATTTTCGAAGGGAATCCAAAAAGAATTCTCGCTATGCTAAGTAATCAACTCTCTATCCTGTACATCCTGTAAAGTTGAATATGTCGAATCTGCTGAGTAGTAATTATTTTCGATATCTTGAAGAGAACAGCAAACCTCGTTCTTTAAAATCTGATAAGTTCCGATCTAAACCTTGAAAGGTTCTTTGAGTTTATAGACATAAATTTACATTTTTTATCGGCAATATTGAAGTATTGAATGATGTTTTATAATATGTGAATGGAAAATGTGGAAAATATTGTAAGTTTGCAAAAAATGTCGATTTTCAACTTTAGTGATTAAAAATAGTCACCAATTACGAAATATTATTTCCATTGATCTCTTACCGACATTAAAGCGTTACCTCCTTGCTGCTTTGCCATATTTAATTTTACATCTGTATATACATATATATTACGTACTGTGTATCCACATGTACATATGCTCTATAGATTGATACCACGATATAGGTACACTCGGTAAGTATAGTACTTAGGGTTAAAGTTCAAAGTGATAAAAATTATTTGTAACTATATACACGTGTAAGCGCTTATGTACTTTATATGACTTAGTAGTTTTGTGAACCATGAAAGATAAATGAATAGTTTGAGTGACATTTAGACAGAGAGACGGTTCTGTAGTAAAAATGGAAAACTTCATAATTTCATTGTGCTCGTTATAATGTCGACCGTTAGGACCTCATAATTTCATGACGTCCCTTTTAATGCCGACTGTTCAAATCTCATAATTTCATTATGTCACTTATAATGTCGACCGTTACAACATCATACTTTCATGATGTCCCTTATGATGTGACCTGTTACAATGTCATAACTTCATTATACCATTTATAATGTCGACCGTTACAACATCATACTTTCATGATGTCCCTTATAATGTGACCTGTTACAATGTCATAACTTCATTATACCATTTATAATGTCGACCGTTACAACATCATACTTTCATGATGTCCCTTATAATGTGACCTGTTACAATGTCATAACTTCATTATACCATTTATAATGTCGACCGTTACAACATCATATTTTCATGATGTCCCTTATAATGTGACCTGTTACAATGTCATAACTTCATTATACCATTTATAATGTCGACCGTTACAACATCATACTTTCATGATGTTCCTTATAATGTGACCTGTTACAATGTCATAACTTCATTATACCATTTATAATGTCGACCGTTACAAAATCATACTTTCATGATGTCCCTTATAATGTGACCTGTTACAATGTCATAACTTCATTATACCATTTATAATGTCGACCGTTACAAAATCATACTTTCATGATGTCCCTTATAATGTGACCTGTTACAATGTCATAACTTCATTATACCATTTATAATGTCGACCGTTACAAAATCATACTTTCATGATGTTCCTTATAATGTGACCTGTTACAATGTCATAACTTCATTATACCATTTATAATGTCGACCGTTACAAAATCATACTTTCATGATGTCCCTTATAATGTGACCTGTTACAATGTCATAACTTCATTATACCATTTATAATGTCGACCGTTACAACATCATACTTTCATGATGTCCCTTATAATGTGACCTGTTACAATGTCATAACTTCATTATACCATTTATAATGTCGACCGTTACATCCTCATAGTTTCATTATGCTATTTATAATGTTGACTGTTCAAACCTCATAATTTCATTATGCCACTTATAATCTCGACTGTTACAACACATAATTTTATTATAGCATTTATAACGTCGACCATTACAACATCATAATTTCATGCTGTACCTTATAATGTTGACTGTTACAACGTCATAATTTCATTACGCCACTTATAATGTCGACTACTACAGCCTCATAATTTCATTATGTAACATGTAATGTAGACTATTACAACCTCGTAATTTTATTACGCCACTTATAACGTCGACTATTACAACCTCATAATTTCACTATACAACTTACAATATACAGTGTTACAACCTCATAATTTTAATATGCCACTTATAATGTCGACTGTCATAACTTCATAATTTGAGATCTATTTGCATGATTTTTTTTGCAAATGCGTTAGTAAAACTAATAAAAAAATGTGAAAATTTCTCTTTACATGAAAAATAGGAGTGTAGTTTGCCAGTCAGTGGATATATCTTTTGAAATGAAATTTAGGTTCTTAGTTCAATTGTTCGTTTCATACCTGAAATGGAAAAACAGAGTTCTTATAATATTACTTACGCGTCTGTCAGCCTGCTTGTTAAGCCACAACTGTTTTTTTTAGAAACCGTTTTTTTCGTAATTTGACACAATAATAAAACACAATTAAATGAAACTACGTGATGTAGTATTATTTCTACTTTCTTTAATTTCTTTACCACGACCTAGGTTTCGTTGTATTACAACATCTTCAGGTGGGATATTAGCAAAGATATCTTTGCTATCTTGATATCTTTAGATTTTTTTTAAAATTTTTTTTTTGAATTTCTACAAAATTAACGCCAAATATATTCAATAATAATAAAACATATTATCTGGCAAATATATTAATAGCTAACACTCAAGAATATTTATATGGAAACTTTAGTGGGGGGGAAATTAAATACAACATTTTCTTTAATTCCATGTACATTATGTGATATCGTTTGAAAGGGTTAATATGGCATACTGTTTGAAAGGGTTTGTTATAAGGATCTCAAGAATATTTTTTCCTAATTTTAAATATTATACCTTAGAAGATATAGTGAAAAATATCCCCTCTTTTTCCCAAAACTACTGAACCTAACCAGCTCCGACGTGCGACTGGAATTTACTCCTTAAGTACGATTGTCTCGGAATGTATAAAATAGGTAATATTATTAAATTTAAAAAAGAAAATTATTTAATAAAAAATCTTGAAAATAATTATATTCTCAGGTAAAACACAAATTCATTAAATTCATTGGTCTCGTTCGACCAAATTTACACAACAAAATTAGATAGAGAGTTGATATTACTTAGCATAGCGAGAATTATGTTTTTATATTGCATATGTAACATCAGACTGAGAAGTTAAAGATGCTGTAATTTTGTAGGATAGAAGACAGCAAAAATTTAAACGTAATGACATTTTATGTTTATATCTCGATATAAGCGAACGATAGTAAACTATGTGTGTCACACTCCGTCATTGGGATTACTCCATAAGAAAATGCCAATATGTGTGTTACACTACGTCATTGCGATTACATCATAAGAAAATGCCAATATGTGTGTTACACTACGTCATTGCGATTACATCATAAGAAAATGTCAAATCTGCATATTGCCTCTAAAGATACGCAGTAATGTTGCGCGGAGAGGCCACCTAACGCTCACACTTTTTTTAACTCTCTGAACTTCGTACGCTCCGAACTTCTGATTTTACTTTTAATAAAACTTCATACCGGACGCTATGTATGAAAATCGATTCTTAAGGAGTAAACTCAAAAAACAGAATTTTTCGAAACCGACGTGAAGGCTGTAGGAAAACTAATCGTTGATTTTAGACGTCATAATTTAACAAATCTGTTTTTACTCCTGTGAAAGTTATAGTAGTCAATATATTTACGCTGTGAAAAATCAATATTTGTAAATAGTTTAATAAATAGTTTAACTATGCACCCTTAAATGTTTATAAGTGCTCATACGTGTACGGTTTTCATATGGAAGGCTCGTTTTTAAAATGTCAAGCTATTTAGTGATTTGTAAAATGTCCATTCTCTAAATTTTAAATTACCGGGAAAAAAACAAAAAAATCGTAACATTTTTCAAGATATGTAGGTATGTAACAACTCTTAAAGATAGTAAATTGTAAAAATTAGTTTGCTTTGTAAAATTGTTAGGTACAGAACTCTATTTTTTTAACACGAATAAAGAGCCTTAAAAATATATACCAGCTTTTAATATATTTTTCTTTTCATTGTTAAAATACTTAAAAGTTTAAATACTTATAGCAACGTAGAGAAAACGTAGTAGAAGTTACACGTACGTTAGAAACACACCGTCGTGTCGAAATGTATTGGCTGATTCTCCCACTTCTGTTAGTTACCGAAAATTGCTCTCTCATGAAAAATTAATAAAACTGCAATATCTATAAGGTGTATTTACTACACGACCAGGCACTAGCAACTGCGCATCCCGATGTTCAGCCGCGTCTTCTATATAAACAAAATTACTTTTTAACGCGGCGTCACACGGTGAGTGCGCGATGCCCTGGTCGATTGTGTTGTGCGAGCCGCGCCAAGTAACAATCATATCGTTTGCGTTTGACAATATTTTATGCTAATATTTATACAACAAAACGATATTATTTAACAACAATTCAATGCAATCAAATATACCGATAATGTGTCAGTGATAACCATAAATTTATAGAGGACGGTGTGTGGCGGGAGGAAACACTTCGATATTTAAATGTTCGTATGATAACAGCGGTTTTGTTTACGGAAAATATCCGGTTGACAGGAGGTGGGTTGCAATAGGCGCGAAAATAAAAATGGATAGAAATTTCTAATATTAAACAAAATGGACGTTTATTTTGATGACGTGGTGATATCGTTTTCAAAGAAATGTTATAGTTAATACTATAATGTCTTCGTTTGTGGTTGCAATTTTTAATACATATTTATATAAATCACTTTTAATGTTTGCGTGCATGTAACTGACAGGTAAGAATCATTGACATTTTAATTTTTTTTTTCAAATTTAGAATTTTTTAAGTTTTTGGAATTAGAATGTAATTCAGTTTTTTTTTTAAATTATACAATTAAAAAAATGAAAATATACAATATTAATATGGCTATAAATAACACTGCACACAGAGCGTGCACCATTGTCATTTGAGCACGGAGCGTGCATTTTATTATTCACGTTTATATTTTAATTCGTCATTTATTATAGTTGGCTGGTAATAATGTTGTATTCTTCCACTTTGTTTCTTCAGGATTAACAAATGTCATGTGATTACCAATGTAATGTAAGCCACATTGCTGTACAAAATATTAAATTAAATAATTCTGTACTCTTAATTTATGAGTGGAAAAGAACAAATATGATGTGGCATTCGAATACCTATCGTACCATACTCACTTGGCGGTAAATGCAATTTTTGGTTGAAAAAATATTTTGATAAATGGGATTTGGGTATATCTCGTTTACAATCCGTTAATTAAAATAAAAATAAAAAACCTGTCAAGCACGAATAGACCTCACACATTTAGGCGTTTATAAATATTTAATTGTACACCATTTTACTATTAAACTATTTTCAATATCCACAATTAAACGAAACTACGTGATGTAGTATTACTTTATTTAATTTCTTTACCACACAAGCATTGTTGACTCTTACTAATTTAAATCTAAAATAAAAGTTGAATCTTTGCAAACTGCCCATATGAAGATGTTGTCGTACAACGAAACCTAGATCGTGGTTAAGAATTTAAATAAAATATAAATAATACTACGTGGCGTAGTTTCATTTAGTTGTGAATAAAAATTAACTGATAATGAATTTTTACTTTGTGACTGTATATCGACAAGTACTGTGACTGTATATCGATATAATGACTTTCATGACTGTATATCGACCGCGAGTATCCTATAGGTTTTGATGACGTATAAATAACAGAAATATGCTATTTAAAAGGCTATATTTTTTAATTGCGTGAACCAAAAAACTTGAAATTTACAGCAATGTAAGGCCATAGACTTCAATATATGATGCTAATTTAAACTTGCCGGGTCTGAGGAAAAGAGCTTTGACAGATTGATAGAGGTATGGAACGGGCAGCGAAGTGATCCTATAAGGCTTATTTTTTTTTAATTTGGGGAACGGAACCCTAAAAAGGTCAAGTGTGCCCGTCGAAGCTTGTATATAGTAGTTTTAATATAATATTTTATATACCTGATAATAAAGTATTTCTTGAAATCGATGGTTTAATTGCTAGTACCTATAATAAATTCAGATTTTCAAATTCTTGGTTGAAGAGTTAGAGGAGCTGGGGAGTACTCTCCAGCACCTTTGTACATGCTTTTAAAGTTTAATGATTTGCGAATGGGGTTTAAGTTGAAATATGGCAAACAGAACTTCAGTATAAATTCAAAAGACCTCTCCAACAACATGTTTATTTTTCATACAACAGTGTATGAAAAGTAAACATGTTAATGGATAAGTATTCTGTGCGTAAAACTGATTACAAATATATTAGGAAACTATGCGAAGGTTCTCAACCGTTTCTAAAATAATTATTGGGATTTCAATGAAAAAAAGTTACGTTTTTTACAGAAACGCGATTGATATATATTCAGTTTGATGCACATGTACGATTAATAGACTTGTTTTTTGTTATACCTGTATGTATGAGAAAGTAGCTTAAAAATAATAAATTTTGCTAAATATAAATTTAGATCTTCGTTTATAAAACTACACTGAATTTGAGGCAGTGACACACAGGCGGACATGACGATTTTATAAGGGTCCTTTTCACTATGAAACTTAAAAAAATATTTTCTCAATCATAACATTATATACTTTAAAGCAAAAAATTTAAAATAGGGAAAAGTTTTCGGAAATTTCGAAAATTTAGTATATAATATGATTTATCATGTCAATAAGTTAGAGTTTCAAAAATATTTTTTTTATAGATAGTTTATTTTCAGAGATATAATACATATGTTCCCCTTATTCCGATGTAAAATCATGTACAATGTAAAACATGTGTTCCCCTTATTTCCGATACTACTGAAAATAAAATTATAAATTATAATTATATAAAAATGGTTTTTCTAACCCTATGCAAAAGGTTGTAGGAAAATTATAAAAACAATATATATATATATATATATATATATATATATATATATATATATATATCCCTCCCTCTTTTTAATTATATTACTTATTAATTATAATGCTAGCGAGTTCATATTAGTGATGACTTACGATAAATAAACAAGCGACGCATTGGCCTCATTCGTCCTTAGCTAGTTTTATAATATTTTTAGATGGCTGATCCCATGGTTTGAAACTTATAGAGGGAGATGAATATGAAGAGGTGTAAAAAATATGTTTTAAAAAATATGTTTTAAAACTAGTTTCTCACTCACACACTTTTTTAAACTTAGTGGTAAAGAACTTAAAGACAGTAGAAATAATATTACATCACGTAGTTTCATTAATAATGAATTTCTAAAAAAATAACGCCAAATATATCAATATCCATGTTAATATACAATTTCCTATATTTACGATCAAAACTTGGGAACCGGTTACGGGCGATCAGTCAGAGTCGAATGGATGAATGAGTGTTATATAAAGGGTACCGCAGTTTTTACTTTTTTATTGTATCGAAGCCTAAAAACGTATCGAAAGTAAATCAAATCATCTTCGCCGTAACACACTGTGCATATGTTCTCCATAGGCCTTTCGAATTTTCTAAGTGAAAGTATGATTTTATTTTGTTTTACTTATGTAGCGTAGTTAACTTTTACTTTGGGCACATACTTATTACATATGATTAATGATATGAAATTATTATTCATATCATAAAGTAATATTGAAGTAAAGAAATATTTCAACATTAAGACTCTCCATTTGGAGACAACCGTCCCATTTTCATCTTTTAACTCTTGCACTGTTGAAATTTTTTAAACTTTTTGCGAGACTTGTTAAGTAGGTCACCAAATACGGTAAATTCTTGTAAATAAAAGTTTATGCCTATTATTGAAAAACTATTTTTATCATTAAAAGTGTATTATTTATTTTTAAAAGATATAATTTTAGGTTATATATAATTAGTTATAAATAATTTTAGGCCATTCAGTTAGTGAGAAAAGTTTATTTTTCTTTACAATACGTTAGGGATTCTAAAATTTAAAAAGAAAATATATTGAGACTAAGGTGGAAACTAAATAATGAAAATATTTCAAAAAATTTTAATTTAGCAAGGAAAAAATTAAAAGAATATATTTTTATTATGGACACAAATAATATTTCAGAGAAAATTATTGTCATAATCATAAATCATAGAAATTATACCGATTATTTCCTCTTACTCACTAAAAGAATAAATTACTCACTCATAAACTAAAAAGGAAAATCTAAAAGACTGTTATTAAACCAGTAGTTATATATCAAAGTGAATTTTGAACCAAGTCAAGTAAGAACGAAACTGACTTACATATCTTTAAACGAAAATTGTTAAGAAAAAGTTTATGGCCCAGTACAATTTAATGGTTAATGAAAAATTATAATAGATGATGAAATAAAGAATTAGAATATATACTGTCTCTTAATTTGGAGAAACAAATTAAGAAGAGAATAAGAGAATTTATCAGATCTCAGTTCTTATCCTAATTGAAACATGTGGAAATGCTAAATGATAACAAAGGATTTAAAAAATCATTGAACAAAAACTTATTGGACACCAGAGCCGAAGCAAGACCGAAGAAGCAATAGATAAGTGACGGTTTGGACGATGTCAAAACAATGAAAGTTACTAACTGGAAAAAGAGGGAATAAACAGGAATGGAAGAATGATGCGCAGTAAGCCAAGACTTACGGAGATGGAGAAGAAAGAAGAAATATTTCTTTTAATTTTTTATTTCAATCACTGGATAATTTTAATGTCAGAATGATTATATCTAAGTACTTGAATCTATTAAATGCCTTTTTCGTCTAAAAATGAATAACTTGATCTAATAATAGTGCTGAAATATTAAATAAATTCAGTATCTGATACAGGTTGTTAAATGGTACTCTACATACGTTGGAATAGTTTCGAATCCAATATACCAACAAATGAATCACAACGTGATTAATTAATACATAGTTAATTAATCACAGTGTGATTAATTAACTACATGTATATTTGCATAACGTACAGCTTTACAAATGTAAAGTTTATATTTAATACGAGTGCATGTGCGGATTCATTGCGTAAACGAATGATGCTATGTTTTTGACGATCAATAACTAATTGTTGTTATCATTAATAATAATCCAGTTATAGATATTCAATCTTCAATTTGTTTCGTTTTCAAGTGTTCTTTTTATGTACAAAATTGTATCTTAAATTTAAGACAGTGATTGTAATGAGTTTGAGTAAATTTAAATCAATAATAGTTTCGTTTAATAAATAAATTAAATTGATTGATAATCTGGGAATTTCTAAATTATTGTCCGCTTTTCATGAAACTTTCAGTTGTGTCAGTTGTGAAACTATTTTGCTTAAAATATCTCAAAATAACTTAGAGATCACAAAATATTTTTGAAGTATGTGTAACAACAATTTTTAAGAAGCATTGCAATTTGTCACCCTGAATCCAATTGAGGATTGATTAAATAAATGACACTAACAATTACATTATTTTCTATGTAGTTCTATAATCGATTTGAATGCATTAGAAAAAAAATATATATTTATACATTCATATTATATACCCTCCCGTTAATGAAGATAAATTGGTCTAATTTATTCATTTGTATAATCATAAATGTCGTAACAATTTGGTTCTAATGTCAGAGTTTTTTTTATCTTTAATATCTAAATTTAAACTTTAATTAACAAAGTGCGCCAGAGATAATTATTATCCTGTTTAAAATTAATTTAAAATGTGTCTACCATTGCCAGTGAAAAGAATTTGTAGTATTAAAGTAATTAAATTAAAAGGTTTAATCAAGAGCATAAAATATACAAGAACAATGACTTAAGAAATTAAAATGCTTATATAAATTAGTCAAAAGTGTTTGGGAGCTTCCATTCCGCGTTGAGAGCACGCCATTGTAAAAGCTTGCCTTGAATTATTACCTAATTTCACGACGCGAAATTTATTACGCACAATTTGCGTCTCACGGTCAGTAGCAATTGTTTAAGATAAATTTGTTTTCGTTTTTTTGCTGCTTATGTATGCTGCAATACGATTATAGACGATCCGATAGGACGTGAAGTTATTTTGATCATTATTTAAGAGCACATCATTATATGCGATAGCGTTGGAATAACAGTTTCTAATTATAATTTCGAACGCTAAAATTGGTGAAATAAAATCAGAGTAATTGGATCGAATAACGATTTATTAGCTATAATTCGATTATAAACGATCCGACAGGACGTGAGCTTATTTAATTTTGATCATTATTTAAGAGCATATCGTTATATGCGATAGCGTTGAAATAACAGTTTCTAATTATAATTTCGAGCGCTAAAATTAGTAAAATAAAATCAGCGTAATCGAATCGAATAATGATTTATTAGTTACTACTTTATGGACTATCACAAAACCTTCGATTCTATTGAAATCTAGGTAGTGCTTCAGTCTCTTCAATGATGCCGTATTGACTTCCGGTATATCGAAGTACTTGAGTGTTTGTAAAGTAACTACAACGTGTCAGTATGATTACGGAACTAGAGCACGAAATTGGTTCTGTTGCAGTAAGGTGTAATACAAGGAGACGTAATTTTTTCGAAACACCACGACATTGGAAGATATCTTTAAGATGTACTGGACAGACATCAATACCAATAGCGAACATATGACTCACCTTCGACTTGTCAATGATATAGTGATGAGTTAGTACAATGCTCAGGGACCTAAGCAGAATTTCCCAAAAGATGGGTCTTAAAATGTATATGGCCAAGACAAAGGTCATGTTGCATATGTTGGTAAAGCTAATATCGAATTTGCTTACTATGCATACCCAGAACAAACTGTTCACTCAGGTAAATTCAATTTCGAGAAAGATGTCAATCAGAGAAACCAACTCGACTATAAAGCGTTCGGGAAAATACACCATATCTTCTTTTCTCGTCCTCGTCCAAATTATTCAGTATTTGAAGACGAAAGTCTTTAACCAGCGTGTGTTCCTAGTATTGACATACAAATATGAGAAGTGGTCATTAATTATTAGCTCCGTAAAAAACCCATGTCACTCAGTGAGCTATGGAAAGAGATATGAGCTTGTCTTCTCAATGAAATATACTCCATGATGAGGAAACTAGGATTATCGAAGGAAAACTAGAGTTACCAATATAGCTCGTAGGATTTTCAGGCTGAATTGACAATGGGCAAGCTGTATAGTGTACAGAACCAATGATCATTTGGGGAAGAAAGGTTCTTGAATGGCGACAGTGTACAGACGTGGGACCAACCCCCCCTCCCCCTGCTAGATCGCTAGGTAGACAGATGATCTGGTAAAGATCACGGGATACCGTTGGATGCAAGCAGCACATGATCGATCTTTGTGGGAATCTATGGGAGAAGTCTATTATTAGCAATGGGCGTATTCTGGCTGATGTTGATGTAGAAAAATTCTATCATTTATACAATTTTTTGATATTTTCTCGTTCGTAAATTCTCAACAGTTTCTTAAAAAATCATTATTCAAAGTAGCTGTTCCAATACTTTTTATTAAAGAAACAGGCTTTTAATGTAATCAGTTAAATGGAAATAATCACCTGTACGAATAATAGACACATTCTTTACACTCTTTACACGTTCTTTATCCTTTATAGGTTAGTTACTGACATTTTGTCAATTGTAAATTAGCCGCTAATATCCAACGTTGCTTAGATTTATTTCAGATCGATATTAGTAATTTAAAGTAGTTTGTAAGTATTAAAACAATTAGTCAATGCAAGGTTGGTGTTTGCCCTAAAAAACAAATTCTTTTTTGTTGACGACAAACTCCGTTTTCCTAGTCATTGCTGTTGGCACACATTATTTTCCTGACCGTCGCTACCTCTTCAACCAGAGAGTTCCCATTGCTCGACACTTTTTATTAATATTTTTATACATTATTTTCATTCGTCTTCTACGGTTTAATTAGCGAAAGTAAGATGAGGTAGTTTCTGATAGAGTATGGCGATATATAACTGTAACCTTATTGAAGTACCAAGGTGCACGTCTGTGAAAGTTTTACTAAAATCGGTTAGCAGTATCGGAGATCAGTGTCTACACTCGAACAAAGAAGTTTATCGTTTCAATTAATCGTTTTAATCAATAATAAATAAGTTCCTTGTATGTTATAAAATAGATTTTTTAAATACTTGGTATCTCGTACTTCTTTTCGTTAATAAGTTTCTGTCGTATAATTAATTCAGATATTCTGATTGTTTTTCAAAGTTCATCAATGTTGTGTTTAGAAAAGAGAAGTTTCACTTCATTCTTTGGTATCTGGAACTATTGTATTATTATTATAAATTGACTTTTACCAAAATAAAACAAATAGCTAGCTGATGTTACTCTCATTAAGCCATAGATTATGAGCATAAACTTGTATTGAATATATTTGGAGTTAATTTTATAGAAATTCATTATTCACAATTAAATGAAACTATGTGTTGTAGTATTATTTCTACTTTCTTTAAGTTCTTTACCACAACCTAGGTTTCGTTGTATTACAACATATTGAGATGTAATGTAATACAACGAAACCTAGGTTGTGGTAAAGAGCTTAAAGACAGTAGAAATAATACTACATCACGTAGTTTCATTTATTTGTAAATAAATTCGTATATACAAAAAATAACACAAATCGCCCAAAAAAAGCACCTCCCAAAAGGATATAATACTCAAGCTGTTGATAGGTTATGAAATATTATATATTGCATTGTAAACATAGCACATTATTCTGTCTTCGTTTACATGAAGCGCATTTTTGGACTTAACAAATTTAACCTTGTTCTTTGCACGGTGTTCATTAACACATCCGACATGACACAGCGAACGTATACTGAATATGCGCATAATTTGTATAAAAGAATAGAAATAACACGATGGAAAACTATTCATGATTTTAAGTTTCTAATAAAAAATGATTGAATGTGAACTAATTAATTTTTGCCGCGGTTGAGCTCTTGTAAATTTCTTTATTTAACGATTGTCGGTAATACTTGACATTGATTAAACATTGTGTGGTTAACGTCCAATACAATTATTTTTTTACTTTTTATAGCATATATATTACAGTTAATAAAAGATTCTTTAATTTATCGGAGTTTACTCCTTAAGAATCGATTTTCATATATAGCGCCCGGTATGAAGTTTTTTGAGTAAAATCAGAGCGTTAAAAAAAAGTGTAACCGTTAGGTGGTCTCTCCGCGAAACATTTCTGATTTATCAAATTATAACATTTAGAATCAATGATTAGTTTTCCTACAGCCTTTATGTCAGTTTCTAAAAATTCTGTTCTTGGAGTTTATTCCTTAAGAATCGATTTTGAAGTTTTATTAGGAGTAAAATCAGAAGTTCAGAGCGTTAAAAAAGTGTAAGCGTTAGGCGGCCTCTCCGTGCAACATTTCTGCGCATCTTTAGAGTGAGATATCAATATGTTTATTTGGCATATACCTTATGAGGTAATTGCAATGACGGGATATGACATACATATTTGTATTTTCTTATGGCGTAATCGCAATGACGGAGTGTGACACATATAGTTTACTATCGTTTGCTTATATCAAGATGTATCATTATATGTCATTATGCGTGAATATTTGATGTCTTCTATCTTATAAAATTAAAAAGTCTCTTTTAATTTTAACTTATTAGTCTGACGTTACTAATTGTTTCTAATTTTGTTGTATAATTTATGTTTTACTTGAAAGTAATTATATTGTCAGCACTTTTTTATTAAAGAATTTTCCATTTACATTTAATGATATCAATATTTATATTTATGTACAGTGTTACCTATTTTATACATTCCAAGACAACTGTACTTAAGGAGTAAACTCCAGTCGTGCATCGATGTGTTCCATTTTTCCTCCACCTCCTCCACCACCTCTTCCTTTTTGTTCATTCCACGCACAATTTTTTTTTATTTTCCGGACTATATTCAATACAACAATAAATGCCTTATTTACATTGATTTAATAGTTTTTACGTGATGGGAGCACAAACAACATTGTATTGATATTGTAAATAGATTATACAAAACCTTCTTTTACTCCTGAAAATTTAAGCTCTACAATATTATAAATTTTAATAAAATCGGTCCAGTACTTTTTTTAATTAACGCACCTGCAAACAAACCAATTAAATTTTTAGAAATGTCCGGTTACTTCTTCATAATTTTACTATTTTACTAAATTTCGAGTGTAGATATATGGGCAAAGATTTTTGTCTAAAATATATTTTAACAGCCATTGGCCATATTAGTTAATTAATTTATTATAAACTTCAATGTATTCATAGACATATTGGTCGAATTCATTGCCATATACTGACTGCATTAAGTGAGACTGCAATAGACTATCGATAAAAATTATAAATGTTATAAAGACGGAAGACAGATAGGAGAGATAGGGATGAGACAGTGATAAAGAATAAGGTTCTCAGTTACATTTTAAAAACGTTAGTCGCAATTGACAAATTTACTCTGAGATATATAGTAGTGTTAGTTTAATCAAAATTAGAAAAAGTAAGTTTTTTGGGCGGATAAACCCAACATTCCATTGTTGTGTTTCTGAGAAATTAAAGAAGTAGAATTTTCCAGAATTTTCATCTATTGGTTTTTGTTAATATTTATGCTTCGTTTGTGTTTCGCGTTGCTCAAATATTATTGAGCAAAGAAACTTTTAGTAAAGTTTAAAAAATCGTTTGATATATTTTATAAACATTTTAACCCGTACAAGTATAGAAAAATGAGAAAAAAATATCGACCTAATAAAGAGCGCGACGTGTTTAACCGTTGGATTTAAGTATATCTTAATATTACTAACAACTGGATAAAAGAAGTAGTCTACGAGAGATTAAACCGAGAGCAAACAGTTAGTTATCTATAATGAGACGTAATTGTTATGATCAGATTACACGATGTTCTACTATTTTCAACTTATGTTTTCATTAAAAAAATCGAAAATTAGCACGTAAAATTTAAAATTAAAAACGGTATTATTCAAGGTATTACGGGCTTTTAATAACAGGGTATTACGGACTCTTAATAATTTAAGATATTACGAACTCTTAATAATTTAACATATTACGGACTCTTAATAATTTAAAGTATTACGGACTCTTAATAATTTAAGGTATTACGGACTCTTAATAATTTAAGGTATTACGGAATCTTAATAATTTAAGGTATTAGGAACAATTAATAATTTAAGGTATTACGGACTCTTAATAATTTAAGGTATTACGAACTCTTAATAATTTAAGGTATTACAGACTCTTAATAACGGGGATGTTGCGGTGAATAAAGCAGAAAAAAAGGGATAGACGCTTCTATGCGAAATAATTCTGTAAGTAATGCTTACAGCTCTGTAATGTCGTTAGATTAATTTTACTACAATTTAAATACATTTATTTTCATATCAATTTTTTTTAATAGAAGTAAGTTTTTAACATTTTTACCTAATTAACACAAAATTAGAAGAAGGTCAAAAGTACATATTACTTCTAACTTTTTTATTATTTTGACAACTACGTCGTATCTAAGTAAACACTTATCAAACAAATATAACACCTAGTTCATCCATATGATGATTTAAAAAATATTATCCAACAAAATACTAAAGAAGTTACACTATTGACTTATAGGTTCCCGTATCATACACCGTTTTCAGTCACATGAAAACGGTGTATGATACGGGAACACCTTCAGAAATATATTTACTTATCCATTAAAGGATCATCTTAGTATGAAGGTTGCTTTTTCTCTATTTTCATTTTTAAAGTTTCGTAATTCTAAGGAAGTTTGGCTTAGTAATAATTAGTATTAACTCGCGTATACTTCAATAGTTTAACATTCAAAATATCCTCCCCGCGTTGTATTGGAAACCACTAAAATTAAGAAAACTAAATTTTACTGGAAACAGTGTTACTGAAAAAAAAATTAAATATGATTCTAATAATTTTTAAGAAATACACGATATTTTCCTCCTGTAAATTGTATATGGTGAAAAATAATATTAATATTTGCAAATAGTTAAATAGAAATACCTACTTTACACCTTTTAATATTTTTATTTACGTGCGTAAATACGTACTAACATCGAGTGAGAGTTCTTACTTAGAGTACTTATTTAGAGTTTTTTATGTTTGTGTTGACATATTTTTATGTTTTTTTATGATTGTGTTGACATATTTTTATGTTTTTTATGATTGTGTTGACATATTATTATATTCTTGGCAGTACTAAAAGGTTAAACCTTAATAATAACAACAATAAATAACATTAGTCCTTCTTCTTTAAATACCTTGTTATAATAGGAATCGTTTTATCACATTCTGCAAAATTTAACTTGCTTGTAGATATGTACGGTATCATATTGGTTTTTACTGTATAAATATCATTATATGGTTTGAAGATAACACAGATAAAATTACTGAGTAAACGTTAGATCATCATCGTAGGTAAAGTAATGTGGTTACTATGATCTGGACTTCTGTATTGTTTTGATTAATACTTTATTTCACAGTTAACGTTAATGTTTTATTATAGCTTTCATTATATGTGGAAAATAATAATTTAAGCTTTCTATACTTTGCCAAGTTGTAGGTTTTTCAATCATTTTTCTTTCTGATAATTTTGTCCTGTTTAACTACTTGTCTTCTTTTCATGGATTATATTTACAAGATAAATGTGTTAACTGGTTGGTTGAATATAATTAAACTAGCCTTAACACATAGGAAATGACGCATCAGTTGTTTCCGGTGCTTACAAAAGGTGCTTAACAGGATGCTATGATGATTTTTTAGAGGAAACATTTTTTATTCGCATAACTTGTGTATTAAGGGATTAAGAGATACTTAATCAATTAATTTGAGGAAAAAATACATTTGAGCTGGCCCAAATGAATTGAATCATCAATATTAATTAATGTCAAACATATGAGGGTATAATGTGGCGAGGTCTGTTGTGAATTCAGAGCAAAATTGACTTCGTCCGGTCACATATGATGAAAATAATCAAATAGATGGAACGAGATAAAAAGGGGTCAAACGTACAGCTCAATGAACAATAAAATAATGCTTAAAACATAAACTAGGCGTTGGTAACATATGGCCAGTGTTCGTTGAATGTGAAGCTAATTTAAGTTTTATATATAGGTTTATAAATGTAATATTGTATCTTTGCGTTTAAAGAATTAATTTTTTTCACTAACGTAATCTATTTTTGTAAATGAACAAATGGAATTGCCCGAGTTAATTTCGGATTAATTGTTCAAAGTTACAAATAAATAGCCGGTCTAAGGTTTGTCGCCTTTAATTTCCTCAAGATTTCCTTAGTTTTTTTTTAATTTTGGTAAATTTGATTACGTTTTCAATCCTTACGTGTTGTATTAATGTAATAGTATATATATATGTATTTAGAAAAACTTTGACGTAACAAGGACAAAATTATTTTAAAATAATATGAATATATATGGCGTTAATTTTGTAGAAATTCATTATTCACAATTAAATGAAACTACGTAATGTAGTATTATTTCTACTTTATTTAGATTCTTTAACCACGATCTAGTTTTCGTTGTATTACAACATCTTCAGGCGGGCTATTTGTAAAGATCTTTGCTAATAGCCCGTCTGAAGATGTTGTAATACAACGAAACCCAGGTCGTGGTGAAGATTTTAAATAAAGTAATAATAATACTACATCATGTCGTTTCATTTAATTGTCAAATTATGTTTTTATTGATATCCTTTAGGATCATTACGAAACAAGTTTTACTAAATGCGTAATAATGATATTAATAATGTAATAGTAATGATAATGATAATAATAATAATAATGATGATAATAATAATAATGATAATAATAATAATAATGATAATAGTAATGATAATGATAAAAATAATAATGATAATAACAATAATAATGATAGTAGTAATGATAATGATAATAATAATAATGATAATAATAATTATAATAATAATAATAATGATGATAATAATAATGATAATAACAATAATAATAATGATAATAGTAATGATAATGATAATAATACTAATGATAATAATAATAATAATGATAATAATGATGATAATAATAATAATGACAATAATAATAATAATAATAATAATAATAGTAATAATAATAATAATAATAACAATAATAATAATAATTCAGTAATGGAAAGAATTAACATCAGCAGAGAAGATGACAGAAGAGGCATTATAGACTTAACGTTGTGCTACGAAAAGCAGATTACTAAACTCAGGGAGATTTCTTTTTTAAAATAACCTGCCATTACACAAGGCCCTTGTCCGGAGAGACAATAACTACATATCCTTAAGCCCGACGTCATCCGCCGTAGATTCGTAGAACGAAAAGATCTTATAGACGTAATTATGATCACTAGAATAATCGCTTTAATAAATGAGCTCCGAATGTTTCACTAACCTGAGGAGAAATTTTCTCTGATTCTAATACAACTTTTACTGGTTTGATAAGATCAGCCAAAGTACCAGGAATGTAGAGCAATATTTGGTGGCGTTACCAAAATGTCCCTAAATAATCCAATCTATGACTGGGGTAATAAACACACACACATATATAGTAACACAAAACTAGTTTCGTTTTGTTTTTCAGACGCAGTACAAAAAAAAATTGTTTCGAAGGCAGATATTGTGTTTTGTTTTTCATGAACTCTACCTTTTACAATATATGAAACCGTCCTATATTAGTTTAGTCTAGTAGCCTGGTGTAATTAGCAAAGTACTAAGAGACGACCTGCTGGTCGGCCGGTGTTACTCTCGACTAAACAAATTCAAAAGGTTTTTCTCTCGGCATAATTTCTTTAACTAAACAGGAGTAATTAAGCTTTTGTTATTTTCAGAATTTTTAAATTAACGAAGAATTTGTGGGGCTTGCTTTGATAATTTAATTGTAAATTATTATTTTAATTACTACCTCTGTTTCCACCTTAAAAAACTACGTGAATATGAGGTTACTTTATTGTAAGTTTAAATTGTTTCGTGATTGTAATTCAGGGTCGTATGTTGAGTTAAGTTGATGCGTATCTTACGCATTTAAAAAAAAATTTAAGTTTTTGTAATGTTATATCTACCCAACAGATGCAATTTTCTCAGACAGGTTCGTAAAATATTTTCAATTTTATTATTTCCCATTTATTTAATCTTTTAAAATCATATTTGTTTCACAGCTCCGGCGTGGAATGTTAGTCTAAAACTAGCTTCCACGACTAAGTTTCCATGACAAAACTAGCATACACTCAGTTATGTTTTTGAATTATATATATTATATTTTGAATAATTAACCCACAACTTGAGAAATTATGCAACGTGATGGAGTATTTTTTAATTATTTTAACATATTTCATACTCCCCACGTCTTTAGGGTAGGCAAACTCTCGGTATAAGTTAAATGGTGTTATCATTTTTCACCGTTTTCTTCCGCGAAAATTTCCTCAAATTGACATTGAGTCTCCTCTCAAAGGTAGATAATTATTGAAAATGACTTGTATTACAAAAATGGCTAAAAATATTTGAAATAGATTAATGTTCTAAGTTGTGTGTTCGTATTACGCATATGTTTGAACGTGTGTTTTCAAAATTTCGTACTTCAAACAGAAAAACGGAAGCCTTCTAATATTACGTAAGTGCCTTTCTGTCAATCTATTTGTCATAGCCGATTGTTTCAGAAAATATGCGACTTAGATACTTGAAAATTGGCATAGAAATATAGCTTAAAATTTGGCGTAGTTGCAAATTCAAGAGGTAGTCAAGAGGAGGTAAACAAAATACTCATAATTTTTTTTAAATTTTCTGTCAATCTATTGTCTGTCAATCTATATGTCATAGGCGATTGTTTCAGAAAATATGCGATTTAAATATTTGAAAATTGGCATAAAAATGTAACTTGAAATTTGGCGTAGTCACAAATTCAAAAAGGATTAAATAGGAGGTAAATAAAAGACACAAATATTTTTTAAAATTTTCTGTTCATCTATTTGTCACAGCCGATTGTTTCAGAAAATATGCGACTTAGATACTTGAAAATTGGCAAACAAATGTAACTTGAAATTTGGCGTAGTTAGAAATTCAAGAGAGAGGGGTTAAAGAGGGGGTAAATAAAATACTCAAATATTTGTTAAAATGTTATATATCATTTAAATGGGCTTGTTATAAGGAATATAATTTTTTTTTCACAATATTAAAATTCTAAGAAAATAGAGTATCCTTCCCCTCATTTTTCTGAAATGAAAATAGAGTATCCTTCCCCTCATTTTACTGAAATGAAAATCATGAAAAAAAGGGTTGATAAATCTGACTACAAGATTACAAGAAAACTATAGCGATTACTATATGTTTCATAATTTTTTTAATATACACCGTGATTTTACGTTTATGAGAGGTATAGTAGGTAATATAAGGTACTTGATGCAAATAAGGCCTATGTTCTATTAAGGTCCATACACACAAAAATTAAGAAGAATAAACACAACTTCGAATATATATATATATATATATATATATATATATATATATATATATTGTATATACACAGGCACATAAATTCCTTATAACCCGACCGAGTGCGTAGCGCGTGTAAAGTATTTTCGAAGTTGGGTTTATGCTTCTCAATTTTTGGGTGTATAGGCCTTATTAGAACATATGCCTTATTTGTATCGAGTACCTTATTAGCGTTGTGAAAAATTAATATTTGTAAATAATTTAATGGACAAGATGTACCCTTAAATGTTTATAATTGATTAAATGCGTGTAGACCCTTCCCGGTACGAGTTTTACTCAAACTTGAGGTGTTTTTATGTGTAATCAATTAATGAGGAATGTTTTAAATTTACCTATGAAAAAATTTCTAATCTTCACATTTTTTTCACATTTTTTTTTCTTCACATTTATATCAAAGAAATAACAGATATATTTTGTATCAAATGTAAAGAGTATGTTTTTATGATTATCATATTTTTTTCGCTTTTAATTTTTGTCGAGCTTAAATTTTGAACATGTAAGTAACCAATAATCTTGCAATGTGATTTTTTAACTTAACCAGGATATAATAAACTTTTTCGAACAAATACAATATGAATCGTAACATCGTTTAGTTTATGTGCAAAACGCTTCGATGGCGTATACGCTTCAATGAGCCGATATTGTACTCGAAAAACAGGCGTAGTAATTACCAAGCTTGGTACTGATGTACACCTATAGATACTGTTGCGTATTACGTGTTATTGTAAATTCACAAGTACTTTTGTAACGTTATCATATTATTCTTACAAGTCATTAATCTAATCATAATAATTCCTTGTTAAAGTAATGTATTTTGTTTTATAAGTTTAAACAATTATTATTTCAGATGTAAAAAGACCCGTTACTGTCGGTAAGGAATAATTGCGTGCAATTTATTGTATTAGGAAATTTATAAAAAGTAATTTTTTTCTTTTTTAAGACAAAATTGTAATTTGTAATTAATATTATTTACATTAAGAGTAACTGAATATAAAAAATAAGTGTTCTTACTGTAGGGTGTCATGTGACCTAAAAATAATTCTTTTAAATACTGGCTTTAATAAAAATGTTAATGCCAATTGTGTCAATATTATACATATACACGGTGTCCGGGAATAAGTGTCGGTTAAAGAAAGACGTTATTCCTTGACTGAAAAATAGTTGATTGTCGTTAAAATAAAATTTGATGACTTTTTTTTGGAAAATTGAAAATAATATTCATAATTATTTGTCATCTTTTTCGTACACACGATACTTGTGCACATTCTTCAGCGCCGCTCGGGGGAATAACCCGTGAACAGCTGTGAAGACATCGCAACTGCGGGTAAACACCTCACTCCGAGCAAGTATCGGGTGTGTTAAAAAAAGTTATGTGTTTTTTTGCACTCGATTAGAAAAAGGGCGGGTTGTACGTTTTATTTCAACGACAATTTATTATTTTATAGCTAACGAATAGCGTCTTTCTTTTTCCGACATCCATTTCCGGACACCGTGTATAAAGCTGAACATAAATAGAAACAAATACTTTACTGGTGCTCTGCTATTCGCTTGACTGACTGACAGTAGATGAGTTTTCTTATTCGTTACGCTCTCACTTTTTCACATACGAAGTTAGCGAGTACACTACCGCAGCAAAAGAAGCTTTCCTCCAAGAAGTCAGAAAGAAACTCATCAGTGTAATATTAAGAACTAGCGACTCGCTCGGCTTCGCATGGTTCGATAAAGAAGATACGGAACGCATGAAAAACCGTGTGTGTAATTTTGTTTATATAATAACACCGCTGTAACTTATAAACTATTCGTTACGAACTTATTTATTCCTTAGATATAACGGAAAATTTAGTTTATGTAAGCTGAGGAAGATTACTATAAAACTTGATTTGACAAGAATTAAGAAAGATTTAATTTTAATTTTTCAAAACTAAATGAAACTACGTGATGTAGTATTATTTATACTTATTTAAATTCTTTACCACGACCTAGGTTTCGTTGTATTATAACATCTTCAGGTGGGCAATTTGTAAATATTGTAACGATGTTTACAAATTGCCCACCTGAAGATATAATACAACGAAACCGAGGTCGTCGTAAAAAATTTAAATAAAGTAGAAATAATTACTACATCACGTAATTTCATTTAGTTGTGAAACGTTGAATTAAAATGATTAAATTTCTATAAAATTAACGCCAAATATATTCAATATTTGAAAAAGTATGTTTTTTTAACAGTAGATTTATTACGGATTTTATGTAATATAAAAACATGTACTGTGTCGAACTTTTCGAACATTGAACATTTAAAATGGTTGACGTATTGTTCAGTCAACCTCACTAGTTTACTATACAACCAACATTGTTGCTTGTTGGGAGTTTAGTTACGATCCTAAGTATTAGTGAAAACTTTTAATTAATTATTACTTGATAATTACTTCATTAATTTCACTCTGTGCATATTGCTAAACGTATTTTTCTTCATATACATACCCCTTTCGGGACTATAATAAGTCAGCGGATACCTGTATACTCCAATGTTATAGTCTAGAATGAAATCCTTCAAATCGGTTACTTTAATTTTATATGTAAAATAATGTATTATAAGTTGAAAATAACAATAATAGGTAAGGAATAACTTAATTTTTGTATTGCAATAAAATGTAAATAACAAATCGAATTGTATTTAAATAACCAAAACAATAAAAACAATTGCTTTAACGTGGCAATGACGTTTGCTCTCTCACGTGTGCCTGTATTCGGATTGTTTACTCGAGTACATTGCTGCGCCTCTCGCTCACACGTAGTCGACTCGTGTTCACTGCCAAACTACAGCCAGACTACCGGCACCATAGATCATATATTAAATACATGGCTAACTTCAAGCTATTTTGCGAGCGAAATAGAGGGAATACCCGAATTGTTTTTAATTATTCTGTAATTCCTATTTTCGAACTAGTGAAGTTACCACGAGAACGCAGCCTCATTTTTCGCATTTTCACTTATAAACACGGATATAATTACTCTGATCAACGAAATAATAATATGGAAATATATAGTATTTATGTTAGGAAAAAGTATAAACATTTCGCAACTTAGTAATAGAAAACTTATCACGTATTTTAAATTTGCTTCTTCTAATATATTTTGACATTTGGGAATATAGAACTCACTCGACACAACTAGGAAAATCGTTGAACAATATTCTTTAAATTTCTGCACGGGTATCCGCGATATTGTCTTTCAAATGGAATGGCAGACATGCATCGATCATAGTCTAGATGTTTTTAGCTTTTCGCACCGATATTTTCTAATCAAATTCTACGAAGTTAAGTGTTACTAGTGAAAGCTATTTACGTAAATATAATTTAAAAATTATATTATTAAAGTAAATTATTGAGAAAAAATTTAATTGACGAAAAGTTGCATTGGAAAAGCATTATTTTAAAATTTGGAAAATGAAATACATTACAAAAAATTGGTGATAAATGAGTGTAATCAAGAAAATGTTTAACGTTCATAATAAATAGTAAATAAAATTGCTTGCTCTACATTCATAAATGACATTAACGTGTAAATAAGAGTGTATACAGTTGTGTGATTCCTTTAGATATATTTCTTACATGGCTGATCCGGCCCATTATATTGAATGGTCAAACGAAGAAAAAATTAAATATTTTGAATTTTTTATCGAACTTATTTAATTTTGTTTTTCCTCTTCAGAATAATGTGATAAATCATAGCTATGAGGAAAATTATAGAAAAAAAAGTAATGTTAACTTGCAGGTCTGCAGGTCTCGTCAATATTTTACTAATCGCCAACTGATTTTATTAAGCAAGCAGTGACAGCCAAAGCTCATCAAACTGAATTTAGGCAGTAATTAAAAAAAATGTGAGGCGATAATCTCAATCGCAATGAGTGTTTTGACAAAGAGCTAAGGACTAAAATTTGGCTGAAAAATTTTTTATAGAACAAATAAGTGAATTTGTATAATTTTAAATGTTGTAAAACCGGAAATACAAAAAAGCTTTTATAACGAATGATATTTGTAAAATTAAATAGACTGCAATGTAAAATATTGAACGCAGTGTAAAATTTTATAAAACATATAAGTAAATTTGTATAATTTTAAATGTTGTAAAGACGGAAATACAAGAAAGCTTTTATAACGAATGATATTTGTAAATTTAAATAGACTGCAATGTAAAATATTGAACCCAGTGTAAAATATATGATTAGTAAAGACGGAAATACAAAAAAGCTTTTATAATGAGTGATATTTGTAAAATTAAATAGACTGCAATGTAAAATATTGAACGCAGTGTAAAATATATTATAGGGTAAAATTTGTAAAAATTTGATTAGTTTGACAGTTCTCCCTCGTGAGTGTGACATATAAATCTTGAATAAATATATTCGGATACAGGGGTGCATTGAAATTGATACAACTGGTCATAATGCATAGTTCGTACTGATTAAGAATAGTGACGTTTTTTAAGCCTTTTGTAAGACTAGTTTCTAAAGAAGCATTTGTGTTCCGCGATGCGAAGAGAGGTTATTAATGATACTTCGGCCTAATGACTCTCCTGCGGTTTACATATTTGGACATCATTATGTTAGCTCATCATCGTGTTGTATAAATACTTTGATCTAACCGATTTCGCACAACCGAACTGTGATTTAATCTTCGTATAAGGAGTTTCGAAAGTCGATGTATGTAATGGCTGTATTTTTTTATATGAATCGGGTGAATGCGGATTTATTATGTTTATCTGTAGTTCATTCGTAAAATTTTACCACAATTTACATAGCATTCATTATGAGGGTATTATTTTTTGAAATCATTGTTCAAGTAAGGTTTTCATGTCGTAGAAAAATCAATTAAATATAAATCATTTGAATCTTACGGTCTAAAATTTTATATATTTTCCGAATACCACATTTTTGTCATTAATTTGCAAAATAAATATTATTTTTCGTAAAATAATGTGTAATTGAAATAATTGCAGGTTTCGTCAATGCTTAAGAATTTCGTATATATTTTCATTCGGTAACTAATATGAAAAATGTATAGTACATTTGCAGATTCAGCGTGAAATGGTAACGCGCCTACAGCAAAAAACTTGCTTTTATTGTTTTTTATATTATTGTTGTTGACATTTATGGACGGCCGAGTTCTGATTTTTGTGTAATTCTCTATATTTTGCTGTTGTTCTCAAACTAGTTATTCAATTCACTAATTTAAAATATTAAGATTAATCGTTATTTAAAGAACTCCTTAAACGAGGCATTGATAGTGTTATAAACGCTTATTATATTTAATTGTATTTATTTCTTTTTTATCACACTTATACATAAGACAGTTTTGTTTGTATAGTTGTTTTTCAAGGATTCACGCAATACTACAAATGCGATTGACATACATATTTCAAGATATGAGAGCTTATAGTTTCCAGATTTTCATAAGTTACGTAGTATATTCATATGTTATGTGTTTTTTTAGATAATTTATTCAACGTATCGACAAAGAGAGAAAAAGTCCCTGGTCTAGGCAAAAATAGACAAAATTTCTACAGATCTACTAAGACTATGTAGATATTTGCAAACACATGATTTTGAAAATAAAACAATCTTTATATTTACATACTTTTATACATGGTTACTAAGCTTACTTTTTAAATACTTCAGGGTGAAAGTAAAACAATATTCGAAATCCGAGTGTTAAACAGCTTTAATTTGGTTCCAGATAAGTTTATTTTTATTATTATATCGTTTTACTATTTATATCGTATTTACTATTTATATCGTTACAGCATAGTAAAAATATAAATACTGTTGAAAGTGTTTCGATTAAATTTAAAGCTATTAATTCATATAAATTTAAGTTGTTTACACCGCCATTTTAACGCCTTTGGGATGACGTCACAAGCTATGTCCAGTATTGTATAATAGCCGTTTAAATCATGGAAGAAACTGGAAAGCTAATTTATAAGTATTGTATTGTGCCTAGGTGTAAAAATACTATTAGAAGTGCACTTGATAAAGTATTTCTTTTACGTCCCGAGAGATGCAAAAACATGAAAATAATAGTGCAAGATTGCGGGAAGAGATTAAGTGTCTCCAATAAGTCTCCAACAGTGGACGTAAAATCTGGAATTTTATCAAAATATGATGTCATTATGAATGCATCTATTCTATGCAGATTATACAATTGTGCTTCCACAAAACAATTTTCATTCATCGTTATAAACGATTTTAATCTCACTAGGATGTTAAAATGCAACAGATATGTGAGATATTGCAGACACCATTTTACCTTATCAAACACAAAAAATACTATATAAAATGTCAATATACGAGTCTGTTGACATAGATTCTGTCGTCATCTCGTTCTAACCAATAGTGTTGCATTTCGACAATCGTAATTTCCCCCGTATAATTTGTACTATTTATTTATTAAGTTATGCCATTAAAAAATAATTTATTATTAAAACAATGGTTTAAATATAATGTCCGCTTGATAACTAATTGAAAAAAATTATTTGAATGGTTCAAATATTATTTAAATTATATGCATATTCCTTATTGATCCCTACTGATAAACGTATATGGGAACGTATATAGCGTTAGTAGACCTCACTATTTGCGATTTGATATAGTTTCACAGTAGACTTCACTAGGTACGGTTTAATGTAGTTCTCGCAGTAGACATCACTAGTTGCGATCAGATGTAGATGCAAAGATTGGTAAACCCTGTAAATTACTTTTGTTCTTCGGGAGGGTCATTTATTTTAAGTTATCTTTAGGCAGCTGCGTTTTCTAAATTATACATATCCTCTAATTGCAAATAATACTCTATTCTAAAATATACAAGACATAAAAAGAAATGTCGAAAGTGGGTTATTTTATTAAAGTATACTAGCGTGACCCGTGCGAAGTCTTCGCATTATAAATTATTCAACTCAATTTAATAAATCAAAATTGATTGCAGGTATTCAATTCATTTCTAATTTTGCACACTGCTTATTACGTTTTTATTCCATTATGAAGCTCAGATGACAGATCAAACAAATATTTACTAAAATTGACATATAGAGGCGCAAGTATCAAAAGCATTGAGCTAAAGCGCCACTTTATTTATACGTGAGTGGATTTGAAATTAAACAAAAATTTTACCGACCGTCAATCATATTGACGTTGAGCCGTTAGATGGCAGCATTGCTGTTTTGTGTATATAATTTTAATAATTAATTAATTTGCAAAAACAATAGCAATAATAAATTTTTTAGTTGTGGATGCCGGTAGAGCAAGCAATTATCTATAAAATGATATATAATTTATGTGGATTAGTTGTGAGGTTTTTTCTAAAAAGGGAGAGTAACATCTTAACCTTAGCGTATTAATATATATGATGATGATGATGATATTTGAATGCAGTGTATACAATAACCACATCCGGATCTCACGTCAATGAATACAGATAGTGGCTATTGCTTACCAAATAGTATTATTCATTTAGTTTTAATGGCGTGCACCACGGTTAATCTCACATTCGCTGTAAACAAATACAAGGAAGAATAGCGTTATGTTACTTGGTTTTCTTTATGATAACGAGTAAATACATGTCTCAGGTTTCGATATGCGAGCCGACATATAGATATTTTCAAGTCGCGTCAAACGCAATGAAATAACGCAAGTTACAGTTCGTAATGGAGTAGTTGTTTCAATTCCATGTTTATAGTCGAACTGAGCTGCATAACGTAAAAAAACTGGAATTACAGCGGTTGCAAGTGAGGTTAAAAAACGTTTGATGGGGGCTTTGAGATTTCCAATGCAATTATATTCAAGGTTTACATTTATAAATTGGCTTTGTAAATTGTAGTGCCATTGAGAATCGTAATTATACTCGATAAAAAACTGTAAATAACTATACCATAAAAAAGTCTGAACCATAAAAAAAGTCTGAACTATAAAAAAGATTTTACAATATTATTCTTATATAAATTGTATGGTTTTCATAATGAATGTAACTAATAGAGATGTTACTATAATTACCTATTACGTAATGCTGTTTCTACGTTCATCATTTTTCTGGAGTTATGGTGATGAACGTAGAAATCAGGAAGTCAGGAAGCACTAACATGCCGATGCGGCATCAGTTCTGTTACTAAGGTATGAATATCATAATAATCAATTCGTTCCACTATAGTTTATATACTATTTAGTTAGTCGCCTGGCGGTGCCATTTACGCTTTCTCGGGGGCTTCAAAACATGGCGGTCTTTCTGCAATACGATTCTTTAAACACGTATTCATTAATATAAAAAACCTGTCAAGCATAAGTGGAACTGTCACTACGATGGTTTTGTACACTTTTAGGTATTTGTAAACATTTAATAATAAATAATATTTCTATTAAACTATTTACACAATTTTAATTTTTTAGAACATTAATATATTACCTTTCACAGGCGAATATTTAAAAAAAATGTTTTTTAATTGATTTAACTATAAATAAATTAACCTTACTTCTTCCCACATTTTGTTATTCTAGTTTTGATATAATTGTGTTTTTTATTTAATTGAGAGTGTCAAAATTTGTGGCATAAATTATTGCGTTGACTTAGAAGCTTGGTTTTTTTACAGTTCCAAGGGACTGTAGTATTTTGGATTATTTCAACTTTATACCATTACGCGTTCCTGAGAAAAAGGGTCTTGACAAACCGATTTTGTGGTAATAGAACTGAAAATAAACTTTTAACGGAAATTAGTTGGAATAAGATATGTTTTGTAGTTTTTGAGATACGGAATATTTTCTGTACCGACTGCGGTAATAATTTTATTTTTCACAGTAACTTTGAGAAATACAAAGTTATAAATTTAATATTGTTTGGTGCTATGGAACCCTTCGTGCGCGAGTCCGACTCACACTTGGGCGGGTTTTTTTATATATTGGAAAACATATACAAAATAAGCACTTTCACTCTCTATTTTTAAAATTTAATATTCTTTACAAAAACTCATATTCGTTTACAGATTACAGGAAAAATAAAACAAGGCATTTTAGGATTATATAAAAGCAAAATAAATTTAATTAAAGACTTTTACGAAATGTTATGATTCAAGGTGATTTGCGATATGTGTCCCCTTTTCTCTAATTTTTCTATCATCATTTGAAAAATGGAAAAAAGCGAGATCTGTTTGATTAGATATTTAAATTAAAATGATATCATTAAACTTGCGTCAACAATTTCAGACGATATAGGCAAACAGGGAATCCTACCTTATGTGTGTTGCGACATACATTTGACCGTCTTTTTAATATTACATAAACATTAAAATTGAATAACCTTGAAATTATTCGCCGCGTATTATTGCACTCACCTCAATACAACAAATTGATATTGATTAGTGTTATTTTCGTAAGTTCTCTGGTATTTTATGTTGTGAATATAATTAGCACGCATTAGCTGTGTAGCTGCAAGATTTGCACAAGGATATATTCTTAAGACACGAAATCAGCTTTAACTGGAAGTTGAAAAAAACATTAATCTTTTACAATTGCATCAAGCGCTTTGCATTAAAAATATGTTAAATGAACAGATAATCACAAGGTTAATTACCCAACATTGTTGACTCCTGTGTTTTTGAGCAGATACTGTGTTTCTGTAATTACGTTTTATGTACATGTAATAAATATAGCAAATGTATATAGTCTGCGTCTGTTTGTGTTTCTGATAGCTATGCTTCGAGACTATTTATTTTATAGTCTACCAGGGAGCTAGCCTAAAGAAAGTAACCGGTGTTCGTGACCGAAATATTTAGATCGTCCCAAGTTTAAATTAATAGAAGGTAGGCAGTGTAAAAGGTTTTTATATAATTCATTTCCGTCATTTTCTTGACATTTCATCAACAAGTAGTCAAACAGTCAACTGTATCAATATCATCACAAGTTTCTAAACTCAGTTTCTTAAATTTATTAAATTCAGTTTCTTAACCGCCTTATGTTCTTTTTTAACCGTTATACGGATGTTGGTTAAATGGTGTAACTCGTATAACTCGTGTGGTCTAACTCGTATCCTATAACTATAATATATATATATATATATATATATATATATATATATATATATATATATATATATGTAATATTTTGAGTAGAACATCTAATTGTATTAATAATTTTTTGGCCTTTTGTACAGTAATATGTCTTACCAGCAATAAGTTTTGCCATATCCATACTTTAAAATTAGAAATAAATATATAAATAAATATACTTTAATCGCTAAGCAGTAACTAATAACCGCGTTGGAATAATATTGATAATTTATCGTTTTAAGATAGATAAATAAACAGATCTCGTATTTTATACACGTAAATATAAATTACAAAGTATATGAATCACTTATTATAAAATTGCAAACTAGCTTTTGTTTTTCATTATCTACACCTATTTGCAATACGTATTTAATTCGTAACTAAGGGGTCAGTAGCCTTAAACTTCGTTTACCTTGAAGTAAAGCATCACCTGTCAGTAATAATAAAAATATGACTTGACATGCTTCACTGGCCAAATTTATTAAAGTTTCAATGTAATACAACGTTCAATTATCGCTCCGCTTTGAATATTCCACCAATTAGCCAACGAGAGGAGTATTCGTAAGAGCAGGATCATTCACTGAGATGAGATATATTACATCATTTGGACAACCAGCGACGACCTTGCTGTGCTCTGAGCGCTCACTCAGTATTCGTGACCCTATTTACGTCCGTATGCACCATACACGTTCAGGACTCTCAGTCGGTTTTATTGACAGTTAAAAACATATTTACCGATTGAACCGTGCAATAGGGCACGGTCGGCAAAGTAGACTCTTGTTCCCACTCGACTGACAGTTAATGAGAAAGAGAAATACATTTCTAACTATCAGTAAGTCTGACTGACAGTCTTGATCACGTGTGGTGTATATGGGAGTTAAAAATGGATACATGTATCGAATTAGTAACTGTTGATAAGTGATGTTTTCAGCAAAACGTGTTTATGGGCACTGCGGACGATCAGCAATGATTAAACGATATAATTCATTCATATTTACGTTATGAATTATAATTGATAGTGGGTACTCGGACACATTTGTATATTATCTCGTTCAAAGTAGCGGATATTACCAAGATAATAGAGAGATATCACAGTTTTAAATTAATAGATATGTTTATAAATAACGCTTTTAAACAGTATTTTGGACTTGTGGTTATTAAACGTCCCTTCTGTTCTCTTTGTCCAATATATCTCATTCATTTACGATGTAATTACTGATCAGGCACAGAGTGTTGTCACATTTTGGTTATGTTAGCGAAATAATCATGGTGGCTCTATTTTTTTAGTTATGGAAAGAATTATATACTTCCATTTTTTAAAGGAACTGTTTATATTTTACTTTAGATAACCAATTAATGTTAGAATGAATTTTATTTTTATTATTGCCTCAGATCGTTATTAAGGCGTACACGTTGTTCTTTTTATATTGGGTGCAAATCAGAATTGTTCCTTGTTATAAATTTGAAAATAAACTCATTTTAAGAAAAGGAAAGACTCCTTTTTTAAGATTCCGTACATCAAAAGGAAAAACGAAACTGTTTTAAGATCACTTACCTGCCTATATCTATTCATCTGTCACAGCCGTTTTGTTCAGAAACTGCTTAAAGTAGAAACAGTTTGACAACTTGAAATTGGCAATATACTAAAGCATATTAACCAGCATATATTTCAATATATATATTAATATAATATTCGTATGGAACTTTTAGAAAAAGCAATTTAAAATTCCATGAACGTGAAGAACGTCGTCTGAAAGAATCTCAAAATATTTTTTTTCATAATTTCAGTTATAATATCTTGAGAGACATAGCGAAAAAATATGTTGCCCCCTATTTACAAGACTACTGAACCTAAAATTACGATAAACCGAGCTTTTAGAAGTCTGCGCAAAGGTTGTATGAAAAACTATAATTGTTACAATTCTGATGTTATTATTGTTATGATTTTAATTGTTATAATATTTTAAATATGCACGTGAGTACGTGATTTTACGTATGCGAAAGATTAAGTAAATAAATATATTTAAGTTGTGAAAAATTAATATTTTTACTTCTGATCAACCTACACTCTTGAAAGTTGTCATCACGAGTGGTCTTACAGCTCAAGTAAAGGGAAATATCCAAAAATTAATCATTTTTATTCAATAGTTTGTTTTACGCCTCTGAAAGATATAGTAGGCAATATTTTCTTTCTTTCCTCATTAACCATTTTCTATCGCAGAGGTGTTGGCCTCCTTCATTTTAACTCGCATCGATTTGGTGCTTTTCCCAACCATTTCACTCCAGCTGTTCTTTTCATGTCCTCGTACCGACGCATATTTGGTCTTCCATCCATGTGGATGCTTTTAATGCCACGGTTTCCATTCCATAAGTACTTTACACCACGAGTCCTGCTTTCTGGCGACATGTTCAGTTCATTGCCGCTTAAGACTCGCAACATGTTTGATGACGTCCATAAGACTGTTTTTCTCTCTGAGCCACTCGTTTCGGTCTTTCACCGTGATCACCAGTTTCCTTTCAACTGCTTTCTGAGCCATTTTGAACTTGGTGAGAATTGATCTTTTGTAAACACCCAGGTTTCAACTCCATATGTAAGTATTAGTAGCGTAATCTGATGATGTGTGCGAACTTTCTGAAATTAATTTTCATTTTGAAGGAGGATTACATTTTGGAGTTGACTGCTCACGCTAGTCTTATGCGCCAACCCGTTTCGTTGGTTTGATTTCCTTTCCCCATAACAACCTATTGACTTAGATATATTCAAAATATTTTGGGTTTAACACTTTTACAACTCAAGTTTAAGATTATGTTAAAATTAAACTATTGAAAATATAATGTGAATAAAAGTAATAACGCAGAAATTGCTGAAACGTTTAAAACTCAATTAGATTTATGGAGTTGACGAGAAATCAGTTGACTCAAAGGAGTTGGCTACGTTTAAACTAAATGAAAAAAAAGGTAATGCAGTTTTGGGTCTAGGTGTTACAAGAATAAACATGACGTTATTGTATAGAGAAAATGATAAAAATAAACCCTTTACAAGATTTATTTAAATCGTCATTCAGACATATGAAAAATCTTGTTTGTTTTTAATGAAAAATCAGATCATTTTTCATATTAGTTGGAAACGCTATTACTACGGAATTCTTTAAATTAGCAAGATGAAACAAAGTATAGATTTTGTTCGTTATATTCTCCATAAATACAATCCGTGTGTCTCAGGCCCCAACCTGGTCGCCGAAGAAAAAACACGTAAAACTCGAAAAGAGCGAAACAGACATTTATTTCGGCAACGCAGAATAAAAAACAGTTTAATTTAAATTGAGTTAGGTAATGGTTGCACATTAATAAAAAGTTATCAATTTCGATTTTTGTAATTGTTCTAAAAAGTTATTATATACTTAGTTAGATTTTTATTCTTATTTTTTATAGTAATATATTAAAAATATAATATGAATGTTTATGAAGATACCGTTTTAATTTTGCATTAGGGTTATGAATTGTATTTTATTTTTTGACCTTTCATGGTTGCCAAACGCTAAATTGTCTGGTGTTTTTATATATTTTTAAAAATAATAGTTTTTTAAATATTGTTTTCTATTTCTGTAACTTTTCCATTAATCTTCTTTGTAGTGGAAATGGCTAATTTTAATTTATTGTAGCAATACGAGTTGAGTATTGGATTGACTTTTGATATAATGATAAAAAATTGAATAACAAAAAGTAGAACTAATATTATTTTTTTATTTAAAAAAATGAGAGTTTCTTCGAAATTATCTACAATCTCTGTTTGCTTCTTCTTATAATATTGTTCTTTAAGTCTTTTTTAATATTCTACTACTTCAAAATTATTGTTGATGAGACAAAATTGTGGGCGTTCATGCGAGAAATCGCGCAATTGGCTCATATGGAGATGACCAATTTAGGTCTAACAAAAAAAGAAATATCTATCAATTAATTTTCGATGTTTTATGTTAGAGCATAAATGGTCATTTCTAATTATCAAATCTTTGCTAATATCCCACCTGAAGATGTTGTAATACAACAAAACCTAGGTCGTCGCAAAGAATTTAAATAAATATTGAATATATTTAGCGTTAATTTTGTAGAAATTTATTATTCACAATTAAATGAAACTAGTATTTAATAAAACTAGTTTTTTTGGTGTTAATTTTGTAGAAATTCATTATTCACAATTAAATGAAACTAGGTGAAGTAGTATTATTTCTACTTTCTTTTAGTTCTTTACCACGACCTAGGTTTTTAGCAAAGATATCTTTGCTAATAGCCCACCTGAATATGTTGTAATACAACGAAACATAGGTCGTGGTAAAGAACTTAAAGAAAGTAGAAATAATACTACATCACGTAGTTTCATTTAATTGTGAATTTAAATAAAGTAGAAATAATATTACATCACGTAGTTTCAATTAGTTGTGAATAATGAATTTCTGCAAAATTAACGCCAAATATATTTAATTCTCTCTACTTATACAGAATTAATACTTCAAGACATAGCTTGAAAAAATAACGAAGAGTTTAGGAATTATACTTCTTTGTACCAAATAATTTAAGAATGGACAAGAAAACCTTTATATGATGAAACACCATTTGTTTGTAAAATTAAAGAACGATTTTCTGAGATACACAAGTTTTTTAATTAAAAAGAAATGTATGTTACTTTTTAATCAAAACATTTTCTGATTTATCTTTTTCTAATTGTTGACAGGATCACAAATGCCTTATTATTGTTGACATGATCACAAATGCCTTATTAAGAATTTTTAAGTTTTTACAAGAGTCATTAGACATTTTGTAATAGGGAATGGCGAATTTTACCAAATACTCAAGTTTTGGCTTTGTAGGCTAAAGAAAGCCTATGAAGATCCCTAACATTTTGTGACGGATTTTTATGTACAATAAGGGAGCAACGGGCATAAATGGAATTTTCAATGTAAAGTACGCTAGACTGTTAAATACACCCTGACTAAATAAAGAAGGCATATACGTTCCGTGTGAGAGAATGTAATTTTAGAAAAAAAACTTATAGATAGGAAATATTTATATGGAAATTAAAGAAAAAAATTATATTTACAGAAAAACATAAATTATTACAATGACGTATCACCAAAACTTTCTAAAAATTCTTCAAGAAATTGCTAATCTTATTACTAATTGTTCTCAGGATAACAAACACTTGCTATCATGAATTATTAAGATTATTAAAACAGTTATAAGTTACACTTAATAGGTTAACAAAAGCCTACAAAGTCACCTAAAACTTTATAAAAGCTGGCGGGTTGGACGTCGAACCGAATGGTTATGAAAACTGTAATTTAGTGGTTGAAATATTTAAATTTATAACTTTAATTAGGAATTATAGGAAAGAATACAAATATTTTCTTTATGAATAGAAATATTTATATGGAAATTAAAAAAAAAATTCTATTTACAGAAAAACATATATTACTGAGAGGAAATTTATTTTCAAATTGAAATATTTTCGAAAATGCCTTTTTCAATTTTGAATATTTCTAGTGGAATAACTAAGACGTTGCCTTTTAGGCGTTATCCGTTATATTTCTGTAAGCTCCCAAATTGAAATCGATAAGACAATTTGGGACCAATTAAATTTGCTTGCGAAAGTTATTGTCATTCAGAAATAACAGACTATTCTGCCAACTACCGCGCTTCGAGAACGAATATTTTGCAATCATATTACATTTATAGCCCTCATTAAAGTTCTATTAACTTTTTCTCCTGAGGCTATTCACATTTTTACATCGGCGTCTGACTTTCCATCTCTAGTGAGTAAATTACGCATATATACAATATAATTATGTGTGCAAGGTGGATAATGGTACGGTTAACGTTAGACCGGAGGCTAACAATTTACTTACCGTAGAACTAGTAACTCCTTTATTTATCAAAAATTAATAATAGATTAAAGCCTTCTTAAAGCTAATAATAGACTAAAGCCTTCTTAAAGCTTTCTTTAAATTTTGGGGGGTCAATTTGTGCAATATTTTGAAAAATAGCATGCTCGTTAAAATGAAAAATAAATGGTACATACACAACATTAAACACTCACAATATATTCATTTTATTTTGGAATGATCGCACTGGTGATACTAAAAGAATTAATTTTTTTTGATATTACACAAATTTAATTTTGATGACAAACTATTTGAGTCAATTTTGTATTTGAAAATTGAGACTTTTATCTTGGTTCCTACCTAGACATAACACTTATTCCTCGTAACTTCAATATATAGTGTCGTTTATGATAACAAAATATAGATAGTATGTTTCTATATATTTCTTCTATCTACAGACATGACTAGTGCAGAGAATGGTCTGTCGATAAAGCGTATAAAGTTCCTGGCGTTCCTGGCATGCGCTTCCATCTTCGTGCTCGCGTGCTACTACCCGGAGCTATGGCTGATATCGGTGTCCAGGCACGAGGTGGCCAACACCACGGTCACTATGGATGACACAGGTCTGTATTGCTGAGTTCGCAACTGGTTGTTATAACAGTTTCAAATTTCAATCATCATCATCATATATATTAATACGCTAAGGTTAAGATGTTACTCTCCCTTTTTAGAAAAAACCTCACAACTAATCCACATAAATTATATATCATTTTATAGATAATTGCTTGCTCTACCGGCATCCACAACTAAAAAATTTATTATTGCTATTGTTTTTGCAAATTAATTAATTATTAAAATTATATACGCAAAACAGCAATGCTGCCATCTAACGGCTCAACGTCAATATGATTGACGGTCGGTAAAATTTTTGTTTAATTTCAAATTCACTCACGTATAAATAAAGTGGTGCTTTAGCTCAATGCTTTTGATACTTGCGCCTCTATATGTCAATTTTAGTAAAATATTTGTTTGATCTGTCATCTGAGCTTCATAATGGAATAAATAATAATGCGAAGACTTCGCACGGGTCACGCTAGTTTGTTATATTTGCTTTTAGTCAATGACGGCAGGCTATTACGGTTCTATATTTTATACTTATTTCCTTAAATTGTCTTTGTCTACTTCTTTAAATTTGGCAGTTAACATTTATATATAATTAAACAAGTTTGAAATTATTTACTTCACGTGGTGCTGTTTCTGGACGTGCGAATATTAAAGTTTGGGTATTAAATAAATGGTTGTCGATATCTGAACTGAGAATAAATTTATAACTGAGTTAGATGTGTACAATGGAGTAATAATTGAGATGATTATGTGGAATAGGAATATTTAAAATACTGGAAGTAATAAATATAGCGTGACTAGTAATGGATTAAATATTAGATCTTGAGAGATTACTGGATGAATGAAACTATAAGACGTCACAATAAAAAATTACAACTTTAACATTACAAGCTGAAAGACAAAGGAAATAGGTTTGTTACAAATGGGCTATAAAATATGTCAGTATTTTGGATGATAATGATTTATTGTGATGTATATCTTCTTTAATTTAATATGCCTTAACGCTTATGTTATAGCTATTTTCGTTAATATTTGTCAAGTAACCAAAAAAAAGAAAAATTGCCTTGTAAAGTAATATTTGATTTGTTTGTTCGTTAAATGGTCTTTAATTGACGCTATTTAATATGCCTTAACACTTATGTTATAGCTATTTCAGTTAATATTTGTCAAGTAACCAAAAAAAAGAAAAATAGCCTTATAAAGTAATATTTGATTTGTTTGTTCGTTAAATGGTCTTTAATTGACGCTATTTAATATGCCTTAACACTTATGTTATAGCTATTTTCGTTAATATTTGTCAAGTAACCAAAAAAAAAGAAAAATAGCCTTATAAAGTAATATTTGATTTGTTTGTTCGTTAAATGGTCTTTAATTGACGCTATTTAATATGCCTTAACACTTATGTTATAGCTATTTTCGTTAATATTTGTCAAGTAACCAAAAAAAAGAAAAATAGCCTTATAAAGTAATATTTGATTTGTTTGTTCGTTAAATGGTCTTTAATTGACGCTGCACATCAGGCACCCACCTGGAAGATAGATCTGAATATTCTCACATCCCTGGGAGTGTATTTAACTTATCATTTTTCTTAATAAAAAATTGATCATGTAGTGTAAGCTCAAAGAGATCCAAGGAATATCAGGACATTTATACCTCACGTCCAACTCTTATGTGTTTATATACACGTTTGCTGCAAATATAGTTGTAAATAGAAATAAATGAGCAATTTTCTTAGCTAATGGCATTAATGAAGTTGAGTTTATTTACAAATCTTTTAGATGTAAATGTAAATAGAAAATTGCTCATTTATTATTGCTCATTTTGAAAATTGCTCATTTATACAAATCTTTTAGATGTAAATGTAAATAGAAAATTGCTCATTTATTTCTATTTAGATGTAAATAGAAATAAATGAGCAATTTTCTCAGCTAATGGCATTAATGAAGTTGAGTTTTTTTACAAATCTTTTAGATACCGCTAAAATCTTGGGGCTATTGTGTGATATTTTGAAATTTAGTTTATAAATGATTACATAAATCCATTCTCCGTTTCCTTTCAGATTATTTAATCAACACACTAGGATGTAAATTGCCAAATGTAAAGATAGATTTTAATAACTCTAGTGATAAGAAGATGCTTTCCAAATATATAAAGTGCCAAGAGAAGGCTATTAAGGTCAAAGAGGACAAATCTTTGAGGACATTGAGCCTCATCAACTCGACGATGCATAAAATCCTCGGAGGAAGAAAGTTCTCACATTGCTGCTATTATTATGTTAAACGATATAAAGATGGCGATATCGAGTGAGTACCATTGTTATTATTTTTTTTTATTTATTCATACTTTAACATATATAAAATACCTAGATTTGGCGGACTTGTTTCTACATGAGCAATCTCTTCCAGTCAACCACATGGATTAAATATAAGCATTTTGTGATGTGGATGACCATAAAAGACATTAGTTTCTTTACCACGACCTAGGTTTCGTTGTATTACAACACTTCAGGTGGGCTATAAGCAAAGATCGTAAGAAACTAAAGAAAGTAGAAATAATATTACATCACGTAGTTTCATTTAATTGTGAACAATGAATTTCTACAAAATGAACGCCAAATATATTCAATACCGTAAAAGACATTTAAAAAAAGTAAAAACGAAACTCAGGACATAAAAATTAACAAAAAAATGTCATAACATATAAATAAGCATAACTAAGCTAAGCATAACATATGAATAATACAAAATAAAAAACAAGTTAATTACAAATCTTGATTTTGTTAAAAACAAGAAACATGGGGAATAAAATGGAATTAAGAACGGTATGACTGAGGGATTATGAGAGGAAAATTGTTTTCAGACGATCTTTGAATACATTTAAGGAGGGTGAGTTCCTGGTATCAGGATCTAGTCGATTCCAAATTCTTATAGATTGTACAGCGAAGGACTTTTCATAAAAGGTGGTTGTATGTTTGGGAAAAAAGAGACTGAGCAGGTTTTCAGAGTGTAGCCCTATACCGTGTACAGACAAGTAACTAAATATGCTTGTAAGATAAGTTGGATAAGTAGCATTATTCAAAATGTTATATATATATATATATATATATATATATATATATATATATATAACATTTTGAATAATATCTATATATATATATATATATATATATATATATATATATATATATAATAAAACTAAATGCTACTAACTAAAGATATGCTACTATTTTGTCTGTTTGTGCTTCGTTGTGCACGCTTCGTTTTGCACGCTAATATAAATAAGCAGCCAGGTAATTCTGGTGCTTCTTCATTATGTGTCATCATCGTACTTGTATTACTGGAATATTTATAAGACAAAGAACATTTCCTGGGCACAATAATTAATGAGCAAATTTAAAATAAAAGTTTGCTAATAAAAATAAAAACACAACTTGAACAAATTAACTAAAATAATTTATTAAAACCTACGAGTAAGGAATATACTCGGTAGACTAAAACAAAATATGTCCGAATGAGTCATTAAATTATACGCGGGAATCGAGTCATTCGGTTTGATTCGACTGATATATTCGATTAAAGCATGTGAGCGATACATGGGCCGAGCGCAGCATGCGATCGAACGATCGATCGGCCAACTCGGTTTGCTATCAGGGTTGCCATATGTAAAATCACTTTTTCCGGGACATTTCTACTACTATATCTATAACTACCAGTGATTTAAGAAAAAAAAATTAGTTTTACCCAACAAAAGGGTTTTTAAACCCAAAAAACATTTAGATTAATAAAACTAAATAAAAAAGTTGTTTTCTTTTGCCAAAACACAAAGTGAACTTCTGAATAAAGTTTATTAACTTATTAAATAATTATAAGTAATTTAATATAAAAACATTCGTTATGTTAATCACATTTATCCAAATTACTAAAAGCTAATACTAATATTTGGCAAATGAAATTTGTCCTGCAATAATTAATCTTATCTAATTGCAACTTGAAGATTGACTTTCGTAGATTGACAATGATATATGAATGGTATTTAATTTACTATATTCTTGTTTTGATTTAGTTATTTTAAAAAATTTAAGTTATATTCTAACTCTTCGCAATTTATTTGAATTTAAATTTATGTCTTGATTTGATCCGTAATCATGCGATTCCGGTCTTTCCATTGATCAATCTAGCAAAATGTAATGCAGCTATGGCATGTATAGGTTCACGAAAAATGCCAATAAACACAATTTTAAAGAATTACCATTATTTTTTACATTTCCGGGACAAATTTATTACATCCCTGGACACGGGTCACAAATTCCGGGACAATTCCGGTAATCCTGGACATCTGGCAATCCTATTTGTCATAGACGTAAATCGGTTTAACTCGGTTTGCGAACTCGAATACTACTAGTATGTAACATAAATTTATAGATTTTACACAATATTAAAACTATATATAAAGATGGGGACTGGAAATACTTGAAATTCAACTGACAGAGCACAAATACCGAGAAATTTGGCTCAGCAGATATGAATTGAGGTGTTTGTGGTAAATAACTTGTTCCTTTGCATCTCAGGTATCCACTCAACGTAGGTTAAAGTTTGGCAATAACTTAATTCATATTTTCGTTAACGAAGCAAGAATGATTAATTGTTTAGAGCAAACGTGATTAATTGCAGAGTAAATTTTCAAGAACAGAAGTTGTTTAAAATTATTTTCAATAGACAGGTGGACATCGAAGCAACGCGGCATGACGGTTAATTACTTCAAGTTTCCGAAATGCTATCCATCATTTAAATGAATGGGAAGATATTATATTTTCAAGATATTGTGGAATGGTGATTGCGAAATAATGATATCAATAGTCATTAGACTTATTCAAAGGAAAACGTTGCGGTGAGATGGTGTGAGGATAATGAGAGAGAGATGGAGGTATGGAGAGATTAAAGTTGAAGAAGCGAGTTGATAAAAAAAACTGGGTATGGTTGTGTCGGAACACGACTGTGTGCTTTACGTGAATACGTCAGAGTTAATGGGTTAATTTTTTTTTTACATTATCCACTTGCATAGGCTCGGCCGCCCCAGCGGCAGGTGGACTTGCGCAGTCGGTGATTTCATCAGCGAGGTTTGTTCTTTTACGTTCCCGGCAACGCTTCACTCTATGATATGGCGTTTTATGGGTATAATTGAATTGCATTTGAGAAGCTCTTTCCAACCGTATACGATTTCTATATTTTTTAATTTTTAATTTTAACACCATACATATTCACATTCCGAACTAATGTTTTTTATAAGCATCGGTAAATCTTGACGAGAGCTGTCGATTGAAACTCAAACGTAGCTTCTTCGAGTCAAAATTTATATTAAACGAAAATTATGTGACGCGGTGAAACAATCTCAAAATGGCGGCGCGTTCCCCCCCCCCCCCCCCTCACCCCCACCGCGCGCGATGCGTCACTGTTTTCACTCAACATATCGAATTCTTTGATTCTTGAATATTGAGTGGTGCAATTAAACTTTCGATATAGATGACAGTTACATAGGTACAATACCAAACTGTATCTCCCGATTTTGTTATTATCGAGTTTTCTGAATTGCCTCCCACAATGGAAACAAATTTAAAGACATATTCACGTCATGAATGAAATAAAGGAATATCTGAAATGTGATAATGCCAGGAATGCAGAAGAAATAAATTAGTTTAGAGGAAAAAACATTCTTGCTATTTATTGGATCTATGTAAATGGGAGATGGCATAATGGAGTCATCAGATAGAGATAAAAAGGGAGGTGACCGTTCTTAGGAAAAAAAAATAGTAGTGTTTTAGATAAGTTGAGTGGCTAGAAATACGTATCGAGTGAATTGATTGACGAAGATGTAATACGTGTCAATCATTTTTTTATTCGTATTTATTTTCTTTCCTTTAAATATTAATTCTTAGGTAAATTAGCCTACTCATCCTTCAACATACTTTCGTTTGCGTTCTTCTCTAATCCACGCAGAAATAGTCTTATTACATTTCTGATGATTATTTATTATTTCGTCCACATTCCCACAATTTATGTCAATTATTTCAAAGATTTCGATTTGATATCTCGTCGATTTAACAGAGAAATTTTTCAAATTCAATTTGTTCGTCTACATTGGTTAAGGTTCCAGAACCAAAAGCGTGCCTTTCGTTTTTAACTCTATTGAAATCTTTTACAAACTCTGATGTTAGGGTGTCGTCCCTCAAAATAAAAAATTAAACCCTTGAGGATCACTTGGTTGTCCATTCGTCCGTCTGTCTGTCAAAAGTTTGAGATATCAAAATGAAATTATACGGATGGATATAACCTTACCTTGCTGTATGAATTTCAAGTTTTTTGGTCCACGTACCAAAAAGAAATGGTCCTTTAAAGTATATATTCTTACCTATATATTCTAGTATATATATATATATATATTCTAGTATATATTCTAGTACATATTCTAGTATATATTCTAGTATATATTCTTACCTATAATGTACTTCCGGTCGACTTACAATCTTGAAAATCGTTATAATGTGAGGTCTTATAGTACAAGTAATGGTAAATATCCAAAAATCAGTGATTTGTGAAAAGTTACTATTTGTAAACAGTTTAATTAGAAATAATATTTACCCTTAAATGTTTATAAATGTCTAAATGTATAAAGGACCGTCGTAGTGCGAGTTATACTCGTGCTTGTCAGGTTTTAAAAATTGTTAGTAATTTGGTATTGAATTGAAAATAACCCGCTACGCAACAATAGTACGTACCTTCTATTCAGATAAGTTGGTAGACACAATAGTTACAGTTATTAACAAATTCATACACGCAAATTTGCATGATAAGTCACGTCTAGTTCGCATTCATCGGTCGAATACGAGAATTGCGTTTTATATTATAGGTATTATCTTCTCGAAAGGTAATTTTAGAAACTATGGTGTAGATATATCGTTACCTACTTTTAAAATAAAGAATATACTATTCATTATTTTAAGATTAATTAAGTATATACACTTTTAATTGTGTATTAAATTTAATATGAAAGTATTTTTGATTAGTTTGTTACAAATAAATATTGTACGTGTACAAATTTGTAATATTTAGGCAAAAGCGAAAACATAAGGAAAGGAGCATGGATGAGATAACCACTAGATTCTGTATAGGAGCAAATTTGTATGAAGCCTAAACTAGCCACTGTTCATTAGGGTAAACGTACCACTTGACACCACTAGCCAATCAATGTTCGGGCCCTTAGGGTAACATGGAGATGTAGTTTGCTCGATACTTGCGCATTTTCAATAATTTGTATAAGGATTTTATTGTAAGGATTTTAAAAAATTAAAAATATATTTTTGCCAAAATAAGGTTTTTATTATATTCCAATCATTATATTAACTTAACAAACTATTACAAGAAATTATGTTATAAATAACACACAATTTACTAATATGAATTGCGAAATTTACAGGAGAAGAATGGACAACACTGCTTTTCAATCACAAAAAAACTCAGAGATGTATAAAATTTCGGAAAAATAATAAATAAGCCGACACGCACAAAGTCTACACCCATATATACTATTATTAGCATATTTAGAAAGTAACGTATTGTTTGTATATTCTCGAGTACGTACTAGATAGATAATAATTGACGAATGTTAGCCAAACGTGATTTAAAAGTAGAGATTCGGTTACATATAAATTTTTAAATACGCCATCTTTTAAAACTGCCATTCTTAAGCCTAAAGGAAGGTATGAGATGAATTTCATCTCATTATTATACGTCCTTTGGTATTATTAAACGTCTTTTGTTATTATTATATGTTTTTTTGTTATTATTATACGTCTTTTGGTAGTATTATGCGTCTTTTTTAAGTAACGATTATATTTTTAAATTATTTAAAAGGTTTCATTCTCTTAAATGTTTATGTAACATACACATTCAAAGTTATGAATATATTCAGCACAAATGAGTGTACCAACAAAATTTTTAATAATAAATGCCAAATATATCCATATTATGTTACTACCATTAATAAAAAACGTTCATTATGCTTTTTTTACAAATATTCCCTTTTGGAATGAAATGAAGTACACAATAATAATAGAATATGTATTATTTACAAACATAAGGCGTACTTATGGCTACAGAGGCAGCTCTTTCAAGCAACGATAGATAAATTGGTTTTAATAGCTAGTGAAAGAATAGGTTGAAAGTATTACAAGAACATAATAACAGTAAAAGAGAACATGTTAATAAAAATGTAAAATAATGGACAAAAAAACGAAATAAAACATACACACTTTTTTTATTAAATTATAAGTAAATCAAATAACACATAAATTAAATTTTCGATTCAACCCTTTGAAAGGAAGTAAATTTAGAAAAGATGAAACGAGGGGCATAAAATATCTGACATAATATGCCAGTTTGCCAAAAAAACTTTCAAGCAATCTAACAACTGCTTTTTCATCAATTTGTTTGTATTTAACAAATTCAAAGTGTTTGTATTTGAAATATCGCATTAGAGATTTGATCTGCTCATTAAAATATATTCTGTAAGTCATGTGCTACCGCTGAATAAAAGCTCAGGGTTAAAGAAAATGATCTTAGGGCTGGAGAATATTTTAATTTTGGAATATATCCTTTACTTGACTTAAATAAATTCATTTCATTAAGTTCGCAGGCTGTATGTACACCGACGCTATTAAGAATTAACGTATTTTTTTCAGTTATTAATGATTTTGATGTTAAATTTCCATCAACTCATCCAAATTTCTTTTTAATTTACGTGTTTCATATTGCAGTTGTTTAATTTTCTTTAGTCGTTATTCCGATGTAATTTTCACTTTCGGGAACATTTTTGCCATTTTCTTTTCTGTATATGTTATAATTTCAGTATCGGTTGTAAAGGATTTGCCGTATTTAATAATGTTGATTCTGATTGTTGGCCAGATGTGGATGGTACAACAACCTTCAATGAATTAAAAATCGTTTAAAAATATGACTAAAACTTATAAATAGATCATTTCACAATAAAAACAATTTTCATTAAACATTTTTATGGAAATTATGACTCGCATTGTCCAGACATTTAACCCTGTATCCATTTTTCTTTTCGATACGGACAGTTAAGGAACTTTCAAAATATAATATTATATGTTTAGAAGTCTACGAACTATTTTAATTCATAAATAAATATCTTATTAAAAGTATTTTTTTGGATCTTTATGTAGCAACAAAAGAATCGATGTAGTTATCGATAACGGCATGACGCAACTCTAGTGACGAAGAAATCAACAATATGGCGGATTTGCGGTGATTTGACTCTAACATACGAAAATATACTTGCATAAATTATAGTTAACAATGTACTTACTTGTGAAAAGTAATTCCATCTTTCTTAAGTGATGGTGTAATGCTTCTCTTTCGGCAATATTTTATAGCACAATAAGGCATGGTTTATTTCATTTTTATTTAAAATTACGAAAAACTTTCGCTGTAACGTTTGTTTCCTTACTGAAGGCACGTAAGCTCTTCGCCCGGAGCGGTGGCTCAAATTGTGCCAGCGCGCGGCAAGAGATTTTGTGTTGATGCGTCATCCAGTGGTTATCTTGTCAATGGAACGGGGGTTACATGTGAGTCGAAGATCAAGGATGAATTGAAACTACTGAGATTTGCGTTCTGTATCAGAAACGGATCAGCATAACTAAAATTAGTTTTCGGTGTCAACAGATTACGTAATTAAGAAAATTTCTGAAGTTACGTTTTCATTCTTGCTTTTGTATTTTCATTTTAATAAGAGCTTTTTATTTAATGTATGATAATATACTTGTGCGTTTTGTTTGCTTTACTTTAATTGAAATTTATAATTAAACCCAAAATATTTAGGAAAAATATTAGTCGAAAACCATAAGAAAAGAATTGTAATTAGCGTGAATTAATTTGTATAACATTTATAATAGTTTCATTATCGTTTTCTCCGATGGTGACTAATGACCATTTTCTCTTTATTCAAGTATTTGTTTAACATATTATCCATATATTTTAAAAGTATAATAAAAACAAAAAGACAAACTTCCATATAGAGTTTCAAGGAGTGAAGGTTGTATTATAAGACGTATACAAATGAAAAATACAAAAAATATTAACGTATGATATATAGAAATACAAGAAATAAGTAGTTTTAGACAGTTATGACAGGTGGGTATCGTTGTGTTGTAATTAGAGTAACCATATTAACTTAAAAAAACTGGAACTGCTTGGCTATAAACCAAGGTAACTTCAATCGTCACTCCAGACATTTAAATTATTGAAGATAAAATCGTATTAGATAACAATGAAAGTGTACAGGTTAATTAAATTATTCATATTATACTAAACAAAATAATTTTGTTATAATTAAATCGTATTTACCTTACTCACCACAAACAAAAAATATTGCTTATGATTAGATGTAAAACAACTATAATATTTCATCTATTGCCCAACCAAAACGAAAATCAATTCCAGTCTACATCCTTAGATTAAACTCTAAAACTTAAACGAATAGGGAGATTGAACGTAATCAATTTTAAAAATTAAATCGACAGAAGAAGTAAATTTTGGTAGTTTTTGCTCTAAAATACCTGTCTAACCAAAATTTACTTCTGTCGATTTAATTTTTAAAATTGATTACGTTCAATCTCCCTATTCTTTTAAGTTTTAGAGTTTAATCTAAAGATGTAGATTGGAATTGATTTTCGTTTTGGTTAGGCAATAGATGAAATATTATAGTTTTTTATTATATTTTTATATTATTATATGATTATCTAGACAAAATATTAAAATGCCGGGCTATCTGTAAAATAAATAAAGTAAAGTTAGACTTATGGTACAGTTTTTGATTTTTTATTTATTTCTTTTATTACTTCGTGCAATAAATTATAAAAAAACTTACTTCAAAACGTCGGATAAGATAAAAAAATCCCCCTAGATGGACCTAAGTCTTTTAAGAAGAGGACAGTGTCCATAGAAACGAGAGCGGATGGCAACCCTAGTTGTAATGAGTGTTGCCGATTTAATTACAGGAAACAAATAGCAATCAGAGTCTGGTTTGAATTAGGCAACGTGATAGTGACTATATACTGAATTAAACGAAGGGAATGCGCAGTATTATTAAACTATTCGTGTAATCTAGTTAAATAATGATATTAATTGAAACCTGTACAGCGAATTTTACGCTCTAAAGGATATGGTTCAGTTCTGATACTGCCCCTTTTTGAGATTTCTGCTTTTCTTAAGTTAAAAGTAACTCAAAAAGATCTGATTAAAAAAAATAACAAATAAATGGTATTATATTTTGACATCTTCCATCAATGCCATTTTGATTTGATGTCAAATATGTGTATGTATTCCGAGGATTCGTAAATCCGGCACCGTAACGAGATAAGAGCACTTGTTAAAGAGGATGTTGCCGGTATCTGTATTATTGTCATAACAATTATAACGTTTGCATCCGTTAATAAAATACGTTGTCCGAGCAGAGTTATAAATATTTATACGTGTTGTATGTGTGTTGGATTTTCTTTCTGCAAATTCGTATGGAGTGGACTTGTTAGATATGTCACTCTTGTATTGTAAAATATTGGGAAAATAATATGTTTTCACTTTAAACTACTGTCAATTGAGAAACGTCACTTTGCCAACTGTACTGTGATTTATAGGTTACGTTATGAAACGAAATGATTAAGAAACTTGTTAGAAACAGATGAAATTAATTTAATTTCTTTATTATTGTAGCTTACATATCGAGTAAAGATATTATATATACTTATGTGTGTATATATATATATATATATATATATATATATATATATATATATATATATATATATATAAAATTTGTATATATACACATTCAAAAGGATACAAACAAAAAGAAAAAATGACACTTTTATCTATCGAAAATAAGCCCCATAAAAGTTTTATTTAACTCATCATCAGACAAATGACAATCAGACAATCTTGTGTGTTTTTATGATGAAACTGAATATTTCTCGTGATTGTTTTTAATTACTATTTTACGTGACTCTTTGAAACAACAAGATTAAATAAAGTACAGGTCGTATCTCGTGATATTTTCCATACATAGATAAAAAAAAATAATTCATGAAGGTATGGTAGATACCCGACAAGGTGGTCGAAAAAAGCTTAAAACTCAAAAAGAGCAAAAAAAGATATTTATCTTGACGTGTTGTCAAGATAAATACCTTTTTTTGCTCTAAAATAAATGTCAATATGAATTAACAGTTTATTTTTAATTAATTTAGGTAACTGGTTACACATTAAAAAACTCAAAAAGAGCAAAAAAAGATATTTATCTTGACGTGTTGTTAAGATAAATATCCTTTTTTGCTCTAAAATAAATGTCAATATGAATTAACAGTTTATTTTTAATTAATTTAGGTAACTGGTTACACATTAAAATAACTCAAAAAGAGCAAAAAAAGATATTTATCTTGACGTGTTGTTAAGATAAATATCCTTTTTTGCTCTAAAATAAATGTCAATATGAATTAACAGTTTATTTTTAATTAATTTAGGTAACTGGTTACACATTAAAAAAACTCAAAAAGAGCAAAAAAAGATATTTATCTTGACGTGTTGTTAAGATAAATATCCTTTTTTGCTCTAAAATAAATGTCAATATGAATTAACAGTTTATTTTTAATTAATTTAGGTAACCGGTTACACATTAAAAAGAAACAATCGACATTGATTATTTTTTGTAATCGTTTCTAAAAAATTATTACGTACTTGTTACATTTTTATTATTAGTTTAATTTTTAAGACAGTTTTTTTTGTTTTGTAATATAGTTACAAATATTATTACAATTTTTTGCTCTTTCCTGATTGTCAATAGCTGAACTATTTGTTTTTTTTATGTTTCAAATTGTAATCTGTTTCTTTGAAACTAGATCTACTTTGGCCTGTCTCGTTTCAGTACAATTATTTTTTTGTTTATGTAGAAATGAGGTTTTGGGTATTAACCTATGTAAAACAATATGACCTGTTGAATCTTCATAATATTAGCATATTCAGTAGATACACCGGTAATTAACAAATTATATATAACCACATTATCAGCGCCATTATTGATACGTACATACATATGTATGTACTCGTACGTACTAATTCTCACGCAGTCTCCGGCCAAGATGGAATAGATACTGAAGAAAGCAATTAAAATCCATTTACATAATATTTAGATAGTCCATCGTCAATCGAAGACTATACTTTTAGTATCATTTCTAACTATAATATAATCTTAACTATAATATATGTAAATGCTAAAGATAGGATATTCGTTTATTTGTTTGAATGTTTCTAATTTAATCATATTATAACGGCTGAAATAATCAGTATAACATTTAGTACAAAGATGTGTATGTGCTATGAATTAATATATAGGATAAATACGATTTGTATCTAATATAATATATATATATATATATATATATATATATATATATATATATATATATATATGTATATGTATATATACATACATACATATAAATATATATATATATATATATATATATATATATATATATATATATATATATATATATACATGTAGTAGAAACTCTTATTAAAATAAAGTATTTTTCTATTATTTATTTTAGTTCATGAGTAGTTATGTTTATTAAACCGTTATTATTATTATTAGAGAAAGTTTATATAAAATCATATTTTCAAAGTAAATACAACGATCAATATGCTGGAGTAAATATTAATAAAAAAATATGAAGAAATTATATACAGAACATAAATAATAATATTTAGCTTAACGTGGGAATACAATGATAGGACCAGCCTAAATGTCGTAAAGCTCGACTCGCTTACGTATACCCTAAATATAAAAAAATCTTTTGTAATTTTCTTTTTTATATTTAATAATTTACCCAAGAAAAGTTTTTCTCTCTTTTCTTTTTCGTCCATTATTATGATCTATATTTATAAGTGGCATATATTATATCAACTTACACATCCGCTTTATATCAGGTCTCTTGCGAAACATACATTTGCCACAAAAATTGACAAGATTTAATCTACACCTGATCCGACATGCACGTAGGGTTTTATAAACTTTTAATTTTGTTCTCTAAAAAAGCATTCAACATTTTTAATTGTTTTCTATCCAAAAAGCATTTCAAAATCAAAGTCATTGCAAAAGTTAGTCTACAGCTTACAATTTAATATAATATACACGCTACAGGAAATGTATTTTAAGAGTTAAATTATAAGAAGATCCGCTTATAGCAAAGCGTTGAAAATACTTTACTGCGTAACGCCAAAGCTTGTTACAACAACGAGAGATTTTTTACTTTTCCTTGATCCAAAACCCCATTAAACCATTTCAAAATCAAAGCTATTGCAAAAGTTAGTCTACAGCTTACAATTTAATATAATATACACGCTACAGGAAATATATTTTAAGAGTTAAATTATAAGATGATCCGTTTATAGCAAAGCGTTGAAAATACTTTACTGCGTAACGCCAAAGCTTGTTACAACAACGAGAGCGTGTTTTGTCTAACGATGCAGCGCAAATAGCAAACATAGATGTTCAAATATACTTTCGCCAAGAATAAATGTTAGCCGACCCAGCTCGTTGTTTGCCTTTGAAGAGGTCTCAAAAAACCTTTTAAAGGTCGACTTGTGCCTACGCTAACGGGTGATAGTTATAATCAATAATGTGGAATGGGAGGCATATGCCTGCCGGGTGTTCCACATTTTTACCAACTTAATAATTAATGTAAAAATAAGCCACGCAATAATAATTTTAAATACCAAAAAATATAAATAAGTTAAAAAATATATTCTTCAATTCTTTCGAACACTTTTGAAATTACATAATGAATAGTTCAAGGTCCAATTGAAATTAATATGATAGAAAATATTAGCGAAATATTTATTAATTTGAGTTTATTTATATACTAGTCGATATAGACATTTCATTAGCGCGATTTAATTAATCGTTTATAGTTGTAGCGCTGTTTGTGATACTTTGGACATTAGATAATAAATGATTATAACAAGTAATTCATCCATAGATAACGGGACATTAACTAATTGGCTCTTGAATACCTATTTTTGATTAATTTTATGGTAATTACATGTGACCGAGTAACAATTAGACTGATAAACAGATTTTCATGAGAAATTTGTACTAATTTATAAGTGTAGAACCTTTTTTGTAACAAACACTTTAATAACATATCAGGTGTAAGCATGTTTCATATAATTAAATTCGCAACAATAATTCCCCCTAAATCCTCTACAGAAAATCAAGTTGCAAACAGTTCGGTTACTCCATCGATGTTCCAGTCGAGCATGAGTTCGCCAAGGTAAACTGTTTTGCCAAGAGCTCCAAGAGTAGGACCGTCGCTGCCTACTCCGAAACGTTCGCTTGGCTGCGCCGGCGGCGGGCACGTCCAAAGACCGCGTCCCCGGGCGCGTGGAACGTTCTCGTGCTGGGAATCGACACGATGTCGCGCGCGCGTCTCGGACGAACCATGCCCCTTACGGAGAAGTACTTGCGAGGACGCGGGTGGATTGATTTTAGAGGTTATCATAAGGTAAATAGCATTAACGAAATTCCTGAACCATATTTTGAAATTTGCATAAGTTTTGTTAAGGTTATGCAGTCAGATATTTATAATTTCATCAGGTTCGTTACGCTCTGTCGTAATCTCATAAATACTATTATAGTGTTAGGCAAGAAGCAAAACATTTGTTTTTAAAAAAAATGGTATAAGTAAAAGATAAATCGGTATAAGTAAAAGATAAATCGGTATAAGTAAAAGATAAATCGGTATAAGTAAAAGATAAATCGGTTTAAGTAAAAGATAAATCGGTACAAGTAAAGAATCGGTAAAGTAAAAAGAGCGTATTTGTTACTTATACAGCCGATTCTATGCTTGAAACTGAGTATATTTGAAGGTGAAAATGTAATTTTTTTCTTTAGAATCGCATCTTGAACAGTAATTTGTTTACAATTTCCTTAACATTTTCTATTCAGTATTATGTACAGCATAAACTTGCCTTCGTTCAAAAAATACAAAAGAGGTTATAAATACATAATATTTTGAAGCTGAATATTTCGCAAAGAATTTCAAAAACACCCCAGTCGATGAGTCTATTAATGTATGATTAATAGATTCATCGACTGGGGTGTTTTCGAAATTCTTTGCGAAATATTCAGCTTCAAAATATTATGTATTATAACCTGTTTTGTATTTTTTGAACGAAGGCAAATATTATTTTGTAAAATCTCGAATGTAATGTTTAGTGAGTATATTTATTGAAAATTATTTGGGCTACGCCTTGCATTATTAAATTTATATTATGAATTACTCTTCGCGAATCGCTCTTCACAATACTGTTGAAAATTTTATTTATCTGAAATACTATAATTTAATATGAATGTATGCTCTTCTATGAGTTTTGTTGAATTAAACTTACAAACGTTATTAAATTTTGTTGGTTAGTCTAATAACTTGTTAGTAACAAAAGAATAAAAAAATTGTATTATGTTATATGAAATCTAAATTTCATTGTATAGGGGGAAAACCAATTATACATAGGTAGAAATGAGTCTGATTGTTCCTTCAGAAACTTGTAATCGTATATTTATGATATGAATATACAAACTGCAATTTACTTTTGTCATATGTTCGTCTACCGAAAACTATGGACGTACCTAGTTATATAACTATATTTTCTAACATAGTCTATATAATGAAATACGTTTTCTATATAATGAAATACGTTTACGCGGGTGGAACTCCGGAAAAGTATTTATGTATTTAAACAATACAAAAATAACTGTAAAATGTCTAATGTTATAAATAGAAAAATTAATTTGATAAATATGATCATATCACAATAAATATAAAAGCCATGTTTGATCTAAAATTAGTCAAAGTCATTATCATAATTTTTTGTTAAAATCAAATAATATTTGTTAAAATCACGAAAATATTATTTGTTAAATAAGGTGACCGAGAATTAAATTAATTATAATTAATAATTTATTTACGTTCACGCAAATTATTGTAATCATTGCGCAGGTGGCAGACAATACATTCCCAAACATTATGGCAGCATTGACCGGTAGAAATTCATCGGAAAGCTACGGAATATGTTGGAGGTCGATGTACGAGTGTAACAAAGAAATACTGTGGTCAACGTTTCGGAAGCGCGGTTACATCACCGCCTACGGTGAAGACAACCTCTCGCTACCGGACACCTTCAAGCGTTACGGCGGCTTTAACGAGACGCCGACCGACCATTTTATACGTCCTCTGTTCATGCTCGGCGAGGAGGGCAAAAGGTCGAAGAAGGTGATGACCATGTGCAGCGGAAGCGAGAATTGCGGCGAGAGGATCATCAACTACGTCCGGGACTTCGTTAGTACGTATCAGGACGAACCTTCGTTCGGCTACTTCTGGATGAACTCTTTTAGTCATAACGTGCTATACTCGCCCTCGACTATGGATGAGAAATTCAAACAGTTCCTAAAGTGGATGGAGACAGAAAGCAGCGCCTTGGATAAAACCTTCGTTATGTTTATGAGCGATCACGGGGTGCGATACGGAGTAGATCGATCGCCCGTCGAGGCTTACTACGAAGAAAGATTACCAGCCTTATTTTTGTGGGTGCCTTTACTTTTTAGAAAATTATATCCCGAGGCGTACACTAATTTATTAATTAACAGCGAGCGGCTTGTGACACCGTTCGACGTATATATGACGTTCCAAGATATTTTACGCATATCCTGCCCTAAAAATTTCACCGTCCAATCAGCTCGCGGGTGTCCCAAGTGTCACAGCTTGCTGCAAGCTGCCTCACCGTCGAGGACTTGTGATGATGCTGGAATTTCATCTAAATGGTGCAGCTGTCACCAGCTTCGACCAGCGGAAGGCGTTTATTCCGAGGAAGGCGATAAGAGCGTTGACGTTGCCCTAGAACATATAAATAAGGTCATAAGTACCATTGACACGAAGAAGCCTTGCCAGAAATGTGCCAATTTAAAACTGAAGAATATTTTGAGGAAACATTTTTATGAAATGGGTAGTGAGCGTAACTTCGTTGTAGCATTTACAGTCACTCCTGGATACATGAAGTACGAAATGAACGTCATAAGGAAGGAGAATGGCCAGTTTGCAGCCCTGGATCCGGTTAGTATGATATCTCAGTACTCCGGGTTGGGCCATTGCGCGGCGCGCGCCAATATGGTGGCTCTGTGCCATTGTATTCATTTAAAAGAGTGCAAATGAAATCATATCTTAAGTACATATCTAATACATTATCGTAGGCGATTTTAGATAGACTCGTTTTTTTAAAATCTATAGAGGCCAAAGACAGACATTTAGGTCTGTAATTTACATTTTTAAATCGATCTGTCAGTATTTGGTAGCATTTTCTTATTATGTCCGTTCTTAAGAATGTTATTCAACTCGTAATATACATATGTAAATAACATTTATTATTATTATAATAAAAGAAAATTTTTTTCGAAGTGAAACTTCTAATCATGCAGCAAAATATAAATTTAGTCACTAAAATACGTGACGAAAGTAACCTGGTGGAAGTAAGAGAAGGGCACTATGGTGTTAAGCATCGCACGCACCTGCACCATAAGGGCATGTTCGATTCTGTAAAGGATGATGTTGCACAAAGATGATGCTGCATACTTGCACGATTGGTGTCAGAACTTCGGGGCTGTGACATCTAGTTAAGGACATGGGATTTTTGTAAGGCATAGGACTGACATCTAGTTAAGGATATAGGCTTTTTGAAAGAAAAATATAAACAGGTATATTGCCAAACGTTTACGCTTTTGACCTAGAATAATTGATCTCACAAAAATGGTATAAAATATAATAGAACAAAGAAAGCTTTCTTTCAATTTGTGCATATCTAAGATATACTTTTTGAATTGTTACGCAAAATTCAGATTCCAAAGACGGATATATAATTCTGCATTTCTTTTCTTTTTTTTAACAATTTTAAAACACCATATCGCAACTAGTTTTAAAGATTTTACAAAAGTTACCTATAAGCTATAAAAATTTACGAAAAAAAGGTTTGGGAATAGCTGGAAGAATCCAAATTTTAATGTAATTTTATTTTGCGTCAAAAGTCAGACGTGTACCTCGTAAGTGGCGGAAATAAATATGTTAATGACAATATTAATAAAATGTGTTTTAATAACCCTCCTTCGTTTAGTCTCGTTTAGTAAATATTGGGAAATAATGGAAAGATTTGTGCGCGGATGTTAGAACTAAATATTTACTTAATTATTTTGTAATTTTAATTTACCTCAAACTCTAAACGTTTGTAATTTTACACGTGCAAGGATAAGTGGCAGAAATAAGTATATTAATGACAATATTAATAAAATTTGTTTTAATAAAACTTACGTTTTTTCTCGAGAAGTAAAGATTGGGGGATAATAAAAAGATTTGGGGATGGCTGTAGGAATTTAATATTTAAGTAATTACTTTGTGATATTACTTTAGATTCAGACTTCAAGCTTTTGTAACTTTAATCATGCAAGAGTAAATGACAGAAATAAGTATATTAATGATAATATTTTTTTAAGATCCTTTTTCGTTTTGTCTCTGTTATAGTTTAATGAACGTTTAGCTGCAAGGTTTCCTTACATGAAGATTAATTAAGTATTTATAATAGAGCTTTGAGATCTGCTATTAAATATTTACAGTCTGCTTCTCTGTCTTCCTTCTTACTATATAAAACATTTTTTTATCACAATCACAACAGCATATATCAATTTGAACTTCTCGATGGTGTAAACTTTTTAATGATGTCTTCGCTGTGACGACAAGGTTCCGGTGCACCGGCATCATTATCTTTTCATTCATTGTGTTCCTCATAATTTTTTAAAACTGTTAACTTAGAGGAGCTTCTTTTGAAAGCTATGATTGTAAGAACAATGTTTATGTCAGGTAAAAATTCTTTATAGCATTGGAAAAAGCCTGAATTATTGTGGCAAGTCTCGTCTTCATACTTCGAATTCCGCCTCCACAAATTTTATTGGCTAGTATGTGCTTCAGTAAAATCAGTGCAAATCTTTATAAAGACCAAATAATTTCTATCCTTTCAAAGTTAACTCTGACAGGGTGTATTGAAACCAGATACTGTAATGAAATAACGATTTATTCATGTGTAAAAATCATACATTGAAAGAAGTAAACACAGAAATACGAAAATGGATAATATTCAGGATTTCTATACCTATTTCTTTGCATACTTGTTATACGTGGCTAATGAGCTGCAAGTGTAGGAAATTTACCAGTTTAGTGACTTTTTGGAGAAGGTTTCGAAAATCTAAGTTGATATTTTTAGGCAGATTTTCCACGAAGTTTTGTAGAAATTCATTATTCACAATTAAATGAAACTACGTGATGTAGTATTATTTCTACTTTCTTTAAGTTCTTTACCACGACCTAGGTTTCGTTGTATTACAACATCTTCAGGTGGGCTGTTAGCAAAGATCTTTGAATAATTGAATAATTGAGAGTACTTAACAAATCAATGTTTTTGTTCTGAGGATATTAGGACAAATTGTATTTAATGCCCGCAGGCTTACAAGATGCCAATAGAGACACTACAAAACAGCTTGTTATAATACTGTTAGACATTACCGTCGACCTTTTATTTTGTTCATTGGGTAGGTTGGCTATTTCTTCCAAAACCGACACAATAAGTTGGTACCTATTGTTCGGGACATTTCTTTGAAAAAAAAAGAACTACTTCGTTTCTTTCACACCATCTCATTTCACAGAGAGTATTGATTGTGTGACGACCGCTGTTGGGGATAATGATTTAATCTTTTTTCTAAACGCTTGGGACGCGCTCTGAAGAATGAATAGTTTTTTGTAATAATTCCCTAGCATTTCTTTTATTTTGTGCTTGAAAATGTAAATATGCTCATAGCTTGAACTCCACGGAAATGAGTGTTATTTATTTATTTATTTATCACCTATGGGTAAAAACAGGTACAAGTCATAGTGAGATACAATAAGCGAGTTTTTCAAGAATTAGTTTAATTTTCATCCTAACATTCTCGCATCAAAATAATATTCTACGTACATATATCCTCAGTCTTATATAAATATTTATATAATACATTAAATATTCAGAAATTTTATAATACATTAAATTAAATTATGAAACATGTAATATTGGTAAACACACAATAAATATTCAAATTATTGGAATCAGCTTTTCATTCAAAATTCACTAGAATAGTTATCAGTAATAGAATAGTAATAATCATACTATTTATAATAATATGGATTTGGAAAAAAAAGAAAATATCGATGTATCGATGCTGTCAAAGCACTAATGGTTGTGTAGTATTCATTTAATTGACTGCTTGTACAGCCTAAGCACCGTCGTATCAAATATATGTATGTATGCAAGACCTGCAATGAGTGTATAAATTTTCGGGAAATTGTTTTACACCACATCTTGAGCTTCATGGAATTGAGTGTTATAGCCCAAGCACCGTCTTATCAAATGTGTATAGATTCAGATAACGAGAATTGCAATAAGTGTATAAAGCTTTAGGGTATGTTATTTTCACCACAGCTTGAATTTCACGGAATTGAGTGTTTTAGCTAAAGCACCGCCATATCAAATATATAAAGATTCGGATAGCGAGACCTGCAATGAGTGTATAAAGTTTTGGGGTATTTTCTTGTCACCACAGCTTGAGCTTCACGGAATTGAGTATTGTAGCCGAATCACCGTCGTTTCAATTATGTATAGATTCAGAAAGTGACCTCCAATGAATGCATAAAGCTATGGGGTATTTCCTTTTCACCACAGCTTGCATTCCGCGGAATTGAGTGTTATAAGTGAAGCATCGTCGTTTCAAATATCCATAGATTCAGTCAGCAAGAATCGCAATGAGTGTATATAGCTTTGGGGTATTTCCTTTTCACCATAGCTTGAGCTCCACGGAATTGGGTATTTTTAGCCGAAGCACCGTCGTATTTCTATAGTCTTAAGTTCTTTAGATTCAGTCTAAACATAGATAATTTTTCTGCCATTACTTTTGCTAATCATTCATTAGTAACGTAAGTTACTGGCATGAATTCTAAAATATTCTCTATTCAAACAAACCTCTTGTCACTATCTGATTTATATTTAACACATAATAATAACTTTTCTATCTGTGAAATGTCGGTTGTTTCATATGCAAGTACTACGAAATATTAACTTGAGTTTATATTTTCCTATTACACTCTTACGAATAAAATTTCCAATAGTCTTAATTATTTCATTAATTATGGATATTTTAAGGACTATGCTAAATATGGTCCTTGAGAAAAGTTTTATGAAAATTGGTTCGAAATCGAACGAGGCTTCTAAAATGACCATCATTGTCACTTTGTAAAACGACTATTATTTATATGGAGACTTATTTTATTACTGTCTATTCCACCTCTCAGGTGGAATAGACAGTATCTTCAGTCTCGTTTAATTGTTTCTATAATACCATTCAGTCTCAACCCATTCCCTTCTACTTCTTTTCCATTATACTGATTTGGAAAGTAACACTGTCCCACCTTTTTCATAATACTTCACACTGCATTGAATTATTGCAGTATTTTTATGTTATATATATATATATATATATATATATATATATATATAGATATATATATATATATGTTTTGTGTTTTCTACGAATTCAATAGCTTTCTATAGACTGTAGAAGCGCTTAAAAACTGTACAAGCAGCGCAGCAAATCCACTTTCTTTTTTTGAATAGGATAGCCACTTATAATCTGGAAATGGCGCTGAAGTATTTTGACATACTTTTAAAGAAATTTGACAGCCTCATTCCATTGTCCGAGATGGAAATAATTTAGTAGAAAAAGAAAATTACACAGCTATTTCCGCTCAACATGCTTCAACCCATAAAAGATTGCATTCGAAAAGTGTTACTTATTTACCGAAAATGTTTACCGTGACTTCATCGGTTAATTATGATAAATCTTCCTGAAATTTCGAATGAGTGGGGACTGTAATCCTCATCAAACCTTACCCCTTCCCCTTTGCGTCCTCCTTTTAAGCAGAACTTTGAAAAGTGCTAAGTATATGTTCTTTTAATAACACAGATGTGTATAATTTAAATATTGAATTAATTATAAAATCTCTTGTACTGCTTTTGTGTGAATATATTGATTTTAAGATTTTATAGATCAAAAGAAATTGTTTTTAATAAATAATGAAATGAATGACAATGCAGAAAACGAAGAGATATTACGTTTTATAATCATACGCTTTAAGATTTGTACCGCAGAAAAAGTTTTATATTCCAATTTATATAAAATAGTAAAATTCCTGTTTAATAATGGCATATTACATTGTGTATTCATTAGAAAAACGATGGAAAATGGTTAAGCTTCAATTGTTACAATTAGTTCTGGCCACTGTTTGAAATAAATAACTACTTATAAGGCTTCACACAGACTAGCGCCTAATAATATCGTTACGGAATCCATGGCATTAAAGTCGTATTATATTATATAATATTTTAAAATATTGCGACTTTCATTTATTTTATATTTTTACGTTATATAATATAGTTAAGGTGAATTTAAGGAAAAATAGGCATTGGTCATATGCATATGTTATACGACGATATGTTTATTGAAGAACCACACGAACCACATTTCTTTCTATTATGCTTAAATATTGTCGTTTTGAAAAAAACTTGTAACTTTGGTATTGTTAAATAATTTTTAATAACATAAAAACAATAATCTGGTCAGATGGTGTAATTGTGTATTGTATATAACAAAAGCGTATTAAAATAATTCAGTAGTTCTCTTTTTGGGAGAATAAATGAAAATAAAGACATGGCCGCGTATCTTTTTGTAATACATATTATTTTATTTTGATAGTTTGATTATAGTGAGGCGCATATATCACAGATGTGACATAATCCAAATTTTCGAATGTATCGCCATACCTATGTATAAGAAGCAACGTCCATATGTTTGTCTATTTATTTGTTCGTTGATGACTTGAGTTCTACTAGATAGATTTTATTGCAGTTTTCGTTGTCATATAGTGTGTTTATCCCGAAATATTTTTACGTGTAAATTATTAGAGTAGATGCTCAAAACACAAAGCTATGTTAATATTTGTCAAGTATGTTCTTGAATAGGAAAAGCTGTATGGATGGCAAGACATATGAAAAGCTCTATGGATGGCGCGACATAGGAAACGCTCTAAGGATGGTGCGACATAGGTAAAGGTCTTTGGATGGCGCAACATAGGAAAAGCTCTATGGATGGCACGACGAAGCCAGAGATATTAAAGAGCGAGATAACTGGTTTTATGAGAAAGATATTCATATTTAATCATTGGTCGTGAAAGTTCCGAATATCTTACCTTCTACGCCAGAAGAGACGCAGGGAAAAGCTGTTTTTTAGATAACTGATAAAGAATATTAAATATTTTAATTATTGCGTTCGTATATTGAAATGTAATGCTTCTTTTTTGTCACGTCAAATGTAATATAACGGTAAAGGTTACCGATTAAAAACATAATTGAAAAAGTTATTTATTTTTTTACTTTGTTATGGCTTACAATTTAAAACTATTTTTCTATCAGATTAAAAAATTACCCACTGTTATCTTTCAGAGCTGCAAAAAATTATAATACTCTTTGTTTTTTATTATTTAATCAAGAAATATGAACTGATGTTTAGTAGTAATGGTGTTACTTCCGTACATTTACTCGTAAACCTAATGTTTTTTTATTTAATTAAATCGTCTTAATATTTCAAGTTTAATAATTTTTTAAAAATTATCTGCCTCTTCATCTGTATTGAGGTGAAAAATACATTCTTGTCACCTTAAATGAAATATGACGGTAAAGTTTAACAATTAAATACATAATTCAAAAAAAGGATATTTAATATTTTACATTGTTATTTCATAAAATTTGAAATTATTTTTGGTGCAGATCCAAAAATTGTGCACTGCTAGTTTTTAGAGCTGTAAAAAATTGTAACACTCTTTATTTTCTGATTAATAACTTAAGAAATGTGAACTGATGTTTAGTATGTAATTTGTGCTCGCTTCCGCCAAAACTTCCCTTTCATCACAAAACATAAAATTAAATCAAAATAAATTCTAGTAAAAAATCTTTTTAATTACAAGTATTTATTTTGGGTCGCGATTTGAAAATTCTGAATTTTGACTCAAATTTCGTGATGTGTGACCTTCAATACCTATAGATACCAATTTTTAGTCGAATCGGATCACAATAGTCGTAATCTATACGTCGTATTGAAGCTGCTAATTTCAGTGTCTAAATTTTTATTCCAAATTAGTTATTTGTGATCTTCAACATCCTCTGGTACCTAATTTCAGTCAAATTAGACTAAAAATTATAATACTTATCCGTCATACTAGCCCCGCCATCTTGATTTTTTTTATAAAATTGTATCAAATTATATTGTAATAGCAAAAATTTGAGTACAAATTTTAAATCGGAAGGACAAACTAAGCAAGTTAAATAAAAACTTGTAAACATAAATATGGCTTTGAAAAATCGGCAAGTAAAATATTCTTGATGCCCGTTGGACATTAAGAATGTGTTACTTATATATTGATACAATCGTGTTTTATACCCTAGCTTGGTAAATGAAATTATCCTTTATATCTATTTATTGAAAAAAATCGGAAAAATAATGACACCATTACTACTAAACGTCAGTCTAACCGCGCCCTATATTTCACGCATGGACGATTCATGCAATTAGGCAACTCATTTTAATCCCTAAATAGGTTAGCGAAATAAAAAGAGAACACGATCGTGGAATCGTTATGGAGGCTTTTTTGTAGCAGCCCTGAACGGTTAGGCTTTTTACATGCTTTACATAATGAATTGTCACGAAGGTTAGTCACCTTTCTGACTCAAACGGAGGCTTAGTCACTGAGGCCGCGGAACAGATTAAAATCGATACAATATGGTATATCTATTCATCAAAGTATGTTCGAGTTGTCACCGTGGTGTGTTGGATTGGGCGCAAGACGTACACCGCCAGGACTCGGGTTCGATTCCCGGCCGCTCATCAAACGGGACTGGAAGAAGTCTAACCTTTCGAGGCTCTGGCAACCATTTTTCGATATGAGATCTTCAAATAAATAACTTATTTAAATAAAATAACTTATTTATTGCAAACTTGTACACAATTAAATGAAACTACGTGATGTAATATCTGCTTTCTTTAAGTTCTTTACCACGACCTAGGTTTCGTTGTATTGCAACATCTTCAGGTGGGTTATTAGCAAAGATATCTTTGTAATAAAGAACTTAAAGAAAGTAGAAATAATACTACATCACGTAGTTTCATTTAATTGTGAATAATGAATTTCTACAAAATTAACACCAAATATATTCAATATTTGCAAACTTGTAATAAGATCGGCTGAATGGAAGCGCAATATTTTTCTGTTCTCTTTGTTTATTGCTAATATTAATATTTCAACTGGAGGAATATTAATTATAAATACTGAAAAATTAAAAACAATACTAATTGTTCAAATTCATAATTTTTAATTGATTTTTTTCATAAGTAAGTGAGTCATAGGTAAATAGGAAATGTTAATTTTTCTCAAAAGATAATTGAAGAATTTATATAATTAATAAGTTCTATTTGTGTCTTGTTTTATTGTGAGACTAAAGTACAATATTAAAATCGGTTAAATATATCTTCATATCTTAATTTTGAAACAAACGGGCGTAATACATTTAATATTAAAACAATTATTATTCTAAGACATTTAATTGTGCAAGATAATTTTTTTCGCGTTTCCTTAATTATTTTTGTCTTTTCAACGGTTTTAATAAGAGACTAGATAGACTTAGAACTTAGTAAAACCTATTTTGCTGCAGTATTCACAATTGGATATTATAAGTAATTATTATACGTTGCATACGCTATTACCCAGTTACGAAAAAATATCAACATTTTTAAGTTTAAAAGAACTAACCGAACATTTCTCCAAATTAACTTTAACAGAGCGCATATGTGCGATTTTGAATATCATATGGTGAAGCTGTATATTTCTTTAGCCAAGAGTGATTAGTCTGACTCCCAGCTGTTAACGTTAAAATATTTGTCTATGCCATAGTTTGATCTAAGCTAGATTTTAGTACGGTAATATAGAGCCTACTTGTTTAGTCTATTTCGCATCCAGATGGAGCGGCGAAAACAAGTGATATTTAGTAAAGGTAGGTATATTCATAACGGCTCTGCAAATAACATGATATATATATATATATATATATATATATATATATATATAAAATAAATAAATAAAAAAATAAAAAAGCCTTTTATTTCTTCCAAAATTGTTAGTTTACAAAGTTAATTTGTTTTGTTAGTACTTATTGAAAAAAGATAATCTCTAGTTTATTATATAGTAGTTAGTGATTGTAATTACAGTTTAAAAATATAAATATGTTAGAAAAATTATAATAAAGTATTATAGGCACGAAATTATTCTGAAAGAACCTCTCTACAGGTAAAGGCCTCCTCCAAATTGAGCCAGTTTTCCCTTGATTGCGCTGTTTGCATCCAGTTTGGACCCGCTATGCGTTTGATTTCGTCCTCCCATCTGTTGCGAGGTCTCCCTTTCTTTCTTTTGCCCGCTGGCCCCCTCCATTCTGTCACTCTTTTTGTCCACCTTTGATCCTGCAGGCGTGTTATGTGTCCAGCCCACTTCCATTTCAAGGTAAGAGCTTGTGTTAAACCGTCTGTTGCATTTGTAATTTTGCGTATTTTTATATATATATATATTATATATATATATATATATATATATATATATATATATATATATATACACATATAAAATACGATATTATTGGATTCATTTTTTTATTTTAAATTAATACGTATTTTAGCTTGTGAAATAATAAACTAAATTTTGATTTTATGTATTGCCTCTTTTATTTATTATACGAAAAAAACTACATACGAACAAATTAAGTCTTTGCTTGTTATATTAAATATATTCCCTGAATGTACCAGCCGGAGATGATATCTAAACTCTCTATAGATTCAAACCCTCAAAGGAAAAGGAAGTGTGACCGTCCGATGCAGAGCTGGTGTGGCAAAATAAAAGCGCATCGATAAAACTTGTCATTAGCATTGATAAGGATTGTGGTAAGCATCGAGAATAATTGCGTTAAGTATCGACAAGAGTGAAGACCAGAGTCGATAGGGTCGTGATGCCCAGGGTCGGTAGGCATTATGAGGCACAGTGGACGCTCTTTGATTGTTCAAATTGATGTAAATAATTAATTTTAATATATAATTAATTAACTAATACAGGTATAACTTTTCATAAGGGTTGTTTTTGTATGGAGATCTTTATTAATATGCAGCAAATAATTTCTTTTTTTTTTTAATTTTACCTTCCCGTCTTTAATTTACACATGTAAAATTGTGAATTAATTTGCCATCTTTGATTTTTGAACCCCATTTGTAAAATATGAAGGTTTTCTTTTTTAATATACCTCCCCTTCTTTAATTTACACATGTAAAATTGTGAATTATTTTACCATCTTTCGTTTTAAACCCCATTTGTAAAATATTAAGCTTCCTCTCAACAAGCAAGATTCCTCCCACCCTCTAATTTTTCAAGATTGGTTAGAGAAATTTGAAACAATTTCAGGATTTACTAGAATTCTGCATTTGATCAGAATTTTTCAAATAAAATAGTTAATCTGTATAAAAATTTTTAGAGACGTAGATATTATGTTAACTACGGAAACCTACTTTGAGCAAGTTCTTATATGCACTTAGTCGATTTTTTTTATTAGTACGTTGAGAGCGATAACAGATATGAAATCATAATGATATGAATTCATATCTGTGATAACAGATATGAAATCATAATGATGATAACAGATATAAGAAAATAATGTGAAAATTAAACAAAAACTTACGATACGCTTATAAAATTGAAGAGACAGATCCTTGAAAAAAAAACAAATTGTTACCTCGACTTATTCAACGGAACTATAAACAATTGAAGCTTTATTCCCCGCTTGTACTTTGTTTATAATGTCATGTTTATTCCTTGTTGACTGTGTCTGATGTCGGAGACAGTTAAATATCAATCGCTTCTTGAAGGTTTTGTTTCATATTACGTTGCACCATCAACGATATGCCGCCGGATGTAAATTTTATTGTCGAACGGAATGAAGACGATTGCGTGAGGTATGTGTTTATAAGACGTTCATAAAAATCGCGTAACGTTAAGTGGTTATTACCGTTCGGGCGAATGAAGTAGGTAATGTTCTGTTGTTTACAATATTTGCTTTCTTATAAATAGTATGTTATTATAATACACTTGTATTTAGCTGATTCTATGATAACACAAAACAAAGATAATTGTTCACTTTGTAATAAATATAATTGTTTATTGAATTCCGGATATATGCATATATGTAAATACATTTTATTTTGTACTCTTAACGGCTGAATTGATATTATTATATGTAACGACGAAGGGTTGGTCTTAATTGATCTATAAACTAAGAGTAGCAAACATGTTCACTTTATTGTTATCGAGTTTCATCAACTATTCGTTTGATTCAGAAAAAACTTTAAATGCATCACGTTTATTTCATCCAGTTATACAAAGTTTACGTTATATAGCTGTTCAGCAAAAGAACTTGTGGAGTCACTACTTGCTGTGATTATTTGTTTCTTACTTTGTTATTGGTGAAGAGGTCTGTTCGGGTTCTATTATTGAATAGAGTTTCGAAAACAAATTTTTATTAAGTTTAAACAATAACAATAAACGAGTAAGTTGAGCTCTACCTACAGTTAGACATGATACAGTAGCATCTTTAAATAATAAAGAAATAAATGAACGTATTGGCAGGTTGGTCGGATGTAATTTAAACGAATGTTAGATGAGAGTATTTAAAAAGTAATTTTGTTTTTAATATTTATTGATGCTAATAAGCAAATTTATTTGTGGTTTTTTTATTGGAGATAAGGTCGTTGATTAGGATGTCCAGGCGCTACGAGATAAGTTTACAGAAATAAATAAAATTGTAGAGATCCGAGTTTCGAGTTAGTCTGAGGTCTTTTTTCGCTTTTGGGGTTTCGTATCTCGAAAAGAAAAAAAAGCGAGACTTTCATAAGATCATTCACGTGTCTATCCATTTCTTTATCTTTCACAGTCATTTAAAAAAAAAATTTGAAAAGTAAGAAATGTTATAGTTTGTTAACGCACATGCATAAAGAAATTTAAGTGGGAATCAAGAAAGTAATTGAATTAATTTGATTTTAATTTCATGCATCATGCGAGGTATCATTTCAAAGAGCAAATTACAAAATCAGGATTTCAAAATATACACATATATATAGATATATATATATATATATATATATATATATATATATATATATATATATATATATATTTGCATGAAGCATTTCTCATATTCGGTCCTACATTTTCTTGATATCGCTTTAGTATTTGCAAGATACGTACAGTGGAATGAAAAATATGTACGATGAAATATTTTAAAGACCTATCGTGTGATTATTCAAGGTACAGCCTTATTCAATATTTACTAATTTTACTCTGGCAGAAGCATCACTCTTTAGTGCGAACCAGACACCAACGTTTACATCGGGTTTCTGGTGTAGTGGTTACGGTCTAGTTGTACATTATAGAAAGAATCGCATGATAAAAAGTATATTTTAGCAACTAGAGTAGAAATATTAATGATTAATTATATTATAATTATAAATAAAAATGGTTAAATTTAGAAGTGATTTAATTTTTATGATGAAGTCTCCTGAATAGATTTATTAATTGTAAATTAATTGTATTTATACTCTAGTTGCACAATTTAATTGTTTCAATATTAAAAATATACTAAATTTCAAAAATTATATCTTGGTAATGTAGACCAAGACTCTTAATTTACGGACCAGGGAATATGCTGAATATTGGTATTCGTGTCCGTATTCATCACATTCTAAACGAATATTCAGTTATCAGTCTAATACTAAAAACCCAATTTTTACCCGACCTCAAAAAAGGAGGAGGTTCTCAATTTATCGGACTCTTTTTCAAGAATTATCGCTGAGCATACACAAGTATGTTCAGCGATAATTCTTAACCAAGTGGACCAATTTCGATGATTCTTTTATTTCAAAGAGGGCACTTTAGGGGTGGTCTCATATAAATATGATGATAATTTGATGACGCGATCAGGAAATGAAAGATGGAACTCCTTAACGAAGGGCAGTAAATCAACTTGATTCAAGATAATTGTTACGGGTTGTTACTTTGCAAAATAACTATACTAGTTACCAGGCCAGAGTTTGATGATAAGTTCTGTAGGTAAGCAATGGAACTTCTTACGTGATTATTGATATTTGCTATAGTAATTGTAACTTTGCAAAATAACTACATCACCGACTATGTCAGAGTCTAATGATGCGTTCTGGAAGTGAACAATGGAACTCCTTATCGGATAGTATTCATTCAAACATAATTTAACATATTTTCTACTGGTAGATTTTACTTTTCAAAATAGCTTCACTTATTGACCAGGTCAGGGCTTGATAATGAGTTCTGAAGATGAATAATGCAACTCCTTAACGAATGGTAGTAAATCAATCGTCATTCAACATATTTGCTATTGGTTAGTTGTTACTAAATCTGATAGTGGTTTTCGGATATGGAAAACGGAACTCCTCAAATGGTAGTTGTTACTTTGCATAATCTGATACTGGACTTCGGATATGGAGAACGGAACTCCTTAACTGCTAACAGCTAACCGCTGGCGGCTACTACTATCGCTTTGTTTCTGTGTGTTGTTGATAACTAAATTTAGATAAAGAGGAAATTATTTAATAATTATATAATATTCCAAGAAACAAAATAATTGAATTTTATTTATATTTATTATTTTGGTCACTGAAAATTCTAAAATAAAATAACTTCTAAAAAAGCGACTTCAAAACAAGTAGGTACTAAAAAGTAAAAAGTAATTTGCTCAAGTCAAAAAACCTACTTATTCGCAATAAATAACAAAGTTATTTATTTTTAAGTCGGTGCCACCACCGCCGATCAACTTAAACAAATGTAAAACTTTATGTTATAAACACACCCCTTATGAATCGTTTTAAATTTACATTATAAATTAAATTGAATTATAAAATTTACGCATAACTATTTTTAACACCCAATAGGTACTTGCCCGGAGTGCGTTGTTTTACCCGTAGTGGCGATGTCTTCGCAGCTGTTCGCGGGTTAATCCCCGAGCGGCGCTAAACAATGTGCGCAAGTATCATGTGCACGAAAAACATGATTAGTTATGAATATTATTTAAAATTTTTCGAAAAAGTCATCTTTTAAATTTTATTTTAACGACAATCAACTGCTTTTGAGTTAAGAAATAGACCCTTAATTAGAAATAGGTCCTTCTTTGTCCGACACTTATTCCCGGACTCCGTGTATATATATTTATATATAAATAGATACATATGTGTGTGTATTAAATTTTTTGATCAACATGAAGCAAAGTATATAAAAATACAGGGGTATGTCAACCCAACGTATTTAATACCCCTGTACATACGTATGTATATAATGTAAGGGTGATTTTTTTAAAGTACAGTGCGTTTTTTCAATGAATAGGTTTTTTTTATGACGAACTTAAAATTCCGTTTCCATTTTTTATTTATAAACTTCAACTTTGAAACGCTAAGTTTCAAAATACCTTGCAATTTTTTCCAACCCCTCATTTGTTAATTATGAGTTTGAAAAATTTATAAAGTCTAAATTCTATAATTTGATTATTACTTTTAAATAAAATAATTTCGGTTAATTTGCATCAACAATATCAATAGATATAGACAAATACGGGTCCCCATTTTGTAGGTGTTCCAAGATGCACTTGACCGATTTTTAATCTATAATTTATCAACTTTGCGCCGCAAATTATATATCATTTTATTTTCCATTATTATATAATAAGTCATTCTGCATCTAGTAATATTGGCATAAAAATATTCTTCCAATACCGTCATTTAAGCTAATTTAAAAAAAAATTATTATTTCAATTGAGTGTGTATTAAAAATATTTTTAAATTTATGTACAGGAGTATTCTCTTCCGGTCTAAGAAAGTCACCAAATTATGCTGTGAAAGACTTCAACTCATTATGAATACCGTTTTAAAATAAAAAGAAAAGATATAGCTTAACATATAAATTGGCAAAACTAACAAAGAAAAAAAACAATAACAAATAATTAATGAAAAAAATAAATGAAAAAATGCATATAAACTTTGTAAATATGTATATTATATATTGACAAGAATAAAGAAGAGAGAGAGTATTTAAACATTTCTTCTGAAAGAAAACACACTTATCCTTTTGTTACGGAATAACATGATATCTTTTTCAAATATTGGAATAAAAAAGACAACACTTCTGAAAATCCATAAATTTTAATCATTTAGAAACAATTAAATTTTCAGGTAGGAAATTAAGAAAAATATGCTATGTAAATTTATGAAAATTTATGAAATATATAATTTATGAAAAACTGCTACATTATAGTTTAAATATCGTCCAAGTGCGTCAAAACACGAACAAAGTGATGTCCTATTAATTGTGTGTATCTTTCGAACTTTTTGATCCACATACCGCTTTATGGACTATTATATCATACTCTTATGAAGTAAATATATTTAGTACGTAACTACTTCAAAATTATAGTAGGTAGTTAATGAAAATACTTTCGTAATATACCTTCAGGTTATTAACTAATAAAACATGTTAAAAAACATGTACAAATCACAATATTATGATTGAATGTTAATATGATCAATCAAATGAACATGAACGATTTGTTCCGCACACGGGGTCACGACTCACGAGCCATGATGAATGGTCTGATCGATTATCGTGACATGGATGACTCAAGACAGATGACTCAAGAACACCTGATCACTGACCTACCTTTTATGCGCGAGTGAAAAAAAATTTATGAAATTTGTTTTTCAATATATATATGTATATATATATATATATATATATATATATATATATATTTATATATATATATATATATATATATATATATATATATACATAATTACACACACACACACACGTGTATTTATTTATTTATTACCTATATATTCTATTTACATTCTATATCATTCATAGCCTTAAAAAATGCTACATGTTTAAAACATTATGGCATCCATAATCATTGTTATAGAACTTTTGCGTGACCTTATAAAAACATATATTTTTTCGTAATTTTTGCTAGTTACCCCACATAAAATTCTCCTTTCAGACGATACCCCAACACTATACAGGCAAATAAAAAAAAATCGGGTTTTTATATGCGCTGTCCCCCTAAAATTTCATAATGTATATTTCTGAATTTTAGCTAGTAAGAAATATGCGAGTTAACGTCTTTTATTACTATGTCAAATTTCAAGTTATGTATTTTATTACTATGTCAAATTGTTGTGTATTATTACTATAGTAATGTATTTTATTACTATGTCAAATTGTTGTGTTTTATTACTATAGCAATGTGTTGTATCACTATGCCAAATTTCAAGTTGAGATATACTCAAGCCGTTTTGGAGACTAACGGATGTAATGAACGGAGGAAGACAAGCGAGTGGTTTTATAAAAGTTCCATTTGTACTTTTGAGGTACGCAACTGCGCGTGCTCGGTTCAGGGCACAAAACCTATACGACGCCATCGATTAATGTTTTGAGTAAACATTACAGCGCATTCTAGTTAGCCAAGATGCCTTTAAAGGCGCGCTCTATCTGCGCGGTCGCAGCCATTACATCATTCCTATCTGAAAGTATAGATGTACAATTGACAATTCTTAGACTGAATACTTTATCAATAAAATGAAGGCTCTTTTGCAACATGTAAATGTGCTTCAGATGCATACAGTAATACGAGAGCAGTACCAAAATTTTTTTGAACTGGCCATTTGTAATGGGAGTAATAAAAAATTTATTCAAATTTCGAAAATCGAACTCTGATAATCCATTGACGTACTTTGTTTGAATTTTGACATTTGTAATTTATGTTTAAAAATTGGCATTTGAAAACTGTGCGTAATAGGATAAGAATTTAAAACGATAACATTTTCAATCGCTCTTATTAATTTTCGTTGTAGCCGCAATCAAAGTTACGATGTACTTTTATTGGCATTTTATGATGAAACTCCACGCCTCAGTAGTGTGAACAACTTGTTTAACGAGGTCAAGCATGATTGTACCAATTTCAGTCGCAGAAGCCAACGTCAATGTTGTGCGGCTTTTCACAAACACTGACAAGAGTGTAAACTGTCAGCAGATTCGGGCAAAATTTAGGTATTAGTATCAACATTTAGGCACCAGAAAGCTTTTAGCTAAGTGGGTACAGGGTGACAAAAGTTGGATATACCGTTAAGAACCTGAAACTAACAGGCAGTTCGCACAATGGGTGTTTTCTGGTGAAGACAAGATGTGGTGCCGGAAAAAATATGGTCGCCTTGTTCCGGAAAAATATGGTCGCCTTGTTGTCCTTGTCGGACGAAAAGGTTGCAATTATTGTCATGGAAAATAAAAGAATAGTTACAACACTGATATCAGCATAGACTCAGCATAGAATAGTTCCAACCATTGGTGGTATACCAGTCGTATACCATCAATATTTTGTCTGCCGTTTTGAAAAAAAGTTTAAGAGTAACCGTCTCACAATATAATCTTTTACTTAACAAAAACGCCTCTGCATATTCGGCCAGATAAACGACTGAATATTTTATTAAACTGGGTCTAGAAATTATGACTCACCTGCCGTACAGCCCTGAACTTGGATTACAGGATTTCTATTTATTCCCAAGAATAAAAGATAAACTGCCAGGAATACGATTCCCTGATGCCGAGGAAGCGGTGACCGTCTTCAAAAAGGCCTTTGAATATATGTCCCAGGAAGAGCTAGCCAACAACTTCTCTTAATGTCGAATGAATCATAATGCCATGGAATCTTTAAAGAAAATAAATAAATTATCAACTTGTTAGTTGGTTTTATTTTTGATATTCTAATAACTTTCTCTGTTAGCTCTCGTTAGACTGAAAAATGGAAATGCGTTACGAGAATTGTTGTTGAAACATACTAAGCGAAGCTTATGTGTACTCTTTTAAATTTTGTATCTGTGCCACTGTAATTCCCCTTCGAGATTTACAAAGTAATCGACAAATATATCACGAACTACCGTAGCGCCCATTTATTTGCTGACTACGTACAATATCTCGAAACAATGGTCTGTTTACTGATGTATCTAACGGTTTATTGTAATGTCAGATAATTATGTGCCGTAACCGTAGTCTGTTGGGTTGATCGCAAGACATACGGCCGTTGAGTGCGCGGCGCACCGCAGGGACTCGAGTTCGATTCCCGGCGGCTCATCAAGCGGGACTGGAGAAGTTCAATCTTTTGAGGCTCTGGCAACCATTTTTCCTTATGCGATCTTCTTCATCTCATGTGGACACTTTTCTTTTTTTGAAGGTCTTTGAAAAATTTACTGTTTTTGAGGGTATTAAGGTTTTACGATATGACTCATGTTCGATGAAAATCAAGTTATGAGATAAATCACGTATGGCCAATAATACTATCATAAAATAGTATTTGTAATTATATTGCAGGAACCATTCTTTTGGGCTTAATTGTTATTGCATTTATACCATCAATTGTTCTTATGCATTTAGGAAGTTAGCAATAATTTTAAACCTTTGTTTGTTTTCTAACCAATCGTATTATTTTCCTACGAGTAAATGGATGTCTTCCGAGGACTTCATACATTTTTGGACAAATATATTTTGCAATGATGCATATCGTAGAAAAACTGTGATGATATGAATGATATAAATCTGGTACAACACTACCTAGGTATTTGAAACAAAACATATTAATTTATAACAATGTTTTAAATATTTTCAAAGCCAAATATACTTTTTCACATAGGAAACGGAGAAAATTGAATGTCTTTCAACGACAGAATACTAGCAAAATAGTACTTAAATTTTACCATGTAATGTTTGAAAAATGAAGCGTTTAAATTCTTCATTTGAGCTTTTATGTGATCCATAGCAACAAAGCGTCAAAGCTACAATAAGGTTCCTATTATAATTAATCCCCAAAAACAATCATTTAATGATGTGTAAATCATTTTGATGTAAGTTAATATACTATTTTATCAATTCAATAAATTCGTAAAGTAATGATCAATTAAAGTTAATTAAATTTTTTTTCTTTTCTAAATTGAAATTTAAATTTGTTTATAATTACAAATGCTACTGGCGATTTTATTTAGTGAAAAATTGAATTTGAAAAACCTTTTTATTATCGGGTTGGCAGAGTAAAGACTGGCGCTGTCAAATTTTAAATAAAATTTCACGAAGTTTCTTTGCAAGAATTTCATAATTTATTTGGTAAATTCCTTTTAAATCCTATTTTTATCGAATTATATCGTGAGCAGTGATTGTTAAAAAAATTAACCAAATATTCACTGAAATTGTTAACCAAAATATTCACTGAAAGTTTTACTCCAATTGAAATAAGATCGAAAAAGCTCAATTTGACTAAAGCGCACTGATTAAGGACGAACTTTTATTTAATGTTTTTCACAATAATTTACATACACCGGAGTTGTCTCTCTAATGCCGTCTCTACATTCGAAAAATTCACACTTTTCACAAAAATATTCATTACCATCTTGACTTTAACTCTTGGAAATTTTCTGTAGTAAGTTTTAACGAAACTATGATCCACTTCTATTTTTTTTCGAGATAACTACTTTAAACGTTTACGAAAACGTAAACGTAATAACCTATTACAATGACAGGAGGAATAACGGTGTTGAAGTCATTTTATTCTGATCGGTATTTAAAAAATAATGGTATACATTTTGTATAACTTATAACCAAGGTTTTGTAATGAAAATCAGAATTTTTTAATAGAAACATTACTTTCTTTCTTTTCACATATTTAGATTTTATTAATAGGACTATGTTGAATCATAGGTTTCATGCATGTTCTCTATCTTCATTTTCATTAGGCTTAATCAGTTTTCAAAGCGTTTTATAGATAACTGAAAATATTTTTTAAAGATCCTGTTATCATTTTTTACCTTTGGGTTTAAGTTATAAAACTTTCTCTACTAGGAACACAAAACATAGGTATAATATTGGTTTGTATTCTTTTTTATAATTTTCGCTGTTTGGCAATAACATCAATATTAATGATTCCTCATAAGAATCCATTTGAATACTGACAAGTACGTAACATTCATAACTAACATCGGCTGTAACGCGACTGCTATAGCGGTTGCCGTGTACAATGCGTTGATCCGAACAGATTCACACCATACTCAAGACCAGGTTCTATGATGTCATCGATACCGTCGAATACAGAATAGGATGACGGAATATAGTTAGCGGAAAAATTAATTTTAGAGCTCACGACCCTAAGCACTTAGGTGAATAATGCGGGGAAGAAAAAGAAATTGGCCAAAACGCCATTTTATTCATAATCATTTATTATTATTATGAAGAACATTTTAAAGACTCTTTATTTCAAAAGTATTTTCGTTGACTATTTTCAGAAAATATCTAACTTTCATCTCCAGTAACTTGTCTTTTCATAAATGTTTCGACTTTTTCACATTTTAGGATCCAGAATTTTTTGAATGGATCGATAATAGGAAATTAATACCAACGTTAAGAATTATTTGATGTTCAATGAGGCAAACATAAAGTTATAACCGTACCTATTATCATGGGCTCGCTAATTTAAGTTTCAAACAGCCTTCACGATCACATATAACATTATTTACCGCATCGATACAAAACGCAGGAAATAGCTATAAATTACAGCAATATAAAATTATCACTCATAATATGCTTGTAACATCAACAAACGCAACATCCTTTGTCAGAGACGTTATCGCGTAACAAATTTGGAACAGTTAATTATATAGGAAGGACGGACCAGTTTAAAATTATGTTTTGATACTTATTTCTACGGAAATAGCTTATATTACAGAGAAATAAGTGTGAATGTAAAGAATTAATTGTTTAAATGGTTTGATCATGGAAAGGGTTAAAGGAAAACTTAACTCTGGAGAAATAAATATGAATGTTTAAATACTTTTTAATAGTAGATAGTGGAGGGGGATAGTTATTTATATAACATTGACCTGACTTAATAAATAACTTATTTTGGTCAGAATGCAAATTATAGCAGATCAGGTTCTGATTTGCTGCTTATCTAGTTACTATTATTTTTTTACTCATTTGTTAGCGTTAGTCGTTAGTGTTTAATTCTGTCATGGTACCCATAAAAAAATGCAAGTGTTAGTCAGATTTCGCTGGTTATATATCTATAACCAGTTGAATTGGAACCTATAATAACAATGTAAGTATAATTCTCCTATAATAATCACCGTTATCAAACAAACTTCACCAATATAAGTTGGCTCTGTTAATTGTTATAACTTGTAAATATTGGCTGAAAATTATCCAGTTGACATCATTTACTTGATGTCCTAACCGAGATTTTACTAAAACCGTAGGTTCAAAATTTCACAATTAAAGGAAAGTAGAGGTTTTAGGGTTCTGTATTTTATAAGGAAAAATGGAACCTTTATAAGGCTCTAAGATCACTCACATGTCTGCCTCCCTATCTGTTACAGCTGTTTTTCTCAGAAAAGTTGTAACTTAAGCTACGTTTAGACTACGACGCTTTGGTGTATACATAGAGTGTCTGTGTGTGAATACCACTGTCTGCGCTTGCGACATTTATTGCGACACTTGGTTTAGTGTTGCGCACTGAAACCGCCTTATGTGTGAAGACATTAGTGTCAGACATTTAGAACGCTTTACGTAGAGATTTGAAATTTGGTGTAGAAGTAATTATATTAATCCGCATGTATATCAAGCTAACAGTTAAAAATAGTTAGAAGCTAGAAAATTTTTAGAAGCCTGCGTAAGGGTTGTACAAAAAATATAATGATACTTCATGATGTCATAGTTTTTTTTCGATACACCATAATAAATATGTCCAATCTAATTAATTATAATAGATATTATAAAATATAGATTGCACTAGGAAGTCCATATTAGTGATGACTTATGGTAAATAATGTCACTTCAAATGTGGTAAGAACCATTGATGTGCGAGTCAGAGTCGCACTTAGTCGCTTTTTTTAATACACTACTTTAGTTTTAGGTTTTATAGTGGCCTTTTCCGTCGTGACGTGAAGCTGGTAATATAACTTAATAATCCTCTTACATCATCTCCGGGATCCATTTTTAAGGCTTCTCTAATGGCCCGAAAGTATCTTATTGTTTTCTCTTCGCTGTCTTCCGGTCTGTATGATGCTTCCAGCTCCTGAATGAAATAAGTTATAAGATTTAAATGTTAAATAAGTTTTAATTAATTCAAAACTGTCTCCGTATTGCGCACTGTCCGGGAAGACCCGCACCATTATCAAATAAAGCGCCAGACTTGAGTTTTGTCGATATAAGTAAATATAACTCGGGTAATTTTACGAGAAATCAACTTTAATATAACTTTTTGGAAAGAGGGATCTTCCTTTAAAAATGTAAACATTCTTTAATATTTATGAATATTTATTAAGATCTAAATTTGTCTTCGAAAAATGTTGTACGATAAGTATGAGAATACTCTACAGGTCGAAATTCTTGAACGATTTTGGTAATTTTTTTTTTCTTATCTTCTTCTGTTCAATTAGTTAACTATAAGAATAGAAACCAATTTAATTCACAATAGTTTGCCTGATAGTTTAATTTTTACAAACAATTTTCTACAAAAACTCCGTTTTTGTGCTCGGCTATTATTCCTGACCTCAGTTTTATGCTGATCTTCTTGCACCTTCTCAATGTTCTTCTTGCTGTATTTAACTTTCTTTTATTTTTAACTTTTTCTTATAATTGTTTATATGATAAACAATAACATAAACGCGAGCTGTACACTTATGGTTTTATTAATGATTTTAAGTTATGCTCAATTTTATTTCATAGAGCACCTTATATGCAAAAGGGTATCGATTAAAATCTTTTTCTAATTTGAGGAATAGCAAAAGAGCTTTTTAAGTAGAGATATGTTTTTAATTCCTCTTCACTTAGAATACGCTCTTTTTAATATTTTTATATAATTATATATAATATTTTTATTTAACCTCGAATTTAATTAACAAATATATACCCATTATATCGAAGCATAAGTTACTTTAAACAATGTAGATACAGCACCCTTATTCTGGGAACTCAACCTGCGCTTGAACAATTTTGTACTTATTTTTTCCTGATAAAATAAAAAGTAACTTAGTCTAGTTTATGCATATTTATGTGAACATTAAGACTTAAATATGCAGCTAAAATATGAATTTACACTTCTTTAAACTCGTAGTTTCATTCCGTTTCTTTAAATTCAAGTATGCCCCTTGTTTACTCACTGATAACGATCCGAAAACAGCCTCCGAATATGCGGATTATTATAACAGAAGGTTATCTTAAAGTGCATACAATGCGAACGTAGATTGTTTCTAAATTGGCGATCATGTTTTTCTATCAGCATCCGTGTTATTATCGAATAATGCGTAATTTCCTTATGGTATTTTCCCACGGACGATTAGCAAAATTGCGTAGCACATATACTACATACATCTGATAAAAGGCAACTCATTACAGAGTTAGCAAGGTTGGCTTAGCACGGGTACTTCCAGGTAACAGAACGAACAGATTATGTTTTGTTGTTACATGTCACGGCGCAATATACAGCTGGTAATGGTGAAAACATTTAACGACGCTGAGGTCTATATTAGCAACTTTTAAAGATTTGTTAAACTTTTAAAGATTTGTTATTTCGGTGTTTTGTTGACTGTCATCGAGAATTATAATTTTGTAGGAAGCTGGAGTCGTTTTAATTGGAATGGAAAGTCGATGAAATCGTTCTTATGAACAAGCTAGAATACGGCGCGAATTTGTTACGGTTACTCAAAAATATAGTTGTAAAATCTAAATATCCGTTCCTGCAAATGGTTGAGATAAATTTCATTTTAATTAACCATTGATAAATTGAATTTGTTAAGTGTTTAATATTACTGCCTAAACAACTCTCACTAGAAGAAGTATTTCGTTACTCTATTTTTAAAACCTGTTTTTCTTTAGTACGGATTAAACTTAGTTAATAAACATATTAGGACGCTGCATTTTCTTTAGAACAATTTGAGGTAAAGAATCGTGTCATACATTGTTTTCACATATATCCAAGTTTTTATGCAGTATACGCCAAGAACTCAAAAAGTTCCGACGGTTTGTTTTTTCGCGATTTCATTATCATGGCTAATTTACAAAAAACCGTTATAAATTATGCATTTAAACCATCCTCGGAAATCAATTTATCCAGAACTAAAATGCGTAACAAAAAAAATAGTTCCCAGGGAAGCCACGAGGAGGAACTTAGTTTTATTACTTACAACGATTGTTTGCAATTTATAAAATAAAGCGATTTTACCAAAACTAAAATTTAAGGACATTCTTTGCTTTTGAAAATGTTTTAATAACCGCTTTCTTATATTAATCATTTCCAATAAAAAAGCGAAGCTTATTTCAAAAACGTCTCAAGTTCGTCTATTCACGATTTGTTTTACTTATCTTTATGGACTGTTGTAATCGCTAAAGGAACCCTATGCTACGTATTTATAATTAAACACTTTCCATTCTCCACATACTCTCAAACCTCACCTTCGTTTTTCATATGTATTAAAGTGTTTTGTGCATATTTTGGAGAATATTGTAGGTTGTTGTTATTTTATCAAATAGAATATATTTTACTGACTTAAGTAATCAAATTTGTTAGTTTAAGTAGAATACTTAATAGATATTCATAAGAATTAAAGCATTCAATATTTTGAAGAAATGTTTTATTTTGGTTCATTTTATTTTATATTATAGTAATAAACAGAGTTTGTTTATTTGGCTTATTCTGTTATCTCTTTCCTTACGTCGTCTTTATGTTAGAATGATATTAATCTTCTTTCAGTTTTTTAAAAATATTTATTGCTTTTGCATTATTAACTTTTCAACATTTTTGATTCAAATATTGTTTTACTATTTTCATAAAAATGTTCTCTCTTTTTTTAATAAAAAATGGAATCCAAGAAAAAACCAGAAACTAGAGTGTTTAAACTTCGGAACAAAAATGTTTAATTTTAAGTTTCAATTACGAGTTTAATAAAAAAATATTTTTAGTTTTTTGTGTTATTCTGAATTTTTTATATTTTTTTAATTAATATATTAGATAATAATACCACATTTTGTTAATTTTACAAGAAATTACGTCCTTTATCATCTTACACCGTTTGATTCACTGCTAATATATATTTAATTTTTCTATGTACCTATAATTTCTTCGACACAGAATCCTAGAAAAATTTAATGAACAGATTCTGCAGATTATTTTAATCACATAACAAAAAGATATGGCATTTTGAAGTGTATTTTTTTATTCTTACAGCAGTCTTACTCATTGATTATTAAAACCTAATCAGAACTTCCGGTCGCTTTGCAATCTTGTAAGTCTTCAGAATGGGAAGTCTTATACCACAAGTAGAGAGAATAATTGAAAAATCAATGATTACATTTCATGTGGTATTATAATTTATCTGTTTGAACAATTGCGAAAAATACAGTAGGCAATATATTTACGTACTATGTATCCTTAAATGTTTATAAATGCCTAAATGCGCAAGGAACACTTATAGTGCGAGTTCTACTCGTGCTTAACGGTTTTTTCTTACTAATAAAATTTATATAAATATTGAAAATATTATAAATATTGAAATATTGTATTTTTCACAGCTTCCGGTTTGTAATATTAAAAGTATTAATAGTACGAAATAAATTCTGGTGACCTTGTACCGAGTGTTTGTCAATATCTTTAATATAGTTATTGAGCGTTAATTTTAAGTTCACAAAATTTAAATCTAGTTATTGAGCATTAATTTTAAGTTCACAAAATGATTGGATGAACTCTAACAAATTTGAGTGCGAGCATCTTCAGTAGAATAGTCACTTAATTTCCACAAATATTATCAAGTTATTTCTCACCATAATATCTTTTAAATAACATAAATTGATAAAATAAAGATTGTTGAATACCAAAAAAAAACAACGAACAAAACAAACATCGTTTACACAATAGAATTTAATGATGTAAATCGGCCTTGTTCGATTGTGATCACGCTCTTGGTAATAGCAATATTAGTAAATGGAAACCATAATTTTGTTAATGGGAAGTGTGCGCGGATGTGAACGATCTCATCGTGCGGTCCATCAAATGATTCAAATGCCCGTATCACGATGATCTTAGACGGTAACTATGTTCGCACGTTATGTAGGTACGTTATGTAAGTACTTGTCTGTTATGTATGTATGTCAAGGTGAATAATATTTAAGTTATGAATTTGTTACAAAATATTGTTTTCAACGCAATCTTTCAAATACTCTCATTGTAAGTAAAATCTGTTAAATACGTATAACAATATTTTCAAGAGACGTAGACTCGTTAATAATATATTCAAGAAATATAAATACGTATTCTTCTATGTAAATGTTATTATTTTAATTTAAAGTTTTAATTAAACACTTATATCTAAAGTTTTCCTATTAGTGAAACATTAGAGTACATTTTATTTTTAACCTTAATATTTCGCAAAGAATGCTTATAAATTAAAAATTATAAATAAAATCTATATTTAATTTTATAATGTCATCGACGAGCTGAAAAAATATTTGCCTCGACTTTAATAAAAAAATTAATAGATGTAGAATTTTCCCATGATTCATATTACTCTTTACTTCGAACCTTAACATTTAGCAAAGAATTATAAGTGAAATATATATTTAATTCTAAAATTCCATAGACGAGATGGGAAAAAATGTTTGTCTCCACTTCAATTAAAAAATAAATGAACGTTTTTCTATGATTGAAAAATTAGAGTACGTATTGCATTTCATTTTGAACCTTAATATTTCGCAAAGGGAGTTTAGAAATGAAAAATTATGAATTGCAATTTTAATTAATTTTAAAATGCCACCGACAAGGTGGGTAAAAAATATTCGTCTCCAAATTAATTAAAAATAAATGAATGCAGAGTTTCCCTATGATTGAAAAATTATGGTACACATTTCATTTCACTTCGAACGTTAATATTTTGCAAAGGGACGTTAGAAATGAAAAATAGTGAATCGAATCTTTATTTAATTTTAAAATGCCATCGAGAAGATAGAAAAAAAATATTTGTCTCCACTTCAATTTAAAAACAGATGAATGTAGAGTTTCCCTATAATTGAAAAATTAGAGTACACATTTCATTTCACTTCGAACGTTAATATTTTGCAAAGGGACGTTAGAAATGAAAAATAGTGAATGGAATCTTTATTTAATTTTAAAATGCCATCGAGAAGATGGAAAAAAATATTTGTCTCCACTGCAATTCAAAAACAGATGAATGTAGAGTTTCCCTATGATTGAAAAATTAGAGTACACATTGCACTTCACTTCAAACCTTAATATTTTGCAAAGGCGGCTTAAAAATGAAAAATTATAAATGGAATCTTCATTTCATTTTAAAATGCTATCGACGAGACGGGTAACAAATGTTCATCTCCACTTAAATTAAAAATAAATTAATGCAGAGCTTTTCTATGATTGAAAAATTAGAGTTCACATTGCATTTCACTTCGAACCTTAAATTTTGCAAAGTGGACTTAAAGATGGAAAATTAATAATTTTTATTTAATTTTAAAATGCCACCGACGAGACGGGTAACAAATGTTCGTCTCCACTTTAATTAAAAGTAAATGTATATTGTGCTGCACAAGTTTCGTATAAAGAGCTTCTCACTTCAAGTCTCATATAAAGATCTTCATATAAAGGTTCTTTTTGTGATAGTTTAATAATTATAATATTTAAGGCTCCAGAAATTTGTACGGCTCTGATAGATGTACGGATAAACTGATATGGCAAAATTATAAGGGTTTCCTTCTTCACTATGGAACTCTAAAAGGCCTGGTGCAAAATATATAAAATCAGGTGCTTTCAAACTGCAATTTATAAAACCAATTTAAATTATTCATTGTTTTCACTTTTTGCAAAATTATATTTTTAGTTATCTCTGGCTATAATAGATACCGTCCATATCCCTAATATGTACCATATCTATTACGAAATAAGCACTCACACACACACCCACACACACACACATACGCATATATATATATATATATATATATATATATATATATATATATATATATATATATATATATCCTCCTCGCGTCGCAATGCACGCACGATATCTCTCCATCTGTTCCAGTCCTTAGGACGTGCCTCATGCAAGTTTGTGCTCAACACCGAACGCATTTGGTCTAGCTGGGATCAGCCCCCTTGATCGTTTGCCACCCACTTTGCCGGTAATCATTCGCTGCTCCAGATTATGTCCATCCTTCCGCGCGATGTGTCCAAAGAATTCCAGGATCGCAAGCAGATAGTAGAAAGCCTGGTCTTGTTGTTAAGCTCGCAAAGAATGGACTTGTTTGTACGAAACTCAGTCCATGGAATCTGAAGCATCTTTCTTCAGCATCACATCTCGAAAGCGTTAATGCGGTCATTTCGACCTTTTTTATCGTCCATGTTTCCGAGCCATAACTGAAGATGGAGAACACCATAGAGCTCACAAGTGAAATCTTCGTCTTCCGTCATATGTTCCGATCCTTCCAAATTCTGCTTAGCCAGAACATCGCATTTTTGGCCATACCGATGCGTCTCTTGATTCCCTTTTCGCAAGAGCCCGTGTTGCTTATGCTAGCGCCCAGGTAAATGATAATTTTCAATGTCCACTTTATATAAAATATTATGTATTCGTAAAATTCTTAAATACTAGTAAATAATGTAATGCGCATTTAAAGCGCTAACGACAGTGCCATCTCTGATCAATAGTAAGAACCCTTAAACACAGATAGAACCCTATCTTTGCTAACAGCCTAAATTTCATGAGGAACTTAAGAGTTCTAATAAAATAGGCTTCATATTATTTTAGGAACTATTTCTTACTTTCAAATACAATCATCAAAAAATAAAAAAATAGTTTTCATGATTTGAAAATGGTATTTTTTCGTATCCATAGGTACTGTACATAAAATTAATGTTGTGGGGTACTGATATTTACGATTTCTTTAAAAATAACGAGATATATACTTATACCATTTAACTTCATAATATTTTATTCTATTGACCGTATTACGGATTAAAGTAAGATAGGATATTTTTTACCATGGAAAATCGAGTAAATATTTAAGAAATAATAAAAAATTATTTTTCTTCCCAATAGATGGCGCTAAAACGTATGGATATTTTAATTTTACGTTTGGTAATAACGCTATTTTGCCTCATTGTTAGAATTCTGGCTTCATATATTTAGTCTTTTTAGTACATATTATTTCCTTATAAAGATATTTGCTACTTTATCGAAAATTAAATAATTTGGAATAAAGTGTTTAACCCTTTATTCGAAATGATGCGACGTAGTTTTTAGACTAGATTCAGTGTAATTTACTTTCCAGAACAATAGATGGCTGTATTCATTGTAACGAACTGTATTGGCTGTATGCATGGCATCAGCGCCGCCTAGCGTCCGCGAATTCAAAGGTGCGTCAATTTTATTTGTACTCTTCAAATTAATGGTTCTGGTAAATGTTTATGTGAATAATATGAAAATAATAAAAGATGTCAACTGTGACTTAATTACATCCATTTTTTTCTTTATACTCTGTTCCTAAATACATATCAATTGTTCCTTTCTTAGTTTTGTGGAAGAAAAGTATTATTCGTGTTTTCGATAAAATTAGTTATATTAGATTGTTTGTCTTGTTATTTATTGTAAAGCAGAGAAAAACATCTAAATAAATACCCTGAATATATAATATCCTTTTGTTGTCATTTCAAGAAAATGAGTACACTAATCAATTCAGTAATTGTCTTACCCATAGAGTAACAAATAAGAGGGCTCACCGGAAATGAAAATTTGAAACGCTAATGTCAGATTCCTCAGCAGAGGGCGTTTAGACGATTCAAGTTGCGGGTTTCCGGCTGGACGCCATACTTTTTCTCGCTGTCTAGCTTATAACACACGCATGACATTACTTAGTGTTGAAAAAGTACAATATTGAAAATTCTTGTGTGGCCTCTCGCATATATTTTCTACGGAAAAAATTTATATTTAATACTGTTTTTCATAAGTATTTTCCTATTCATTTACGTACCAATAAGTTATTTTTATTGTATTATAGTTCATAGTAATGGCGTGTATTGTAACCGGCTGTCGTAATACTCAAAAAACTGCCAAAGGAATCTCATTTTTCAATCTTCCAAAATGTAAAACTCTGTAAGTATCGTTCGTAGTTTAATTTTGTATTACCAAATAAAATAAGAAAGTATTTTTAAATTCCGTCAATGAGAACATTTACACAAGAATAACTATGTTTATAACCACAAATTATGTCGTAATTTTTGTTTGTTTATTATTATCAAATAATATAAGAAAGTATTTTTAAATTCCGTCAACGTGAACATTTGCACATGAATAACAACGTTTATAACCACAAATGATGTCGTAATTTTTGTTTGTTTATTATTATCAAATAATATAAGAAAGTATTTTTAATTCCGTCAACGTGAACATTTACACATGAACAACTATGTTTATAACCACAAATTATGTCGTAATTTTTGTTTGGTTATTATTATCAAATAATATAAGAAAGTATTTTTTAATTCCGTCAACGTGAACATTTACACCTGAATAACTATGTTTAGAACTATAAATTAATACGAAATTTCTGTTTTGTTCACAGGGCGATGGAATGGTTGAGACTATGTCGCCGAGATGAGTTGGCAGCCGGATTTCAAAACCACTGTTACAGAATTTGTGAGAATCATTTTATAATTCATGATTTTAAAACTATTTCACCTAGGAAATTGTTACAGGTGAATGCAAAGCCGAGTCTAAATTTGCCAACACCGACCGAAGATGTTACAATGAGAGTGATAGAACCAGACATGTTGGAACGATTGAGAGACCAGCCGAGTACTAGTTTAGAGGCGGCAGAATTAAGCTATTCCTATAAAGGAATATCTGAGGTAATTTATCAGTAAAATTATACATAGTCTAGATTTAGAATTTATGCACAAGGAATTGTACTGACCAGGTAGCATCTTTAACATTACGTATATATAAACTAGTGATACAATTGATTGTGTTTTGATTGAATACTTAATATCAGGCTTACAGACAAATATCTTTACTTTATTTAACTCATTTTGTTGCAGGTTTTCAACACTTGGATACAGGTAAACGCTAACCACTTCACTAATTATACATAGTGTATCTTGTAGTATATATTTTCAATTTCAATGATAACTGATACGACTAATGTGAGATAAATTACATATATTTTGTATTAATCATCCAATGTCTGGAGTTGACAGGTTATTTGGAAACAGTAACATGGATTTTTACTGCATGCCAGATATATGCCAATTTATATCCAAATATTATATATGTTTGTGAATTGTTTATGATTATAGGAGGACATACTTCCGGAAGCCGCTTCAACCAGAGCCAGCATTTCAAAGAGAATAAACACCATAGAATACGCATTAACATCCATATATGTATGTATTGTCCGTGTGTATTTTTCTACTTTCAGCTCTGCAGTAGAGGACATCCATAAACTATTATGGACACAGCGCTGCAAGCTTCTCAGATTATAATCAACCTGAACAGCGGGAAAGTCAGAGAAACCTTGAAGCATGCTTTTTGAAATGGAAATCCAAATATATTTTTGAAATAATTACCTATTAGAATACTATAATTGTAAAATTATATATGTTTTGTAAAATCTCTGATATATGTTTTGTAAAATTTTAGTTACTCTAAAGTTTTAATAAAAATTTATGAAAATAAAAATGTTTTTTAATATATTGTTTAATAAATTCTAATTCAATGTTTTATCATAATGCCATCTATGGGTGATAATTCTACCTAGACAGCGCCATCTTTTGGTCTTGGTAATAATCAAAGCGCCACCTGGTGAGTCAGCGTCCAATTATCCATATAAACATAGACCACTTTTTTGGTGTGTAATTAGCATCGGAGTGTCCGTTCTGTACTCTATTCTGTGTTACTACCTTCCAATCATAAACAATGTCAGAAGAAATGCATTTTACAGCAGTTAGTCATATATATTTTTTATTTAATTTATTATATTCAAAACTTGTAAAATTTTAATTTGCAATTTCTTGAAGTATTTTTACAATTTATTACACAATTACGTGTATTGTGTCATATTTCCTAAATTTACTTTTAACGAGTAAAAAATGAGATATGAATTCGGTACAACGAAAATAATTTCAGTGTTTTTTTAAGTTAAAGAATGTACATATAATGACATATTTAAAAAATAGGAGTTTAGGAGAATAATAAAAATTAAACCAGAGAAAAATAAAAAATTCTTTTCAGAGAAAATAAAAAATATTTTAATTAAAATAATTTTTGAGGTATTATAAAGGTAAATAATTATAACGTTTAAATACTTAATTTATTGTATATAAATTTTTTAAATTATTATTTCATGGATCCTCTTTACTTATTTTAAATTTGATGTTTTTTGGGTTAATAACGGTGAAATTTTTAGTGTAGCTAAGATGCATTTGTTCCCAATTATTAATTTATAATTAATAAAAAAATTATAAACTAAAGATTCAATAATAAATTTTTAAGGTTGGTAAAATTGAATGATTTTGTTAATATTGAGTAAGTGAGAGACGTCATGTTTTTAAAATTTTGTAAGTTGGCTACCAACCGTTTTTAGCAACATCGAAACAACCTCACGTAAGGTTTTCTTACAAATTGCTGTGAAAGTACATACTTTAAATAGTACTCCACTTTGAGCGACCAACCGCTTTAAGTAACGTAATTTATCAGTAAATTGTTAAGTTGGAACGACGAGTGTCTTACTTATTTACTAATCAGTAATGAACCACTACCGCACACTCCAACTTCCATGTACATTGCTGACTGGCATGCGACAATTTTAGTGTTTTGACAGTGCCAAAATGTGTTTCTTGAAGCAAAAATGTTTCTCAATTGAAGAAAAAAGTATTATATTACAGCTTTTAGAAGCTGGTGAATCGAATGCAACTCTTGTGAAGAAATTCGGTGTAAGCCATTAAACAATATCCACAATCAAGCAAATTAAACACAAGATGGAACCTCTGTTTAATGCAAATGTTCAGGCATGAGGGCCTTGACTCAAAACACTCGACTCACTGCACGAGAGGAAAACTATTGAAAGAGAGGATCAAGGCTAATTCGAGAGTTGGAACTTTCGCAAAAACCTCGTTTTAAAAATTATTGACTGTCTCGATACAAAAGAAGACGTCAGTCCTTCTCTGACAAATCACCCGAAGATTGCGGTACTCTATGCCATCCTAATGATTTACATTACCTGGAAAAACTTACGCAGACAATTTTAAACTGCTTCAGACATGCTGAATTTGTCCGAGATAATTTAGATTGTTTTAGTTCCTCAATTTCAGCCGATGTCGATAACGAATACGACATGCTGCTGTCCATTTGGATGAGAGCTCTTGATAATCAGCTACCTACAACAAACAAAGAACTCGAAAAATATGCTACTATCGATGATACAGTCGCAACATTGATTGATGAAAATTGTATTGTGCAAAATGTTATCGTCAACAGCCAAAATAGCGACGAAATTACAGACTTTTTGCGCTACATATTTAAATATGTACATACATATAATTTGAACATGCAGTTCAAATTTATTTGTTGTATCATATACATAATAACCGTACTGAATTTAATTAAAACTAAAATTCATTTGATTTAAAAGATCATTTTGTTTCACTGACAAATAATTCCTTACAAATTCCTATAGCAGAAGTATAATAAAAAGAGAATAAAAATTATCAGTCCGTTTTGTGTTTCGTCCGGTTAGTATAACGTAATATCACTGGTCCTTTCACTGTTGCTATATCCAAATTCTACTGTACCTGTGTCTGTTACATATTTTTGAAGCCCTCTCTAAGTTTAAATTTTTTTAAAAACAATGTTAATTAAGTTAACGGAAAACATTATATTAAAAGTGTTTTAAATATTTTGCCGTTTAGGGCTTTTCTTACAAATTCAATTCAATATGGACTTTAAACAATTCTTATACAGTTAAATACGGATTATAAAATACATTCATTTGAAATTTTTTTTATAATTAAAAAGTAGAGTCAACTAAATCTTGGATTATAGTAATCAAAATGGAGCTGTATAGTAATAATAGAAATTTAATTTACATAATTTGATAAGAAACATATATCAATAGCATTATTTAAATATGTACTATTTAAACAATAATATTAATATATGTTTAAATGTATATTTATATGTTTTAATGTTATGACTAAAGTCAGAATGCTAAATTAATATGATTTTAATGTTAAATTTTTATAATAAAATAATTATTAGAATATTTCTCAGAATTCCATACCCAGAATTCAACTGGAACCCTCTAATCTAATAATAGTCTGCCTATTTGTCCATCTGAAGTTTTTAGCTCCTAAATCAGTTATAAAATTTAAATTGAAACGGAAAATTGTATTTAAAATTAAGTACAATTTCATTTGACAATGTATTTTTTTTTTAAATTTGGTTGGCCATCAAAATTATAATTTTTAGATCAACTTTGCTACTAGATCCATGTTGAAATGTATTCATCTAGAAATTCTGGTCTAATTTGAAATATTTTGTACTTAACAAAAAAAAAATTAAAGTTCTCTAGTTATAATGGTTTTGGATGTTATGAGAAATATTAAGATGAGTTTTTAGTTGTCAGGATCCACTAAAATAATTTTTAAAATACAATATAAATACATAAATATTGTACTCAAAATATGCTTTTCATTAATTCAATTAGGAAATGTATATATATTGTATTAAATTGAATGTACCCATACTGCGACTAATGATATACCCATACTGCGGGCTGGGTTCGCATTTGTGCCAATTTTTCTGACCTTTATATAGTAATTGTGATATTCTTGCATATTTGTTTTTCCATTTTATATATTACTGATTTGTTTTTTTTTCTTATCTTTAACGGCTTATCGATGAGTTATTTACATTATGCAATTCTTTAATAACCATACTAATATGAAATAGTAAATCATCTTGTAATAAATTGCTCATAAAAAAAAATAAAAAAACTGTTTATATTTAAATAAATTATATTTTAATTGTACATCTTTTACATCCTAAAACATACAAGCATACTCGGACACAACATACCTACCTACAAAACATGCATACATACTATTTATAATTAAAACTTATATTAAATATAAAACATTTATAGATCTGAGTTGTTTTTCATAGAACATAATATTTACGTTGAAACATAAATATACAAAAATAAAGTCGCAATATTGCATATTACATACGATAAAACAAACATTTAGATTTGTTATAAATATATTTGGTCAATCTAGTGTCTAGTTTCAATATCGATTTACACATATCTGTGAGGTATCCATATAGTTCTGTAAAATTGTATCTTTGTCATTAAATATATTTTGGTTTGATATATTTTCAAATGTATATACTTTGACATATATGGACAAATCACTGACATGTACAAATAGACTTGAAATGTTTTTACGACGCAACTTGTGATGTTGGAGACGAGCGTTGGTCTTGACTTAAGTGTCGTCCTATAAGGGTCGTTAGTACACGCTCAGCCTTTTTTGTGTTGTGTGTGTGGTTGACCTAAAAATATAGTTTTCACAGCGGTGGTGCGGGACATCCTGCAGACATAATGGGTATATTAATTAATCACGCAATTTAAAATGTTGTGAATTTTTTAAATATCTGTATTTTTTACTATGGTTAATACAAAAAATTTTATCAATTTTGTTTACAGTTAGTTATTTCTGCTCTATTTCATTGAGGCTATACTTACATCTGTTTTAACATTGTACTTTTGGTTTCTAAGGCATCGTTAATGATACACAATATTGAAAGAATGATTTAATTGATTTGCAAATTGGGGTCAAAAACAACAAGACCATGGCTACATATTTTTATGTCTTTTTTCCTATTTGAATGAATTTAATTTTATAGAAAGTAATGTATTGCCGACAATATAACACCTTGAACTATTAAAATAGATGTGAAAGGCGATTTTTAAAATTTCATCAATGGATAATATCTCATTTTGATAAAGTGGATAAAATCTCATTTTGTTCCTGGCATTACTTCTACCTAGTCTGTTTCCAATAACCTTTATTTGAGATATAAGACATTTTTTGGGTAGCCAAATAGAAAACTATAAATATTTGCAATGTTTGCTAGAAATATATTATTTTTAGTTTTATATTATCTTTGTTACACAACATAAAGTTAAATCTTATTTTCTAAAACGTTTTGTAGATAACTATTTTAAATTATAAAATATTTATTAAACATGACACTTAATACTTTAAGAAAACTGATGTATTTATCAATTATTGGCATATCAAGGTTTTGATATTGTTGAATATATTTGGCGTTAATTTTGTAGAAATTCATTATTCACAATTAAATGAAAAGACGTGATGTAATATTATTTCTGTTTTCTTTAAGTTCTTTACCACGACCTAGGTTTCATTGTATTACAACATCTTCAGGTGGGCTATTATATCATATTCAGGGGTCGTGGTAAAGAACTTAAAGAAAGTAGAAATAATACTAAATCACGTAGTTTCATTTAATTGTGAATTTTGATATTGTTTTAAACACCAGGCATGAACAGAAAAACTAAAGTTTTGTGATATGAAAACTATTTATAGGTTCTATTTCTTGTTGTAATTTTGATTTACTAGTATTTGATGACGATTATAGATATTTTGTAACTATAAGTAACTAACGTAAAAAGTAAGAACTAACCGTAAAAAGTCGAACCGATAAAACTTTAGTATAAAATATTGTAAAAATAGTAGTTCGCACAGCTACAGTAAAGAAATAATTTTGTACCTGTGCAGAAAGTTACAAATAACGTTTCCTATCCCAATTTCCACATAAAAATTAAACTAATAGACGTACAGCTTAAAATTATTTTTAAAATTTAGTATTTAAAAAATAAAACATATTTTTTGTCTCAATGAAGTTGAGTCATGATGATAGTGATGGTGTTTAAAGAAATATAATTTAAAAAAATTAAGTAAGTGATTATAAAGCTTAAATAAGTTCCAAAGTTAATAATTTCATTGCTTTTTTTAACATTTGTTTTTAAAGATAAATGAGTATATTATATACATATATCATAATTTTTAAAATTTCTCAATAAATCTTTGTCGTTTTGTACAAATTATGATACTTTATTTTATATAATTTACACGTAAGTATTAATTTTATGCCTGCCATTTCCAACATATTAATATGTGACGTAAATGTATATTTCCTTAGAGATGAATACAAAATATTATTTGGGTTTAATTTGAAGCTGTAACTCGACGGGTATAATAATTATTCAAAAATTAAAAGTTAATGAAGCAAAAATATATATTTTGGAATAATTACTTTTAAATATTAAAATCTTGGTGGTAATTTTAACTTAAGTCTATTGGTATAATTATCATGAAAACATTTGTGCGGTAGAGGCAATAAGAAAACTCTTGGGAAGCCAAAAATTGTTTTTTTTTATCCTATGAGCATTAACACTTTAAAAATATTTTACGCTGTAGTTTTATGGGCTCAACGTTTTATGGTCAGCTGTTCTTTCGTCGGACAGCAAAACGCTATATGGTATCTTAGATCATTTGAATGTATTTTAGTGTGCATGAGGTTATGTATTTATTAGTATGTGAAAATTTTTTATCTAAACAATAGTCCCATATATTCGCCTTATTTAATACCACTGTATTAGAAAAAAAAGAACATAATAAAGACAATATGAATACATACTAAACATAAGGGAAAATCTTTAAATTTGAATTAAGCACGATAACGATTTTGAAAATACAACGTTTTGTCATCCGCCGGCAGTCTTTGATTAGGTATTCACTTGAGTGAATAGCTCATGCAACTTATGAGTAATATTCCAATACTTACGACAGACAGAGCAGGCGATTTCGTCACTATTGTCGCCACAACCGTCGCGACCCGAGCAAGCCACAGCCGTGCTACGACAACGTCCGTTGCCGCACCGTAAGGGACAGAAGTCGGCTGCGCGCCATCTAGCGAAGAAATTAAAAAAATATTTATTAAAGCTGTTAGAATAAGTAGTGAACAATATAATTAAAATAGGAACATTTTACGTAATGAAATGTTATCATGTTATAAATATTTGAAAGTAAAAACGCTTTCTATAAAAATATGAGAGTAAATTTGTCTGCTTGTCCCTTTGAATTCGTTGTTCATGTTTGTTTTTGATATTAGAACTGGTGGCGAAAATAGGTTTTATTCTACGTTTAAGGATTTCCATTAATGACCATAGATGGCATTATATGGAATTACATATTAAAAGTTAAACATCACTTAATTAAAAAGATCGATGATTTAAAAAAATACCCAATAATGGTTTTGGGCTGAATTTGAAGACGTTCTTTCAAATATCCAAGACATCGTGCATACAACTGTTCTTGCTAAGTTTTTGTACGCCATATTTACAAACTTTTTAGACCTTTTAGGCCTCTATAAAAACATCGTTAGGCTGAAAACTTAGGGGTTACGTGAACTAACAAGGACAACAAGCATTCCTTAAAAGAACTACTTAAATTATTTTATTGACTTTCAAAATAAATTGCGTTAGTGGCAGCGTAGCGCTAGTGGAGACGAAATGTTTCTACTATCAAACGATTATCTATTATTGACGCTAGATGGCACTGCTGTATTAAGTACAGGTTTATCTTCTAATATACACGATGTCAGGGAATAAGAGTAGGACAAAGAAAGACGTTTTTCTTTGACTGAAAAAAACAGTTAATTGTCGTTAAAATAAAAGTTAAAAGTTGACTTTTCAGAAAATTTAAAATAATATTGGTAATTACTTGTCATCTTTTTCGTACACGCGATACTCGCGCACATTATTTAGCGCCGCTCGGGGGAATAATTCGTGAACAGCTGCGAAGACATCGTCAATGCTGGTAAAAACCGCACTCTGGTCGAGGATTGGGTGTGTTAAAAAGAGTTATGTGTAATATTTTCTTTGCACTCAATTAAAAAAAAGGGCGTATTTTAAGTTTCGTTTGATAATTTAATCCTTTATAGCCAACGAATAGGGTATTTCTTTGTCCACCATCTGTTCCTATACACCGTGTATATAGGGTCTTCATTATTTAAAATTATTTTTTATAGATAATGCTGGCTTTACCTTGACACCTCATTGCACAGGTGTTTTGGTTCATCAGATCCGTCTTTACAAGAAATGACAGCGTTGCAAAACTCGTACTCCGGCAAGCATTCACCGCTTCCACATCGGAATGTGTGTCGTGGGCATCTGGAAAAAGTCATATGATTATGTTTTAGCTTTCATTTACTAATGTTGGCTATTTGAAATTGTACGGATAATGCTATACACTGTATACTGCTTTATTCTAAGGGAAATGCAACTAAATTTTATGAATTATTTCATTAACAATAAGCTCCCACTTAGTTGAATCCAAAAAATCTAATCTTGAGAAAGAAAGCTTTTTTCTAAAAAATGTTTTGTTGACAAACATAAAATGGAAAAACTCAAGGTTTGTAACTATACATAGAATAAAATAGTACAAGAGACGCTAAAGTTAAAAAGTATAAAGAATTTTAATAAATTAGGTATATATATATATATATATATATATATACACCTAATACCATATATATATATATATATATATATATATATATATATATATATATATAAAGATAAAGTGTATAAACAAAGTATAATAGTACTGTGCATATATATACCCGTGGGTATTCAACATAATTAAATACATTCCTTTACGAGACTCACCTCAGTCAGAAATACATATATCTTGGTCAAGAGGTTGTTATGGGGAAAGAAAACTAAATCGACGAAATAGCTGGCGCGTAAGACTATTGTGACAGCCTACTCCAAAATTGCATTTACCTTCAAAATGAAAATTACGGTTGAACAGAAAGCTCGCATCCATGATCAGTGTATTCTACCAGTACTTATCTGTGGAGCTGAAACCTGGGTGTTTATTAAAGAAATCCTCATCAAGCTCAAGTGGCTCAGGGAGCAACTGAAAGGAAACTTGTAGGGGCCACACTGAGAGATCGACAGAGGAACTAGTGGCTCAGGGAGAAGAGCAGGATCGCGGAAGTCGTAAAACGTGTTGCGACGCTTAAATGGCAATGGGCTAGCTATATCGTCAGAAAGCAGTGGCAGGGCTCGTGGTTCAGCAAGAAGGAGACCTATATGGTGGGACAGGGGTATAGAAGAAGAAAAAAAGAAGAACCGACACTCACCCCTTCCGCCTCGTAGTTCTACAGTTCCTTTCGTCTTCCCCGCCCGGGCACTGGCGCTTGCCGTCGCAGCGAGCCGCCCGCGACACGCAGGGCCCGCCCGCACCTCCGCAGCGGAACGCGTGCGTTGGACATCGCTCGCCGTTACCGTCTGGAATATTGTTTAGAATACCATTCATTGCATTACACATTATTAAGGTATTTTGAATTTGTCTATAAATACATCAAAGCTCTCTGCTAAACCTCAAATTAAAATTGTTTTTCGCAATTCGAGAGTTTAAATTAAAAGACCGCTATAATGATGCTAATATCTATGGTAACACTGTAAAAATAGAAAATGTATCTAACATAATGTAAAACATTTTTCCCCATAATATCTCCAGAATCAAGTTTGTAATTCTTTTAAGCATAATTTTTAATCACGTTCAGAATTTGAAGCATTCAAGATCAAATATTTGCATAATATAAAATTTATTTACGTCAATGTTCACCACGCGTAAACTGTAAAAAAATCATTGAAATATTTATATGTCAGTGATTTTTTTAAAGTAAACAACATGTTTTCTAATAACGGTCCTTGTGTTAGTTTAACTTTACTTCTAGTACATTCATACTAAAAATACTTTGGGTACTGCATGAAACCGAACTTTTATCACTCAAGAAAATGCGAAAAACATTAACTCTTCTCAATATTGTTTATGTAATTATCGTATACTTAAACCTTCTTAAAACGGCTCCTAGACGGTCAATATATTGACCATCTGTAGTTCTTTATACAATAATATTGATCTTCTGTTAATCGTATATTATTTGTATGCGATAATTGAATTTATTATTATATTTTAATTTATAGATTATTTGTAATTATATAGATTATTTGTAATATAATTTCATTTATAGGTTAGATGTGTATTGAGTACATCAAAAAGAGTTTGGTTTTTGTTGTAGAATCTGGTAAATATAACATCGTCTGTGGGCAATACTAGTTCAATTCTGTTTTGATAGAAAATATGGCTACGAGAAAAGAAGATGAAAGAAAATTTATTTTAAAATTGATCAAAATCTACAAGCTGTCCACCAGTATTGTGAAATGTTAAGAGCTAGGATAATAAATAGACATATAGCATTTGTAAATTTTAAATTTTCAAAAGTATTTCCGTAGCTAGATAATGTTGCGTTGTTGATAAATGTTGACTTTGAGGAATAGCATCTCACATTGCATCCTTTTTCTAATTTCAGGTATAACAATTCTCAAGAGTTCATCGAATAATTTACTGCCAAGTCACAAAAAGTTTTGAAAATTTGTTGGTTCAGTTATTCTTAGTTCGCTTAACAAATTTTCATGAGCATACTAATTTTGTTTTCGACCCACTTCATCATCAAAATTATATATATATATATATATATATATATATATATATATATATATATATATATATATGTGTGTGTATATATATATATACATACATATATACTTAAATTTGACCAAGGGGCTATATTATCTTTGAGAATTTTGTTTTTTGATGATTTTGTAAAATACTATCACTTTCAAAAGAAATTTCGTTTTGATCAAGTTAAGTGTTATCTTAATGAAGATCAATGTAAAATGAAGAATATTTTGAATATTTGATTTTAAAAATATAACTTTTTCGTATTCTCCGTGGCAGCGGTGTTTAAAGTATACCTTGAGTGGTTATGGAATTCGAGAGTCATTTGAAACTATATTTTTCATCACATAGAGGTGTGCTAAGGCTATGTTTCTCTCTTATATCTTATTTTCTATCATTATCCATTTAATTTACTTCCTTTCTAAAAAAATTAAATCTTCATATTGATAAAATTCTATTTTGTCGTTTAAATTAAAATAATATTATTTAATTAAAAAAAGTTAAAAATAAATGCCAACAGTTTCAAAGACTAAATCACCGTAAAAATAAATCATAAAAATGTAAAGTATTTTAAAAATAGTAAATCATAAATAAACAATAAATCATAACAATTTGTAAAGTATTTTAAAAATTATTTTCCGCCTGAATATTGTCAATTTTTTTATGAAATTTTCCCAAAGTTCCGTTAGAATAGTATGAAAATATAGTCTGATAGAAAATAAGGTCGACTTAGTTTCTTTATAAATTAATGTAGTCAATTTTTAAATTACGTACCTGGGCCAACACCTTCACATTTCTCGTCAGATCCATCTGGGCAGTCCTTCCTTCCGTCGCACACGAAATACCAGCTGATGCAGTTACCAGTTGAGCGACACTGAAAGTAGTAACATATAAAATATTTTATAAGTTTCCTGGAATGCCTCTGGATTGAATAAAAAAAAATTATGGAAATATTCCAGATATAAAATTTCAATTCAACGGGATATACAAAATGGCAGTTACGTGATATATTTTCTCTGGCAAGATTCTTTTTCCCACTTAACAGGGTCCCACATCATTTTATGCATTTAATTTTTATTTATATAAAATTATAATATTGATTTGTTACACGCCGAGTCTATTAATTCGACATTCGAAGTCTGTGTATCAGTTTTTCATTTCACAAGTCTTTAGAAAACCGCAATGCTTCATGAACATACAAAACGTCGCAGGTTGCCATCACGTTATTCATGCACAGTAGCTGGATAATCAATTTTAACTAATTTTTAGGTATTTACTATATTTGGCGTTAATTTTATAGAAATGCATTATTTACAATTACATGAAAATATGTGATGTAGTATTATTTCTACTTTCTTTTAGTTCTTTACCACGACCTAGGTTTCGTTGTATTACAACATCTTCAGGTGGGCTATTAGCAAAGATTAACTCTTAGAAACATCCAACAGAATTTATATATTACAAAAAACAATAGCGGAAGCCGCGTTTGTGTGGGTTTTCCCACTGCCTACGTTAGTGAGTTTATTGTAGGGGAGCGGTATAGGTTTTACTATATTTCCGAGAGTTATACAATATACAATTATTTTAGTGAGGGTAATAAATTAACTTGATTTTATTCTATGAGGTTATACAATGAAAATGTTCCGGTGGATGTAATAAAATTAAATGGATACTATTCTCAGTAATATATTTATACAATATAACTTTGTTCTAACTTTCAGATACCCTTACTATTTATTACCCTTATCGACTCACTTAGTTGTCCATGTGACCGTCTATCTGTCGAAGGAATTTTTCTCAAAAATGGCTTGAAATATCAAGAAATTAATATCGTATACTAAGGTCTTGTACAAATTTCAAGTTTTTAATATGAAACATCTAATGGCGCGTTTGGATGGGAGTTTAAACTTTCTGATGGTATGCCACGTGTGTCATTCGGCCAGATTCGCGTCTTGTCGACTCTTTCCGACTTAATTCGGCCAGCTTCGCATCTTGTCAGCTAGTAGAATTATGAAATTAAAAATATATTTTCAATAGATTGTTGAGAAATATTTCTGTGATAAAATATTTCAAAAAAATAAAATAATAAAATAAAATTAATAACTTATTATTAATATTTTATTTTATTATCTTAATATTTGTTTTTATGTTTTCAATTTGATCAATTAAAAATATATCAAGAAAAAAATATAAAAAAAATTAGGTGTTTCACATCTACCAGGTGTCCGTGGTGCCTCACAATTTTTTTTTTCGTTCATGCAACAAAAAGATACAACCCTTTATATCGTATTTTTTTAATAATATTATAGTATTATTCACTGACCATCAAATCCTATAGGAGATTTTTGGTCTACCCGCAACCTTGAAAATTGCCATAATGGGAGAACTTATAGAACAAATAACGCAAAATCAAAATTATGACTTCTAAGTCTATGTAGAATTAAATATTTTCGATAATTAACTAGCTGTGCCTATGACTTCGTTAGCGTGTAATTCGAAATAAGAAAATTTTTAGAATTTTTTTTTCTCTCGTATGTTGCTTTTTGGTATAAATGATTGCCATACCAAATTTTATCAAAATCCGCCTAGTAAATTTTCCGTGATTGACGCACTAAATAATACAAAAGGATAAAAAATTTTCAGATAAAAATTTTAAAACCAGGTTTTCCAGCTTCTATTATCACTCTATACACTAAATCAATCACTCTTTTTATACTATTTTCCATGAACAGAATTTACTTTGTTATAGTTTTACTATATGTATAGATTTGTTTTTACGCCTGAGAAAGGTACAATAGGCAAAATATTTACGTTGTGAAAAATTAATATTTGTAAATAATTTAATAGTAGTAGCGTAATGTTTGGTGTACCGAACACATGCAGTTAGTAGACGCATATTGCGACATGATTATTTTTAAACAACTCCTTATAAAAATAGACCATTATCTAATCACAAAATACTCAGAAGAATGATTATTACTATTGAGAATATTATTACTATTTATAATAGTAAATATTAATTGACTGAAATTTGTTGCTCGAAACTAATATTTCGAATTAAGGGTCTGTTAGGTTCGCCATATGCTTGGAAGAAAATCTGTTAGGTTAGTCTAAGCGTACGCTTAGAAGAAAACCCGCCCTATATAAAAAATATACCAACATAATCCAAACGTATGGTTTTCCCTTTGAGGGAAAACCATACGTGGTTATTCAATGTTGAACGTCGTAACCGGCTATATTGTCGAAATGATAGAGCGTCTGCCAGACTCGGGTATGAAGTAGTATGGAATGAAGTAATATTAAAGTGATGTCAAAGTTCGATTATAAACACCATGGATGCGTTTTGCCTCATAAAGGGGACATAGAATGTGATGAAGAAAAAAATTCTACACTATAAAATCAAGTGGAATTTTTTTGTTGATTTTAAGACATTTATTATGCATGCCTTTATGATGTCGAGACAAAATTTGTCAGATATATAAAGTCAAACGTGGCAACGTAGCACACACTATTGTCGTGGTTCGGCTAGAGTAGAGAGGTAATTAGTCTTATTTTAATAAATTGTAATAAATTAATATAGGTCTGTAATATATTAACATAAATCTAATTCATCTTTTATTAGCTAAGATTAAAAGAGAGATTTCAAAATTTGGCAATTTAAACAATAAATAGTTTTTTTGTAGAAAACACAAGCGTATTTGATAAAAGCGCGGGGTCGTAGCTAGCCCAATTCACGCCAAATGCCACCTCTATTTTCTACGCCTTAGCTTGCGCCCTTTACAATTAATTATACGCTCTCTGAAGTGTTCGCCCTATGTCATGACATAGGGCGAAAAAGGATAATGCGATCGGTACCATGGTAACGATCGCGTTATCCGTTTTGTGGCACTGTTTCGGTGTAACGAAATAAACTGCATGTGTAGAAAGCCAAGCGACATATACTTTTGGCATATAAAATTTTACTGTCCTATTTCATTTTCGAGCTTATAAAATATGCTTGGGGACATAAAGTACATTGCAGCGCCACGTTACAAATACATGCAATTTACTTCAATTTTATACGAGCGGATTGATTTTTTCCAATAAAACGATTTACGGCTTATTATTTGCATTATAAATTATTAGCAATTGGGAAGTATAAGCTGAAAATTTATTTTTAGTAACTCTTTTATGACAAGCGCCTGAAATTTGAAAACTGGAAATTGAAAATAAAAAAACCATTGAAGAGATTTGTTAAAACTCAAAATATAAAAAAAAAATAAAAAATTGTCGCACGAGCGAAACTCGCAGTACGAGGGTTCCGTACACATTCAGGCATTTATAAACATTTAATGATACATAATATTCCTATTAAACTGTTTACAAAATTTTGCCTCCTCTATCGTTCTCAGGCGTATGTTTAAAAAATATGTTTTTATGTGATATAACTACAAAGTAACGATTTTCGGATTTTTTCCTTTACTTGTGCTGCGAGACCTCGCTTCTTGCCAAATTTTAAGATTCTAAGTTAAGGGTAAATACCCTATAAATTTTGATTTATTTTGCAAAATATATGGCATAAATGGCCGTATTTTTAGGTTTTTTTTATCACATTGACTTAGTTGATGTTAATTCCAACTAGGGACCTCCACGCGTTTTTGAAGAAAAGTGTTTTACAGACAGACAAATGCACAGACGGATAAAGAAGTGATCCTATAAGGGTTCCTTTTTTCCCTTTTGAGGTACGGAACCCTAAACATGAATAAAAAAGGGTCTAGCAGATTAGGCCCTAGACTGAATGACGAACACACACACACACACACATAATCAACAGATTTGTTTTGTTTTTTTGTACAATTATTACCAGAGAATACATTTTTACCAAAATTCGGACGTCAATTTTTTGAGGATAATCATAACATTTCCTTTATTCTTATTGTCGTTTAAAAGTAAAAATGATATTAGATAATGAAGGTGATATAATTTGATTAGAATTGAGGAATCAAAAAGGCTTAACGATTACGAAGTGTATATAAATATATGTATCTTATAAATATAGATTTGATTTCTATCAGGTCTTGAGATTATGATTCATTACAGCTGTTCACAGCGGAAGATATACCGATGTTATATGAATGAAGAGGTATAGATAGGACAATCGTGATAATACTGACATTTAACATGGCTGAGTCAGCTAAAAGCGTATGATGGTCACCCTATGCACATTAGAAAGGTCATTAGGTCGGGTCGAAGCGCCTTTGTATTATCGACATTTCGATGTTATTCTTTTGACTTTCGTTAACCTTTGATGCGACGACCTAATTAAATTACCTTTATTGTTACAATTATATTTTCTTTAATAAATAAGTGTCCGTTTATTCTTCTGAACTTAATGGTATAGAATTTATTCTTATCTATAGATATAGTTAAATTGTAACAGAGTGAATTCTGTACAAGGAAATTATTTTAAAAAGAGTGATTGATATAGTTTAAAGAATGAAAATAGAAGTCAGAAAGGTTTTTAGAATTTTTATCTGTCTGTATATTAATTTGTTCGTTAATCATTCAAAATCTACAGGACGGATTTTGATGAAATTTGGTATGGTAATAGTTTATACCCAAGAACAACATATGAGAGAAAAGAATTCTAATAATTTTTCTTATTCCGAATTTCACGCGGGTGAAGTCGTAGACACAGCTAGTATATAATAATTTTGGATAGAAATAGGAATATGACGACAAGGAACTTAGCTTTTCTTATTCTGAATAGTCATAACTCACTCTTTTACGATTAAGTTATTTTTAATGTTCATTAACAATAGACAATATCTTAATAACTGATTGGCTTACTTGACAAGGAATAATAACACGAGAAAATGTTAATGTGATGTCAATTCTTGGCTAACAATGGATAATTACGTTCACACATTCTAATATACAAGATGGTAAGGAAGTAGAGGAAACATGAGGTAGCGCTCTTGTCACAATTAAAACTGGTTTTCCATACCGTAACAACCGGTACTCGGGAAGTTTACATACAAGATGTAATGAAACTGGTTAAATATGGAATTATTACCAAAAACAGTAAATTTTTATGTACTGTTTTTGCTGATAATTCCATATATTTAAAATCATCCATTTAGAGTACCAAACACGTTTTATTTAACTTTTGTCTAAATGTTACCTTCCGGTGAAGCATTAAATTTTAAAAAAATCAAACTGAGTATGGGGATGGTTTAAGACGTGTAATGGTCCGGATTATAACTCATGATATGTGGATAAGGAAAGCTTTATATTCAAATCTTTCTGGCTAGTTAAAAACTTATTTTGTATAGTTATATTTTATAATAATAATTAAAGTTAAATGAACTTGTAATAAATAATCCGAGTTCAGATCCTGTGTTGATATTATGGTTTTAACCCGAGCTTTTTGTATGTTTCTTTAGTTGTTTTTTTTTAAATTAAATTTGAAAAACCGTTCTAATGCTCAGTTTCTATGTTTATTGAGGTTTAATATCTCATTATAAGCTAACATTTTAACCACAATTGAATTGAAAATGTGTATCCCTAAACGCAGTTTTTGGGGATACATTTGTATGTACTCGCAATTCTAATAATATGTGGCGTTCGAATAATAGATGGCGCGACAAAACGTTTGTTTTTGGAGATACTCTTCTTATTAATTCTAATAATAAGGTGTTTGGGTAACTCATAGTGCGGTAAAACGTTGTTTTGGGAGACATCCTATATGTGTAATTCAAATAATACATCGTGTTCTTTAACAGGAAAATTTGTTAAAAACTCACGAACATTGGAGTTCGAATAATACATGGTGCGACAAAACGCTGTTTTTGGAGATAACCTATATGTGATTCGTATAATACATTGTGTTCTTTAACAGGAAGTCTTGTTAAAAATTTACAAACATTGGAGTTCTAATAATACATGGTGCGACAAAACGCTGTTTTTCGAGAATCCCTATATGTAATTCGTATAATACATTGTGTTCTTTAACAGGAAGTTTTGTTAAAAACTCACGAACATTGGAGTTCGAATAATACATGGTGCGACAAAACGCTGTTTTTGGAGATACCCTATATGTAATTCGTATAATACATTGTGTTCTTTAACAGGAAGTCTTGTTAAAAATTTACAAACATTGGAGCTCGAATAATACATGGTGCGACAAAACGCTGTTTTTGGAGATACCCTATATGTAATTCGCATAATACATTGCGTTCTTTAACAGGAAGTTTTGTTAAAAATCGATAAATATTGGTATTTATTCATTGGAAACGTAGTCGAACTTTTCTTTTTGAAGTTTTAAGTCGCATTTCTTTATTTTCAATATATACATACACATATCTGCAAACTGAACCAAATACGTTTTTAATTGTAGTATATCATGAAATCTAAATCGTTTGGTAAAACTTTGACTACTGGTAATTTAGTAAGTGTTATAGAGTGTTTCGTTTAAGTAACAAGTTATACTAATTAATAATAGTTTATTACAAATGTTGTTGTTATTTAGACTACAAAGGGTCTTGTGTTGATACAATGTAAAAAAGTTAATCTTTTAAAAGTTAATTGTCATATTTTTTAAATTGTTGATGATTAAAAGTCAGTAAAAAGCATAGTTTTAATGAACTTTAAGCGAAAGTTCTTTCAAATAAATTTTCAGATTTTTGAAATCCGTAGTTGATAAATACTAAGGGAAGGGAAAATAGTATATAACTTTGAAGCAACGTCAATTTCATTTCGATAGTTCCGTCCAATCGCACCCCACTTGAAAAACACTGGGGTGTGGTATAAAAATAATTTTTTTCTATTTTTATATAACTATTAACACATAAATTATAACCATGTGTTATTTGTTATGTGTTATTATACAAATTATCTGTTATGTATAATTAGCGTACACCTCACAGCCTTCTACGAAAAATCATTTTCCGCCTAAACGTCAGAACTTTGGAGTCAATTTGATCCAAATATCAAAACTCATTCCTGACAAATGATTTCCAACAATTGTCGGTAATAGTCTAACTCTTTCCAATCTCTAGCCCCCCAAAATTATTTATTTCTTTATCTACTTTAATGTATCTGATTGATACATATAGCGGACTTATTGCTGCGAGAGCAATCTCTTACTCACTACTTATTGTCTAGCTCCGCTTGATGAATTGCCGGGAATAAAAGTCGGGTCCCCGCGGTGTGCTGCGTCGTCAAAGGCCGCATGCCTTGTGATCAACCCGACACACCACGGCCATGACGTGGTTTGTTAGGTTGATCAAAATTATGAAAATTTTTATTTTGTAGTTTTATGTTTTTTTCTATATATAAAAATACAGTTACAAAAAATATGATAAATCATTAGGCCGTGATTGGAATTCGGAGCTAGTTAAAATAAAAAAAACACTGATATATATCAGTGTTTTCACCCGGGGTCGACATGTCAATATGATAGTCAAACAAGAAAAGTTCCGTAAAATACAAAATATTATACTTTTTAGGGTTTCATTACTCAAAATGAACCAGAAATGGAGCTCTTATAGACTCACTTTGTTGTTCGTCCGTCCGCCCGTCTGTCAAAACCCTTTTTGTGGTTTGAGATATCAAGTTGAAATTAATAAAGTATATTGAGGTCTATGGCTTTATATAGCTATAATTTTTTTCATTGAATTAAAAAAAATAAAAAATTTGGGTCTTTCGGTTCACGAAATAAAAAGATACGGTCTTTTAAAGCGTATTTTGTTGTTTTCTCTACAGTTATTAAAACCCATAGGGTACTTCCGTTCGATCTACAAAGTCGCCATAATTTTTTCCGGATTTTCCCTTTACTTGGTCTTATAGCATAAGAACAGAGAAAATTTAAAAAATCAATGATTTTTAAATCTAGATGGAATTATATATTTTTGTAAAACATGTGAATGTGAAAGATATAGTCGATTCCTTAGAAATCATCCCACGTAGAAACTTGATTTACCTCCCTTATTTCCTTACGTCCGAAACTACTGACCCAAATATCATGAGAAAGCAGGGTTGATAAAATATTACTAGAAGATTACAAGAAAACTGTAGCTATTGTGCTAGACCTTTCAATTTTTGAAATGTGCACCGTGGTTTTTATGTTTGCAAATGATATTGTAAGTAATATATATACGCTGTGAAAATTAATATTTGTAAATGGTCAAATAGAAATGTTATGTACACTTGAAAGAGGTCTCCGTACACATTTAAGTATTTATAAATGTACATTAGTGCCTAAGTACATACGGATCTCTAATAGTGCGAATTTTAGTCATATTTGACAGGGTTTTTTTAATCAGCTATACTTAACAGAACGAGAAAACAGCGTAAATCAAAGCATTTTTTTTTTAAAAATAATGCATAATTTCGAAATATTTTCTTCAAATCAAAAGTGACTTATATTTCACACTTAAATGAAATTATGTGACGCAGTATTATTTCTACTTTCTTTAAGTTCTTTACCACGATCTAGGTTTCGTTGTATTACAACATCTTCAGGTGGTCAATTTGTAAAGATCTTTGCTAATTGCCCACCTTTGTAGTAATACAACGAAACCTAGATCGTGGTAAAGAACTTAAAGAGAGTAGAAATGGTACTACATGATGTAGTTTCATTTAATTGTGAGTAGCGAATGTCTACAAAATTGACGCCAAATATATTTAAGACTTATATTTATTCAATACTCATGTTATTGACACATAAATATATCCATAATGAATTTACAACGAATTAAAATGCTTTTTCAACAAAATGTATCCTTCTCTACGAACTATAATGTAATGACCACAAATACAAAGACATTATTGAATTATTGAGGGGATATGAAGGGTCTCAATGTTAGCCGCGTGACTATTGCCCGCGGCGGAAATGACGATACGTTCAATTGAACCAATAATAGCTGATAGCAGGGTTGGATCTATGCAGTACTTTTGTCGATATCAACTTGTTCGTTTAAAGTCGCTTTATAAAACAATGTGACGTCAGTATATGAGTGTGAAGAGAAGAGAATATCTTTATATTTGATTATATGGCGTTCGTTCTCTTCACATAGAACCTTTGCCAATGTCAAGTGTGGGAAGAGAATATGATTGGCATTAAGGAAATAGAATGATTTAAAAAAAGCTAGAATCTTTTAGAACGTTTCAACGATTGACAATTAGGAAAGAGCAAAAAAGTAAAATATTATTTGTAACTATAACACAAAAAAAATCCTCGTATATGCGCATTTAATATATTTTTAATACATCAAGAATTATTAATAACCAATAAAAATAACAATAAAAATCTAACGAAATATATAACATCTTTTAAAAACGATTACAAAAAAATAATCGATATCGATTGTTTGGTTTTCAAAGTGTAGCCATTACCTAAATTAATAAAAATAAACTGTTAACTGACATTGACATTCGTTTTGTGTTGTCAAAATGATGGACATTCTTTTCGAGCTTTATGTGGCTTTTGTCGATGATAGTATGGGGCTGATGTATGAAAGGTATAATGGGAAACAACGTGTACTTTACTTTAACTTGCTTATACAAAGAGTTTCGTAGAAATATCATTATGAACCTAGTATGAAAAAATACCTGACTTTTCATAAAAAAACGTATAAGGTATCTCATTTATTTGAGTGACGATTTTAATAAATGTTTAGTAGCTTATTTTTAGCATTTTTCTTATAGATGAGTACTATTTTTATTCGTGTAGCACATGGGGATTATTTTTATATCATGTAGACTTTTGCTAATCTTCATTAATTTAAACCTATAATTTTTATTCAGTACTAAATGAAACTTCGTGACATAGTATTATTTCTACTTTATTTAAATTCTTAACCACGACATAGGTTATGACAACATCTTTAGGTGGGTAAATTGTAAAGATTCGTGGTTAATAATTTAAATAAAGTAGAAATAATACTACATCACGTAGTTTATTCACTACTAAAAAGCTACGTGATGTAATATTAAAAACATCACGTAGTTTCTATTGCATCTCGCTTCTATTTACATCACGTAGTTTCTATTACATCACATAGTTTCTGTTTAGCAGTGAATAAAAATTAAGTGTTAATGAATTTCTACAAAACTAACGCCAAATATATTCAATACCTATAATTGTATTATAATTATGATATGCAATTACTATAAAAAACATCAGATTTTCACAATGCATATCGGTATAAAAAGAGTTAAATTATTTTTAATTTCAATTTAAAATAAGATTATGTTTGAAGGTGGTGTAAAAACATCACATTTTCCCATTGCATATCTGTATAAAAAGAAACAAATATTTTTTAATTTCAATTTAAAATAAATCAATTAAAATAATAGATTTTCACATTGCATATTGGCATAAAAAGAGATATATATTTTTAATTTCAATTTCAACAAAAAAGAGATAAATAATTTTTAATTTCAATTTAAAATAAAGATTATGTTTTAAGGTGTTGTAAAAAAATCACATTTTCATATTGCATATCGGTATAAAAAGAGATAAATAATTTTTAATTTCAATTTACAATAAATCAATTAAAATAATAAATTTTCACATTGTATATTAGTATAAAAAGAGATAAATATTTTTAATTTCAATTAAAACAAAAAAGAGATAAATAATTTTTAATTTCAATTTAAAATAAAGATTATGTTTTAAGGTGTTGTAAAAACATCACATTTTCATATTGCATATCGGTATAAAAAGAGATAAATAATTTTTAATTTCAATTTACAATAAATCAATTAAAATAATAGATTTTCACATTGTACATTGGTATAAAAAGAGATAAATATTTTTAATTTCAATTTCAACAAAAAAGAGATAAATAATTTTTAATTTCAATTTAAAATAAAGATTATGTTTTAAGGTGTTGTAAAAACATCACATTTTCATATCGCATATCGGTATAAAAAGAGATAAATAATTTTTAATTTCAATTTACAATAAATCAATTAAAATAATAGATTTTCACATTGTACATTGGTATAAAAAGAGATAAATATTTTTAATTTCAATTTCAACAAAAAAGAGATAAATAATTTTTAATTTCAATTTAAAATAAAGATTATGTTTTAAGGTGTTGTAAAAACATCACATTTTCATATTGCATATCGGTATAAAAAGAGATAAATAATTTTTAATTTCAATTTACAATAAATCAATTAAAATAATAGATTTTCACATTGTACATTGGTATAAAAAGAGATAAATATTTTTAATTTCAATTTCAACAAAAAAGAGATAAATAATTTTTAATTTCAATTTAAAATAAAGATTATGTTTTAAGGTGTTGTAAAAACATCACATTTTCATATTGCATATCGGTATAAAAAGAGATAAATTATTTTTAATTTCCATTTGAAACGGTGTCTTCAAAAAGGATTTGCATTCCGATTGACAATATCAATTAGGATCTACTCCTTAAATAATAGGCCTGTTGCTGTTCTATGCGTTATTTTTAATTAAAAAAAAATTAACCTACCTGGAAAGTCCCCGGTAAGCAACCCCTGTTTCTGGCTGAGCACGCCGCTGTCGTATTGTCTCTGAAGGCGCAGTCGCATCGCCTATTGGAACAGCGGGCGTATGGGTCAGCGCGACGGCACTGTTCATCTGTTAAGCAAGGCGTGCCGAGGGAAGCTGGGCGCAAGTTGTCTGTGCGGCGCGTTGGCTTATCTGTAAAAGAAACATTCTTTGTAGCGATTTCCATACCCAAACGTTTGTTATTTTCACAAGGGTAAAACTTAATGTGGACTTCAATACTTTATAAAGGATGATATATATCTTTTCGTCTATGTGGAAGATTATAGTGGTAGTGGATTTGTAAGACAGGCTTTTTTTCCATTATTTTTCATAATAATCGGGTGGGCGATCACGTCGTGATACAACGTTTTACTTAATTATTCTCTATAGAGTAGCTTATCTGGCGGTAGCCAGATATATAGATAGCCAGTTAGTGAAAAATGTTGCCTTTTTTATAATTATGTAATAATTGATCTGAAAAAAAATGACGATCAGAGCAGTTCGAGTTTACTTACCATCATTTATGTAGCTGGCTATAGTTAGTGCTGAATTAATAACTATTTTCATATAAGAGAGTTAATTATAAACACATATTTTCTTTGTAATTAGGTATAGAAAAAAATTATACTTTAAGGATAAATGGCTCTCTAGAAATTTTAACGAATCAATCCTCTTGTAACGAAGCGAAACCCAATCTTATAACTTTGATGAACACACATTGACTTACCTTTTTGTGACGATTTCTTCTGATGATTACTCTTATTAAGTTGCTTCTGATTCAGGCTCTGCGTCTTCGATTTGTTTTTGTTCTTATGTACGTCATTAAGCGCGTCCGTGTGTGCGACCACGCGGTATATAGGTTGGTCGTTAGCGTGCAGGTTCGCCGTTAAATCGCCCACGACTTTGATAAAGTCATCGGTGTTAAGGTTCTTGCGGTTGGCTTGGGCCACTTTCTTAACTGTTTGCTCAGTGGTTGAAGGTATTTTCATCGAGGCTTGAGCTAGAGGTGAGTCTTCCTCGTCTTTGTGCGACGGCGGTTTAGGTTGAAAAGGCGTTTGTATAAAGCTCGTTGGCTTGATATTTGCCCCGTTAGTTTGAGTCATTATGTCGTTTGGTGCGAAGGGATTTTCAGCACCTGGATTTATGTAATGAGGCGGTTTTGAAAAGTTTAAATTTTCTCGTTCACTTTGAATGGAGGCTGCGACGGGAGCGTTGTCTATATCTAATACGACCGTATCTTCGCCGTTACTGGTATCCATAGATGGCACACTTAAATTATTTTCTTCGAACACAGGCTTTTGATCAATACACTTTTCACCGAATTGCTTGAAAAGCGAATTGCAGGCGCAGCGTCCGAACAGGTTAGGTATGACGAATTCGCAGTGACTCTCCATGTCCCACAGGCGGCAGTGTTCGTTGCTGTAACAGACTTGACTCGGTTTCGCGGCTGAAAAAATAATAAAGTATTTTAAGACAATGGCTTTATAAAAACAAGAATTACGAGTATATCCAGTGTCGACACGAGCCATGTTCAGGATGATCGATCGTATGATTATCGCATTGAGTACTGTTATTATTGTTCAACTTTTTATTTACACGTAAAAAAAATAATAGCACTAAATAAAGTCACCAGTAAAAAGAGTTATCCATTAGTGTTTAAGCGAGCCGGTTGAATAACCGTTACGTTGATAATGTAATATTATTAACTTGTAATTAGTCCTGCATAAAATTTAGTTTGCTAATTCAATTTTGTAACATCAATTAAACTTTTTGCATATTCGAATTGTTTTTGCGCCTCAAATTAACTTCTCAATAAAACGAGAATACCTTGGTAATGTTACTGACATTTATGTATGGAACTATTGGTTAATCGGAAACCAATTTTGCCTATGATAGTCATATAATTAGATCTTAACTTTTTTCAATTAAGATCAGTGTAAAAAGATTACTATGATTTGGAATTTCTTCACTTCTATTAGAGTTATATAAAAGTTATATACTATAGATGGCGTTCTATTTGTTAGATATTATGTAAATTATTAGTTTCAGTCGGTCATCATTACAGAGATTATGCATTTGCATAAAGTGCCTCGGTAAATAATTTGGAGTTCTTGTAATTTTAATTTGTGTTGTACATTTTGTTTAGGTAGGATTTATAGAAAGTTTTTATAGTTATCCAAACATTGTTTTAGAATAATTTCGGCATAAAATGAGACCACTTTGACTGTGTGCAAATTGGTAGACTTATTGCCAATTGGTAGATTTATTGACAAATTGGTAATCTTATTGACAAATTGGTAGACTTATTGACAAGTTGGTAGACTTAATGACAAATTGGTGTCCTTATTGACAAGTTGGTAAACTTGTTGACAAATCGGTTGACTTGTTGACAAACTGGTAGACTTTTTGACAAATTGGTTGACTTGTTGACAAATTGGTAGACTTATTAACAAATTGGTAGACTTGTTGACTTTATACCATTCGTATTTACTTTACAAGTATTTTTAATAATTTTACTTGAATGGATATATACATTAAAGTGATTTTCAATTGATAATTTTGTATAAAAAGTGATTTTATTATTTCATAAAAGTGTTTAATGAAGTAAAAACATATTCGAATCCAACAATTTTAAGACAATTGACATTATTCAAGGTCTTTAAAGAGAATTGAATTAATAATTGATTGAGATATTTAAGATAAGGCGGGTTTTATTGTCTTCAGTAATCTTATGAATATATTACATTGTTAAATGTATTTTTAGGTTTACGGAAGATTCGAATGTATCTGATAGTTAGAATAACAGAAAAAAAACTTGAGAAAAACTCTGATTAACAAAATAATCTATTTTGCTTTCTGCGCGATAAAAAATATTCGTATCGCTCAATATTCAAGATTGAATAAGGGATTCGTTGCTCGTGTCGCTATTAATGGGGTTAATGCTGCCGCGTGGGGTCCAGTGTGCGTGCAATCTAGGATGTTTAACCCTTCTATTGACGTTGAATTTGTTATCTTTGTGAATAGAGTGAGACAAGAAAAAAATATTGATTATAATCGTTTTATATTTCATAAAAGTCTGCTTGCCACGCTAGCTTAATGACAACAGTATTATGAAATTAAATTATAATATTAATATTTGAGGCGACACATAATTGTTTTAAATTAGGTATTAAGCTGTGTTAACATCCTGTTATCAGTTTAAATATTTTTTCAATGTCAATTAACATTATGTCTTTTTTAAGGATGCTTGCAACCTTTTTGTGGACTGTCCACAATAAAAATTCTTTATTTTAATTTTTTATTCTTTTGGCACTAAAGTGGCGCCAAAAGAATGAAAAAAGCTTGAAATGAAAACGAAAGCTTTTTCGAACTTTCAAATTAAGAATTACGTATCGTCTTTGTATCTCCCTCTCAACTTCTCCTATTTGCTATAATATATTTGGAATTAGAGGGTTATGTTAGAAGATATTGGGTTATATTAGAAAATAAGGGGTTATGTTAAAATATATTGTGTTTATGTAAACAATAATTCCTTTAAACATAATTAAATAAAGTAATTTAAAAAAAGTTATAATCTTAAATTGTTAATAAGTATTTAATCTTAAATGGTTAATAAGTTTCATAATCTATAATACATAAGTGATAATTGAATAAAAAAAAAGAATATTTAATAATGTCTCGTTTAAAACAACTACAGTTAATAAAATTGCTAGTGTTGTACGTTCAGTTAAATAAGTATGATTGAAAGATGCTGGGAGTGTTTCTCAGTAAACGAAGGGCAGACGCGTTCATATAACGAGCGTAGTGCGGTCGGCTCTGACAGCGGTCATGAGATTTATTTGTCTGTCAGTTGAATGCGTTATTATTGCTGTAAATAGCAAGAACGGTTCGCAGTTTGCAACAAAGTAAGGTGTGTTCAACAATTCGCTGTTGATAAAAAAGAACTTGCGCCGAGCATTTTACAGGTTGGCTTATTGATTGCTATCTATGTTTACAGTGTTAACGACTTACTCTATTATTAAAGGTTGGTTGTAATCTGTGGTTTAACCCGCGTAGCATTATCTTAATTATGCTGTCCCCCCGCCCCCGCGGTCATTAAACTCATCCGCTCCGTTCGCTAAATGACGCCGTTCGTCAGGGTCGGTGGTATATGACCAAGAATACACTGTATGATCAGTCAATAAAGAAGTTAGTCTACCTTCTTTGCGTGCTTTAAGCAGTGTTTTCTGACTTCTATTACATTCTTTATAACTGCTCTGTGCCTATTAATAAGTAGCGTAGTGATATAGAGCCTATGAATATTTCTGAAAATAGGGGTTTACTAACTCACAAATATTTTTTTAAATCGGATATATGGTATTAGAGATTAGCGTGAACAAATTAATAAATGACAACATTTTCTGCTCTGTTTGTTAGTATCGGAATATACATGTCAATACTTAAAAAAATAAGTCATCATACTTATTTGTACTTTTCTTTGCCTATTAATAAGTAGCGTGGTGATATAGAGCCTATGAATATTTCTGAAAATAGGGGTTTGCTAACCCACAAATATTTTTTTTAATCGGATATATGATTTTAGAGATTACTGTGAACAAACTAATAAATGACAACATTTTCTGCTCTGTTTGTTAGTATTGGAATATATATGTCAATACTTAAAAAAATAAGTCATCATACTTATTTGTACTTTTCTGGAATAAAATTTTAATAGTTATTACACTAGATTAGTGTAGTAAAGAAAGTATTTTCTTTCTTTATATATACCTAATTCTTTGTAATTATAAAAAAGAAACACCCCCCCACCCTTGATGGTACGTGATTTGAAGATAATTTTCATTTTTTTTTGGAATTGTCACGTGTTTATCGTTTTAGAAATTGCGGGGGTAAAAATGGCTCTAAGATTCCGATAAGTAATATGGGGCTTGTTTTATATCAAATTGTAAACAAGGAGATAACAAATATAAATTGCGTTATTATTTTCCTTATTTTTGATTTAGTTGATTCGGCTTGCTTATCAGTTAACTTATCATGAAAAGTAAGACCCATACCTTACTTTTCTTTAAAATAACACCGAGACCAACACTGAGACCGTGTTAGATAATCAGTCCTATGTTGTATCATGTTTCTTTATGAATAATCTAAACGTTATGGAATTATTCCCTTTTAAGCAGATGTCCGTGTGTTGTATCATCATGAAACCTTTATCTTGACAGTTACGTACTTTAAATGACTCTTTATTTCACTTTACGTTAAGGTAGCTAAAACAATTGACGCTATGTCTGATTTTATAGATTTTTTGAATATTTCTACATATAATTTAGTAAATTTGACTAGTGTAATTAATAGAATAAACTGAAAGGTAAAACAACAAATTGTTGTAGTTATCTTATAAAAATTAGGTAGGTATGTATTAAATTAGATACCAACAAACGTCATTATATGACGTTTGTTGGTATCTAATTTAATACATACATACGTTGTTGGTATCTAGTTTAATACATAGTTGGTATCTAATTTAGTACATTTAATTCACACAACTGATACTTATCACACGTCATTATAATTAGATACCAACAAACTTCATCTCATAAAAAGTGTTTTGCATTTGCAGAAACGTTTTTAAATTTGTATTTGAAAATTGAGGGATGTCTCGGATCCATTAACGTTGCCAAACAGTACTTTCGTAAAAAACTTTCAACTATATAAACAGATAACAAAATTTCGATGATTTTCGGCCGATATCGAAAGTGACACCACGAATTAATCTTACTCGGCGTGCAACAAAACGACATAATCCATAAAATTGCATCTCCTATCATGTATAGATAAAATACAGAACTATCATCGTCGAAGATATAGCTCTGTCCTTTTCTTTCTAATCGTAAAGTCACCAAACTTTAACGAAAAATATAGGCGATGGCAACGCCAGTGCGATACAACATGCTACAACATACAATATGCTGATTTTTAATGCAAACGATAAGGCAACCATTATTGTGATACGTTAGTAAAATTAAATAAAGTACAACGGTAACATATACTTTAAGTAAATGATGCAACGTAGGGCGAAATATAATGAATTTTTCGCGTAATATTTGTAAAACATGCAAACAAATCAGCGAGTGTATTTTAGTAAACGATACAATTTATGTTTAAGCAGAAAAGTATGCTACTTATATTTTTCAAAGTCATTTTGGATTACAGCGAAATACTAAAGCCAATTGAATGAATCAAGGAGACTTTGAATAGAATGAAATAAAGAAATAAAAATAAAATAAGGTAAATTAGACATTTTTGTTTTTCCATTCCCAAAATATTGAAAATATTCTGTTTTTGCGTCGGAAAATCTTTTAGTTTTTTGGAAGATAGGAATTCTGTACTTTAGGTACTAAGTCACACGTGAAATGACTTAACTTAAAAATACATCACACGTGAAATAACTTAATTAACGACTTTTTGTGCATTTGTAAGAAGGAAATGTCCAAATCATTGTATTTTAAAGTCGTTTGATGACTGTAACTCGAAACAATATTTTGAGTTAAGTCAATTTATTATTACCTAATATACACACGCACGCAGACCATTATCGTAGTTATTTTTTAAGAAATATGCCGAAAATCAAGATAGCTGTAACAGAAATTAATATCTTCCATTTTTAATTGACTAATTATAAATCGGAATTCGTTAATCAAAATGTCGTCGGGTGTCAGATATAAAAATAAAAGACAAATGAAAAATGTAATAATCATCAACAACAGAGCTGGGATAATTTATCAACTGAGATGAGCGATGTCAAATGAACAAAAAAAATGAATAACAATTCGCGATCGTGTGATAAGTATCAGTTGTGTGAATGACCGCTTGAGTGATTCGGATCACGTATTTTTAGCTTTGCAGGAAACAAGGAGATTAGCTTTTGGACAATTGCGTGCGGATAAATAGATTTGTGCAAGATATAGTTATATATTTTGGAGGAAATATTTATATAACAACGTGTTTAGACGTCCAGTTATTTATATATTTTGTATCTTTTATAGTTTATCTAAAACCTAGTGATACAGTGCATGGTATCACTAGATATTTCTTCCAGTTCAAAATCACAGCATACAGTTTCCATGTATACCATGATGGTATTAGCTGTTTACTAACTAATTTGAAAGGTGCATTCTGATGTAAAAATTTGTTAGTATTTTTTCGGCTACGAAATACAGACGTACAGTTCTAAGTTTGTACTGGTATCGGATAATGAGAAGCAATTGGATTATAACACCTAACTTCTAAATATTGAATATATTTGGTGTTAATTTTGTAGAAATTCACAATTAAGTGAAATTACGTGATGTAGTATTATTTCTACTTTATATAAGTTCTTTACCACGACCTAGGTTTCGTTATTTTACATCTTCAGGTGGGCTATTAGCCAAACACATCAGGTAATTGTGAATTTCATACTTATTCATCGATAATTAACAATAAATTTATATAAACTTCGTGGTTCAATTTTTATTTAACACACATTAATATTTATGTATTTAAATTAAAAATTGCACGTTCAGAATAATGAACTTTGATTTTTTTATTTTTTATATAAAAATACTCGGGATTTTCTTCTCTGTTTTACATATTTTTGTAAACGAGTGTTTATTTTATAGACAAATTATTATATGTCATTGTATTACAATATATATATATATATATATATAAATATATATATATATATATATATATATATAAATATAAATACATAATATGTATTAAAACATTTTCATGTGGGCTATTAGCAAAGATCTTTACAAATAGTCCACAAGAAGATATTGTAATACAACGAAACTTAGGTCGTGGTAAACAATTTAAATAAAGTAGAAATAATACTACATCACGTAATTCCATTTAATTGTGACCCATAAATATTTAAACGTATAACATCGCCATTTACCATAAAGAAATAGTTGTTTCTAGTTATTTTCTAAAAATATACTCAATTTGACGATATAAAAATTGATAAGAACTAGTGAAGTACTTTATTATTAGGTAACATGCAAACTAAATAAACCAGTTAAGCATTAGGGTTTCGTACAAATTTAGTCAGTTATAAACAATTATAGTATTTTTATTAAACTATTTACGAATATTGATTTTTTCCAACGTGAATACATTGTCTATTATATTTGTAACAAGTGTTAAACGTGATGTTTATTTCAAAAACTATAAGATCCAGGATAATTGCGTTAATTTTCTTACAACCTTTGCGTAGACTTCTAAAAGCCTTATTTTTCATAATTTTAAGTTGAGTAATTTGGAATATATTTTATTTTCTAACAAATTTTAAATTGAGTAATTTCGGACGGGCGTACCTATAGGCGTATTTTTTTCATATTTTTCAGCATATCCCTGAAAATATACGACCTAAACTCCTGGAAAAAATATTTTCGTGGCCGTTAGCCCTTTCGAACGATATCACACGTTGAGTACAAAGTTAAAAAAATTCGAGTATTAAATTTGCGTTCTTCCTAAAACTTTTATATAAATATTATTGGGAGATATGCGAGTTAATATGTTTTATTAATATACTAAATTCCAAGTTTCCACGTCAAGCGGTTTCTAAGTAAAACGGTTTTGACAGACAGACAGAAACGAAATTGGTCTTTTAAGGGTTCTGTTTTCCCTTCTGAGGTACGGAGTCCTAAAAACACGTACACTTTAACAGTTTATGTTACCATAATTTACAATCAGATTATCTGACAATCTTGGAAGCGAAAGAATACGTGCGTTTAGTTTTACCCGCGGTTTCGCCTGCGTGGAGGAAAAAGAAAAGTAAAACTTTTTTGTTCAAGGAAATAGGTACAGATTTCCATCAAATTAGTTGTGTAGTAAGGGTTATATTGAACGTAATTTACTCAATCTGACTCTTAGTATTTGGCGTGGTGAAAAATAAATAAAATATACAGATAATGTTTCACTATCAATATATTACAAAGTAAGTGTAATGAGTGCAATTATATATGTGCCGTCTTTTAATCTAGAATACGTATTATCTATCTGCAAAATTTCATTAGAATGCGTTAAGCCATTTAAATTAAAAAAAGACAAAAAACAAATAATTCGATAAAGTTTCGCTTTCATTGTATTAGTAAATATAATAGTAAGGGAAATAAGTGTAACTATATATGTGCTATTTTTTATTCTAGAATATATATTGTCCATTTGCAAAATTACATTAGAAAATGTTAGGCCATTTAAACTTGAAAGAAAGACAAACAATCAAATAAATAGACAACTTTTCATTTTCATTGTATTAGTAAGTGTAATTGTTTACGTGCTGTCTTTTGGTCTAGAATATGTATTGTCCATTTGCAAAATTACATTAGAAAATGTTAGGCCATTTAAACTTGAAAGAAAGACAAACAATCAAATAAATAGACAACTTTTCATTTTCATTGTATTAGTAAGTGTAATTGTTTACGTGCTGTCTTTTGGTCTAGAATATGTATTGTCCATTTGCAAAATTACATTAGAAAATGTTAGGCCATTTAAACTTGAAAGAAAGACAAACAATCAAATAAATAGACAACTTTTCATTTTCATTGTATTAGTAAGTGTAATTGTTTACGTGCTGTCTTTTGGTCTAGAATATGTATTGTCCATTTGCAAAATTACATTAGAAAATGTTAGGCCATTTAAACTTGAAAGAAAGACAAACAATCAAATAAATAGACAACTTTTCACTTTCATTGTATTAGTAAGTGTAATTGTTTACGTGCTGTCTTTTGATCTAGAATATGAATTGTTCATTTGCAAAATTACGTTAGAAAATATTAGGCCATTTAAACTTGAAAGAAAGACAAACAATCAAATAAATAGACAACTTTTCACTTTCATTGTATAAGTAAGTGTAATTGTTTACGTGCTGTCTTTTGATCTAGAATATGTATTACCTATTTGCAAAATTTCATTAGAGGACGTTAGGCCGTTTAAATTCGAAAGAAAGACAAATTATCAAATAAACAAATAACTTTTCACTTGCATTGTATTAGTAAGTGTAATAATGAGTGTATATATGCTGTCTTTTGATCTAGAATATGTATTACCTATTTGAAAAATTTCATTAGAATACGTTAGGTCGTTTAAATTTGAAAGAAAGACGAATGATCAAATAAACAAATAACTTTTCAGTTTCATTGTATTAGTAAGTGTAATGAGTGTAATTGTATATGTGCTGTCTTTTGATCTAGAATATGTATTACCTATTTGAAAAATTTCATTAGAATACGTTAGGTCGTTTAAATTTGAAAGAAAGACGAATGATCAAATAAACAAATAACTTTTCAGTTTCATTGTATTAGTAAGTGTAATGAGTGTAATTGTATATGTGCTGTCTTTTCATCTAGAATATGTATTATCTATTTGCAAAATTTCATTAGAAGAAGTTAGGCCGTTTAAATTTGAAAGAAAGCCAAATGATTAAACAAACAAATAATTTTTCAGTTTCATTGTGTTAGTAAGTGTAATGAGTGTAATTGTATATGTGCTGTCTTTTGATCTAGAATATGTATTATCTATTTGCAAAATTTCATTAGAAGAAGTTAGGCCGTTTAAATTTGAAAGAAAGCCAAATGATTAAGTAAACAAATAATTTTTCAGTTTCATTGTATTAGTAAGTGTAATGAGTGTAATTGTATATGTGCTGTCTTTTCATCTAGAATATGTATTATCTATTTGCAAAATTTCCTTAGAAGACGTTAGGCCGTTTAAATTTGAAAAAAAAGACAAATGATCAAATAAACAAAGAACTTTTCACTTTCATTGTATTACAATAATAAAGAGTAGCAGGCACCTTTTAAAATCTTTGTCTTTTTATAAGTAGTAATCTGAATGACCTCAAATTTATGTTGCCAGTAAAAGCTTGTAAACATTGCGATCTAATGTCAAATTAATATATTTAGATATTAAATTTCAATTCGAAACTAGAATGTTGCTGCTGAACTAGAATGTTGTGGCTGCTTTCGTATGGATTTCAGGAAGTGAAACAATTATTTTTTAAAGGAATTTTTTTTAAAACCGACTTAACACTATGTTAGGCAACTTGAAGGCTATGGTAATTAACGTCTAGACTTTTTAATTTGACGAGTATATTCGACGAGTATATCAGAGTATATTTGACGAGTATATCAGAGTATATTCGACGAGTATATCAGAGTATATTCGACGAATATATCAGATTATATTCGAAGTGCGTTTCTGTAAAAAATATAAATTTAGAATTTCACTTCTCTTTGAGGTAATATACTCGGTATAAACCAACGCATTTCAATATCGATAAGCTAAGTTGTGTAACAAAAACTTTAGAAGACCGCCTAAGTGACTGAACGAACTGTATTGGCAATATAATGATACACTAGCTATGTATATAGTTATTTTTTTGCAGCATAAAATAGTGAAACTTCTTTTCTTTTAAAAGTTCTTTGAAAAAATAATTAGTGAAGCCGAGTGCAAAAACGAATGCGTGATTACTAAAATAGTCGGTGTTTGTATAGCTATTGGGATAATAGTCAAGCAAAAATTAATATTTGACGGGAGACAAAACAATAGACAAGAAATGAAATAACATTTTTAAAATTTACCTACGCATCTCATCACTAAAATTATTCATAATTTTATTAATGTTCCTTTTATACTTATGCAACCAAGTTACAGTATTAATCGGATTCTAGCATCAGAGTACCACTGTCCATATACGATTTCATAAACCATCTGAAAACAGGATAACTCTCATTCGCATTATTATCACTCCACTCATATCCTGTTTCATTTAAGAAAAGGGGGCACCCCTTTCCTCCACGACAATTTCTGTCATTTAGTTTTTTTTTTGTAAATGTCTATTATTAGTTTTCATAACTATTAATTATTTACACTAAATTTTCAGACACAGATAATTAAACGTATTTCTAAATCAGGAGCCATAAAATCTTACATTACTACGAGGTGGTCTATGTTTATTTACATGTGCCTTGAAGCTAAAAGACATTGACAGAGGTCGTAATGATTTAATCACTGGACCATTATACTCGAGCTCGAGCTTTTATTTCTAACTAACGAGATCTACACGATGCTGTGCTCTCATATAGTATCCCACGTAAAGTACCTATTCACATGCTCGTGTACCAATTATGTATAAATTCTGCTCACTTAATTGTGTCCAAATTCAATTAGACAATAAAATTCAAAACATGCTATCGTCTAGTTATGATGAAATAAAGACCCTAGGAAAGGAATACGCAGTCTAAACATTATTTAAAGCAGATATATATCTGCAAATCTAAGATTTTATTTATGTTTATACCAAAATAGCAACTTATTTATTTATTTTCAGCACAAAAACAATACATTACATGTATAACAATTCTATTAAAAAAAAGGCTATATATATTTTTTTGGAATATCGTCTAAAGAGTAAGTTTCTTACATATCAATAATAAATAATTTTGGAACAAAATGTTAACTTAATTGGATTAAATTAAATAATATTTTTCAATTATTTACCCACTAACAATGTCTCACTACTGAAGGTTTTCTCCGAGAAACAAAGCTATAGTTTACGAGTACATAAAAGTTTAGAAGCAATATGGAAATTTGTAATACCTATAAAAATATTAAGAGTTCATAAACATTTAAACGAAATACTAAATAATAAAGCGAATATGACTGCACTAATTTCAAGACGATATTATTGGTATATGACGATTTCAAGAAGACATACATACAATACGTCTTATTACAACCTAGAATGTTCACCCATTTAGGGTAGTAACATTCTAGATTGCAGGAAGACGTATAGGGTGTATATTATTTTAGTATTTAGTATACGAAACCCTAAAAACTATATTTTATTGTTCAATTTCATAAAATCTATCTAGTAAAACATACATATTTTAAGTTTAATTTTGGCCTGGGAGTTGTAATTTAACTAATAGGACTGTCGCAAATTAATCGATTTGTTATTTGTAATTGTTAGTTAAAAGCTCATCGTGCTCGACAACATTCTGTATACTGTATATATATTATATATATATATATATATATATATAAATATATATATATATATATATATACTGTATACTGTATATATATATATATATATATATATATATATATATATATATATACTGTATACTGTATATATATGTATACTGTATACTGTATATAGCTGGTAATGTTACGCAAGTTCACACGCACGAACTGTACGATGCCGTACAGCCGTCTGCATTAGTAATAACTCACTCGTACTAGGGTGACTAATCTTGCACTTTCTTCGCTATTACGTGAAATTTTACATTTTGTTTTTTGATTGGGACGATATTTTGTTATAATTTATATTTTGTCTATTTTTAAACTAATAGGTTGTATATATTATTGAAATTGGCGATTGCTTGCTGTGAACTCTGTTCTACGTTTACTTGTCATTTAAAGGAAACCGACGAAAATGCGTCTGTCGTTACAGAAATGGAATTTAATTTTTAAAAGAATTGTTAGTCTTTAGAATATAAAGAAAGGCAATTTAGCGACTGATAATCAGGAAAGGGCAAGAAATAAAATACCGTTGATAAAAATGTTACAAAACAAAAGAATATGCTCGTGAAGTACATGTGCTATATTTTTCAAATGTCAAAAATGTTTATAATCACATTTAAAAATAACAATAAAAGTCAAACATTTTTTAGAAATTATTTCGAAATATAATAAACTCTGATTGTTTTTTTTTTCAATTTGTAGCTATTGCTAAAATTAATTAAAAATAAACCATTGACTGATATTTGTTGGGATTAACATTCGTTCTGTTGTCAAAATAAATGTACATTTTTTTAGCTCTTTTAGAGTTTTACGTGAACTTTTCGGCGATCCTGCCGAACTGCGAGTTTCATGGATTGCTATGTTACATCTGTGTATAGAGAAATTCAGCCAGAAACAAAAAGTCACTTTGTGTTATTTTCCTGGTTTAAAGAGCTCTGTGGAAATAACATTTAAAACTATTATGGAAAGTAGCCTGACTTTTCATAAAAAATACAAGATTTCTCACTTGTCTATTTGACGATTGAGTGAAACTTTTCAGGAACCAATCTTGTTCATTTTTTCTATTTAAGATTGTAATTTTTATCCTTATAACACTTGGACCAACACTATATAGAGTCTTACTGGTCTCCTTCGTAACTTTTATTTTATTTCAAAGTTGACAATACTCGCAATTGATCACGCAACTATACTGTTATTAGTTGGGATCTGTTAGCCAATATCGATTATTCTCGAAAACCGGTAAGTTCAAGGGGTGTGAAAGTATTTGGTAACTGAATACCTCCCACGAGGGTAGAACTTTCTTTCACATTATCTCCTAACACTCAGCTAATGAGACATCATTAAATGTTTGACTTCTTAAAGTTTTATGACACACGTGCATTTAACTTTTAGTTCAGATTTCGGAAAAACATTAATTGTTTGTAAGCATTTGTTACTTTTGCACATTAAGGAACATGTAGATAATGCGAAACTTAAATATTTAGTTAGATATCAGGCAGTGCCATATATCGGCAAGTTAAAAATTATTTGTTGATTATAATTTCAGGAAATATTAAATTTTCCAACGAATTCAATTTCGAAATGATAAATGGTTACTAATTTATAGGCAACAACTAAACTGAAACACATAGAGAGATGGGACAACCATTTTCACTGCTTTTTAGCAAATACCGAATAAGAAAATTAGTGACATAAATTATTGCTTTACTTTTAAATGTCGCATCTCGCCAGATCTCGTTTAATATTCCATACAACAATTACCACATTTTTATTTTAATTTCTTAATACTATGTCTTAAAATATATCGTTGAAGTCGAAAAAAGCTACAGGAAAAACTTTTTATGTTATGATTCAGTAAAGCTTAGATGTTTTTAACATGGTCACCCTAGCTCGAAAAAATACCACTCGCTTTTTAGCATTGGATTTTACTTGTGGGGAATCCGTAATTATAATTTATTATGTTTAATTATACTTACCACCATGAAACGATCATGCATGGTACAGCCGGTATGCGTGTGGATTGGATTGAAAGATTTAATTTATTGCTTTCTGCTTTATGCGAGTTGTGGGGCATAATGACAGAATTTACAGTTCCACTGAATCAAGACACTTAGGCCGAGGTACAACAAATAGTTTGTTTATCAATAAAATGTATTATTATACTTTATATCATATCGATAAAAGTTTTAGCGTTTCACACTAAAATAGAAAAGCGGTATGCTTATTATCCACCCTGGTGTTTTTATGTCTCTCACTGGAATTTTATTCTTAAATAATTTGACATAAAAAGTTAGAAAGAGAAAGTCGTCACACATTTGAAGACGTTATAAGCAAAAATTTGAATATTTTTTATAGATGACAGTTTATAGGGGTTAGAAAGGATTCAAGAAAGGTGATGGCGGATATCAAATGTAAGTTTATTAAAATGAGAGTTTTATGTAATTTTTTGCCAACAAAAACCTCTGAAATTTCGCTGTCTTTCCCCACCATTTCGAACACTTGATTAAAAAATCTGAAAAATCTAGTAATTAGATCTACATGGACCAAATATGATCATTACTGCATAACCTGAGATAATTTTTTTAATTATAATTAATTTATATTTTCGATATTGATAAAAATGGCCATAACAATTTTTTTATATTTTAAATATCTAACCAGCCATTACAATGGTAATACATCAAGCGCTTTACACACCGTCCTTCTTGCACGACCAGCAGAAAAGACGTGGTCATATGAGAAAGCAAGATAGACATACCGGTTTGTTAGTCCATCTCGATTTTTTAGCAACAAATCTCTCTTTTGGACATGTATGATGGATGGTGTGTAAAGGATTTAGCGGTTTATATGAATACAAAATTTTTATGTGTGATGGTGAAAACTTTTTATTTGCTTTTTCATAGCAATACTGAACATTTATTGTATATCTTCGACTAGCACTTGTCACGGAAAACTAAAACAGCCAATATGTGATGGTTTTAATGACCAATAAAACTTTTGCTGTAGCTGTTGATGTATATCTATTGAAACACTGTTGAATGGTTGATCATGTTGGATCAATAGGTAAAATTGGTCTTATCATTATGAACAATTTGAATATATTTGGTGTTAATTTTGTAGAAATTCATTATTCACAATTAAATGAAACTACGTGATGTAGTATTATTTCTACTTTCTTGAAGTTTTTTACCACGACCTAGGTTTTGTTGTATTACAAAATCTTCAGGTGGGCTGTTAGCAAAGATCTTCATCTTCAGGTGGGCTGTTAGCGAAGATATCAAGTTATTGATATAATCTTATATACCAAAGATATCAAAGATAATAATAGCAAAGAATATTTGCTAATATCCCACCTGAGGATGTTATAATACAACGAAACCTAGGTCGTGGTAAAGAACTTAAAGAAAGTAGAAATAATACTACATCAAGTAGTTTCATTTAATTGTGAACAAAGTTGTAGTTATGAAAAAGGAACTTTTTTTATTATTTTTTCGGTCACCTTCACTGAAATAATTTCTCACCTCATAAACCCCGGATCTTTGAAAATTTATTCGATTTCCTTTTTTCCAAAACACAAGAAAAGCTTTTTTACTGTCCATGCTGCAAAATTTTGGAATCAACTGCTCCTATTATCAGGAACTCATCCTCTATTAATGTTTACAAATATTATATGAAAAAGGCCTACCTTTGCTTATCTCTAACCCAATTCTGAATACCGTATTGCTTTCATTCTTTGATAATACTGTGCCAATTATACATCTATTCTAAATTCGGTTCATTTTAATAGTCTCCCATACGTTAAATATTCAATTTCCATCATTTTAGTTGACTGGGAGAGATTGTATATGAGGGGCTAATTCCTCCACTAGTATATTTACATAAATCGTAACAGTAAAGTCTGAAATAAATAAACAAATAAATAAATTATGTCACACCTGTTATGTTTCAATAGCCCTTATGAAATGGAAGATCGAATTGGGGAGAATAATTCGCATATGACAAAACTCCGTTCAATCAGCGTCACAGAGATCTGTGACTTAAGTGATATTATGAGAGTGGGTGTATTCTGGCAAGTTCGTGTTTGTGCGTGTATTTTTCAAGTGGTGCCCTATTGTTATATATCAATATGTTTATGTCTAATTCTTGTTGTTATATATCAATATGTTTATGTCTAATTTTTCAAGTGGTGCCCTATGTTGTGTATTGTTATATATCAATATGTTTATGTCTAATTCTTGTTGTTATATATCAATATGTTTATGTCTAATTCTTGTTGTGCATTGTTATATATCAATATGTTTATGTCTAATTCTTGTTGTTATATATCAATATGTTTATGTCTAATTTTTCAAGTGGTGCCCTATGTTGTGTATAACGTTGTGTATTGTTATATATCAATATGTTTATGTCTAATTCTTGTTGTTATGTATCAATATGTTTATGTCTAATTCTTGTTGTGCATTGTTATATATCAATATGTTTATGTCTAATTTTTCAAGTGGTGCCCTGTGTTGTGTATAATGTTGTGTATTGTTATATATCAATATGTTTATGTCTAATTCTTGTTGTTATATATCAATATGTTTATGTCTAATTTTTCAAGTGGTGCCCTATGTTGTGTATAATGTTGTGCATTGTTATATATCAATATGTTTATGTCTAATTCTTGTTGTTATATATCAATATGTTTATGTCTAATTTTTCAAGTGGTGCCCTATGTTGTGTATAACGTTGTGTATTGTTATATATCAATATGTTTATGTCTAATTCTTGTTGTTATGTATCAATATGTTTATGTCTAATTCTTGTTGTGCATTGTTATATATCAATATGTTTATGTCTAATTCTTGTTGTTATATATCAATATGTTTATGTCTAATTTTTCAAGTGGTGCCCTATGTTGTGTATAATGTTGTGTATTGTTATATATCAATATGTTTATGTCTAATTCTTGTAAGTTCAATGTTTGTGCGTGTATTTTTCAAGTGGTGCCCTATTGTTATATATCAATACGTTTATGTCTAATTCTTGTAAGTTCAATGTTTGTGCGTGTATTTTTCAAGTGGTGCCCTATTGTTATATATCAATACGTTTATGTCTAATTCTTGTTGCTAAAATGAATCGATTTTAAACTGAATAAATACATTTTTGTTTCGCATGAAATGTTCATACACCAGTCGGTTAATAAAAACTATTATCGATTCATTGACACAACTTTCGTATAAGTGCGAAATTTCGTAATCATATTTTATTTTGGTTGAAGCAGAAAAATACTTAATTTTGCCAACAGATTATTTTTGACTTCCTTCCAGAATTTTAATTTCAAGTATTAAACTTGGCTTCCGATTATACAAAAAAATTTCCGTAATATTTCTTAAATTTTGATTAAATTTGTTCATCTATTTATATTCTCGTTCATAACTCGAGAAATAAAGCATCGATGTTAATGCAATTTTCATAGTTCATTAGCTTAAATTTTCACTTTATACATAGCCTATTACGGCATGTTTTGAAATCGAGAAACAAATAAAATATGACCATTCACATTCCACCCCAGTTATCCGATGTTTTTGTTAAGTTTATTGCCCTGAATTGCTCCTAATTCTCCAAGAAATTGCTTCGCTTACGATATATGAACTTATTCCGTTCATACAAAGCATTATCCAGATAGCATCAGTACAAAAACAATGATGTTCACGCCCATTTCCCGCGCTCGATTCAGCGCAGTTCGCCGCAAAGATTCGTAATACGCCACCTTAAGAATTTTTTTTAAGCGAGTTGGAACAATATCTCATTTGTATTGTGCAATGCAGTCTCATTGCATGTCGTTTCACTGCATCCGCATTATGTACCGTACGTTGCAAGACACTGGAATATCTGACATTTGAATAATACTATGATAAATGCATTCTTCTAGAACAACGACTTCAAAGATCAATTCTTTAATTTTCACCAATATCTTTATGTTTGTGTAATTGCTACATTTCAATTATCATCATCATATATATTAATACGCTAAGGTTAAGATGTTACTCTCCCTTTTTAGAAAAAACCTCACAACTAATCCACATAAATTATATATAATTTTATAGATAATTGCTTGCTCTAGCGGCATCCACAACTAAAATTATTATTGCTATTGTTTTTGCAAATTAATTAATTATTAAAATTATATACACAAAACAGCAATGCTGCCATCTAACGGCTCAACGTCAACGGTCGGTAAAATTTTTGTTTAATTTCAAATCCACTCACGTATAAATAAAGTGGCGCTTTAGCTCAATGCTTTTGATACTTGCGCCTCTATATGTCAATTTTAGTTTTTATTAAAATTTTAAATTCTATTTGTTTGATCTGTCATCTGAGCTTCATAATGGAATAAATAATGCGAAGACTTCGCAAGGGTCACGCTAGTATCCATATTAATAACGGAAATCATAATAATCAAAATTATTACGTGGCAATTCGAACAAAATACGATATTTAAAGACATATTTTCAATATTAAAAATAATTAAAATGTTGTCTTTGTTGAAATATTTTTTTATTTGTCTAAGCCCAAGGTAATCGAGGGCTAGGTTCTCGCAAAATTGGCCGCGGTGTGTCGTATTCTATATGAACCTTTCCAAGCCATTTTGGAGCTCCTTCATATCTGGATGATAATTGAAATCCACAGCTAACATTGCTGGTGTAACAAAGTAGACAATATTGTATAAGATCGCAAATTTTGTACATCTGGCTAATTTATCTAGCTTACAAATCATTGATAGATCACGAAAAACCTATCAACGGCTTCTAATACCATAGAACCTTGAAATTTGGAAATCAGGAAATAGTGATATTAGTATTAATACCTGAAAATTGAGAACAAAGTTTGTTTGCAGTTATTTTAAATGGATATGGATTAGTTTATATGAACATGTATTAGTAACTGTTTTCCAATTTCTTATAAACTAACTAGAACATACTATGTCTTATCATTTATTATCTGCTCCTACTAATATGTTTGATTATAATTATATATTAGTATTTATATATATATATATATTAGTATTTAGCAGACTTTCTGTATTCATCCTTTCAAACTTTCTGAATTCATCACCCAAAAAGGGTACTTGGAAAGTTCTAGTTAAAGTTTGTCCCAATTCCAATTGTAGATATAGCCTATTTCAGTTCCAGATGCAAGAAACATGAGAAAGAAACAAAAAAAAAACTTTCGTATTCAATTAACTCGCTAATTTATAGTTAGGTATCCGAAATTTTGGATATATATATATATATCCAAAATTTCGGATATATATATATAGGATATATATATATATATATATATATATATATATATATATATATATTATAGAGATTCTGTACATTTTATTATCCAACTCGAAAAGCAATGAAGATTCTTTACAAGTTTACCCGTAGTCTCAATGCCTTTGTATTGCGCAGCTTCCACCAACATGACAAAACATAATTATGTTTTTAATTTATTAATGCGACTATGTCGTACCAGCTCACGAAGGTTATTAACGAAGCTGAATTATAGAACCCATGAACGTTCAACATGATAACGACTTCACAGAAGGGGTCTTAGGGCATTACTCTGGCGATGTAACATCTCGTAGGTACCGTTATCATGTAATAAAATCACCCGTTCTATGTTTCATTTCGTAGGCGTTTCTTGTTGTGTTAATTACAAATTAACAGAAATATAATGTGTTATTAAATTGTTATTATATATCAAATCTCGAGTTAATTTAAATCCAACTAATTGCTACCGGTTATGTATAAGTGGTTTGCGGTCTGGAATTGGTTAAAAAGGAAATGTTGTTATGGCTTTTGTCGAATTGAGAAAGTTTATAAAGCGAGTAGCGTACTAAACGATTAGAAGATTGTGAGGTAATACTATATTTTCTGAAATTGTCATAGCTAGTTTTTTAATGTAATTACTGAATAAAACAAAAATTAATTTATTGTTGTCGTCTTTTTCAAAATTTCTAAATATGTATAAATGAAATTACATAATATCAATAGGTTTCATTTTAAATTTCAGACCGTATATTATTCATATATTTTGACCGCATTTATGACCGTATATTATTCATATTTATGACCGTATATGACCATATTCATGATCGTATATATTCATACATTATAGAACTCAAAAAGTATTCGTAAGAATTAGAAAGAACTTTTACTATAATATAGATATGGTAGGAGTTTGTTCTGGCTTAAATACGACTCAGAGGAAGTAGTACCTGTTAATTACCAAATCAAATATATGAATATTTGGTGTATATATGGAAATTGTTCCTAATATAATTGGATAAAAATGGTTTTAATTAAGTTGGTATAAATAATTACCACATTATACCTGATTATTTTTAAGGAGACCTCGGTTTATTCCAAAATCTTCCTAAAATTATAGCCTTAATTTATACTTGAGGACTTTATTATTTTATATTTTTATTAAGGTATATTATGTAACTATTTTAATTGTTTATCGATAATTAAAAAAAAAAGGCCAATCGAACTTTTCACTCATTATCTTTAAATAACATATACTCGAGTCTTGTTTACTTAGTATTTGTACAGGGTTATAATTATTTTAATTACGGTAAAAAATGAAGCAAACATTAGATAATTTTCGAAAATAATTTTGTACTTCAGGATTACTAGTCTTTTTTTAAAGATGCGGTTTTAAAAAATGTTTTTTTAGAAATAAGTTAAATTTAATTTATCAAAATTATATTTAATATATTTAAGTAACTCGGTATGTCGCCTAAGTCAGTTTCAAATTCGTGTCTATAAATATAATATTTTTTTAAGATTGGATTTAATTTTTTTTATTTTCAATTTTTTAAACCGTATTTAAACAAGGTCAGAGTATTAATAGAAAAGCCTACAATTATTAAAAAAATTACACCTTTTAAATGTCAATTAGTTTTAAATACACAGGCCTTTGGTATAAATATAAGTCGAAGTAATTTTACGATAAGGGTTTTGTTTTTATAACTTTTGAGATAAGATTCCATAAAATTTATAGCTTATGTTAGTAGCAATATACTTTGGATTAATTAGTCTATCTAGGTTTCTCTATAATTCCATCTCATAAAGCTATATAGAGACCTAACTGTCATTAAAATAGTACGTAATTAAAGTTTAATACCGATGTAAATAAAATCATCGTTGCAAATGTAATTGGCGATAACTTGAAGCAATCATTAAAATGATGATAAATGTAATTAAGTATTGCACTAGGCATTATTGCACTCACGTCCGAGACAGGTATGCTTCCGGAACTGCAAGAAGCCCTCCGTGCAGCGACAGACGTTGTCCAGGCAGGCGCTGTTGGCAACCTTCAGAGAACATTGTTCGGACACCTTACAGTCGGATCCTAAGAGCATGGCTGCAACAATAAACAATGATATAGAACGCATCAAACACAAATGTTACAATTGCAATATAGCATAAAAAACGGGATTAATGAAGGTTAAAGGTAATTAACTCATATTTTATATTATTTTGAATATTATTGTTCAATTAATTTGCAGGTAAATATTATTATTAAGATGATTAGACAAAAGTAATCATTAATAAATATAATTAAATTACAAAAATCTACTGCAAAGCATTGAATTTTCAGCTAACCTTTGAGACATTTTGGATTCACTCTGTGATTAGAAATTTAGCAGTAAGAATATTGAAATAATTTTGTAAAAACTTAGAGAATATTTCCGGAAAGTTTTTTTTTATTTTAAAACAAAAAATTAAAATCTTGGAGTTTGGTATATTTCTTTTTTTTCTTTACGTATTTAAAATGAGTTTTTCTCACTTTTCGCAAAAGTTATTTAATTTCGAAATATTCGGTTTCCTTCTCTATTGAAGTAAATTATGAAGATATTAAAAGTAGAGAATAAAATTGTGAAATAATTTTTGTAAAGCGTTTATATAAAATTATTTTAACCAAAGCAACGTAATACAGATAGATATGATACGAAATAAGTAAAGTAAAAAAAATCTTTTTTTTTTTGAAGTCTTGGAATGAGTTCGAAGTTTCCGAATGGTGGTCAAACTTCGACTTTTTTAGATTTCCGCTTAATTGTTTTTAAACTTGATTAGTGGTTGCGCATCTGCAAGTCATTGCACTACCATTAATGTCACATAAATTTTGGTCAGTAAAAAATATTGGTATCGAATGTGAAGTTTGGGATTAAGAAGATAGATTACAGATTTGTCTTGACAATGACATATTGGTTTTGCTTGTCATATGAATTGTTATTTTTATTTTAGAATTATGATTATCTTATGTATCATTATTTTTATGCATTAAGGAACTATGACATTTAATAGATGTTACTATAATACCAATATAACCAATATAATAATTTATTACTGGCTTATAAACTGTTTAAAATAAATAAAACAAAACGGATAGATAAAACGTCAGATATTATTGAATTTAGCAAGGAGCAAGAAGTTTTTGTCGAAGTAGAATTGTCGAAGTGAAAATAATATTTTGGTCATTTACAATGACCGAATAATTATTTTCAATTCTTCATTTTTCTTTTTTATAAGCGTTTACGTGTATATCTTAACATTAAGGGTTGCATAAAAAAATTAAAGTTACTATGATTGTTTTATTTCGTGTTTATTATCTAAAGTACAGGAAATTATTGAAGCGAGTTTAAATTTGATATTTATATGTATTTAGAAAAAAATCAAAAACTGTAAAGCAGGCAGGCTTTTATTATATTCGAAACTTTTACTATTACATTTTCTTTACTGGTAATTTAGATCATATCCACAATAAAGCATATTATAACACTAATTTCGAAATAGTATATGTTACCATGTAACAAAAGGGCGGCAATCACGAAAATATCGAAAAACCTGTCAAGTGCGAGTAGCACTCGCACTACTAGGGATCCGTACACATTTAAGTACTTATAAACCTTTAAAGGTTCTTAGTACTTTTGTTAAACTATTAACAAATATTAATTTTTCATACCGTAAATACACTGTCTGTTCTATACATCTTCCACAGGCGTAAAAACATAGTGGAGAGTCAAGTAATATCATTTCTATGCATTTGTTGTCTAATATATCTTTCACATACATAATAAATATACAATTTAATATACAGTTATTTTTGCAGTTGATTTAAATCGCTTGTATGGAGTTTCTATTAACTTTGTATAGATTCCAGTACATGGCATAAGTTGATAATTTTTCTTTTAATTTCGTTATATATATATATATATATATATATATATATATATATATATATATATATATATATGTATGTATATTACCTTAGGAAATACGTTTAAAATATTTAAAAATCGCGTTTTAGCGGTTAGGATGGAGACACTTAATAGCTAAAACAAGCAAACCAAACAAAACGGATTTCTTAATGGAAGAAAGTGTTCAAGACGTATTCTAATACTTTCGGAAGGTCCTTTTCAATGATACCCTACTACACAATGAGCTCTGAGAAGAAAATCCCCCCCTTTTAAATGTAGGGGTTTTATTTCATTACATTTTTCATAATATGTCAAACCATACCAAATTCCAGCATTACAGTACTAATAATCTGCGAATAAAAGAGTTATTGTGTACAGATCGACAGGCGGACTTAGAAAAACTAGAGCAGCTCCTAGTTTGGCTACGGAGCCCTAAAAGCGAAATAATTTAAAAAAACATGTTTTATCCTAAAACTTTGGAAATACATTTTGAAGAAAAGAAAAAGTATTTTTTCCATAACTAATTTTTCTCATATTAATAGAATGATATTTTCCGCACCTTTTTTGACAAATTATCTTTCAATGAATATTCCTCGTTATCTCATTCCAATTCATTTGCCTCCCTGATTTACAGCAAACAAGTCTCTTTACCAATCACTATTACGGTTGTTGTAAAAAGTTTAAACACACTACTTAATCGATTTTCTTATTATTAAGTGAGTAAGTGCATTATAAAAAGAAGCAGTGGAAAAACCCCCATTCAACGAAACAAAATCTCCGTTGGTTTATTTATTGATTTCCTATTCCTATACGTCGCTGTTGCTGAAGGAAAAGAGGATGTCAAATTCGGTCCATTAGCCTCTGTCACATAATTTTAAAGAAAATTTGACGAGTTTTTTCCCTACAAAGCCCTCCAATACTCAGTGACGTAGGTGTTATACCCGCGTTTCCCTTATTTATACAATATCTAAATAACAAAAATTGACAAGTATATATTTAGAAAAAATGGCAAATATCCATCCTCCATATGTATATATTAATTTATGTACACACGCGCACACTGATTCTCAATAGAGTGAGTTAGTGTAAAAACTGTAAGATAAAATCTTTGAAGTTACGTGACCTCTTAACCATGGATAAAATCTTTGAAATGTTCAGTTCGATTAACTACGTTTGCTTTGGCTATCAATCTTCTTTGTCCTCTGACAAGTCCGTCACGAGTCTCTTTAGACACTGATTAGAGATTTATTTATTACTTTAGTTAATCAATTCGCTATTACGCTGACAGTTTGTGAAATCGCAACCTGTATTGAGATAATATCTGACGCTCATTTTAACTGTGTTTTGATTTATGCAAACATCGAAGATAATGCTTATACAATGTTTTGCGCGCACATCTTGACTTACGTTAACATTTTTAAAGTTATATATTTAGCTTTATGTAGAAGATAATTTGCTGATTGCTTAAAATAATGAATTAATGTGGTACGTTGGTGTAAGTACAAAAATCTTTATGTTTTTAGGTTCTATGTTGTTGTATGATGTTTTACGCAAGGAACGTATATGCTTCTTTTAGGAATTTTGATTAATATGTAATACAATTTTAAAAAAAAGAAATTCATGTAAACTCTGATATATCCAAACTTGGGAGAATGTTTTTCGCAAAAAATTGCGTTATTTCAAAACCCACTGGTCTTTGGATCTTTGTGTCTGCCTATTAGATCGAGTGAGTCTTTGCATCACTGCGTATTGCATTGAGTGGGTCTGCATCTATGCGCTTTACATCGGGTGGGTCTTTGCGTTTTGCGCATTACATAAAGTGGGTCTTTACATCTTTGCGCATTAATTACATCGAGTGAGTCTTTGTATCTTTGCGTATTACATCGAGTGGGTCTTTGCGTCTTTGCGAAAGAAAATCAATTTCCATACAATATTTTTATGCTCCTTTATTTCAATTTAAGTCCTGTTTGTGAAATATTGAGCTTCAGAGAGATGTATGCCTCTTGTACCTCTATTCTTCCAATGGGTTTGAGAAATCTTGAAAGATTCTGAATACTTGGGAATTTGCTTGGAATTTCCAAATGAAATTACTTCAGTTAACTTGTACTATCAATTTTAAATAGACAAATACGGTATCCTACTGTGTGCGTTTTCTGGCATATTCTTGTACGGTTCATTTTAATATGATTTACTACGGCAATGATATAAGATCATATGATATTTAAATGTGTAAACAATGGGTTTGTAAATGATGAATTCTAAATACTTGGGAACTTGATTAGAACTTTGTAATGAAATTATTTCAGTTAACTTGCACTGTCAAGTTTAAGATAGACAAATACGGTATCTATTGTGTGTGTTTTTTGACATATTCTTGGATAGTTTATTTCAATATGGTATAGTAGGCAATGGTATAAGATCATATGAAATTTAAATGTGTAAACAATGGATTCTAAATATTTGGGAATATGATTGGAATTTTCAAATGAAATTATTTCTGTTTACTTGCACCATCAATTTTGAGAAACAGACAGATACGGAATTCTTAAATGGGTGTATTACGACAATGATATAAGATCATATGAAATTTAAATGTGTAAACAAGTTTTGCGCTGTGTTTAATTCTAAAATTTTATGTCACAAATTTCACCACACAAAAAAGGCCGGTAAAAAGGGGCTTAACATTACAGGAATAGAATATATTGTAAAAAAAGCTGGTATTTGCTAGAATATAAGAAACCAAACAATTCAGTAATTGATAATCAGGAAAGAGAAGGAAATTAAATACCGATTGTGATCATAAGAGAAAACAAAGAAAAAAAACTATCTTCATAGAAGCAATATAATATATGCATATAAAAATGCAATATATGCATTTTATATTTTTAACATATCAAGGATTGTTAATAAGAAATAAAAAAAAGAAACTCTAATGAAGTACATTATCACATTATAGAAATTACATATTGCAATAAATAATCAATATCGTGTTTTTTTTATGTACAGCCAATATCTAAATTATTAAAAATACATTTTTGACTGACACTGACAATGGTTCTGTTTCTGTCAAATTTTTTTTTATTCTTTTTGTTCTTTTTGAATTTTATGGACTTTTTTCGACGATACTGTCGACCCTGTGAAGTTCATGGATTACTATAGTAGATCTATGGACGGAAAATACAACGAGATACAAACTGCACTTTGTTTCATCTCGGTACTTCAAAGAGTTTGTAGAAATAACATCCATAAAATGTTACAAATAAAACCTGCGAAGCACGAATGGAACTCGGGCTACGAGAGTTCCGTACATATTTAGGTATTTATAAATATTTAATGGCACATAATATTTCTATCAAACTATTTAAAAAAATTTGAATTTTTTAAAACGAAAATATATTAACTACTATACCTTTCACAGGTGCAAATTTAAAAAAATTATAAAAATGCATCATAAATGACTGAATTTTTGAGTCTTTTTTTATTGCGTTGAGTTAGAAGTTTGATTTTTGTACAACTTCAAGCAGCCGTAGAGCTAAGAATTTCATATTAATTTGAAACTGATACCTTTACGCATTTCTGAGAAATAGTCTCTTGACAGACAGACTGACAGACAGCAAAGTGATCCTATAAGGGTTCCTTTTTTCCTTTTGAGGTACGGAACCCTAGTAATGAACTGACTTCCTAAAAATATACAGATTTCTCATTTGTCTGATTGACGATTAAGATAAAACTTTTAAGGCGATTATTTTTTCATTTTGTTTATATAACCGTATAATTTTTATTAATATAACACTTGAGCCTAAAACTATATGGAATTTTGCCAATCTCCTTTCACTTCTTTGACTGTTTCGTTGGAGAAAAGTAAAAGCAGTTTGTATTTTACCGTAACTAAAAGCTGTTTTTATTTCAATTAATTAGACGTATAGTTATGGTAACAATTATTAAATTATGTCCAAATTATTAGTTAGATGCGGAAGTGCTGCTGTTGTGAACAGTATCAATTAGATAATTTAATATGAGTTTCGACACGATGCTGATTAAAAACTAATTAAGATCAGATTTGGTGAGCATAAGTTTAATTTGTTGTTGGATATAGATAGAAAACCATAGCTTGTTTTGCGATAAATTTCGAATTAGTAATAGTTAGTAGCTCATCACTTTAGTTCTTTTCGGTTGTCAGGTGTATAAAATGTACAGTGAGATGACTATATCTAATCGAGACCACTTTATAAAGCAATAGCATTATTTGGAGAGATTTATGGGGCAATAGCAATGCGATGTTGATTAAAAACTAATTAAGATCAAATTTGGTGAGCATAAGTTTAATTTGTTGTTGGATTTAGATAGAAAACTATAGCTTGTTTTGCGATAAATTTCGAATTAGTAATAGTTAGTAGCTCATCACTTTAGCTCTCTTCGGTTGCCAGGTGTATAAAATGTACAGTGAGATGACTATATCTAATCGAGACCACTTTATAAAGCAATAGCATTATTTGGAGAGATTTATGGGGCAATAGCAATGCGATGTTGATTAAAAACTAATTAAGATCAAATTTGGTGAGCATAAGTTTAATTTGTTGTTGGATTTAGATAGAAAACTATAGCTTGTTTTGCGATAAATTTCGAATTAGTAATAGTTAGTAGCTCATCACTTTAGCTCTCTTCGGTTGCCAGGTGTATAAAATGTACAGTGAGATGACTATATCTAATCGAGACCACTTTATACCGCAATAGCATTATTTGGAGAGATTTGTGGAGCAATAGCAATGCGATGCTGATTAAAAACTAATTAAGATCAGATTTGATGAGCATAAGTTTAATTTGTTGTTGAATTTAGATAGAAAACTATAGCTTGTTTTGCGATAAATTTCGAATTAGTAATAGTTAGTAGCTCATCACTTTAGCTCTCTTCGGTTGCCAGGTGTATAAAATGTACAGTGAGATGACTATATCTAATCGAGACCACTTTATACCGCAATAGCATTATTTGGAGAGATTTGTGGAGCAATAGCAATGCGATGCTGATTAAAAACTAATTAAGATCAAATTTGGTGAGCATAAGTTTAATTTGTTGTTGGATTTAGATAGAAAACTATAGCTTGTTTTGCGATAAATTTCGAATTAGTAATAGTTAGTAGCTCATCACTTTAGCTCTCTTCGGTTGCCAGGTGTATAAAATGTACAGTGAGATGACTATATCTAATCGAGACCACTTTATACCGCAATAGCATTATTTGGAGAGATTTATGGAGCAATAGCAATGCGATGCTGATTAAAACTAATTAAGATCAGCTTTTGTTGAGCATAAATTTAATTTGTTGTTGGATTTAGTTAAAAAATTATAGTTTGTTTCTCGATACATTTCTAATTAGCAATAAGGGCTTATCACATTGGTTCTCTTCGGTTGCCAGGTGAGTAAAACGTAAAGTGAGACGACACTTAATATCTAATCGAGATCACTTTTATACATCAGTAGCAACATTAGAATGTGTTTTACATGAAATTACGTTTTTCCTACCACTTTCCAACTACGATACAAAGAGAATATATGTGTATCATATTTGTGCGCTTTCATTTCCTAAACCAATTAGCACAGAGATAAATCGACTAAGATGAAGAGTTGAGTTCTACTTTCTCCTCAAATGCAATTCCACTCATATAAAATCAGGCGACGACTCAAGTTTTTTATTTATTACTCAATTATACAAGAACGTTTATGAGAACCAATTAGCACAGAGATAAATGACTAAGATGAAGAGTTGAGTTCTACCTTTTCCTTAAATGCGATTCCACTGAGATAAAATCAGGTGACGACTAAAGTTTTTTATTTATTACTCAATCATACAATAACGTTTATGGGAATCAATTAGCACAGAGATAAATGACTAAGATGAAGAGTTGAGTTCTACCTTCTCCTCAAATGCGATTCCACTCATATAAAATCAGGCGACAACTCAAGTTTTTTATTTACTACTCAATCATATAAGAATGTTTATGGGAAACTTTGAGTAATATTATGTGTATGAAAAATGTAATGATTTTAACACGGTTTCATTGGCTTTATTTGTAATCATGTATGTCAACTAATCTAGCAAGTTGATTTCACCATTTACCCATCATCGAACTGGTATGATGATGGCGCAGGGGGTGGTAACAGTAACTTTCAATGCCAAAATAGTAAGCCTATCGAATTTGGACTCGTTTGACTTGTTTCCATGAGATCTTTAGAAACAACAGCGTGTTATAGACTTCCGATCTATATAGAATAGTAAATTTATAACTGATATTAAAGCACGAAAGTAACATTACAGTTTGTTTTTTTATTTAGGTTATAAATTATGTTATATTATATCTGTACTTATCTGGTCGATATGTACATATATAATATAACACGATTTGATAAATTTTTGAAAAACAAATTGCATACCTCTACTTTATCCATTACATTTATCACAGAAGTTATTTACCATACTATTATTTTAGGAAAAGAGGGTATTGATGCTAGTACTTAATAATATTTTTAATTCCAAAATTTGCTTGTTTTTTGTTTCTTTATAAGTTAGGGCCTATTTTAGTAATTATTATCAAATTTTGCATATACTTAGACTGTATTACTAGCTAACATTTAGAGTAACATTATCTCGGAAAATCGGGCCGTTATTATTAGGAAATAATAAAAAATAATTTTCTTTTTCCCGATAGACGGCGTTATTATCAGTATACATGTTTAATGCAAAACTTTCCTTTAAATCAGTGTTCCTTCAAATCTTAAATTATTTGAATACGTCTAACAGTATTTATATGCTAACTAACAAAGTAAACGAAAAAGTTTGAATGGATTGGTACATCCATATATGGATGGATGAATGGATGTTTGTTACTCTATAATTTCGTAATTTCTGAAAGGGTGATTTGTTACGAAATCTGGAGTAAGACCTGAGGGAGAGCTTTAATCTTTTAGGACGTTCTTTAGCTTCCTATTTCGTCATGTGGTATTGTCTGGAAGGAGAATTCTGCTAGTTTTACTTTACCATGTATTAACTATTACAGTGTATCCTGTATCACGATATTCGAGCATGATTCCCATAGGATAACGATCTACTTTTCATAACTTGAGCATGATATTACTTTTGAATGCGACGGGATTTTGAAAAACGTCAAACAGTGATGAATTAAAATTTGGATTGAGGCATAGGATACAATACTGAAGTCCACAGGTACCAAGTTGCGTAGTCATTTAATAAGAGTAGATTTTAATAAAATCATTAATTCGAAATACGACTTATAAAATTTCATTTTGAATATCATAGTTATATATTGGAATAATTAATTAGACAGCAAAAGCTCAGTCTGTGTGCTAGGCCACGAGTTGTAAGTTTTTTTAAAGGCAGTTTTTAAAGTTAAGGACAGTAAAACGTAACTAAAACTAAAAGATTTATCTCTCATAATCTCTGAATCATGCCCCTTCTTAAACCCATTTTGCTCCCCTTTCGCTGACTACGCCAAGTCAATATATGTGATTAATTTTTTTTCGAATTCATTTTTGTATTTAACTTATTCATTTTTTCGATTTTTGTTATTTTCTTTGAAAATTGTATATTTTTATTTGTAAATGTTGCAATAGAGTATGTAAGTGGATATATTTCACAGTCTTTCAGATTCCTAAACTCTCATATTTAACCTTACTGGTTGACTGGATGTAGCAGTAAGCTTATGTAGCAATAAAGTAGAGTGAAAATTTAATCTGGAGTTACCTAGAGACTTTCGTCAGTTGGTTTATTGTGTGCGAAGTTGCAAATAGCAGCTGGTAAGGGCAAGAAGCAAATTGCTGAGAATTAAGATATACCCTTTGATAGTGACGTGAAGATTTTTGATAATTTTCACTAACCTAACTTTTAATTAGTATATAAAAAAAATGAACAGAAAAAATGTAATTGCTTCAAATAACAGTGAATAAGGAGCGCACTGAAAAGTATAAAACAATGTAAATAACATTACTAGTTGCAAATTTTGCGGTATAATACCATTTCCGAACATAAATACATTTTCAAAATACTGAGACTGGTAGTGACTTTTGGAGTTGGTGCCACTTCGGTGCCTCCCTTTCTCCCACGTGTGCATGTACACTCACGCAGGTAAATGAATGCTACATTTCTCTTGGCACAGACTAATAAAGGAAATATATAAATATATATATATATATATATATGTATATATATATGTATATATATATTTGTATATATATATATATATATATATATATATATATATACTTACATATCTATTACTTTCTTACGTCAAGATAATACGAGTCCAGATTCGATGCGTTTCTGCGTTTTTTTTGCGTTCCTCATCACTGAAGAGTTCCTGGTCGGGTTCATCATTGTGCCATGATTTTGCTAAACAGCAAATTTATTTCACCTTTTGTGTCTTAATTTATTATTATTAAACTTCTATTATGCAAACTCCTGTGCTATTCAGTGTTAATGGATTCTATGGGATACCTTCAATTGCCATGGTCAAATTTTAACCAACATTTTCATGGTGGTTATATCCTTTCAAATAAAAGAAAAAAATCATCCAAATCGGTTAATAAATGCCGAAAATATGAAGTAACATACATAAAACATAGAGCTGAATTAAGCTCACCTCTTTTTTAAAGCCAGTTAAAAGTGAACTAAGTTAATCTAACTAACTTTTGAAGTCAGTTAAAAGTAAAGTAAGTTAACCTAATCAACCTAACGAGAAATACCTTCGGAGAAATGAAGATGATAATCTTCATTTCTCCGAAAATATTGCTCGACATATCTTACCCAAAATCACTCTGCGTCCGTACAAAAAATACGTAACGTAGATAAAGATCATTATTACGGTACGTATTGGCGCACCGGTTACGTCGCGCGACAGTCCTGCGCTAATAATAAACAAATAAACATACAATTTCATTACGCATGCCCGAAACCGGCTGGCAGGCGTCAAACGGCAAGATGAACGACCGTTTAATTTCATTGCTAAAACTCGTTCGACGGATTATGAGGAATGTGTCCATCTGTAGATAAAGTCGGGACGGGCAAGGGTTACCATAACGGTGTCGTTCGGATCAAGAAATTGTTTTCTTTATGTTTAAATGTCAGCCGTCCAGTTTGAAACGAGTTTATTTTAATAGAAATTTGCTTATTAGGAAAATAAATTTATAAGGAGTTTTGATTTATCAAATAAAATGATTTATGATTAACTCATTGGAGATTTGTCACCGATCTTCGTACACTCTTGGATGACAACAGTAAACCTTTTTAATAATCATTCTTAATCCAAGAGCTTACTAAGAGAAATTGATGAGGGTGATTTGAATTTCAAATAACTTTATTTCCGTTTCCTTATTCCGGAAAATGTAATTCATTAAGGCTTTATTATTATTAAGCATATTGAAGAGGTAAGAAAGTTTCACGACATGTTCCTACATAAACATGTAAGAATAGTTAATAATTAATAATAAATAAACCTTTCTAAACCTTTCTATAAAATGAAAAGGCCACAGTTTTCACTTTATATTATTTTCTTCAAATTGTTAAGTTTAATATAGGCTATATATACTTATAAGATTGACATTATATTATTGAGGCTCGTTTCAAATTAATGGAACAGTTAATTTCAGTAAAGCATTTATACTAAATTCAAAGAAACGATTAGGTCAGACTTGTTGAGGATTATAGAAATTAAATTGATTGTTTTGTTTAGTTTTATAAAACATTCAAATACTGAAATGTTTTCCCAGTTCTTTAGATTCATGAAAATTGATTAAAGATAAAAAACGATTGTTGGTAAAGCAGAGATGGATCACTTACGGTTGCAACTTCATTCTTCTTTTGAAACATTGGGCGCTATCGGAATCGTGGTGATTTTCCAGAGAAAATTAAAGGAAATAGTTTAATGATATTATTAATTTTTATTCTGCCGGTAGAATCTTTTTCTTAGTATATTCTATGATTATATAGAGATTGGCGATAAACGTAAAATTTAAAAATTCAATGCAAGTTTTCTAGAATTAAAAAAAACTATATTGTCACTTAAAGGTCACTATGAATATTTGGTCACTATGATTTGGGAGATAATGGAAAAGGGACTTGTCTACAAAAGTGACTATTTAGGGTTTTCTGGAGGGACTTCTTTAAGTCATACGTTTAAAACATATCATAACTAACCTTGCAAATGCAAAAGGAATCTTGTTTGTTGTTTACTTTGTTGGCTATTGTTTGTTTCATTTTCATGTTTCAGTTACTTTATTGATCCGGTTAAATTTTGCATACATATAGCTGGTGTAATAGAAACGAACATATAATAATACAAAGTAGCAATTTATAATGCTAAGACCCAATACCTTAAAGAAAAATATTTTAATTTGCAATAATTTTTTTTCTTTCTTTTATTTTATTCTAGTAATACGATAAATATACTATTATTAATACTCGTCACAGAAGAATAAAAAAACTACATGTTTCTAAACGAAAAAAAAACTATATTTATACAATAAATTACATTTCTAAGAATTCACATAATTTTTAGTTTTATTTACCTGAAATAAACTAAAAAATCTAGGGCTAAAAAAATCCTAGTACCATTTACGTTTGTGTAAGGTAAATTTATATAATAGCCTGAAAAAATACATTAGTAAATACATAAATAATTTTATGTATAATTTTAATACCCTATTGAAAATACCCTACATAAAACTAATTCCCTGAGGCAGCTATAATTTCGTTTATTTACAATAGTAAATATGTAAATTTATGATTTAGAACAAAATCATAAATTTCCATATTTACGACACATTTTATTACGATTATAAATAGATATAATTAGAATTGTGATTAAAATAAGTTTATTTCATTCCCATAACTGTCCACAGTACTAAGTAATGTGCGGTAACCCTATGCCACTAGGCAATGCCTCGTTATCTAGTTAGATCATTAATTACCTTTTGACTGCAACGAGATAACGGAAGTCGCTGCGATGTATTAGCCAAGTTCATTAAACAACGTAATAAAGTATGCTGCAGTCGGCGATTGCAGTGAAAGAATATTGGATGTTACAATAATAGCTTTATCATTAATGACTTTATACTCATTAGACACGTTAGAGCCACGCCAAGGAAAGTAATAATGTGACAAAAAAAAAGGATAGTTGCATTGAAAACGAAATAATTAACTTGCTTTTATAAGGGTTTTTTATATGGAGTATTAATGACATGTATATACAAAATAACGCCATTGTTCGCCACAAATCGCGCCAAGAAAAATTTAATTTGTAAATTTCTATGGGTATTATTTTATGGTTTATATTGCCGATACAAAAATTAAATATCAATATAAGGACGACATAACATTTGATAAATTATTTTATGAAATCTTTTTTTATATAGTTTTTTATTTTCTTTTCCAGATTAAGTTTAAATTTTATTCGAATTCAGATTCTTATATTAGTTTTTTTTTATTAAAAACTATTTTACACTTTATTTTTTTCGAATTAGGTGTAGAATATTGTAGACTTTTTTGCATAAATGTTCTTTGTATATTCTTGTATTATCATAGCTTTGAGACAAGCCATGATATATTATCTAATTACATATTCCTTTTTATACACCGTCATAATCCTTGGGAAATTTGTCAAAGGGGATTGAAAATTATGGTTGAATCTGTTTAATATATTTGGAATTTTTAGTTTGCATAAAAATAGGCATATATACAGATACTTCGGTTTATACATATTATAGTGTCAAAGGTAGTAGAATTTACATATATAAAATTTTGAAAAGAAAAAAGAACTTAACATCTGAAGTAATGAAATAAAAACTCCTGCCTTTACTTAATGATTTAACGATCAAACAGTACAAGATAATCTTTTTTTCCATAAATGAATTAATATAGATATACTTTCAAATACTTTTTCTGTTTGCATATTCGATTACTAAAATGAATCTAACGTTGTAATCTGTCTGTATGAACGGATTTAACAAAAGTTATTGATATGAATTTTATTCAGTTTATAGATAACATTATTGGTAATAACTTAGTTTTAATTTCATTACGATATCTGAAACTGTGCCAAAATTTTGGCATCTTGGTATTGGATTCCGTGAAGCAAGCTTATACCAACTCTTACTTTTTGATGATGTTGTACGTATAGGTACGTAATTCAGGACAATTATGCATTCAAAAAAGAAGAATCTAGAAATCTTTCCGTATGGATCCATACATCTAATTACTCTTTGATCAGTATTTACTATATGTTTATTTTGTACGACATTTATGTTTCAGTTGTTGTATCAATCTATGATTGTGAACAAAGTAGTGGGCACAGTTTATAAATAATTTCTAATATATAAATATATATATATATATATATATATATATATATATATATATATATATATATATATATATATATATATATATATATATATAAAGTAAAACGGTGAAAGTAAAAAGTATGCCGATCAAAGATATATTATTAAAGGAATTATGTTGGTGGATTAAAAATAAGCTATATAATCTATAGATCAGAAACAGATCGTTCTTCAAATTTTTATCTGTTTGTTTGTACAAGCATTATGCAGAAAATATTTTAAATGTTGATGGTGTTTTCTATAATTTATTGATAAGAGTCGCAGGATTACAATGATTTTTGGTCTGTACGTTTTTTTAAAGGTTTTTTGTTTTTTGTTTTTTTTTGTCCTCCCGTAAAAACTACTGAAATATTTGATGACATTTTCATTGTTTTACAGTAGAAATAAAATATTACTTCATCTGGATACTATGTCCAAAAGTTGAGAAAAAAAGAAAAAAACCAGTAGTGTGAAAACAAGACTTAATTGATTCAAACTGCCTATTTAGAGCCTTTTTATTACAGAGTATACCGAAACAATGCTTTAAAATAACGTTAAATATCACTTCCGACTAGTTCCAACAGATGGCGTTAGACACAAGCTAAATCGCGCTAACGAAATTGGTCCGTATATTAATAGCCCATACCAACAAAGCTGCACGTAAGTTAGGTACGTTTGCCAAATATATTTATTAAGATAATAAAAAAAAATCATTTTATCACTGATTCGACTTTACTAACAAGTATCTTTTTTCATCATACCAAAAAAAGCTTATTTCAAGAAAGAAATAACTTTCCTGAAAACTTGTACGAAGTCAAACATTCTCTCAGAACTTATATCTATGCAAAAACACCGAGATTTTAAAACATTCAAACACACAGTTGAACAAACAAACGTTAGGGCTTTCTTATTTCTCTCAGCGCGAGTTTACATAGGCGCGGCATGCAACAGACAGTTGACCTTGGCAGTGATTGCGGGCAGCGTACTGGCGCGCGGCAGCTCGCGTATGCGCGCGTTGCATAACGCATTACCGCACGTCAGCCTGAGGTGCATCGACTCCGTGCCTCTATTGGCGAGTATGTGTATGTGGGTTACAAAGGTCTTAAGTATTTTGTGGCATGTATGTGTGCTTGTGTGTGCAAGTTTTATTATTTACGTTTTATTATCTTGTGTTATTAGCCATTCACATTTGGTTATTTTAGAACTGTTACTAGTTGCTAGAAGTGCCGTTCATGTAGAATTTTGTGAATAAACTTACGGGTTTTGTCGTTAGTTTCGGTCATAAAAATTGCTCTTTTGGGCGGAATTTTAATAAAACCTTGCTGAGTGCATTATGGAACACTTAAAAGCAAACTTCTAGTTTTTTCACATAATAAACTTTTTAAAGCAAAGTGGCCGAAATATTTATAAACATTTCTCTTATAGTATAAATATTCATAGAATTTCTTTACATAGAACATAAAAGAAGTTTCAAAATAAAGAATAGAAAAAAGAAGATTGAAGACGCGCCAAAAATATTTTCCCCTCTATACATTTATGGAAGGGTACATTAAAAATGTATTTTTATTAAATTTTATATTAATTGAAATTTCTATTCTTTGCTGTCTGTACGCAAAGTTTCATGCGGTTGGGTCCAAAATTGTAAAAGCCGTAGGGTTGTGGCAGATAGATGTACAGCCGGATGAATATGACTGAAATTATGTCTATGGCTTGATTCTTCTTCTAATGGTGCGACTCCAACTAGTAAAGGTTGGCAGTCAGACCTGCGTATTTGGTCTTGTCCTTGGCAAGCGAAAGAGTTCGATGGCACTCGTAATCGCTGTTTGGTCTCGGATGTTGCGCAACCATGAGTTTTTTCTACGACTGGCTTCCGTCTCTCAGCAGTTTTCCTCATCATTATTAGTTGCAAGATTTCGTATGTCATGCCTGAGCATATGCCCCAGATATGCAACTTTCCGTTGTTTCATGGTTTGCAAAAGTTTGCGTTTCTAACCAACCCTTCGCAAAACGTTTTCATTTGTGACTTTCTGAGTCAACATGTAGACATCATGCGTTTGTAGGTCCACATTTCGAATGAATTTATAGGTTTCTTGAGATCTTCCTTAATAGTCCAAGCATCGAATTCGTATAGAAACTTTGACCAAATATAATAATGGAGAAAACGAATTCGAAGCGAGATTTCAAGGTTACGATCGGAGAAAACCTTTTTTATTTTTCCAAAGGCACTTTGGGCATTAAGAGTTTTGACCTCTGCATCACTGTTCTAGTTATGAGTAAGCCAGATTCTAAGGTATATATATTTTTTACCTGTTCTAGTTTTTGAGCCTTTGATGCTATATATATATATATATATATATATATATATATATATATATATATATATACCGCCAATTATTTTGAATTAATTTCTTATTTTAATTTTGCGTTTATTTTTTATTTTTATTAAATTATCAAATAATATTTTTAATATATTTGAGCTATTAAAGTTGCTAATTTTTATTAGATAAGTTGACTAAAATATTTCAATTCATCTCCGTTTCTCCATCCTTAGTAAAAATATATTTTTGCATAAATAGTACCGTATCTACTTACGATTCACTGCATAATTTAATCAAGTGAATATTCACGTTTATTAGAACGAACCGTTGACATTTTTTATTGGCGAAATATATAAAAACAAACAAACATAATGTTAATTCTATAAATATTTAACATTTCAAATGCGACACTTAATTTTAATACAAAAGTGGATTTCGGAAGTAACGGATAATTTGACTAATTTACATATATACATAATGTATGACAATATATAGGCTGTCTCTTTTCTTAAACCTTAATTTCAGGGTTGATTCGTCTCATCATTCCGGACTCAGAATATTGGATCTGCAAAAGCTCGATCGTTTCCGAAATAAAAAAAACAATTTTTTTGTTTTAAAAAATCCTCGATATTATGTCAAATTCTACTACTTCCAGGAAAATATTAAAAGTTGTAAGAATTTTAAAATAACATATTACTAATAAGATCAACGAACGACTTAACTTAGATAAGTTATGAGATATAATAGACATTATCATATATGTATATATATATATATATATAAATATATATATATATATATATATATATATATATATATATCATAAAGTTTATCGAAACGCTAATACATGGCGTTGGTACTACCAACATTGTAATATTCGTCACATCCCTCCTGGATGGTAACGCAGTACTTTTATATTTGATAAAAGTACAAACGGTGGGTATTTTTTGAATTTTGATATAAAATAAATATTTTTTTAATTTTCTTTGAAAATCTTTATGCGATATATAATTATTATATATAACTGCTAATTTTTTAATGGATTTTAACTTTGAACATTACTTCAAAATTTACTTCTTCACAAATGATTCGCAGCAAAATTTCAAGTCTTCGTTGAAGTAAAACAGCCGTAAAATTATATATTTCTAAGCAGTAGTAGATACCTCCATACCGCATCCCGTGCAACACACCATATCATGGGATGTCACATCAGAAGATATATGTACTGTTCCGTCATACCATATTTCAGTATCAGATGGTGAAAAGATAGAGTAACTCCGTCTACTTGTTTCCCAATTAAAATGTGCGCCGTTCATCCGTATTGGCAGCGCGGCCAGATGTGTAAAGTAGATAATAGAGGCAGATCAGGTCCGTGGCCCCCCGCTAAGGATCCTGGCCGAGTTTACTCGCCGCGATACGGTCGCGCCGCTAGGCGAGCACGTGCCCCGCCCGTTACCAGAGCTAGCGGGATTGCCAGCGAGACAGGGCGCTGTTTAATCAGCTTAATATATGGCTGGGGCGTGGAATAAAAATTTACTGTGCGACATAAAAAAAAATCACTACTAACGAGAAATAAACTTCTACCGTCGATTTGTCATTGGGAATCAAATCATTACTTCGTTTTTATTCCAAACATTGATATTATCTTTTAATATAAAATAGATCTATTAAAAGTTCATAAGTCAGTAACCAATAAAAACGTAGACGACAATAAAATAGCAAAAAAAAACGAATAGCAGAGCGTGGTTTCGATCCACGGACCTCTGGGTTATGGGCCCAGCACGCTTCCACTGCGCCACTCTGCTCATGTTATGAGCGGTTGAAATTAGGCAAATGCCGGTAACATGACATTATATGCTGATTATAAGTATTTTGTACTACCCAACTATTTATATTCCGAGTACATGGTCAAAGAATACAGTTATTACGTTGTAACTCGCGAATAGTTAAATTATGTTAAAATATTTTGATGCGCTCGTTTACTGTTGCAGTTTTTTTGTAACCGTTAATGTGTAAGTGAGAAATGTTGTCGTTAACGATTTTTTCTCGTTAAATCAAACATTCTAGAGTTAACAAATATCAATACGAACTATTTTAATCAGAATAGCTTTTACCTTCTAATCGGCTTAGTAGTATTATGTTTTGATCGGTGTAGTAGTTTTTGTCGTCTAATCGACGTAGTAGTTTAGTCTTTTATTTAGTTTAATACTTTTTACTTTTATTCGGCGTAATAGTTTTTACCTTTTAATCGGCGTAGTAGTTTTTATATTTTGATCGGCGCAGTAGTTTTTATCTTTCGATCAGCGTAGTAATTTTAGTCTTTTACTCGGTTTAATACTTTTTATTCGGGGTAATAGTTTTATATTTTAATCGGCGTATCTCGTAATTTTAGTGATATTTGCGAGAGTTTATCATTCATTTATTAACTTTAATAAAAATAGGGCGAATATATTGTGAAAAGTAAAATTTTTTATCAGTCGATCATAGTAAGGTAAATGTAAGCGTTAATTGTTTGGTGAACTGCAAGAAATTGTGGATGCAACGCAAAAAAAAATACAGTAGTTGATGGAAGTCAAAATAACAGTGAAAGTAAAACGTCACCAGAACAGCCATGTTGCCGTCAACAGAACATGGTTTTAATATTCCCAAAGGTTAGATCTCCATCAACAATTCATAAAGTTCTTTAAAATTTTTTTACGTATGGATTTAGATACGTTAAGAGAAAATATTATTTATTCGTTGTATTCCGTAGGCCAATCACTTTATTACTTATCTGCGTTACTATTAAGCGTTACTATTATTATTGTACTTAATTGCTTTATTTATAATAAACTTTTTTAAATATATTCTAATTTTTCTTTATTTATAGTTCTCATTTAAGCCCTAACCGGAATCACTTTTTGTTCGCATGAGTATGTTAAGTTATAGAATAATATGAATATGTTAAGTTATAGGATAATATGAAAATTCTCATCCATTTCCCACCAAAATTCACTCAAATAACGGTCAACGTGTAAAGAAAATGAACGGTATGTTTTATAGAAATGCACTTGAAATACTTTGATGTACAGATTTACAGAAACACCAGTATGAATAATATATATACACGTTCTTTGTTCATTTATTCATTATTTCTGGAAGCTTGGAAAACTAAGTATACAGTGGCACACTTATTGCTCTTACAGCCAACTACAATGAATTGGATGAGAACATTAAGGGCTGTGGCAGACTGTAAGTGATTTTTAAACATTAATTAATTCTACTTAAAATATAAAATATTTAATATTATGTGGTAATAAAATAATATTAATTAAAAATCAAAGCAAAACACAACTTTAGGAGTAGGGAGGGACATCCTTATCCCTTTATAATGGAAGGGATTAGGATCTGCCAAATTATGATAGATAATGTATTTTCAGACGATTTTTGAACGCAGACAACGAGGGCGCACTTTGTATATTTGTAGTCAGTTCATTCCACAATCGAGTGGAATATATGATGAAGGATTCTCTATAAAATTTGGTTCTATATTGATGGATTAGGAGGATATTCTTATTTTTGGATTGTAGTTCGGGCTCGTGGGATGACAGGTATTGGAATCTAGATTTAAGGTATGAAGGTGTTACGGGATTATTGAGAATATTATATACAAAACATAGAAGATGAAGGTTACGGTATTTGTTATACCGTTATATTTGATCATGTGGTATATTTGGTTAAGGTATTTGTTATACCTTTATATTTAATCATATAGCCTGCGTAAATATATTTTAAACGAATAACTTAGGGTTGCTGTATAATGACTCTACGGTTTGTATAGCAATTCTATCTATATTTGATAAAGCGAATATTAAATATAATCAGCTTAAAAGTTAGAAAGAACGTTTAGATTTTTCTAGTTCATTTATTTGTTATAAAGTTGTACAGGTCAATAGTTTAATAGATCATATCTGACCCAGAATTCCGGCGTGCGCTGCTCACACTAACGAAACCAATAGAAGCGCCTTGACCTAACAAAAGTTTTATAGTTCACCTTTAATCACGTCAAGCAAGTGAATAATCCCATCGTGAGAAGTTAACAAATAGATAACACACAACTGTACACGACTAACGGGCCCCGAAGTGCTCTTGTTAACCCGATTCACACGGCGTCGCCGCGCTGTCTTCCACCAAAATTTTACGCATCGCAATTCGAAAGAGAGGGGAGAAATCTGAATACGTAGACGCTCATTGTTACATCGGATATATTTATACTACTCGTATATACACGCGACAGTGATCGGTGATCCTATTCTGTAATCGGTGTAGATTAGCGAATAATTGGGAACTGGGTCTCGGTACGAAGGCGCCGTGAACTCACGCCTCGGAACATTACTTGTATCACAGTGCCGTGTGATGTCCAAGAGATAGAAGCTCTGATCGGCTTGTCAGTTCGAAAGGTGCAGTAATATTTCGCGACAGAAAGTGAATAGAGAAAACGGAATTTTTTCAATCGATATCGATGTTTTTGAAGGCTTCAAAAATATAATTAACTCAGACAATTAAGTCGAAACGCTCGACGAAAGTGAGCGCCTTTATTAACTTTCACTCGTGACTTCGAGTTCACAGTAGTTGTTGATACGTTTAATATCGACAGTGAATAGGTTGGGTAGTCTTTTAGTCTATATAACTGTTTTTTTCTGAGGTTACATATAATGACAGATATTGTTTGGATTTTTGAATTATTCTCAATACTTTAATTTACGTAACCGCGCGTCAAGTTTCACCTCGCTTTGTTTAGCACAGCGTGACCGTGGCAGTGAAAATGATTGTTGGACAACAACTAACCGAGGTATATCGATTGAGAAGTAAACCACGTAAAGAGTCATTGTTTCTTTATTGTTTTATTTATACGGGAGCTCGGTCAGCGAGTATAGTTCCGGGTTCAAATCATGATGAGAATTAATTTAATTTTTTTTGTGGTCGAAGATAAGTTTTGTTAAGAAAAGTATGTGATATAAAAAAAACATATAAAAATGTAGTGATATTATGCATCTATATATCACGTTTATCAAACTGATTAATGATGTGAAGGTAAGTTGAGTGAAATGGCAATGATTAAAATATGTTCCTAAATATATAGCAGTCTTAGACTGGATATACTTTTAATTAAACTTCGGATGTTTCTGGATGCATCTTTAATTAAACTGGATAGAAATTTAATTAAATTGTAAATCGATTTTGATGTGTGAAAGTTTGCAATAAACTGTTTTTTTCTTTTAAATATTTGTCAAATGTAATATACCATTAAATACATTGACTTTATATGTGACAAGAACAATTATACACAGTTGGCCACAGAAAAATAAATTTAATCGTTAATCGTCTGGTTGAGTGCTAGAGATTGTGGGTACAACACAAAAACAATAAACAGCAGTTAATGAAAATTAAAATAACAGTGACAATAAAACGCTCAACTTAAAGTAGATCGAAAATAAGAAAAGGTTTAAGAAGAAAGAGTGATGGTAACGCAAGAGTGGGATAAACGATTATTTTTGGGACGACTTTTTAAGTGAATGTGGGATTCCAAATTGATTAATGATGCGAAGGTAAGTTGGATCGAACGGTAATGATTAAAAATTGTTTCTAAATATGTAGCAGTCTTCGACTGGATGTACTTTTAATTAAACTTTGGATGTACATTTAATTTAAATGGATGGATCCTTAATTAAATTGTAAATCGATTATGTAGTGTGAAAGTTTGCGATAAACCGTCTTTTTATTTTAATTATTTTAAGAAATGTAATATCTCATTAAGCACATAGACTTTATTTAAGGAAAATTGATTTATTTAAAATAGGAATACAGGCCCAAATTCAAAGTAACCTGTCGTTAGTTTTAACAGATTGCATTTTATTTTGTTGGGAGTTTCTTTAATTTTAGTCGTGATCATTAATGTAAGGATTATGATTGTAATTTTGCTATTAAAAAATTATTTAAGTTTTTATTGTTTTTTTTTTTATTAAAATTATAATTATTAATATTTTTATTGATTTTTTGTACTTGTACTTCATATTTATTTTCGCAGCATAAAAGTTGAACGTATTTAAGATTTGTGTAGTTCAGTTACTTTTTTATGAGTTTGAAATGACATACTTCATAGGGAGATATTACCAAATAATTTTTTAACTTTCCTGCCGCACGTGTAAGTGAGGGAGAATTATTTTTTTGTGAGTAGCGTTGAGTGGATAGGTATATTAAAATGAAATTAAGGTTCCATTTACAATTTCAACTCATGTTTTCGAAATTTTAGGTTTCAAAGTGAATTATACTGTGTATTTTGATTTTTAATTTTTAAACGATGGGTTTGAAAAATTGGTAAGAATTTTAGATGACACCGTTTGATTGGAACTTTTAAATGTAATTATTTAGTTTAACTTACGCCAGAATTTTCAGTTGATAGAGATAATTACAGAGCCCTACTTTAGGCGCATTGCGACGAGCATTTGAGCAGTTTTTTTTAAGTACTTTCCTCTTTGGTAACAATAATAAATAATGGTTCACCGAATTAAAAGAGCCTGTCAATTTATTTTTAGTTGCAGTGTTTATTGATAATAAAGTTTAAGCTAACGTATTTAACTCCAGGTGTGAAGATGGATATTCGACCATAGAATGTTTTCACGTGAGGAAAAGCTATTTTGATTTACGTTTCAGTATATAGTAAATCAAAAACTACTAACATATTCAAAACGTTGGTATGAATATGTTAGTAGTTTTTGATTTATAATACTTTATTTCTTTTTTATTAAAATAAATTACATGAATCCAGGAATACAGATTATAAATAAGTATAGTTTTCTGTAATTATATTTAGATATAAGTCTAAATATTACAGGATTACGTACTCAGAAAAAATTGAAAAACGAATTTAATTCCTGAACTTAATCTTTTGAAGTTTGCTATGTTAATTTAGCTGTTGAAAATATCTGTTTTCAACGATATGTCATATTTCGAGCCGGTTTTGATTAATATACAATAACTCGGGACCTAGAAGGACAATTTTAAGTGCTTTATATGCCTAGTCTAATTGCTACAGTCCGTAATGGTCTTTATCGCCTGATATTGTCTGAATAACCTATATTGGTAAATATTAGGTTCCACCACTTCAATCGCTGCCGGGCCACCTTTGTTATTCATTTTTTAACAGTCACAATAAAAAAATTGTTTGATTTATTTTTTGATTTTTTACAATGACAACGTAAATACGTAGAGTGAAATATGGTAATTTGCTATAATAGCCTTTCTTTCGGTTTATCGAAAATTTAAACAAATTGATTTAAGAGATTGTTTTTAAAATGTTCGTGAATGGTGAATGCAGTATTAATATTTATTCAAATTATCGCTAGTTGCTTGTTGTATGTAAAGATTTTCATGCCACTGTAAAGATTATGTACTTGGCTAAATCTATGAATATTTTTCGTTTACAAAAATTAGTAAAACTAAAATAATTCAGTATAAGTTTTATATAAGAGACCAATCTAAAATTTACGACTATATTTTCGTATCTAAAAGAGTTGCACATCACTTGAAGGATGACAGCCTTATTTTTAAATGATTTTCATGCCACTGCAAAGATCATGTACTTGGCTAAATCTATGAATATTTTTCGTTTACAAAAATTAGTAAAACTAAAATAATTCAGTATAAGTTTTATATAAGAGACCAATCTAAAATTTACGACTATATTTTCGTATCTAAAAGAGTTGCACATCACTTGAAGGATGACAGCCTTATTTTTAAATGATTTTCATGCCACTGCAAAGATCATGTACTTGGCTAAATCTATGAATATTTTTCGTTTACAAAAATTAGTAAAACTAAAATAATTCAGTATAAGTTTTATATAAGAGATCAATCTAAAATTTACGACTATATTTTCGTATCTAAAAGAGTTGCACATCACTTGAAGGATGACAGCCTTATTTTTAAATGATTTTCATGCCACTGCAAAGATCATGTACTTGGCTAAATCTATGAATATTTTTCGTTTACAAAAATTAGTAAAACTAAAATAATTCAGTATAAGTTTTATATAAGAGACCAATCTAAAATTTACGACTATATTTTCGTATCTAAAAGAGTTGCACATCACTTGAAGGATGACAGCCTTATTTTTAAATGATTTTCATGCCACTGCAAAGATCATGTACTTGGCTAAATCTATGAATATTTTTCGTTTACAAAAATTAGTAAAACTAAAATAATTCAGTATAAGTTTTATATAAGAGACCAATCTAAAATTTACGACTATATTTTCGTATCTAAAAGAGTTGCACATCACTTGAAGGATGACAGCCTTATTTTTAAATGATTTTCATGCCACTGCAAAGATCATGTACTTGGCTAAATCTATGAATATTTTTCGTTTACAAAAATTAGTAAAACTAAAATAATTCAGTATAAGTTTTATATCAGAGCGATCTAAAATTTATGACTATATTTTCGTATCTAAAAGAGTTGCACATCACTTGAAGGATGATAGCCTTAATTTTAAATGTTTTCATGCCACTGCAAAGATCATGTACTTTGTTAAATCTATGAATATTTTTCATTTACAAAAATTAGTAAAACTAAAAAAATTCAGTATAAGTTTTAAGTTTTATATAAGAGACCGATCTAAAATTTAAGATTTTATTTTCATATCTAAAAGAATTGCACATCAGTTAAAGGATGATAGCCTTATTTTTAAATAAATTTAAATATCAATATTTCAAATGGAAACATATAATGGAATGTATGGCAAACACATAGAAGCAGGGATATTTAATATGTGAGAATGGTCACCTGGCCGCAACAGCTTCAGACTGTGAGGTCCCAGTGTTAGCCTGACAGCCCATAATTAGCAATGTGCATAGACCTAAACTATTAAAACACCGCTTTGTTACGAGCACGTACATTCGCCCATAACGTTCATGCATGTAGCTATGCAGTTAAAGAGCCAGTGACTGTTAACAAACCTTTGTAAGTTAGTTTAGTCTTTAACAATTACATTTTAAATTACATTTTTTAACAATTGAATATATTTGACATTAATTTTGTAGAAATTCATTATTCACAATTAAATGAAAATACGTGATGTACTATTATTTCTACTTTCTTTAAGTTCTTTACCACGACCTAGGCTTCGTTGTATTATATCTTCAGGTGGGCTATTAGCCCCCCTGAATATGTTGTAATACACATCACGTAGTTTCATTTTACATATTGTACACAATATATTAAAAAATAGTTTTAGAGTTTTATTTCTAATTTGATACCATATATGATACAGGAAAATTATAAAAAAATTCTCTTACTTCGTTTGTTCCCTGTAAAATTTTTATATAAATATTGTTAAGTGTTAACTTTTCAAATGGTTGCGTTAATACGCTTTATCATAACGCCAAATTTGCAGTTTTGACATTAAGTGGTTTTTGAGAAAAGCAGCCGCGATGGACGTACAGGTGAGCACATTGTCTACATTGTTCGCAGGGCTGGATTTTGATAATTGTGGTATAATTAAAGTAATGTCCAGAGTAACGTGTAGAATTCAGAAGAAAATCATGAAAATGCCGGATTTTAGAAGCTGTATTATTTTCAATTTGAAAAATTAATTTCTTTTTATATTTTCAATTGTTCAATATATTTGGCTTTAATTTTGTGGAAATTTATTATTCACAATTAAATGAAACTGCGTCATGTAGTATTATTTCTACTTTCTTTACCACGACCTATGTTTCGTTGTATTACATTTTCAGGTAGGCAATTTTGTAAAGATCTTTGCTAATAGCCCACCTGAAGGTGTTATAATACAACGAAACCTAGGTCGTGGTAAAGAACTTAAAGAAAATAGAAATAATACTACATCACGTAGTTTCACTTAGTTGTTTTCAATTGTCTTGTAAAATTAAAGAAGTCAAAAAGATTCGATATATTCCAATTAAATATCTATCAAATTACTACCGTTTAAGTTACTAACTTAAATTACTAACGTTTGTCTGACGAGTAAAGATTGTCTTTGTATTATTCCTATTTTAATTCATAAGAAACTCTTACGGATGGATTATTTGTTTTTTTAAATATTCACTTTTTATCACATTATATCTCTAGTTCTAACGGGTTTAACGCATCAGTCAAACAAAGAACTTAAAAATTACAAGTCATGTTTTTTGACAGTGACACTATGACTTGTCTTTAAATATTAATGTCAGTTACAAATTATGTTTCTGACAGTAATAGTATGACCAAACTACCAAAATAAATATTGTGTACATTGTGTCGGACGGCTAATAATTTCAACTAAATTATTGCAATCACTGAAAAAGTTTTTTCAGATATCTCTTTCTTAAAGGTTTTTCCGGGCATACTTTTACTGTTTTCTTCATTTACGTACGTATTTTCACACACATTGTTCTATTTTAAGATATTATCATTTTTAGACTTTCTTCAATTTTATCCACTTATGTGTTTGTTAATTGTTCATTGTTATGATAACAATGAACGCTTAAGATTTTATTTTAACTTACATTCTTTTCATATATGGACTCTTATCCGTCTTCCTATGGACATATTAAAAATCGTCTGAAAATTTTGACATTCTTTTATGTTTACAATCATACTTTCTTTAATATGCTATTCGTTTTATCGGTCTTTTCCCGTCGTATACCTTTTTTTACGTTTATAATCGCACTTTGTTTCATATCATATTCTTTTTATCCGTTTTCCCTATGGACACTTTCAAAAGTCGTCTAAAAGTTTTTAAGTTCCTTTCTTTACGTTCATGTTGACTCTTTCAATATAATATTCTTTTTGTCTATTTTTCCCAATATATACATTCAATATAGTGAAACTATTTAAACTTTCCTTTGTTCTCGTTTACCGTCACAATTTTTTTGACATCATATTCTTTTTATCTGCCTTTCCCTATGGATATATTCAACATGATCAATCTGTTTCGACATTCCTTTCTTTACGTTCATATGTACCCTTTCAAGCTAATATTCTTTTTATATATTTTTCTCTATAGATATATTCAACAAGGTCAGACTATTTCAACACTTTCGCGATCACCATCACTATTTCTTTTACATGATATTGTTTTATCTGCCTTTCCCTCTTGATATATTCAACATGGTCAAATTATTTCGACATATCTTTCTTTACGTTTACGACCACGCTTTCTTTGAATCGATATTCTTTTTATCTGTTTTTCCCTACGTATAAACCCAACACGGTCAAACTATTTCAACATTTCTTTCTATACGGTGACAAATCACACTTTTTTGACATAACATTCTCGTTGAATATCTGCATTTTGTGTTCTGTCGCAGATTTTTTTCTTATTGGTGTTTCGCAACAATCGCATCTTACTCGCATTCAATCTGTTTTCGTCTTTATTTTTTACATTGCTAAAGATTTATTTTATATAATTTATAGCTTTTCTCGTCTTCTTGTATAAAGTTTTGTCTTTCACTGCTTTCATATATATTTACAGTTACAAATATTTTATTTCTTTTTTCTTCGATTAAAATGTCATGTAACATATTTAATTTAAATAAAATTTCTGTAATGATTTTTAAACATATTTATAAAAATAATAGCCGCTGTAGAAGATTATGCTTTATTAGCCTATATATAATAGCTTAATATATATAAACGAGTCTTTATCTTTAATACAAAACAAATTTAAACTTTTTAGAAAGCAAACCTTCATGGATTTTTAACTCTCTCCATTGTCCACATTTTTAATCAAAATTTTGACATTAAATTTTGAAGTGTTTTATGCTTAAAATTTAAATTTTTTATCAAGATTAGTTTTTGTTTTTACGTGTTGAATCGTGAACTGCAAGCTATTCAAATATTAACTGGAATGTAATTATGTATATAGTAACTTACACGCGAGGCATGTGGAGTCACCCTCAGCAGCAAAGTATGGCTGGCAGGCGCAGATGCCGCCCATACACCGCGAGTTCTCCACCTCTTTCCAGCAGTCTGCGTTGTTGCTGCATGATGAGCGCAGTTTAGCAGCTTGTGACATCTGAAATAAATAGTCATAGAAATTTAAATTAATATTCTTATTCTGACGCGTATAATAACCAGATAAATACGTAGTACGTTGAAATTTAGTGAAATTTAAGGAGCTTTTGGGTTTCCGTACCTCGAAAGGAACAAAGGAACATTTATAGGAACATTTCGTCGTCTGCCTGTCGATTCGTTAAGACACTTTTTTCACAGGAACGCGTGGAGATAAAAAGTTGAAGTTAAAATTAAATATTTAGGTCTATGGTGGTCCTTGGAGCTGTAAAAATTCAAGCTTCAAAGTCAAAGTAATAAATAAAAATCCTAGGGCTATTTATGCCGCAAATTTTGATACTCGCAAACAAATCAAAACCTATAGGGTACTTCCCATTGACCTAGTTTCATGAAATTAAAAGAAGCAAGGTCTCATCGCACAAGCAAAGGAAATAATCCAAAAATCATTAATTTCTAGTTACTTCGTGTAAAAAAATGTTTTTGTTTATATGTGCGCTTATGAAAGATATAGTAGATAAATATTTCCGCTATAAAAATTGAAGTTTAGTAAATAGTTTAATAGGAATATTATGTACCATTAAATTTTTGTAAATGCTTAAATATATATGGAATCTCTCGATAGTTACTTATCGGAGAAGAAACAAAAATTTATCAAGTTTATGCTTGTAAAATTAGGTAACGAATCCAAAAATATATTTGGCTTATAGAAGGGAATAAATATTGGTTCATATTAGAGCCAAATGTTTATTATCTCCCCAATATCACCAATTTGTGAAAGATATAGTGGGTAAGTATTTCTGCTATAAAAATTAAAGTTTTGTAAATAGTGTAATAGGTATATTATGAACCATTATATTTTTATAAATGTCTAAATGTGTATGGAATCTCTCGGTAATTTCTTATCGAAGAAGAAAGAAAAATTTATCAAGTTTATTCTTGTAAAATTAGGTAACGAATTCAAAAACATTTTTGGCTTATAGAAGGGAATGAATATTGGTTCATATTAGAGCCAAATGTTTATTATCTCTTCAATATCACCAATTTGTACAAGGTAGAGTAGTTAAATATTTCCTCTATAAAAATTAAAGTTTTGTAAATAGTTTAATAGAAATGTTATGTATAATTATTTTTTTGTAAATGCCTTAATGTGTATGGAATCTCTCCATAATTTCTTATAGGAGAAGAAACAAAAGTTTATCAAGTTTATGCTTGTAAAATTAGGTAACGAATCCAAAAATATATTTGGCTTATAGAAGGGAATGAATATTGGTTCATATTAGAGCCAACTGTTTATTATCTCCCCAATATCATTAATTTATACAAGGTAGAGTAGTTAAATATTTCCTCTATAAAAATTAAAGTTTTGTAAATAGTTTAATAGAAATGTTATATATAATTAAATTTTTGTAAATGCCTTAATGTGTATGGAATCTCTCCATAATTTCTTATCGGAGAAGAAAAAAAAATTTATCAAGTTTGTACTTGTAAAATTAGGTAACGAATTCAAATATATTTTTGGCTTATAAAAAGGAATGAATATTAGTTCATATTAGAGCCAAATGTTTATTATCTCCCCAATATCACCAATTTGTGAAAAATATAGTAGGTAAGTATTTCCGCTATTAAAAATTAATGTTTTTATATAGTTAATATTACTATATTATGTATCATTAATTTTTTATAAGTGCCTACATGTATATAGAATATTTTGATAATTTCTTATCGGAGAAGAAACAAAAATTTATCAAGTTTATACTAAATTAGATAACGAATTCTCGAACTTATAGAAGGGAATAAATATTGGTTAATATTAGAATCAAATGTTTATTATCTCCCCAATAGCACCAATGAGATTAGGTGGATTATGTAAATACTTATAAAGTATATCAAACAAAATTTTAGGAGGAGGTTTAAATTATTTATCATTTGTATTATCTGTAAAATTTATCGATAAAAATTATTCTTAAATAAAATATGACTATTTTTCCATCGATGTTATGTTAATATTTACATTGAAAAATTATGTGATATTCTGAATTAGCAATAATGAATATTATTAAGACAACCGACATTGTGACAGTTTGAAGACGATAGACAACCGTTTTTTCGATGGTTAACAATTCAATCTTATTTACCAAGACTTAATGAATTAGAACGTCAAGGACTTTTAAATAAAAGAAAACACAATGGAAGTACGACCGTTACAATGAAATGACATTTGCCGACACCAAAACAACCCGAAAAACATATCTGCAACTTTTTTATTCAAATGCATTCGATTCAATAAGTTTAATAGATGTACTGCTCCACTTTATATACAATTAATTCTTTTATTGTTTAATTTGGTCAAATTGAATAAATGAAATCGCCTAGTTATCGAAACGGTTGATCGCACTCGGATTTGCGCGTCCGTGCGTCGCGCCGCAGGTATCGACCAATTGCCGAATCGAAATAATTTCGCTTTTGATTTTATAAAAAAAGTTAAATCAAAGCAGCACAATTTGGAATGAATTATAGAAATGGTTTTTGTCCCGTTTATCGGCGACGTGAGAGTCTGGAATTTGACGCGCTACGGTAATTCCGGTCGTCGCTTTTGCTTTCTTGCGTGTGGGGTATATTCTTAACGTTATCTGTTAACTTCAATTTCGCAATTCATTTTTTAAACTGAAACACTACCAACTCTCTCTGTTTTTAAATGTTGTAAATTACTAAGAGTTAATGAATTAGAACGCTAGGCATTATTAAATGATGTTGGGGAATTATGTGTTAATGAATTAGAACGCTCGGCATTACTAAAGGATATTAATGAATTCTGTGTTAATGAATTAGAACGCTAGGCATTATTAAAGGATATTAGTGAATATTGGTTATAATTAGTGAATTATGTGTTACATGTAATATAAATGGCTCTTTATAGTATCTTGGATACCGTACGCACGAAAGTTCATTTCATCACTTGAAGTATTTTTAGAATCATTTTTATCAAATATTTATTTGTTTAATGTTCAATAAATTTTATATATTTCATAGTGGAGCTAAAAACTTAACATAAAAAAATATACCAAAAGATTATGAAAATTTGTCAAAAAACTAATTTTTATTTTTTTAGTTCGATATAACATTTATTAAAATTAAACGACAATATTACTTCGTTAAAAGTTTTTTAAGCATCTTCGATATTTTGAGGGTCATATTAATGAAATATTCTTAAATTAATTTCTTGTGTATTATATTTTACCGGTTCTGGAATGGGGACAAAGACACATATTTTTGACGTGTTTCTTTAAGTATTTTAAATGAGGAAACATTATTCTTTTAATTTTAAAAAAATTGTTTAAAAAATCTCACTATAATTATTGAAAATTTCTTAAAAGGTCTCACGTGATACTCCGATAAGGTGCAGGAATTATAAGAAGGATAATATTTCAGAAGTTTTCCAAATATTCCAGCGTATGTGAAAAATTACATATCAGTGAAAAACTTGTGAATTACGTAAGGCCATATGCTTGTAAACGTTCTTTGGTCAATCACCAATAATATACCATTAATAAAGCAAAAATAATACACCATCAACAATAAATCACCATCAATAATACAAAAAACACAGTTTAATTAAATTGAATTGATTCCCAAAGATGCCGGATTAGATGCAGGCTAAGAACAATCAGATGATCCAGCTTGCTGTGGGAGGCAAAAAAAACAGGGATGGACTGGAGAAAAATGAAGAAACTGACGCAAAATAGTGTAAGGTGTAATCTTGATGGAGATCCTAACCTCCGGTCTAGAGTAAAAAGACTTAACACAAGATTAATCAAATGACTTTGTAACCAGTTAGTAATAACATACATAGTTTAGATAACCATTTGACCTTTACCCGCTTTGTACATGGATCCTGTACATGGATCATTAATTTGTATCTGAACATTAAATTAAGACAATTTGTCACACTTTCAATAATAATTAAAACTGAATATATTTAAATATCAATGTAAGTATACTTAATTAAATTAAATTAATTTGCATAACATATTATTCTCTCTCCTTTGTAATTTGTCTTTTTTACACTTCTAGGAAAGGTGTTTTATTATTTTTCCACCTTCGTCTTAATCTCTCCGAAGAATTAATCACGTCATTTAAATATTTATATGTAATATATTACATTTAACTTAATTTTTACCACTTAACCTCTTGACCTTAACATGTGTAGTTAATTATTTTTTACCATTCATTAAATATATATTTTTGCGAAAGTTAAAATTAACATCAGATTGTGTGAAAATGACACTGCGTTAATAGATAATGATTACTTTTGGATATTTTTTTTAAGTATTTTTAGTGGAAAGTTAAAAATGATTTTAAACAATTTTAGGTTAAATATTTTAAGGTTATATACCCACTCGGAATATTAAATAATATATAATTACGGCAATAAAGAGGATTTTGAGTTATGATATCAGTTTATTTTAGAGAAAGGTTAAATTTAGGTGTTTCAAGAATTTGGTCACCATATCAGAATTACTATTTTAGACTCCTTGAATAAATCGTTAATTAAAATAAAATTTAAAATGTTAAATTCGACAATATCTTTTGACTATGGATTATCGAATTTTGACCGCATAAACCACGATTTAATAATCGATCTGATTTAAAATATGGTGTAAAGTGATTACACGATTCGATTCTGAAATAAAATAAACGGTACGGCTACGTTTCACTTACTTTAAAATAAAATGCAAGTCTATAAGTATATTTTTTATGGTTTTTTTTTATTATTTTTTTGTTGCGCTCATAAATTAGTGGCGTGGCTCAGTTGTGTCCTCGTGGTACGCGCAATTTGCTTTGATTTTGCGTGTGATTTGTTTTGATTTTGCGTGTGGGTTATGTAAATACTTATAAAATATATAAAAAAATTTTTAGAAAGAGGTTTCAATTATTTATCATTTTGATGATTTTTTTCTGGAATACAAGTTACAGTATATTATTTGTATTATAAAGAACTAAAAATTATGGAAGATCGAAGAAAACTGTTAGAACGTTTTTGAAAAACTACATTTTTATTAACATTTATATTCTATATATTTATATTTTTATTAACTAAATTTTTAATTAAAAAAAATGAAGACAAGGAACCGACACATTACAAAAAATTATATTCCATTAATGCAATGTAATCATCCCTTCTTTTTCTACGTAATCTAAAAGTAAAAAAGTTGTGGAAGTAAAAACAAGAACCTTTGTTAGCACGTCAACATTACATAGAATTGAACTCTGAACTTTTATCATTATATGATGAAATTAACTTATCTCAAGTGCAGTTTACAAAACACTCAGAGTATCTGTATAACATTGAAAATCGCAAAACATTTCATAGCCTGACGAACATTACAACTGTCGCGTATGTCTGTGCAATTGTATAATTGCTGCCTTGCAATTGATTTCGTAGCAATAAGTCCACCACCCTATATTAGACCATCTTAATTTACAGTGAAATTTCTGTAAATAAATATATTAAGAAATTGGCCTAGTGCATATTTGTTTGTAACGAAATAAATTTAACTGAAAAATACGACAAAATTCTAATTACTAGCATAGGTTTCGTTGTATTACAATATCTTCAGGTGGGATATTAGCAAAGAATCTTTTCTTTACTAAACCTAGGTCGTGGTAAAGAAATTAAAGAAAGTAGAAATAAGACTACATCTCGTAGTCTCATTTAATTGGGAATAATGAATTTCTACAAAATTAACGCCAAATATATTCAAAATGCTAGTAATTAAAATTTTGTCGTATTTTTCAAATTCCTCATTGAAAAATTAGACGAGTAGGTACATATTGAAGTCTATATTTTGCATTTTGTAACATAACATTTCTCAATGATGCTTAAAAATGAAAAAAAAGGAAATTAATCTTTAATTTCCAAGGGCTGTTTTTCCATCTGAAATAAGTACACACAACATTTTATGTGCCTAACTCGCATAACGAACTAATCAAAAAGTTAAACTGAAGTATCACGGAATTAAAAAAATATTGTATTAAAATATTATGTGCCTAACTCACATAACGAACAAATAAAAAAGTTAAACCGAAGTATTACGGAATTGAAAAAAAATATTGTATTAAAATATTTAATAACTTTTTAATTTTAACTTCCTATATGTTACTATATACTGATTAAACATCCATCGCTTTGCGACATGGTACCCAATGTATCGTTTTCACCGGGTTCAGAGTGTGAGTGAATTACGAAATTATTATTCGGAAGGTATATTGGTCAGTGGCAACATAAATACTTATGTAAATGGCAACACGCGACATGTTGCTTAACGAGAAAGGTTAGACGGAATGTTGCCAGTTGCATTTGCGGTACTCTCTCTCGCCGCCGGCAAAAACTGATGAATTTACAATATAAAATTGCATTTCGCTTCAACTGAATAAATGTCTTTGAGAACCGTAATTTGGCGTAATTTAGACTTCCGACATCGTATTTACTTCACTGCAATGGGGAACAATGTTTTTTTCATTTTTCTTTAACGATTTTGAATGAACCGCAATAATTTATTTTTAATGTGACTTACTATTCAAGTATATTGAACGCAGGCTTATAATCAGATTTTTGTTTTTTTTTTATTATAATAATAAGGCGAGGCAATCAAAACGAGACATAAAGATACTTCGTTAAAATTGAAAAATGTCTGAAAGACAGCAATATACGCAGTCTTAAAAATAAAATAATGAATATAAGATGCATGTAGAAAAACGCCTTTCTAATACTGAATAAATGCTGGAACATTTTTATTACGAATTTAAAATTCACTTAGTTAATAAGGTACTTTCATATTAGCGACAACATGTGGATATTCGCAAGTTGGGAAAATTACGTGGGTTTTTTATTTTGTTTGATATTGTTAATTGCATGGTATTTCTTTGGGTAATTACATGGTATTTCATGGTAATATTTACGTCAAGTACAGGTAGTATTTTTAATTTTAGTAATGATTATAGAGAAGCACGCACGGAGGAGAGCACAGATCTAAATTTTATGCAGATGAGAAAATGTTTAATTGTTCATAACTTCTGCATTACAAAAAAAAGTGATATGTTCAAAGTTTTAATCTGCTTATCACTAGACGACTTACGAATTATTATTGAAATCAAATATAAAACTAAATTGGTATAAATTATCTCTGTTAACTTTTTATGTTAAAGTTCTATGAAAGCGGAGTCCTTGGAAGATGATAGTACCTTTACTATTTAACTAAATACCAAATGTCACAGGAGGTGCGTCAAAATGATTTAAAAAACCCTTTCATATCACCAATTTTGTAACATGACTGGCGAAAAATGTTTGGATTATTTGTTGTTTCAATTTTTTTACGTTCCCAGAAGATAGTTCGGCCTTAATTTCTACAACGGTATATTGTAGGTTTCTTCCAATTAAACAACTTAACACATAGGTGTTAATTGAGGTATCAACACCAAAAAGGACGCGATTTGACATATGCGAACCACCCACACATATAAGCCACAACATAAATTGTAGACGTAATATCCTTTTGCAAATATTTCTCAATGATAGCACCGCCAAAAGCGCTACGACACCCACGTCCAATATTTCACCCGACAATCGTTCATAGACAACGATCCTTGATTTGTGCGTAGGCACTTAAATTGATCTACTTCCGTGGCTAGCTGTGCGGATTACCAATTGTCTGATTTTGTCGTTTGACCGGGTTGGCATGGCTTATATCGATAGCGGGCATTGTCCTGTGACATGCAAAGTTTGGTACATGAGCCATCTTTCTGGAAAGTTCAGATTAGCCAGTTAGTGGAATAAATCAGAATCGTTGACAATCCGTGGCTAATCTTTAGTGTCACTAACGCTCTAGTTCGGATGTTAACGGATGCGTGGCGAAGTTTTTGCTTACAGAATATGTTCACTAGGTTTAATAATCTGTGTTATAGCGTCTAAATTTGAAGGCACCTAAGATATGTTTAAGTTTATTTCTCTGCAGGTCATTACTGATAACACTGAGGAGTTATTTTAATAACCAACGTTATTAAAATAATGCCAATAGCAATAAAAAAAAACAAAACAGGCCACTAGGTAATAGAAACAAATAAAAATAATGAACGACCCATAAATGCCGTGAATGGCCGAATAAAGTTCCATTTAACTATTAAAATTATAATAATATAAATAATTTTGTATTAATTACGCCGTCGTTTATATTTGTTCGTTCCAATTATGTGATTGATATTGGTTCCATTGGAGAACTGAACCTCATCAGAAGAGAAATGACATCCTTCAATGTCGTTTTACGCTTATCGTAACTACTAATAATGTTTAATTTAAAAATAGGTTTTGTGTTAATGTATACTAAAAAATAAATAATATTACTGCTAAGTATAGCAAACTGATTACAAGAAACTTTAGTAGTGATCTAAGCAAAAAGTGGCGTAGTTGAACAGATACTTTTTTTAAAGACGTAAACAAGACGCTATGCTCATTGTTGTTATTTGCCCGAATTTAAAGAGTCAACAAAATTTTTTACCTGCGTTTATCAAGCAAGTAGTTGGGCCTAAGACTTTCATTAAATTAAAGTGTTTTTTTATTATAGCAGTCGTTACTAGGTAATCGGTTCAACGAATTTTTTTTTACGTCTGAATGTGATGGGTAGCCTTCTGACTACTCAACCGTATAGTGAATGGCATGGCTGCGAACTGGAAGCAGGGTTACGATGAGTAGATAAAGGTATATTTTTATTTTTTCCATTTACCTCTGGGCTTTCTAAATGAAAGATATATTTTGTGAGACGAAACGTTTGGCTTCAAACTGAAAACAATTTTCCAAATTTTTTATTTCACCGCGGAAGTTTGCGAAGCCATATCGAGAAAATTATATTAATCATAATATTCATAGGTTCGTTAGCTTGGATTCATTATCATTAAAACTGAATTACGGTTTTATGAATGTTTTATATACTCTTCGTATTGCTACCTGGGGCCACTAGACGAATAAAAAAACGGATTAGTAAAAGTAATTTTTAATGTGTATCGTTAATATTAATCGTTTTTATTTTTGACGGTTTAAGATCTTCTATGCTTTATCTTGTAGATAGGAACACTTATCAAAAGCTTTCTGAGCGTGGGATTTATTTATTTATATATAGCGGGATGTGTGTTCGATGAATATTTTTCTAACTAGTGAGAAGTGCCAAAATAATAGTTTTTTAGATTTTGTCAGTCTACCTAATGGCTACTATATGGCTAGTTTTTTGGATCCTCATTAAACAATTTCGAAATAATTTTTTTTAATAAACTTTTATTGTTTGTTGTGTTAGATTTTGTCGGTCTGCCTTTCTGTATATAGATATGGCTATTTTTTGGATCCTTATTAAACATTTCGAAATAATTTTTTGAATAAACTTTTATTGTTTGTTTTTTTAGATTTTGTCAGTCTACCTATCTGTATATCGATATGGCTATTTTTTTGAATCCTTGTTAAACAATTTCGAAACTATTTTTTTGAATCAACTTTTATTGTTTTGCAGCTTAGTTTCTTAGCTAATTTAATCAGTAATCAAATTGTAACGTGGAGGAGTGAAGCTATGAAATTAAACTTTCAGATGTCAGCGAGCTGACATCAGCAAAAAAATGGTAGAAAAAGTTAATAAATGTGCCCATGCATATAATATAAGCGTACAGATCGAAAGTATAATTAACAATTTATACATTAAAGATGTTTAATAAAATAAGTTTCGGGACCTGTATTTCTTAATATTATAAATGCCGAAGTGAGCTTCTTTGTTTGTTTTATTTGGCTTTCGCGTCTCAACTGCTCAACCAATTTAGATGAAATGTTCATTATTGTATATATTGGAGTCGGTGAAAGAAATTGAGATAATTTTATGCAGCGCCACAAAGCTAAGAAATAAAGAAAATGTTCTCGGCTACTGGCGATAACAACATTATTAACTGTTGGCACAATATCACACTATTACTAAGATACTAGAAACTGTATAAACTAAATAAACTCGATGCGAGTAAAGTTGCGAACAAAATGCCAGAAAGTAATCCTTAACTTATTGTAAATAAAAATAACTCGGCAAACTGGCGAACATTACGTTATTGACTATTAGCTCGTATTATACGGTCGCTAAGTTACTAACAACTAAGTAAACTAAGTAGACTATCCGATTAAAGTCTCGAAAAAAAAACAGTCTTCAACTTGTTTTGATTAAAAAATAACTTTCAATTAACAAACTGAGTTTGAAAAGTATAGCTAATTTAGATCCCTCGAAATTAGTAAAAAATGCAACAATCCTTGAATATTAAATCGTATAAAATTTAATTCAGACGAAGACCGGGTAATTATTTTGAATGTAACCGTAATGTTAAATTAAGCGTTTGTGTTGTTCCATTGAAACGGTGCGTTGCGGTCTCCGTTATTCGACGTTTATATTAATATGGTTTTTGTTGCATTCTTGTCTGCCTGAACCTGTTTACGTAGGTTTACTCGATTTGAAGTAATTTTATTTCATAACCATTCGGGGATGGTATTGCTTATTTCTAATTATTATAAATAATTTCGTCTCTTAATTAAGTGTGCCATAATTTTTAGCGTTTAGCACCTCAAAAGGAAAAGAGCGCTTATATAATCACTTGTCTGTCAATCTATCAGAGCCGTTTTAATTAGAACTTTTTGACGGAGGAATTTTTAAATGAAATTTGATATAATAATGAAGTACATTAACTGCATAAAGCCAGACAGTTAATATTCAAAATATTCATAAGGAATTTCTAGGGGGGAGATATAAAGCTAAATAACTAAAATATTTTTTTAAATTTCATACGTAAATGTTTAAATTCCTTAAACGCGTTGGGTATCGTATGATAGGTCTAGTTACAAGGTTATCAGAAATATTTTTCATATTTTAAAGTAGTAAACCTTCACAGAAAATGTTGAAAAACAAGAAACAAATTTCCTTCTCTTCTCCGATGTCAAACTACTGAACCGAAAATTATGAAAAAATAAGGTTTTTAAAAGCCTACGCAAAAGTTGTAAGAAAACTATAACGATTATTCTGAATGTTGCGATAAATACACTGAAGATAGTGAAAACCTAATCAAATCATTGTAGCAAATTCCGATATATTATGAAGCAAACAGACAATCTGCCAGAGGTCATTCTTTATAAATGCATATATTATTTTGACAATATTTTATTATCAAATATTTCTTCCAAAGCGTTTAAATATCTTTTATTTTGTTTCAATAATTATTTCTGTGTTTCGCCGAGATATTTAACAAACTTTTTCAAATATTTTTTTATAACTTTCACCCCTTTCTAAAGAAGAAAAAACAAATTTGTAACTAGCAACTTATAAGAAAAAAGTGAAAGTTTTTTCATTATTTGCACATTGTGTTAAAATATTAATTTAATTAATATAAATTATAAAAGGTACTAAACTATGACTTGATTATTCGTCACCAATATTAGAGTTGCTCGTTATTTGGCCATTGCGTTAAAATATTCATTCATATTACTTCAATTATAATAGGTACTAAAATATGACCGAATTATTCGTCCCTAATACTATTGTTGGCAATATTTGCTCATTGTGTTAAAATATTCAACTAAACTACATAAACTATAATATATACTACCATATGACCTAATTATTCGTCCCTCGTACAAGAGTTTGTCGTTATTTGTCCTTGTGTAAAAATATTCATTTAAATTGCGTAAATTATAATAAGTATTAAAATATGACCTTTATTCGTCCCTAATACTAATAGTTCATCGTTAATTGTCCATTGTGCTAAAATATTCCTTTAAATTACATAAATTATGATAGGTACTAAAATATGACCTTTGTTCGTCACTAATAGTTGAGTTTGTTATTTGCCAATTGCGTTGAAATATTCATTTAAATTACATAAATTATAATAGTTACTAAAAAATAACCTGATTGTAATAGTTTTTTTAGTGTTTTTGTTAGTTGAATACTAGTGTTTATCGTTATTTGCCCATTATGTTAAAATATTCATTTAAATGACATAAATTATAAGTAGGTACTAAAATATGCTGATACCTGATTATTCGCCGACGATACTAAAATTCGCGTCTTTTCGGCACATTTGTGTCGCATATGATTAATTATTTTTTCAGTGACAATTCCATCGTTTTATGGTTTTTGTATCTAAAGCAAATAATAAACGATATATAATTTGTTGAACCGATTTTCTTTTCGACAAAAATAGTTATTAAAGTAGTCATTAGCGACACGTTACCGTCGTTTAGTTAAGCTACAAGTAAATATTTCTTTATTTAAAATCTCTGATCCAGTATTTAATTTTTATTAATTATATTTTCTGCTCTAATGTATATATGAAAAAAATATTAGTTGATGTTCGCTCTAGCTTTAATTCAGATTAAATTTGTTGTTCTTAATTCCAACTCAAAAATGTGTATATATTGAAAATGAAAGTATATATAAGTATTTAACTTTTTCATATTAAATTTGGACATCTTCTATCTTAAAAGACTGTGAAATAGATTCTTTATTTTTTTTCTAAACTACCTGTATATAGTGGTATTTTGAGTTTTTCAATATAATCAGATGGTTGGTATCACGTATGGGGTTACTTTTCTGTAGTAAACTCGAAAGTATTTCTGCACTAATTTTTCGTACATTTTCCAAGGATATAATAAAACAGTTTTCCTTTTGTCAGTTTATATTTGATGCTACAGCGACCACTTCAGAGATATCCTGCGTATTATATAACTTCTGAAGAGATTGTGTAAATATTAGAGATACTTGTATATTTTAAACGGGAGACAGGTCGCTCATTGGTTGAACGTATCGCTTGGTTTCATGACTAGTTATTAGCTTTGGTAAGTGTATTAAAATTTACAGAAAAGTCATGTACCGTATAATATTGCTATTTGAAAAAAATTAACTTCTGAAGAGATTGTGTAAATATTAGAGATACTTGTATATTTTATACGGGAGACAGGTCGCTCATTGGTTGAACGTATCGCTTGGTTTCATGACTAGTTGTTAGCTTTGGTAAGTGTATTAAAATTTACAGAAAAGACATGTACCGTATAATATTGCTCTTTGAAAAAATTTAACTTCTGAAGAGATTGTGTAAATATTAGAGATACTTGTATATTTTAAACGGGAGACAGGTCACTCATTGGTTGAACGTATCGCTTGGTTTCATGACTAGTTGTTAGCTTTGGTAAGTGTATTAAAATTTACAGAAAAGTCATGTACCGTATAATATTGCTCTTTGCAAATATAACTACTTTAATGTCCGTGAAACTCATAGCGAGAAAACTATACACAGTGTCCGGGAATAGATATCGGACAAAGAAAGACGCTATTCGTTGGCTATAAAGGAATAAATTGTCGTTGAAATAGAACGTAAAACACGCCTTTTTTCTAATCGCGTGCAAGAAAAAATATTACACATAACTCTTTTTAACACAACCAATACTTGCCCAGAGTACGGTGTTTACCCGCAGTGACGATGTTTTCGCAGCTGTTCGCCGGTTATTCCACCGAGCGGCGTTGAACAATGTGCGCAAGTATCGTGTGTAAGAAAAAGACGACAAACGATTATGAATATTATTTTTAATTTTCTGAAAAAGAGTTATTTTTTAAATTTTATTATTCAGTCAAGGAATAACACTTATTCCCGGACACCGTGTATATCCTTATAAGTAATTGAATCAGTGCATTCTCCATATTTAACAAACAATTAATTTGCGCAAAGTGCTATAAAAATCTTAAAGCATCCCACACACAGAGCGAATCGTATGACCCATCGATAAACGTCACTCAATCCGCTGCAGCCGATATCCATCGGACGTACGTGTTGTTGCTGCTGCCTAATGAGAATTAATAAATCGCTGCAAAGTTTAAAAGTTAATTCGACATCATATCTGATCGCGGCGCTGACAGTCATTGAATGTAATAATAAATTAGTAAGGCTTTCGACACGTCATTAATATTTATTATCTAGTCCTAGTCAATTGACTACCAAACACGTAACGTGCTCTCTCGCCGGACACGACTCGACATTTCACTAAGTCCTATTATAATAATTTCGTTCTTTGTTATTATGATTGCAACGAAAGTTAATTTGTGTACTCCGATTATTCTTCAGAGGAAAGCAAATGAAATGATGCCGACGAAAGTGGCGAATGCTGAGAGTTTCGAATGGCAATTTCAGTTCGCAGAATTGATTGAACTTTATAATATCAGAGAAATAATTATGAATATCATTCGTTATTATTAAAGTAGAAACCGACCGTCTTGTACGCGATAGCGCTGAATCCTTTGTCCGTAAACAATCGGTAATGGCTCGAATAGCTTAGGAAACTTCCTCATTAGACATTTCTTCTGACAATATAATGTATTCTTTTATGTTGCGATTCAGGTCATTGACATGTTAGAGTAACACTATTATGCCGCGGAAATGTATTTGCGTATTGACTGAGTCATCGCATACCGTTTGTTCTCGTGAAGAATTCGTTCGTTTTTTTGGTCAAGTGACAAATATGTTTCCAATTTGCATATGTGTATGGAGACCTTCGTCTTTGGAAAGTGTTATGTCAACACCAGTTTAGTGTCTTGCTTTCTATCAGGTTTTCTATATAGGAATGTATGCTAGGGCCATTAACGTATTAAAAATTATGTAATAAAATCGAACTTTTGAAAAAGTTGTGATGAGAGTCGAGGTAAACACTTTTTTCCTTTAATATTTATTTCCGTTTACATACCTTTTTGCAAATCAAAATAAAAATTCTATTGGGTTCTTTTATTTAACAGTATTTCACAACTAATTACTATGAGAATATTTTCTAGAAAATGCAAAAATTGACGCTAAAACAAAAGTAACGCCTGACAACACAGAACTTTAGTTTTTTGCTTCCACAAAAATTAAAAAAAGTCAACTTTTCAAATAATAGATTTTCTATATTTCTTGTTTAAATAAATATAATCAAATATCCGTAAATATTTCTCTATCTCCTTAATAAATAAATATATTAATAGTGAGCCGTTTAAAAAGTTACAAAAGAAGAAAAAAATGATTTCAATTTCTATTGGGAGCCGATGAAAAATAAAAAAAAGAATAAAATAAAAATTTATTAATTTTTTGAAATTAAATAAATATTACCAGCTTTTGGTTTGCTGCGTGTACGTGGTTTTGGCTGCGTGTATAAAGTACCTTTATTATCATCTATCGATATTTTCGATTAAGCGATCAGACTATCCCAAAACACCTCTAAAAATAATGTGAAACCTCTGGTTTTGTCCAGCAAAAATATGTTGAACTAAGCGCTTTCGAGGCATTACAAGATTTAATATACACGTTGTGCTATTGACATATTGTGGTATAACATTTCTGTTATTCAGTAAAAAAATATCGAGTTAATCCTACAGGAAATACGCTAGTTCCGAGGTTAAAATATGAGGAGATGAGAGGCATATACGTTAATTTGAATCATGAACTATATCTTTACTAAAGTTATATATACCTGATTATGAAAATCAGTTCTGCGGTTTAGGTGTGACTGAGAGTAATAAGCATCCAAACATTAATTCTGCGCAAGCGAAACTGTACCCTACGTTCTACTCCAGTACACGAACTATACAAGCCAAAACTTGATAGCGTTTCAAATTATTAGGTTATTAACAAATAAAAAAATAGTTTCATATTTCTAATTTTAGTAGGAACAGCGTGTTTGTTCAAAATCTACTTAATTCATAATTTAGAAAAGGCAAATTGTGTATGGGTTTTATCACAGTTATAGTTGGTCATTAATATTTAAAAAAAAACTTATAAAAAACTTTTAAAAAGTAAGAAACGCAAACAAAGAACTTATTAAAAGAAGTGATGAGAGCCAAAACTCGATAAGATTATTCTTTACCGGTAAAGGGATATTTTGCCCATATTCAAAATTCAGTATTAGATCCTGTTGTCACAGCAAATAAGCAAAAGAATCACATTTCAGGTGTCTAGCCTGTAGGTAGTAGGTGAATTACAAAGGCCAATTACAAAATTCGTAGCAACAAAAACAGAAAGCAAAGGATAACTTCCTTTGCTAAAAGAAAAGGAAGGAAGAAAGAAAAGAAGAGCTATAAAAAAAGAACAAAATATACTCCTTTTGTGAAGTTTATTAAATATACAACAATTAGGTCTTTGATTACATGATTTTTATTTTATACTTAGAAAATTATTAAACGCTGGAGAAATGGAGTTAACATGAATCTGTCTTTCCCTAAGAGCGACTGTGATTAATTGAATCTTCTCATTAACCGGCTGATTGGTAACTGTTCTCGAAATTAGTTCAATTAGAATTTCCTGCTTTTAGAATTGCCAAGGAAGTAGAGAATTCTATTAAATTCCAAATTTCGCAGACCATAAATACGTTCGTGAATTTGCGTAACGATTATTTTTTTTTACGAAAAGCGTTTATTTCGTATCGCTTTTCGTTAACATGATCGAAATTCAATTGCCGATCAATCAAAGATCCAGTTCTCGCCCAATTTCGGTTTAAGTGATCGCATTAAACATCTTTCATTCTCCGTTTTAGCCGCTTTGTTATTTTTGTAAAAAAGTTGAACGAATGTCGCTTCATGGTGGAATTGCGGATAAGTTACCAGCGGGTATCGCCTGTCACGAATTTAATTCAATAACGTAGGGAACCGATCACGATCGGGTGGCCGCGGTGAATGTGCCGGTGGATGGTGTCAGCATTTATTATGTCGGCTAATAATGTCAGAGTCGAAACCTTTGGTTTGGGAGCCGGGTGAAAGTACGATGGCGAATTGAGACGAAAAATGGTGTTTCCGAAATATCTGATGTAAAATAAATAGTTTTCGTAGAGTTTGCAGCGGATATATCTGTAACTATATAGTTACAAATGTATATATAGTTACAAATAAATTATTGCCAATAAAAAAATTTCACTTCAAACGTACTGCTTTTTCTACGTACATTTTGTTTAATTTTTAAAATTGCGTGCGAGTATTTTGGCAATATATTTCTTTTTTCCAACTGTAATAACTTCGAAAAGGAAGGGTTATTATTTTAGTAGTCTATGTATACTATTAGTAGTCTATGTATATTAATAGTTATAATTAACAGGCAAAAATTAATGAAGAACCTAGTCATAAATCGTGCCTTTGGTTATATAGCTAATAAAGAAAAGTTAAAAACAAGTTACAAAAACGTAAAAAGTTTAAAAGCTATAAACATCAATATAGCGGCCTAGAACAATCGCAGAGCGCGACAATGTGAAAATCAATAGGTTTCCATTCTCATAGTTGAACAACCGATAGAATAAAGAATCATCAAAATCGGTCAAGAATTGAACCTCCAATGTCCTCATACGTACGTACGTATATATGTACATGCGTACACAGTTGCATACGTACAGACCGATAGACGGAGAGACGTGCCGTTTTTCAATGATAAATTTAGATCATAATAAATATTTAAGGAATTAAAAATGTTATGATTTTTTACTAGTAAAATTACCTGAGTTATAATTACCCCTATTATTAAAACTCAAGGGTGATGCGCTAGGTGGTAATAACGCATACTGCAGTGGGGTGTGTTGTACAGTATAGTCCACTGACCGCCATATTGTCTAGGATGTAAAATTACATCAAAACCACATCGAAATTGGTATAAAACGAAAGGCATGAATGAGAAAATTACATGTATCTATACTTATATATAAACGGTCTATATACATATATAGATACGTGTAATTTGTATACATACATTTAAGTGTTCCCTAACAACTACTATACCAGTAATAATAATTCGGTATGGCGGTTATACTGGTTGATTTTGATGAGTTTTAAATAAATGTGCTTTAAAATATCACTTCAAAAATGAAAATGCACAGAACCACTCGTATGAATAATAGACATGTTTTTTGTTATAACCTGTAGATATTAAAAGTGTAATGTTCAGAAATATGTATTAAATTGATTAAATGCGAATTGAATTCACGTAATAAAATTTCGGTATTATACATACTGATTCACGAGTTTAATATATTTATTGATTACCGATTTATTTAGTTTATCTCTAACGTAGACTTAATTGTACATCTTACTTTTTTCGCATTTTTCCAGTTGTAATTTCGGAAGCGGGGGTGGAAATAGAATTCATTGAAAATTGTATTCGACCAACTTTTGGCAATAATAATAAATTTTTGTTCATAAAAATAATTGATATTTGATATAACGGCCTCGGAGATATGTTTTGTCGTCTATATTTACGATTTTTCTCGGTAACCTGTCTCAATTGAATTAATAACAAATTTAATTGTTCCAAAATTTTTATCAGTTACGTTGGGAACAGACGAAAAAGAGCGTCCTTAAAAGATTTACGTTTTTGATGAAATCTTGCAAAATATTCCAAATAACTTGTTACAGACATACGTATTCATGTCGTATAAAGCATTGTACGACACTTAAATATACCGTATAGAATTTGTTTTTCCTTTTTAACGGTAAAACGTAGTTAATTTTCCGTAACATGTTTCTGGGAAGATTGGCTAGGCATAATCGACTTGCGGTGAATAAACATCAAACAGGCACAAGTACATTAATATCAAGACGCCAGCCACCATGTATTGCCATCCAGTGGCCGTAACGAGACATATCTACATACTCACCCAAGGCAGTAGCGAGTGGTTTGTATGGTGCGGGCGGCGCAGGTTCGGACCTCGGTGACGTTGACCTCTGTAGGCATCGGGAGGTCTGTGCGACATCCGATTCTGATACGAAACCGCGTTTAGATGTTACGTTTTAAAGGTATCTACCTATCTACTTACGTTGAGTCATGTGTACTGTAAATTAAGTGTATTCTAATATCGTAGCCGTATGTGAAAATATTTCGCTCACATTGCTTGCGGGCACAGTAAGTTGACCGACTTGAAGTGCATTGAAATCGTGCGACTGACAATCCTGATCGAAACTATGCTTAGCATTTCTAGAACAATAGCTACTTTAGGCAAATCCATGTTGTCACTGTATCTTATTACAGCTTAAAACTGAGTGCGAACGATAGTAATGATGTTGCTCGAATGATGTTTTAACAATCTGTTTTTATCAATGCTTAAAAAAATCGGTACATCAAATTTTTCAGACATCTGATCAAGGAGGTTTATATACAGGTCGATTTATATATTCGTTTATTTCTTTACAAACAGACAGGACAGCATTAAAATAGCTATTTTACGCGAACCCGTTGGATTGTCTGTCAGTAGATAAAAATCAAATGCATTAAATACATTTCCGTTCATCGGTTATTGCCTATAATTATAAGATATCGATACATAGATATAAAAAGTAATGTATTCCATCTGCAGTACATTTTAAGGCTGTAATTTGTAATTTTGCTAATATAAAAACGCAACATCTGTTTCTCTGTCCTTCCATTTTTTCGCTTAGAATTTGAATTCTGCGGGATTGATTTTAATACGGTTTTCGCCATCGTGTAGGTTCTTTATTCTGAAAGATTAATGTGTTTTGAAAATTAGTGCCATTGTTGAGGTTACAGAGCTACGTTAATGTTTATGGAGTAGCAAGCAGGAAGACAACTGTGGCGTTTGATAGTGGAAGCGTTCGTATTATCACTAAAGCTCTATAACATAATTTCCACACGATTGCAACTGTGGGCAAAAGCTGATTTTAAAAAAGAAAATAATACATTAAATGACTATGTAAATAAAAATTGATTTATTAAACAGTAAGTTCGAAATTATATTTCGTAGGTGGTTAATATTATTGCGTGATTTAGGTTTTCTTTATATCTTTGTTAGCGATTATTTTGGGATATGTGGAACATAATCATATATTTTTTTACAGTTTATTGAAAATATGATTATGATATAGCTTCACAGTATATGTTGAGTATTTTGAGAAATATATGATATAAGTCTGATCGAATTAAAACTGAGACTAATTATTATAGAAGTGTTTCATAAGTGTACACACAAATGTTGAGCTCATTTTATGCTTTCGAATAAAGTAAAAGCCAAGGAAGTATTTTAATCATCCAAATATTAAAAATAAAATCGACTATATTGCATCAGGGTCCAGGAAAATCGTCAAATACTACGAACACTACGAGGGTTCCGTACACATTACGAAACTTATAAATCTTTAAGGATAATAATATTTTTAATAAACTGTTTACAAATTTTAATTTTTCACAACGCAAATACATTGCCTATTTTATCTTTTAAAGGCCTAAGAATATGGCGCATATTTTAACAATTAAGGTAAATAGAATCATCGGTATTGTTTTCCTGCAACCTTTTTTCATAATTTCAGGTTCAGTAGTCTCGGAAGTGGATGACGGGAGGAGAATATATATTTTTTACATATTTCTTGTTATATCTTTGAAGACGTAATACTTCAAATTAGGAAAAAAATAATTTTGAGACCATTTCAAATTTTTTTTGGACTATTTAATTTTCTCCCTTATAATTTCCATGTGAAAATTTGTGAGTACTAGCTGTTGAGATGTAAGCAAGTTAATATGCTTTATTAGAATCTGAAATTTCAAGTTTAAGCGGTTTATGAGAAAAACGGCTATGACAGAAGGAGACGCGAATGATCTTATAAGAGTCCAGTTTTCCCTTTGAGATACTGAATCCTGAAGATATGAAATTGAAATGTATATGTGTACCTGCGTATGTATGTATATAGTCTAGAATTTAATCCAATTTCAAACAATATTCCATAATTCGCTTTAGCCAGTAAAATCTGATTATGGTAATTCTTTCATAAATAATGAAGTAAAGTACGTGTGCGCGACAATGAAGTTTAGCCAGCGTGTACATGATTGCTAATTATTGTTTTTTTATAAGCTCAACAATAAAAATAGCTTATAAACCAAACAATAAAATTTTATTGCGACTTTATAAAAAGCGTCTACTCCTAAATCACTTATAAATAACTTTCCGTCCCCACCTCCGTAATTACAACTGGAAAAATGCGAAAAAATTAAAATATGTACAATTGAGTCAACGTTAGAAGTTTTACCACAGTGGTTCTGTGCATCTTCATTTTTGAAGTGATCTTTCAAAGCACATTTATTTAAAATTCATCAAAATAAACCAGTGTGAACTCCATACCGAATTGTTATGGCCTATGTTACTCAAGATTCGGTTTACTGATTTAGGAGTTACCAACATTATGAAAAGCGTCTACGCAGACATGCATTTCTCGAGAAAGGTTTAGCTGTACTGTGTGTTTTTCTTATTTTTTTTATTAATCACAAGCTTTTGTCTGCGGCTTCATCGGTTTTGCATGCAATTTTTAAGCTGTTGATATACGTAAGAGATTTTGTTATTTCCCGAATTATTAAGTAATTCGAAGTACGAATTATGTTTTTAATAACTTTCGTGAAAATATTTTGAGACGTTTAGATTCATAGCATTCGTGTCCTACGCTAGTGAAGCCGCGAATGATAATTTATATATCATTCCACCATATGAACTACGTTCATTCCGAATTTCGTAACCATTTTGCTCCTTGTTTGCAAAGTTATTAGGTAACAAATATCTTAATCTTCAAAATTTTGCATTTACAATATTAGTGCGATAAATTAACCATATATATATTTTAGAAGGAAGCTGCCATAAGGTGTTTTCGTAGATGAAAAAAATGAAATGAAAAATAGAACCATCATAAACTTTCGAACGTTGTGTCTGGAATTATAAAACCTGTGAAGAACAATACAGCATACTTGCAAACACAACAGTAAATGTTATGTTTCGGCCTAATTTTCAATCAAAGAGGGTTAAAAAGTTACATTATTTCGCATTTTAGAATTAGACCCTAACTAATTACTAACTAATTATCTTCTAATTGCATTATTAACAGAACCGCGTTGACATTTACGTGTACATATTAATTGTTAAAGGCCGAATTTCGAAATTTTAATGTTCCATACGTAACTAAACGTAAACTGAGCTAATAATTATTCTTAAATACTATTTCATTCATAGAGGCAGTTATAAAAAAAAAACACGTAAGTAGGAAACTTCGTTGTTTTTTAATTATCTGTACAATCTGTCACAAGTAAAGTAGTGAACTAATTTTAGTGAAAAGATTTCCCCAGTGTGTGCAAAGTACTATCGAATGGCCCTACGGAGCATTGTTTCATTGTGCGACAAATCGAAACACTGCCCAAACATTATATTTTATGCAACAAGACAACTCAACTGAAAATGAACGTTATGAATATGGAAAAGCCCGTGTTCCAGTGAGTTACATTTTTTTCTTTTATCATTTAGATATGTCTTCTGCAATGCGATTGTTGGCCGTGTTCTGCGCACGTAAATAATGAGAAGACATTCAGTATTCAACGCACGGTTCACCTTCGGTAACATGAATACTGTGGCATTTATTTATTTATCTCGTAGGCCGAATCAGGTTATGTAGCTAGTGTATGGTTTTATCAGAGTCGCATGTATTGTACATTGTATTGTGTTTTAAATTGTTAGCTCAGTATTCCGTGACTGAGAAGAAATTTTTCTTTATTTTCTCATACGTTAAGTGCGTTACGTTAAGTTCTCATACGAAACACATTCACGAGGTAAAATATGGGAAATTTGTCAGATAGCACTTATGATATGGTATGATCTGTATATATATATATATATATATATATATATATATATATATCTATATATATATATATATATAAATGATATGACCTATATATATAGGTATATTGAAAATGTTAAAATTCAGGTTAATATTTATTTTTTGAAGTTTTGTTTTATTAGGAGAGTTTTCTGCTTTTTTGGGCTAACGACCTACTATTACTTCTATTACTATTCTAGACCATTGGTTCCATTTACTTGAAATTGTCCTTCCTCGTCTTTCCGTTCCACTGAGCATGGTTTTGTGCTATGTTGGCATTAACTTTGTCTTCTTCCAAGCGTTTTTCGATCATCATCCAACAAGTGAAGGTCGGGTTCGATCGTCACGTTTTGTCGTTGGCAAGTTTAGGATAAGCTTTACCATGTGATCATCCGCACGCCTCTGGGGATATCCCCAAAATATATGATATATATCATGATAAATATATGATATATCCCCAAAATATATGTAATGATATACATCATTACCATCCAAAGGCTTTTTCTTTAAAACACCTATTAAAAGAGACTTATCATTAATTTCTGATTTTTGTTCTAGTGGAGTGATATATGCTGATTAGCGTAATATGTGCCTTTCTGTTAGGTGGTGTTAATTGGTCGCCCAATATTCTGAATATGAGTCTTATAGCTGTTTTGATAGCTAGGCTAGTGATCGTTTTATAATTGAATTTAAATAGCGATAGCACTTTTTGGAAATCTTTTGAACTGCTGTTTGGAGGAAAGAAAAAAAAATTTTAAATTTGTTTTTACCATATTTAACCAGGTAATAGTGTCAAGTGTTCATTGAGGGAACATGGAAATTTTGTATTAAGTATTTTGAATGCAATATGTAGGTAAATGAAAGTTATGTTTTATTCGTATTGGTGTTACTGAACTTTTACATTGTGAGTTGATCCGTACGAGTGTCGCGGAAAACTTCACTTGTCTGCGGTTTGAGTTTCACTTTTATAATTACTCTTTGATCAGAAAGACTTGGGAAAATTCGTAGTAAATAGAATTTCCTAAAAACTATTTATCTATTGAATAATTTTCGGGAAATGCGTCTTTTTTGAACTTAATTTAATTGTTTTTGAACACGGATGTTACGTACAAAGTACATTGCAGAGTTTTTTATTCTTTATTTGCGATATCGTGATTGTGATACGCGAGTAAACGTAATTTATGTAAATTTGTTTATATATTGTAGCTGCTTTGCAAAAAAATATAAGATGAAATTTTGTAGATAGTCAAAAATAAAAAAAACAAAGAACTTTCGTGAGATTACTTACTTGACCTACCGTCTGCCCGTCTGACATTTTTCTCAGAAACCCTTTGACGAAAAAAATTGCAACCGTGATGAGACATAATAATCCGCCTATATTTCTATACTTAGAAATGAAGTACTAATTTTTTTTAAATTTCATATTTTTCTAGAGATGTTTTAGAGAATAATCCCATCAAAATATTCACACTTTCCCATTTCCAAAACGTTTAAAGTGAAAATTATGAAACACATGAGAAAGATGTACTAGACAAAATATTTACGTTGCGAATAATATTAAATTTGTGCATAGTTTCATAGGAATACCGTGTGAGCCTAAATGTTTGTAGTGTGTCGCCTCCTAGTGAGATTCCACTCGTTCTTAATGGGTTTTGTTTATTTATGATTAATCTCCACATCAATATTTATGTCAACATTAATTTTAATGGCCCAATGCTCAGCATAAATCACGATTAAAATTTAATTTCGGCTATATATATATATATATATATATATATATGTATATATATATATGTGTAAATATACATATACATATATATATATATATATATATATATATATATACGATAATATCAAAATTTGGCTTTCGTCAGTATATTAAAACAATAAATTAATTGAAATAAAGTTTGAGAATGTTTTTGTGAAACCCTCGCGAGTAATCCCAGAATTATAACAACTTCTGAAACGTTTTATTTTTTTTCCTTTTTTATTTTCTCATGCAATGGAATTATAAAAATGCGTGAATTTCAAAACTTAATATCCGTCAGTTAGACGAAGATTACACAAATAAATGCATACAAAATTAAACAAAACAGTACGACTCTATCTTTTGACAGAATTTAATAAAATTTACTTGGAATTTAATTTAATTTTCACATACTATATTTGATGTTTTGGATTACATTCTTAATTTTAATTAAAATTTGTTTGGAAAATGTTTAGAGGGATTATATGGAGCGGATTTAATATAGTTGCTTAATTTTTTAAACCATGTCAGAAAAATTTAGTTGAAGTATAACAAAGTAAACGTAAAATGCCAGCTATTTTGATCGGAGGTTGACGTTATAAAATTGTTAAAATTATTTTTAGTAGGTCATAAATTATATACATTAATGGTCACTGAGCCAAAGAGAAATGCACTTACTGAATAGAACTGTTAATAAACGAGATCCCAATAAATTAAAATTGAAAGCATGAAAGTGTTAAAGGATAATCAGTTAAAGGATAACAAATTAAACGGATAATGGGCAGCCAATTTAATCGGAGGTTGACGTTATAAAATTGTTAAAATTGTATTTAGTGGGTCAGTAATTATATACGTTAATGGTCATTGAGCCATGGAGAAATGCATTTACTGGATATAACTGTTAATAAACGAGATCCCAATTTACTCCAACTTATCTTATTGAACTTCGAGTCAACGATCCAGTTCCTCGAGTGACCATTTGTCGAGATACATACACATGTATATGAGGTCGCATCGTTACACAGGCCGTCCACGTCCGGCCCTTCCACGTGGAGTCTTAAAGCCCAAAATCGTTCAGTTCCTCCCACGAGTTCCACTTATTGCGAGCCAGTGACCCACATACTCAAATTGAAGACGGAGAACGAAGGCAAGTCCATTATTGGAGAAATGTTCAAAAATTATTTCCATATTTTGTTTTTTATGTGACCACAATCGGTATTATTTATAGTGTTATCGCGACGGGTAAATTGTGAGTGTATGACATTAAGAAGTGGTTTTGTTTTTATATAGCAATATGAAAGTCGGTTACTTTGCTTTTTAGTTTTTGAACGTCATTGATATTTTGGATTCAAATTCTTGATATTGGATTCCTCAATTCTTGATATTGGATGAATTCAAATTCTTGATATTGGATCTTCAGATTTGAGATTTCCATTAACATCATCATTATATATATATATTATTTTCATTCTATTATTTTTCATCATTATATATTTATTATATATTATTTTCTCTTACTTATGCTTATTACATGGTTTTCTTCTTTTAACTTTTCTTCTACATCCGCGTCGATTATCACTATTTTTCTGCGTATATGAGCACACGTTTTAAATAATGGAGATTCTTTTACGAGATATTTTTTTTTGCAAATAATTTGATCTCTTAAAGAGGTTATTTGGTGATAACTATGAGGATTTTGTTTTTTTTTAAATTTAAAAGTACAACATCATGGAATCTTTATTTTGGTTAGTAATAAATCATAAACCCTTTCTAAAAAAAATTAATGTCGAAGTTTAAAAATTAGAGTTTTTCAAACAAACACTCGTCAAATATACTCATTTTGATGCTCTGTTCTTAGTTACACACTGTGTATATTTATACAAGTTGGAACTAAAATGTGTCCATTATTTATACAAGTGATTTTCTGAAAAAAATACTGTCAAATTTTTCAGAAATTCTCTTCAAACATACGCCGCGTAATGCACTGAATCGCCAGTATGAATAATGGAAACCCTTTTATTACACAGTAAAATGGAACAAGGTAGAAATAATTATGTAAAAAAACCTTATATATCATTCAAATATGATATCACAAATAGATCTTCGTTATGATTTGTTAACAAATTATTTGATTCAAGTTAAATTAAATTTAACTTTAACCAAACGTTTTACTTGAAATCAACTAATTTGATAATGAATTTTAATTGTCGATATTTTAGTAATGAACCTTTTGCTGAACAATTGTATGTATTGTATTGTATTTATACTTAAGTCTAATATTATTAAGCGCGATATTATTAAAAGTATTCCACCATGATTAAAGAAAAAAACAATTTTTTTAACGCATCTTTTTCAAAACACTTACCAATTTTATATTTAGTCCCTGGTATATTTAGTCCAATTTTATATTTAGTCCCTGGTATATTTAGTCCCTGGTAGTATTTCGTCCAATTTTATATTTAGTCCCTGGTAGTATATAGTGCCTCTTTTGTTGCATACCATTAATATTGTAATTGGAAAAGTTCGGATATTTTTTATCTAATAACTTTGCAACCAAGCAACAAATTACTACCGTATTCGACGTGCGTATAGTCGTGTAGTGGACTAACATATAGGTTATGTATATTATGTATAATACGCACAAAGAATATTACTACCACAAAAACTATGTTTGTGTGTCTCTTTTTCAATCACGTCTAAACAGCACGACGGATTTTCATAAAATTTTGTAAGGGTAGTTCACGATTCAAACTAACATATTCTTGTGGGATGAAACTCGGTGTCTTTGTACATAATAAAATGTTAGTACTGCAACATGTCAATAGGTAGCGCAACGGTATATGTCACGGGTTTAATATTGTTTAATAATAGAGGTCGTGATGGTGTCAGAGTTTTGAGACAAATGTCACCATCTTAATTGAAAATCCACGCCAACTATACAGCGAGCGAAAAGTTAATAACACATATTTTTTAAGTTATATCACATTAATAGCACCTCATGATATAGATAACTGAAGATATGATTAAATAGACCAAAAATATTTTTTTTATTATTAAATTAGTATAGAGACGGCTTTATTCAAGTATTCCATCATGATAATTGAGAAAAATTGTTTTTCATTGAACCTTAACATCCTGTTCCGTTATCTGAACTCTTTAAAAGCTAAGACAGAAACACATAAAGTGCACCATCATTTTCGAATTAAGCTAACATTTTCTGCTCTGTCAAACGCTTATTACAAGCAAGACGTGGGTTTCTCGTTTCCACTTGCACCGGTTAATGGTGACTATTTCTTGCAATCCTTTTGTTCTTGCAATTCCTTGCAATAGATGGAATTATCTTATTTTAGACAGCAAAATAATTTAAGGTAGTTTCATGGTGCAATTTAGTACAAATGGCACACAAAATTATTGCACTTATAGATCTTTATTAGGGAACGAGACAATGTAATCGTAAAAGTGGTTATATCTTATTAACGTGATATTAATTCCACTTTACAAAAATGAGGTAAAATCATTAAAATGATGACTTTACGTATGATGCATCTGATGACTGCCCATAAATTACTTGTATTTTATTAGTTACGGAGTTAAAACTTTGTTGGTGTGAAGGTACAAACTGTGATTAATTAGTGTTAATTGAGTGTTCATTACTGCTTTTTTTTAATTTATAAAAAGGGCATCTTCTTTCGTTTCAAAACGAAAAACTGGAAACTTATTAGATTATATTGTTGTCCTTCTGTTTGTCAATCGATCAATACCCTTTTTTCCAGCAACGGCTAGAAGTACCAACTTACTATCAACCACTAAACGGTCGATTAGTGACCTCGTAATTCTGTGATTAAATTTAAGCTCCTAACTCAAACCAGTAAAAATATCACGTTTTTAGAAACTCACTCAAACCAATATAAGTGAGTAACTCATCAAGTCCTAAGGATTTCTTGGTGACCTCGAATCCTGGAATTTTGCATGAAAGAAGAGTCATAAAGCAAGTAAAGGGAAAGCTAGTTTCTAATTCTAAGTGGAATTATTACGTGACAAACTTAATTATTTGGTATTTAGATTTTTTTTATATGTCTTTTAAGTATATATTTATTAGCTTTACGATAATTATACGGAGCCTTCAGGGCTTGATCCTGCTCGAATTTGATTGTCTTTTTTTGAATGATAAATCATATGCTCGTAATATAATAATATAATAACTTAATGTAAAAACTTTATTTCCAGCTATTTATTTTAATAGCATAATCATTTAGGATGTTCTATATAAAAATATTAATATATTTAGTACCCGCTGTTGTACTGCACAGCGATCCTACAATTGAATGATTAAAATAATAATCAAACCAAAAGACGTACACATACATATATCATATACATAAATTGTACACATACACGTACAGGACACGTAGTCAATTTAACTTGTATAGATGCACTCAACACTAATGTTGCACAACACGTAACCCCATATACTGTTATAACAGCATGTCTGTAACGCAAACTCACAATAATTTATCCATCCAAAAAATGTCCAACGCGCATCATACAGTCGGGTGAATACTCGTACAATGTGTATACGTGTACACAGGTCGATGCGCATGCGCCAGTCTGGTTCAAGAGCAGTAATATATGTATATATATATATATATATATATATATATATATATATATATATATATAAATTCGGTGACGCAAACCCGTAAGATTTTACCCTACCAAAAACCGCTCAACGCGCCTAAGGAAGTTCATTGGATATTTCGAAACTAATAATGTTGAATAAAGTTTTATCTATACTAATATTAGAAATAAATGTTTTTTTAATAGTGCTTATTTCTACTTGATAATATATAAACGGTGTAAGTGTGTATATCTCGTATTAAAACAAAAATCTTTAATATTAACATTTCTTTTCTTTCGGATTCCCATAAAGTTTAAATTTCGTTTTCATAAAAAATATTAGTCATCCTTCTATTTTTCCCCAATTTTCCATTTGATGTAAAGTGATCGAGTGCCTTCAAAAGACTATTTACATCCGTAAATTAGTCTTATTGACTTAATTGGGCTTTTTGAGACTTCTTTTCTGCGGTAAATCGACATCGAGGCAACAAAAAGCCGCCATTCATAAATCCTCGACTCGATCGCGATACCAAAAAGCAAGCTCGCGCCTAATACGTCGCACCGGCGCAGTTTCCGCATTCGTCTATCTATGTGTATCATCTCGCGTTTCCCACGGCTCACTGTTGGCTTCGATGGCGGTAATGGTGCACCGCTGTCGCGATAAATGCCCGACACGGTCGTTGTGTAGGAAATAAACGGTCTGTTTTATTATTATGACACATGGTTGTGATGAGTTTCGACACAGGCGCAAATGTTGGTGGCGAACTCGGCAAGATATTTATAATTGTTTGTGCAGTGTTTTTGTTGCAATTAGTGGGATTTATCGTTCGGGGTAGCGACTAAGTTAGATTTGAGTTAGTGGAGAATATTTAAAACCGGATTTGCGTGTGAATTTGTCTTAGATATATCCTCTGTTTTAGTAAGTAGTTTTCACTGGTTTAATAACTGTTTATTGTTACATTATAAAAGTGAACCCAATTCCACCAGATTGTATATGATGAAAGTGAGAATTAAATTAAAAAAGGGAAAGCGAAGGTCAAGTATCACACACGTCACTCTGACTTACAACGTTTGTCTCACTCGTCAACTACTTTTACGATTTTATGGAAATGTTGCAACAATATTTTTCATTTATGTACTTTGTATGTTTCGAAAAAATTTTTGGAAATGTTGCAACAATATTTTTCATTTATGTACTTTGTATGTATAAAAAAGGGAAAGCGAAGGTCAAGTATCACACACGTCACTCTGACTTACAACGTTTGTCTCACTCGTCAACTACTTTTACGATTTTATGGAAATGTTGCAACAATATTTTTCATTTATGTACTTTGTATGTATAAAATGTGATGTAGAGCGATGGTGGCACACATTAATCTTGACTTTTGTCATCTATTTTTAAAATTTTGCTTCAAGACAGTAACTATGTTTTATGTTACCATTCACCCTCTATGAGAATTTGTCACTTATGTACTTCTATATGTATACACACACACACACATGTGTATATATATATATATATATATATATATATATAAGAATAATATATCTTAGTATCTCAAGTTTATCTTCAAAATCCCCTGAAATAGATATAATCGTAATATTTTTATTTTTAATTCCTTCACTTTCTTTCGTCGAAATTCTCCATCGATCTCAATTATGCTGCGTTAATTTTGATATTAAGTAAAAAAAAGAAAAAAAAATAAGCGCAAACTGGTCATTTTTCAGGTATGTACAAGTTGAAACTTTTTTTGAAAGCTGAAAATAATTAAGTGACCCTTTTTTATATTTGTTTCTTTATAAGATAATTTTTTGGAATACTTTGGAATACAAAGCTTATTATTAAGAAATTTTAATATTTGGACATAAAACAAAATAGTTATAATTAAAAGTAAAAACAAGACAGAATTTCCTTCACTACGATCAAACGACAGACTCATCCGAAACAAGTCTTGCTGACCAGCCTTACAGGTGCCATCGGTAAATGTCAGAAACAGCCAGCAACACATTCACGTAGTCCGTTTGAAGTATGAATAAACCATCTCGAAGCCAGCTTTAACCGTTAGCGCCTAGATACATGCGAACTTTTACCTTCAAAGAAAGATACGGTATTTGCCGGATGCCTATAGCAGCATCCGGGAAGCCAATGGAAGTCCGTCCTCGTGACCTTACGCCGTGGGACGAAGAAGATAAACATTTTATGAGCGGACCGTTAACGCCCTCCCGGCGCTGGTAGGGAGGGCACAGACGCACTTGGAATGGAAAAATATGAGAATAGTGAGGAAAACACTATGTGCTGAAAATATTTTTCATTATCTACAAATAAACTCTGGAGTATACAAATTAAGAAAACCACTCATTGTGATAAATACGAACCTTTTTAAAGCTAAATAGGTGATAATTTACTTATTGTAGATCTAAATGTATCTATACATACTAACCATGTCCGCGGCTACATGCACGTGGAATTTGAAATAAGAAGTTATTTGCAATTTTTTTCTTTGTTTTTATTGTTTTTCTTTCGGTACTAAAGTTTACCAAAAACCCTAATAGATGGCGTTGGCAGTGCCATATCGTAATATAGCTATTAACATAAAGTTTAATACAAACGCTAATAGACGGCTTTGGTAGTATTATATCGTAATATATCTATGAGCATAAAGTTTACTAAAAACGCTAATAGATGGCGTTGGCAGTACCATATCGTAATTTATCTATAAGCATAACGTTTACTAAAAACGCTAATAGATAGTGTTGGTGTCATAATATTCACCAAGTCAATGTTTTTATTTTAATCTGTTATATCCAGATAAGATGTATCCCTATATGCTGCACGAAGGTATTGACTATTATTACCATACCAAATTCCATCGAAATGTGTCCAGTAGATTTTTGCTTGATTGAGAAAGAAATTAACGGACATACAGACAGACAAACATACTGAAAAACATACTAAAATTCTATTATCATTATATACGCTAAATAAATTACTCTTTTTGATGTAAACATTTATAGGCGCAGGTATAAACCGGATCGTTAGAGTGGCGACGCTTGCCGTGGCGACGGGTCGCCACGCTATACTAAGGTATATATATATAGTCTATATGTAGTAGATTGTACGGTATGGCGACGTGTCGCCATGCGCAACCGACTACGCGACCCCCTCCTCACTCAGTTCGACGCTGTTGTTTACTACAGTACACATAACCTGTGCTTTATTATTTTTGTATTAATTGTAAATAAATGTTTATTAAATAAATTCACCATTTTCTGTAAGAAATTAGTAATACTTTATTTTTTCATTATGCTATATTTAGTTCCTGTAATAGTCTTGTCTTTTATGCATATTACTTGTACGAACACGATGTTTCACATCTGCCAGGCGCCCCGTGACGGCTTCACTGTTTTTTAAAATTGTTTCCATTTGCAGAATTCACTCTATTGCTATTTTATTGTATGTATAGATATGCAATTAGCCAAAAATATTAAAATTCAGTGTATGTGTGGTAGAACTCAGTATTTATAGTGAAAATTATAAATTCGACAAATTCTTACATTACATGAAAAAAATGATGTAGATAGAGTAGGGATAATAAAGTCGAAGAAGAGACAAAGTAGCGACAAGGTATCAATGAAGAATAGGTTTCTAAAACAATTTTTGAAATAAGCTATGCTCTTTAACATGAAAAGCTGATAGTAACAACTTAAAAGTTCAGGAAGAAAATTCCAAACAAAATTCAATCCTATATTATTTTTCGGCATGTTTTGTTCAGGTATTTTTGAATTTAAATGTATATATATATATGCCTGTATATTTTTTACACTGGTTTTAAAAGCTCTTTTATTTATATATGTATTGGAATACGGGTGGAATAAACTATTTTTTCTAAATTTTCTCGAAGTTTATTCCATAACTAGTAATATAATGTTGGAATGTTAAAATTAAATGTTAAATAGTTAAATGTTAAAATTACTGAATAGTCCGAAAGCCAAGTGCTTGGTGAATGTTTAAACACTTTTTTTATTCGGTATCGTATTTATTAACAAAACATATTATATATTTTTTAAATTTACTCATCAAGGCTTTCAGTTTGATATTAATTTTGATGGCCTTTCCAAATTTTAATTTTTTGACGATGGACAAAGATACCCCATATAATATAAATTATGAAGTGATCTACCTCAGAGCGCCAGGAAAGTAAAGACGATTCTAAAAAATCTCGTTTGTCTAAATCGAATTTTATGATTTGGCTCAAGAGAGTAATAAACATAATAAATAAATACTCTGATAATCATAATACCTTCCTTGCGTACCGCAGTCAGGTAAAAATTAAGCAACGATGTGCTAGAGTTACGTTTGTTTCAGAACTTAGCAGCATTTATAGTAAAAGAGTACTCATAAAAAGGTTGTTTGTGAATAAGGAAAATGAGATTTCCAAGTTTTGACATTACAAGCTTTAAATATAGAGATACAATTAATGAACCATACTTCGTTTGTTTTGAGACAATGCCACCGGATTCCCTAAAAATATTCGGCACACAAGTTTTTTATTCGATATTACAGTATGTTATAAAAGTTACATTAGTAACGGAACATGGCCAGGTAACAATCATATAATACTACTGAAAAAATATTTTTTAAGTAGTACCTATTATTTTCCGAACGAATATTTTTGTCGATGCTAGGGTCAAAAAGGTTTTCGTTTCATGTTCTCAAAATAGTACATCTCAAAATTAATCAAAACAGATTTAACAGCGTTTGGAACTTTGAGATTATTTTGATCATGACGCGAAAATGATTTTATTGAAATTTATGCAATGGTTCAAGAAATAAAAAGGATTTTTCAGTAAACTTTTGCGATAGATCGTTTCTGTGACGATAAAAAGTACATTCTCGGAAGTTGCACTGTGCAAACAGGTGAATATATTTTTTTAGATGACGACCCTAATTACACCAGCACAAATGCCCAGTATGAATGCACCACGTGTGATGACCGGTTATAAAAGCACATTATAGGCGGTGCACGATCAAGATTTAGCGATTAACCTGTTGCATTAGATGCATATGAGCAGCCGTAGCCTAACGGACTTTAAAGTAGCTATGGAGATATACTTGATTATTGTCATCACGTATTTTACCTTCTCCGAATAAGTGGAATAAAATCGGCCAAGTGTTTGTTAGACTACGCATAAATTAGGGTTCGTAGTCATTTCACAAAATCAAAATACTTTGTAAATTCCTATATCGTGCTCATACGTGCCTACGAATCTCTATGTTAGCCCTATAAGGATTCTGATACTCCGAAGATTAGACTAGTTGTTGAGATTCGTCTTCTGTATTTGTAAATTCCTCTATTAGCGTGACTTGTAACTTAACTATTGAATATATTTGGCATTAATTTAGTAGAAATTCACAATTAAATGAAACTACTTAAAGAAAGTAGTTTCATTTAATTGTGTTGTAACTTAACATTTTAAGTAAATTTACAATTTACTTTTAACCCACTTCTAATTGTCCTATTGATATGAAAATTGGAAAATTATGCAATTCTGGTGGAAATATAATATGTTTCAATCGAGCTGATATGACGGTGGAGAAGTTGGCCATAATAATTTTTTAATGGTTAACCGTAAAAAAATCGTGAGGTTAGCTGAATTGAAGCACATTTAATTTACTTTAATGAGTCCTTTGATTGCATTTCACAATCAGAGAGGATCTGTTAATGGAGGATGTAAATGTCCATGGGGATTTCGCTCGAGCTCGTTTGATTTGTATCCATGAGCCCTTTGCTTACATATTGTAATATTTAGATGAAAGATGAAATAAAAAGTATACTACAGCTATTTAATGGTTTCTATAAGTTTGCCAGCAGCAATAACAATAGCAACAATAATGTAGATACCAGTAGCTATAATAATATAGGTTTAGTCATTTATGAAAGTATCGCACACAGACAGACGGACAATCTGAAAAGCAGCGTTAATGTTAAAATACCATCAAAACAAGTAAACAGGTTTTGATATAGATATTTGTTTAAAAATTAGTTCAATTTTATTATATTCATGACACTTCAATTTTACTTGTGTGTAATCTGTACATACAAGTTGCAAGGAGAGGCATAATTTCATAAGAAAATTGTCTTTCCTTAAGGAAATTTTTATTTTAATTATTTTTTGGCAATAACATCAATAAAAACATTCAAAAACTATTATTTTTTTCTGACCAGACGTGTTTTCGATGCAGTTCTTGATTGTACAAAAATTGAAAAAAAAATCACATTCCTGTACATATATTGCTATATCACTTATATGTTTACAAACTATGTTTTAGTCTAAATTTGTTTTTCAATAAGGTCTGAATGTATTTATAAGAAAAAGTTGTTAAAAATTAATCTTTTGTTTATTTCCTCTTTTTACACATTTATTCAAAACTAGCTGACCTGGCGCAATTCGTATTGCCTCAGAATCAATAAACGTTGTGTTAACTTATTAGCCAAATTAAATTCAGTTTTTATTAAAATAAAATGAATACTCAAAATTAATTAAGTTCAATAAATATACAAAATTAAAACGAAAAGTATTTTAATTACATTGAAATAAACGTAATTCACGTGGCAGCAAGGCATTTGCTTTATTGAAGCGAATCGAAATTATTCGCCTAATATTAATGCACTACATTCTGTTAACTATTTTCTGGATGGGTTGCACTCAGGATTCCCTTCATTGAAGTACCTTGTGATATACGACATTTTTCGTTTTGTTGTCAAGTGCGAGAACGAACAAAGTGGATGGTTTGCCGACACTTGAATGTATACATACATTTGACCAAACTTTTATTTTCTATATTCAGGCCATAAACACTAAATTATTGGCCTAGTGATTTGTTACATAATGAAGCAATTATCGATGCGCGCACCATCACGAATGTCGTAACCTCACAAAGTGAACATCTTCGAAGTCACAACGTTTCACTTCGTTAAACTTAACTATTTGAAATCACTTTTCGCTGATGAATTTCAGAAAAAAATCGTTTAAAGAGAACTAATTTAATCGAATTCAAATGCAATAATGGTCGAAAACTGAATAAAATTGTTGAAAACAAATTATAATTTTTGTTCCTGTCTGTCATTTATGACATACTTTCCCTTTTTTTCTGTCATTTATCATATATTACGTTTTATGCACAATTAAATTATTTGTGATTTTTTTACTTTTTCAATGCGCGAGGAAACTTCTCGAAGCCGAGATGAAAAAAAATATTAATGAAAAAAAATATTAGTCAATCCTTTCTCGATATATCATCAGAAAAGCCCTTGAAAAATGAATTTTCTTTATAATTGTTTTTTGCTGAATTTTTTCGATGTTTTAATAGTTATTCTGCTATTCGGGGCGGAGGCAAATCCAACAAATCAAAGATTATGAAAATTCCGTTCAGCCTTTCTTCAATTATAAATGGTGTAACTAACCTGACTTTGTTTTATATATATATATATATATATATATATATAGATGTTTTATTTAAAATGGAGGATCTTCTGACGGAAATGGATCAAACTCATCGAGCTTGCGCTCGTTTTTATCTAGTAAGTCCATCGAAATTGATATTATTCGACTTGTTTTAGTGGTCTTTTGATCAAATGGTGATGGAGGAGGAAGGTTTTCATGGAAACTTCTCAAGGGTAATGCCATCAAATTTAGGCTCGTTTAATTTGTTTCAATGTGACTTTTGAGTTTAATTATGTAATCAGTACATTTACATTAAGTATTGTAAAATACATTTTAATAATTCATATCAATTAATCATATGTACACTAGCAAGCTCAGTCGTCCAGTAATTTCCATCTATCCATATAATATTTCCATCGCCTATTTAGGATATTTTTATAGCTCCAAAAGTAATGAAGTAAATAATCAATTTCTAATTTCACGACTGTGCACATCCCTAGTCGCTGATTCGATACTACTTAAAGAGTTTAAGCTAACTGTAAGTTACCGCAGAGTGAATCGCCACAAACTACTAGCGCTTGAGAAAATTGAGTTCATAGTTTAAATTAAGAATTATTGGAAAATGTATAAACCACATGGATATGTAGGCATATATACTCAAAGTTGAATTCATAACGCTTCTTTGTGGCTTGGCCGTGGTAGGAAAGTTTTAGTTTAGTTTGGGTTTGCAATTTTCGAGATTTCAGTGCTTTTCTTTCTCTTATGGGTTCTACATATTAATACGTGGAGACAAAAGCATTTTTTTAATCATATTGCGTGAACTGAGGAGTGTGTGATTTTTTCAAAATATCGCGCTTCAGGTTTATCATTTTCTCAGAGTAGTAAAAAATTAGATCTTTTTATATAAATATAATTGTATTATTATGATGGATAATAATATAAATGATTATCATTTATTAACTTAATTAAATTAAATTGAAATTAATTTTAAAATTAAATAAAATTATTTTATAAACTTAAAGGCAGCATTCCATTTAATATAAACAAGTGTACATAGAAACGGTCTGGCAGATCATTGGTATACAATGGAAAACCAGCAAAATAATAAAATGGTGGACCATTCATCTGTCAAATAAACTATGCAAATATAAGTTCAGTGAGCAACTTCATTCCGTCAAGTTTTGCTGCATTCCTAAAACTTCACTCGCATCATTTTTTCATAACGCGCCTAAAGAAGTATATCTTCAATATGTGTTAAAAATACATTAAATTATATATTACAAATACATTAAAAGATTCATTGTCTACGTTTAATAATAAAAGATTCATTGTTTATGTTCATACAGTCAATGTCAAACACATAATAGTCTGTGGTTAAACAAACCCAGGGACTAGAGATTTTCGTCAAAGGATTTTAAAATGTCAGATTGAATGAGTTTCGAGCTGTGGATTTTTGGTGATTTCAAATGTTCCTTTTTCAATAGTCTGTAGTGTTTGTCATGGCAAAAAACGTTTACTTTACATTTTGTATAATAGATATCTGTGTTTTATATATTAGTAAAATACAGCCAGATTAACCTGTTCTAAAAGGAACAATCTGTCAGCTTGTTTAATAAACGCTTGTTGCAAAAGGAAAGTTTGTAGCTACAACCTAAATTGACCTATTTATGATTATACAGGTACACTTTTTGACAAAAAAACTTCAGTAACGTTCAAACTTAAAAATTTAATGAATTACGGCCGAATTTCGACTACTGGGCGACTAATTTATATAAACCTTCCTCTTCTTGTTATTAATAACCGTGTGTCCATCCATCATTGACCATACGGTTTACGGTTATAAATATATGGTTTACGGTTATAAATATATGGCCACTACATTTTACGGTAAAATTTTTCAGTAATATTTTTGGTACGATAATCTTAGCCGTTTAATCTAAAAACACGAAATTTGTCGCGAAGTTATTAGTACGTTAGCTTAAAATCATTACAGATATAAAATACATTTTCCTTTGTTAAGCCAATTTCTTTATGTCAATCGTATCATTAGAGAAAAGTTTATCCAGCGAAGTCTTAACGCGAGTTAAAATATTAATTTATAGTTAAATAAATCAAAGTAAACAGTTGATTAGCTGTGAAAAATTCTTCTCCCTCTCTTTTTTGTAGATAAAAAATAAAAAAATGTGGAAAAAATATTAGACGTGTAAACAGTTTATTAGTTATAGCAATTTAATTATTTAAATTAAAATTACAGCTAAATCTTTTTGAGTTAAATTTTCGAATTTAATTTTTTTTGACGACGATTTTTTTATTGATTTTATGATTTGATATGGGAAACGTCCAGTACTTTTTTGGTTTACAAAGTACAGTTATACTTTAAATAATTGTGAAAGAAACACTTCACCTTGTTGAAACTAAAAACCTTTCGACTTGAGGCTGAAAAAATAAAAGCAGTTTCAGATCTAGCTAATTATTCACGTCGCACAACTGTATGACGCATTTCCCACTCGATGCTTTATTAACACCGGTATTGTCTAAAGTTTTCGTGTTGATTTTTTTGTAGTTGAAACTACTAATGACTTCATCACCAAGACTCTGAAGCTTCTTGATTGAAGTTTGTGATCCCTTAACCAAATGATGTTAGGAAACGAAACTTTTAACTATAAGTATTTTCGATTATTGTCAAGACACCAAAAGTTAACGAGAAGTGATTTAAATCATAACTTAAGTGTATGTCAAATTATTTTTAAATAAGTATGTTTATTTTAAAATATTCTCAATAATTCGTGTTCGTATTTAGTTCTTTTCAATTTTATTTATTTTGTGTGTTTCGTTTAGTTAATATGATCACAATTTGGCATCAGTTGGGAAGACGTTATCTGAAATCTATTTCATTCTTAATATAAAATATTTATTTTAACAAGTGATAAACGTAGAAATTATATACATTTGTTGTCATTATATTATTTAATAATACAAATATTCATTTCGTAGCATTAGTTAAGATAATAATAGGCCTTTTCCAAACTAACGTTTTCATAATAAACATTGTTATTTTAAAAGTACTGACTTCAATTGAAATTAAAGCTGGAACACATTATTTAAATATACACACGAATTCCGATTGTTGTCATTAATGATTGGTGCACGGTGTCAATATATGGCTTTGTTAGATCTCACTAAATCATGTCGATAGCACTGCGGTAGGTCGTGTCGAATCTTGCGCTAATCGGTTATTCACGGCTTCATTAATGCGATGATTATGTATTATTAGACACACTTTGTGGCGGCTTGTCACTGTTTTGTAGTACTTTTTAATTATTTTTAATTTGTTTTTATAGTTTTATCGCTCTTAATATTTGAGAAAATTTGTAAGTCTGCATACAAAAATTCTAATGAGGTTTGCTATGTATTTAAATTTTTCACCGACAAAACGGCGACTGCCAGTTGGGAGAGTATACTATTCATTGGCACCTCTTTTATTGTGTCTTTCGTGAGAGATTTTATGAAGAATGTCTCGTCTCATTTTTTCTCAGTAAATATCAACCCACTATTATTATACAGCGTCACTAAGCGAGATGGTATTAGCAAACTTCTACTGATTCAATAGATAATTTTTTACTGCCAGCGAACGCGTAAATTCTGAATGAGAAGTACCTTCATCTACTTATTTTTTCTAAATTAAGGTATACCTTATGGTTGCATTTATATAATAAGAAAATTTTGAAAAAAATTGTGTAAGCCGATTTTAAAAAATGAGTTATTATTTTTTTGGATTAAATTTTAAAGGCAAAAAATAGAAAGAACCGGGAAATTTGACTGAAATATGATTGTTTAATTAAAACGATTTTATAATTTCCTGTAGATCAGGACTGTTAAAATAGTTATCCAGTTGTGAATACATGGAATTTAAATTTCTTCTTTCACTATTAGTAATATAAATTATTTCAACAAAATATATTCTTCTGATCTGAAAGAAATATGTGGCCAATAAAATTATGAAAAGGCGGCGTTCTTTTTTATAATTAGGTTACTAGTTCTTTTTCTGATAAAAAACGAACGAAGCAAAATTTGCAAGTATTTATTTAATATTTGTTGTTATTACACAATGTCACTAGAGTACGTTACTCTCGTGCGAGGATACACGTAGTGAGTACGTTCAAGTGGCAGACGAGTACTCGGACGAAAGACAATTACGGTCGAGTGACAGTGACTTGCGGTTAGGGCTACCGAGTTCATTTAAATTCATAATTTATATCTATATAGGAAGGAAATATAAACGCAATAATATCATGAAACTTATATATATTTAAAGTCTAAATAAATTATATATATATATATATATATATATATATATATATATATATATATACATATACATATATATATATATATATATATATATATATACATATACATATATATATATATATATATATATATATATATATATATATATATATGCATATAATGGAATCTAAAGGAAATCTCAGCGATCGATGGTGAATATGACTTTTCTAACTATCCTTTTCAAATGTATTGTTTTACTAAAGACGGTTAAAAAAGAAAGAAAAACACAATTAAATTTCAAGGTAAACTTTGGTTATCATTGAGGTCAATTTTATTTATCAAGGTTAAGGTTGTTTACAATTCGTAAATAAAAATTATTGCCATTTGAAATTCTTTAACATTCATAATTCGCTCAAATATCTAAGGTTATAAAAAAACTATTGACACTATATTGTCATTTAATATTCGTATCAATTATTATTCTATTCTCAGTAATTATTAATATTACTTTAATTTTAATTACAATTTTAAAATAAATCTACACGGTTTGTTATCATTTAACATGGAAAAATTAATTTATGAATTCATTTAAACCGATCAGTAGAATATTAGAATCTTTTTGAAAATATAATTGTTGTGGATAGTTATGGTGGTCAAAATGTGGATTTTTGGTTATGAGTGATTTTGATTAAATTTTTGTAATATATTCTCGAATGAGTGGAATTCGTTAATACGTCGTTTTTTAGTGCAAGCGAATATTTAGACATGATTTTAGTGTATGCTGAATGTAATTATAATACTGGCGAAATCCTTAGGATACAATTTAAGTAAGTGCAGAAATATATTCTAAAACAAAATTTGTATTTTACTTATTGTGTATGCATGCAAATGTATCGGGAAAAGCAGGCGTGTAAATGTGTCGAATTAAGTGCACATGTTAACACTTTATTTCTTTAATTTACTTGTTACGACCATTGTAATATTTAAATCAATCTATGCTGAATTAATTAAGAAGGAAACCTAAACTTTGTATTAAATTTTTTTCCATAACGTACATAAATGACAATTCATTTTGGCTCTTGACACTTTACAATACGTTACACGACGTCAAACTGACATTTGGTGCTATTTACACATGATGTTAATTCACACATAATTACGAATTAACACAAAATTGTAACTTTAATTATTTTACAAACTAAGCGACTGCTTTAAAAAATAACATTTTACTAAATTATACATGATTAATTGCATAAGCGATATTTAGTGACCTACAATTTTTTTTGGGACTTTATTACGGAAAAATAACTTTTTTCAATTTTAAAATATTTTGTATTTTCGATAATGTTTCAATCATAATTATATTTAATGGTTTCTTCATCATAAAAAAAACTCCTTGAAAAAAACTTGCGAAAAACACTGAATCACCAGTATAATCCATTTTTCTTCCTGCCAACGTATCGCACAATATTCATCGTTGAGTAAAGTATTCATCGTAACGCTCTGATGACGCTGCGAGCGCCAGACAGCATTAGGCGGAACGCTTAAGTCATGTGTAAAAAAAATTATCCTTTTTAATCATCTTGTTTTAGGAAACAATAGAAGCTGACTTGCTATACAAATTTAACAACATTCTCCATCTGAAATACATTTTGCATAATTTAGATAATTCGAAAAGTCATTTAATACAAAAGGAATCTTAAACGATCCATCTAATTATGTAGAATATTCAAAAAAGGTATACTACACAAAACGCAAAGTTTTCACCGAAACCGATGAAATATTGAAGAAATTCTAGGAAAATTTAGTAACTCCTCTAAACTGTTTAATAAGAGCATTGTAAAAATTATGAAACACTTGTAGGAGATTGAAAAGCGCATCTTAGACAAAATAATTACATAAACAAATTTTAATTGACTTTTAAAAACGTGCCTGTGTTCTTTTAAGGTAATTTGAAATTTGGTATTTCGTTACATGAAAAAAATCCAGGATTGACTATGTCCACATTGTTTAGCCATCCTATACTTATAGTAAAACTCAAGACATCACATTAGTTATAGTATTATCTCGATATTCTTGTTAACTATTTTAAAAAAATCTGAATATTTAGGATTGTCTTGAATAATAAGTTCTCAACATCCCTAATTGCTGATAGTGTTCTCAACACGCCATCAATAATTGTTGATAGTGATATTTGTATTTGAGTATTTTTACTATTGCTATGTTAGAAACTATCTCCGAAACCACATTTTAACATTTCAAGATATTTAGCAAGATATTTTATCCAATTTCGATATGAAATTTGTAAATTTATTCATAATGATAATATTTTAATGAAGATAAAAAATTACTATAAACAATATCGCACTGTCATTTACATTTAGATGCCATCGGATAATGATATTAAGGAAATTGGAAAATTAGTAGCGCGATTCAGTTGCATTATTCAACAAATTCAGACTATGCCTTGTATGTAATTGCCTCGCCTCGCACTGCTAAATCGCTTGTGTACCGAACGTACGTACAAAACACTGTTCTTAATAGACCCGCTGCTGAATCGTGCAATTATGTGGTCAATATGAAAATAATATAATTGTGAGCAAGTGGAAAATTTGAAAAACTCTGTATGTATAATTTATTTGTAGTTTTTTACTCAAAACCTTGAGTTGCTCTGTAATTTTTTTTAAAATATAAACATTTAAATACCTAAAAAGGCAGTTTCAGGTGAGCCCTACAGCTTTAGGGCAGCGCCCTGCTTGCTGTGACGACACGGGGCTAGGCCGCTCTCACGTCCGCCGTCGGGACGAATTATCCTATTAGGCCGCTTCTGCCGCCACTCATTCATTTCATTGTTTGCCTTAACCAGATATACCCATTACCATTATCTCCATTCTAATGACGCTGCTGGAGTGATGTTTTTGCCATTGCATGTGACGCTGGATATGGCGTTGCTCTTTATGACTTTTCTATATAGTTACACAAAATACAAATAATTTGAAACACAATTAATCATTGTGTCAGTTTTCCCCTTATTTACGCATATACGAATAGAACAATCGAGAGCGAAACAGATGATTATCTTTTCCGCTCCCCGTTAACTTGACCCCGTCCCTGAACTGCTGATGCAGTAATTAAATAAATATTATGAATGGCTTTTGCAATAAGCTTTCCGTGTTCCAGCGGGCGTGCTTTTGTGATATTCCATATTTCAATATGGTTTTTAATTTAGAGGAAATTATGTATTTATTTTTTGAGCAGCTGTCTCTTTTAATCAATTTACTGTATAATGAAATCGACCAATATCGACCTTCATTTATTTAGGGCATATGTGAAAAATATAATCTTGTTTGAGTTCTGCTTTTTCTTCGTTTTGAATAATATGGATATAATATTTTATATCATTGTATGTATTAATGGAATCACAACAGGAATTCCGAAATTCTATAGGCTTACTATAAAGAGGCACATATTTATGTGAATCACCGAATTTTTGGGGCAATATTTGCAGAAATTAAGGTACAAGGAAATTTTACTGATTTTTTTTTCAAATGTCTTGTAAATGGTATATAAATTGTTTTAATAATTCTAAGTAAAGTATCTAAATTAACTAAACATCATATTTCGGCTCAGAACTTTGCTTACTAAATAAATTATTTGACTTCACATTTTAATATTATAAAGATAGAAAATTATTTTAATTGCTATGTAATTTTTATTTGCACAACAGTGAAAAAACGAATGAAATCCCAGATTCCCTTTATAAATACATTAATTATTCAAAACAAAAAAATATTTTTTTAAGTCGACTAATTTTAAGCAGATATTTCTATATAAAAAGATAAATAAGAATTTTTAACATCATTTCTAAATAATATACGTGACATTATTAAGGAATTATGTTTAATACCTAAAATATTACGGTACTTCTTCCAGTTTCTACTAATGAGTATTCTCGAAGCCGTTATTTGATTTTGTTTATATTATCTAAATATCTGGTAAACATAGTACAAAAACATATTTACGGCTTTGACTTTATCAATATATATATTCTTTCTTTGCATCGTTTTCATCATCAGTTGGCGATTATGAATAATGCTAATGGAATCATTCGATTATGGTAATCCTCCCTATGTTGTAGCATGTTATTTTATGAATTAGGTAAATCTTACAAAGTTATTAGCCTTTAAGCTTCCGCATTTTGTATCGCCATGAAACTTTTATTTTGAAAAAGACGTACCTTAAAATAGGGCTTTATTTCATGTTACATAAAAATAACTAAAATAGTAAAAGTTACGGACGACATTGCAGGTTATTTATATGTCTTACGATAATTTAAAGTTTAGCCTTACTAGCAGAAGTAATTGAGCATACTAAAAGATAATAGGCCTTATTTTTAATCTTTATAAAAACGACGTCAAATGTTAAATTAGACACCTAGAAAAGTCATTACATACTTCATCCCATAAGAAGTATTTTTCATTTCCGAAAACGTCAATAAAATGTATACTCGAGAATTAAGGAAAGTCCCAAATTCATATAAATATATAATAATTTCGTGAAATTTTTTCGACTATCAAAAGAAAATAAAAAAAATCAAATCGACTGCTTGAGGCCGATATTGAAAGTGATATTACGTATAACTTTTTCTTGACGCGCAACCAAAACAAAATTATCTATAAAATGCAGAACAGAAACAAACTTGTCGTTGATCAATGACTCCGTCCTTTTCTTTCTATTCGTAAAATTATGTAATACTATTTTTTTCTCTCAATAGCTTTAGCACGTTTCACTTTAACTAACAATAAAGGCCAGGACAACGTCAATGCGATTCAACGTACGGATTTTTAAAAAGAGCATTAAGACAACTTTCAGCTAACGTCTACGTTAAGTAAAGTGAATGACATAACGTAGAGCTGAATATATCTCGAAATATCTCGATCATGATTACTAATTGTTAACTTGCTAACGCAGATGAATGTAAGAAAGCGAACGTTTAAAAGAATACTATTTCCCAACATAAGTAGAAACCTAGTTAACAGAGAAACAGTGGTCAAGTGTGTGAAATAAAAAAATGCTATTTTAGTTTATTCTTCTGAATAAGCGCCTAGATGCGCTTTACGCTCTTGGATCAAACATTAAACTGTTGAATGAATGTAGATTGATTAAATGGATATTGCTTGAATTAGACCTGGAATTACCAAAATTAATAATTTTTATTGTGGATTATTATTTGAGGATCATTCTATTACTAAATTTGTAATCGGTTATAAGAATATCTTAATATCGTCCAACAGTGCTTTTTATGCACTTGTACAAATGTCGATATGTGCCATTCGAATTGTGTTTCGCGAAAGTTACTGCTTTACGAATAATTTTGTTTACAAGTAACGATATTCTTAAAAACCGTATAACCGCACAGATATGTGTCGACGAGTCTGAACTCCATTTCTACCGTAAATGAGTTCATTTTAACCACTAAATTACCATAAAGGCAAGATAATGTTAACGTAAATGAGAGCGTGCTACAAAAATATTTTTGTGTAATGCGATATATGAGCGAGTTGAATATTATTTCAAACAATCTACTTAAATTATGTGAAGAAAATGGTATAAGACGCGAATAATTAAATGGTTAACCCATAGATAATATATTAGCTTGTTTTAGAAGTTCACTCCGCCCAGATGCTCTTGAGATTTTATATACAGGGAATTGTTCTTCGATTATATTCAATGGTAGTTGTAGGGTGGAATGGGCAGTTCGTTCTCCTTCCGTAGTGTGGCGACAATGCCGGATGATGCCAGTACATGTGCGATGTGTTGTTTATCACGTATTTCTGCGAGCAATAGATTTATAAGAAACGTCAAAGCTCAGAGTACCAACTCAGTCCGAGAGGGTTCTCTGAGCATAACCCTGTAGCATGACCAGACAGACAACTAAATCTGCGTCTAAGATTGGTTAAATAAGTTGGACTATACAAAATATTACAATAATAATAAATTAATTTATTATTAAGTTAACATTTATTCTCTTGTGTGACCGTAGGGAATTTTATTTTTACCGTGTAATATTACATTCTTGTATGACCGCAGCGAGTTTTTCCATCTAATTTTACTCAAAATATTTTTTTCTATCGACCAGGTTTGAAAACGTTTTGATATACACAGGTATATTATAAACAATAGTCTCACCTCATGAATTTTCTTTTTTCTATGTAATATTATGCTCTAAATTTTTTGGTTTTTGTTTTTATAATATATTTATTAAATCTAACTTGTGAAGTGTATCATTTTACATCCAATAAATTTTTTTCCAGTGTTGAAATAAATTAGTTTAGTTCTGTATTAATATAGTATGATGAATTAACATTATGCTACTCTCAATTACGGGTTGATTAATAATGGAGAAAAATATTGCAATTCGTTTGAAAGTTATTACGTGAAATACTTATTAACAACTAGCACTCTGTATAATAAAAAAATTTAACTCTAAGTAACTAAAGAGAGATTGATTTAATTTAGGTATAATGGGGTAAAAAAAAACAATAAATATTTTTCTAAATTTTATGAACAAACCTCTAGACAATTACTAAATTTCTGTAATAATGCTGTACTCATATGATCTCGTTAAAATTATTTTAAATATGTAGATAATTTCCAGATCAGATAATAAAGGCATTTATGCTAAGTTATAGTACAGCAATTTATGCAGTATAGCAATTAATTTATACAGCAATTTATACTAAATTATAGTATAAATTTAAAGTTGAATTCAACGTATCTCAGTTTATATAAAAGTAGCGGCAGTTTTTTTTTAATTTTGACATGAATAAAATAATAAAACAAAGTGACATCCACTCTTTTAGATCACTTGCAAAAGAGCCACCAAACCGACTTATAGCTAATACTAATTAGATTTATGAAACGCTACTTAGTATATTGCTATATTTAGTCAAAAATTGTTTATCAAGCTTAGATGTCATAGAAAAATACTTCATTTCTTCGAAAGTTAGTTTCACATAAATCTGAATAGTTACCGATGACGAAACATTGAACATTCGTGGCCCAATACGAATCCAAATATGAATATGAATTATCAAAAACATTGTAAAAGTTCGGAAATTAATTGGTAACCATATACGTACGCAAATCAGTCAAGCTTTATCTAAGCGTAATCATGGTGGGCGATTAACAGAATTCCTACGTATTGACACACTTAAATGTTTTGTTTGACATATTTTAAAAAAACCAATATACTTACGAGCCTCCGATAACAATGACAATAACACCAACCAAAGTTAAAGAACCTTATTATGGCGTCACGCATAGTTGCTCATAGATAATTGCACGAAACAATACCGGAGTGGCAAAACAACAAAGCTCAGTCTTACTAATGACACCACCCAATGTCTCGCTTTGCTTGTTAGCGTCGCACTGCTTTAGTGCTTTAAATTGTAAGCGATAGTAATAATTCATCGCTACGTAATGACTGTTCCATTTGAGCTAAGTGTGAGAAAAGGTGAATTGGAGAGAAATAAATCATGTATCTGAAGCGATGCCGGTATTTACCGTTCGGTATCTAGTTGCAGACGCTCTCTGGAGCCGTCTCGGCAGCGCCGATCCGAACGTTGCCGGCGGCGCTGGGGAGAGCATCACGCCGTGGCATATTTATTTATGAAGTTCCAGATCGGTCGTGATTTATGATCGTATTAAGCCGTGGAGATAGAAACGAACGTGAAATATGGCATGCGAGACTGTTAGAAGTTGAACAGTGCGGATCTTTATTAACGGGGCGCGCCTTATTGGATTGATTGTAATTTTCGATAAAGTATTTGATGGATCTAAGTCTTTACGTTGAGCATTTTTAGAAAGAACACAGAGAAGCTTGTTAAGTTGCTCATTAGGCACGTATCAATCATCTAACGTGATCGTATGTCATTAATATTGAAAGTTTATGTTTTTATTATTTTAGTAAAAGCATCAGAACTATATGATCGATATTAAAATTATCAATTCTAATACTTTTTAAATATTATATAGATTAGGTTTTAGAAATAGTGTTCATAAAGTTTTAAAATATATCAAATTCATACGAATATTGACGGCAAAAAGGTTTGAAAAACTCGCTATTCGGTAGTGAGCCCATACAAAACTAATATTCCATAGTATATAATTCAAGAAAAACATTAACTTTACTTTCACTTCTATTATAGTTTTGGTACCTGTAGTTTATTAGAGTACTTGGTCCATTGAACGTTCAGGAGAAATGTACAGCATTGGCCTTGGTGAACAACATCCGCTAAATCCTTATATCACATGAGAAAAAAGAAAAACTTTTTTATTTGATGATGTTAGCTATATCGATCGTGGAAAAGGGTAGATTCAAAAAAGATTCTCGTGTGTTATTTATGTGTTAGAATAGAGATACCCAGACCGAAATAAGAAGAGATTGAGTTCATTCTGTTCGCTTTGGAATTACCGTAAAATCGCGTATGAAATTATTTTTAGTATGGTACTTAAACTAGCAATTAAATACTAGTTAATAAGGGGTATAGAAATTTAAAGCCGAAAGATTGAGAATTGATTGGCATAATACCACGCTGATTTTGTTAGAAATTTAAAAAAAATGATACCAAGCGTCACAATAGTTTATTCCGATATGTTCAAAATCGTCTTTTTCTGATTTCGACGATATTTCAATAACATTATTTATTATTTTTATTTAAAGACTTCTAATAACTGATGTTTATTTATATTAAGCTATGTATTTTTTTCCTTCAGTTTAGTAAACTACTACTACTTCAGTTTAGTAAAGATGATCATCGTTATACGGGGATTGCTGCTCAAATTCAAAATTGACATTGTGCTTTTACTCAGAATTGTAACGGATGGTGCTTTTTATTTTCTATTTGGAAATTGAGTACATATGGAAGTTTCGATGTGAAAATTTGACACGACTTTTCTACTTTATTTAAAAAAGTGTCCATGTATAATTTAGCAAACAAATACGTTGGGCGTAAGAATTATTTGTGTGCCTATTGAATGATCAAGAAGAATGTGAATCCAAAATATCTAGGAGAATACAAATGTTTAAAGCTAGAATGATTGAATTATCAAAGATATGGCGTAACAAAAATATTCTAGAATTAACAAAGTTTGACCTGTAAGAACGCCAGAACTTTCGGTTTTTCTGGACGGAGTCGAGGAGTATAAAAAATTGCAAGAGAAATCGACTCATTTGAAATGTGACGCTGGCTTGGAATGCTATATATATCCTGAACTTCTAAACGAACTAACTTATCTGTGCTTCAGGAATTAAAACTAAAAATAATAATATTGACCATCTGCCTAGAAATAATACACATATACTTTAGCCACAACACTATATTGATGGGAAGACAATAGCCTGGAAAAGTGGCCAAAATAGCGAGAAAGAGACCATGAGGCCATTTTCCTGTTAGATTTCGGACCAGATACGAAAGCTATTTGGTATGCTCGTCGACGACGGCACACGACATGCTCAAGACCGAGACTAGTGGAAAGAAATTACAAAACCTGATAGTCGACAACTTCAAGTGGATACGACCCTTAATCATGAGAAGTCGACGTACATAATGACGAATGAAGTATTTATACTCGTATATTATTTTATTGGCAGTAATGAATTTAAATATTATTGAATTATTAGAAATTACATATATTTGCAGAAACACACTTCGAAACTTTTCAGTTTGATGCGTAGAATCACATGTAACGTTAATTTTTAAACTCGTCATTATTTTTTTCATGAAAACTACCCATAAACTATATCTTCATTTCAATTTCGCTTGCGTAGTGCGAGTCGCTTCAGTTCAGTGAGGTTACCATTTCTTCCATAAATCATTTGCCACATAAACGCGCAAGTCGATTCAAACCAAATCAAATTATAGCGGAGAAATAATATTCATGTTTAGGTCTAGCCTTTACCTCGGTATCACATCTTATATTCCGAACCACGTTCGCTACTAGCGGAAGCGTTAGCTTCACGCAACAATGGACAGTGAAGGTGTACGGAGGAGGCATTAGGCAGAATAGTATTCCCCTCATTTATTATTCACTACTTGTGAAATGTATTTAATAATTGGGAATAAATATGCAATTAAAAGCTTCACGTCGAAGCAAAAAATTAAACTGATTGCTCAATTACGAGCAACATTGAAAATGTTATATTTCACGTAGTCATTAATATTAAGTGGAAATTAGGTACTTTTAATAATAACAAATCCCAAATGGATATGCAAATTTTCAAATATATTTTACATAAATATATATTCTGACTTTTTATCTCAATCTTACACTGTTTTAAATAATTTTTTTTCTAGCGATGTATTGAAAAAAAATTATTTTATTCGCATAAAAGTATAAATAAAATTTTAATTAGAATCAATTTTAAAGTATAGAGTATAAAAAGCTCAGAATTTAAAAAAAATGTGTAAGGATGTACACATATTATCGAATATATTTAAATAAAATTTTATATTTAGTAGTTTTTGAGAAATATCTCCTACCTTTTTTTTTATTTTTTAACCTTAAAATTTAGGATACTTTACTATTTCTCAAAATTGCATCTAAAAATTTTCTTTAAATCTTCCACTTTCTTAGTACATCATAAGTCAAATAATTTGATATGTTCCGTTTTACTGGAAAAAAACATTGTCATGGTATTTCACATAGAAAACTTGAGTAAATTACGAGCATCTCTAAGCGAGAGTAGAGCGCGGTATACGAGTATGGTGCACCACGCTGCGGTGATTGGTGCTTGATAAATTCAAAAACATAAGCTGACACTCTATAAGCTTAGTAATAAAATTAAAACAAAAAAAAACAATTATCACCAGGTTGCAAAAACAAAACTATATTTTATATTTAAAAGTACCTACACTAGTTTGTAGCGTGGCTGTTCTGTTTATTTTGAAAATCGTTTGATTGCTCGTTTCCGAGCTTGAGGATTTACAGAATTCATTATATTATTTTATCAATTTGAAAAACACTGGGTTTTGTCATTTTTATTAATTTTTTTTTAAACCGCAATTAAATTATTAGATTTGAAAATTTTGAATTTTTTCATATTTTCGATAATAGTTCAATTTTAGATTAAATAATTTGATAATGTATGCTGTGGTTAGAAAGACCGTTTTTACGCTAACATATTTTAATTTTAAAAAGAGCTTCGATAAAATAGCTGTTACGTGTTATACAAAAATCTTCCAACGCACATCTCTTGCCCTAATTTAAAAATATAATACCGTAGGTTGCAAAATCGTTTGGGTTTTCTACCAATTCTATTCTTTCCATTTCTCTCGAGACGCAATAAGGCACGCAACCACTGTAGCATTTGATTCATTTAATAGCGGTTGCCGGCGCCACTACGACCGCAGAGAATGCACCTACTCGAGTATTTACGAGACAACGTCGGACGAGCTTTACGACTGATGCTACGTGAATAAACTTAGAAAATGGCAATACCTCACCGTATGTACATCATTAACTTTTATACGTTTAACAAATGACTCCCAATTGCAGCAAATACAGCTGGAGAAGAAGATAGAAATCTTTTATGTGGTGCTAAAAATGTAGATGGAATTAAACTATTAGCTGTTGTGATAACGTAATGGTTAATAGTAATTAGGCATTAAGTTAAAGACCATCTAAACTCTATGTCAAAGAACGTTTCAATGATATAGGAGTTTCAGACTTGTAAACAAATTTTTAAAAATAAACACAGAGGATACATTTGAAAAGTAAAATTGTTTGATTTCTTTAAAACCAAAACATATTAAGCTACCTTTAATTGTGTTGAGATTATTCTTATTAATTTTATATTTTGGCTGATAAATAAAAAATTAGAGATGTGTAAATATATAATTTTTTGCTGCAGATTCGCTAACTTGATTTTGGTGGAATTTTCGCCAAAAAATAACTGTGAATAAAGTTAAAACTTGTACCATGAAACATTGCACTGCCACTTTTAAGAAGTCAGCAATAAAAGAAAATATTTTCTATATACTTGTGTATATGGAAAAATATTATCTTTTTTATTGCATATAGCTTTTTTTTTTTGATTTTTTAAAATAAAAGAAAAACGTTTTCATCGCCTGCCTGCACTTTATAAAAATAATTCAAGGTACTGGCTAACATATCGACTGTGTAATGTATGTGGCTCTACATTTTTTTATAAAGCTTAAAAGAAATAAAGCTTTCTGATTAAAGTAATTTTATATCATGTTATCTTAATTGATAGTTTATAACTTGTAACGTCTATAAATTTGCGGAAAGATTTAATATTCAGTTTTGTATGTATGTATAATTATTGATTACTACCATAATCTAAAGCGCCCATGATTGTATTTTTATTCAAAGTTACGAAAATATTTTTTGGGCGTAACAATTTTATTGCTTAAATAATTAAATAATTTTTCTTTTTACTTCAAAATTTTACCGCAATAATAGACAAACACCGTTTAATCACATTTATATTCCGATTTGTGATTATGAAACGTTTACCTGAATAAGCGATTCCATGAATTTGTAATTCTCTTGTCATGAACCAGAAGGTTACTTGAGACAAATTAATTACTTAAAACAAGTGGATAAGAAGAGAAAAAGTGGTACGAGTGGATAATAAGAGATACAATTTGATTGATAAAACAATATGAAAAGGGCCATTTCACTTTGCCTGCAATAGATTAAGGAGTTGCTAACTTAGGATCAGATTGATAGTATTGAGAATTTTCTATAATGATTGCTTAGAACTTTGGCGGATAATAGGTTGAAAGATTGAAAGATGAATCAAAAGATATAAATAAACTGCAAAATGATGCATCTCTTTTAAATACAATGTTAGCTAAAGAAAGTTTAACGTATTGTTGTTTGGAAATAAGTATTATGCATACCAGCTTTATGGAACGGTCTAAATCGATATAAATTGTCCGTGACATTACTCGTATACGTTGGCTGCGTGCTTAGGAAGTTCACGGGTGATATCAATGGTGAACGACCGCTCGCGACATCCGCCGTCGGTTACACACAGCACTGCTCTTTGTGCAATGTTGGGAAATACCTCTTGCATGAGGGCAACCTCATTATGTACACCTAGCTTATTAGTGACCCTTTCAAGCTCCTCCATTATAAATCAAACAATGATCAAATGAGAGCTAAATTTGTGCGTAGACGAGACATGCGTTTTGAATACATCTATTAGATTTGCTCCACTGATTAAAATGTAATTTGGATCGAAAAATAATGGCGGCGTTCACCGCAATTATTTTCGATCCATTAATAAATTATTGAAGAAGGATTCGATTCCATTAATAAATTATTGAAGAAGGATTCGATTCCATTAATCAATTATTGAAGAAGGATTCGATTCCATTAATCAATTATTGAAGAAGGATTCGATTCCATTAATCAATTATTGAAGAAGGATTCGATTCCATCAATAAATTATTGAAGAAGGATTCGATTCCATTAATCAATTATTGAAGAAGGATTCGATTCCATTAATCAATTATTGAAGAAGGATTCGATTCCATCAATAAATTATTGAAGAAGGATTCGATTCCTTCAATAAATTATTGAAGAAGGACAATAATACCCTAATGAGTATTATTGTCCTTCTTCAATAATTTTATTGCAGTACCTAATATGCGTTTAAATTTACAGTACATATAAACAATTAAATGAAACTACGTGATGTAATATTATTTCTACTTTCTTTATGTTCTTTATCCCGACCTAGGTTTCGTTGTATTACAACATCTTCAAGTGGGCTATTAGCAAAAAAACTTTGCTGATAGCTGCTATTAGCAACAAATTTCTACAAAATTAACGCCAAATATATTCAATAGTACAAATAAAATAATGTTCATGAGTTAATAATTCAATTGTTTTGAGCTTTAATTACTTCTATGACAAAGAATCAGGCTGGCGAGCTAGGTGATAATAAAACGCAAAATAGGGGTTGCCCTATGAGAAATAAATATATAGATTACGCGTGAAAAATAAAGGTACACATTTTCTTCCATTTCACTATAAGCGTATTCAACTTTTTTTCTTTTTACTTAAATTTTATCGGTACGATATATAATTTGAATAAATATAGTGATCTAGTCATTTATTGAGAGTTAGACGAGATAAAAATAGCGCGAGTTTATTATTTATATGAAATTGTCTTGGATTTAAGGAGTCTATGTATTGAAAGAGAATACAAATTTTCGCTATGTAAAACTTTTGGTCTATAGGATTGATATTTTAATGAAGTTAAACAAAAGACAAATGAGTTAAAAATAGCTCGAGGTTATTATTTATATGAAATTGTCTTGGATTTAAGGAGTCTATGTATTGAAAGAGAATACAAATTTTCTCTATGTAAAACTTTTGGTCTATACGATTAATATTTTAATGAAGTTAAACAAAAGACAAATGAGTTAAAAAGTAAGAAAAGGGTATTTTTACTTTGTATATAAAGGTTATATTTTATACGCTCGTTTCTTTAAATTTACTCCGATATAAGATTTAATCGACATTATATTCAAAAAGTATTTCTTGTGGTTTCCTCATTTGTATATACATTTAGCTTCTTAACAACTTCAATGCTGGTTTTTAATTCAATTTTCATATTTTTCTAAACTATATAGAATAATTTTATATTCAAAATTTTAGCTGAAACGAAAATTTGAAGTTGATCCACAATTAGAATACTATTCCAATATCTAACAAATATTTGAAATTTTTACAAAATATAAAAACTAATGAGTTAGTATTAAAGCACGTTTACGGCTATTCTTAAATTTTGGTCAAGATTCCGTATACACTGTAAATGATTATGGACCACAATCTAGCTTAACATCTCAGAGCCATTAAAGAGCAACATCCGTTCCAAAAAGCCCACAATCTCAGCGTCATATCTCTATCACCGATATGGGAAGCAGGCTCAGTGCATGAGCGGTAACTGTAAGACTTATAAGGCTTCGGTCTGTGCCGGCGTTCCCATGGCGACCGCGATTCCGCCATCCACCGTTACTTCCATATCCTACTCGCCGATGTTGGGAATCGAACCATGTGCTCTTTTCTATATTGCCAAAACGTGCTGATCGCTTCCGTTTTCTAGAACAAGTCGTTTTGCCGTCAAAACATAAGTACCACGTTCGGAAATTTAGTTTTTATTGGTTTAATTAATGTAAATTGAAATAAAGCAATTTGAAATTGTCTATCATAGCAACTACCGAAAGGAGATATTTTCTCACAGAATATAATATTGAAAGAATTTGTTTATTTTTCATACATGTACAGATTCTATGCAGAAATTGTTTAGGAACTACATACACGACAGTTCTCAATCGTTTTTGAAAAAAAACTTTCTGTCAGAGTTGCGATTTAAATGAAAAAAATTACATTTTTTTAAGTAAACTAAACTGAGTATATTTGAAACACATTTCAAGGATACACAATTTGTTGCACAAAATCACCTTGTGGATAATAGACGCGTTCTTTTTTACACTCTGCAAGTAGAAAAAGTCAGTGTCCGTCTCTTCGGCTGTGAATGTGTGTGTGTTTGTTATCTCATCGTTAAGAGATGGATAGATTTAGACGAAATTTGACACGAAGGTAACTCATAATCCAAGATGACGTATCATTTAGATTTTGGGAATTTCTTTAGAGCTGATCAATTGGGTTTAATATAGGTTTTTATTAGAGCTGTTCGATTGGGTCTCTATAAGCCTTTTGTGGTCTATATACTTTATTTCTGATATAATATTTTTACTCCTGAACACATAATAAATCTGGACCTACTTTTTATCAGTTGAGACAGAGCCAATAACTTCAAATAACACGATTCTTTTATTTTTTGGAGAGGAGCTGATATCTTTAACCTAGAAATGTGTTAGATAGCCCAACTTTTCATTCGTGAAGAACGGAAAGATATTAGTTTAAAAGAAATGACATCAATCCAATATTGTTTATATACATGTACAGTTAGAAGCAGAGTTTAAACTACTTTTTTTACAAATTAAATTTAACTATTAAAAACTTTGATTTATATTACTAAAAAATTTTATTTTTTTGATTTTATATTATTAAGAAATCGAAATAAGGAAGCTTTTCTTTATAACTTTACATCCAGCTACTGACTACACAATTATGGATGGGGAAAACTAGATAAAAGTATTATATTTCACCATATCTATATTTTCCCCATCCCATGAAAATAAATTAGTTTTCGGGAAAATATTTTTTTTATTTTTCAATTTGACTCTATCTCTAATAGTGTTGGAAGTAGTATTTCATATTTAATTCATAGTCGTGAGGTATTTTATATTTTGAGATTTTTCTTCCGTAGTATCGGTAAGATGCGCATAATTTTTACTTAGTCGCTGGTATTTTTCGTGAATATTTTAGTGATATTTTTGCCAAATTTCATAGCTTTGCACGCATTTCTTAGGCAGTTTTCATATGAAAACAACCACCTTGTTTTTCGGACAGAATAGCTCAATAATTTTTTTTTAATTGGAATAAATATGCTATCGCTTAGAATTTTTTTTATTGTCATATAATAGTATGTGTATTGCCTAAAAGTAAAATGCCACTAAATTTTCTTGTGCAACCATTTATATTTTAACTGATTTTTTAGATAATGGATAAAGAAAAAAAAGCAAGTAATATAGCCGTTCGCGTGGTGGTTGTATTGGATCTTCAGTGATTCAAAACTGCATACCATGTACTAAATAACTTGATCATTGATATATAACAACTATGATTTACTGTAATAGTTGTTTGGTTCAGCCGCGATCTTGATTAATTAATAAAAAGGCGCATAGCTAATTGATTACACTTTAATTCTTTGTCGTGTAAAATTATATTTTGTCTTTATCTTCAAGGTATACATTTAGTTTTGAAGCAATTACAGTTTAACAATTTTTTGAACAGCAATTAAGTTTTTATTAAGAACGAAATCCTTAAAATATTTCACGAGACCCAAATTAAACTTATATTTAAAAGGAGTTCAAATGTTTTATGTCATATTCTCTGATTTTAATTACAAACATATAAAGGAAAGAATTAAACTCGTTTGCTTACATAAAAGTGACAATTTATATTTCTTTTTTCAATAACTGTGCAACCTCAAAATCGGCCGTGTAATAATTTTATTTCGTACACAACTACTTAATTCTCATAAAACAACTGCTATGTCCATTAATATCGAGAGAAAAGTGCAAAATAATTGTGATATCTCCGTCAATTTGGTCTGAGCAACACAAATTGCATACAGATTAAGAGAATATCACGTTGTAACACATATCGTAATGGGTGTTGTAAATAATTGGGGAAAAAGCTAAGGGGTCTTATCATACTTCGTAAGTGATTCAGGCACGAACACCTTATTTGCCGTTAGACATACAGTGTTAAGTTTAAAAAACAGTTCATTAAGTATTGTTTTTAAACTTCTGAAGTTCTTCTTTTGAACTTCTTGAATTCTAAGGATGATAATGCTGGGATGTAGGTTTGTGTTTAAAAATAATACTGGTCGAGGGGAAAAATAATAATATATAAATAATTATATATTCTTTAATGTTATTGGTGTAAAGTGTATAGTTATGGAATAAAGTGTATAGTTATGGAATAAAGTGAATAGTTATGGAGTGTTTCACGGTTCAAGCGAAACTGTTTTGTAATTGTAGTTGAAAATTGACGAGTAATTGCATAGGGTTTCATAGATATATGACATTATTTTAACGCCCTCTATTGCTCAAATTATATTAGTATTTCTATAATGATATCGTCATAATTTTTAAATATTTATTACAGATAAAGTTGATAATCATTATTTTGTTAAGAATATATATATATATATATATATACATATATATATATATATATATATATATATATATATATATATATATATATACGGCTTCACAACTGCATCAAAAAGCTTCCCTAAAGTTCTAAAAAAAGTTGGTAGAAGCCTCAAATGCGATGAGTGGCAGATAATATGAAAAATTAATGACATTATAAAAAATTAATGATATTTATACTTTAAACCTCGCGTAACTATAAAAAATATGTTAATAGGAAGTTATGGAAAAATGCACTAATTTAGTCTAAAAGCTCATTTTTTCCTGTGAGTCTTATAATAGTTAACAGTTTTCATAATAAAATTGTTTATTTCCATTTTTTCCGAGCAAAACAGATATGGTGTCAAAATTTTGCTATTTATTTTCTTTGAAGACAGTATAATATACGAGCTTAAAAGGAGAGAGAAGATAGGGCATTTAGGAAAGAAGATAGGGACTCTCTCGCTCATTGAAAGAAAGAGCAAAAACTTGTGACCTACTGTTTAAGAGTATTCAGAAATTCTATCAAGATTGGAGCTACCACTGTTTTAACGACTGCAAATGTTTATATGTTTTTATCTCTAGTCTATTTTGCGGCTTACACCTGAAAATAATACATTCAGTTAATACTAGAATGTATATAAAAAAATATGATAGGTATTGTTCATTACAGGTATGTGCTTTGAACATAATGATTTGAACTCGATGACATTATATAAATTTGCCTGAAATTGATATACCCATTAGATTAAATTCTTCTCTTTTCAGCTATTTGAATTACTTTATGGAGCAAACAATTTTACGTTACTTTCTGAAATGGCAAGTTTTATTATAAATATAAAATAAAACATAATGGTTTTTTATGTGATCCTACATAAACTGTAAAACTTATCCCACTGATCTAAAACATTTGTGCGCAATGGAGGTCAACACGATAAACCTCTCGCCTGAACTGGTTTCGGCACTTTAAAAGTCGGCGGGACCGACCTTTACGGGTCAGAACACTTGTAGTTAATACGTAAAAGTAATTTAGAGTACAGTGTAAGGTAATAAATTAACTAGGCGTTCATTTTTTTAATATAAAAATTAAACACTGTTTACAACTGTTTTTCATGTTCACGTCCATGATGAAGACTTGATCGTGACCAGAGGAATTTTTTCTAAATGTCCGCTTATGCACCTTTTTAGTCATCTTGGAAAAAAACTTGAGTTTTTAATCGCACATATCAAGTGCGGCGTGGATTAAACAAGTTACAGAATAATTTGAATATGTTCTGACACAAAGTTATGAAATTTGCAAGAATGTTTCATTACATTTACCCCGCATAAGCAGTCGAATTTAGGAAACGAAAAAGTCTAATCGTATATGTATAATGGGGTATATATATATATATATATATATATATATATATAATGCTACAGCGATATACTCAAAATCAGGTGAAGTAAAACTAAATATATTTGACGTAGAATTAATGAGAATATTGGTTAAAATTAAAAAACGGTTGAACTGATAATAAGAATTTGTTAGTGAAACTTTAAACGAGAAAGTTCTAATAAAATAGTTATTATTATTATTTGGTTACTTACAAAGGATCATTCACGGGAAAATCCTAATCAAGTAACCCACAAAAAATTTCTTTATAAGCTAGGTTACAAAGAGATTTTTGTGTGCATTGAAAACAAAGAAGAAATTTAAAACGATTCAATATTTTGTTAAGCCATGTAACGCTTGTGCTACAGGTTTTGTGCACAATTAAGCACAAATAAACATTTAAGGGTACATAATATGTTTATTATTATATTATATTTACTATTATTAATATTGTTTTTCACTATTATAATACCTTGTTAGAATATATTTCACAGGCACAAAAATATCATAAATTTTTCAAAAAACTATTAGATTTAAAATAATTGCTATATTTTTATGGTAAACTACTAACAATTTAGTTTTTTATAATCTTAACTTTAGAATTTTCGGAGATGGGGATGACTTTTTATAGACATTTTCAGCAACATCTCTAGAAATATCTTATACTTGTAATTCGCTGTTACTCTATATATATATATATATATATATATATATATATATGCATTAATTAGTATTAACTATTAACAATTAAATGAAACTACGTGATGTAGTATTATTTCTATTTTCTTTAAGTTCTTTACCACGACCTAGGTTTCGTTGTATTACAACATCTTCAGGTCGGTTATTGACAAAGGTCGTGGTAAAGAACTTAAAGAAAGTAGAAATAATACTACATCACGTAGTTAGTTTCATTTAATTGTGAATAATGAATTTCTACAAAATTTACGCTAAATATATTAAACTAAATATAGGTTAATAAGGCTTTATCTCTGTGCCAAATTTAAAATTTCTATGTAAATTATCGAATGGTTTCTGTAATCCACCACTGTGATAGACAAACAGACGGACGGACACTTGAGTTATTTAATAAAGGTACCGTTTTTATCTAGAAACTAGTAGGACATATAGTTTGTTAAATATTTAAGAATATTAAGGTAGGTATAAATTGTAGTTACGTATTTTAAGTGTAGTAGGTTGATAGTATTGTTTTATGGGCAAAGAATTAATACTATCCAATTTGTAATAAGTTATATTACTCAAAAATATTTCCTTCTTTAAGATAGTAATCTTAAAGAAGGAAATATTTTTGAGTAATATAATTTATTACAAATTGGATAGTATTAATTCTTAGGCCATAAAACATTATTCGTTTTTTTTCACGATTTCATTCGTATGAATCACTAATAGACATAATTATTCACATAGAAATATTTATAAAAAAAAGTAAATAAAGTACAAAAAAATAAAAGTAGAAAAAGTTAAAATATAATGTAAAAATTGTAAATTGAATGGTTTAGGCACTTTTGTTTTCCAGGAAGATCATAATGCTGAATACAGCGGTGATAATATTTTAGGCGAGTGGAGTAAAACTTGTAAAAATTGTAAACACCATTAATAGTTTTATTTTAACTTTTTTTCCTTTAATTTTTTCGTATTTTATTTATTTTTTTTATAAATATTTCTATGTGAATCATTATGTATATTAGTGATTCATATGAATGAAATCGTGAAAAAAAAAGAATAATATTGTAATTTTAAAAAAGGGAAGATTATTGCGTAATATAACTTATACGGTGTTTTTTCTTAAAGTTTCACTTCGCCCAAAATTTAATTTTAAACAACATTTGTGAGGTTAAAAGGTTTTCTCGTGGTTTTAATAATTTTCGTCAGCAAACCAATATTTTTTTATTGCAATGTAAGAATTTTTGTCATCTATATATATTCGAATTAAAGTGAAACTTTGTTTTAAACCTCTAAACAGTATAACAATGAAATTTTTATTCAAATAAATTTAATAATTTTAATTCTCAAACAACCAGATGAACATTCCAAATTATTACAGTATTTCTGTATACCTGAACTTAATATTTAAAGGTACAGACTTATTTATCTGAACTGTCTGATTACATGTGTGAAATATAATTTGAAAAAGCTTAATTATGAAAGCTTGTTTTATAAAGCATAATTGATCACCTCGTTTCGCCTTACAAGAGCACGTTTCGCCTTATAATAGTAAGTCCTTTCTCATGAATAATTTGCAGATAAATTTAACTCGTTTATAGCAAAATATTAACATATAATTTGAATAGATAATATTTATTAATGTTTTTAACGTTTATGTGGTGAGCGTTTAATTAATTTTTGGTCCGACCTACTTAATATACGCTTTATATAAGTTTTCGGTGTTATAGTTTTGCTTTATTAATCAATAACAGGGTTTTATTAATGTGCATTGTAAAAAAATATACACGTGACAAAATTATAGCAAAATATAGTTCTAGAAACTTTTAAAAATTTTAACGAGAAAGTCACTGTTTAAGATAAAAGTTTATTAGTACCATTGTTTCATAAAAATGTACAACTAACAGGTTATTAATAACTATTTACAACTAAACATATAAAGTTCTTTTTGTTCAAGTCTAATAGACGAATTATTGTTAGATTTGAACAAAAATATATCTACTATATACTATTTTAAAATAATAGTATATAAATATATATGCTATTTTAAAATCTTGCATATTTTTCATTCATTATGTATGAAAACAGAAATAAATAAAATACAATTCTGATTTGCGCATTATCGGCGCAAACCCGGGGCGGAGTCCGTTGACGTCATGATTGAAGTCTCCCCTCACCCAACGAGCGTCGATTTCGACTTATTTTTGCAATAAAATGAAACGCGGTTACGTCCCGATAACAGGGGTACGCCCGACCCCACTCTTGCTTCTGCAGGGTTGTCAGTAGTGGTAATTAATTATCATTTCATGTTAATATTTCGATATATCGGAAATGTATTCAACTATTAGTATAATGGATTTATTGGGCTAAGTGATATGAAAATTAAGGTAATATATACAATTGAAAAGACGTGATTTTTATTAGATATATAAATACATATATATATGTGTGTATATATATATATATATATATATATATATATATTTATATATATATATATATATATATATATATACATGTGTATTTTTAAAAATCTTGTTCAAGAATATAATTTTAATTTTTTTTAAAAATTCCTTACACAACGTGCTTGGAAATTAAATGGAGAAGAAACTTTATAACTGGTGTTACCTTACAGCTCTCCGAAATTTGAAAATTAATATTAATAAATGATTTTACTCAATAACTACATAAAAATTCAATAAATAAATGTGATTGCTAAACATTACAGTCATAACAGAATTTCATACTATTTTTTGTCGATTATGGAAATAAATATATTCAGAAAATTTTTAATCCAGTGATAAAAAATATTAAACTTTTATTTCGAAATAACAGACTTCCACAAAAATAGTTACATTAAGTTTTAAATATATTCCCATATATGATCGATTTTGGTGATTATTTTTTCTATAGATTAGGTAACTATCCAAAGAGAAGCCTAGTTTCACAACGACTTGTCAAATAATTTAATTTTCATAAACAATTTTCTGTATTAACTCTACAGAAAAGTTCCACCATGTTTTTTTTTTGGTTTTTGTCTGATTGCATGTAACTTATCACGTTACTATGCTATATAAATATTGAGGAAAAATATTCAATATTAAAATGAATTATATTATATATAAAAAAAACACGGGGTGGGTGGCTAATCTTACCAACAAAATATAAAATTATTTGCAGAATTAAATGTTTAGGGTTATGTTTGGAAAGTTTAGTAGTTAAAAAATATGCCTTGAGGCTATGTCTGTTGTACTATTTCGCGTGAATAGGGATAGTTTAAGAGAATAATTAAAAAAATTGGGGGCCATCATGGGACGCCTAGCAGATATAAAATATCTGAATTTTTTTATATCGAAGTATTTTTATTTTAATGAATTAAAAAGGAAAAAACAAATATTCAGGTAGCTGTTATAATAAAATATTAATTCCATTTTAGAATTTTATGTTTATGAAATGATTGATCATAGTAATGTTTCTTAACAATCTACTGAAAAAATATTTTTAATTTTATATTACTGTTAGCCAATAAGACTCGAAACTGGCTGAATTAAGTCGGAACGTTTTAAATCCCATTTAAACGTGCCATTAAAGGAAACTTGCTAATACGCTATGTCAATATGGTAAAGAATAATTACATTTTAAATCTAAAAATGATTTAAAAAATAACTTTTACATAAATTGTATATTCAATTATATATAATTGTACATGAAAATAAATTGTATAATAATATATGTTGTTGACCTAAACAAGTTTACATATATAGTATTAAACTTTTATCCACGCTAGCTAGCTATAACAGCTAGGGTTGGCCCAAAATAAAGTAACTAACTCTAGCGAAATTGTATAAGAAGAGATTAATCAAAATAAAATTATTCCCAATTCATGCTTCTGGTAACCCTTACTGACTTGAGGGCTAAGCTGGCCCGCCTGCTCGCCTCCCCCGCAAGCTTTCGAATCAGTGCTAAGTCATTCGAGTGCCGAATAATAATACAAATATACGGACGACGAGGAGCCGACACATTGTCGCACTGTGCGCGGTGCTCGCAAGTGCTTTGTACGTTCTTATGTATGTAGGTACGTACATAAGTACGCATTGTTTATTTTGTTGCTTTACAATGGTCTAAGTGAAATGGGATTTAATGTTTTTATTTGGAATGGTTATTTTTTAATTTATATAAAACCTTCCTATGTATATACGTAAAACACATAGTTTTTTACATATGTACATATGAAGGTTGATGATACGTACATGTGATGTTGCTTTATTATTATTTAAGAATTATAGAGTTGAAATTTTGTATTTGATTAAAATGTTCATATGTACGTACATGAATACACATTGCATTTGTTGCTTTATCACGATCTACGCGAATTGACACCCAAACCCTAACTTTGTACGCTAATAGTAACTATACTGAATCAGTTTATGATAGCGACTAAATTGTATATCTCAATTTATGTTTTGTAGCAATAATTTATATTGATACACAAATTTGCATTATAAAACAAAAGAAATATTTTCCTGTATCTTAAATATTGATTTATATTGTTATTAAGGGCTATTTACATACTCTAAATTAAATATTTATACATAGTTAAAAGTATCAAAATGTTATATATTTTTGGTTGTTTCCGCAAAAATTTATTCCTCATTTGATGTGGCGATCGAAGAAGTGATACGGAATGATGCTACCTGTTTGAAGAAAATTGTATTATTCTGAGCATTTTCTGTTTTTGTCAAATATCGTCCAATTGTGGACTCAAAAAAATAAAAAAAATAATTGTCACTGTATTCTAATGTTTAATAAAAAATTTTGTTTTGACAGAGTTTGTGGCACATAAAGTGCCAAAAATATATCTTGTATGTTGTTAACTTGGTATAACAAGTTGGTATCTATGGGTTTCTATGTACAAAGTAACTCGTTCTCGAAATACACTATTTCAACGTTGCCGTAAGGGTTAAACGTCCTCCAGTGGATGAACACCGAGCGTCGTGCGGTATCATCAAAACGATATGCGATACGAACACCTTATTCAGTTTTAAATAGTGAGCCATACGAATATATTTCGCAGAAAAAAACGATTATACCAGTAAATAAATTTTTCAATTGACAAAAAATTTAAAATTTTAAATATACTTAAGATTAAGAAAATATTGAAAATATAAATAGTTTTTACTGTAAAATAAATTATTTCTCCGTAGTAAAGGCCCGAATCAAAAGACGTTGTAAATTCTTTTCATTTTTATTTTCGAGGAATCTGAAAAAAATTGCTAAAACAATTAACAAATACTTCTGTAAAATATAATAAAGCATAAACTTTAAAAATATTTTTTCTATTAATTTCGCTATACATCAATTAAAATCTTAGTCTGAACCATCTATTTCATGCTCTAAAATTGTAGATGCTAAGAAGCTATACGACTGTGACAGGCGGACGAACGGACCGACATGACAGAATTACAAGTGTCTTTAGTTGAATACGGAACTTGAAAAAGTTTCCGAAACTAATGAAACATTTCCCGAAAGCGCCTTCGTTCTTTGTTACTGTACGCAACATATGTTTTTATCATTTCAATATTTGCATTGTATTAAAATGGCTTTTCGGAAGCCGTATTAGTTTTCCAAAATTACACACACACACACACACACGTGTGTGTGTGTGTGTACATATATGTATACATATTTACATATAGTTATATGCATAGGCCGCTAAACTCAGTATTTTAGTAGTAGTTCGTAATCACGTACTACTACTAAAATCCTTTAATATAAACCTAAAACAAGGGTAATAATTTTGACTTACATATTTGAGGTTCTGAATAAAATGGAAACATTATTTTGACAGAAAACAGAAGTCCGAATCGTACGATCTTATTATGCGAATGAAAATAACTAAATATTTGATATTTAAATATTTTTACAATGACCATTTTGTTATAATTCACAGATAGACATACGTAGCATTGGTCAAGCACGAAGTACAAAAAATAAATTCATTAGAACAACGATCCATGAATAAAAAGTTAATGTGAACAAACTGTAAACGATCTGTTTTGTATATACTTTTATGCTTATACCCAATGCTCTACCCGTTCAATAGCTTCTACGACAGTGTGAAACTCAAAATATCGAATTAATAACGTATGAAATGTGAAAAGATAATGATTTATAAATAACAAGATAATATGGAAAAAATTATATATGCCTATTTCTTTAAGCGAAACCTGTTGAATATATACCTTTTAGCTTATATACTTGGTAATATATAAGAAGTCAGAAGAAACGCACATCGATTCTACTGTAATAGGATGCATTTTGCTCAAACACAATAACAATAGTATAAAAACACCTACTTCTTTAAGTAAAACCCGTTGAATATATACCTCTTAGCTTATATACTTGGTAATATATAAGAAGTCAGAAGAAACGCACATCAATTCTACTGTAATAGGTTGCATTTTGTTCAAACACAATAACAATAGTGTAAAAACACCTACTTCTTTAAGTGAAACCCGTTGAATATATACATTTGTGCTTATATAGTTGGTAATATATAAGAAGTCAAAAGAAACGCACATCAATTCTACTGTAATAGGTTGCATTTTGTTCAAACACAATAACAATAGTGTAAAAACACCTACTTCTTTAAGTGAAACCCGTTGAATATATACATTTGCGCCTATATAGTTGGTAATATATAAGAAGTCAAAAGAAACGCACATTAATTCTACTGTAATAAGTTGCATTTTACTCAAATGCAATAACAATAATATAAAAACACCTACTTCTTTAAGAGAAACCCGTTGAATATATACCTTTATGCTTATATACTTGGTAATATATAAGAAGTTAGTTCTAACACATTAATTCTACTGTAATAGGTTGCATTTTACTCAAACGCAACAACAATCACACAACTTTATTTCTATATTATAAGAAAATGTGGCGTCAAAATTAGAAGTCGGTCTACCGCGAGACGAGATTCAAGTTCACAAAGTAATGTATTTTTTTTATGAACGTTGTTCACAACTTTAAAGTTAAAAGTGACCAAGTATTGCCCATTAAATTTAACAGAATTACAAAATCTCTTATTTTGGGTAATTAATAAAGCATTACGGTGGTGAAAATTAGGTCGAAATATGATAACTGATTTGTAGTGATTTTAAGTTAGCGTAAAATTTAGTAGACAAACACTTGTTACCACACTATAGTTAAGATATAATTTATAAAAAGTGTGTCACCTCACACTGCACAATTTCACCACTCAACTTTTACCACCAATTTAACCATATCTACATGGCAGGAGAGATGTTCATCCTGCATCCAATGGTCCCCAAAAGCAGAACCCTCGTTATTAGGTAGAGGTAGCACATATAGCAAGGCATCAGAACTGTTTTTGATGAATGCTAAAACTATTCCCTTTTATTTTAAATAATACAAGTAAATATTTTATAGATATTCTATTATATATAATAAATAATTCGATAATTCCATTAATTTAGGTAAATTAAATAATTTTTAATCGATTCATAGATATTAAATTTAAATTTGTTATCACTTTCCATTTCGCATGTCGATTTTTTGTCCACATCACAAAACTATATCTCAATCGATTGACAGCACTACGTAAAAAAGTGGCTACTATTCTTGTGCGGAGAGAATATATCGAGATGTCGAGATTTACATGAGACGGAAATGTCATAAATTTAGTCACTTTCAGTTTGAGATTTTTTTGTCGGAATCGTTGTAAGATTAGATTTTTTTATACGACTTTCGTTCATATTTAATTATATTATCATTTCAATGCTTATCGAGTTTGAAATTGATACACGGACATGCTAACTTTCTTCTGACAAGATTTCTTGCGGACAAGTTATTTATTACATACATAGATATTTATGTTTGATTGAAGTTTTTAGATTAAAAAAACTGACACAAAAATGGTCATTATTTTCTTCTGAATCGAATATTTAGCAATGTGGAAACCAGTTTAATAAATAAAAACACCGACGTCGGGTTATTTACATTAAGAAGTAGGAATTAAAAAATTAATTAAGATTATATTTTACGAATATATTAATTAAAAATAGAGTATTTGACTATATTTTTATTACTGGAATATAATAAGTAATAATATTAAAAAGGGTAGAAATAAATATATTGTACTTAAGAATTTTCATTACAAAAATTATAACGACTTAAAAACTGTCGAACTAAGATTCGCGCGAAAACGCCCCATGCAAAACACGACTGGCTTATAACGTCTTTAACCAATTATTTAACATTCATTATAAGGGAGTGTATTAAATATTTTTAGTATCTCATTGCATATTGCGTTTAAGTCATATATTGCATATTAAAATTTTCTCATTTTTTTGTGTGTAAACGAAATTCATAATAAATTTTTCAATTTAATAAACAAAAAAATTACACTTTTTCCTATTTAGAAGTTTCGATTAATTGTTTGTTATATGCATTATTTTTTTTTAAACACGCCGTTTTTCAAACCTACTCCATAGTTTTAAAATATTTTTACAAAAATTATTAACATCAGTAAAATACCCTATTATGCCTATGTAAGTAATTTGTTAATGTCATTAAAAAAAGGATAATTTAATTTAATTCTTTGGCATAGATATACAGACCCTAATGCAATACTCCTAGAAACACACCTAAGGACTAATTGGGTGAATTTATTACAAATGCATGGGCAATTGCCATCCTAATGAAAGACGAAATGATGTTTATTATGATGTAAAATATATATTTCTTAAATAAAAAAAATAGGTCCAAAAGTTAGGCCCAAACATTTCAACGTTAGGCAACTTTTTTTGTTACCCTTACTTTTTAGGGCGTCACACTTAAAGAGTTCAAACGGAACTATACCGTTGTGCCAAAGCTCTACCCGATCCGTTCATCTGTCAGAGGATTCTAACGCCTAAACGAAATAAGCTCTAAATTTCAATTTTACACATGTTATATAATTTTGTTGATCGAACGTTAAAAATATTTCAAATTTTGTATAATTGTTTTTAAGGGGACACTTATAATCGCGATTCTAAAAGAATGTTGCTATTCTAACAAAGAGAACACAGGTGTTTTTAAAAATTTTATCATTAAAAAATATAAAAACAACGGGCCACTACCAAAAATAATACGAATAGATATTTTCAAATCTGTTGTCTTTTATAACGTGTTTCCGTTAAAAGATGACAGTCTGTCAAAATTAAAATATAATGGGAGACCGTCACAAATAACATTGACTAGATATTTTTAAAACTATTCTCATTTTTTATCTCTATCCGTTAAAAACTGGCATTAGGTTTTTTATAATTATAATTCAACAGGAAACGGCCTAAATAGTACGACTAGATATTTTTAAATCTGTTTTCGTTTTTTAGCCTGTTTTCTTCTAAGTATGACCGCAAGTACATCATAATTAGAATATAATGGGAGACTGTAAAAAGAATACGACTAGATATTTTTAAACCTATTGTCGTTTTTTAACCAATTTCCATTAAAAATGACAGTAAGTCTGTCATAATTAAAAAATAACGGGAGAATATAAAAAATAACATGAATAAACGTTTTTAAAACTATTCTCGTTTTTTAATCTATGCCCATTAAAAATGGTAACAGGTTCGTCACAATTATAATTTAACAGGAGGCTATCTAAAATAATACTAGATATGTTTTAACCTCTTATAGTTTTTTAACCTTTCTTCGTTAAAATACGACCGCTGGTCCATCATAATTATAATATAACGGGAGACGATAACAAAATACGACTAGATATTTTTAAACCTACTGTCGTTTTTAAACCAATTAGCAAATTTTTCTCCATAATGTTGACATTTATGGTTTTTATTTATATAATAATATGCATTTAAACAATTAACACTAATATTAAGTTCGACTACATTATTTTGTAAGTTTTGAGAAATATGAATGTCGCTAGTAGACAAATTTCGTTAATTATAACCTTACTTTGAGGATAATTGTTTTTTATAATAGTGAAAATTCCATTGTCTTGTCTACCGCAATGCGCAACACGCATTTTCGTTACGTGTATGATAAATTGTTCGTTACATAAATATCATTTCACTTTTTTATAAAATAAATAAGTGGCAGCTTTTGCGACACTCCAAAAAAAGGTTGATTGTAAATTTTATTTCAATTAAATAAAAGAAAACAGTAAAAAATCATTTTTGCTAAATACACTTTTCTCTTTTGTAGACACTTTTCACTTTTCTCTTCTTTCTCACATTGAAAGTGTTAAAAGCTGTTTCGTAGGTATTCATATAGTACCGAACTTACAAGGAGATGTCAAAGCGGATAACAGTGCATATATCAAATATTAAAAATTAATGAAACACAGTAGACTATATGTCAACTGCATTTCATTAATTTATAGATAAAAATAAACTTGTTTTTACCGAACGACGTAAAAACTCACAATATAATAAATAAAATCGGTTATTATATTCCTACATAACGAAATTTCTAATAAATATGTCAATGGTAATGCAATAAAAACATATTGATAACTCAATATGTCAAACATTAATAATATTCATAATCCGCATCTGAATTTTAAACATATTCTTCAGTATAATAGAGAAATAAATATAAAACGAACCCATGCTGTTATAATTGATGAGGTCTATCGTTTAAGCGTCCAATTATTCCGCGATGGGGCCACTTACGGAAGTCAACAAGCCAAGAAAGACAAAAAGCTGATGTACTAATTAAAACATAATTGTTAACAGTGAAATGTTTCGTATTACTGCGGCACATAAATACACTGTGATTTATAACTAATGGCATGTCATTAAATTCGACGTTTCAGGCTCTGATTGGCGGGACAATTTTCATCGCACTGTGCATATATATAATTTGAGAATTTGTGTCAAATTTCCATACCGGAACGATGCCACTTCGATTACATGCAATTTGAAAGTCAGTTGAAGTAAAAGGTTTTTCAGCATTTTAATTACCATAATTAGTGATGTGTGTAGTTTCGGTTCATTGCAGGAAAATAGTAACGATAGAAAGTCTACATTAGTATTTATTTATTAATTTTAGGAAGTGTTTGAAAATATGTATAGAATGGATTTATTATTATGAACGCAATCTCTCTCAGATCACCAAAGAAAAATAATTTCTAACAATTAGTGATAGGCCATTAGACCAGAAAAATAATGCAAAATAAATCAATAGTTTTTAAATAAATAATAATAAGAACGCCAATAACAATAAAACGCTTAACTTTTCATATGAGGGAAAACTAAAAAAGATCCTGGAAAAAAGGGGAGAGTAAGGTAGGAGTGGTGCCTTACCGCTAAACTATCCCTATAATACAAATAAGGTTATCAAAGGTATGAATTTTTAAATGCATCAAGTGAGGAGGAATTCCTGATAATAAAAATTTAGTTTATTCCATAATTTGGTGCCAAAAATAATAAAAGTGGATATGTTATTTCTCGGAACATATGTCCAGACCATGGTTAAATAAAGATTAATATCTTTATTTAACCACGGTCTGGATCTGGAAGCGAATTAAGAGTGGCTATATGGATTACCTAAAACATTAAAAACTAGCAAAATAATATGCATATGGAGTATATAACTAAAATTGTAGTATATTTTACGTATTTAATTTCATATTTTAGGGCAATATTTGGGCGGAACAATCGTTAAATATAGAACATTTTTCACAATTAAATGAAACTACGTGATGTAGTATTATTTCTACTTTCTTTAATTTCTTTACCACGATCAAGGTTTCGTTGTATTACAACACCTTCAGGTGAGATATTTGCTAATATCCCACCTGAAGATGTTGTAATACAACGAAACCTAGGTCGTGGTAAAGAAATTAAAGAAAGTAGAAATAATACTACATCACGTAGTTTCATTTAATTGTGAATAATGAATTTCTACAAAATTAACGCCAAATATATTCAATAGAACATTTTATCTTTTAATAATATACAAGTACTAGTAATGTTCTTGGATATTTCATTAATAAAACATATGTGCTATTTCCTGTTTTTTTATTTATTATTTTATTTTGTTCTGGACATCGAAATCTTCAATTCTTTGCAGTTTTAAAAACATTTTCTTTATAAAATTTAGTTGCCGATTGCTAAATGGAAAAAGTGCGTAGCCTGTTTTAGCGAGAAGATTTAGGTTTTCATATTTATTGACTTCTTGTGTTGACGATTTCAATACCTGTATCTAGTACCGAATTACGTCGCATTTACTCAATTTTCCATGATATTCAATTGATCACTCGCTTGTTCGCGATTATGGGCAAGTTGTGATTTATTTGTGACGAGAGAGAGTAAGTTTCTTGAAATGTATCATCGCTATGGATTGCAGCGTCATTCAATTTGTTAATCATTGGATTTATCACAAACTTAGTTCCGTTATCATTATTAAAATGTACAACTGTAACGTTATCGTATTTTTCCGTAAACGAATTAGTAAATCAAATAAATATACGTAAGCAAAAAGTGAAATGTGAAGAGGCCAATCGACGTGAAATGAAGCTCCGGTTTCTTTATTAACATATATTAGTGTCACATAAATTTGTACCGCAAATTTGTACATAAATTTAGACTAAACCGGATAACGTTAGATTTAGAATACAATCAGTTCTGATTCAGAAATATTAGTGTGTCGCGACTAATCTATACTTTACTTAAATAAACGTAGTAAATCCCAACTTTGCCAGTTAAGGCTAACTGAACAACTAACGTGCGCGTATAGCCTCTTTCATATACACTTTTATTGATGGCATTTGATGATAGATATCTATACTTCAAAAGCTTTATTTCAGTCCCTCCTTATAATTGTGCCACTGGTTTTGAATGACAGTTGGGCGGTAAATTAAAAATATTTAATATGGAGATGGATTTTGTAATCTGTAGACGGTGTTTAAGTACCAAATAGGTAATCAAATAAAAAAAAGTGTTTGAAAGTTCTATAGAATTTTTGTGCCTTTAATCTATTGAATTTTAGGGGAGAGCTGAAAAGTCATGTACACATTGGAATATCGCGGGAAAATATACTAATTAGGAATATAATTGGAATTTTGAAAATATAGAACTGGAATTTGGAATATGGCATTGGAATATTGGAAAATTGGAAAATCGAAAATATACTAAAATATACTTTAATCTATTGAACTTTAAGAAAGACCTTATAAACCAGTTGGAATATCGCGGGAAAATATACTAAATCGCAAAAGTCACTTGATCATTACAGTAAAATTATATTAGTTATCATTTTTAGGTGTTGTACTGTGCATGCATATATAAAAATTTGACCCCAAAAATAACAATGGATGTGTCTTATTTAATTCGATATTTATTTTGACTACGGAGAACGATTTTAAGGATTATTTTAAGCCTTTGATCATATTTTTTTTTTATTTTCATACATTTTCGAAAATTTAAGGCTAATTCAATTTTGTCTTGTTTTTTACAAATATATCTATCATCTTATTCCCATAAATAGTCTTACAACCATGTCTTATTGCAAGTAAATGATGGATGTATTCCAATGTTACTTTGAGCATTGAAATGCTGTACAAGCGTTATTTACATAATTAAAGTTTATTTACAAACATTATTTCTAATAAATTATAAAATAAAGGGTTTCAATTGTTTTTGATAACGGTAGTGGGAAAGAATGAAACTAAATAGACATATCATCAGTTTGAAATCTAACAATAAGTTCTGTTCAATCACATAAACAAAATTGTGCATTCAGAAAGAGAGACGATGTTAATGGTACTATTAAAACAAATATTTTCTTTCTTGTATTTTTAATTTTAATAAAAAAATACGAGAAAATTGTATTGATAAAAATGTTTAATTAAGATACCTTTTAAGTAATTTTTATATTATATTTATTCTTATTTTCTACTTTCACTTATTGTTGTATATAATAGTAAAACAAAGCCTAGAGGATAATATTTCTATAAGAAGTTCTACAAAAGTTCCATGGTAAAAACTTAGGGGTAAACATATTTTACTACGTATGTCACGACGGAAAAATAAATACAAGTAATACGTAAATAAAAAATAGTAAAATAGGTAATACCTTCAATAATAATGGTATCGAATATATTTGGCATTAATTTTGTAGAAATTCATTATTCACAATTAAATGTAACTAAGTGATGTAGTATTATTTCTACTTTCTTTCATTTCTTTACCACGACCTAGGTTTCGTTGTATTACAACATCTTCAGGTGGGATATTAGCAAAGATCTCACCTGAAGATATTGTAATACAACGAAACCTTGATCGTGGTAAAGAAATTAAAGAAAGTAGAAATAATACTACATCACGTAGTTTCATTTAATTGTGAATAATGGTATCTTCAATAAATGTAATACAAAATAATACAAAAGTTATAATTAAAATTATTGAATTATTTTTTAATTTTTGAAATATATTTATAATGTACGTATATAGGTTTTAAAGTGAAAAAATATACCATTAAAACTATATAACAAAGTATTTTCTAGTTTTAAAAGAAATTATATTCACATCACTTATAAGACTACATTTATTTAAATTTCTTTCTCTGTAATTTTGAATTTTAAGAGATTTTAACATTATTCTATTGTATAAGAACTGTAGTTCTTACTTCCTTTATTAACATAAATATAACATAGCCAACTGTGACAATACTAGCCAATGTAAAGGAGACACCTATTACGTTAATGGAGGCCTCTATAAGTTATGCTCTTCAACCTTTATGAAGTGAGACAAAGAAAGCATAGACCGCAAACTATCTAATTAACGAGTAATCAATATTTAAACCTGTTTGCTTCAATACTTACATAAATAAGTTGATTTACTTTGCGAATACGTTTGATTAAGTGTTTTTTTATGCACGCCAAATTAATATCTATAGCTTATTTAACATTTAGAAATAGTATTCTCGAAATGTTATTTTGTCGTAGCGCGCAAACGTGGAAAACGTCTTTATTCACGAAATGTTTCGTTGTCAGAAAGCTCAAACTTGGAATATACACTCTATGTATGTCTTACTGATGTAAGGACTGAAGGTTAGTAGCTGTGTTTAGTATTCACGTAAACGTATAAGAGAGAGGGAGAATCTGCCTGATTTTCCCATTATGTGCTAAACAGCTCGATGCCTGACCGAGCCATAGATGGTTTACGTGACTTTAAATGAAGAATCTTTTGGAATGTTAAATGTCTTTGAACTTGACAAATACGCTACCGCAAAAGAAAGATTCGTAAACTATTATTTTGTTTACTGAGATCTCAGCATGATGTAGTTTTTTGTGCACACAGGTTAGCTTAAAATCGTCAGTTGAATTAGCTTTACTATATGGGAATACAACAATCATCCAGAGTTCATAATTTATGCTATTCAAAATATATATCGTTGAGTGTGAGTGAATGGGTGGCTGATGTGCTGAATGACTGATCCAAATGTTTGAACACTTATGCTATAGCTATTGAGTGTGTATATACTGTTCTGTGGAAAATCGGCATTATTATAAGGCAAAAAGAGTCCCAAAATCTATGTGTTATTTAAAGAGGATAATGTACTATCTACTATGTACTATCTAGGTGTACTATCTAGGTGTAATGTACTATCTAGGTACGTAGACGCATCCTGAACTTGGAATTGTAGCTACGACTTCTGAAACCCTTTAACACTTTCGCAACTTTCAACCAGGACTTAGGAGAAAGCGAACGGAGTAAGTACAAACCGCTAGACGGTCGCAGGCCAATCGAAAAAACGATAAATTAGTTGATATCTATATGCATTTTCATACCAATTATCTATATGCATTTTCATACCAAATATCTATATGCATTTTCATACCAATTTCCATAAAGTTTCCCTTCCTAAGGGATCGCTCCGTTTTAAGCGTGATCGCGTATAATTATAAACATTCTTAGAAATACCCTAATTATATCTTTTAATCTGATCTTATCATGGCTTTCTCTTGCCATTTATTTCTTTTTTCTTCCTTTAAATATATTTTCAATTTAGTAACCATTCCCTCTACCTTCTTGTTTTTTTGCTATTTTTTCTTTTATTTCTCTAAGTTTTTAATTTCCATTAAACGAATTAAATTTTTATGTCACAGTGAAATGTTCAAAATTTTCTTGTTTGCATTTAATTTAATATCAGCATAATTGCGTTCCTTGATATCTTTAGTCTTAATATATTTTATGTAATAATTAAATATTCATAGCATTTTGGTCTAATATAATCCTAGTAATTTAGGAATAGAACTTTTTGAAGTAACATAATAACTATTTTTCCGTGTGCTAAACATTTTATAGGAAGCCTTAAAGTGTTCACGAGTAATATTAAATAGTGTGAAATATACTCATTGTACCTAATAACATAAATAACTCATTCGTTACCTATGAATGCTACTGTTATATTAATTATACTTACAATACAATAATAATATGAATATAAGTAATAACATGTATTATAATTTTTTCAGTGCCCTATAGAACTTTACGGGAATAGTTACAGAATACGCCAGTGATAATTAATAGTGTGAAATATACTCATTGTACCTAATAACATAAATAACTCATTCGTTACCTATGAATGCTACTGTTATATTAATTATACTTACAATACAATAATAATATGAATATAAGTAATGACATGTATTATAATTTTTTCAGTGCCCTAAAGAACTTTACGGGAATAGTTACAGAATACGCCAGTGATATTAAATAGTATATGAAGTATATTTTATTCGGATAATTAATAGTGTGAAATATACTGATTGTACCTAATAACATAAATAACTCATTCGTTACCTATGAATGCTACTGTTATATTAATTATACTTACAATACAATAATAATATGAATATAAGTAATAACATGTATTATAATTTTTTCAGTGCCCTAAAGAACTTTACAGAATAGTTACAGAATACGCCAGTGATATTAAATAGTGTGAAATATACTCATTGTATCTAATAACATAAATAACTCATTCGTTACCTAAGAATGCTACTGTTATATTAATTATACTTACAATACAATAATAATATGAATATAAGTAATAACATGTATTATAATTTTTTCAGTGCCCTAAAGAACTTTACGGGAATAGTTACAGAATACGCCAGTGATATTAAATAGTATATGAAGTATATTTTATTCGGATAATTAATAGTGTGAAATATACTCATTGTACCTAATAACATAAATAACTCATTCGTTACCTATGAATGCTACTGTTATATTAATTATACTTACAATACAATAATAATATGAATATAAGTAACAACATGTATTATAATTTTTGCCCTAAAGAACTTTATGGGAATAGTTACAGAATACGCCATTGATATTAAATAAGTATGTGAAGTATATTTTATTCGGATAATATTAACTAGCACAATTATATACACTCACCGTAATTTCCATTTCAATGGACCTTTCTTTTTATTCTGTAATTTTGAATCTGGCGTGCATTAAAACGACTATTTTTAGTTCTTAATTATATCAGGCGCCACATATGCATTAACTTCCAATGTCGAAGCGAGCATTCACTAACGGTACGAATTATAATATTTTCCACGCCCCACTCGTATCTTATCTTAAATCAGTTAACGACGCGAAGCATAAACTAAATATATTGCATTTTTACAAGTGGCCCGTTGTTGGAAAGGAGACAGTACGGCTTCACGGCCGCAAGTCAATACGAGGCCCCAGCTATAATTTCACGCCTGTCTCCCGTCGTAATAATGCATTATGCAGTGAGTGCAGATCGTGTGCACGCACCAGTAGCCGCCATTGAGAATGCACTTGAACTTGACGATCGATTTGAACTACAGAAGCTTGCGGATTTCTTTTCTGAGCTGGTCGAATGAATATGCGCTTATATTTCAATTAAATATGACAAGATTTATTTACGAAAGGTAAATGTATATTTTAAACCGATAGATTAAAACATGATAGAATATACGCGGAAAAGGATAATGAGAAAGAGGGCATTCCGTTTTATTTTCTTTTTCGAAATGCCTCATGTTTCTTTTTCGAAATGCCTCATTTGTAGAATTGGACAGTAAAATAAGGATTTCTCACAATTGTATTACATTCGTCCATCGGTATGTCATAAGATTACAATTTTAAAAATTTTAGATATGTCTGTAAAATTTTAATTATTAAATAGCAAAACATTCAAAATTGAATTATTGTGTACCTTTCCATAGACGTAAAATTGGGACTGACATGTGGGATATATATAATTACGATTGTAAAAATCTTTTGAAATTGAGCTTATTTTCACGTTTTTTTTAAATTTTAAGCTACGCTTTGCGAAATATTAAAGTTTGAAGTGAGGAGCAATGTGTAATGTATATTTTGATTTAAAATTACCCTGCTTTACGTGTTCCGACACGCCCCTAGCCAGCTTTTATTACTTCTAACATCTTTAACATTTTATGGCTAAGCAAAACCTACTCAATGACAGGCAGGAAGCTGTCGGATATACGAAAAGTTGTGATCGTAATTTACGAGAGGAAGTCTTGCTGAGTTCTAATTTCAAGTGTCCTATGTTTGTTTAGTTCTGATTTTAACTAATTAATTTTTCATTGGTGTTAATAATTATCGATAACGAACATTGACAGATTGAGGCCCTCGACAAAAAAAAACAATAAAACATATCCAACGACAGTGTATTATAATGACAATAAATAATGAATTTCAATTATTTCAGTTTTTTTTAATTAATTAAATAACTAAAATTCAATATTAAAACATAAAAATTCTCCATCACGTACTAGTATCACAATATAACATCACGTATTTAATTTGGTTTGAATAAATATTAAGTAAAACTACTCTATTAAGCTCCTACTTATAGATAACATTATTAACGCCAGAATGGAAAAGATGAGGTTTCTTACGCTGCGGTTAATCATTAACCGCAATAATTATTAACACTAACAAAAAATTAATGGGTCAAAAATTTAACTGCCCAAACATGAGACATTTCAAAGTCTCGTTATAATTACGAAGCACAGCAAGACTTCCTCAGGAAGTTGTTATCACAACTTATCATAACTCCGACAACTTGCTAACTATCAATTAACACCTTGTCGGATATGGCTCGGTTGATAAGATATGTAATTAATGTTTGTGTAATTTCACGCAAGTTGCTATGATCCATCTTAAGTTATATTACTAACGTAGCAAGTAATATGCTTAATCAATCGAAAGTTCTACGGCTTAATAGTACTTCAGAAATTAGCGAGGATGGCTCGCTGTTATTAGAAAAGAAATATTATTAAGAAATAATAAAATAAACATTTATCTCTTAAAGGAAAATGCTGACAATTAAACACAATTAAATGAAACTACGTGATATAGTATTATTTCTATTTTCTTTGAGTTCTTTCCTACGACATAGGTTTCGTTGTATTACAGCATCTTCAGGTGGGCTATTAGCAAAGATTCTCTCTTATATATCTTCTAGCCCACCTGAAGATGTTGTAATACAATGAAACCTAGGTCGTGGTAAAGAACTTAAAGAAAGTAGAAATAATACTACATCACGTAGTTTCATTTAATTGTGAATAATGAATTTCTACAAAATTAACGCCATATATATTCAATATTTGAAAACATTTATCTCTTAAAGGAAAATGCTGACGTTTCTCAAACACTTGTTAATTAGCCGTTACGATATACTTTTCATAATACACCGATATTGTTGTTGATAATAAAAGTAAGTCCAAGTTAATTAGTAGTTGCATCCTGCAAATGAAACTGCAACTGTGTCTGGTGCTTTTAAATAAATCGATAACAGTGCATTTACAATAGCATTTCTTTGTTACGTGTATGACTACACTAGATATATGCGTTTTCTTATGTATCGCACTGAAATTTAAGTACTGGTTCCTCGATAGTATAAGTATAATATATGTCTACTAATTGGCATTCAAATGGTATAAATATTTCATGACCGCTTAAGTTAACATAACATATGACGTAGTAAAATCTTTATTGACATTTTTATACAAAAGTACCTGTCAAAATGTTTAATATGCTTAATAGAAAAAGTGTATTAAAAACCAGACCTGTGCGTTTCCTTATGTATCGCACTGAAATTTAAGTACTGGTTCCTCAAACGTATAAGTATAATATATGTCTACTAATTGGCATTCAAATGGCATAAATATTTTATAACTGCTTAAGTTAACATAAGATATGACGTAGTAAAATCTTTAATGACATTTTTATACAAAAGTGCCTGTCAAAATGTTTAATATGCTTAACAGAAAAAGTGTATTAAAAACCAGGCCTGTGCGTTTCCTTATGTATCGCACTGAAATTTAAGTACTGGTTCCTCAAACGTATAAGTATAATATATGTCTACTAATTGGCATTCAAATGGCATAAATATTTTATAACTGCTTAAGTTAACATAAGATATGACGTAGTAAAATCTTTAATGACATTTTTATACAAAAGTGCCTGTCAAAATGTTTAATATGCTTAACAGAAAAAGTGTATTAAAAACCAGACCTGTGCGTTTCCTTATGTATCGCACTGAAATTTAAGTACTGGTTCCTCAAGAGTATAAGTATAAAATATGTCTACTAATTGGCATTCAAATGGCATAAATATTTTATAACTGCTTAAGTTAACATAAGATATGACGTAGTAAAATCTTTAATGACATTTTTATACAAAAGTGCCTGTCAAAATGTTTAATATGCTTAACAGAAAAAGTGTATTAAAAACCAGACCTGTTCGTTTCCTTATGTATCGCACTGAAATTTAAGTACTGGTTCCTCAAGAGTATAAGTATAAAATATGTCTACTAATTGGCATTCAAATGGTATAAATATTTTATAACTGCTTAAGTTAACATAACATATGACGTAGTAAAATCTTTAATGACATTTTTATTCAAGAGTCTCTCTCACTTATTTTATAATTTATAGATTTTAATTCAATTATATTCAAAGTATATTTATGTTATTATTATATAGCTTTTATATTACATTTTTACTCCAAATGGAAATGAGCAAAATACGTGTTTGTCGATATATATTTTATGTTTCCAACAGAAGGCCTTTAATAGCTAAATATATATTTTATGTATTCAAAGGTCTCCCCTTTAATAGCTAAACACTAAAAATTTAATAAAATCCGAAAAATAAGTACAAAACACATACGGAGAGATAGAAAGACACTCACCATTATAATGTTTACAAACAGCAGAGCGCAGCAAAAACAAATGTTGGAAAAGCTCGGCGGCATCGTAGCGTGCGTCTCGGGATCACAGGCACTCAAAACTAATATAAATTCCCATAAAATACCTGACCGTCAAAAATTATTGTACAAGCTTTCCGACTCAATAATTTTTAAGTTTTATATTTAGCAAAAGCTCGTTAGCGAGTAATAAATTGCAACTAGTGAATAAAGTCGAAAAGTCGCATCGAGCAAGTCTCGTAGTCGAGAGTTCTCGTAGCGTGCGTGTGTTGCGCGCGGTATCTGCACACCGACTGACTGAAGAGGGCGGATGTCTGACTCTCCTTAATGACGGCCGTAGGGGAAACCGCGCACGGCGCCGCTAATCGCCAAGAAAACTTAGTTTGCTTCAAGAGAGAATACTTTCTAGTAGGGGGAAATATTAATACACTGTTATGTATGTGTATTTGTGCGCTGTCACTGTGTGTGTTTCGTGCAGTTATGTGATTTGTATCGTACGTATCTTTGGGTTGCGGGATTTTATCTCTCCCTTGAATTTAGATGTGGGTAATTGATTAATGTATTTGTCTGTTTGGTTTGAAGTAGCGATCGGTGATGTTATTTGCGCAAAAATATTTAAATATCCTATGATTTTATTGGTGTTAGTTTTAGATTGCCCATGTAAGAGTATTTTTATATACTTTCGTAATGAAAATGTATGATCGTAAGATAAATATATTCTTTTGTCTACAATAAAGTTTTATTGTATTTTTAACTAGCTATTCTTATCAGATTTTATTGTAAAAACATAATTTGTACAGAAAAAAATGTACGATTTTTTATAAACTAAGGGCGGCCTTTGCAACTACACACCATGAAGTTTTATATATATTTTATGTCAATTAAATAAAGGAAAGCATTTTCCGATTTTCTTACATTGCCCATGGTTTGGCTTTTGCTTTTTGAGGCTTCATAAGTCAATAAATAAAATACTAATAAATATCGAAAACTCTGCCTTAAGGATCAAAAATCACTTATCATAGCTATATTTGATACAACGTTTATATAGTAAAAACTAGGAATGTTGTGTCTTTCAAAAAAATACACGGCATAAAAAAGGGTAGAACTTAGTAGATAGGAAAATAATCAAACACCTATTTCACCGATTGTTGAAATTGAACCCTCATGAGTATGGGGATTGATTAGATAGACATTGTCCTATTGTTTTCGAAAACAAGCGAAAGGTCTCTTTTTGACAAACGTAAAACTGTTTCTTTCTGATAAACATAAAGAGGTATCTTTTTGACTAACGTAAAAAGGTCTCTTTCTGACAAACTTAAAAAGGTCTCGTACTGACAAACGTAAAAAAGTCTCTTTTTGACAAACGCAAAAAGTGTCTTCCTGACAAATGTAAAAAGGTCTCTTTCTGACAAACGTATAAAGTCTCTTTCTCAGACACTTGACAAATTACAAAGTACATCACCGTTTGCCAAATATGCAGGTTTTTAATATGAGAAAACATTTCTGTATAAGCCAGTACGTATTACAAAATTTTTTTCAAAAATTCGCTAAAGTTAGACAATTAAAACTAAAGATGTAAGCATCCACTCTATTATTCAATGCAGTTATAAGAACAAAAGAAATTAATCAACTCTATTATAAGAGAAGAAAAATTAATAACAATACCTCTATATAATGAATTGTTATTAATTTTTCTGTTTTTTTATACTACAGCCTATACAGATGAGTAGGGGTGATGACGGTAGTTGAGAGGAATTGAAGATTTTTGTAAGAATTTTTGACATACTAATTTGGGTCAGTCAACATATTTTTGACCACATTTACTATCATACAAATTCTCGTGGTTTCAAAAAACCATTTTCTCCTTAGGTTCATTTTGCAGGGTTACAAAATTTTTATTAAGAAATGTAAACTAAACACCACACATAAACAACATATTTTATCACGACAGAACAAAATAATAGCTTACAAGATAAAAAAAACCATAGAAAAGTTAAAGAAAAATATGGTTTAAAATGAAATTTGTAAATTTGTGTGCATAAACTAAAAGGGGTAAAACAATTCAGTTAATTTAAAAAATTCTCTAATTCATGTACTTTTTGTCAAATGTTTAAGTTAACAAAGATATTCTTTTTAATTATGGTTATTCTTAGAAAAGTCAGGAATTGAACATATTCATAAGAAATTAATTTGTTTAAAAACTTAAGATTAGACTAACTAGTGAACATTTAATTTCATTTCAATTTTATCTACAATTTTCCGTGTTCAGTGACCACCGCCAATCCTAATATACGCTCGAGCACGTTTTCAAACTTCAGTGGTCGTAACTCTGACTTGTGTTTTATTTTTTAAAGCTTCGTTTATTTTTCTCTTTAAATGTTCAACATTTATAATTTCATCGTTGTGCATTAAGTCTTTAGCCTTCTGATAAAAGTCCTCAGGATTAAGATCCGGTGACCTCGCTGGCCACAATACAAGTCAGTTTTGTACCGTCTGAATGTATGACAAGTAAACAGATTTATTAAGAATTTAAATTTAATTCTTCTCCAACTTACTTTTTGTTGAATCAGCGTTAAATTGTATTAAATATTGCCTCATTTCTTTGTACAAATTTGGCGACCGATTAAAAAATGTGAAAATGGCTTTATCGAGAAAACATAGCGTAGTGAGAATTTTTCAGAAAGACCACGATTATCAACCCTAAAATCCTTACGACCCCTTTTCCTAACACTCCTATATTAATCAGGATTATTATAAGCTATTTCACTTATAATGGTTAGGAAAATCTAAATTTTAAAGGAATAAACAAAAAGACACACAGACAAACTATTTTAAATGATAAAATATATAAACTTACTTTTACTCTGTCTCTGGGATCTAGATCAACATTTTAGCCGAGTTATTTTTTAACCCACGTCAAAAATAAGGTTATCAATTCGACCCTTATGTATGTAATATTAATAAACTTACAAAATATTCATATATGTTATTTTCTAAACAAATGTACAAAATATCATAATTGTATGTTTGTACATTTGTCCACGTATTTCTCAGGAATTAATAACCGGGTTGCAAAAAAAGGTTTTTTTGAGATTGGTGCCAGCTAAGTCATGTCAAACGCACATACCAAAACAAAACAAAAAACTTGTCCTCGGCTGGCAAAAATCTCAAAAAATATTTATTAACTTCAATACTTAAGTTAACACGTACTTTTGGTTTGGATTTTGGATTGATTTTGTATATATTATAATACTTATTACAATTTCAATTTTAGTTAATCGTATTTTTTTCTATTATCTATTTCGTTATTTTAAGTGGTACCTACCTATGTATTGAAGTAGGTTTAATTTTTTTTAATGTGTGAAAGTGCGGGTCAACAAGTTGAATATTTTATAATTATATTAAGAATGTATAACTTAAAAGTACCTTATCTCTGAGATGAATTTATAATTCTGCAGTAATTATTTCTATAATTATCAGTTATGAGTCTAACTATTCTGAATCCGAAATAGAATTTCTTTAACTTATTTCACATTCATTGTTCACGTTTTGAGTAATTAATATATTAATATCTTTCAAGTGATAAAATTATTTATATCAAAGTAACCTGTGAATAAAAAGAGAGAAGTTACACGTTTTTAATTAATTAACTTTATTGTAAGTTTATTTTTTATAATTTGAATGTAAATCTTAATAATTTTTATGTGTCAAGTGATTTCGAATTACTTTTCCAGTTTTTCAGATTTTTAAAACAATTATGACGTATTCGAAAGTATAATCGCTTTTCCCATATCGGGATTATGTTTATTCTAGAGTTTGACTTTGTATTTAGTGAAATAATACTCATAGAAAATGGTGAATGAGTACTTTACTCATAGAAAGTGGTTTAATGGTATATTATGAAAATCGTGTGAGAACAAATGCATTTTTAGCGTGCGTTAATTATAATTTATTATTGCTAGAGTCGCATACTGATATCGTAGTGTTGATATAAATATAGATATGAAATTCTTGGGGCTGAGTTTATACTTTCATTAATTAAGGGAGTCATCCCTTATTAATCCAGATCTCGTACAGTAATAAAATAATCTAACTTTCAGGATATATAGAGTTATTATCTCGCATTATTATTATTAGTTATAAAGTTACAGGAAGATATTAAAACATGCATTGCCAAATAGAATGAACAATAGAAATAAAATACTATGTCTTTATTTTCATGAGTAAAAGAAAAATTACAAGGAAAATCAAATTATTTTCGTCTGAATTAGATATCAAAGAGAGTAATTCTGTAGCTCCTTTATATTGCGTATTCATTAAAAAAAAAAAACAATTCCGTTGTGTTATTGATTCGGTATTCCGTTTAGGTACTTTTTCAGCTCAAAATAAGAATTTCCTTAGAGGATTGGAATTCCTCGATAAAGGGAAATTTATATCATTTCTCAGCCTATCATATATTTTTGGTAAAAAAATTATGTCGATCTATTGCTCCATTGCGAAGTGAAAGAAGGACAAACAGACACATATTTGCATATATGACATTAGTTTAGCTTTTTTGCTACCAAAATTTGCTCAGAAGTTGGTAAATTTAACTTCTAAATATTCAAGTACTATTTGATTTTATTTTTTATGTATTTCATTATTTTGAGTAACTGTAAGTGTAAAGAAAATGTTTTTAAATTAAAGTTGTTCGTTCTAATTAGACCTAAAAAATATTGTAGTATTATTTCTTAAATTACCCTAAGTTTTTTATAATATTTGAAGAGCCATTATACTCAAAGATTAATTTCTCTTAGCTGAAACCGGTAGTTTAAATAATATCCAATATAACAATTATTTAAATGCATGTAAAAATACGACTGTAATTTTAGTGATATTTTAATTCCTTGATGTTGGAAAATCTATATCATTTTACATAGAATGAAATGTTTATAAACATCGCTTGATTAAATATAATTAAAAAAAACAAGTTTTTCACTACCTCACGCAATCAGCGAATTATAAGTCGTTATTTTAATTATTATTGTTGTAATAATTAAGAATGTTTACTAATTAATTTTCCAACTAGGAGTAAATTTCGGGAGCAAACAAATTGCATAACACACTTACTACTATACTCGTAAATGCTTTGGATCAACGAACGTGTCTATTATTCATACAAGTGATTCTGTTCATCGAAGTGGATATATTTGACGGGTGTTTTGGTAAAAAAATTAATTTTTTTTATGTTTCGATTTTTTCGAAAACAGTTGGGAATCATCATAAGATCCCTCGATATTTTCTATTCAGTTTGATTCAAAGAATTACTTGGAATAATAATATACATGGTTTTGTTACGTTCCGTTATAAAAATTTAAGTTTTTTTTTTATTTTGCGGGTTTGAAAATTTTCACTATAAATAAAACTTCAAAATATATATGTGTACACTCTATATTAATCAATATTATTGTGGGGATTACCAACTCTTTCTTCTAATTCACAAAATTATTACGTTAATTAAAGTCGACATCGAACACAGTTTGCCGCGCTATGCGTCTGTTTGTTAACCCGTTATGCACCAAACGCGTACGCACACAAGTTGGGCGGTTGCTCACCAAACTACATATATAATCAATTAGGTGTCGGCTGAGATGCAAGCTACATAGAGAAAGTTCAAAGCGCGGTTACGCAACATATGCGTGTAATTGTGCATCCGTAATGAGCGAGAGATGCGTTGGAGGCTGGACGGTCTCGCGGTCGGCGCGGCCGTTGAGCAATTGGACGTCAGGGTTGACGAAAGGTTTGATATGGAGTTCACTTTGTATTAAGTAACGTAATAATTGTTTTGATGACAAACATATAACCAGCAGAACAAGATGTCCGTAAAATAAAATAGTCCTAATAGTGTTGCGCTCAGGTATTAGAAGAATTGAAATGACTCTCTCATATAGAAAAAGGAAATAAAAAAGACAGACCTTATTGAATAGAGAAAATGAAAAAAATAAACCCCTTAAAAGTTTTATTTAAATTGTCAATCAGATAAAGAAGAAATCTTAGTTTTTCTTATAGCCAGGAAAGGACATTTTGAGAAAAAATCGTACAGTTTTCAAAAATACATAAAAAATATTTGCAACCAAAATAAATAAATTTAATCGAAATATTAATTATACATTTTGATATTACTAAAATTTAAGGAAAGATTCTCAGAAGATCACAGAATGAAACAAATACATTTTAATGGCTGACGGAGACCTACAAACGACCTAGATCAGTATTTTGTGAGATTTGAAAGTTCAAGATACTAATTACGACCGTCTTCAAAAACAGTTTTTCCATTTTTTAATGTTTTGCTAGTTAATGGGTATACGTAAATTCTTCATGAAAATCCAAAAATATCTTTTGTAATATACATATTAAAGTTATGAAAAAGCTGGTGTATACCACGTTTGTTAAAAATTGTTGAAGCCTTTTTTTGGAACAAATAAAGAGCTTCATTTTCTTCATTAATTATCTTTATTTCATTTTCTAGCAAAAATTATTTTAGATATATTTAATTGAGAATATATACTTAATGTTATATTGTACTACATTAATGATATATCAATCGCTTATATAAAGCACGAAGTTTAATCCAAATCACAAATTACGATAAAAGTGCTATTTCCATTTTTTTATTTCCATTAAATTATCATAGAATATAAGACGATAATAAAAAAAACTACGGTTTGATTGGGATGGAATATTGTGAAAAATCGTAATAGTAATCGTAGATGTTATTTCTATGGAACTTTTTAAACGAGCAAGATAAAAAAGTGCAGATTGTGTTCCATTGTATCTGCTAGACCCAGATGTAACATACTAAACTATAAAACTGGCCTGACAGGGTCTTCGAAAAAAGCCACGTAAAACTCGAAAAGACCAGCATTTTGACATTGGAGAACGAATGACACTATCAGCTAAGGCTACACATTAAGAAAAGCAATCGATATTGATTATTTTCCACAATAGTTTCTAAAAAGTTGTTATGTACTTCATTAGGTTTTTATTGTTATTTTTTTTCTTTTCGACTTTCTTGATATATTGAAAAAAAAACTATATACGCGTTTATTTGCTAGCTTCTTTTGTTTTGATCATGGTACAAACTATATTTTAGTTTTTTGCTTTTTTCCGATCGTTAATTGCTGAATTGTTTGATTTTTTATATCCTACCTAATATCATTTTTGTTTTAATTGTATTCAATGTCAGTTATATTCACCAGGCCCATTTTTTCCGGCTTTAAACCTCGGGTAAATTCAAATCGATAGAAATGGACGTATCATTTGCTTTGTGATATACCTCCGTGTACTCCTCTCCAGTATAGTACAAATTGAATTTTGACTTTGATAATGTCTACGGCACCTGGAAGATTATTTCTAGACTAGATCCATTCTTTTGTGCCGAATCTATATGCGATTTTAATTATATACTGTATATACTTGCAATGGATAAACTTAGTAAGTAAAAGTTTACCGGTCAACAAGACGTGACGGTGTAGATAAAGAACTCTAGTTTCTTTTGGGAATCTTATGGGCCAGGTCATGACGAGCTTGCCTGGAACAATTTCATAAAAACATTTCGTGATCAATTCAAGTGTAATAACCGTACAACATGGGTATGTAATTGCCTTATTAAAAATGCTGATTTATAGTATATGTATAGTAGGTGTGACATGGATATGTTTTCTAATACAATGTTTAGAGTTCAATAATAAAATTTAAGTTACGTAGTTATTAATAATATTTTTACCAATGATTGGTTTAAGTAATTGATTTTGTTTATTGCACATAGAAATATCTTATCAATATAAAATTTATTGCAACATGTTTGGATTCCAATGTAGAGATTTTGGAATTTGAAAAACTATACTCCGAAACAGTATATAATTTAAGACTTTGTTTACTTATGCTCTGCAATTACCAATTATCCTTTTAGTATGGCTTATTGAATTGTCTAATTAAGTATAACAGCTTCAAAATGGTTTATGTTTACGATTATAAATTGTACCGATTATGTATTAATTTGTATAGATTTAGTAAAATAATTTTATAGATCTTTTGAAAGTAGGACTAATAAAAAGTTATATATAAGGATACGATATATTGAAAATTACATGTATGTATACTTATTTAGCTTACTTCTGTGCTTTGTGTAAATATGCAAGTTGAATTGCAATTTTCTATGTATAATAATTATTAGTATAATTATATAATTTTTATTTCACTTTTTAATATTTAATACGTCGATCAACACTATTGTTAATAAAGAAAGTGATGTTGTGTGGTTTTCACTCTATTAGGACTCTGACTTTTAGTAGAAAGTGTTTATTGTAAATATCCAGTATTTTTACTTGCTTTTAAGCTAAATAGCATATATTCACATGTGACGCAATATGACAATTTTTGTTAAAGCCATTTATTTTAGTTTCTAAGTTAACTTATTAAACGTAATGTTTGTTGACACAAAAATTCTCAATGAAAAATATTTATTACAAATGAATTCAAGATATTTTTGTGTGAAAAAATTAATATCGAATTTTCTACTTCTATAAATTCTATCATGTAAGTAATTAATAAATTATCTGCAATTAAACTCTCAAAGAATAAACAACAGTAATTTTTAAATTACTATTCGTATCGTTACTAGTTACGTAGTACTCATTCGAAGTATTGAAACATTTTATTAGTCAGAACATCCATATTTTTATACTTATCCATATTTTATTATAAGACGATTATTTATACTTTATACTTATTTTATTATAAATGGTTATTTATATTTTTTTATTAGATATTTGTAATATTTTGGTGCAATTTACATTATAATACGGTGTGTATTTGTTTACATTTTTCTTTATCTTGTCACTATATTTCATTATTTATTTGAATTCGTGTTCTATAAAATCTGCAACCCATTTTTTGAAGTTTAGGCGCGTTATGAAAAAATGATGAGAGTGAAATTTTAAGATTCGTCACACAAAAGTTACAGTATGAAGTTGCAGCGGTTGCAGTCTCGAAACAAAAGCTATTGGCACCATCGTCGCCTCTGTTCACTGTTTTCATATTCATAGTATTTATCCACATGTTTCTAGTGTCTACATTCACACACGTATTTTAGTTTCATATAAGTGCGATTTATATATGTGCTGATAAATTATATTCAGTAGTGATTTAAATTCAATATTTTGATTAATATATTTACTATTCGTAAATATTAGTGAAAAAATAGTGTTTATAGACTTTTTCAAGTGCTCCAATATAATTGAGGTTATCTATCCGTATGTATTATTTAATGATGCCAAAGAAGTATAACTTCTCACTCTTTTTTTTATTAAGATTGTAACCGTCATATGATTATCTGGCGGAACTTGGTATAAAGTATCGGTATCTTCGGTGACGTTTTGCTCGCACATTTCTATGAATGCGTTGGATGTAAGCTCCTTGTTATGTGAATATAGTACAACTGGTATTCCACTGTACTTTAATTATTTTACCTATGTGGTAAACATGGATAGAATGAACAGTGAGGGGCAGGGGCCAAGAAGTTAAAAAACTGCTGAATTTAGAGTTCTACTATTTTCTCATTTGCTATTAATAGAAATAGGGAAAGGTTAGGTTTATTGCTAACTTTGTCACCGATACAATCAGCATAGTAGTAATATGCGTCATTATTATTTATTTGTATTGAAAAACAAATTGATAATTGTAAATAAGTTTTTCTATCTTCAAATAAAAACCTAACATGACCTAGTGAATACTTGAATACTGAATACTTGAATACTGACTTGAATACTGGCAAATCTATATGAGTTGACTAAATTTATCAGCTGACCATCATCCGCTAAGTATTGTAAGTTGTAATAATGTAGCGCTAGTCACCCTGCGCTACCATTATTTCTTCACTGCCACAAGTCTGAATATACCTTTAATTGTTGTTAAATATTTCAGATATTTTTTTAAAACCTTCGAATCTTTCGAGATCTTTATGATTCTTTCAGTAAATGCTGTGTCTAGCTACTGTGTTTTCTGTTTGTCTTTCTATTAGACATTTCATGTTTCTGTATAACTTTTGTCGATTGTTCGATTTTTATTCGTTTTTAGTGATCAAGCTAGCTGAACCATACTCTCTTGATTTTTTTACCACCTCACCTTTTCACCGTATACCCTTATTTTTCCGTATTACCTTATATCTATTTTATGGCTTTTGTTTTTCCTCAGGATGAAAGACGTAAATGATAAATTATGTTTATGTGTCTAGTTATTTAATTATGTACTTTAATGTATCTAATTATTACATATGACGGGTTTATTGCTACGAGATCAATCAATCCAGTACACGAGTCCAGCCCCGCTCAACGGACGGCCGAGAATCGAACCCGGGACTCCGCAGTGCGCCGCGCAGAGCTGTATGCCTTGTGATCAACCCAACACAGCACGGTCACGATAATATATCATCATTAGCAATCTTAAGGGATTTTTCTTAACATGATCATTTTGCTTAAGATGGTTGTAATACGTGAAGCCTTCAATGTGCTTATCGAAGTTATTAATATATTTTTAATACAAATAACTTTTCTATTATCATTTGTTTATTGTTCAACTTTATTAGGTTTTTTAACATTTATAAATTTTTCCTATACATTATAACTCCATGTTTCCTTCATTTGATGTATAATTGTAACTTAAGAGACTCTACTTATTATTTTATACTCTTTAATTAGTACACATTGATACCAGACTCTACCTATTATTTTATAATCTATAATTAGTACACACTGATACCAGACTCTACCTATTATTTTATAATCTATAATTAGTACACATTGATATCAGACTCTACCTATTATTTTATAATCTTTAATTAGTACACATTGATACCAGACTCTACTTATTATTTTATAATCTATAATTAGTACACATTGATACCAGACTCTACCTATTATTTTATAATATATAATTAGTACACACTGATACCAGACTCTACCTATTATTTTATAATCTATAATTAGTACACATTGATACCAGACTCTACCTATTATTTTATAATCTATAATTAGTACACACTGATACCAGACTCTACCTATTATTTTATAATCTATAATTAGTACACATTGATACCAGACTCTACCTATTATTTTATAATCTTTAATTAGTACACATTGATACCAGACTCTACTTATTATTTTATAATCTATAATTAGTACACATTGATACCAGACTCTACCTATTATTTTATAATCTATAATTAGTACACATAATTCCCATTGAAGCTGTAGGTATTAAATATTATTTAAATGTTTATAAAAGTGGACCAAAATATGCTATTCGAGGGGGCGGACATTTTCACCCTTACAGTGAATATAATGTCTTTCCTGTCAACTAAAAAGAATAATTTGCACATTTTTTTATTTTTACTTTTTGTTAATTCCTTATTGTATTCGAAAAATGTATTGAAATGTTATAGAAATATTAAAAATATATTAATTGGTTAGATGTTAAATTAATTGGTTAATCTCAAATAAATAATTAAAATGTTACTTTTGGCGAATGTCATTAATTAAAAAAAATCTGCGATAAAATAGATATTTGCCAGCATTTGTCCTTTTTCCTTGACAAGGACGATAACCGTTCTTATTTCATATTTCGTTACTCGTAAGTATGCATAAATAAATGAAAATCACGTTACGCTCTCCTAAACATTAGTCAGGTTATAGAGTTAACCTAAAGAAAGTTCGTGTACCCCTGCCGCAGAGCGATGCACGCGCCGATCGTCACTAATTGCGCGTCCGCCTTTTGATGCGCCGATAGATACAAAATGCATTACCTGTAGAGCAATTATCAAAAACGTGATGTTTTTGAACATAATAAATGTTCTCTTTTTTTTCATCTAACGAAATATCTTGAAAGAACACTCTAATATCTCAGTTGCCAGCTTAAAAGAAAAATAAAATAGAATAAAATGTTTACTACCACTTCGTTTTTTTTTATTTGTACATTAGGATAATGTGTTTTCATACAAGTCTTATATTTGCGTGAGAAATTTTTATGCCATTATCTTTTCTATATATAGTCGGTTGACAAATAAAACTAATTAAGTGCCGTCATGATTATTTAAGGTAATGAGAATTAAAACGTTTTCTTAGTCATAGACATAAATTTATATACGTTGTTCTATTTTTGGAAACAAACGTACATAATCATTTATATCTAGGATTGAAATATAAACCTGTGTTTAAAATCCGTTAATTTCAAAGCAAATAACGGACAATCACTTAATGAGATTTTCTTGTCAACCGACGAATATATATTCTAAGACTCATGAAACTCAATGCAGACAAATTAAGAGGTTTACTAACAATTGAACAAAGTCTGTGTGTTTTTACGTTTGTGAAAGCGCGATTGTTTTCAACATACCTTCTAGTCGAGGTATTATCATTGTCCTTGTTAAAAACTTTGGTAAACGACTTCTCACCACTCCTCAAAATAGCAGTTTAGTAGCTTTTGTTCACAACTCTTGTTTTAAAATAATAATAAATCGGTCCCATAGTTTTCGATCGTAGTTTGAGCGATTACCAATTCTTGATAGTTTGAGTTGGAATATAGCCTAATTTTTTAATTTCATATAAAATTTGATTTGTAGTAAATAACTTTTGTTCACAACTCTTGTTTTAAAATAATAGTAAATTGTTTCTCTACTTTTCGATCGTAGTCTGAGCGATTACAAATTCTCATGGATAGGTTGTATTGGAAAATAGCCTAATTTTTTTTAATTTGATATAATATTTTATTTGTAGTAAATAGCTTTTGTTCACAATTCTTGTTTTAAAATAATAGTAAATCGTTTCTTTAGTTTTCGAACCTAGTCTGAGCGATTACCAATTCTCGATAGGTTAAGTTGGAAAATTGCCTAATTTTTAAATTTTATATAAAATTTGATTTGTAGTAAATAGCTTTTGTTCACAATTTTAGTTTTAAAATAATAGTAAATCGTTTTCCTAGTTTTCGATCCTAGTCTGAACGGTTACCAATTCTCGTGGATAGGTTGCGTTGGAAAATAGCCTAATTTTTTAATATTATATAAAATTTGATGTGAAGAAGTACCGTAGGTTTAGTAAACTACAATATTATAATTCTATATTAAAGATTCCAGGTGAATTTTGTGTGCTCTTCAATATTGCTCCCTGATATTATAGAATATATAGAAAAAAATAAGTTTATTTTACTCTAAATAACAGATCACATACTATTAATGGTGTCGGCTGGCGAAGTCTTAATGATCCATTAAGCGTAGGTTATCCGTATTTCGGTCTATAACATCAGTTTTAACCAGACAATGACGACTATTTATGGGAAAAATACCACGTTGAACGGTTTAATAAATTAAGTGTTTTTATTGAGCACAAGAAAAATGCTGTTCCACTATAAAATGCAATACTAATGTGTACAAAAAAAATGTCGCAAAGCATATTAATACTATAGGTATTTAAAAAAAAAACAAAACGCGGACGATACTAAATACTGTTATTAGAGGATAAGTATAGTTAAGCATATAGCGAATAGTCCTTGAGCCATTCGAATATCTTCACGATTGCAATTCCGAAATCATTAATCGAATAGAAAAACAAGCCAAAATTCGATGCCGCTCCGAGAATTTAGTAAAAAAATTTGAATAACAGACATCCTAGGATGGTATTTGTAAGTGTAAATAAAGCAATATATACTTTAACTCATCATGAAAGTATAACTAAGTATACGAAACGTATATGTGGTTCTTATGATGGTTAATTTGAAATATGTAAACAGCACACGCACATGAATTTTAAGAACGTTGTCGGTTAAAGCAGCGTATATATGTAAGTAGCAATACTAAATTTTGATATTTATATTGTGTTCTAAATTCTAAATTTCCTAGTTTCAATTATGATTTCTATTCAAAATTTAAAAATTTGAATTGTATTCTGTATTCAAAGTTTCAAAATTTCGAATGTAGTCTAAATTCTAATTAACAAACAATATTCTAAATTCTAAATAACAAACAGTATTCTAAATTCTAAATAACAAACAGTATTCTAAATTATAAATAACAAACAGTTTTCATTCACGGGACTGTTTTCCTCATGCAAACGAAACAGAAATTTGACTATTTTATTTTTCGACTGAACGATTTGTAATGTATGGACACATTGCAGGATTGCTTAGACTTTTCTTGACAGCTATATAAGAAAATTTTAAAAGATAACATATCAAAACAATATTATAAAAAAGATAAGAAGCAAAGCTAATACAATTTTTTCCATGTATACTTAGTGATTCTGAAAAAAATCAACTAACTTATATTTAATTTATCTTATAATCGTAATGAGTAGAAACAATCAGTTTAAATATTTCAGACATGTTGTTGCATAAATTTTATTGAAATATGAAACTTCTCATGCAAATATTGTTTCGGAAATAATAAAATGGAGGATTGGCTATTTTTTAATTCATAAATTATTATTCCAAAGTAAAAGCTGGTGAAGATTAGAAAAAATTTCGACAAATCTTAAAAATTGACCGAGTTACAAAAGTTTAAACTTGACGATTAGACAAGGACGGCAATATGAAATTGTGACGTCATACTTAGTAATGCTCGTATTTCACAGGAGCGAATAAGACGGGAAGATATCCCTACCATTAAATTTGGAAGTTATACGACAGTCAATTTTTTTTAAATTTTATACTTTTGACTACTGCTTATTAATTAACCTACTTAGCAAATTTTCGTGAGTATGTGAATTAGTGCGCCAACTTCGAGCTTCGACTATAGAAATAATTATGATTCGGGTAATTTTAAAAGTATTCAGCTTTTACTATAGATTTTAGAAAGCGGAAATCGTCCTAAATGGCTTATTCGATTATATACTCGTGCGAAAAGTGAAGTCAATGGACCTACCAATATTTATTGTAATTCCCTTCAGTCACTCTCTGCAAGAGAATGCAACGTGTCAGGAAGTACCGTTCAACAATATTAAAACATGACAAAATGAAACGCCTGTGCATAGTCGTGACACCGGCATAGCGATCATCATCACGCCGATTCTCGGTCGTTCGTCTTCAATTTGCTTCACACATATCGCACTGACCCAATTGAATTGGTTTTGCTTTCTATGCGCGATAAAAACTGTATCCAGTTATTGCATGACAGGTAAATTGTCTATTATTCCAGCTATTAGTCGCGGTGTAGTTTTTGGGTGTGATTGGGCCCGAACTTTGGGCGATGATGAGAATCTGTTTTGCTCGGGGCATTCGCTTCGGTTTCATTTGATGGGGCATTGACGAGCTAGGTCATGTCGGCGTGGTGTTGGATTAGTGGGTTAGGTTTTTATATGGCTCAGTGTCAATGTCGTAAGGTCAATAATGACCGAGTTAAAAGGTTTCTGTACGTACGCTTGTTAAAGTCTGCAAATCTGATTGGAAGAGACTGCGTCTGTAGATAGTTTAGATTTTTAAACCTCAAGTTTGCGAAGCTAGGTTTTTTTAGTCTTTACTTGATTCGTTTTTTTATATTTTTGCGATTAATTTTAATCTAATTCATAGTGTATAAACGATATACATACATTATACATACTTGAGAATATATATATATATATATATATATATATATATATATATAGATATATATATACATATATATATACATACATACATATATATATATATATATATATATATATATATATATATATATATATATATATTTATATATATACATGTATATAATAACTACACATATGCGGAGGTATGTCCCTTATAGAATATCTTCCTACAATTTACCCCTCTGCAGGGACGGGGGTAGAAGACAAATTTCTGATAATATCGGGTACTATTGCAAATTTACAATCTATCCCAGTCGTTTCTTGCTTTCAAGAGATTTCGAAAATATTGACTGTGTATAATTTTAAAGATTGTACTTAAAGAAATAAAAAAACGATTAGTAATTGTGACTTTGTTTACATAAAACTGTAACTGAATTATCGAAAAAAAACACATTTGAAATACGTGGCGAAAATTCAAATTGTTGTAATATCACTTTTCCAATACATTCATGGAAAATTATACTTGTTTCGGAACGTGTAAAGCGTGAATGTATGTATGTTTATAAATATAAACACAAACGATGAAATGTATAACTATGTATTTGGCATCTAAACGTTGTTTATGTATTTACATGTAAACAGTTTCATATAGTATACGCATAAGCGTATGTTTACATGTGTTTGTCTGACGGTATATGTATTCTTCTATATGTTCACACGTATACAAGTATTATTACATATTTGCACATATTTTAGCTATACACAATTATTAGACAATGTAAAAATAGACACCTGACATACGCCTTAGAGTTTTTGAGGGTAATATCGAAGTAAATCAGCATTTAACTTGTTAATCTTTTTGAGGGAAAACGAAGATATTAAGGTATCATAAATGAGATTGTGTATATAAAATGTAGTGCACAGATTATACAAATGTAATTTAAAAACTACGTATTTTAATGACGTCTACGAAAGACTACAAAAGAGAGGATTTGAATATACACATGTTGCCGCATATTGATTATACAATAAAAAATATTTATCATCATTTGCTGTGATTTATTTTGAATACTGCTATGATTATATGCGTATTTTTATACATATATTTATAATAATTTAATCCACATATATCAATTAATGAACTATAATTGTTTTGTTCCAATTTTAATAATATATTGTCCATTTTATTGTTAACTCCGTTATTGATTTGGGATAATATTTCATGATAATAGTAATACTTAATTAACCATGCCTATTGATTTTGGTGTTTTCACAAACAAAATTTATATTGTCTTCTCGAATCGAAATGTTAAAATTATGTCATAATTTTTTATGTGCCAATAACAAATAAATAAATTATTTACTTGAATAATTTTTTTTATTTCCTTCGATCATAAATACGATACTTTCTCAATTAATTAGATATAAGTATTTTAATCTTGTGTGTAACATATCGGTGGAATCTTGAGCATTACACACAAGAAATGAATTTCCAAGGTAGTATATTGAATATGTCTTGTCCTCTCACATACGTTAAATTGGAGTCTAATTTATGAAAAAATATAACAGTTCATTAAGTTAATATCTCTCTGGTTCCTAAATTCAATATCCCTCTGCTGGCTGATAATCCTAGTTCGTTAATTTGGATTATTTAAGAAAATCATTAACTTGACGTATTAATTCTACAATCGGAATGTCGTTGGTGTCACGATATCAATTACCAACTATTGATGATTGGGTCAACAACGGTCTCCAAATTTGTTCCAAATTATACAGTCCAACGACAATATTCACGGTTCTTGAAGAAAAAATAAAGTAATTTCTTGACAACAATGTTATGTTATTATTTTCCTTAATAAATTAGATTCAAGAAATAAATATTTGTTTGGTTCAAGATTAATATTTTTGCTAATTTTCACGGTCAATTTGCGTTAATGAAAGCCTTTGGCGGAATATACTTCTTTTTTATTATTTTTTTAAAACTAAATTGCTTTCTGGCCCCTAGCCCAATTATTAATTGAAAGATCTATCGGTTGCTGGCAGCAAATATTGAACACATTTTGATTTTTCCTCAAATTCTGTCAATCTCGATGACACAAGTATATTTATGTCGAAAAAAGGGTAATTACAAAACTCAAATTCCAGAAGAAGAATTTCTATCTTTTTCATATTTTATAGGTAATAACGCATAACAGACACGTATATGTTTGTGTCTAAATACAGTCAACAACAAACCTGCATGAAATACCTGTTGCAATTGTTTTTTTAACTTTCTAACAATATAAATATTCTAAGTTAACTTTATTATCCGAAAGCTTATACTTGTTGACTGGTCTTAAGTAGAGTATGTTTCAAAAACTGTTACAAAATATTAATAGTCATTCGCACGTGACACGAAATTTAGAGAGACCGGTCGGTCACTCTTGTACCAGTCACTCTGTCAAATTAACACTTTTTAGTTTTGATCATAAAAATCTGGGGTCAAGCACTCTGGGGTCATACGACAATAAATGTAAATTTACTGACTGATACGTTTTAAATATAACGTTGATGCATTAATGAATATACTGAGCGTGACTCATCAAAGAATTGATTTAGTAACAGTCGAAGTCTGCAGAATATGTTGCCTCTCACTTTCCAACAATTTAGTCGTTTGACCCCGAACTTTCACTAAGTGTTTTTTTCCGGTCAAGGGTGGCGAAAAGTCGAGAATGAGGTTGAGTTTTAAGTTGTATTTTCCAAATTTAAATTTCTATAAAATTCCCACCTTTAATACTAACGGAAGTGGCGTGAGCACTGACAAAAGAATGCCATCTCCCACGGCTTTGCTCAATATCGTCAGAGACACGCCATGCTCTTTTCTATTCTTCTGACTTCTAAAATAACTTTCTTTTAATATTTCCAGTATCTAATCTAGTTAGACATCAACCAGTATCTCACGCTTTACTTCATTAGCTTACTTTGCTAATATATTGTTTATGTCAGTGGCTCAAAGTCAGTAAGTTTTAGAATAGAAAGTTCAGAATAGCTTGTTACGACCATGTTTCTATCTATGTCACATAATTTCTAAAATGAAATATTATCATTAGTGGATTAAATAGCATTCCTTATAAATCTTAACCAGTAGTTAATGCCAGTCTATGTCCGAATAAAGTTTTATAAGTTATTTTTTGTCGTTGTAGTGTAATGTAATGATTCATTATTATTAGAAAGTACACTGTATTTACTCCCGTCTCCATTGAACCTTAAAGTTATTTAAATTAACTAAAATTTTGCCTATAAACGGATACAAATTGATTTATGGTGACTAAAGAAACCAAAGAAAACGACCGCCTCAACAACGACTCGTTCAGTGTCAAAGTGTGTTTATACAGAATTCACTCTACGGCCGTTCTATATTTAAGGAGAAAGAACGATCTTAGATTAAGGTTTTAGTTAGGGAATATGAACAAAATTTCTAGTGTTACATGGGACAACGAAGAAAAACTTCTCATCTTTCCAATGGTCATATTGTTATAAAGCTTAAATAAGACCAATGACATAATGTCGTTGTTCGTAAACGGTTCACGTTACAATGTTAGATGATCTTCAACTAGAATTTTGAAATATTTAAGTCACGCCAGCAAGTTTTTTTACGTCTACCTTTTCTATAGATCTAAACGGGTCCATTTTCGCTATTGTGGTTCTTCATAACTCTAAAATGATTGTTATGGTCACCGATAAATATTTTTGTGATTAGTTTCTCACTATAAAGCATTTTTAAACCACAGTTTAATTGTATATCTGATTCTGCTAACTTCTGAATATTGCCGTTGAAGAATTATTTCATTCGTCATGTTTCGGTAGTAATCTGCGGTAATATGGAGCGTATCAGAAAAGCACGGCAACGGTGCACCATCTAGCATAACTTGCTCCGTGTTACATAAAGAAAATGTGGCGCTCGATTGTAATATCAACAAAAAACATTGAGCGAAAGATGGACAACAACTTTCTACAATAAACAAAACTTTCTATATTTTGAAAACTAATAATGTATATCTGATTTAAGTCGGTTTTTGATATGACAAGGTAAAAAAACTGTTGACAAATGTTTTAGAAGTAAGTTCGGTTATTGTAAAAAACATAGTGGAATATATTAATCCAGATAGAATAAAATTTAGGATTCATCTTAGGAACAACGGGACCTCAAATATCACAGAATAAATAGGTTACTTTAATTAAAATAACTACAAACAGCTTCTACGTAAAAATATTAGTATCGAAATAAATACGTCCAAACCAGTTACATATTCACAGTCCACAGAATTTGACCGTTAAAATATGGTTGGTACAAATATATATTCGATCAATTGACGACAATTTATAAAATTCATTTTATTATATTCAGAGTATTATAGAACTGTATACATAATTAAAACATTACACAAGATGGCCATTTAACATCTGGGTCACTTTTCTTCTCTCTTTGCCTTTTTTGTTACTTTTTCTTTTTTCTCGTTTAAGTTTTTCTTTTCCGCTTCTTGTTTCTTTATTTTCTTGCAACAAGGATTGCAAGAATTGTGGAGCGGAGTGCAATTTTCATGCAGCCATAATTTACAAAAAATACATTACAGCTAATCCTCTATTTCTTCAGTCTTCTAGTAATTTTCGCTGCATCCTATGCGATTATATATATTATCTTCGGGACCAGAATTTTTACTGGCTAATTCTATCCTTTCTTCTTCCTCAGAACTTGAATCGGATTTAATATTTTGCTTTTTAATATTGATTTTTTTTCTTTTATTAAGAAGTAGTTATTTTTACTTTCCTTTTCTTTTTTTTTACTAATGTAATCCGGAGATTTGATTAACTTTGCTACTTGCTTGGACCGTTTTCGAACGTTAGTAACCAGTTCTAAAACTAGGCATGTGTCAGTTAGGTGAAAAAAAGAGAAGAGAAAAAAGGCGTGTCTTGTTGTGGTGTCTTTTTGTGAGCATCGTTATTAGATCTGGATGTTGAAGGCATTGTTGGTGATAGTTCTTCTTAAACCCGTTCAGATGTAGGATTTTAAATATCATTGAAACCTCTTCAATAACTCTGTCATTTTTAAGATTATCAGATATGTAAGTATAATCTGGAAGCTATAATCTGGGATACAACTTGAGCGCCTCTTATTAATTTGTCATTCAATTTGCGGTTATGTTATCGACAGTTTATTGTATTCAACGAAAAAATAGTAAAAACTTAATAAGTTTTAAAAATAACCCTACAACATCAAATATCAACGTACTAAAAAATCTGCGGTAAATTGAATCTTTGAAGTTTGAAAATACTTTCTTTTTAATTTATACTAAATTTATACTTTTTCTCGCAATTTATACTTTCGAGTATCAATGGCTCACCAAACTTAGCTGACGATATCTAGAACAAAGACAATAAAATTTATTGGGCACTCTTTTTTCATCGAACAGGCCATATCATACTGAATTACTCTACGCTAATATCCGAAAACGCAGCCTTGATTGTATTTATATATATTATAGTGTATTTGCGGTGATTTATTATGAGGTATTTTAATAGTCTTACAAAAAAAACGCATTATGAGCGGCATAGTGTACTAAGTAGAAAATAATATAATAAATTGTAATATTTTTCTGAAAAGAAAACATATATCTACGTTTGTAATTTCGTAGAAGTAATTTATATAAATCAATGGCTGCGGAAAATGTAATGTTTATCTCATCTCAAAATCTTCGACAAATAATTAAATATTTATTTCATACTGACATACCTATATTAATTTTTATACTACTTGAATAATCTGAAAAACTTTTGAATAGAGATCAGAAAGAGAAGAAATGTAATACCCATTTTTATGGTCAATACACCTTGAGACTTAGTTAATCATATTATTTTAAAACCATACGTTCATTCGACTTTCATAAAATCATCAGTTCATCAGATAAAAATACCGATTTGTGCTTATGAACTTTGCGGGTCAATAAAATTTTATTCTCCATTCGAATATGCATGACTGGTAAAACTAAATTATTAGTTTTTATTTTGAGGGCAACCAATGTGGATTATGTATTTGTCCGCCTGTTGCATAAACATGAAATCTAACAATTGTATTGAAGTGGCCATATACAAATGTACATATTACTAACAAATTTGAATTAATACGAGCACATAGCTAGTATAATTACTTGTGACATTGGACCCACAAGGGACACACTTCTTGTCCAAAGGCACATAGATTCAGGAGATCAATTATATTTTTACCGACTTATGGCAACTGTTCATTCGCCTTAAGAATACTATGAATATACAACGCTTGCTTGCCACACTTATCAACGTAATGGCGATTCAAAACCGCGAGGCGCACTGACTCGTCATTTTCCAATATCACTCTCTAAATTTTGGGCGTTTCATAAAATTATTTTGTATTATATTAAGTTTGTTATATTATTATGTATTTTATAATGTTAAGGTCGTTGTGTTAAATGTGTAATATTTTTAAGTGTGTGTGTAATTAAAATGGCGAATGTTGTTCTATAGACGGTACCTATACAGCTATTCGAGAATACTTCTCACTGTAAAATAAACAAAATCAAAATGATCTGGACGCAAAAGAAATGACATGTGGCAAAAGAAAACACTATTTTTAAATTAAACGATGTCAACAGATTTCTACTTGGCGCAATGTCATTTAATAAGTTCCGTGGTATGGCTTAACAAACATTGTTAATACAATGTAATAGATAGATTTATAATCAAAATGTTTTGTAATAGATCTCATATGTTCTATAATACTATTTCTCAGTAATATTGGCAAAAGGCCGGCCTCGCTGGAACTAGCATTTGTGATTACTTTGTAATAATTTTCTGTATAACTTAACATTTAATTAAACTATAATTTCTCTCGAAATTTTTGGTATTATTTCATTATATGTTTTTTTTATGTAACAGTAATAGTTATAAATTGTTCGAAACACTTTATCTACTATCTGAATTTCTCTTAAATATAAAATATAACGTGTACAATATAAGTTACGTATATATACAGTGTAAATATGCACACTAATTAAAAATATATGTTTTTAATCACAAATATTAAACAACACTACCTTTTTCTTACATTCACGTTAGTAATTCAATATTACTAACGTGAAGGTAAGAAAAAGGTTTACAATACCTGAACTGTCAAATCTGATTGTTTATAAATATTCTCTTTTTAAATTGAATGGGGTATAGGTGAAGTGATGCAATATTCATATCCGGATGTTAGTTTGCAAACGGAAAAGGCCCCATTTGTAAGAAGAGTAATTTTAATTTTGGGGATCTGTAGTTTAGTAGTATAATTACATCATGTCCGCCCTTAAAATACAATACTCTATTTCAGTTTACGACTGACCGGTATGAAAGTTAACAAAAAAGTGACATTTAATATAATAATTTAACGATAAAATTTAATTGTGTGAATACTTTATTCTTTTAACCGCGAATATCAAAATCTGAAAAAATCCGAATGATGTTATTCAGTAATTACTTCAGTGAAACAATAAAAACTTACCGTAATAAATGAAAAAGACGTAAGCAACCAAGATTTACCTGACACTTTTAAAAATAGGCTAGGCAATATATTTCCATTGTGAAATGTAAAATTATCTCTACAGGAAAAACCGAAGCGACTTTCAGGTTGGCAGAGAAAGCAAGATTTCTTTGAAAAATGTATTTATAATTTCATTTTGTAAAAATTACGATGTAACACATCACACACCCATTAGTAACAACAAATTAACGCGGATTTAATTCTGAATGATCATGTTAATAAACTTAATTAAACAATATGTAATTAAACAATAATCCACGTCCAGTATGGTTTACTACGCAAAGATCTTTGCTAATATCCCACCTGAAGATGTTGTAATACAACGAACTGGTCGTGGTAAAGAAATTAAAGAAAGTAGAAATAATACTACATCACGTAGTTTCATTTAATTGTGAATAATTAATTTCTACAAAATTAACGCTAAATATATTCAATAATATAATAGTGTTACTCACTGGTCATGAGAACCTATAAGATGGTACTTTCGATCGACCTACTTTCTTGAAAGTCGGTATAATAGGAGGTTTTATGACACAAGGAAAAGGAAAAACTAAAAAAATTAATGATTTCTAGTTCTATGTGGAATTATACTAAAAAAAAAATTATTATTTGTATATAGTTGAATTAGAAATAATATATACACTTAGAAATGTATAAGGACCTAAATATTTTCGGAACCATCGTAGTATGTGTTCTACTCGTGCCTGACAGGTTTTTTGCATAATGTTACTACTCTAAATAAAGATCAGATTTATTATTTAGTTTTAAAGTGTTAACTTTAGTGAAACATTTATTCGTACTCGTAAATCCATTATAAAGTAGAATGAGATCTAAATTTTTAGTACAGTATCGTTATTACATTTTAGGCTTAATTAACCTTTCTAACTCAAATTTTTATGCAATAGCAAAATATTATTTTACAATATTTATAAAAATTCGACTTTCAAAAAATATTGTTTATTTAAAAATACTGTAAACACTCATTACACCATTCAACAATTTTGTAATTGCTATTGTATTAGAGACTAACGTGGACGAAAAATGTTTACAAAGAAACTTTGGCTCTTGTCAAGAGGGACGTAGATTTTGGTATAATATCGTGACTGCAGTTCTTCACTGCCTTTCTTTTGCAAGTAAGATAAGCGATAGTATCATCGTCCAACAATTTCTGGCGTCGATCCAACCGCGTCTTCTTAATGGGTTTGGTACATTCAGATGACGAAACATTTTCACTAGATTTGCATCAGCGATACGCGTTCTCACTAACTTTTGTTTTTGTTTTGATAGATTAGGCATCATTCATCATTGCAGGGTATCATTTGTTTTTATTCTGAGTTATAGCTGTTAGCATTTTGAAAGTAAAATTATTTTGCTCGCATCGTTTTCAAGCTGGATATTATTTAGTTGGGGATCAGCTTTTACTCACGACTTGTCCTCATGGATCATTAATAAACAAACCAATTTACATTTTACTATATATGACATTGACGATAGACTGCTATGCATATCGTCTTGCCTGGTCACTTCTTTGATATGACAACAAAAACGCATGCGTCCTTTTTCGGACACTATAAAATGTAACCAAATCCATTAAGCAGCTTTTATGAGATTTTCAAACAAACGAGCGATTTCTTTTTAATTTATTTAGTTGAGGACCAGGTTTTACGACTTTTTCCTCGTGGGTCATTAATAAACAAACGAATTTACATTTTACTACATGTAACGTTGACGATAGACTACTATGCATTTCGCCTGGTCACTTCTTTGATATGACAACAAAAACACATACGTTACTTCCTTTCTCGGACACAGTATAAAAGTGAAAATGTAACCGAATCCATTAAGCAGCTTTTATAAGATTTTCAAACAAACGAGCGATTTATTTTTAATAGCGCTTTTCTTTCTTTGCTTATCTTCTTTCGACTGTTCAATTATCGTTGTCGCACGAACGTGTGGAAAAATCATAAATTACTTTTTTCTTTGCTTATTGAATTTATTCCTTCTAAGATTTTGTTACACTGTAATCAAAACAGTATCATTTTGTTTTATATACAGCATCCGTCATTTAAAGCGAATAGCATTGGCTTCATAGCTCAAATTTACAAGAGTATATATACTACGATAATAAAATAAATAAATAAACCTGAACTCGCACTACAAGGGTTTTGTGAACATTTACACTATATTCTATTTTTAAGGAAATATTCATAAATATCATATAGGAATGTCCTCTCGCCAGTACATCGCGCCATCGCACCAGAGGCGCCATCGACAATAATTTATATGAGTACGGTGTCGGTAGCTCAGAGGGGAGGTGAAGTTATTGGCGAACAGAAAAATTAATCGACTGTTTAGCTCTCCATCGTTCCATTTATACATGAGTGAATAAGAGAAAATCTGGCACAAGGCCTGGCTAATAAAAAGTATAACTTTCGCTGCCTACGGTGAAAGTCGCTTCGGCTTTTCCAGTAGAGGTAATTTTACATTTCGCAATGCAAATATATTTCCTAGCCTATTTTTAAAAGCGTCAGTTAAATCTTGTTTGCTTACGTCTTTTTCATTTATTAATGTAAGTTTTTCTGTTTCACTGAAGTAATTACTGAATAATATAATTTTGTTTTTTTTTCAGATTTTTGACATTCGCGCTTAAAAGAATAGAGACACAATCTTCGCAGACTCGTATCAAAAATTATTATTAAATATTTTTAAATTCATTGTAAAAGATCTATTCAATTATAATCCACCTAAAGGTGGTCGCAAGAAAATCAATTTTCATCTGAAATTTTCGGCACGTCAGAAATTATATAAAAATAATATCGTTGCTTTATTTCCATGTATTCACACAATTAAATGTTATCGTTAAATGATTATATTAAACGTAATTTTTTTTGTTAACTTTCATGTAAGTCAATCGTAAACTGAAATTGTTGTCATATTGTGATTTAGGGTGTAATTGATGTAATATGATTAGTAATTATAAAAATATAATTTATACAGAGCTATACAAACACAAAATTATAATCATTCTTCTTACAAAATCAGTCCTTTATGGTTTGCAAACCAAGATCCGGATATAAACACTGTATCACTTAACCTACCTAACTGTAAATGGTTTGGACGTATTAATTTCAATACTGAGATTTTTGCGTAGAAGCTACAGATGTTTGTAGTTATTTTAATTAACGTCGGGTGTTTATGCTGTATATTTGAGGTCCGTTGTTCCTATGATGAAACCTAAATTTTGTTCCGTCTCTGGATTATTATATTCCATTATGTTTTTTTTATCTGAATTCTAAAATATTTGTCAACAGTTTTTTTACCTTATCATATCAACAACCGACTTAAATAATAAGCACGTTATTAGATTTCAAAATATAGAAAGTTGATTATAGAAAGTTGTTGTCCGTCTTTCACTCAATGTTTCTTCTCGATATTACAATCGAACGCCACATTTTCTTGAAGTAACATGGAGCAAGTTATGCTAGATGGTGCACCGCCGCCGTGCTTTTCTGATACGGTCCATATTACCGTAGATTACTACCAAAACATGACGATTGGAATCATTCTTCAACCGGCAATATTCAGAACCTAGCAGAAGGAGATGTACAATTAAACTGTGGTCTAAAAATGCTTTATAGTGAGACATTAATCACAAACATATTTATCGATGAATATAAGAATCATTTTAGAGTTATGAAGGATCACAATAGTAAAAATGAACCCATTTAGATCAATAGAAAAAGTTGACGTAAAAAAACTTGCTTGTATGACTTAAATGTTGGAAATTCAAGTTAAAGATCACTTAATACCGAAAAAAATTCAAGGCATCGGCATGAGTTGGTATTTTAACGTGAACCGTTTACGAGCAATGATGTTATGTCATTGGTCTTATTTAAACTTTATGCAAATATGGCCATTGGAAAGTTGCAAAGTATTACTTCATTCATAGAAATATATCACATGTAACTCTAGACATTTTGTTCATATTCCTTTACTAAAACCTAATCTAAGATCGTTCTTCTCTTCATTTTAGAATGGACCTACAATAAATTATGTGCACACCCACAAGACCTATATATATCTTTCCGACTATTTGATCCAACTGTTTTATTTTACATATTTGTTAAAATGTATCTATAACATAATTTTAATACTGACATCTATAGTTTTTAAGGTGTGTTCTTTTAGTACGTTATAAAACAGTCAGTTCATACTTTGACACTGTATGAGTCGTTACTTTTGTTGAGACGTTTTCTTTAGTTTCTTTAACCATCACAAATCAATATGAATCCGTTTGTAGGCACAATTTTACTTTAAATAACTTTAAGGTTTAGTGGATACGCGAGTAAATTCAGTTGTACATTCTATAAATAATATATGTTTACATTACACTGCAACAACCAAAAAATAACAACTTTATTCCGACATAGAGGGCCATTAACTACTAGTAAAGTAAAGATTTATAAAGAATGCCACTAATCCACTAATGAATGCTACGTTTTGTTATAGAAATTAGGTGGCATGGATAGAAACATGGCCGTAACAAGCTGTTTTGAACTTTCTATCCTAGAACTAACCGACATTGAGCCGCTGAGATAAACAAGTATCGTGGTGTTAAACAGTAATTTCGCTCAGAAGCTCATTAGAAGCGAGATTTTAATCAAATGTATTTGAAGTATATTTTTGTAAAATAATATAAATTTCACTTCGTTGGAATCGTAAATTTGACAGTGATTTTTTCGGAAACGGTTGAGAATTGTCACCCTATTCAGTCTTTTCTGCTCAGTTTGATGCAAAGAATAACTTGTATGAATAATACGTACGTTTTTTTTATTTTACCCTGTTTGTGTTACCCTTATGAATTAACTACGGTATCATGGTAACTATTGTTGATAGTGTACTGAAATTTAATTATATCTGGAGAATACACTCACACACACATAAACGCGCGCGCATGCATATTTGTAAGTGTGTGTTTATTTTGAAATGAAAAACGAGGAATTTTATTCTCTTTATTATAAAATTAATTTTAAATTATTTAACATTGTTGTTTCTTTTAACAAACATGAGTGCAACCATTGTAACTACTCCGTGTGTATTATCTTGTACAGATCAAAAGGATCAAAATAATTAAGGGTACCGCAGTAGAATTCCCACAGATAACCCATAAATATAACCCGGTTACTTGTAAGCCGATCACATGTGACTTACTTGCCGTACTGCGAAATTGCACAAGATGATCCAAGACATTTAATTTTTTTCGACTGCATTTAAAAATATCATGTACTGTAAACCTGGAAAATAACTTATCATAAATTAGTTGACCTAATTGAAATAAAAATATAATTCAAATTTACAAAAAGACGGAAAGGGAAATAGAGTTTTTAGAGAAATACACAAATAAAATAAATCGCAGAAAATAGCATTTCTTAATTCTATGTAATCTCGTGATCTTAATTATACGTAATCTCTTGATCTTAATTCAATGTAATCTCTTGATCTTAATTATATGCAATCTCTTGATCTTAATTCTATGTAATCTCTTGATCTTAATTATATGTAATATCTTCATCTTAATTCTATGTAATCTAACACATATTCAAAACCGAATATGAAGCATGTTTTGACAATGGCGCAAGTAGGTAATAGTAATTTCTGTGCCACTCTTGTATTTGCTAAATACGCATAGTGGCTGAGAACTCGGGGTAATGCAGTTTCCATACCTTTTATAATTTATGTCAACACGTACAAACAAGAAAGTTATCTACACAAAATCGTCGTTTAAAATTATATCTAAAGTGCAATTATAACAATGTGACATTGTTACACACAGTTAACTTTCCTCTGTGACAGTGCGGAGGCCTACTTTTATTTGGTCATTTAATGTTTTAATTTTTCAAGTGGCTTGCCTGTTGTTACACTTTTCCTGCTACCAACAAAATACATGCATTTTAATCACACGTATGATATTTTTTTGCCGGAAACATTTGCACGTGGAGACTTCTTGGTTGGTCTTTTTCAGGCAAACCGGGGATTGGATTCAGAAACTTACTACATATTCGCATAGCAAATATTTCTGGCAAAATATTATTTCACATACGTGCGATGAAAATAGATGCATTTCGTGGGTAACAAGAAAAGTGTAACAGCAGGCAACGCCATTGGAAAATAGAATATGAAATTTAAGTTGTTTTAATTACGTTTTTCCGTAGTTTAGTGTTTGCACTAGAGGAGAATAGTACCTCTCCACTTTCTCTCTGCCCACTACTCCCGTTGACCTTGAGTTTCACGTTTCTGAGTTTTTACCCAAAATGGTAAATGTGGCTAACTTATGGCTACGTAACTTTCCTATCTTTTTGGATAGGGATTTGTCTTTCAGGAAGATATTCGGGCGGGACGTTTAAAGGCATAACCATCTCATTCGTCGGAGTCCTCAATGCAGTTTAATTTTCGACCCGGAATATCCACAACAGATGTGATATCTGTCCCTTGACCTAGATAGATGCATGCCCAAAAAAATACGTTCTCAGAATTTTCCTAGATATTTTCGGTGTCTTTGATGATCCTTAGTGGCCAGACATTTTCCCAGCATGGAGGCATCGTAGTAAAGAAAACGTCTCTTAAAGCTGGGTTCTCAGTTCCAACTTGTGGAATGTCATGTTTGATGGCGTACTCGCAATATTCCTTCAGTGTTGCGATACCATCGTCTATGAAGATGACACGTTGCTCATGGAGTGAGCCGTAGAGAACTACAGGGCGGTTAGTATTCTCCCTCGCCAGGGTACTAGTCTAGACCACCAAGAATTAGCTTAGTTTTGCCCTCCAAAAACTGAGACTGTCCTCTTTATGGGCAGGCTTGCAAGGAAATCGACTGTGAAAATGGGCGGGACTGGTTTCAGAATCGGTGTATCAGGGCACGTACTTATGTTATATTTAATATATTATACTTAGGTATGATTAGAAGCGTAGCTTCATGCCGCAAACGCAGTACATTGGGCAGAGAGTCAAGGTGGCTTTCCATGCCATGGCCCATCTAGATAGAGCAGAGTATGTATTGAACGCCTCGACCCTCATACTAATGTATACGGCAATGAACCTTGGTATATTGGCCCATGCGCTATCCGTGTTCACTACGTAGTGTATTGAGTCCAGTAGTTTAGAAGGATCGTAGTGAAATCGCAGCGTGCATCGATATTGGTCTCTTATGACCTAAACTTATAGAACTGACTCAAAGGATGCACTGCCGGTTTTTGGCGGATCTCTTGCCTACCGATCTCGTGATCGCAAAATGCCCGACAGACTTTGGGCTGGCGCTATGAACAATTTTCGGGGAGAAAACTTTGTACTTTGAATTTTTAACAGATGAACTCCTTTGTACCAGAAAGATATGCATAGATGAGATAATTTATGCTCGCTAGCAAGGTAAGGGGTCCTTGTCGAATTCTAAATGCGACATTACTAGGTTATTCTTCCTAACTATTTCTGAGTGGGATGAAAAATTTTGCTCAAACTTGACTATTGCAAGTCGCAAATTCTTACGGGATACGAAACCTTCCTCCCGAATTTATGCAGGTTCGCGTTAAGAGATAACCCGACCTGTGGTTGCAAAACATCCTGCGTTTTGCATGGAGAATATTTTGTTTCACTGCCGTGAACGCAACGATGTTGATGAAGAGCATACAAATGCATGCATCAAAATTCTTGAGTAGAATCACGCAGTGTCTTAAGAAGTGATTTCTTTAGTGAAGGTTACTTGGTTGAAAGTGACTTGGTTTAGAGAGCGATCTTTGAGTCATTTCGAGCATACACAAAAAGTATTATTTAAAATATGGAGGTCTCGAATAGTTCATTGCTAAGTGACAGTCTGTTGAATGGAAGCATTTGGTGGTAGACACTATTAGGGGATCTTCGAAGGTCCCCTTTTTTGTACAAGATTTTTTTTTACGGAGATAACCCGGGTAATAGCAGGAATAGTTCTGAAGAGGCTCCTATTGCGCTTTAAAAATTGCCATATTTGAAAGTTTTATAGTACCAAAGATTTTATAGTATCAAGGAAGCTTATTGCTAAATGCCTGGTTACCCACTTTGGTACTTGGTTCAACATTTTCCCGACAAGTGTAAAATTGGCAACTTTATTCCATTTTTTTACTTTTTAGGTATATATTTGCCGAGAACACGGGAAGCTATGCTGATATTGGAGAGCCAAGAATTTAAATACATGTAACGCTTTGACGTAGATCTGTTTCGTGTCAGGTATTAAAAAGTGGTACGTTTTAGAGATGGGGTACAAATTATGTCCCAGTTTAAGCGCTTATACCTCCGAAATTAATTAATCCTAGAATTACATAGAATACGGCCGCAGTAGTGGAATAGTTCTACGTTGACCATAATTTCTACTCTACCTTTTTCGATTTTTATGCATATTTATCATGTTATCATGTTTCAAAAGCAATTTGCACACAAAATGTTCTACATATAACTTTGTCAAAATATCACAACTAACTGTATCATAGAATCTAACTCATTTTTTATTTCTTCTTTCATCCCAATTTAAAACTCTGGCTACGTGCAAAATTTTAAGTTTCTAAGTCGATGCCAAAATTACCAATTTTTGGAAGCCTCTGTCTCTGGATCTGTAAAAGACATGTTTATGAAATACAGAGTGTGGTGTTTATCATCTCCTAATTAATTAAATAAGTTACAGAAGTATACAAATTTATTGGTAATGTTTCGTGTAAATACGACACTGTGCGCGCTATTGTATAACTACTTCACACAATCTCAAATTGTGTTTATACCAATATTGAACATAAATATTTTCAAAGTAAATTGTATTTTTAAAAATTACATTTGGCTGCATCACAAAGATTTTCTATTGTGAAATCCCTATCATCATTCAGCGACCGTCTCTTCTTTCGATTTCGTTTAAAAACCGACACACATCACATTTTAACTTGCTACTTCAATCACGTAATCGTATCGGCAAATATACTCCAGCCCTTTGAAAGTGAACTCAATTAAATTCTAAGAACACAATCAACGGACGCAGATGTAAAAGCTTCAAACGTTAAAAATAATAATTAAGTCCGCTACTTCAATATCATATGTGAGCTTCGAACAACTCTACAAATTATCTACTCAAATCAAACCGATAAAAGAGCTTACATGACCGTTTGCATAAACCTCCCATATAAACATTTTTATTACCCACGGGCATTCCGACGTAGGAAACCACTTGCAATTACTTACATAGCGGCTTGTCACCGAGCTCCGTTATATTTTAACGCGGCGTCGACAGCTGAATGTCTTAAACAATGAAGTGCCGCCGGTACCTCTCGGCCGGTTCAATAATGTCATTCAGTGACGTAGTTTCATTTGAAATGTATACTGGACAAAGCGGATTAACTCTTCGTGCGTGAGACGCGGCGGCGTTTGCACCGAGAGTCGGCTCACTGGTCTGAACAGCGTTTTTGGACGGATAATTTGATTGTTATGAATAACGTCCGTGAAATTGGTGCAAATATTTTTAAGTACTCCCCGGTGCGACCGATACGGTCCGGTGTAACGGCTTCGTGTTTATGTTGTCATTATGCAAGTTTGGCGCAATAATTTTTTTTAAGCTTTGTGCGGCGTGGTGTGTTATTATGGATTCGACATTTATAGTAAATTTCGTAGCATATATAGCTGAGAATGGAATATTGAATAGTATTGATTTAAAAAACATGTCAATAAAACCTTGCACCCGACTTGCTCGATTTTTTATAATAAAAAACGTATTTTAACAACCGCTTTGAAGTTGAGAACCGGCTCTCATTACACGGAAGTTGTTGAACCTGTTTAGACGTAACTCGAGTTATGGTAAACAATCGTCTCGTTAACCACCACGATAAGTAAGAAAACATTATGGAATTGCTAACATAAGACGTGGAAATATCAAATCAATCGAGTTGGAGTGTATAGATTACCCGCATGCTTCAGAAAAGTGACCTTATTAAAAGCGTGGTTGTTCATATGAAATAAATATTTCGCTCGTTTAATGTGTCCAAATTAGTTTAAAGTCAGTATAACGACAAGAAAGAAGTTGGAAAAAAGGAATTGACAAACACTGCCTTATTTACTTTCGTGAAAACTTTAGTCGTGTACGATGTTGAAATTAAATAATTTTTTTTCACTAATTTAATTTATTTGCGACTTATATATATTAAATCAGGGTACTGATATGAGAAATAAATACATAAAACTATTTAAATTATTTAAATATCGGAGCAGTACTGGCAAAAACTTTCATCCTTTAAAACGAAACCAAGGTGGCAATGCTATATCTATTTTTAGTTCTTTTTGATTTGTTGAAGTTGTCACTAATTTGGGAACGATTACCTCACCATACTCGGCATCTATTTTAAAGACATTTTGACGTTAAAAAGTTGAAACATTCGCGACCACTTTCAATTAAATCGATGGTTTCATTAACCATCGATTAAATTGACATTTTTCAGGATGCGGTCGTTTTATCGAAATATTTTTGCAAAATGGGTTCTTATGCAGATAGTCAGGTTGCGGTATTTACCATGTTTCAAAATTTTTAATCATGATAGGAGATTAATTTTTGAAATGTATTCTAACTATATATTTCTATACCTTCGAACTAAGGCAGACTAAAATTGAGTACTAACAGAAAAGAATGAACCCAAACTGGTGGTAGAGAGAAACGTTGCATGTTTCTGAAAAAAGTTCTTGCCAGTATTTTCGGTATTACAATTAACTTTGATTCGGACAGATCCTACTTATTCATAACTCTTTAATGTGAAGCGTTTTTAATGTGAAGCTGTCAGTCTATTTATATTAGATTTTAGTTTAATTTTAAAGTTATCGATTTACAACTGAACATATGATATGAAATAAAAATATATTAAATTTATTTTAGGAAATATATTATTATCTTTGATAAGTCTATGACCAGAGAAATATTATATTTCGAAATAATTGAGCAAGAGCTGCTCACATTTTGGCACACATTCTTCTAATTCAAATATATTCGTTCTTCATATACGCGTTCTAAACATTTGAAAATATGCCGAAGATCTACGATCTTTTTACGATATTTATTATTGTTACGTTCCTTTTACCTTATTGTTACGTTCCTTTTACCTCATTTTTACGATATTTATTCTTGTTACGTTCCTTTTACCTTATTGTTACGTTCCTTTTACCTTTTACCTTATAATCTCTTTCATTATTTCATCTTGTTGCATTTATTAGTTTTTGTTTAGTGTCCAAAAAGAAAACTTTTGTATACATAACATTATTTTACACCGGTCACGGAATTCGATTCGCATTTATGCTTGCTGCGAAACTTTCTCCATTCAAAGATTTAAGTAGTAAGTTTAACTCCGTCTCGACCGAGCTGATAGTCACGTGCCGTTGGAAAATTAAGTCGTGCCTCCATTGTTACGCTCTTTTCACCGATCGAAATATTATACGCAGTTAATTTCATAAATTTTTTCGTATTTATCGTTATTTAGTACATTTTTACTATCGTTTACTCATGCATCGTGCAAAGGTACTCCACGCATTATGACATTAACTGAAGTACGTAGAGTTAAAAATCCATTCAAAAAATAATTCTGGCTGAGACGAATTCGAAATCGAATATTACATATTGGACTGTAATCAAATATTACATATTGGATTGTTATCGAATATTACATATTCGGTTACAAACCTATCTACGTTGTTACTGTTACTCCTACACAGATGAAAAACTAAACGAAAAAATAGCGCTTCTAGCATACAGTTGTAGTTTTTCCTCACGATATATTTCGACAGGCTTGATTCCTCTTATAATGTTGAATGTAAAATATTTTAGTGAATATGAGAAAACCCAATCGTTTCTTTCAAGGTAATCGCCTTTGAAGTTCGTAATTAATAAGAAAGTTTTTTAATTTTTTTGAAAGTTTTTTGAAACGGATGTTTGAGATGGGGACCAAACTGAGAGAAAATGAAACGTCACGAACGAACACGGCGATGAAAATCCTCATTGCCTGGATGGCTCGTTTTGTTGCCCATGTGAGTGAGCGAGGTGGAGTAAAAAGAGACAAAGTGTTTAACAGGTTGTCTCTCTCCCACCGTATGTGTGTACGCGTGGGAAGGCTATTTGTAAAGGTCTGAAAATATTGTTTTCATAAGTTTAGGTATTAGATTTTCAGAAACATACTGAAAATATGCAAAAAATGTGAATAGTTCAGTATGTTTCTGTTTTGAAAGTATTCAACATAAAATTATGCAAAAAACAAGATTTTTAAAAGCCAACGCAAAGGTTGTAGAAAAACCACAGCGTGATTCTCAATGTTAACATTAACTACATTTTAAATTACTTTTTTAATTCCATATGTAATAAGGGTTGTTTGAAAGGGTTAGTTGCAAGGCTGTCGAAATATTGTTTTTATAAATTTAGGTATTATATCTTCAGAGATATACTAGAGATATGGAGAAAAATATGCAAAAAAGTGCGCCCTCCTTTATTTTCGAAACTATTCAACTTAAATTTATCCAAAAAATAAGATTTTCAGAGGCCAAGCGATATACTATCAACATTTTTAAACTATTCTTAGAGTGCATATATTTTATACTGTAGAGTGCATATATTTTATACCACCAACTTTTTTACACTATTCGTAGTGTGAATATATTTTATATTACCAACTTTTTTACACTATTCGTAGAGTGCATATGTTTTATACAACCAACTTTTTTACACTATTCGTAGAGTGGACACATTTCATACCACCACCTTTTTTACACTATTCCTAGAGTGCATATATTTTATGCTACCAACATTTTTACACTGTTCGTAGAGTGCATATATTATATACTACCAACTTTTTTACACTATTCGTAGAGTGCATATATTTTATACCACCAACTTTTTTACACTAATCGTAGTGTGCATATATTTTATACTACCAACTTTTTTACACTATTCGTAGAGTGCATATGTTTTATACCACCAACTTTTTTACAGTGTTAGTATAACAATTAAAGAGGAGGTAAATAACGGTCTTAAAATCTTTATTTCTCATTTTATATATAATGTGGAGTATCGTTTTACAAGGCTTTCGTTATGGAGGAAGTAAAAATATTTTTTCGTAAGTTTAAATTGCACATTTAATAATATATTGTAAAAGATACAGCATACCGCTCCCTATTAAGAGACAAGATTACGTGGAAGGAGACCGCCAAAAGTCCATATAGTGTTGGGCCCAGGTATTACAAGAATAAAAATGACACAGTTATATAAAATTTTTTTAAAAAAAAATAAGCTCATTAGAAGCATTATCAAAATCGTCAATCAGACAAAAGATAAACCTTGTATTTTTTATGACAAGTTAGGTTATTTTTCATAATAGATTGTAAATGTAATTTCTACGGGATTCTTTGAACTAGCGAGATAAAACAAAGTGCAGATTGGGTCTCGTTATATCCTCTATTCACAGATGTGCCATATCAGTACACGTTCTACAGGATAGCCGAAAAAATTACCTAAACCTCGATAAGAGGGAAAAAGCCATTGATTTTCACAACAATCGAAACATTGTCAATGTTTGTTAACGGTTTATTTTTAATTAATTTGGGCAATGACTACACGTTAAAGAAAGCATTCATTATTTTTGTAATAGTTTCTGAAATGTTATTATGCATTCTGTTAAATTTTTTTGTTATTTTTATTTTCAATTAACACTTCTTTATATTTTAGAAATATAATATATGCGCATTTAAGAAGATAGCTTTTTTTTTGCTTCGTATTATGGTTACAAATTGTAATTCTATTTTTTCTTCTTTCCTGATTGTTATTAATGAATTGTTTGGTTTTTTATATTCTAAAAAATACAGCTTTTTAAAAATTATGTTTTGTCTCTGTAACGTCTGCAGCAATTATCTTATATGTTATAATTTTTTTTAAATACGCACCATGTTTTCACGCCTGTGAAAGATACAGTATATAATAGGTTGCAATATATTTACGTTGTGAAAAATTAATGGTTGCAAACAGTTTAACAGAAATACTAAGTACCCTTAAATGTTGATAAGTACCGAAATATTCTACACATACTTGTCTTCGTCTAATTCTTTTTTTAATTATTTAGAATAATACACTCTGTGTTACCTACATACTTTAAGATTTTGCCGTTACAAAAATTTATTTCTGTTTTTGAAGGGAAATGTGATATCGAACACTAATAAACGTAACGTATTTATTAATATGCTTTCCATACCATTATTGTGAATAAATGTAAATGCCAAGATATAGCATCTAAATTCGATACTTATGACGCGTTTATTCATCAAATATTTGCGAAATAACGCATAAATTATTGATATGTTTACTTTTATGTTTAAAACATGAAGAGAGATGGACGAAATAACAAGATGTTATTAGTATCTTGTATAATTTTGTCAGTTTTTTTAGGAAAATATCGATGAGGTGTTTAAAATTAATAAACTATCAAAAGCAGTGTAAAAAGCGCAAAATTAGTATGTTTTTTATTATCAGTACATTAGTATGTTTTTCACTTTTATCTTAAATTAGTATGTTTTTTATTTTTATCTCAAATTAGTATGTTTTTTTATTTATCAGTATATTATTTATGGTTAAATGGTTGTAGGTTAAATTGTTGGCAGTAGGTTAAATTTGTTTTTTTGAGATTAGATAAAGCTCGTAAACTGCAAGAAAATATTGTTCGTAGGTGTTGCTCAGATTAACACGTTATCAATGGATAATATTTTTTAAATTTTTTTTCAAGATTCTCTTCTGTTTTCATTGAGGGTTTAGCAATTCTATTAATATGTCATGACCTTCCACCGTCTTATAAATTTGAACTAAATGTCTTTAAAAACTCTTGCATTTTTGTTAGCAACATTAGGGCGTACCATCTTAAAATTTCCGGATACTACTCAACTTTTATCACGTCTCGGGTTCGACATTTATCTCATTATCCCGAGATTGGTACCGAGATCGAGATTACATAATAAAATATCAATAAACCGTTAATTAAGGTTCCGTACATCAAAAGAAAAACCGAAACTCTTCTAAGATCAGCAATGTGATAGTCAGTTGATCCGTGACAGTCATTTTGATCAGAGATCGCTTGACCTAGGAACTTGAAATTTTGGCATAATAATAAAACATTTTAGCCATCACTTATCCTAATAGAAATTAGGAGGGGTGTGGAGGAACGGGGATTCAAATCAAGTACTCAAATAAAATGTATATTATAAACTTGTAGATACTTTACATTCTGAGATAGACAAAAAAAAATGGGTAAAAAAATATGACCCCATTTCCTCCCTTCACCTCTTAAATTAAGAAAGAAACAGAGTTATTAGAAGTCTACGCAAAATTTAAAAAAAAACTATATCAAAGATTCTGGATGCCATAGTTTTTGAAATATTCACGATAATGTATATGTCTTGCTTAATTATGTCATATATTATTTAATATTAATTGGGCTGAGGAGTCCATACCAGTGACAAATAGAATACACCTCAAATGAGATACAGAACCCTCGACGCCCGAGGCAGGCTCGCACTTGATCGGTTTTTTTATTTTCTAAATTAATTTTTCAGAAAATGTATTACTTTAACTGTTCATTTAGAATCGTATTAAGACTATGGGTATGTTGTATAGAGACATTGTTATAAATTGGACGTCAGAATGTTAGACAGATTTATTATTATTTTTATTATCTAAAACGACGTATAGATCATGACAACAAAAATTCGAAGTTATATTTTATACTCAAAATATATTTTGCAATATACAGCAAACTTTCAATAACAAATAGTTCAACAAACGCGACTCAATGTGGTTTCAATGTCTGTGGTTACGTAATAAAACTGATCTTTTATGTCGACCGTCGGTTGACCGTAACTGTATTTTTAGACACCGATTGTAAATTATGCCTATATCATGTTAAATTACGTTTTGTTAACTTTTTATATACTTGTTTGAAATCCAGGTATAATGAAAGTAAAACAACTTATTTTTTATTCATTTATCAATATAGAAGGCTGAAAAATCGTAATAATTAAATATAGAAACAAACGTGATGTAATAAGTATAAAATGATTTAAAAGTAATCTACTCTAATGAAAAGTAATGTATAATCACCTCAATCATATATATATATATATATATATATATATATATATATATATATATATATATATATATATATTTATTTATATATATATACACACTTAGAAATAATATTCATAAGTTATTAAAATGTTTGCGAAATGTAATACGTATTAATAAAATAAAATAAAAATAACAAAAACTTTCGCGAGTGAGCTTTTTTAAGTTATTAGCGAAAGTTCATTTTTAACCCGTTAGCGCCTAGATATTCTTTTTGTCACTTTTTACGTTTTCTAAATAAATTTCCAATAATTAAAAAATAAAGGGTGATAACACAATGCACGTTGTTATCGATGCAGTGGTTAATTTTGAAGAAAGTAATATAGTAGTCCATAGTCAATTATTCAAATAGCTAATACGGTTTTATTTCAATTATATAAACTACTCACAATTACGAAAAGTATATGAAGAGATTAATGTATAACATACACTTACCATATAAACCGAACTCCCGAGCTAAAATAATGTTTCACGAGAGTCTATATTTAACAAGTATTTATAATTAAGAGCAGTGGTAACAAGTCACGTTTACAATTTTTTGTTTTCAGTAACTCAAAAAAATTTGAACTCTTATAATGTAATTCACATATCCGGTGTCCGTTTGTTACAGCCGATTTTGTTTCAAAAACCGTTGGACGCGATAATTTGAAACGTGGCATAGTTATAAAGCATATTATCTCGTACATATCTCAAAAATATTTAAATTTTATAAATTTTAGGAGCGCAAACTAATGGAAAAAAATTTGTAGTTCCATTAATAGTAAAAGGTATAGTTTAAAAGTGTTTGTTATAAGGGTTTCAGAAATATATATTTCATAATTTCAGACAGTATATCTTCCGTGATATACTGAAAAACATGCAAATATATTAACCACCCCGCCCTCTTTCCTATATTACTGAATAGGGTGTTTAGAACTCTACGCAAAATTGTAGAAAAACTATAGTGACGTAATTGATGTGCATATATATATATATATATATATATATATATATATATATATATATAGCGGTAATAACTGTCCAGCTAGGAAGTCCATATTAGACTTATTTACAGTTATTACTGTGATGATTTTTATGATAATAAAATAATTTCACTTCAAACGAGGTGCGGAACCGTTGATTCGTGAGCTTCTAATTTGATCCGTTTTTTACTCTATAGCATTGCTAAAATAAACACCCTTTCACTGAGTGTCTCTTTCTAAAGAAGGGACACGGCGCACTATTTATACAAAAAGTTTCGAAACACTTTATTTTATATACAGAGTTAAAATTTTATCGACGTAATGAGATAATTTTTGCACATCACTTCAAACATCGCAATAAATATATAAAATTCGGAATTATTTAATAAAATTATTTTATATATTATAGATTTTACGAATTTTCAGTTGGAGGGTAAACATTTTTTAAATGTCGATATCTGAGGATAAAATGAATAATTTAAACAAAAATCGTGCAAGTAATTATCATAAAAAATAATGATTTAATAAATCTAAAAGTTGAATTAATTTTAAATTTACATACATATTTAATAAATAATACCATATATTAAAAAGTACTTGGAATTTGCCATTGATTAATATTCCAATTATATTTCTATTTAATCACATCACAAGGCTAATACGGTTTCATTTCAATTATATAAAATCCCATTTTCGTCCCATTTTTTAGATTCATATTTTTGATGAGACTGTAAGTACTTGTTACACTGTGTTTAAGTAACGAATATAGGTTAAATTCGACCTAATAAAAATTCTTATGTGAAAATAGGAAATGTTCTGCCATAAATTTGGCTGTTTTTCTGTAATATCACTTCATAATATCAATAATATACCACCAGTTTGCTCATATTCGAAACATTCGCTCCACATACAAATAGAAAAGATGTTGTGAAAATAAAATATCTTTTTAAAATCGACTGCAAAAAAGTATGTACTAAAAAGCAAAAAATAATTAACTCAAAATATGTACCTACATATTTGCAATAAATAACTAAGTTACTTATTTTTGAATTCGGGGCCAGCATTGTCGGCCAACTTAAACAAATTTAAAATTTAATTTAAGTTATAATGTAAATTTAAATTCTTAACTTCTAATGTACTCATAACACGAAATACATTCCTAAAGGGTGTATTTATAATATAAAATTTTACATTTGTTTAAATTGATCTGCAGTGCTGGCACCGACTTCAAAAATAAGGAAATCCGTTAGGGAGTTGCATTATTCACCTTTAGAACTCATAATTAGACTCTGACCTGGTCGATGGTGTAGTTATATTGTAAAATATAAAACTACCAGTAGTTAATATCTTGAATTACGGTTGATTTACTACCATCCGATAAGGAGTTCCATTGTTTATCTCCAGAACGCATCATCAGACTCTAACATGGTCGATGGTGTAGATATTTTGCAAAGTAACACTTACCAGTAGCAAATATATTGAATCACGTTCGATATACTATCATCTGTTAAGGAGCTCCATTGTTTACCTACAGAACTGATGATAAGACACTGACCTGGTCGACGGTGTAGTTATTTTGCAAAATAACAACTACTACTAGCAAATATCTTCAATCACCACCGATTTCGACGAATTTAGAAACTCCTCCTTTTTTGAAGTCTGTTAAAAAATCTTCAAAAGAAATTTAGGTTTTAGTAACAAAAATAAAATTAAAATCGTAGATAATTTCGTTTCTGGGGTGAGATAATTCTCATTGAAAAAGCTAGCTACTCCAAACTTATTCGTATATATTGTATTTATAGCAACTGCCTCATTCGGATCTAAGTGCGGATTATTTTTTCCTCTTGGGGTACCAAAGGGAAAAGATCCGAAATTTATCAGGAAAAGTTGTGGACATTAACGGGTTAATGTGTAATAACGGTAACAGCTTGGCGAATTTCATTTCTCACTCACTCGGAGATTATTTATTATATATTTATTTTCGTATCATTATAACGTATTATAGCTACTTGCACGATGTTCATGAATATTTGTTTAAAGTATTTATGAATGTGTTCAGCGTAAAGACATTAGAGAATATTGATTTACTAGTCCAGTTTATAAATCACTTAATTTTTATTAACAATTAAATGAAACTACGGGGCGTACTATTATTTCTATTTTATTTAAATTCTTAACGACGACCTAGGTTTCGTTGTATGACAACATTTTCAGGTGAGCAATTTGAAGAGAGTAGATCTTGTAGAAACTTTCAACAGAATTTAAATATTACACAAGACAATAGCGGTAGTGGGATTTGAACGGGTTTTCCGACTATTTACATTAGTGAGTTTATGGTAGGGTAGCAATTTAATTTAAATTATATTTAATTAGTATTTATTAGTAAGTACTTTTCTTATTTAGCATTGATTTTTAAAATACATTTTGATTAAGAATTATTAATAGAAGTTTTAGAAAAGAACCACATCTTATGTGATATTAGACGATGGTTACTTCTAAACTGCGATGCAACGAAATACTTTCCACTTTGAGCGCTTTTTTCTCCAAAACTAATATGGAGCATTGAAAAATAGGACATCACGTAGATTTCATAGTCAAATTTATATCCAACTCTCTACTTTGTTACTCCTGAATAAGCATTATAAAGTTTAGTAGCATAGTAAAGTTTAGTTATCTTATATTTTTTCATAGAAGAAGTCTTAACTAAGCTCATTTTTTATAAACATGTAAAAATTCCAAACGTTATCCTAACAGGAACTGTGCAAAGTACTATCAGCGCCATCTGGTGATAAGTTAAAAGCTTTCGGTTACGTTATTGTCATTTGTTACTATACGGAATAAAGTTTAAGTTTAAGTCTCCTTTCAATTAAATAAAGGAGAAGGGTGAATAATTCAATAACGTGCTCCTAATTTCTATTTGAGAATTAAAATAACGTGACCTACTTTAAATAATTTCGCTACTTTGTTAGTCGTACTTTTTTCGTATTCAAGCAATATTTACTGGCCGAAAAAAAAAGTATTTTATAATAGGGTATTTGAATGTATTTTAAAAACGGTTAAAATAAATATATCGTTCCTAGGACTTCTCATTACAAAGTTATGACTTAAAAACTGATGTACTACGATTCGCGTGAAAACGTCTCATACAAAACACAACTGGCTTATGACGTCACTGGCCTGTATTTAGCATTCATTATAAGGGAGTTTGTTAAATATCTTTAATACCTCGTTAAATATTGAATTTAATTAATATATTGCATATTATAATTTTCTCATTTTTTGTGCGGAAACTAAATTCCTAACAACTTTTTCTATTTAATGAAAAAAAATATTGACACTTTTTCCTATTTAGAAGTTTCGATTAATTGTTTGTTAAATGCATCATTTTTCCATCCTAAGGTTTTTTTAAAGTTTTAGAAGATTTTTACAAAAAATATCGACATCAGTCAAATACCCTATTCTACCCCATTTCTCAAAAACAAAAATACACTGACAACATATATATAAAATTTCTCGTGGTAAGACGCAGTCAAAACTTTTTAGCGACATCTATGTTTCTAACGCGTTACCTATTAGATACAATTTAATACATATATTTTTTTCTACAACAATTGTATATCTAACAAAAAAATCAAAAGGATACAGTAGCAGCATTAAAAGTTGCGGCACATTTACCACTGTGCTTCTGATTAGTTTATTCGTGAAAACAACATCGTCTGTAGGCTGTTACCGATAATTAAAGGTGATTGCGGAAACGGATTTTAAACTACGCGTGGGCTGGGGACAAGGCTACTAATTAAACCTTAGGAAAATTCTAACGCTGATAAATATTGGGTTGAATTTTCTGTCAGTGATGAAATAAATATTATATTTTTTTTTTTATTGTAAATTGTAAATATGTTAAGAGATATAGTATATACTAAGGCCAGTTCTAACTAGAACCGATATTTTTATGCCAACTTTTATGTGATTTCCAAAAAGGCAAAAGGTAAAAAAAATATTTATCAAATTTTTCGGACTTTCAATGGGTTTGTAAATCTTTTAAAGTCAATTATTTTTGGAGCTCCTACGAGTTCATGATAATTCATTTAATAAGGGCATTTATTAACTAGGTCATATAACTTTGTTGGATTTGAGTTTTTACGAGAACTTTGCAATTGAGAAGTAGAATTCCATAGTGTTTTGTGAATATGTCTAGAAATTACACTAATTATTCTACAATTTTTATGTCAAAGTAACAAATAAATAAGAAAGATAATTTTTAATGCAAAATTTTTGAAATTATATTATAAATTTAACGAAAAAAACCATCTCTAGGAACTTTTTCAACTTTCTCATTTCCCGTCTAACTTAAAATATATTTCTAATTTGTACCATATATTTTTTAAATAGATGTCCTTGTATGTTCAAACGGATTTAAAAACAGATTTCTCATGTTTATCTCGGTCACTATTAGTCGTGCTTGAGTAATTTTAATCAATTATATGTTTACACAATCTTATTTACTAGGAACATTTAAAACATCTTTAAAAAAATCAGTGACAACTTATATTCCGGTGAGTAAGAGATTTATATAAAAAATACAATCGATTTCTGTCTTTAAAAATGGCGCCTCATTTATTTAACTTCGCTCCAACACGACTTTCAAATTCAAAAATAGAATCCACTTTTTTATTTTTTTAAATATTCATACACAAATAGAAATACATTCAATAAACTGAAAGTTGCTTGTATCTAAGCTATGTTATTTTATTTATTCTACGAAATCTAAATGGAATCAATCTCTTCACTTTTATCAAAGAAATTGAACACACTTGTACGTGTCACTTGGTAGCTTTCAGTTGGCCGGCTATGTTATAGTGAATGACGTTCGAGATTAAAAGATACACGGTATACATTTAATAATCATCGCAAAGATATTAATCTTAACAATGTAAAGATGATGTACTGACGAGATAATCATCTCGTTTATAAAAAAGTGGTCGATTGAAAATGTTTTTTTAATTTTATAACTTAACACAAAATTACAATGGACAGATTGACGTGCCCGATCTTGATTGACGTATCACACGGTACATATTGAGATGTTCTCTCTAACGAAATGAAGAGTTTAAAGAAAGTGTACAAGTTTCGGCCAAAAAAATGTAGTTAAAGAGGTGGCCTTTTCATGGTATGATCTTATTAAGATTAAATAGTCTTATAATAGCATACTTTTTGTAGTAATGGTATAATTTGTTTTGTCGGCTTTTTACCGCGTGTCGGTTCAAAAGATAAATGAGTTATTTTAATTCTCACTATTTTTTTGATTTTATTGATTATATAGACTACATTAGACAAGTGCTAATTAACCGTTTATAAGACGTTAGTAGGCTGCTTCATCGGTTCTGCCAAGCAATTAACAATCGCCTAGATCAACAACGCAAACACATTTTTCCATTTCAATTTATAGGTCTATTAAATTTTTGTTTACTTTTTTTTGTTTAAGTCTGTTACAATTTAATTTTGTTTATCCGTTTTGTTATATTTTATGTCTTCTCTTAGAAGAGATAAAAATATAATTTACTTTTTAATTTAATGCAATTTACTTAAACGGGAAAAATAAACGAATGCATTTTAATTATTCGTTCAGAACTATTTTGTTCTATTTTGAAATTGGAAGAAAGTATTGAATACGATAAAATTAAAGTGTTATGTTAAAATTCGCATTATTTAGTGTTAAACAAAGTATTAAAAGAACATTTTTTAAACAATTAAACAAGTATATCGTAGAATGTGTAAAATAACATGGCGTAGATAAAAGCAACTTCCAGATTATTAAATGTATTTCAATTTGTGTAAGAATTTAAAAAAAAAATAAAAAGTGGAATCTATTTTTGAATTTTAAATTGGTGTTTGAGCGAAGTTAGATTAATGAGGCGCCATTTTTAAAGATAGTAATCGATTGGTTTTTTAAATAAATATTTTTGGTCATAAGATGTCATTGACTTTTTTTAAAATCGGGACTAACATATTTTTATGGATTCTGTGTAGATAGTTTACCCACTCGTTATATAAATTATTCTGGCGGCCGCTCGGGGAACTAACGTAGAACAGATATTTTACAAACAGTTGAATTTCAATATTAAGAGTTTAGATATAGTTTTCAATATTTCAGATATATACAAAGCTATCAAAATAATATTATACCTTTTTGCGAGTGTGAACAATATTTTTTTTAACTTTGCTAAAACTGAAAATGCTAATTTTCTCCGCACGTTCATTTATATTTTACTGTGGCTCAAATGCCAGCTTTTATTATACCGCTCAAGAAGTATCTTATTAGATTTTTGGAATAACATTTCTTTCAGGATAGACTTATATTACTTCGTAAGGATAGGCTAAAAGTAACCGAAAAATGCCACACAAGAAACGATGATAAATAGCAAGATTAGCATCGTTTCGTTTCAGTTGACATCTTGATTCTCGTAAGAACCTTTACCATGAAAACCGTTAAAATCCCATATTAGTAAAAATGTGTTAAACTATAGTTCGAGAATTTAAAAAAAGGATGAAATGTCTTACCATTCGTAAATAACCGTTTCTAATATATAATTTTTTTTATTTATCGAAAAAATTGTTTTATTGTATGGATATCAGCGTTGTAATTTTGTAAGGATTTATTTTCACACCTTATTTTTTTTTTAAATTTTCATTTTTATTTACTTTGTTTTCTGAAATTCTACTAATGACGAAAAAATATAAAAAAATAGCCAAACGAATTATTATTGGCCCGTTTATCTGTGACGCCAATAACGAAAACTATTAAACCGATAAAAGTTGAAATTAAGAATTTAATTATAAAATGTTCATAAGTTTGGATCAGTCAGTGATTAAACCCAAATGTACTTACATACAAATTGTGTTTTTAATTATTGGGAATAACGTTTACTGTACTCTAGCTTATTAGAATCATTTTCCATTTCGTTAAAAAGTTTGGAGTCGGATGTTAGGACTACAAAGGGATGACAATTATTGTAAACCAAGATCGTAAATAAGAAATTCTTCCGCGCATTTTAAGGATGACAACTTTATATTTAGTGCAAAAGGACTTTATCAGTTGAAAATATTACCCACATTAAGTTTTTCCAAACAACTGGACTTTTATCTTTCTCTAAAATCCCGGGTATTCCTGGTATTGTAAATCTGTGTTTAAAATGTCTATAACTACAGATTTAAAACTTCCTGGTATTGTAAATCTGTGTTTAAAATGTCTATAACTACAGATTTAAAACTTCCTGGTATTGTAAATCTGTGTTTAAAATGTCTATAACTACAGATTTAAAACTTCCTGGTATTGTAAATCTATGTTTAAAATGTACATAACTACAAATTTAAAACTTCCTGGTATTGTAAATCTGTGTTTAAAATGTCTGTAACTACAGATTTAAAACTTCTTGGTATTGTAAATCTGTGTTTAAAATGTCTATAACTACATATTTAAAACTTCCTGGTATTGTAAATCTGTGTTTAAAACGTCTATAACTACAGATTTGAAACTTCCTGGTATTGTAAATCTGTGTTTAAAATGTCTATAACTACAGATTTAAAACTTTCTGGTATTGTAAATCTGTGTCAAAACCAATTTCAAATTTACTCTGTGATATGTTTCATTAATTTTTAAAACAGTGGAAGAGCAATTGGAAAATGATTTTTTTAAGTAAACAGTTATAAAGGATATATATATATATATATATATATATATATATATATATATATATATATATATAGCATTTCACCTATTATACAGTATAGTATTAACAAAAATTTTGAACTAAAATAATATAAATTATGACGAAAAGGTAAATGATTATCGAAAACATGTCGTATACATATGTATACAGTCGGAGAGTATTATAACATACACATAAAGTTTTAAAATTTATTTTTAAGATAAATTCTGTTTATAATCTTAACCTTTTCATCGCCGATGATCTACGTATTGGTTATTGCATAATCGTCTTACCAGCGTCTGCAAATGTAAATGCATCATGAACATGGTGTCTGCAAAATGTTAAAAAAATGTAATTAATTACCACATCTCATTTTCCCGCTGATTTTTGTTATTTCATTATACTTGTTACTCTTATATTCTAAAAAATATGTCACAAAAATATATTTTTAAGTATTCCTAAGATAATCTGCAAAAAAATTACAAAAATGATTATATTTGAATACACGTAACTATGCAGTGTTATTCTCTCAGTTTTATTAGTAGCAGAAATAGAAGTTATACATTTTCATATTACACAAGATGGGACTTTGGCGTAGTCGTAAAACTTTTAATATCGTGGTGTTTAAAACAGTTACGTAATGCAATTAATGAACGCAGAATGAATTCGAGACAATTAATTTGAATCGTTAGTGATACATCTAACTAGTATAATGCATTTATATCCACCTATTATAATTGCCTTTTTATCTCTGGTACAAAAAGTAAAAAACAGTATATTATCGCGACTAAACTACACCCACGGTTACCTACAGACGACCATTGTGACTGACGACGTAGTTTCGTTCAATTGTAATAGAGGGCGCACATAAACTTGCGTCGTCATTTTCTAATCTATCTATTTGGCTAAACGTCCTTTTGACAGTCTGTCGATATTTATATCTATGCAGGCATCATCTTCTTTTGTCAGTTTTGGGTAGTAGTCTTGTGAATAACATCAATATCAATGAATAATTCTTGGAAAAGAATCTAATCAGAATACTCTGAGCGCTCACACATAAAACGTGTTGATGGTCTCCTAAATATTAAGAACAGTTTCCCAAACCTTTTTAAGTGTCTCGCCGGAAGGATATGTATGAAAATACAAACTTTTTTGTAATTACCATATTACGCTGTAACCTCTTTGTTTATTTCTTTTTGATTATATATGGTAATGTTATACAGCACCTAATTCCCATATAATATATAAGTTTTTCTAATTTTTAAAAATTTTAATTATATATTTGTCATAAAGTTAATCTATCTATGTATTGAAATTTGATAATTTCAAATTTGAATTTCGACCCACAACTTTGCCCTGTTCGCGTTATATAAGTTTAAATAGTTCACAAGTTTACATATTTTAATACCTTACATAGTACAGTATTATTTAGATTACAAGTATTTCAGAACAACAGTTATTTATTGCTAAATAATATAATTTTGAGAAATTTAAAAATAACAGAAATTTACATCGTGTATTGGAATTACATACTATATATTCTTTTCTATGTGTACTTTCGTTAAAATTTTATTAGCAATGAGTGGTATTAAAGGATTCATTAATGTTATAAATATTTATATTTAGGAATGATTTAATTACAGTTTGGGAGGTAAAATAATTATAATATTTAAAACGGTTTTATAGTTTTAAAGCCCATGTTCTTAATAGGAATATTGAAATATATGCACTTTATAACCAGGAACATTTCGACAATTTTTTGAAATCATATGAAAGTATACACCTTAAAAACTACATACCTGGAAAAAAATTCTGCGGCTGATGATTGTTTATCATAAAAAAAAACAATGTGAAAAATTTTGTTTCTGACGATTTTGTTTGCAATGGAACAGATTTTAACCATTTTTTTCCAGTTATTTCACTTATTCTCTTATCACTAACCACTTATTACACGATTAAAAGCATAATTTGTTATGAATTATTATTAATTATTAAGAACAAAAATTAATTATCAAGATTTAATTTTTTTTTTAAAATGTTATAAAGTATATTTATGCCAAAATGTTTTATTTCTGTTGCTTTATACCATGTATGCAAGATAGACTTAAAACATAATTAAAAATAATTTGGTTTTTATATGCGAGTGTAAATACTGTACATAGTGAAGCGATTTTTCCACTGTATTTTTCTGTATTATGTGAATAAATAAAAGTAAATACATGCTCGTACGGGTAAATCGTGAATGCCAACTAATATTGCCTCTCTTCATAACAGTGTCGAACAGATTGTATCCCGATTTCCATTTATTTACGTAGGTAAATTATATTATCTATGTATGAGAAGCTAAACTTGAACCGCCATTTTGAAATTCTTTTGTTGTTTCTCTAATTTTGAAAGACTTTTTTTCTCTTTGTTTTTATGGCAATATAAGAAACATTAGCATCTTTTAAAAACCTTTTGTTTAGTTGATTGTAGAGTTCACTTTCATTTTTCTGCACACTTTATCCACACCTATACTTAAATATGTATATAATAAAAGTATATAAGTGAATATATATATATATATATATATATATATATATATATATATATATTTATTTACTCTTGCAAAAAAACTTGTTGAGTCCATGACGAAAAATGTTTAGCGAATCTCAATCTGGCAACTCGATTCTCACGGAGCAATGTAGGGCCCCGAGCTGGGAGATAGCTACGTATATTGACCGTCTGAATCCTGATCTCCTTCTGACTGTCCATAGGCTTACTAGTGTACCTCTGACGTCCTCCAGGTTCTGTTTGAGATCCACGTACGTAACTTGACGATTTCGTAGCGCTTGACTGACTATGAAGCAGTCGTCCCGTGGTTCAGTGCACCGTTTTCTTCCAGAACCGAGCCTTCTACTGACGGAGCCCGTTTCTTGGTATCGTTGCCAGGTCCTTTGGACAGTAGAACGGCTCACATTATACTGCTGAGACACATAATATTGGCTACAGCCTTCTTCAAGCAGCGCAATAATTAGAGTCCAGAACTTAAGAGTCCAGAAGTACTTTAGCTATAAATTACTCAATATTTTTCAATTGGCAGAATCTTTAGCTACAAATGTCTCAGTATAGTAGTAAATACTCAGATATTTGTAACTAAAGATTGTGACAATTGAACTGTCAGAATCTTTAACTTCAAATGTTCCACTATTTCTTAATGAAAAGGGAAGGACAAAAGCTAATGGACATTTAAAATATTTTTAATTAGCCATTGTTAAAATATGGTTAATTCCCTTTTCATTAAGAACAATTTCTGCAATGTACCGTGTATCGCAATAGCTCTCAAAAGAGCTTAAAACTAAACATTCGCGCAACAGTTTCATATATGCACCGAATCACTATGATACATTTGTATGATCACTATTCTTATGAAGATACAGCAATTTTAGTTTTCATTACTGCTTTTTACGTGATTAGCTTGTGGCCACAACTTTATTTTCGTGGATTATTTAGTTTATGCAGTCGCCACTCTTTTTTATTTATTTAATTATTTAACATTATTACTAAATTTTTGACGAATGTAGCTGTAACTAGAATGGTACCAAAATAAAACGTAATGTTCTTCTAATTTTTCATAGTGCACATTTGGTCCATAATACTTGTATATATAAGATACATCACTGCTTTCACCTGTACTATAGAAGCAAAGGAATTGACATTTTATATTTGGTTTAATATTCTTTAGAGGGCCCTCTTGAAGTCAAACTATGGCCACTTAGGATGGATTAAAACTTATTTAGTTAATAGTATAGAAATATATAAAGAAAAATAATTAAAAATGGAGCAATCAGCTATAAAACAATTCGTCAAATATTAATATTTGAATTCGATAAATTAAATTAAATTTATAAGTCTTTTTTTTATATCTTCTACGAACGTGGAAGTCATGATTTCTGTTTAATTGATGTGATTACCTATATTTATGTCTAAAAGATAAGAGGTTACAGAAATTTTAATAATTAACCCATTGATCCCAGAATCTAATTTTAACTCATAGAAATTTTCCTATGACGATATTTTAATCAACAGTCACGGCATAGAATCAAAGCAATTGTGTGAATTTTTTGAAGTGAAAATTTCTTTAAGCTAATTGACTAAATGTCAATTCTAGGTCTTATCGTTTTTTTCAACCGTACTGAGAACAGCAAACTGAAGTGAACTAATCCATCAAATAGCAGAAATGTAATTAAAATTTATTCGTTAAAATAAAAAACGTAACAAACGAAAAAGAACTTAATAAAAGTTGGATTTCATTTACCGCCAAAAAATACGTCTTTGTCAGTGAAAGAGAATTTTCATTCAAAAAGAATAAATTTCAAATTTAGAACGTTCATTTTTATGTGCCAGAATACACTATACCTGCTAATAACAATTACAATTAATACAGCCTCTTAATACATCATATTTTGTTAATGATATGACAAAATCAAAACCGCCAGTTTTTTATGCAAAAGAGTGTATGTGTATATATATGTATATATATATATATATATATATATATATATATATATATATATATATATATATATATATATGTGCACACCTTTTTTGTCAGGTATCCCCATGGCATAAATTTAAATTAGCAATACCATCTCAATATATTATTTATCTTTAGAATTACACTTTCTTTGAAATCGCCTTTTCGTCCAATATCAGTCTTTTTAATTCTGTCATATTTTCAAGAGATTACCATCCAATTTGTTTTTTTTTCAATTATTTGTTTATTTTGTTCCACTGTAACATCCGCATACACATTACTTCCAGTTCTTACGTGTACATAGTTCTAGAATACAATCACAAACCTAGCCCTTAGGCCTATTCTTGGGCGTATGTCGCATTGGTATCCGTATGGGTCTGTTAATTATTTTTGTATTTTTTAATTGTTTTTTTTGTGTATTTGTTTCCATTTGTTTGTAATTGTTGTATTTGTTAATTGTTTTTGTATTTATTACTTAAAATAAGAAAAAACATTAATAATGATGGAAAAAATAGATTACAATAATATTCCGTTCTTCAATATTTTCTTGTGTGTACTATTTTGTAAGCCATCTTTTCTCGTGATCTTATTTGTATTGGGCCTTATTGTTTCTTAACATATAATAAACTTTCTAAATAATCAAAGTAGTCTACTTTATTAATTTTTTCTTATTTTACATATAATTCTTTTTATTTATTATTTTCAACAACCATCGTCTTATAGTTATCAGCATTTGTAAATTGGCATTGTTTTACGTTTGTCGTCATTTTATGTGTTACTTAGAATAATTTATAAATTGGCACCCATTAATATTATTTTTTGCGTTTTTTGCTATTATACACCCTCTTATCCATCAGTGACCCTCTAATTTGGACACTGTAAATCTTAAAATTCACAAATTAAAATGATAAATCAAAACCAGAAACGAATTTAAATTTGCAAAAAATATTTCTTGAGAGGGAGTCGTATAGGATAAGATTATGAAAAAATATTTTACCTTTATGACGTTATTACGAATAGTGTTCAGTATCATCATCGGACCATGGACATTATTCGAAGCCAAAGGTTATGCTAAAACGATATAAACATACCCAGACATGATGGGTCTACTACTCATCGTTATGAAGATATTATGATCACTTTTTGGAAGTACGAGACCTTTAGCCTTGCCACAACGAATTAAGCGTGCCTAAGGGCGATGGGAATGCTGCTCGCTGTTATGAAGTTACTGCGGCTACGCTCCGGCACCATCTTAGGGATATCATTCTAAATGAAAGGTCTTAAGTTAAATTAAACATACCCAGACACGGTGGGTCTACTGTTGGCCGTCATGAAGTTATTATTTTAATATAGGGTCTGGGACTATTGTAACCATCATTCGATATCATCGTCAGACCATAGACATTGGAATTGCCAAGAACGATTAAATATTATTAGTTACGATTTGTGTGTTGCTTGTCATTATGATGTTACCACGACCACCCTTCGATACCATATTTTCCAGACCTTCGGTATTATATTATTCAGACCATGGATAACATTAGGGGTTAAATGTCTTTCCAATTGAACACGCCCAGACACAAATCTAACCGTTACGAAGATACTATGGCCATCTTTTGATTCCATCATCAGATCACATTGATAATACCATTACATTGATAATACCATCTTATTGTCAACGGAAAAATTTATACGCAAAATTTCAACTCAAACGTATAACGGAAAGTGGGTCAAAATTGACACTTAAAATTTGACCCAAAAATACACTGACAACATGATAAGTTTGTTAATATTTTTACGTAACTTATTGAATATATTTGGGTTAATTTTGTAGAAATTCAATATTGACAATTAAATGAAACTACGTGATGTAGTATTATTTCTACTTTTTTAAAATTCTTTACCACGACCTAGGTTTCGTTGTATTACAACATCTTTAGATGGGCTATTAGCTCAACAACCAACATAATCGAAAAGTTATTCATTTTAAATTATACATGTACCTGTACCTATAGATGTAAAATTTTATTTATTATAAGAGATAAAAGTGTCAGTCTGAAAATATACAACTAAGGACATCTATTACTGATATAAGATCATGGTTCATATTCATGGTTAATTTTTCTGACGAACAAGTTGTATCTTTTTATCCTAACTGTAACTATTAATAATTAATCTTCGCATTCAGCGTCTCTGAATTTGTCAATATTATTTATAGTTGTAATTTTATATAAAACCACTGCAGTACTTAAACTTCGTACGACCATAAGTGAGTAATACATTCCAACGTAATTTGAAACAACTGCAAAGAACCAACTTTTTCTCGATAGGGTAATATTGAAATTAAATAATACAGCTATGTTTTTTAGGAAACCATTTCAGAGATTAAGATAAAAAGATATATCAATGCTTTAATTTCATGTTAAACATATATTTAATCGTTTTGGAAATCGTTACGTTTCGTACCTGTAAAAATAATTATTGAGGAAATTTATATTTAGTAGTAAAACCTTGCCATCAGCCAACTTATCAAATATATACCGATAAGATGGCCATTCAAACAAAAAAAACTTTTCAGTAGTATAGCTTGTTTAATTTGATTTCTAACTGTACTTATTCTAAATCATTTATGAGCCAAGAAGCCGTGATTTAAGATTTCTTTAGATTCTTTGTTTTGGTTACAGTTTCTTTGTAATGTATGACAACAATATATGAATTGTAATAAACCACCATCTTTTCTTACCATGAAGTAGAATTATATTTATGTAAAATTTCTATATAAAGTCCGCAAATTAACACAAAATACTGAAATAAACATAACTACATAATGGTAATAAAAATTTGGAAATAAACGCAATTTAATATCAATGAAAATTTCATCGTATTGGTTATTAAACAAAAGAATATATTTTAAACATGATATAGAGCACAAAAATAATTTTAGGTTCCGATTAATTTATTATAAAAATTGATTTGAAAATTATTTCTCACACAGAATAAATTTTTTCAAACATTTTATTATAGTTGTTTACACTTAATTGTTATTTTTCGATAACACAAATTTTGAATATAACCAGAATCAGTATTAAAAAGGACCGAATCAACAAATTTAAATAAATAAAAAATATTGGGTAAAGAGAGGTTTATAAATGTGATATTGACAACTAATTGTCAGACGTTTCTTTATAATAAGAGTATTTTCAAAATCAATTTTTTTTAATAAAATATGGGATTTACATTAAAGTAAGTCACCGATATCGTATTGTGTTAGTTGTCATACCTTTCATAATACAACGTTATGTAAAAAAGAATAGCTGTCATTTTAAAGGTTGTCAAATGAAAGAATATATAACCTATAAGTCACGTTGGTAAATAGAAACCTATTTTTGGTATATTTTGAAAAAATCTCCCTAATGGAGGCAAATATTTTATTTTAGATAATATTTATGTTTAAATAAAATTAAAGAAATGTCTGCATCATTCATAAAAGGAGCATTTACTGGTTTATTATTACGCCGATCATATGCAAGGTGGACGCATAGACGGCCGGTAAAAGTTTATATGCCAGCATTAAAAGACGATCTTCAAGAAGACATTATACCTTTGAAGCCAGAAGACATTCAGTCTGAAATTAATAAGGAAGTAAAGAAACCAAAGAAAAATGCAAACAACCTTTCGAAACCCTTCAGAACTACTGCAATTACGTCGTCAATCATAAACAATGAGATTCCTAAATCTGTTTCCGAACCCATTAAAACTATTGATTTTAAGGAAATCAAGAAGAAGAAAATTGTTTTAAGTTTTGAGAAAGAAAAAAAATTAAAAGAAGTTAATGTTTTCGACGAAAATGGAGAGATTATATATGAAAAGTTACAAGATAATGATTCAAAAGTCAGGTGAAAATTTTGAGATGTATTTTTGTATTTTCTTTCGCGTGGTTTTTTACAAATCATAGATTAAAGATTTTTAAAATGAAATTAATCATTCAACTAACATATTGTAAAATTGCTGTATATTCAATATTCCTAATATTGTACCTTGGAAAATGTTCATTGTGGCATAAAGTTAATTTTCTGTTTTTTTTGTTTTAAATGATATATTGATATAATAAGCAAAAAGAATGTGATCTTTACTCCAAAGAGAGGTTATAAAATTTATGATAAACATATTTCAAATAAATTCTTTATAATCTAATAATTTCATCGAAACACCATTTTTTTAAATATGTTGTTTTTATATATATTCTTTCATTTAAAACAAAAAAAAAACCATGAAATTTGCATTTGCACTGAACTGTATTTTTAAGTTATTTTATAATAATAAGAACAATTCAGTAATTAATTTATTTAAAGCAGTTGTGATATTATAAACCTATTTATTTTTGCTAATTTTACAATCTGATAAAAGTATGTACGGTGAAACTCAGAAAACTATTTAGGATAGATTGAAGAAATAGATACTTATTAAAGATATAAAACTGTGCCTTTTTTACAATTAATAAATTTATTGTTTGCATCCACTATTAATAATTACATGGTCTCAATGAGGCAAACATTTTACTAACTTTATAGCACAATTTAGATGTAATGACCTTCATATAAGTAAATTCTACCACACTAACTGCCTCACATTTTAGATTTTTACCCTCGTAGCTTGAACGTCATTAGTACCCACACATTTTTTATTGAATTTGCATCTGGCGATTGCTATAACCAATCCAGTAAATCAATGTCATTTTTTGGTTTCCATGCAGTATTCTGGATCATAGTTCTCTTCCCTTATTCGATGGTTTTTTATTCTTATGAAATACTTTTGAGCATAAAGCCCTTTGCCGTTAAATTTTGCCAAATTCCTGCTTTGAGAAACGAGACACCTTTTTCATAGGACACTTTAACCTTGTTTTTAACAGCCCACTGGATGAGTCCTAGTGTGTGGGTAAACCGGGTGTGATTAATGGAATAAAATGGTTAAATATAAAATAATTTTTTCATATCAAAAAATTACACTGTCCCAATCTTTATCCAAATTTTCTTTAGTCCAAGTGAGTTTTTTTAAACGTTTTGCAGATAGGTTTGTAGCTCTGGTTCAAAATTTCACTTTATGAGCTGATAAACATATTCTTATAGTATTACATCACATATTTAGATGTGTTTTTACCTAAAACAGTCTGTTTGTTATAAAATAAATCTTGTCATTAGCTTTTTACATTAGTGATGTTTCATATATTTAGTAGAGACTCCGTAAACATTTCTGATCGTTTTGCATGCAAATGCAGAAAAACAACTTTGTAACATGATTTGTACGCAGAACTCAACAACTGTGTCTTTTAATACTAATTGCTCACATTTGAATCTATCCTATAATAGTTTTCAGGAAAAAAATTAAGCTTACACAGTTTTGTCTAAGTATAACATTAAACTTGTGGATATGACTGGTATAAATGCATGAAATTAGTTATAGTTTGTTCTTCTGTTTTTCAAAATACTAAGCAAGAATTTTTAAAGCATTTAAAATAGTACTTTACACCTCAATGGCAAATGAATTAAAAATCTTCAAAGATTACCAAAATATAGTGTACAAAATTTATATTCTAAGTTTTAATGAAAATAAAAATTTTGTAAAAGCATTCATAAGTATTTGTCTGTAATACCCAAACCCATATGCGTCTTGTTTAATTTTATAAGTTTTATTTATTATATTTAACAATTAAATTCCAACTCTATTAAGGAATAAAGGTATTTTTCAATTTGTTCTTTTACATAATACTCAGTGTATTACTGTCTTTGCAGCATCATCTTGACTGAATTGAAATCAAAGAAGCATAGAGCATTATATGGCAAAGTGGGTGTAGAGGGCTGGAGGATGATAACGAGTGGATTGCAGGCGGGCTGCTCGCTTCAACATATTATATTTAGTCGAAAAGATGAATTAAATATGTTGAAGCCTGTGTTACCAAAAAAAGGAGTAAAGATTTATAAAATACCTTATAAAGAAATGAAACTATGGTCAAATCTCGAAACTTGTCCTGGTATCATAGGTATGAATTTAGTTTTATAAAATTTTATTTAGATTTAAGTTATACATATATTTCGACAAATAATATAACAAGTATCAATTGAATAGCAAGACTAAGACATTTCACTTACTCTTATGGTATCAATAGTTGTTTGTGTGACCCATAAGACAGACCTTTGAATGTAGCTTTGCATTATAAATATTCACATTATTAAAAATTTTAATTAGTTATAGATGTGCTGATGTAGCTCATCTCACAAAAGAGATTCACGACATTTGTCAGCAGGATGTTACCATATTTGCATGCAAGAGCTGTTTCCCACGAGGTTGTGACAACATTTTTGTCATTGGCCAGCTGTTGGCACGAGTTGTTCACACTAGATTTTGTTGACACTTTTATTATTGAACCGTAAAAAGTTCCACAATAAAATGTTTAATGGTTTCTATCATTAAACATTTTATTGTGGAACTGTTTTCAGTTGTATGGTTAAATCCAAATGTATGTTGCTCCTATGCACAATGGACAAAGATGAAGTGATCATGTAAGTTTATGGTGCACGACTATATGTCAACAGTACCATTAAAATATAAGTCAGAACATTTTACATGTGTCGGACATGGTAAACAATGTGTCGTCACGTCCTAGTGGGAATATAGCTGAAGTGTGGTTTTTTTGCTGATCATCTGGTTTACGATAAGAGTATTGAGAATATAATACTTTATGTGATTTCGAATGTTCCAAGCACACATAAACGTAGAATACTACAATTCAGTGAAATTCGTTAAATATGTCTGTAAGTATGTGAACAAAGGCGACGAGATCCCTTACCAAATGGTAACAACAGTAACGAAGCAGCGTTGCGGATTTTCGATGTTCCTATACATGAACCATCTGTGCAACATCTAGCAGTACATCTGGAGAATGGACAGACAGTTTATTTCATAAAAGACACCGCCAGAAAAACTGCAAGCAAACCACCTAAGAAGACAACATCAACAGCTTTTTCCAACTATGCCAAACAGATCCATTCGCGAAAACATTACTATATGTCAACGTCCCTGCCTATTATACGTGGAACACAAGAAAAAAAATGTTTCAATCTGGACACTCTGGACATTGCTACACGAAATACAGGGACCAATAAGTTTCACAGATCCCAAGAATGTTGATGTTTATTTATGCCAGACATACAGAGATGCATGCCAACGCTTAGGACTACTAGAAAACGACAACCACTTGGAATTAACATTACAGGAAGTCTCACTCACAGCCTCAGCTGAACAAATCAGAGACTTATTCCCCATATTACTAACAACATGTAACCCATCAAATCCAAAACAACTATGGGACTCCTTCAAAGAAAGTAGGAGTTATGACATACCAAATCCAACAAGCTCATCCAGAACTAGCCATTGAAATTAACGACGAAATCTTCAATGAATCATTCATACGCCTGGAAGATAAATGTTTAGCAAGAAAAAACCAGACCTTAATACAACTTTGGATGTCAGCACAATGTGCTTTCAGTGTGCTAAACTTCGAAATTACAAAGGAAAAAAGCTACAACCTCAACGAACTACTTCAATACATTGCTCACAACAGAACACTTCTCAATGATAATAAAAAAAATTTACAACCTTATCATGGAACGGATCAACAAGAACATTGGCGTAATTATTTACTTGGGCGCACTAAGTGGTAGGGAAAACGTTTCTAATCAATATATTACTAGCAGAAATACGTGCTAAACAACACATCGCACTTGCACTGGCATCATCCGGCATTGCCGCCACATGTATGTAAGGAGGACGAACTGCCCATTCCGCCTTACAATATCATTGAATATAGCCGAAGAACAATTTCCAGTATGTAAAATCTCAAGAGCGTCTGGACGGGGTGAACTTCTAAAACAAGTTAAATTATCTTCTGGGACAGATGCACAATGGCACATGAAAAATTATTCGAAGCCATGAATATTACGAGACTTGTAAGGAAACTTTGAAGTCATGGGAGAAGCTCTACTCATGCCCTCAGGAGATTTTCGATAAACACGTCCAGTTATCCCCAAGTCAACACCAGCAGAGGAAATCAATGCATGCTTAAAAAAATCATATCTCTAGCCACACATACAGCTACTGCGACTAATAAAAAATATGAGAGTTGAACTATTGAAAGACGAAATAACAGCACATTTTGCTCAAAACTTTTATAAATAGGTGAAGGCACATATTCTACTGACCAGAAGACCGGCCTCATTGAACTCAACAGTGATTTCTGCAATACAGCTATTACTGAGAACGTACTCATTAACAAAATTTATCCAAACATTGTTCATAGCTATTTCAGAGGGCTATTTCTATTCAAAAGAAAATTCCCGGTGAAGAGAGAATATACAAATCAATCGACATGATGGTAAACGTTGAAGAAGGAGTCAACTTCCCTACAAAATTTTTAAACTCTGCAAGTACTGGGAATGCCATTACACTTCCTTCGACTGAAAATTGGATCCCGATCATTCTACTCAGAAATCTCAACTCATCAAAACAATGCAATGGAAAAAGGATGATCGTCAAACAGCTATCGAATAACATCATCAAAGCCGAATTTATGACTGGAATGGACAAAGGACACACAGTATTTATCGCCAGAATACCACTGATCTCTACTGAACTGCCATTCCAATTTAAAAGACTTCAATTTCCAATCAAATTAGCCTATAGTTTTACAATTAACAAAGCGCAAGAACAAACTTTAAAATGCTGCAGCATTAACCTCAAAGAATCCTGCTTTTCTCATGGTCAACTATACATAGCTTGCTGTCGAGTAGGATATTCAAAAAATTTGTACATATATACCTCAGATAACAAAATGAAAAATATTGTTTATAAACAAGTATTGTAAATAGTTAGAACCTGTTTTCAATAAAAAATTTTTACCTCTTATATTTTAAAATTTATCCTTTTATTCCAACTATCACACAATATCGTATCAACTCCATAAGCTAATGGTACCCCAGGTAGTAAATACATAACTCAAATTAGGAGAGTTTAAATAAACATCCCATAAACAATATTTCATTACAGGAAAAATTACATTAATCTATGTATAAACTCTATATTTAGGTTTCTGTATACGAACTAGGAACCCTTTATGGTTTCGCCAAGTATGTCTGTATGTTACAGCCGTTTTACTCACAGAATATAAAGCTAAAATTTTGCATGCTTGTATGAATTAATACACCTATAAATTTATGAAATTAAAATATTTACATTTTTTTTAATGTATCGTCCTATATCTCCCCTATATGAAAGTAGGAGTGATTTTTCTTATATTCACATAACTAATTACATAGAGTATCGTTGAACAGGCCTTTCTAAATCATTGAGGTTCATGAACACTTTTTGAATATAAGGATCCGTTTATGAAGTATTGTTTTAAAATGGTAATTTTTTTAGAGTTATATGTCACTACATCCTACTAGCTAAACATCTACATTTGAATATCTGAAAAGTATTTGTTGTGTTGTTGTTGTCATGTGTACGGGTCTGTGCTAAATGTCTCCAAAAGTCTTGATGACAAGAGTTGCAAGTTTCGGAGCTTGATGGCTGTGGAGTATTTCATCTGGTGGTAAACCAAGCTGGGAAAGTTAAGCAATAATGGCTTGATAGTTAAACATGTGGTCCGGTGTTAGTGGAGTTTAGGGACAGTTCCTGCAGGTAGGATAGGATCTTGAGCTACTCTCTGAGAATATTTTCATGCCTTTAAAATGTCCTGGACGGAGTCTGGCTATTGCAGATAACAGATTTCTTGGGCAGTCAAGATTTGGGATTGTTGCCTTACCAAACCACTGGTTAAAGGTTTTACGCTTGGCAACAATGTTTGCATTTGCATCAGTGACTGGGAGGTTGATCCAGATCTCGAGCTTCCTTTGCAAGAACATATGTCCTGGAATCCATTGGAGAATGTAAGGTTTATTTATTGAACGGAGAAGGATATTGATTTCTTGTCTTAAGTTTGTCTAGCCATTGCCCGTGGCTTTGAGTGCTGATTTTGAGTCGGAAAAATGACTAGTTCTTCTATTGAGTCGTTGGATTGCTGTGAGAGGTAGAAAGTGAGGACTTCTTTGATTGCAATTTGTTCATTAGTAAAGTTTGAAGCAAATTGGCAGTGGGAATTTTGAGTTTGACATTGTTACCAGAGGGGTGAATGAGAAAGATGCCTTCACCTCCTCTGTTAAAGGTATCATCAGAGGAACCATCTGTATAGACTATTACATTGTTTTCTTTGGCAAATGAACGAATTGTATCACCTTCTTTCTGTAAAAAGCATTTATAATAGTAGTATATATAATGAAATTAAAAGGAAAATTATTATAGTTAAGTAGTCTCTACTAGTTTACTTGTAACACTTGACTAATTTATGATATGGAGTTGGGTCGGAAAAAGTTTATAGAAACTCCATACAAGTGACTTTAATCAACTGCAGTAATAGCTTTAAATATTTTCAAATGCATATTTATTATGATGTGAATGATATACTAGGCAATATATTTATATATTTACATGGTGAGGAATAATCTTAATATTCACGAATAGTTATTTAAAAATGCATATTTATTATGTTTGTGAATGATATACTAGACAATATAATTATATATTTACATGGTGAGGAATAATCTTAATATTCACGAATAGTTATTTTAAAATACATATTTATTATGTTTGTGAATGATATACTAGACAATATATTTATATATTTACATGGTGAGGAATAATCTTAATTTTCACGAATAGTTATTTTAAAATGCTTGTTTATTATGTTTGTGAATGATATACTAGACAATATATTTATATATTTACATGGTGAAGAATAATCTTAATATTCACGAATAGTTATTTTAAAATGCATATTTATTATGTTTGTGAATGATATACTAGACAAAATATTTATATATTTACATGGTGAGGAATAATCTTAATATTTACGAATAGTTTAATAGAAATACTATGCATGCTTAAATGTTTATATGTGTATAAGCATGTACGGAATTCTCGTAGTGTGAGTTAACCTCGTACTTAATAAGTTTTTTTTCTAAGAAATGTTAATTAACTGATTAAACTGATTATTTATGTACAGTTATTACATAACTTTCATATTTATTACATTCTTATGAATTTTAACTGAGTTATGTCTACAATTATCCTGTCGTATGTATTGTAATTTTGTAACATCAAAAAATATTTAATTAACAATATAAAAATGTTATTTTCAGGCGTTTTTAAGACACCAAAAGTAAAACAATTGAAGAAACCATCGCAGTCTCTACCGATGACTATAATCTGTGATAATATCAGGGAACCTGGTAATCTAGGTGCCATATTAAGGGTTGCTATTGGAGCTGGATGTCAGAATGTGATATTAACAAAAGGTGTGACAATTTAGTGGCTTGATTTCAATGTATTTTTTAAATGTTGCATAAAATTTCTCTTTTGAAAGGAGGATATTAGGTTAACAACTTATAAATCTGCCATCTCATTTCTTCAGTGTTAGCTCACACGGTAGCCAAACAGAACGTTTCTACTTCTTACCAAAATATAAAGTTGTATTTCTATTGCAGTATAAGAGCAGCTCAGACATTGTGAGCTTAACCTGGAATCTGGTTCAATAAGGCTTTTTAATTGGTCATAATTTAATGCTGGAGGTTGCCCTGAATGAGGATTATTGGAGAGATTCAAAATTTTATTCTATAACGATCTAATATGTAGTTGTGTCATAGGAGAGTTTACTTTATATATATAGCATATATTATATATTGCCTCACATGCTTTGACCCTGAACAGAATTCATGAAATAAGAACACTTTAAGTGCCTCTCGTGAAATTTTTATGTTTTGTTTATTCTTTGCCAAAATTCCATTGCTAACTGTACTGAAGATTGAATGTTGCGCTCTTTATATAACCCTATCAGGAAAATACTAGAAGTTTCTATAACATATCAGGAATGTCGAAAAAACTGGCATGTTTTATTAGTCGCCAACCTAATATCAAAAGCTAATGCCTTTTTCTCTAAGTAAATGTTTAATTATAGAATATTTAAAGCATAATTTATAAATTATTTTATTTATTTGGAATTACTGTTGATTTCCAGGATGTGTGGATTTATGGGACTCGAAAGTGGTCAGAAGTGCAGCTGGCGCTCATTTTATGATGCCTATTCACAATGGCGTAACGTGGGATGAAATCTCTCCACTCTTAAATCCAGACCATTCAGTATTTATTGCTGATAATTATAGAATTCATTTGAAAGAAAAGTTGTCTAAAATGAATCAGCAGACTATTAATAATGCTGAAATCCCTAAATCTAATGAGGATACTGATTCTGCAACATCAAGTAGCAATGGGAGTGAAGAATTATCCTTTAGTGATATTGACATTCCTGTAGTGCCGTATTATGGATATGAATATTGCAATGCTTCTGCTATAACTTTAATTATTGGAGGCGAAACAGAAGGAATAAGTGAAGATAGCTATAGGTACGGTCTAAGAATCTGTCAGCAAGTTGCCTAAATCTAAACTAAAAGTAGATAAAACTAATTGTTGGCTTTATTATAGAAAAATTATGCAATTTCTTTTCATTTTAATTAATGTACAGTGTGTAAAATATGTAATATCTATACTACATTCATTTAATTATTTTGGTTTAAAATTATTACTACAAAAGCAATCTCTCCATATTAACCATATATAGGAAACATACCATGGGTTGTGGTTCACGACATGCCCCATGTACCACTATAGTAATAAATTGTTTCTATTTGTGGCTGGACTTAGGATGATAGTTCCATTTTTATTTATCAAATACATTATGTGGCATTTATATATGATATTATATGATGATGTAAATCACATACATATAATCTACAATGAAAAATTTATTAAATTATTATATTCTTATCCGATTATTTATTTCCAGATTTTGTGCTAAAAGGAATGGTCTTCGCTTAAACATCCCTTTGTATCCGGGATTAGAAAGCTTAAATTCAGCAGCAGCTGCAGCGATTATAGCTTTTGAGATAAAAAAACAATTCTTACAGAATAAAGCTAAGTCTAATGCAGAATCTGAAACATAATGGATACATAGGATATGGATATTGACAAAGGAATGATAGTGTATTTTATTTAGAAGTGAATGTATAAAATATTGAGTTTTAAAAAACCTTCGAAATAACTGTAAAAGAATCTTAAAAAATAAATATTTTAAAAAAACTTTAATGAACCGAAGTTTTATTAAATGTAATAGTATTTATTTCACTTTAAATGCAAAATCAATGTATATACAGCAGGCTTATTATATAGAATCTTTTCCAGTCAATCATAGCTAAAAGTTATAAGCAATAGTTTTAAGATTGAATTTTATAGGTAAAAGATTGTAATTACTATAATATTTACAACAATTTTGTTAAATAAAAATGAGAAGACAAGATAAATTATAACAAACATTGTAAATTTCAATTGAAATTGAAAAAAAATACAAAGAATGAAGGAAAACAGAATGTGAACAGACGAAAGTTGTATAGCGTGATATGAAAGGTTTTAAAAGTAACGAATTTATAAATTGTTGAGAGTAGTATAGTTGTGAAATATGACTGAGGCTTTTCATGGAATACAATTAACTATATAAATAAATAACATACATTATTGCATATATTGGTTATTTATTAAGAAAATCTATTAATTGCATTCGGTGGACTTGTTACTGTACTATTATTGTGTTGCATTAGAGTAATTGTGCCTATAAAAACCGATAAGATTTTATAAATGCGGATACAAAAGAAGTACTAAATATACTACGTAATATTACGGGAAATATTTTCTGGTAATTTCAAAATCAGCACAAATTGCTTTAATTTTCACTTCAAATTATGTTTGTATATTTTTTATTTGTGATTAAGGCTATTTGTATTGGTGGAACCTGTTTTAGATACATCGTCTCGTTAATAATAACTTCCATATGAAATAAATATTTTTTTCTTTTTCTCTATTATAATCTGCAATCAGCATTTGCTTTTAGCGGATGTTTTGTGGGCGATAGGTCAGGTAGAGTCTGCCCTCCAATGAGAGCATCTACTCGTAATCAGGAGATTAGGACATCCTTTCTTTTGAGGCGCTCCTGATAACTACGAGTAAGTAGTTCAGTTGCGAGTTTGTTTGGGTGGCGTTCTGGCCTCTCTCTGTATCTTTCTGTCATTTGTGTAAACTCCGATTTCACAGTGTTCATATCCAATTGTTCATGTATTTCCATGTTAGTGATGTATGAAATAAATGGCACTCTAAAAGTGATTATTTGCATTATAGGAAATTGTAATCTAGTAAATTTAAATTTTGTAACTATATGGGTACATTCTCTTGAAAGTAGTGTTGTTAGCGCTAGACCATATTAAAACAAATTTTGATTTGTGTTATTAAAGGATCAATGAAAGGGTTAAAAGGCAAGTTTGTTGAATACTTACTTAATTAGTCAGCCATGTATCCATATAATAAATATAGTCTAACTTATTGCCTCTTTTTTGGTTGGTTTTTATGCAGGTGGCTTTGTAATGTTTTAAATTTACTTTTTATTGATTTGTGGTATTGTACGTTGATGAAGAAGATTTTGTTACTACTTTTTAAAATATGATATTAATAAATTTCGATATCCTGTGATAAAATGTGGGAGTGCTTTTGAATACATAAACAATTTTTTTTATTGATGGCAAGTATTAACTAAAGGTTTTGTATATTTTTTATTTATAACATGAAAATTTGAATATATTTGGCATTAATTTTGTAGAAATTTATTATTCACAATCAAATGAAACTACGTGATGTAGTATTATTTCTACTTTCTTTAAGTTCTTTACCACTACCTAGGTTTCGTTGTATTACAACATCTTCAGTTAGGCTATTAGCAAAGATTAACTCTTAGGAACATGCAACAACATTTATATATTACAAAAACAATAGCAGAAACCGGGATTGCGTGTGTTTTCCCACTGCTTACGTTAGTGAGTTTATTGTAGGGGAGCAGTGTAGGTTTTATCATATTTCCGAAAATTATACTATATATAAGTATTTTAGTGAGGGTAATAAATTAAATTGATGTTATTCGATTAGGTTATACAATGCAAATATTCCGGTGTATGTAATAAAATTAAATGGAAGTTATTCTCAGTAATATATTTATACAATAGTAAGGGTATCTGAAAGTTAGAACAAGGTTGTAACACTAATTCTACATATCTCCCGTTTTATTGATTTATTTATTTTTTAAGATTTTTTGTTATATATATTCATTTATTTATTTTTTTTATATTTATATTTAGATGTGTAGTTGGGCTGAAACAATGTACTGTATTATTATCGTTTAACTAAATTATGTCTAGAAGATATTAAGTATGGGTGATGATATTATATTTAGTTCTTCATTTAATATATTAACCTTGGTATCTTTTTTAAGTCTTTCATTTCTAATGTTTCTAGGATATTAAGTTCATTACCTTTTGTATTTATTTGTAATATATAGGGGACATTATTGGTACGAGGGTTATGGTTATTTTCAATGGGGTGTTTTGCAAAGTGAGATGTGTCTGGTTTGTTATTTCGCCAGCTGGCAATGTGTTCTTTGTATCTGGTAGTAAAATCTCTTCCTGTTTGATCTATGTATACACTATTACTGTCGTTACATTTAAGTTTATAGATACCACTTTTCACATTTATCTATTTTTTCTTTATTATTAATAAGGGTTTTACCCAAGTTATATTAAGTACTATAAGCACATGTGGTGCACATTATTTATAAATTCTTTTACAAAAAAAAACGAGCACTTGTAGGAATAAACCATATCAGAGTTATTTTATTATTATTTGATGCATTTTATATAGCGAAATGAAAAGAATATTGTTATTTATTATTAAGATATCGTTTTTACCTACTTCAGTCATTAAAACTGCGAATAAATAAAAAAAACGATGGAAAGTCCACAGACAAGTGTTTTCATACTGGTACATTAAAAATGGCTAAAGTTTATTTTTGAATATTTTTTATTAATTTAACATAAAATTTGAAAATTTAGTAACAAGTATGGCCGCCTCTAGCTAAAATCAATGTGCTTAATCTGCTAGGCATGCTTTCGACGACGTTTTTTTATCATTTCCTGAGGAATACGTTCCCATTCAGCGATCATCACATTTTTAAGGGCCTGAATGTTTCTGTAGCTGGTTTTACGGCTCTGACGCGTCGTTTTAGATTATCCCATATGTGTTCTATCGGATTGAGGTCGGGACTTATAGCTGGCCAGTCTAACCGACGAATTCCGGCTTCCTGCATATACGCATCAACGTCTCTAGAGCGGTGAGCGCGAGCGTTGTCTTCCATAAAAATGGACTAGCCTCCAACTGCTGTTAATGCGGGTTGGGCATGAGGAATAAGAACCTCTGTTATGTACCTTTGCGCATTAAGTGTGCCAAAACTAACTCGGTACGATCATCTGAGTTAATACCAGCCCAAAACATTACGGAGCCTCCACCGCAATGGGTGATTTCCTCAAAGCACACTTCTGCAAAGCGTTCTCCAGGTCTTCGCAAGACTCGCCGACATCGATCCTCACCATCACCATCGATCCTCACCATATTTCATCGAAGAATAAAATACTATTCCAGTCTTGTTGAGGCCATGACAAAAATTTTGAGCGAATCTCAATCTGGAAACTCGATACTCACGGAGCAATGTAGGGCCCCGAGCTGGGCGATAGCTACGTATATTGACGGTCTGAAGTCTCCTTCTGCTTGTCCATAAGCTTACTCGTGTATCTCTGACGTCCTCGATGTTTTGTTTGTTGTATTTACGTACGTAACTTGACGATTTCATAGCGCTTGACTGACTATGAAGCGGTCGTCCCGTGGCTCAGTGCACCGTTTTCTTCCAGAAACGGGTCTTTTACTGACGGAACCCGTTTCTTGGTATCGTTGCTAGGTCCATTGGACGGTGGAACGGCTCACATTATACTGCTGAGACACACAAAATTGGCTGCAGCCTTCTTCAAGCAGCGCAATAATTTTACTAGCTCTTATCGTTTTTTCAACCATACTGAGAACATTAAACAGAAGTGAACTAATGCATCAAATAGCAGAAATTTAATTAAAATTTATTAGCTAAAATAATAAACGTAACAAATGAAAAAGAACTTAATAAAAGTTAGATTTCATTTACCGCCAAAAAATACGTTTTTGTCTGTGAAAGAGAATTTTCATTCAAAAGGATAAATTTCAAATTTAGAACGTTCGTTTGTATGTGCCAGAATATACTATACCTGCCAGTAATAATTACAATTAATACAACCTTTTAATAAATAATATTTTGTTAATAATATGACAAAATCAAAACTGCCCGTTTTTTATGCAAAAGAGTGTATTATTTATATTTTTTCCTAGTTTAAGTGATACATTATCCATGAATGGGATGGGATGGATTTATAGTAAATTTTATTATTATTTGGTACAACCGGGTATATTTCTTGTATTAATATTTTTCGTAATTTATTCTGGTACAGTTTTGCGATAATTGATGGGTTATAATTATTATTTACTGCGATTTGTTTTATAGTTTTTATTTCTTTACGTAAACTTATGGGGCAACGGTAGTTATCCTGTGGGCAATCAGAGCCAAACAAAATGTAGCATATATCGCAGATATATCTTTGGATGAATCCCACCCAGTGCAGTCCGCATCAGTTGATAATCCACATGAAATACATCTGTACCACGTTTCGTTCTGTTTTCCGAATTCATTGCACAGGTACTAAAAATCTGTTTCCTATGTCACCATCCTCATCATGTTGGCATAATTCATCAGTACCAACGTCTGATATTGAAGCATCGTTTGGTTCTTGAAGAACTTGTCTTTCTGTTCTTTGGGGGCCTTCCTTCTGCCTTTCCCTAGCCCTTACCGTTCCATTTCTTTTTTTCCCTTTTCTCTTACCTTGTTGAATTTTTTAATTTTATTATTTTCTTTCTTTAATTTATGTTGAAGTTAGGACTGTAGCGTATCGCTTCTTTCTTTTCTGTCTTATATTGAGAATAGGTGTTTTCTCTGACAGCTTAATTAAATTATGGAATGTGGATATTTTATCAGAGAGACATCAGGCTCTCTGATTTGATGTGTTGATACAACATCTGGTTCAGCAGCTGGTGGGTTTTGTGACTGATGAGTCAACTTGCTTTGATTCTGTGCTAGCAGCTTAAATAGTTTCATAAAAATTTTGAACTGCTCAGATAGTCTTAGTAGTTCTTTTGAAAACACTTCGGTATTTAGTGGATAAAAATCAATTGTTCTAAACCCAGATTCACCTTTCCTAATAGATGCAACATTATTAATTGTTTTTCTCACTAAGGATGCTAATTCATAATGGGCTAAATATATTTTTGAAAACCCATCATGTCTTCAAGATAGCTTTTCAGAAATAAATTACATTACTTTTATATGTATTTTGTGTCCCATTTTTATGAAACTTGTGTGGTGGTAAAGACAGCCTATTGATATGGTTGCACTTGCAATATTCATAGACGGGAAGAGGAGTATGACTGGCATAGTTACCTAGTACTAATAGGACGGGTTCAGCTGCAGATGGTTTAGCGCGCTGTTTAAAAGTGCAATAGCGGTTCTAGAAAGAGATTCTCCTTGATCCGACCATTGTCTGAGCATTTGTGAATAGCTCTTATTGTGCCATCCTTCTTGAGTAGTGGAGTTAATCTGTTCCAAGGCAAGGTAAACAATGGTGGGATGAATCCACCTCATTGCACACATCAAGGTGATGTTTTTACATCTCGCCAACTTGTGTTAGATTCCACTCTCTGTTGAAATTCCTGTTTCGTTGCAATTAGGTATAGATGTTTTTTGGAACAAATCTATGGTTTCCTATCAGTTTCCTAGCTCAAAGAACAACTGCAACCTCCGTTTTATTAAAATCTGTGATTCTGTTTAAGCTTGTTACTTCCGGTTTCCTAACAGAAATATTATTTTTGATCAAAAATGCATGCACCAATCACTGGTCTAGCCTATTTGCAAATTTTTTGAAATTGTTCATCAAATTCAAGCTTTCAGAATAGTTGAATGCCACTTATCTGATTAGTGGTATGAAAAAAATTAGATTTTATGGAGAATTAAAATATTACAGCGAAACTAAACTAATTCATGTAAAATTCAGTATACACGCAATTAAAAAAATCATCTTAGGAAAAGAATGGTATGGGATTCAGGAGTGGTAGGAGTTACGAATTATAGAAGATATGTAGGACATTTTTCTGACAACCAAAGTTTGAAAATATTTAAGAGGTTGAGTTTGCAAAATTTTAAAATCAACTTTCATAGAAAATAGTTGCACTTTTAAATAAAGGAAACTGAGCAGTATCTCACAGACTAGTCTTAGACGATGAGCAGGCAAGTAAATGAATCTGCTTCTAACACAGGTTGAATTGTTTCCACTTTGATAGGGAGTTCCTATTCCATTATTAGATGAATTATTGCTTTCCATTGCAATTTGTCAAAGGCACTTTGTTTCTTTAATTTTATTATATCATCAGATTGATAGGTGTCTGAAGTTCGTTTATTGCCCACATTCCTCATCAAACTTTTCAAGATTATTGAACTTAGTTATTTTAGTAATCCAGAAGGCGCATACGCACAAATCTTCGCGGTCGCCGTGCAGCCAAACATCTTCTCAACCTCCACCGCGCTCTGCCTACTAGCGCCCCATCCTATGCGCACGGTGTTACCAGCAGAATAATTTACCCACCAACTTAAGGAAATCGACGCATGTAAGTATATGCGCATGTAAGTATATGCTTGCGGTAGTATGATTCACATTTGCATCAATTTATAAGCTTAGCTTATATGAAATATTATAAATTAAATTTGTTAAATTTCTAAAATTTATTCTGACCACAACCACACTTTATTCATCACTTAACACTTTTAAAGTAAAAAGAGATGTGAAAAAGTCCATAATAAAAGTTTGAAAATATTCGATCTCGTAATAAATAAATTCAAAATAGGACCATACAATTATATATATTAATTAGCATTCAATGCTGTGATAACATTTCTTCATATTTTAAACAATATGGGTTCGCATTTTTCAACAAATTAAAGACGGCGGAAATGAATGAATGTAACGTGTGTTTCTTGCCGTAATCCTACATATAGTGATTATATACGCAATACGTAAAATATTCTAAAATTGAATATGATGACGGAAATCCAAAGGTTACACCAAATTCTCCAACGACATTTTCCAAATCACGATTTTTTTGCAAATAAAATTTTACATTTTTCAGTATCAAGCAATTAAGATGTTTTAATTTGGGTAAACAATTTTTTAAGAGGTAACAACACCAATAAAAATGGCATGCTTCTGTTAATAATAATCTACTTCGATATTTTAAAATTGCATAGTTAATTAAATTAAGTAATAGTTTTTACGTATGAAAAGTAGTCCCCATTTGTTTCTTTTTTTATGTGTCGATTTCCTGAAGTTGGTGGGTAAATTTATTCCGCTGGTAACACCGTGCGCATTGGGGGAGCGCGCTAGTAGGCGGAGTGCGGCGCCCCGTTCACCGATTTTTGGCTTCACCGCGACCGCGAAGAGATTTGTGCGTCTGGATTACTCTATATTCTAAGCTTTATTCTAAATTATTCAACCAGCGACATTTCGGATATCGTAAGTATAATAGCTGCCGAAAGGAATGTATAAAACAGTAAATAATAGGCGTGGCTAAAATGTCAAAACTAGGACGACACTTTAAACATACATAGCTCAAACTTAATTTGTTTTTAATGTAAATTGCAATATTGTAGTTTATTAAACCACTTGTGTGTATGTATATTGGAAATAAATCTATTTTCCTAGCGGTCGTTTAGGAAACTAAAGTATGGTAAAATTGATATACTCTTTTTAAACAGCTGTTTATTTGTTTTTGTATTATGAAGAGGCTTACTAAGAACTTTTAAGAAGCTTACTTCAACATTATTAATAAATCTGTATAACATAGTTTTTAATTACGATGTAACAAAGCAGTCAAAACTGTTGTTAGATCTATTCGCGAGGATGATAAATGTTTTAAAAATATTTAGTTATGTTGAAAAAATAAATACTTGTATACATCATATCTCAAATACATATATCTCTGCAAGCTTTCATTTAAATTTGACTGTTGTACAGCTTATTACTTGGACTAAATTGTTTATGGGACGTCGTCTACTTTTATCAGCCCTTGAAATATAGGACTAACTCAGATGATTTCATGATTACTGCGCCGACGAACACCGGAATAGGTAAATGTTCCCTCTTTGTTTATATCTGTTTGAGTTTACAGTAACTCAATTAACGTGTGATTTACATAAAAACGTTAGAAAGAAAGGTTGAATGATACAAAACGAATTAGCGTTTTAGTGTTGATAAACTTTCAATTATCTGTCATACATCAGTTCCGCAAATTGCCGCTAGGGAATCTACTCGTTAGCCACTCGTTGCTAATAGGATGAATTATGGTATAAATGGTTCGGCCGGGTAGTACATAAAAGTACTCGATCTCTGAAAAAAAAATTACTTCCGGCAAACTGAGGCTAATTCTTATATACGCATTGTCTCTGTCGTTTCGTAACCTCGTATTGTGCTTGAGCAAACCAATTAATACTCGAAAATTTCCCATGGTTTTTTCCTGGAATGGATTCCAAAAACTCTTGATAAGGAATTACCTGAATGCCCAGTTTTAGCTTAAATGATGACAAGGATAGATAGTTTTCTGGATATCCTTTTATTATTTTGTCGTATTGAAAAATTCTGTGTATTGCTACAGCAATATGAACGATGAAAGTATTTGGAGAGACTGCAGATGAAATACAAAAGGAAAAGAAACGGCTAGGAACTTGAGCATTCTTATCCGAACATTACATAGCCATATGAAGCAAAGTACTTCTTAAAAACGGGATTAGTAAAGTACTATTTCCCGAATATGGAAATGAAAAAATAAATTACCTAAACAATAAACAAATCAAAAAAGACTGGAATTCCTAGCACTCTTACGAATACCTGCAAAATGGTATTCAATGAAAAGGAAATAAAGTATTTTCCTGAGGTGATATGGGAAAGTTTGGAAAAAAATCTGAATAATAAGTCAGACATAATATTTTATATGACGAGATTGAGCTACTCCAATAACTCTAGAATACTTGTTTCTAATTGAGGCAGACAATTAAGAAATTTTACTAGCCATATTACATAAAACTCTAGAACCAGTGTCTGTGTTTGAAGATCCGCGACCGACGCCATCTTAACATATTTTTGGTTCTTTTTAATATACTGAAATATTATCAGACTGCAAATCATTTCATGGGTAGATTTAAAGACCAGCCTTCTCACGGCCTTCTGTTACACCCTGAAAGCTCACTCACTCTATTCCCAAACGTACCTCTACTTCTTACTAAAAATCCTTTCCGCCTGATTCTGACAAAAAAAATATTTAAAAACGTAATTATTCAAAACTTATTGTTATGGTTGTCTGGAAGAGATTACCTCCGTAGCAGTATGTCCGCCATAGGCACTGTGCATTGAGTTAAATAAATAAATAATTGTTATTACTTGCAATAATAGATGAGACAGTATTATGAAAGGATTCAACAAAAACCTATTATGAAAGGTTATTCCTCGTTATGAAATGAGAAAAGAAAGAACCAGCATTTTTGGTGAATTGCCATTAAGAACCAATGTCTACATAAATAAAAAATCTTTGGATGTAAATTCGTTTTTATTTTTAAAATGTTTCATAAAATAACTTCATTCCACGAAAGCTTTAAATTGAGAGTCTTTATTACTATATTTTCTTTATTACTATTGACTAACAACGATTCTTATATTATAAACATTTAAAAAACCGTTGGAAATTGGATATTCATTAAGTAAGAAAAAAATGTCTTCAGATAACAACTTAGTAGTATTATTTGGAATTGTGCTGTATCTGGTACAATACCTGTAAGTGGTTTTACAACTTATGGCCTTTTTCTTTGCAGTTCAAATATATTTTCATTAACTATTGAACATTTTTCATATGATTAATCTGAGTGTGGCAATGGTTTGAAAATGTAGTATGATATTACACTGTAGTATGATAGAACAATTTATGTTATTACTCCACCTGCTGGCTGAAGTCCCATATGAAATCATTTCATTGAGAGCTTTTTATCTTTCCGTTATGACTAAAAAGACTGCAAACATAGTTGAAGTTTAAAAGATAATTTAAAAATGATTTAAAAAGAAGAAGAAGAAAGTCAAACATAATTAAAAGGCGATGTCAAGTGCCAGCCGGAAAGATAATTTTCGTAGTTTTTATTACCTACATTTTTTATGTTCTTAAGAAAAAATAATAATGAAAAACCTTGTATGAGGGACAAATAATTTGCATTTAAATTTTCTAAAAATACTCTTTTGAACTGGCACTATTATTATATTGATTACAAATAACCCAGCGTCATCTTCTAATAGAAATTAATCTATTTAAACTAGGTAAACTATCTAATACCTATCATCTAGTTTAGATGGCGTACCTACCTACGCCGAACGAGGAAAAATAAATAATAAAACAGCTAGATTTTCTTTAATGAATGCACTAATTTTTATTTAAAGAAACATATTAAAAAATGAATCGAAGTTAAAACCTATCCAGGTTGAAATAAAATTTAAGGCATTTGCTTTTTTCCGATTAGTGTAAATTTTTTTTAAAGAATAGGTGTAGTATTTAAAAAGTATTTTTAACCATGTAATATAAGATTGGTTGTGAGACCAATTTTTAGCAATTTGTTACCCTCTGAGTATCCGCCATATTGAAAATATTGAGACAATTTTGTACCAAATTCAAATAACCTTGAATTTGGTGTCCGGGGTCCACAATCGATAGACTTTCTGCGAAATTCGTCTAATCATTAAAAATAACGGCGTGGGTTAATAATTATTTAGACAAGAAACTCAGTAACGAGGTGAGAAGTAGATGTTGAATGTATTAAAATAAAATAGTACTATCTATGTTTACACGAATAGATATCATTCGTATAAACATAGAAAATACTATTTTCAATGAATGACAAACCATAAAAAGTTTGAGTATCTTTACATTTGTAAGACAAAAAAAACAACGCTTGAGCCCTTACCGCGACTGTCGTTATATAACTGAGGTATATGTATTGGCTGGGTCCGGATTATAGATTAGGGGCAAAGAATATTAACTATTACTGGGTAAAAAAGCGACGCTGACCTCCCCCCGCCAATTTAACGTCACCCGCAGATAATGGGTACGATCATGTGTACGCGTTCCTAGGTTGCCGCTTGCTGCGTGTGCTTGTGATTTGTTCAATTGTGCGTGTTTGGTTGAGTTTAACTTGTGTAATTGAGTGTTACTGTTAAAATTAACTATTTATAATAATTAAATTTTTAATTATAATTAATTTTTAAGTTTATAATTAACTATTTGTAGTAATTCAATATAACAGTCCGTTATTGCTCTGTGTACAAGTGCTTAAAAAGAATAAAGTTATTAAGGATAGGAGATTGTTTTGTCTCCATTTTTTTGTTTGTTGTAAATAATTTTATTTTGTGTCACCAACTTATTTAGTCAGTACCTATAATTTTGTGTCAACTATCATATCACTGAGCAGTTTTAAATTTTAAACTATTCTTAAAAGTCATTGTTTTGTTTGAACGCAATGTGGTTGGAAAACGTATTCTTGTAGTGTCGGCTGTTGGCATGTTATATTGTTTATTAAGAGATCTTTCACATGAAGCAAATCTAATCAAAAGTACAACGAAGATTATGTATACTATTAATGTACACTTTTATGTATACTATTTAATTTTAAAAAATACTAAAATTGCCATTGTTGCTGTACTGAACTCATAACTCACTTTTTATGCGTTAAAAGCAAATTTTCGAGTGGTGACATGGTAATTATTGTGTAGTAAATTTTAGATGAAAATAAAAATAAATAGATATCTGGTGCATAAACTGCATTCCTTCTGACATTGTTTGTGGTTGGAAGCTTATAATATGGGTAATACATTGATTGTTGTACTCCTTTTTTTGAGCTGAAAACAAAAGGATATAAATATAATCTGGGTACTTACAATTCAAATCTTGTTTTTATTCGTTGATAAAATCATTTATATATATATATATATATATATATATATATATATATATATATATATATATATATATATATATCTACTTTACAGTACATAACAAGACAAACAACCTAATTCATCGAAAACACGAATAATACTTACTTGAATCGTACACAATTAAATGAAACTACGTGATGTAGCATTATTTCTACTTTCTTTAAGTTCTTTACCACGACCTAGGTTTCGTTGTCTTACAACATCTTCAGGTGGGCTATTAGTAAAGATAATATCTTTGAAGTGTACTAATAAAATTGACACGCCCTTAAAGTTGCTTACGCTAGGCGGCGCTGATGTCACCCGCCCAGCTAATAGATATGTGCAAGAAGAAGCGTCGGATCACTGCAAGATATTTATTTCCTTTCAGAAAACTGAATATGCTAAGGTGATCTACAGTTTCCTGAATATGCCATGGTCCTTCATGAAACACGCCCATACTAGTTGTTTTGTATATCTCTGAAAGTTGTTATCAACAATTTCCATTTAACTGAGATAATTTTAAAATAAAAGTCTTATTAATTATTGTAACTAGAGTTATTTCTCATTTCTCAGGCATACTTGAAAAAAAATGTGGGGAAAGGGTCATATTGCATAACCCTTTGAAGCTTAAATTACCCAAACGCGGTTTAGAAATGAAAAATGGTAAATTAAACTTTAATTTTATTTGGAAACCTATATAATAAAATATTCCATTTAGGGGTGCATGGGAAACCTTACATTTACATATGTTTTTATTATTTTGGTAAACGTTAATTGAGACCGCTGTGTGAAGGTGAAGGACTTGCAAATTTAAATACATAAGTCTAGAACTATGGGGTTGTGACCGATGTAAACAAGATATAATATTTTTAGTTTCACCACGGAATTTGGAAATTGGTGTAATGAAATACAATTTACGTAGAACATACCAAAAAAGTATATTATAATCTGTTCAATATCATACATAGTATTTTACAAAAAATCTTCTCAAAATCAAAAATTAAATTTCGTTTGTTCGTTTAAGTTATAAGGAAAATAAGTGTGGTCTTATGAAATCGATGGAAAGGAAGCACCAAACCCGAGTTCTTAAGTATGATCTTAAGTAATGATTTGTAATTTCACATAAATATAATTGTAATGAAAAGTAAAGAAAATGTAGAAGAGTAATAAAAATGAAAAAAAAAGATCACAATCACTGTTTGCCTAATAATGTTACACCTTGACTTTTTTACTACGATTTAACTTGCTGGAATTTTACATTTATTTTAAATATGCATTGCGATTGAAAAATTGTTTTATAAATTAATTATTTACATACAGATAATTCTGATCTTGTGTGAATGCACTTTTCATTCAGGAGGTCATCTAGCAGTGGAAATAGAACTATAAGCTTTATTCTCAACGGCATAACGTAATAATTTAACGTCAAACTTTAGCTGAATATTTTAAAATATCCACCAAAAAATCTACAAATCCCTCAGCGATGAATTTTTTGTCTTGAAAGTTCGGATATTTATGTAAAACCGCGCACTGCCGAAACTCGCGCCTCAAAAGAAAAGTTAATAAAACCCAAATATAACAGGGCGAGGGAGACGGTACTTCCTTACTCGTTTGTGGAATTGTAGCTCCTTAATGAAGATTTTTTTCATGAATATCGAATATTTAATTAAATTTCTGGCAACTAATGAGGAGAGTTTTCACAGCTGATATTGAGAAGGCGTATTTGCATAGTAACTGTACATTTTTGGTAGCACGATGATCGCCAATTACCATTGGAAGGTATTATTATTAATAATTTTCCACTAAAATTTACAATCAAATTAATTATTAATTTATACGAATTCTATGAAATAATTTCATATAATTAAATTATACTTTTCCCTACAGTTATGCTCAACGAGATTTTTAGTTAATGTGGCGGAGTGTGTTTCCGTATATTTATTTATTTCAAACTTTAAAAAGATGAGTAATCTCTTCCTGTCAGCCACTATGGTTAAATATGAGAATTTGGTAATGTGGGAGGCTGTAAAAGATATTTATAAACCAATTCTATTTCAAAATTTACAAATTAGAATATAAAATATTTGAAGAAAAAGTAAAAGAATACTACATAAAAAGAAACAAATTAGCAAAAAACAAGATAACAGATTTAAATTACTAGCAAAACAATCCAAATTTATTTAAGGAAAATATTTTACGAGACGATGGTGTTTTACATCAGTACTTACTCCGTTAGCTATCAAGACTCAAGATAATAATGAATGTAAAACTAAGTAATTCGGTTTGATGTCCAGGTTAACGATTCGAACGACGAGGGATGAAAGTGATAAATGCTGGCCACGGCGAAAATGTTCGTCACTTTTACCAAGGTCAGCTTATTTTATGCCACACTAATAGAATATTAGTACATAAAAATATAAATTGATATTTCTAGTGGCGTCTAACAGTCACAGTGCGCATTCTTTGAAACAAATTTCAATAATGACCTGACACATTATCATAGATATATATAAATAAAATAGTAATATATAATTAATCCACATTTACAGACAATCCTTATTTATATATATATATATATATATATATATATATATATATATATATATATATATACATATATATACATATAACAGAATAAGAAAACAAATACAAAAAAATCTTGAAATGGCATGGTTGAGAAAAGGGCAACAAGATAATTAAGTAAGGCTAAGGGATTATGAAGAAAGGACTTTTCCATACAGTCTGTGAACACATTCATAGGTGGCGAATTCCTGGATTCAGCTGTGATAGAGAAGAAGTTTTTATAAAAGGTGGTGGCACGTTTGGGTATAATAATAGCAGTAACAATGCTTGATTTGGAAAGGAGAGTTTCAGATATAATAACTTAAGTCTTAGCTTGATCTTTAAAGCGAATCTCTATGATAGTTTCCATAATTTATACTCTCATAAATTCATGAGAGGGCGGCCCAATTGGATCTGTCTGAGTGCTAATAATAATTTAATTTCAAGTTCGTTAGGGAGTATTCGATTGAAAGAAAAAGTTAATTTATCTATTAATGCAAATTCATCTCAGTGAGGGTTTCATTCAAATATGTCCAGCACTTTTGCATGCAATGATAACGAAGAGACAGACATAAAGACAGACAACAATTCTAAAGCAATTCTTTTACTCCAGGTATAATCTTGGTAAACAAATTTAATTCCAAGAATATTCAACCTACAACTCACAACAAAACAAAACCTCACAACCTCTAACAATTTTATATAATAGTATTGATTTCTTTTATTCTTATAAAGTAGGTACAAAGTATAAATATTAGTTGTTAATTTTACGTTAGCAACAGTTCTACTATCGTTTCTGGTTGACTTTCGGCGGGGAAAGCAGATTCTTTAGCTAATACTTCGCTACGACTGTCTCGCTATTCGGAGCCTCTCGCTGTTGACGATACTTGCCGGTCTTTGGTGATAAATTTTGGTTCTTGAGATCTTTACTAATTTTATTAGACCATATACTCGTATTCTTAGGTATTATGCGTTGAACTTTCTAGGTGACCGGTCTTTCCCATCAGGAAACTTATATATATATATATATATATATATATATATATATATATATATATATATATATCATCAACAGTAGCTCAACAGTCCTCGGTGGACCAGGTCTTCTCAAGCAGACTGTTCCAAGCCCTCCTTTTGGGCGCCACGGTTTTCCAGTTTGTTATGTTAAGAGCGTCGAAAACACTTTGTACGTAGTCCGCCCATCTTGATTTGGGTCTTCTTTTTCCTCTTGAGCCAGTTGGTTTGGCCAGAAAAAAATATTTTGTCGTTCTATCTTCTTTCATTCTAATTACATGGCCGGCCCACTTCATATGTTGAATTTTTTAAAATTGTATTATATCTGGTTCTTTAAATAAGGGATAAAGTTCGGCATTAGTTTTCCTTCTCCAGAACCTATTGTCAAAGAACCCACCAAAAATGGATATGAGGATTTTTCGTTGGAAAATTGCAAGGGTTTTTTCATCAGTTTGGGACAATGTCCACGTTTCAGATGCGTATGAAAGTACTGATCTAATTTAGCTTTCATATAACAGTAATTTAGTATCCTTTCTGATATTATTGGATTTTAGACATCTGCTTAGTCCATGAAAGCATCTGCTGGCTGCAGTTGTTCGTATCCTCAGTTCTGGAGCCAAATCGTTGCCGGTGTTTATTTCAAATCCAAGATAGATGAAGGAATTCACCCTTTCAAATTTGTAATCATCTATTTTAAAATGCGTGGAGGAGTCAGAGTTGGTTCAAATTGTATGTATTTGGTTTTGGTCTGGTTTATTGAGACATTTTTTGGCCTCTCTTTCTAGTGCTAGAAATGCCTGTTTGAGGTCCTTTTCAGTTCTAGTAATAATGTCAATGTCATCCGCGTATGCAATAATTTGTACAGATTTAGAGAAGATTGTGCCTTTTGTGTTGATTTTTGGATCCCTAATAATCTTCTCAAGAGCAATGTTGAAAAGAAGACACGCTAATGCATCGCAGTGCCTAACATCGTTTGGTATTTCGACTGGTTCAGAGAGGCTTCCTTGAATTTTGATTCTCATTTTCCTTCAATTAGAGTGAGTGAAATCATCTTAACCAGTTTAGCAAGAATGTGGAATTCACAAGTACTTTGTAGTTGAAGCATTCGAGGACATTTCCTTTTTTATTTATGGGACAGACTGTATTGAGCTTCCAAACTTGGGCCTACCTACGATATATTTTCCTGTTCCAACAACAGACTTCGGGAACACTCTCCACTTATCATCGATATCTTCAATCATTTCGATTTTTTTTGATCTTTAATGGATCTGATAGATGCGAAACTTTTGTTTAGTTGTTTCATTATTAAAACTTTTACTTTTCAATTACTTCTAATTTACGTGTATTAGAGTCTAGATCTTAGTTTAGTTTGAACCAAATAGTGTTCTGAGTCGAAGCAGGCTCCTCGATATATTCTAACATCTAGAACGTTTGACATGTGTCTTGAATCGATCAGTAAGTGGCCGATTTGATTAAATGTTTCTTCATTTGGCAACTTTCATGTCATCTTGTGAATTTTTTAGCGTGGAAAGAATGAGGTAGATCCCATATTGTGATCAGCGGTAAAGCCGATAAGTCTATGTCCATTGTCGTTAAGTCAATATCCATTGTGTCATGTAGACTGTACTTTCCTATGGTAGGTCTGAAATCAGTGTCTGCCGATTTTTGCGTTCATGTTCCTAAGGACTATCTTTCTACATATTTTTCCTCTGTGGGTGCATGGACGTATATTAGACTATAATTGAAGAGCCGCGTAGTTTAATTTTGCAAAGCATATATATATATATATATATATATATATATATATATATATATTGTATGTAATATTGTATGTAAATTACGTTTTGATTAATAAATATTTGAAAATCTCAAGCCACTGAAAATGTCAATTAAAAAAAACCTAAAATAAGTTTTATGAAATAAAGATTGCCTGTAAATTTAAGAATGTATCACTATTTTATTTATTAATATCTATAATAATGTGTCACGTCTTTATTTATTAATATCTATAATAATGTATCACTATTTTATTTATTAATATCTATAATAATGTGTCACGTCTTTATTTATTAATATCTATAATAATGTGTCACGTCTTTATTTATTAATATCTATAATAATGTGTCACGTCTTTATTTATTAATATCTATAATAATGTGTCACGTCTTTATTTATTAATATCTATAATAATGTATCACGTCTTTATTTGAATTTGATGCAGAAGTGACTATCACTTCCGCCATGGCCAGCGTTTATCACTTTCATCCCTCGTTTTCGTTGCCAATCTGAATCATTAACCTAACCATTAAACCGAAATACTTAGTTTTATATTCATTGTTATTTTGAGTCTGGATAGCTAATGGAGTAAATACTAATATAAAATACGTTCGTCTCGTAAAATTTCTTAAATGTAAATATAATATTTTCCCTAAATAAATTTGGATTGTTTCCCACAAAATCAACATGGATACAATTTAATACAAATTATAAGTAGTAAATCATTAAAAATATATTGATACAATTTAAAAGCAACACGAGATTTAAAAATGCCTTTGCCTCGTCATTTTATAACATTTTGAAGAGTTAAATTAAATGAATCGCTTTTTTGCATTCAGATACATAAGTTTATTTTATATTTTTCTAGCGAAATATTTTAATTATTTAATATGTATATATAATATTTATATATATATATGTATATATATATATATATATATATATATATATATATATATATATATATATATATTCCTGCGACTGCCTTAAACAAGAAAATTTGTTAAAGATTTTCAAAAAATAGTCCAAATAGGATTGCATATACAGTAAAAAAATGATCATGGATCAAAAATTTGGCTACGCGAGGTAAAAAATAAACAAAGCCTTAATTTAGATTAAAAGAAAATACCCTTAGGAGAATATATATATATATATATATATATATATATATATATATATATATATATATATATATATATATATATATATTTTCTCATACATTATGGCGTGAATATGAATACCTAACCTCATAAAATATTTTATGACTATGATGAAATGGACAAGCTTTCACAAGGTTTTAGTAAGTATACAAAGATAACCGGTCGGAACTAGGTTTACGATACGAAACCTGGTTCTGCAATTGCGACAATCAACACCAAGTAAATACCTTCAACGATAACTCAGACACTCTCCAATCACTAGCATATTTTATACTAATTAAAATAGGGTTAAAACAGTATTATAGAGAATCCGAATTGTCAAATTTGTAAAGATTAAAAGAATAGTTGGTAACATTGTGTCAGCTTAGAGATGACAATCACACTAGCTTATGCAATGAATGCCACAAGGTTCCGTTTGACTTCTTTTTGAAATATCTTGGCCATTTCAAATACATGTGTATGTTACAACAATAGAAAACTTAATCATTTTCATCTTAGATAACCACCATCATTTTTCCTTTGCAACCTTTAATTATTTTAAGATCACGGTATTCATGCCTGTGTCTCACAACTGTCATAAAAGGCTGCCATTTTTTTTGGTTCGCCTAAAATTAAATTTGCTCATAAATGTGACATTATTAAATAATATCTTAGGACGTATCGCTAAGCAGATCGAAGGGGTAAGCTTAGTGAGGAAAGGTTTTAAATTTTATGCAATTTAATTCTAAGCTGAAAAATGCATTTACAGGTTTTTCTGTGTAGAAAATGATCTATAGACAGAAATGTATTTTCAGAAGAATATTTTTCAGCGTCATCTATTGGCGATATTTTATCCATCAATTCAGTAACTTGAATATGGCAAATAAACGGAAGTATTTCTTCTGCATTTATACAATAAGACATTTCTGATCTGGCGATATCTGAACAGTTTGAGAGCTTACCGGAGATATCGATGACTAAACATTCGATAATACCTTACATGAATCGTAGATTTCAACTTCTAAAAATTAATTGATCTAACGGCGCTGTCATCTAGATAGGCGTTGTCAAAATAATAAACTCAGAACAGATATAAAATGAACATAGAAGAAGGTGAGAAAAACACAAAGGTGATAAAGGAAACCACAGACTTAGATTCAAGAAGACTTCAAAGATAAAATGAAAGGGAAAAATAAGCAATAACAAAGAAAATGAATATACAGTCCATTGTGTATTGAAAAATTTATTTATTGCCCAAATAAAGACCATAACCGATGATGCTTGTGTAAATTGAAACAATGCTGATAGCAAGAATGCTGATACAGCATTCAAAATGGTCTCTAAGCATGCGACACAACTGATCACTAGTAGATCTCTTATTTCATTAATAGACTTTTTTTTATTGACATTTTTATAACCATCGATGACTTAGTAGATATGTAATAGTATAGTACGGTATTACTAGTATTTAAATCTTTAAGAAAGTTATTTTTTTAGTTTTTCCATTTTGCCCACTATTACTCATGCACTAATTTTGAGACTTTTTGTCTTCGGTCAAAACTTACGTCAAAAAAAGACCCGTTTGGTATTTTTTTAATTTGGAAATTATTTATGAAATACTTTGTTATACCTTTAAATACTAAAAGTTTTATTTACCCCGAACGAGATTGGCTCACAGTTAGAGCCATGCAGGAAAAGAATGCACATTTTTTCTGTAAAAAACTTAGAGCCGGAATCGGAGAATATAGTTTTAGAGTTCTGAGTATCAGGATTTCGGGATGGCGGATATTTCTTGGGAAAATTCGTCAATGGATTTCCATTGATTTTTAATAACACCAGTATTTTTGTGATCGTAAAAAATATGTGTTTACATGTCTTCATAAATATACTAACCTATTTCAGTTTTTAACTGCCTACTGAATTTTTAATAATACCTTCCTCAATCATGAGGTAGTTCTGGGTTTTGGAGATAGTCTGTGACTAATTCCGTTGCCTATAACAAAATAATATCTCAGAACTCACTTTTAAAATTTTTGAAAAGATAACAATTCTGAAAAATGTTGCGGATATAATAACCAAACAAATAATTCCCATTTCAATAAAATTACATTCATAAAATGAAGACCAATTTGTGTGACTGTCCTTATGTGAAACCAGAAGTGTGGCGGAAAATTCACAAAAGAAACATTCGTCAAAAGAAAAATTTTCCGATACGAATCCTAAACTCTCAAATAAGGTAGTAAAGAAAAAGTTACGGCCATCTTTCTATTATATGAACGAGTCTTATTCTCTGTTATGTACCTATATCTTCGATTTAAACCAAAAAACTATAAATACCGCGTATGTACCAAATCAAAGTAACCGGAAACCTGAAATTTATTCGATTAGATTTCAGTAACTTTTCCTTATCTTTTTGTAGGATATAGATGTAACATTTATGGGAGCTTATCTCAAGAATGATCAGCATTTTAGAATCCATAATATATTGTTATTAAGATTTTGAAGGTTTACATTCCCATACACATCGTATGTGAGTCTGTATTTACATACATACATAATAATGCACTCCGATTTGACTCGTATTTACAATCTATTGGATGCTATAGTAATAATTTTGTTTGACGAAAATAAAAATTGATTTATTGGAAAATCCATGTGCAGGTTACACATAACACTAATTTCTGTAACTTAATTATTAAATTTTAATTGTTTTAAGGACCATCTAACTAATAATTAATTATTAGGTAGCAGGGATCGCTTCAAATTATTTTTACTCCAAACAATTCGTCGCTGTAAAATTGCTACTTAGGAATTTATGATTTTCCATGACCTCAATAGGCTTATATCCCAAAACGCGAAGCGCGAATACTTAATACGATAAACCCTAAACAGGAACGGCGCTTCCTCAGCATGCGCGCCTAACCGAAAAGGTTCCAGCGATATTTAGGTCGAATGAATATTTCGCATAACTGTCAGTGCTGCGGAGAATATACTGATTTGATGCTTCCTTTCCGTATATTTTATTAGCGAGCTCAGGGTTATTACACTCGAATCTTGCAAATACTGCCAAAGGCTTTTCACTACGCCCAAGTTCAACAAACTTATTTGTAGGGCGGCCACTACTTACATTACCTAGACCTAACGAAAAAAGTGTAAATTATGTTATTATTACGTAAACGGAAATTGGTTTGTCGGAAATTCGACAGTTGCTCAATACATGTATTTACGTCTAAAGCGTAATTTCTTATTCGATGGTGTATTGTAACATTTAAAGGCTTAGTAAACTTATGTCGTCTGAATATTATGTAAAGTTATAGCGTAATGCAGAAACATGACGTGTAAAACCGGTTAACATATATAGGTGCATGTTAGGGCAATTCTGTACCACTGACAATTGTTATACACAATTATTTTATTTAGATCAGAAAAAATGTTATTTCTTAAAAATGCTCGAAATTTCATTGTTAATACTTTCATATGTTATCGAAAATAGACGATAAAATTGTAAATGGATACGTGTCTAACCTTTACCGCTTACATAAGCGTTCATAAACGCATAACGCACACTCTCACGTACTCGTACAATTATGGCGAATTTTCCCGCCGAGCTGAAAAAAGATAAAGTGGGAAAAGCCAGCATGACTTTCATTTATATGTATGTAATATTTAATTTTATAGATCTGTAGGAATATAAAAACTTAAACTGTTTGCTTTTTTTATATTTCATGGAGGTAATAACTACTCCAAAATTACTCAAGCGGTTGAAACAAATTTCAAATAATTATTTTAAGATTTGGGTTAGTTATGGAAACATTTTTCTACTGAAAGCTATTAAAAATAACTTTTTAATGCTAGTTATTATTAGCTGAAGCTGGTTTCTTAGTTCTGGTAAAATTAACTTTTTTTTTCGATTTAATCTTATTTCCGATGGTCACGTTACACAGTTTACTGATTTTTGTTGTAGGGAATACCGGACACTTAGTACAACCCTTCAGTGATTTTATTGCTAGATCTATCGATTTTTTTATTTAGAGAGTATGTTTTTAGTAGTTGTTTTGGATTGATCATACGGCATACGGCCTTTGAGGGTGTGGCACACTGCGCGGACCTGGTTTCGTTTCCCGGCCACTCGTCGAGAGGCTGTAAGAGATTGCTCTCGTAGCAGTAAACCCGCTATATGTATCAACTGTGTACATTAAAATACATACATAATTAAACATATTTGTGTGTTTTATGAACAATTTATTATGTTTAGAGTTTATGTTCAAGTTACGACCTTTTTACATTTGGAGTAGAAGGCAAAAGAGTAGATATAATTGATAGCATTCTAAAAATAAATTTTTAAAACGAAAAAAAATTGTGCGTGTCACCTCTGAAGCGTGATTGGAGTTTACTCCTTAAGTACGATTATCTTGGAATGTATAAAGTAGATAAAACTCTATATAAATATCAATATTATTAAATGTAGATGGAAAATTCTTTAATAAAAAAAATGCTGACAATATAATTATTTTCAAGTAAAACACAAATAAACAAGAACAAATTTATACAAAAAAATTTAAAATATTTAGTAACGTCAGACTAAGGAGTTAAAATTAAAAGAGACTTTTTAATTTTGTGGGATAGAAGACACCAAATATTCACACACGATGACATTTAATGATTACAATTCAAAAATTCTATTACTGAGATTCAATCTAGTTAGCGACATGATTCCCTTAATATACGGCTAGAATATTAAAAAGTGCATTAAAATTAGTTTCCACCGGACGCTTCACTTTACCTATAGCCAGAATGCTAAAATGTGCATTCAATTAGTTTGTACTGGATGATATAAGCCAGTGACTGCTTTAATTCCGGAAGTTATCAATATATACTTATTCTTAATACTTGGTAATTTAACAAATATTTGCAAAAACATTTTGTATTCCGACAATTGAATTCGAGTACAAATAATGACAGAAGCTACATTAAATAAAAATTCTGTTACTGAAATGCAATGTATGGTTTAATTTGTCCACAACTAAAACAAAAACCTGGATTAAATTAGTTTGGATTAGATAATACAAATCCACAACTAAAACAAAAACCTGGATTAAATTAGTTTGGATTAGATAATACAAATCATTCTTTAATAAAAGGGCTCAACATGATATTCCCATCGATCCCCATTTCATCGGTTAATCCATCTTATCATTGAACATTTGTTTTACCAAACTCTTAACGAATGGTAATGTATACTTATAGTCCCTTATTAACGAATGGTAATGTATACTTATAGACCCTTATTAACGAATGGTAATGTATACTTATAGTCCCTTATTAACGAATGGTAATGTATACTTATAGTCCCTTATTAACGAATGGTAATGTATACTTATAGTCCCTTATTAACGAATGGTAATGTATACTTATAGTCCCTTATTAACGAATGGTAATGTATACTTATAGTCCCTTATTAACCAAGCTTGACAACACAAATGCGACTTTAAAAATAAGTAAATAATTCCCACTATTTATGTGCAAGACAAAAATATAAACATTAAATTTTTTTAGCTTTGAAATGTTTTAAACAACGTGCTACACTATCTTTCTACACTCAACAAAATAATGAACATATGATTTACTAATGAAAATTTAACTGTCTGTTATGAAATTTTAATGATATAAAATAAAATACAATATGAGCAGAAAAAATTATAAAATGAAAGTAGTGAAAATAAAAATGGTACAGAAGGTATATACATATGGTATATAAAAATGACAACGAAATACGAAAAACCAATATTTAAAAACACAAAATAGAATGAAAATATATAAGTGAAAAAGTTAATAATTTAAAAACGTATTTCATTTATTTTTCAATTCCCTCTCTGCAACTTCACCCTTCGCTTCACGAGTTTGACTTAACAAAATTTCCTTACGGACTTCATGGAGCTCGTCTTTTCTTTGTTGTCCCTGCTTCACTTCATGCCTCATGCAATTTCTTTTTAATTCCTCCATCTGAAGTAACTGACGTTGGCTGAAAGTGAACCGGCTGACTTAGTTTTCTGTACCTCACTCCTATGCTGACCTGCGGGATCATCTTCCGTTGCCTCGGACGATGTTGGCAAAGTTTCCGCGGCGCCTGCAAAAACTTCACTTCTATTCGCTGATTGTTGCTCAGACGGATCTGTAGATAATTGACTCTAATTAATTCAATGTCAATTTATGAATACCACAAATTTACAAGTTTTAAATTCACTAGAAAGAAAATAAAATAAAAGTCCAATTTAAACGTTCTTAAATGTATTTTACAGTTTGTAATTTTAAAAGTGTTTAAAGTACTAACTACTTTCGTTTGTAATACTGCTTCTTCAGTATTAAGTATAAATTCGAATACATTTCAATTCAAATAAACCAATCTAAAAACTTTCGATGGCTCCGTTGCTATATTAATAAGTTTCTAAAACTTACTATAAAAAAAGATTAATTGTACACTTTTTACCTCGATTATATTACACACATTGTTGAATTGCTGGGCAAAATAGTTTGATCAGACTTCCATAATTAGCCCTGGTGACCATCCGCTGGTGCCTTTCCTTCGCCAACTCTCTTCTCTGCTTGGCTTTTATATTAAGCAAAAGTCGGCGCAGTTGACTTCCTTTTGTCTAAAGAAACAACTAAAATATACGTTTCTTAAGTGCATTTAAAAAAATATATATTCGTGCAAACAAATTAATTCTGCATTCAACAAACAAATTAATTCCGACTTCATCTTGGATGAGAGTATAAACCCTATGAAATCCAATTATAGAGATTTAATTTTTAACACTAGATACACTGAGAAAAGCTCTGATCTATAATAGATCAGTGCTTTCCTCAGTGAAGCAAGTGTCATGCGCATGTATGATTTATATAAAATCATACATCCGCATGTCCATTATCCCGATCTTCTCTCTCTACTCAATTTCAACACTCGACCATTCGATTTCCTGTATATCATAACAGAGTTTATTCGTACCACAAGTCTATAACAATAATACCTCTTTTTATAACCGTCCGTAAATATTTTTGAACCGAAATGATTAACATTTAAAAAGGAAATAGAAAATACGTTATTTATAAATTAAAATCAGCTACGATAAAATTAATATTTTGTTCAGTATGTGGAAAATAATATAATTCTAAGTTAAAACTAACTTTAATAATTGATCAATACATTTTGAAATATATTTAATAACACAAGTAATCCTTAAAAATGTATACAAAAGTACTCTAATCATTTTAAGCACATATACTTAGAGTTAAGTATAGTTTTCTACTCTGTTCTTTTTATTATACATCTACGTGACTGTAACTTGTTTTGTGAGTCTTTCAATAAATAAATTCGTTTATTTTCAATTATGTCTTTATAAGATACCAATATCTGTACTCTGTTTCCGTGTAGTTTCTTTTTCTTGTATTTATTTTACTACTTGGTTAAACACAAGTCCAGCCAAATCAAACTTCGTTATAACTGTCAGTAAATAATTCTATATATCTATTAAATATGTGCCTGAAATTAGCTGATTCCACTTTCTTTTGATTTTACTATTAATAAAACTAAATACCGGGCGCTATATATGGAAATCGATTCTTAAATAGTAAACTCCAAAAACATCTTAAAATTCAAAGGTTTTAAGGATATTAAAAATAAAATTAAACCATAAAATATTTTATTAATGTTAGTTAAATTGTTAACAATAACGCAAGAAAGCTCCGTAAGCAGCAATATTAGTCCACGAGATTTTTTTTTAAGTATCACCATCATCTTAGAGCCGATAGTCATTATTTGTTACGCAGGGATACTTGTAATATACCATGTATAAGAAATACCTTTCAAAAGTTTTTCAAAGCAAAAAGTAATGTACGAGTATATATGTATATTAATACGTAAAGAGAAAAAAATGTACCCATTTTTAAGCATATTAAGCGCATGGAGAATATGAGGTTATGAGATTTGACAGTTAAAGTTTGTATGGAGATAGAGTGCAGGAAGCAATATTAAACAGTTAATTGTATATGGTAAAACAATCGCACAAAGTAGAGATTTTCGTCTAAAAATTTTTGAATGAGAGCAAATTTATTGAATGAGTTTCATATAAACGAATAACGTTCAGACTTAAAAAGCTATTGAATTATCATCGAATTTCAACCACTCGGCCACTAGTGCGGCCACTAGTTTTAGTAAATCGTGGTCAGATTAAAATTAATCGATACATTGTCTCATTGCAATTAGTAAATAGTATTACACGAAGCATAGTTTAAGTTACATTTGGAAATGCTTCCTCTAAATCACAATTCGAGTAGTCGTACTATTAAATTTAAGTGACCCATAATACAAATGCGGCCTTTCGTTTCATATGTCATAAATTTCTATTCCAAAAAGAAATCCATTCTTCTAACATTTCCAAATTATTCTTTGTTCTAGAAAATAACATAGAAGTATTTTACAAGCTTACGTCGAATATGGCCTTACGCAGCCAAATATTCTCTATCCTAAATAAATAAAACAGCCTTAAAAATATATTAATCCGAATGCGGTCCGAATAATGAAGAGCCAGAGTGTGGGGGCCGGCTCTTAGACGCCGCAGTTTGGCAGCACTCTAAGAGACGCCACTCGTGCCTACCGGGCGCCGCCCGCTGCCAGCAAAGTTGCATGAACTAGTTCTGAACTCCATCGAGGTCACCATTTTATTGTGTCCCAAGTGTTTAATATATGTGGCTTGTCCGGCTTCAGAGTTCACGACGATGTGTCTTTAAGTTCAACGCCATGTGATTGCGTATTAAGAGGGTCTACGTAAATATATTTAATAAATAGGATAGTAACTTGGAAATTGTTTGAAGGATAATTTGTGTAAAGTTTGCTTGGTCTAAAATTGTCGCGTAGTTAAATATTAAGTTTATAACTATACAGAAATAAATATAACTATACATACAATAAATATAACTATACATATACATATAATAAATATAACTATACATAAATATTATATACTACAATAATATTTGTTGTAAAACGGTTTTCGAAGGCAATATAACCGATATTTAATGTAAAATTCTTCGCCTAATTTTCATATAACATATCTTTAAGTATGTAGCTATATTATATTGTCAGGCCCTATTTTTTATACAATTCTTGAAGCTGTTCTTGGCTTGCTAATTAGTGGAAACGACGAATATTATTTGTATCGTACAAAGTGGCTAACAAACTAAACTAAAAATAAAATATTTATAATAATGATAGTGAGCTTATCAATTTTCTGACTTGTTTGGAGAACCAATAAATTTTAGGGTTTCGTAGACGTTTTCTTAAAAAGGAAAAAATCTGTTTGTCACATCCATATTTCAAAGAAACCGTTTGACTTAAAACCTTGAAATTTTACACAGTAATAAAACATATTAATCTATTTTTTAACGAAACTTAAAATATTTCTTTCATGACTTTAAATAGTGTATCTTCAGAAATACACTGAAAAATATGAAAAAAATATGTCTCCTCATTTTTTCCGAAACAATTGAACGAAAATTATCCAAAAAATATGGCAAAGGTTATAAGAATACTATAACGTAGATTATAAATGTCAATTTTTTTTAATGTGCACCATATTTTTACGCCTATTGGCAATATATGTAAGGTATGAAAAATTAATATTCATAAAAATTTAATAAAAATGCTATATACCTTCAAATGTATATAAGTGCCTAAAATATGTACAGAAATCCGTAGCGCGATTCAACTATAAGATTTTTAATAAAACTTTCATTCAACTTACCTTATGACACCTTATGATGATACATTAATCACAAAATTATTTTAAAATGAGCATAATAATCATTTCAGATATATGAAGGGCCACAAAAGTAGAAATGAACCTATGCATCAAAAATTCATTAATTGAATTGAACATATAAAATTTAAGGGTATTTTTAATCCTTTCTTTCACAAATTTCAAAATTTAAGGTCGCGCTTTTAAAAACGCTTATATCATCACTATAGTTTTTATTATACGTAAGTGTTACCTGTAACAACATGTTTTGACAGTATATGGTATGTCAATCCACTTCAAAAAAAGAAGGAGGTTATCAATTTAACTTGTTTGTATGGAATATTATCGGAACTTCAAAATATTCATATAAGTTATTCTACCAGACCTTCTAAACAAATGTACAAATTTCATGAATGTATGTACGTATGTATATTCTTTCACGTATTTTTCAGAAGTTAATAATCGGATTGATTGGCTTTAGTATTTTTCGATTAGGGTGCAGTAAAATTTTTATCAAAATCAACTTAGTAGTTTATGAGATATAAATTGTTAAGTGTGTTACCAGGTATTACTTGATATGCACTCTGTCAATTTATGGTGCAATTCTCATAACTGGCAATAACAATAATATATGAAGGTATATAATATGACAGTATAATAGAAATTACGGTATTAGTAGGTGATGTTGTTAATTAATATTACTTCTGAATACATTTGGCGTTAATTTTGTAGAAATTTATTATTCAAAATTAAATGAAACTAAGTGATGTAGTATTATTATACTTATTTAAATTTTTTAACCACGATCTAGGTTTTGTTGTATTACAACATCTTCAGGTGGGCTATTAGCAAAGATCGCTTCTTTAAAAATCGAAAAATCTTTGCTAATTGCCCACCTAAAGATGTAATACAACAACAAACCTAGGTCGTGGTAAAGCATTTAAATAAAGTAGAAATAATACTACATTACGTAGTTTCATTTGGCTGACATGATATAGCTGAAGCTATCGAATTATTAATAATATAATATTAATTAATGTTATAAGTACTATTACTATTGTTTATTACCTTACTTAAAACTAAAAAGGAAAAAGTATTATAATATACACAAAATTAATCCAAATCGAAAGTGGATACTAACCTAAGTAGGTATGTTATATTAACCTAAGTAGGTTTTTTTTGAGGTTAGTACCAGCTAAGGCATGTCAAACGTATATACCAAAACAAAAAAAACTTGACTGGGCTGACACCAACCTTTAAACAATTTTTTAACATACCTATTTAGGTTTGGATGTTGGATAGATTTTGTACAAATGATAATAATTACGATTTCTTCCTTTTTATTTAATGATATTTTTAATTATTATTTATTGTGTTATTCTAAGCGACGTAAATAACTACTTAAATTTTGAACTTGGCTTAATTTTTTTTTTAAATTAGTTTTTATATATTATAAATATAAATCGTGAGTTTGAGTTTCTTTGAAGCTGGTGAGATTTTTAAAAATAAAAAATGCCCAAAACTTTTACATAGAACATTCCATTAATTAACACAGTTGCAATGCTTTAGTCCAAATTTTTCTAAAACTCCTACAAGTCACTTCGTTGTCTAAAAATTATATAAATAATTTGATATATTATTGTGTTGACTTTTATTAAATTTAACTTACTTTATATAATACGATAAATAGCTAGACAACACTGACCATACACCGATCAACAGTACTAATATCACCGGTTTAATGGATGTATGGTTAAAAAAACTGACGATTAATAACTAATTATAAATAGATATTCGACAAAACGTTCAATTGGATTGTGGAATAGTCATAAGTGTACTGTATAATATAACAAAATGCTTGCACGGCGAAAGATCATCACTCCAAGAAATTTGCAGAATATGAAAATTCAGGTTGGTAATTTAAACACTTTTCATGTAGTTGAATATCTAATAAATGGGTTAATATATTTCTACATTTAAGCACATGTGAGGATTTAGTAGTTCTCTCAAATTTAGCTTGTTTTCTCAATTTATAGTAATGGTATTGGGAAATGAGCTAATTCATTAGATATATAAACAAAATACTTCAAAAATGTATCTGTTTGTTTTTTTCCTCTAACACTTTTATGTATGCCAATTTTAATAAAACTCCACTTATCCTGATGAAAAATGCAGGACTTCGATGAAAAAAACAAACTGGAACAGTAGACAAGCTGAATAAATTCGGTCCTCCTTCGTAAAAGGATAATTTTAATAGGTGCTATAATAATAAATATAAAAATACCTGTTAAAAGGCCAAGTTATTTTCGTCATTACTTGGCTGCGAAAGATAGTTTGTTTTGTTGAAATTCCAATTTTGTAGATATTTATTGGAGATTTATTGACATTAAAATTTATTTTTTATTTAAGTTATATATTTTCAAACGAAAAAAAATTAATTAAAAAACTCGAGGAGTATTTTAATTAATTTTTTTTCATTTATAAAATATATAACTTGACAAGAGCATGCCATGCTGAAAAAACAGCATTACTATTATAACAGGAAGAACAAATAATGGTTAATTTAATATTTCGCTACAAAATTTTTGGAAAAATCTCACAATTCCTCTTAAAATGTTCTCATAATAACTCAAAATACACGCAGTAAATTATTTAATACTTTGCCCCAATCCTTTTAAATTCAATTATATACAGCCTTATTCTTTAAAATAATTATAAATATAATTGAACTAAAAAAACTGACTAGCTGTTATATGTGTTTACCGAAATGTCAACTTTTTTAAGTTATACCAAAGTTAAACTTGGGTCGAGGTCGGAATAGTGTTTGATAGATGAAGTTATGGCGAGCTTGTCGTATAATGAGTTCATCGGCAGTTTTATCTATTCTCTGTTTATGTAAAGTTTATTAGTAATTAGTTTTATTTGTCAATACTCCGCATGTAATTGAAATAAGTATGCATGTACGATTCTAATCTATGAGTATATCTACACATATCATAAAACTGCAGAATTGGTATGTCTGTAAACTGAAGGTATTTATATTTATATTTTACGAGGATATAATGAAGGTAAAAAAGATACATAAATATTGTTTTTATTTAATTTTTGTCTATCAATGAGTAAGTTTATTTGTCCTCGCATTACGCAGAATCACTAGAGGATTTCTAATGGAGTTAAGACTGATGAATTCTACAGTTAAAATTCTACAGGATCTGAAGTAACATATATATTTAGTAATATTGCAATCAAACCACTAGAAAGAAGACGGTAAAGGAAAATTATTTGAAAAAACGAGTGTGCTTTAGACCACACGACTGAAGTAAAACTTTAAATTCACAAAATGTGAACTTTAAAATGAATTTACAATTTTATTCATTTTAAACGTAGAATATTTAATGTATTGAACAAAATAATATTTTATAAAATTGTTCAAGAAGAAAATGAAATAATTTAAAAAATCACCGTTCGCGTAACGCTAGCAAACTCGCACATATATATATATACATATATATATATATATATATATATATATATATATGTATATATATATATATATATATATATATATATATATATATTTCATGCACTGGCCATGAGAGGAAGAGAGAAAGAATATGTGTGCTTGCACCTCTCTCCCTTGTCCCTACAGTAATATACGAAACGTAACTCTCTCTCTTTCTGACTTCACTAACTTATATCTCCCTCTCAACTTCCGTTCGCCTCGCCCGATCACACTTTTCGTAACGCTCTCGTCACGCATTCACCAGCTTACTCCCCAAGTCAAGCGTGCGTAAAGAAGTTTTACTTCAAAAAAAATTACTTTAACCTTCATTTTTCGAAGGTTTGTGTAAATGAAATCACGCGAAAAGCTAGTGTATAACAGATTTTTTTCAGTGCCACATTATTCTCTCCGTACCTAAGGAAAAAGAAAAATGAATATATTATTGAAATTTTAAAATGTATCTTCGATTAGAAAACAATTACCTATATATTAAGATAAATATAAAGTAAATCCTGCACCCCAGTGCAAACAGAAATGCTGGCCATCCTCTACATACGAAATTACATGACAAATAAAATTACCTATTGCCCCGAAGTGCCTGCAAGGCCGTTGTAATAAGACGTTCTGTTCGTTAGAGGGTTACCACCCTTGTGGTTGTAGTACTATATTTTTGTACTTCCTCAGTATTAAGGAAAGTGCAAAAAATGGAGTAAAATGTGGTGTAATATTCGTTATGGACATTTATAATATTTTAACCATGCTTTACGTATCATATCATATTACAATAAAAATTGTAAATTTATTAATATACTTTCTTGAAATTTTGTGAAAATGGGAAGAAATCGGGGGAGGAGGGGAGATGGGATTATTTTATATAAATTATAATAAATGTTGATCATAATACCACTATGTCGTCCAAAGATATCATTTTGGTGTCACTTAAAAACTGTAGGTCAAAGGTTGCTGACACCACGTAGTAATAAAAAATCTTGCATTTTTATACCTACATCGCTGAAATCTGGAACTTTGGAGTGAGGGAGGAACTTCGTTCTTTTTGTATCAATTATACTAAATATTATTAACACATAATATTACTGTGCAATCCATTGACACTACGTTGGTGTCATGTGAAAACATACATAGGCCGGTGATACTATATAGAAATAGGAAATAATTATATTCATTTATACTCATATTCTTGAAATATTGCGAAATATAATTGAGATATTCATGTTTTAGTAAAATCGTTTACGATCTTAGAAAAGCGCCGACAACAAGTGGTAGGGTCTACGCGAGACTTTCCGGCGTCAGACAAAGGAGTCTAGGTCCCACGTGCAATATTACGTACTTCAAATTGATACAATGATACCCTAAAAGAATAAATACACCTATTTAAGTTTCCTAATAAGCTGTTCTAGGTGAAATCGAAAGACTTCTTAAATATATTTAGAATTATTTTTTGGTATGTAGAATCTATAAATGTGAAAATTTACAACTCTCACTAAAACACGTTTTAAAACTGTATTGAATCTATACACAATTTTGCGTATGGCAATATTGCACGACTATATGAAACATAAACTAAATAAAATTACGTTTTTGTGGTCTATGTTTCGTAGAAAAATAAAAAAAAGAATCTCTTTTTATTTCATCCACTTTTAAATAAATAACGAAACGAGGTTGCACTAGCCGTGTTTCTCTTGTGGAAAAATAATACAATTTAATATAGTTTCGAATATTTTGTTACAATTTACGAATGATGGTCAAATAAATAGAATGACTCGACTATATAACGTAGTGTGTTCATTTTTATTCATTCCTGTCCTATCCACTTCCAGAAATTCAATTTTCGACTGTATAAATCTAATTTCTAGCCGGACCTAATGGCAACTCACCAGCACACACCAAAGGACATGCAAATGTATTATTTAATAATAAATAAATAGCACATAGTATCCAGAGTAGCGTGGTCGAACATGGAATATGAAAATTGCTCAAAATTCACATGTGTCAACAGCAGATATATGTGACCAAACCAAAGCTGTCTGCTATGAAATACCCCTCGCTAGCGTTAAATTGGCTTCATATATTATTCATTACCTTCACTACTCAAATGATCTTCGTCCCTCTTCAACCGAGCATAAACATGTCACAGCACTATGCGAGATTACTAAACCTCGGTCCAGTTATTAATTGCGCCGTCTATTCATCCACCGGTATGCGGAGCACGCCTACCGTCCACTCTCAAATTAGATTTGCATCTGTTGATCAATGTCACACGCCTATGGCATACTGGCATAGCGATTATCCTGGCTAGCCGATTTCTGCCTCGTGTATTAACATCATAAATTAAGAACAAATTTAATCCTTAAGTGAGTGTGAACGATACATTGAATTTAACACAATTAATGCTCACGTGTTTATTTTCAAAATTGTTTCAAATTTTTGGCGCACATCATTGGTTATAAATTATGAGTAGCAGAATTGTTTACCCATTCGTATTTAATGGACGCCGACAGATCGTGAACAGATCCTTTTTTTAGCGATAACTAAACTGTTCAACTGATCCGGGTTTTTACTCAATGACATCTGTAGGGAAAAATATTAATATTTTGTTTAAATACACATCTAAATTCTAGCCCCATATATAGCGAGTATATATCGTCATATATCTCTGGTTGTATTGTACGTAATCTACGCTATGTAAACTGTAAAGAGCATTTATTGTTTATAATTTCCGCTATGTAAACTATAAAGATTATATATTGTATGCAACCTACGTTATGCAAACTGTAAAGTGTATATATTATGTGTTATTTACGCTATGTAAACTGTAAAGAGCATATGTTGTATTTAATCTACGCTGTGTAAACTGTAAAAAGCATATATTGTATGAAAACTACGCTATATAAACTGTAAAGAGCATATATTGTATGCAACCTACAATATGTAAACTATAAAGAGCATAAATTGGGTATTGAGAATAAAAAAATTGAAATATAAATTTTCAAATCTTACAGAAAAATAAACATTTAAAAAAATATTACTTGCCTACTGCTTGATTTTCTATTTTGGAAGTGTTCATTTTTTACTTTATAATAATCCTAATTAATATTATAAATGCGAAAGTGTGTTTGTTTTTTGTTCACACGGTGTAGCAAAGAATTGACGTAATTTCTTGAAGCGTTACATTTGCGCTATATAAAGGAGCAATATAATAACTTTCCTTAATACCTAAATCAGACGAAATCTTTGTTTTCATTATCATTTGTACTATAAAGTCATGAAAATAAAGAATTAAAATGAAATGTTTAATTTCTCTCTTGCTTGAAACTTGTTTTTGTTTAACCAAGTTTGTTTTTCAAACCATAAAATTTCTACTACATACTTCTTTTGGGTCTATTGGGGTAGAATCAATTAATTACACGTTTTCTTCTTAGTCTTATCTTAGTAGTTTTATGGAAGAGTTTCCTTTTATTCGTTTCTTTTTATGATATTTTCTACAAATAAGTTGTGATTATTAAAGGGTTGAATAGTCTGTATGATCTAGATGACACGATATACATTTGGATTGTTGATAATTTGCCAAGTTACATTATTCAGATCCTAACTGTCTTCTAAATATTGACATACATAAGCAAGGATTCGAGGCTGTTTGCGTTTCGACTAAATGGGAGAATAGCTTGATATGGTTTTTTATATATACAAATTATTGTTTAGTTAAACCCTCAATGTGTATTATAAATAAATAATTGATTGATTATTACGATAATTATATTTTTTATTTTGTGCTTTAAGTTAATAAAAATATTTTTTTATGCATTAACCTTCAGACTACTTGAATATGTGATTTACACAAATTTTTGTAATATATGTTTAGAGTAGTTAATTTGTATATATACCGTTTTGGATAAAAAAAAATAAGTCGATCAAATGTGAATCGATCCTGGAGCATTAAATATTTCGTAGCGAAGAATATTTACGTTAACGCTATGTAATTTGATAAATAATTATTACATGAAGAAATATTAAGCAATTGTTGTGTATTTTATTGAGAGAAATTTCTAGTAAAAACTATTTTTCCGATTTGATTAATGTCTTAATTGTATAATATACGAGAAATTTAGAATAGTTCCCTAAAGTTTTTCTTCAACGATGATCTTATTATACACAAGCATTAGTTTTTTTCAGATTTTTCCAACAATACTTTATAAAATAAAAGGAGCAGTACATGTAACTTTATGCAGTTTTTAAACGGTTTTTTTTCGATTTTATTATATGATGCCCAGATGAACCAGATGAAATTTTATTTTTGTTCATTCAACTCTACTTGCCTTAAGCGCATTTAGAAATAAAATGTTACATTTCGAGAACTCCCACTTCCTAAGCAATATCTTTATATCATCATAGTTTAAAACCTGAACTAGATGCTATGACTAAAAACAATGCTCATGGTCGGTATCCATTTATATATATATATATATATATATATATATATATATATATATATATATATACACACATATAATAGCATAGTACCCACTGTACTTATGCGGAAAAACAAAATGGCGTTGCATTTCATTGTTATTCATTGGGCAATGTCTTTTACGAGAGTTGTAAGCTCCGCAGGCGACAGGTGCGTGAGAAGGGAATAGTATTGAGCTTGTGACGAGTGGCAAAGTCATGTCGACGCACTATGATGAATCGATAGAATAATAGCGAATATTAATAAAGTTTGTGAGCCAGTGTAAGTGAACTTAAGAAGTTTAGAAGAAATTTCTTTAACGATTTACACATATTTATTCCCTTCATTATAAAAGTTTTTACCCTCAACACAAGAGTCTGTGTCAACGACACAGTCAAGCCTCTTTTGTTTCCGAATGGTGGTCATTAAACTCTTTAATACTGCTAACAGATTTCTTATTTACACGGTTTAGATATTAGAATTCTCTTATAAAACAATGAATGTACCGATGCGGAGGTGGAAGGGCAAGTGTTCTGTTTCCACCTTCTGTACGTGATACTGAAAATAACTTGTCTCTTATGTAATGGTTATATAATATTAATGCAAATTCTACTAGAGCAACACATAGCAATTTGGGAAAGTAGAGATTGAGTGAGCCATGTTACCATCTTTTAAAAAGTAAAAAAATGAAAAAGTAAACAAATATATGTGTATATGATTCAAAAGAGAAACGAACCAGCAAATACATACGCGGAATACATAATTACAAAATCAATATCGACATGAATTTATGGTCTAAGATATTTATGAGGATAAGTTCCAGATATCAGGAGCCAGCAGAATCTTTAATTTAGGCAGAAGGAGAAGTTTTTATAACATAAGGTCATTGGTAGATCAGATATTTGAGTTTGCTAATTAGATAAGAATTCTGTATACTATTCCAAATCTTAAAGACAAATGCAAAAATTCGGAGATGACTTCGATCGCGATCATTTTACAATCTGAGATGCTATCCATGTTTAGAGTATAATAAATATGATAGTATTTTTTGAGGCTATACATGTAGTAGATACATATATTTTGAGGCTTCTCTTACACTGTTTCAATATCTTCAGTCAGTTTAGGACGGCATCTGTCTCCATAAACAATTACAAGTAACATGAGTATTTGATAAAGGTAATTTTTTTTAATCCAAACAAAATTTCGTCTGTGTTTATAATAATGTATTCCACTGTCATCATTTATTTTACTTCGCTGGCTAACATTTTTTTCTACTGAAAGCACAATGTTGTTTATTTTACTTCGCTAGCTAAAATTGTATTCTGATGAAAGGACAATGTCGTTTATTTTACTTCGCTGGCTAAAATTGTATTCTGCTGAATGCGCAATGTCGTTTATTTTACTTCGATAGGTAAAATTGAATTCTGCTAAAAGCACAATGTCGTTTATTTTATTTCGCTAGCTGAAATTGTGTTTTGCCGAAAGCACAATATCATTTATTTTAAATCGCTGGCTATATTGTATTCTGCTTAAAGCATGAGGAGCCGTTTATATTACTTCGCAAGCTAAAATTGTATTCTGCTGAAATTTATCTGCCACTGGACACCCTGTACTATAATAAGATATATCACACTAAAATTTCACTCAGAAATATAATTAACACTTATGACGATAAATATGAGTAATGCAGTATTTCCTCCCTTTATTAACTTTCCTATTGATCTGTATTATAATTGACAATTGCAAAATAATTTTTTAAAAAATTTTGAAAGGTATTCTTACAAATATTCTTTGTAAAAATGTTGTCACCGCTTTTTAATTAATAGCTCAGTACACACCTTCAATAGTTAATTATTAAATAAAAAGCGATCTATTTCAAGTTTTACTTACGCAATTAGTATACCGTAGGATCACTTGTTTTGGATATATTTTATAGCGCATCTTAAAAATATATCTGTTAGTCCGAATGTCAATTGACAAGGAACTATAGTCTCGCTCTTAAAATTATAATATTTCCATTTTCGCTTATCAGGGGAGCCAGAAAGAGACAGAGAGAGAAAGAGAAATAGAAAGAGAGAAAGAATAAACAGAGCTAGCAATATCTTCTTAACGTTTTACGTTTAATAAAATGGTTAATTTGTTGACATAAATTCAATAACGTTTCCAACGTTAATTATTCGCTACAAGGAGCTATAAAATTATAATTTTCTACGTGACATCGAATCCTAATATTTTTATAAATCTGTTCTCGTTACCTAATAAAAACAAAATATTTTCAATTATATGTTTTTAATGTTAGGGATTTTTTTTATGAAATTGATTGAAAATCTAAATAGGAGTTTGGTACCATTTATACAAAAATGGCACCGAAAACAAAGTTGTCACTGATATTTTTTTAGGTATAAAAATTGTGCTTAAGAAGTTTTTCTTTTAGATCTTAGACGATAGCTTGCTTTCTAAACTTTCTTATTTAGTCAACTTAATTACCTCTAAAATCAAAACGACAATGTTTTTTATTTTAATTGGATTTTTTTAAAATTACTTCAATATTCCTTAAGTGGGGCTCTAAAAATTGCTTTCTAAACTTTTTTTATTTAACCCCTTTATTTGACCTCTAAAATCAAAACGACAATGTTTTTTATTTTAATTGGATTTTTTTAAAATTACTTCAATATTCCTTAAGTGAGGCTCTAAAAATTGCTTTCTAAACTTTTTTTATTTAACCCCTTTATTTGACCTCTAAAATCAAAACGACAATGTTTTTTATTTTAATTGGATTTTTTTAAAATTACTTCAATATTCCTTAAGTGGGGCTCTAAAAATTGCTTTCTAAACTTTTTTTATTTAACCCCTTTATTTGACCTCTAAAATCAAAACGACAATGTTTTTTATTTTAATTGGATTTTTTTAAAATTACTTCAATATTCCTTAAGTGAGGCTCTAAAAATTGCTTTCTAAACTTTTTTTATTTAACCCCTTTATTTGACCTCTAAAATCAAAACGACAATGTTTTTTATTTTAATTGGATTTTTTTAAAATTACTTCAATATTCCTTAAGTGAGGCTCTAAAAATTGCTTTCTAAACTTTTTTTATTTAACCCCTTTATTTGACCTCTAAAATCAAAACGACAATGTTTTTTATTTTAATTGGATTTTTTTAAAATTACTTCAATATTCCTTAAGTGAGGCTCTAAAAATTGCTTTCTAAACTTTTTTTATTTAACCCCTTTATTTGACCTCTAAAATCAAAACGACAATGTTTTTTATTTTAATTGGATTTTTTTAAAATTACTTCAATATTCCTTAAGTGGGGCTCTAAAAATTGCTTTCTAAACTTTTTTTATTTAACCCCTTTATTTGACCTCTAAAATCAAAACGACAATGTTTTTTATTTTAATTGGATTTTTTTAAAATTACTTCAATATTCCTTAAGTGAGGCTCTAAAAATTGCTTTCTAAACTTTTTTTATTTAACCCCTTTATTTGACCTCTAAAATCAAAACGACAATGTTTTTTATTTTAATTGGATTTTTTTAAAATTACTTCAATATTCCTTAAGTGAGGCTCTAAAAATTGCTTTCTAAACTTTTTTTATTTAACCCCTTTATTTGACCTCTAAAATCAAAACGACAATGTTTTTTATTTTAATTGGATTTTTTTAAAATTACTTCAATATTCCTTAAGTGAGGCTCTAAAAATTGCTTTCTAAACTTTTTTTATTTAGCCCCCTTAATTGACCTCTAAAATCAAAACGACAATGTTTTTGCTTCACACCTTTAATTAGTCCGCTACCTCCTATAAATATACCAAATTTCAACTTTTCACTTTAAATTGTCTTTGAGAAAAGTGCCTGTGACAAACGAAGGAACGGATGGATACTAATGCGATTCCATTAATGTTTCGTTTTGCCACTTTTTATGCGGAATAGTAAACAGAAATTCTGCCAAATAAGTCTTTTGTGAAAATGAGATTGTGTATGAATCAGATTAATATAAATGTGATAGTCATAATTTAATATTAAATCAAAAAATTTTGAATTATGTCACAAACATGGTTGGACAATTTCGTATCAAGGGTAACAGATTCGAATTACAATAGAGAAAAATAATCTCTATAATGTGAACTGCTAACTAACGTAACCATAGCATTGAGGCGGCAGATATTTTTTCCTATCTAGTGAGTGGAAAAAAGAAATTCAGTTTTTTGTCTTTGCCTCCGGAAATATTTTTCCGAATATAACTAAATCCATATAAACCATTTAAGGAGCAAAACCAATTCCAATCCAATTAGTTTTTCTTTCGTTTTTGTAGGACGTAGGTTTATATTTGTCTGGTTCATAACTGAAAGGTGGAAAGGATTTCCCAGCTCGGAAAATTATCATTTTATTCCTTCTGCTAAACATTCTCAAATAAAAAAGGCCGTAGTCAGCTGAATTCTCCCTTCAGATTTCAAAAGCCTGTTATGGCACATGTTATGTACATGTTCTTTAGTGTTTACGTCCATGTCCATGTTACGTTCATGTTCATTCAAGTCATACGTACACGAAGTAATTTTTTACTTCACCAAATTTTAAACTTGGGTGTCACACGTACTTATATACATGTATGTACGGTTTTTTCCACAAACATTTTCTTTTAAACCATTAATTTTCTTTCATTTTCACTGACTCCTCAAAATTTTCATTAATTTTATGAAACTACGTGAGGTTGCGTAGTCAATACGAGCGTTACGAATAACTTTTTTTTTAAAATAGTTAGTTTGAAGGAAATAAATGATAATATTCAAAACTAAATTAAATAAAAAAAATTGTGATTCTCCATGAGATACCTGGCAGATGTGGAACATATAAATCTTTTATATTTTTAGATTCAAAACAAAACAACAAACATTAATATAGTTATTAATAATAAAATATTAATTTAATTTTATTATTTTATTTTAATGAAATAATTTATCATAGAAATATTTCTTAACAATCTATTGAAAATATATTTTTAACTTTATAATATAATTAGACGGCAGACGCGGAGCTGGCAGAATTAAGTCGGAAAGAGCCGATAAGACGCGAAGTTGGCCGAATGATACGTCGTGATGTGCCATTAGATGTTTCACACCATTAAAAAAGAAAATTTTATTGACAGAAAATATATACGTATATTATTATAGTAGTGTCCATTAACACACGACGTTAACGAAAACTTTTGTAATAATTGTTTTAACGATAAAGATCAATAAACATTTTATTACGATTATACGGCATAACGAAAACTGAAACGTGTTAGGCTTACATTACTAGTATACTATTCATTGATAAACTAGTCGAATGGCGGCGAAGTGAGAAACTTAGTTCAACGCGCCCTCTCTCCAATACCGATGTGTTTCACTTTTCGTTACCGTTTTATTTAACATACGAACATACACTATTGCGCTAAAAAAGTTTCCTTTCAAAAATAAAAAAAAACAAATGTTCTAGATACATTTGTTTTTTTTTATTTTTGAAAGGAAATAAAAAAAAACAAAAAAAAATATGTACATTTTTACTATATATTTACAAATTAGTTTTTTTTAAATGGTACAAGTTTTATAATAATTATAATAGATCCTAACTTAAGAAAAGTGATTCTTGAACTCGTATACAATTTATTATTAGTCTGTTTGTCTGTATATCTATCTGTGAACCTAACAAGACTCTCTTGAAAGTGATTGGAGTTGTGAAATTTTTTGTAGAAAATTGAAGCTTCTAACTCAGTGCCATAAAAAGACATGGTCTTTCAAACATCGCCATATATTATTTGACAGATTCATCAAAACTTATAAGATACTTCCCGTTGACTTTGGAATCGGGAAATTCGACACGAAAAATATCTCATCGCATAAGTAAAGAAAAATTCGTAGAATCATTACGTGACAAATTTAATATTCTAGTTCTTCTACTTTCGTTTTTCTTAAATACATAAAGTACTTAATTATTAAAGTTTACGACAATATAACGAAATCTTATAAAACCCTCGAGGTGCGACGATACTTGAACTTATCACTTTTTTATTTTGTTTTGAGTGACAGTACGAGTAAAGAAAGCAATATATCGTCACAAAAATCGATTAAGATTTTAATTGACATCAATTTTAGAATATTAAAAGAGTATAAAAAATATGTGTGTGGGTGTTTGTTGCAGGGTCTACTACCAGATCCGGTGGGTCAATTTAGATGAAATTTTACTTTTTAATTTTAAGTTCAACTGAAAAAAGAAATAACAAATTGCAATGAAATAGCAAAGTGATGAATTCTAGAAAGATCAATTTCTAACTGGATGTCAGAGACCTATTTTCAAAGTATTTAAGATTAATTTGAAGATAGTTAGACAAAGCTATTTACCTATAGCTACATATATTTAGAATAAAGGGTTGATGGACCAAAAATTCTGCATTAGGAGAAAAATCTAGTTTTAAAGGTGTTTTATACAGGTTGATTAGAGTTATTTTAATATAAATACGAGTAAGTTTTAAAATTGTTATTTAAAAACCATTTGCGGAATAACTTTTTGTTTAATGGGATACACCCGCCTTTAGAAAATTCTGTTTATCATCTGTGGCAGACCTTGTGGGTCCCTAAGTAATTTTAATTTCACCCAATTTGAAACTTTTTACGTTATAAACGTTTCTATTTCATTTTAACGGAAAGAAAAATAATTCACGTAAAATAAGAAACGGTTAAACCACGTTAAATTATTTTTTTGTATAGTTCAGGCTATATAGTTCAGGCATATAGAATGAACCACAATAATATTGAATCTATACAGTACATAAATTAGTTGTCTTAACAGCAATCAGAATTCTTAAATTTTGCTAACGCCAAAAATTAAGCAACGTTAAATAAACATCAAGATCAAGGTAAATAAACTAATCTAATAAAAATTAAGGTTAACGATAAAAAATAAGTTAAATAAATGACATAAATTAAAATGCGTTAAGTAAATGCCAAAAACCAAAATACGCAGAAAAATAACCATAAATAAACTGCAAAAAACCAAGAAAAATAAACCGCAAAAAACCAAATAAATCGATTAAATTAACGGTGAAAAACATGACAAGGTAAACGAATGCCATAAATAAAGGTACGATAAGTCAAAATCAAAAATAGAGATACGTTAACTTAACTTGGAATTCTATAAAAGAAATCAAGGCACGTGGGTTCACATGGATTAATTACTATAATTGGTACAACGCAGATAAATACAATGGACATTATTTCTCGTAATGGTTTTCCTCTCTGACTGTAATTGAAGTGAACGCAGGCGAGGTAAATGTCCCATTTAGTCCCAAATTAGACTCGTACCTCATGATTTATCTTCGCACGTCTAGGGTATTCTTGCTCCAATCTAATTCTAGCTAGGCATTTACCAAGTCTCTAGGCAATCTGCACTAAATGTTCCACAAATCTGTACAAATTACGAATGATTTGAAGTAGCACTTGAAAAAGGGGATTATTTCAATGTGCAAAAGGTATATTATGGCTTTTTATTAAGTAATAAATTATTGAGGCATATATAAATTGCACATTTATGTTAAAAAAAGAAAATTTATAAATACGAATTTGGATTTTCGGGAAAATAATATCTCGGGAATAAAACAATTCCTTTCGTCCTTGTGATGAGATAAAGAATTTTCACGAGTACCTTAAAAGTACTTAGAAAGGAATTACAAGTTCCAATATTAGTTATAAAAATGTATTTTCCCCTTTTCTATCATTTCTCTGTTTGTCTGTCACAGCCATTTTCCTCAGAAACCGTTTGAGGTAAAAACTTGAAATTTGGCATAAAACATATTAACCCGTACATATCTTAATAGTTAACAGTCAAGAATATTTATCTGGAAATTTTAGGGGCGGCAAGTTAAGCACTCAGATATTTTTTTTAATTCCAAATATAGTGTGGGGTATCGTTTAAAAGAGCTAATAAGGTTTTTTTTCATGAGTTTAGGTAGCATATCTTCAGAGACCTACTGAAAAATATGCAAAAACATATGTTCATCCTTATTTGCGGAACCCTCAAACAAAAATTATGAAAAAATAATGTTTTTAAAAAATTGTGAAAAAATAATCGAAATATAGTGTGCGGTATCGTTTAAAAAAGCTAATAAGGTTTTTTTTCATAAGTTTAGTTAGCATGTCTTCAGATACATACTGAAAAATATGCAAAAACATATGTTCATTCTTATTTGCGGAACACCCAACCAAAAATTATGAAAAAATAATGTTTTTAGAAGCCTACACAAATATTGTAGGAATACTATAGCGATTATCTTAGATTTTTTAAGTTTTGAAATATAAATCCAGGTTTACATGCTTGTAAAAGATATTGTACACGTTCACACGTTTACACGCTTTTAAAAAATATAGTATATGTTCACACGTTTACACGCTTGTAAAAGATATAGAATACGTTCACACGTTTACACGCTTTTAAAAAATATAGTATACGTTCACACGTTTACATGCTTGTAAAAGATATAGAATACGTTCACAATGTTTACACGCTTGTAAAAGATATAATATACGTTCACACGCTTGTAAAATATATAGTATACGTTCACATGTTTACACGCTTGTAAAAGATATAGTATCGTTAGATATAATTTACGTACTTTGCTGGAACCTGTGATTCTTTTATTAGAAATTTCTCATATTTGTATTTTAATCTTCATCTGACACTATCAGTGTTGGTTTCTCTTTATTTTCTTCCCCATAATATAAGATATATATATATATATATATATATATATATATATATATATATATATATATATATATAAGAGATATAGATATACATTGGTTTCTCTTTATTTTCTTTCCCATAATATAAGAGATAATATATTCATTCAGATTTTTTTCTAACTCAATTAAGTAAACATGCAACGATTATATTTTTAGTGTATACTAAAAATATAATCGTTGTACTTAATTTTTAGTGTACACTAAGGTCCACAATTAAATGAAAGTACGTGATGTAGTATTATTTCTACTTTATTTAAGTTCTTTACCACAACATAGGTTTCATTGTATTACAGTATCTTCAGGTGGGCTATTGGCAAAGAATGAAACCTAGGTCGTGGTAAAGAACTTAAAGAAAGTGGAACTAATACTACATCACGTAGTTTCATTTAATTGTGAATAATGCATTTTTTAAAAATTAACGCCAAATATATGTATACTAAGATTTTAAAATGTCAATGTTTTAGTGTACACTTAGGTTTCAAAATGTAATTTTTTTAGTGTATACTTAGTAGGGTGTCCCTTATTTTTCAAAGTTTTTATTTTGTAACGCATACCTTCTAATTTTTTTCATTTGGCCATAAAACACTCGAAAATAAATATTTATCTTATTTCAAGCACCGCAACCCGTGCCGAGTTGAGCGCGAAACATGTTCATACAAGTAACGCGGATGACCGGCGCGTACTCGCTCTTGTAGTCATTTGTTTCTGAGTTTTTACCGGCGTGTCGCTTAATTAACGTGCATAATAGTTTTTTTCAAGATGTCAGTGGAACTTTAAAGTAATAAGAAAAATATTTTCTTGGTTGGTGAGATAAATCACCAAATAACGGGTGCAAAGTTGCCGTCTAATCGTCAAGTTCTCTCAGTTCTGTTTTTTAATATTCGCGAGGTAAAATTGACTGTTAATGAAAGTGCAAATCTTGTGATTCGTGAGTGCATCATATTTTGGGAAAAAGCTAGAATGCCTACCAGAGCTGTACCTAATTGTGTGAAAAAACTTATGGATCTTTACCATGTTTGGAGAGAGCTACAAAAAAACTATAAAAAACACAGGACGTTTATAAGCACCGCGAGGAGAAGTTCCAAAAAGATTTAGATAATTTATTTGATACCGCGCATGCCGATGCTCTACAAAGAATCAAAATAGAGGAAGACAAAATATTTTTACAAAAACAAAGAGAGCCAGGGCGTTCGGGTTGCTTAGCGGGTGTTGACAAAAAGTTAGTTGAGAAAGAAGAAAGAGTAAGGCAGAGAAAACTAGGAGAAGAGGAAAAAAGACTAAAGCATTTGAGTAATATGAATTTATTGACTTCAGACACTTCTAACCCACCTCAAGACTTTCACGAACAGTCTACCAGTTCTGACGAAAGTTTGGAAGAAAATTTACCTTAAACCTCGCAATCGCAATCCGTGACTTCGCTATCTGTAACAAAAAGAGGGAGGACGTGTTTTATTACCCTTAAACTAGTTGCAGCTTTAGATAGATGTCAACTAAGTGTAAGGGATTCTGTTTACACACTTCAGGCTGCTGTAGAAGCACCTGGTCTCAGTTGTGAAGACTTTCCTATCAATAAGTCTTCTATTCAACGAATTCGGACCCAAATGAGAAAAGAGAGAGCAGAATCGATAAAAACTGATTTTCAGAACAACGTGCCCGAAATTGTAACTATTCATTGGGATGGAAAGCTATTGCCCGGTTTAAATGTGACAGGTTCAAAAGAAGAACGCCTGCCAATTCGCATTTCATTCGGAGAAAAAAAACAACTTCTAGCAGTGCCAAAACTTGATAGTTCTACTGGCAAAGATCAAGCAGAAGCTGTTTTAAATGCCCTTTCTGATTGGGATCTCAATGACAAGGTACAGATTATGTGCTCCGACACAACGGCTTCTAATACAGGCCGCTTAAATGGGGCTTGTGTGCTCTTGGAGAACAAGAGCAGAAAGGGAATTGTTACTTTTTGCTTGACGCCATCATATGTATGAAGTAGTACTGAAGTGTGTGTTTGAATCAAATATCCATCAAGTTACTAGCAGTCTCGATATGCCGTTATTTAAAAAAAATAGAGGCAATTGGAAGAACGTTAATGCAACTGATACCGAAACATGTACTGATTTCGTAAAGAAATATTTTTGTGAAACGATGATTAACGAACTTATTAATTATTATAAAAAAGAAGTACTGAAATCTATTATACGTGACAATTATCGGGAGTTGATTGAACTGTGTATAGTGTTTTTGGGGGGAGATAATGAAAATAAATTTAAAATCAGACCACCTGGCGCCATGCATCAGGCAAGATGGATTGGCAAGAGTTATTTACTCTTTAAAGATATGCTTACTGCAATCACAGTTTAAAATGAGTGCTAAGGACAAACGAGCACTGCAAGATGTTTGCTTATTTATTGCAATGGCTTATGTAAAGCCCTGGCTGGAGTGCAATTTGGCGGTAAAAGGCCCGAATCAAGATTTATGTTTCCTAAAAACATTGAAAAACTACGAAACAGTCAACCAAGTAATTTATAAAGCAGCTCTGACCAATATCAGGCAACACTTGTGGTATTTATCAGAAGAAATAGTTTTATTTTCATTACTCGATGATGAAGTTGATACACAAACCAAAGCTGATATCGTATCGAATTTACAAAGGGAAAGTTTGTATGATTTTGGGAAGAGATATATTCTATCGAAGGAAGAAATATTTTCTTCTTTGTACGGTGAGTTGAATAAGTGTTTTTTTTTTCATTTTATCATTAGAAAATGTGATAATTTTGTTAATATATTTCTTTTATTGTTTCAGGAAAACGTTTGAGTGATTTCGTGATCATCAAGAGCACAAATTTATTATCGCGGTTAAAAATTGATAACGCTTTTCTCCAAGAAGACGTCTCTTCTTGGGAACAAATCCCTTCCTTTCAGGAAGCTAAAAAAAATACATAACCTAAATTAATCTTCCACTGTTTTCTATTATAAAATATGTATTTTGATCATAATATAGCTTACATGCAACTAAGTCTTCTAAAACCGTTGTTTAAAAAAACAATGATGCCTTGTCGGCACGGGTTGTCATTGTCATATGACGATGAAATTTTGCACGAAGCCTTTAGTACTATAAAAAGAATTAGAGGATATGCGTTACAATATTTAAAAGAAAAAAAAATCGGTGATATAAGGGACACACTAATACTTAGGTTTCAAAATGTAAATTTTTAGTGTACGCTAAAGTTTCAAACGGGATCGTTTATTTTTACTAATTATGTAATCTTAACGAAATCGAAAATGGTAGATGTTATACAATTTTGCAAAATATCAATTTATTTCAAGGTGATACTTATACGTGCAAAGAAGGAGCGCTTTTGTTTTACCGATTTAGGCGTGAACTCCTATGCTTAACTGATTTTGATGAATGTGGTATCGACAATTATTTTAAATATTTTCAAAGAATATACAATACGGCAGCTATATAAACGCTATTATTGTTAGAGATAAAAATATTTTTTTTTCTTCAAAATTCATCATGATTTGGTTTTAGAAGGTAATTTAAAAAACTGTACGTACGTACAAAAAACTCAAGTTCTGAAGCAAAATTTTGTGTCGAAATTTGACAAATTTCAAGATTTTCACTCAAAGTGTTATTATATCTACATATAACTGAAAAAAGTAATTTTCTATGGTTTTATTAAAACAATTATTAAAACGATTTTTACTTTATAAATAAACATGACTCGAATATATCAAGAATCTTATAAAATTCATTAGGAAATTTTTGAGAGAATTTTCTTGATATTTTGTGTAGAAACAGATTTAGTTACTTGTCTGTTTAAGTTTTAGGGCTACGCTCTGAAAAGCAGCTTAGTTTTCTTTTTTTTAAACATACAACCACCTATTATGAAAAGACCTCTGTACAAACTGATAAACTTTGGAATCAACTAGATCTTGATCACAGGAACTCGTCCTTTATAAATGTTGTCAAAAGCCTCTGAAAAAGTATGTCTACTCACAACTCCTTAGTCCTATGCTTCTTTAACTCCATCTTGTTCTCCTTTCTCAACTATGTCAAAATTATAATTTATATTTTTTTATATTGTCATTTTTACTTATTAATAATTTCGAGCAATTTTTCTTTAAAGAGCGTTTATTTTAATTTGCAAATGTTGTAATAAAATATGTATATGAATATGTTTTACAGTTTTTTTACATTTCTAAATTCTCATACATAGATATAGCGTAAGATATTGCTCTTGCAGTAATAAGAACATCATGTCTATACATGATTTTATTTGTACTCAATTGAAAGAATAAATATCTGAAAACATTTGTATATAATTTGGTGTAGACATAAGCTAAGTATTACAAAGGGCTATAGAAAAGTCTAGGCAGCATATATATATATATATATATATATATATATATATATATATATATATATATATATATATATATATATATATATATATAACTGCTCCTATAACGCATAAAACAGTGTTAAGTTTAAGAAAGTGCAACAAAAGCTGTGAGTTTGGGTCGGTTTATTAACCATATTAAAATAAACTCATGAGTTTGGTTTAGGAGTTTAAGTTAAATTAAAATATAAGAAAGGAAAACGGGCGCGTTAAGCGCACAAATGTTAAGAACGCAGGATTACACTCATGAAACAAAAATACATATCAAGAAAGGTTAATCAAATCACTTAAGTTGTACTTATACGAAGTCAGGATGGACCGCTAATGTTTTTATAGAAATTTTTGTAAAGAAACGCAACGATTTTACAGGTAACGACCACATCGTTGCCTTTAAACAAAAACAAACGTGTAAACTAGCCGTTATGTCTTTAAAATTTTACTTTATTTTTAATTTTCATCAGGCAGTATCAGATAAATATGGATTCATTTACCTCAGATACCGCGAATCAACTAATTTTGAAAGTGAATAGTCATTTTAAAATTTTGACATCATTTTGTTAAATAGAGTTTCAACCTACAGTAAGTAGAATGAAACTCTGTGTTTTTATTAAATAACAGACATTTTGTACTGTAACAAGTTAATAAATGATATAACGAGAATATTAAATTTAACCGAAACTTGTATGTGAATCACGCCATCATGAAAAAAGGCGAAGGCGCAGATGAAAGCTGTCGGAACACAATTTGTATGTCTCCATAAAAGAGAGTTTTTTGACTCATTTACCTTCCGGATTTTTTTCTCAATTCAGTTTCTATTTAGATTTTTAGACGTTGGTTATATATTTTTGAAGCATATATACCTAATATATCTCTAAAAAAATTTAAAAAAAACGTGACACATATATGATACGTGAGCGTGATGTCACAGATTTGTGTTCTACATCCCGTGAATCATATATGATATGATATCATATTTGATTCATAGGACATACTAAGTTATTATTTTATATGCTGAGTCGATGGTCACATATAAACCATAGACAATGACATTGACATTTGACATTAGTGATCAATCAATATTTTGGACTGGGTACTGTTTATGTCATCACATGTTTCCCCGCTTGTTTTTGTACAAAGAGTATTGAGGTTATTTTCACAAACAGGTTATAGTTTTTCATTGGGAAAATGAGTTTTTGATGGAAATATACAGATGGAGAGTTACAAAGAGTTTCAGAAGAAAGTAATGAGAAAGATAGCGGTTAAAGTGGTGGGAGTGGATAATTATATGAACCTGATGAACAAGAGGATCACACGAAATTTGAAGAAGAAGAGAGTTAAGCACAGACTTTAGGGGATATTGCAAGAGAAGTTTCAAAACTAGTTGCAGTAGAATCATCGCCTGCAAGAGAATAATTGTTTGTTCAATAAACCTATCCGTATGGAAATGATCAAGAAAATCTAGTATGGGTGGAAAATGTTCTACCAGTAAGAAAATAACTTTTCACATTAATTCTAAGATACAAAATGTTCAGTCAATTACAAATGAAGAGGGTTTCCATACTATTATAAAAAAACAAAGGAGTATTTCCTAAGCGACGATACTATTGATTACACGGTGGAGAATAAAAACCGTACGCTGCGGTTACACACAAAGCAATTCTCCATAATGGTAAGATGGGGTGGCGTCGATTTGGTGAGATTAAAGAATTTTTTCGTCGTTATATTTTATATAGAAGTAGATAGGAAACCTTTTATTAAATATTTTGGGAAGCTGGATTTGTTATATTATACTCCTCGAAATATCGATGTCTTACAATAGTTCACAAATATACTGTGTTGTTGGCATCTGGCAGTCTTGTATCGCATACGATCTATAGTGGAAAAAGTGATTGGAAAATTTCGTGAATTTTATATGCCAGTTAATACATAATTATTGTTGACGAATCACAGACCGGTTTGAAGTGGCATGGCTAACTGTGATATCTTGATGATATCGAAGTATTACGGTGAGAAATATTCTCTCCTGGAGAGGAGAGGGATTGAAACCAACACAATGATTACAGTAATGCGAAAAAAGGATTGGCATTACAGTTTAGCTGAGTAGCTACTACTCGCCTGTAAGGGAGAGTATGGCATGGTACTGGAAAATTGTCCACGATTTATTCTTCCATTCAATCATTATAAATACCCGAGTAATTTTCAATGTGGCTAGAGGTTCTTCCATCACGATTTTGGATGTACAAGAATCAAGGGTATATTGTTGGCTAGGCGAAGTGGTAATAAAAAACACCTGGCAAGAACATCAACCTTGGCAACAATGTTAACCTCTGCAATAACATCAAAAGGGAAACATTAGCTAACACAATTACGACGACGAGATAGAAAACTCATGCGGAGGCGTTGTGTCATCTTCTATGCCAAAAAGAAAGCGGAAAGAAATTCCATAAGCATGTCAAACTGATAAATAATAAATCACTGATTTTTTTCCATTTTTCTGATTAAGATGATATGCCCCACACATCCCCATATCAAAAACTGAATGCGTATGTCCACGTGCTCGAGAAAAAGTCATGTAAATTTACCTCTGACTTTGATCTTATATGATTCATGAACATATAAAAGATGGTGTAAAAATTACTCATTGGATCATTTGTGATTCATTGGACAGGGAACCTGAAAGCAATATGCTGAATGAATAGAAATTGAAAGTGATAATTATGACGCAGAATAAAAGTTTTGTAAACTTTTTTCAGTCCCAAGTTTTTCGGTTGATACTTGAAGGTGTTCGATTCTGAGATATATAGAAATATTGTATTAATTGTAAGTTGGAACTTAGATTTTTGAAGTAAAATTAAGTCAGTTGTGGAAAGAATTTTCCCCAAGCTGTCAGATATTCACCGTGACTATGACCAACAGGTAACCAGTAAAATAGCTTGTTTCCGTTTTCATTAGGTTTTCAGTAATAGTATAATTAATTTTAATTTTCATGTATTTATATTAATAAGAAATTTAGCGAAAACGTTTTTTAGTGTTAATGCTATATATTTTCTCTATTTATGCTGTCATATGCAGCTTTAAAATCAACGAAACAACAACGAAAAAAACAAAGTCCAGTCTTCATGTCTATGACCGAAAACGCACTTGGCTGTTTTTATTTCTTTTAAACTACATTCAATTTTAAGAAAACTTTAATAAATTTTGCTGTGATTGAAAACTTAAATAAATTATACTGTGGTGCAGTTAAAAAATAGGATTAAAAATTTGGATAACAGAGATATATTGCGTAAAATATACCTAAGGTGCATAATTATAGATCAACAAATAAGTATAACGTGAAATCCTTTGTACGTGAATGAAAAGCGTGAAGGGTGCAAAACATGTACATATCATTTGAATTTCACTCCTCGCTTCAGTAAAGTGGCATTTTATCTAAATCTTCTTACATCAAAACAATATTAGAGTTTTATATAGTATTGTCAAGGGACTGATAGAATAATATTGCAGTTTTGTACAGTTATTTTATCTAAATCTTTTTACATCAAAACAATATTAGAGTTTTATATAGTATTGTCAAGGGACTGATAGAATAATATTGCAGTTTTGTACAGTTTCGCCAATTTTTGGATTTTGTGCATTTCACTCTGGCCACAATTGATACAAGTTCTTAAAAAATCAATCGTTATATATTTTTCACAAAATAAATATTAATAAAATATAACCGACTTCATTGTACGATTGATACACCTACCTCGATCACTGAGTAAAAAAGTTTGAACGAAATTCTTCCATTCGTACTAACTTAAATTAGTCTAAATTAATTTAAATTAAATTGATAGTTCTCTTCTCTGCCCAATTTAATATTTTATTCTTTCGTATAAACGTTTTTACGTCAATCTTTCTTGTGAACACCTTAATAAATATCTCAAATAATATAATTACAGCTCACTTTATATTCAGATTCAGCCCGGGGATGTTATTATAAGTTATTTAATCCCAACATAATAACGCAATGTCCCAAAAGTAATTTAATAAACCGAGGAGGGTTATAATTTAGAATTTGCACCAAACACGACTTGTACTGGCGCGGGCGAAGATAATTGACGGCTTTGCCTCGTCTTAAAAGTTTAATTCACCGAATAATATTTAATGCCGACATCAAATAATAAAAAAAACAGTTTGAGTCTTAAGCTCGGGGAGACAGCTTAACGAGCTTTGGATTATTGCTATTCAGGAAAGTGCTTGTAAATATAAAATTAATTTATAAATAAGACCATTTTATTTTAAGGTAATGTTGAATAGATAATTATGTGCCTAATATTATCTTAAAATGGTATGGTCTTTTTGCTAAATTTTCGACAGTATTTTTGCAAGTATATGGATAAAAAATGTAGGCATCAAATAACATTAGCGCAGTATATACAAGTCAGAAAATTCAAAATGTAAATCGGTGCACAGTATGTTCAAAGGAATTTCAAGTTTATTTCCAATCTATAAACATTTAAGATATTGCAAATTCACATTTATTTTTAAGTTGTTTTTTGCATTAGTTCTTTTTTACGTAGCCTTTTACTTCTTATTTATAACCATATTATCGTATCGAAATATATATATATATATATATATATATATATATATATATATATATATATACATTAGACTATATATATCATCAAATTGGACACCATTATTTACTTTTAAACTTGTGCTGATGTATGGTTCCGAAACATATTTGGCACAGAACAATTATTCGTTAAATAAACTAGGAATTAATAGGAATTCGGGAAGAAAAGATTCAAGAAAAGTGTTTGGTCTAATATTTTATGTCAGAATTTGGAGAGTTACAAATATTAGAAGAATACAATGTTTACGTCACATCTAAATGATGATACAATTTTTATGTTGAAGTTTCGAGGGTCTAGACCGTATAGAATACCAAGGAAAAAGTACTATTAGACGATATGGGACAGTGTTTAAGGAAAAAAGTTAACATTTGGTGAGATATTCGCAGAAACGCGAGAAATGGGAGACGAGAATTGAAGCAGACGCAGGACCTTAATCAGCTGTTATCGTGGAGTATGTGTAAACATGCTTATTTATAAGTTATTTTTGTCCGCTGCTTCGCTCGCATGGTATTGGGGAAATGAAATTATTTTTCTAAAGAAATTGATATCGATTTCAGTCCAGCCAGTTAAGTAGTTGGGAGGTAAGCATTACTTTTAACATAACTCGCGAGACCTGATTTAACATTTGTTGTGGTGTGCCAGTGCAGTGCGGCGCACCACGCGATTTATGCAATTGTAATATGGACTGCAATGCCATGTAACAATTAACCATGTATTGGGCATATTAAATGGAACATGTTCCAATACTTCTAAAATTTAAATTTATAGCAGCGCATTAAGTGTTTCGTAAGTAGGCATAAATTTTTTAACGAACAGTGAACACAAATGTTCACTGTTCTATTTCAGTAAATCTTAGAGTAATTACATATAGCCTATCTTTTGATCTAGGATATATCTATATTAGCGATGTATAACTTTTCATTGAAATTTATTTATACATATAAACGTTAAATTTTTAATGAAATTAGTAGGGATTTCTTTAATTTTTCTTAGCCCTTTTTTAAGTCCATACTTGTAGGGAATACATAATTGTTTTAGTGATTATTTTTAAGTTATAAATGTTGATATTCATAGAAAAATAGTTGCCTTTTATTGGAAATAATTATATTTACTGGCGTTTTTTAATTGCTTTCTGTCATTGCTTTCGAACTTTGAATCGTTTATTAAAATTTAGTTTCTTGTAACGACGATAGCATCATAGGGATACAATGTAATCACAATTAAATGAAACTACGTGATGTATTATAATTATATTTACTGGCGTTTTTTAATTGCTTTCTGTTATTGCTTTCGAACTTTGAATCGTTTATTAAAATTTAGTTTCTTGTAACGACGATAGCATCATAGGGATACGATGTAATCACAATTAAATGAAACTACGTGATGTATTATAATTATATTTACTGGCGTTTTTTAATTGCTTTCTGTTATTGCTTTCGAACTTTGAATCGTTTATTAAAATTTAGTTTCTTGTAACGACGATAGCATCATAGGGATACGATGTAATCACAATTAAATGAAACTACGTGATGTATTATAATTATATTTACTGGCGTTTTTTAATTGCTTTCTGTTATTGCTTTCGAACTTTGAATCGTTTATTAAAATTTAGTTTCTTGTAACGACGATAGCATCATAGGGATACGATGTAATCACAATTAAATGAAACTACGTGATGTATTATAATTATATTTACTGGCGTTTTTTAATTGCTTTCTGTTATTGCTTTCGAACTTTGAATCGTTTATTAAAATTTAGTTTCTTGTAACGACGATAGCATCATAGGGATACGATGTAATCACAATTAAATGAAACTACGTGATGTATTATTATTTCTACTTTCTTTAAGTTCTTTACCACGACCTAGGTTCCGTTTTATTACAACATCTTCAGGTGGGCTATTAGCAAGATATTTGTTAATAGCCCACCTGAACATGTTCTAATACAACAAAACCTAGGTCGTGGTAAAGAACTTAAAGAAAGTAGAAATAATACTACATCACGTAGTTTCATTTAAATGTGAATAATGAATTTCTACAAAATTAACGCCAAATATATTCAATACAGTGTAATAATTATGGTGAATTCTTTTCCTGCCAAATTATATTATATAAAAAAAAGAAATGCGCAAAAGCCTCTCACTGTGCTTTCATATGCCATTTATATTTTATCTACGGTCGACCGGACAAGCGCTTGTAACGTGAGTTGCTCGGTATGCGAGTCGCAAAGAAATATAAGTGTTTGGTCTACTTTGAACATTTCCTATTCTTTTAAGAACAACATGGAGCAAGCATCCACCGACTTCAAAAAAATATTAAATATATTATAGAAAAATATATCCTACTCTATTTGCCCTTTAATCTATCAATCAGAGGATTTTCCATTATTTCTTTTAAAATGGTTTTATTTTTCTTTTCTGAGTTTTTTGAAGTTGTTTTTTATGTTTAAAGTTATTTTATTTTATACTTTTCAGTGCATTTTTCATACAATGACAATTTGAAGTCTCTTACAGTCAACCAGACTATCAGACCAGTCCCGTTCGACAAGCGGCCGGGAATCGAGCCCGGGTTCCAGCAGTGTGCCGCGTCATCAAAGGCCGTATGTCTTGTGATCAATCCAACGCATCACGGTGATGACAGTTTTAGGGCATTTTTAAGGCTTGCGTTGCCCATTGTTATAGAAAATGTTACGAAATCATTAGAAATTCAACAATATCTCATTTATTGAAATCAAAACATGCATTTGCTGTGTTATTTGTATGTTATACATACATATATATATATATATATATATATATATATATATATATATATATATATATGTATATATCATTTGTAGTACTAAACAAAAAATCAATATGTTTATTTAAGTCGACGAGCACTTTTTTATAATAAAACTTAAACATTTTAAGCTCGCATTATACACTTTGTGTTAAAATTTAATCTAATTAAGTCCAGAGGTGGATTTGTTTGCGATGGAGCCCTAAACCTGTGCTCATATGCGGCCTTTGTTGTAACGGTTAATTATACGTATTAATAATTTTACATGCAATAATACTTTTTCCGCCCCCGAATATTGCCGCCCTAGGTTCAGGTCCCACGAACCTGGGTCTAAATCAGTCGCTGATTAAGTTTATGTCTTGTAATGTACAAAGAAGGAGAGGAACACCTTTTAAGCTATATTCTACGTACCCTACGTGGACATATATGAATATACGTTTGTTAACGAAAATTCATATAGGCTTAGGGATATTTTTAAATTCCTTTTAATATACTTTGAACGGATTTATATTTTTAATTTTATGACTTGACTCTTATTAATACATGGGTTATCTCACAGTTCTGATATTATTTCATACCTGCATATAAATGTTTTATAACATACATAAAATAGTTACAATTTTATTGTTTTAATTTTATTATATTGATCTTTTTGACTAAACTAAAAGCAAATATGAGATGAGTTCGCATTGTATCGCAATATTTCTTTAATGGAACTCTATTTTGAATTCTAGCCATTAAATTAAATCTAACAAATGCTATAGAATTTGTCCACGTACCCGATAAACATTGGTTCCTTTCGCTTGCTTCGTTCCATTAAATGGGCGTGTGTGTGTGAATCTTATTTTATTTTTCTTCCATATTATATTATAACATAATATTCATACAATATTTACGTTAGGAATGCTATTGCCATTATACTGTCTATACTTTTGTAACACGATCACCCAAATATCCGTTAGGCATGTCCTTGGGTATGTCTCGCTCGGATCCTCACGTACATTCCGATTGCGCAATAACACGCAACGCAGACGACCAACAATAATCGGTTCGCTAATAATTGGAGAGGCTAGACATATGATATTTAATACTTTAATGCACACGTCGCACAGAAATAGGTCCTACAAAAATTCGAGCGATTCTGGCCGGGTCTGATCAATTCTAATGTTACGAGGTGAAATGCCCTAACGGAGAAAAGGACAGAACATAAGACTGAACACGAGTTAACAGAGATGGCAGACATTTAGACGACGGCGCGACTTGACTTGTGCGGTAAGTCGGTAGAAAGTCGGCCATCCATAAAAATCGACTGTTGTGGCCTTTCGAAGTTTTCCGCCCGCATTGCGCGTTAATCGAATTATGTAAACTTATGTTTTCTCTCATTTGTCCTATCGCATATGTCCCTCACTATATACGTAGATATCTCAGCTTAGGCATCCATTATAATTGTTTATTAGTTGTCATCGGATACAACTGGATATATATAGAGGCAGACTTCAATGAAATAAAGGATATACCAAATTAAGCATATCACAATATATTCTGTTATATTACTATAAATAATAAAATCTTAATGGAATAGAAGTGAATATTATGTGAGACGCAATGGAATAGAATATAATTATATTATACATTTTTCTGTTACTATTACGTATATTTTAGTAATAATCTAGTATTATAAAAACTACGAAAACCTAACTTATTCAAGCTTTAGTGTCCCCCATTTTGCCCTACGGGCAGAAATGTAGACAATACATGAAATCGAGAGACAAAATATAGATGCCCTAGAAATGTGGTGTTGGAGAAGAATGCTTGAAGTATCGTGGACTGAGTTCCATACTGATGCATCCATACTCCAAGAACTTGGTAACAGGCAGCGCTTGTCCAATAATATACAAACTTGCATGATAAAATTCTTCAGACTTGTGTCGCGGGAGTAACGACATTATTGAGCGCCTAATGGTATAGGGCAAAGTGGAAGGTACCAGATCACGTGGGAGAGCACCGGTGATGTGGATAGATCCTTCCCCCTGTGTGTCACGAGAATAGATGATAGAGAGGACAATACATTTGACACGATGACCACGATTTAACTCTGAAGAGTGTAACGACTAAAAGGAACTGGTATTTGTGATCAAAAGCTTATTTTTTGTTACTTATAAATTCACCTTTTTTTAATTCGAAGTGCGCTTTTTTTAAATATGTACATTTATTTTATGCTCAGAATTAATTAAATAAATGAGTAAATTCTTTGACTATTATGGTATCACTGTTTTCAATACATAATATTGGCCGAAAATTTGTTGTTGACTACTTTGAAAAAATGATTTTCAGTTGAATCGGAACACGAATATCTAACGAGAATACCCACGCCACTATTGAACATAATATCTTATCGAAAGTAGTAGTACGTCAATGGAATTTTTTTTTGTTATATTAAATCAATGTATTGAAATAAAATAAACATTCTTAGTGTAAAATTTGGTGACAACTAAATATTGACGACTGAAGTTAGGTAAAGTCATTGAACCTCGATCAGAATCTTCTTAATATTGTTTGAAATAATATGCAGTGTGATAATTACAATTTCTATCAGTGTTTTGGAGCACAGCAGCCTCTCTGTACAATATCTATTTTTAATAATTTTACTAACTAAAATTTATAATAATTTTACTAACTAACTAAAATTTATAATAATTTTACTAACTAAAATTTATAACAATTTTACTAACTAACTAAAATTTATAATAATTTTACTAACTAAAATTTATAATAATTTTACTAACTAAAATTTATAATAATTTTACTAATTTATAATAATTTAACTATTCTAAGATTCGTTTTTAATGATGTACAGTGTAAAGAAAAGGCATTGTACTATTAAGTAAGTTATATCGGTTTCATATTTACTTTAGACTGTACTATTAAGTAAGGTATATCGGTTTCATATAATAACGACTACATTACTTCATAATGATATTTAAAATAATAGCAATGAAACAATTACACAAACAATATCCACAACGTGGTTGCTCAAAACATTTCCATGTCATCAATATATTTCCATGACGTAACAGTCATTTTGTGCGACTTTATTTATCTATTTGGTGGTTTTCTTTATTATTAATTCGCCACTGGAGTTAACCTGTATCATTTTGGGTAAGTTATAATAAATAAAAACATACTTTTTTATATTTATTAGAAGGAGACATAAGCTATTAATAGCCGACACTAACTTCGAAGGAAAATAACTTCAAAGTCGTTCGATGTAGAAATTACTAGATCTGAAGGAAATATTGATCTCTCTAAAAATCCTCATCAGGGATATTTTCAACATTAAATTTAGAATAATGAAAAGACCCTCCTGAAACAGATTACAAGTTCAATTTACTTTACTTACTCATTGTACTTTTACATTCTCATTTACTTACTCATTGTACTTTTATATTCTCATTTACTTACTCATTGTACTTTTATAATCTCATTTACTTACTCATTGTACTTTTACATTCTCATTTACTTACTCATTGTACTTTTACATTCTCATTTACTTACTCATTGTATTTTTATATTCTCATTTACTTCCTCATTGTACTTTTATATTCTCATTTACTTACTCATTGTACTTTTATATTCTCATTTACTTACTCATTGTACTTTTACATTCTAATTTACTTACTCATTGTACTTTTATATCCTCATTTACTTACTCATTGTACTTTTATATCCTCATTTACTTACTCATTATACTTTTACTTTCTCATTTACTTACTCATTGTACTTTTATATCCTCATTTACTTACTCATTATACTTTTACTTTCTCATTTACTTACTCATTGTACTTTTATATTCTCATTTACTTACTCATTGTACTTTTACATTCTCATTTACTTACTCAATGTACTTTTATATTCTCATTTACTTACTCATTGTACTTTTACATTCTCATTTACTTACTCATTGTACTTTTACATTCTCATTTACTTACTCATTGTACTTTTAAATTCTCATTTACTTACTCATTGTACTTTTATATTCTCATTTACTTACTCATTGTACTTTTACATTCTCATTTACTTACTCATTGTACTTTTATATTCTCATTTACTTACTCATTGTACTTTTACATTCTCATTTACTTACTCATTGTACTTTTAGATTCTCATTTACTTACTCATTGTACTTTTACATTCTCATTTACTTACTCATTATACTTTTATATTGTCATTTACTTACTCATTGTACTTTTACTTTCTCATTCACTTACTCATTGTACTTTTACATTCTCATTTACTTACTCATTGTACTTTTACATTCTCATTTACTTACTCATTGTACTTTTACATTCTCATTTACTTACTCATTGTACTTTTAAATTCTCATTTACTTACTCATTGTACTTTTACATTCTCATTTACTTACTCATTGTACTTTTAAATTTTCATTTACTTACTCATTGTACTTTTACATTCTCATTTACTTACTCATTGTACTTTTACATTCTCATTTACTTACTCATTGTACTTTTATATTGTCATTTACTTACTCATTGTACTTTTATATCCTCATTTACTTACTCATTGTACTTTTACTTTCTCATTTACTTACTCATTGTACTTTTACATTCTCATTTACTTACTCATTATACTTTTATATTCTCATTTACTTACCCATTGTACTTTTATATCCTCATTTACTTACTCATTATACTTTTACTTTCTCATTTACTTACTCATTGTACTTTTATATTCTCATTTACTTACTCATTGTACTTTTATATTCTCATTTACTTACTCATTGTACTTTTATATCCTCATTTACTTACTCATTATACTTTTACTTTCTCATTTACTTTCTCATTGTACTTTTATATTCTCATTTACTTACTCTTTATACTTTTATATTCTCATTTACTTACTCATCGTACTTTTATATCCTCATTTACTTACTCATTGTACTTTTATATTCTCATTTACTTACTCATTATACTTTTACATTCTCATTTACTTACTCATTGTACTTTTATATCCTCATTTACTTACTCATTGTACTTTTACGTTCTCATTTACTTACTCATTGTACTTTTATATTCTCATTTATTTACTCATTGTACTTTTACATTCTCATTTACTTACTCATTGTACTTTTATATCCTCATTTACTTACTCATTGTACTTTTACTTTCTCATTTACTTACTCATTGTACTTTTATATTCTCATTTACTTACTCATTGTACTTTTATATCCTCATTTACTTACTCATTGTACTTTTATATTCTCATTTACTTACTCATTGTACTTTTATATCCTCATTTACTTACTCATTGTACTTTTACTTTCTCATTTACTTACTCATTGTACTTTTACATTCTCATTTACTTACTCATTGTACTTTTATATTGTCATTTACTTACTCATTGTACTTTTATATCCTCATTTACTTACTCATTGTACTTTTACATTCTCATTTACTTACTCATTGTACTTTTATATTCTCATTTACTTACTCATTATACTTTTATATTCTCATTTACTTACTCATTGTACTTTTATAGTCATTTACTTACTCATTGTACTTTTATATCCTCATTTACTTACTCATTGTACTTTTACATTCTCATTTACTTACTCATTGTACTTTTATATTGTCATTTACTTACTCATTGTACTTTTATATCCTCATTTACTTACTCATTGTACTTTTATATCCTCATTTACTTACTCATTGTACTTTTATATTCTTATTTACTTACTCATTGTACTTTTACATTCTCATTTACTTACTCATTGTACTTTTATATTGTCATTTACTTACTCATTGTACTTTTATATCCTCATTTACTTACTCATTGTACTTTTACTTTCTCATTTACTTACTCATTGTACTTTTATATTCTCATTTACTTACTCATTGTACTTTTATATTCTTATTTACTTACTCATTGTACTTTTATATTCTCATATGGAATAGAAAAAAACTACTTCTTACTTTGGGGTAGAAAAAATATTGTATTTGGCTAGAACTTGAGATGACATGGATGAAATTTAAAAAAACAGGTTTATTAGTTATCGACCTTATAGTAGAATCAACCTTATAGCGAGTCGGTAAGATCTGAAAAGTGCCATAGTTAAAGTAAATGTAATAAAAAAAGTCAAAAAATTATTGAAATAATAAATAAAATATTACAGAATGTTTTCATGACGCGTAAATAAAATGAGATTTTTCCTTGTCACAGTTTAACGCTCTTACAGATATTTAATACAATTATGTTTTTTAATTTTGTAGTACAAAATTATTACGTGTAAATATTCTATTTTATGATTACACCATGAAATAGAATCTTTGAAAACAGAAAATTGCACAAATTTGATGAATTTATTATTTAGGAGCTGGGCATTCCTCTTATCTCCTGGTGGAGCTCCAACACAGGAGAGAGATAAGAGGAATACCCAGTCCCTCCTTTGTTGTTTTAAAAATTTGAACTACAAATTCGTTCATCCCCAATTAAAAAATTGAATTTAAACCGAACTCTAGCATTAACATCGATACTTGTCCGCCATTAGTAGTCTGCCATCTTGAATTTGTATCATATGAAAGTATAAAATGTATTGTCGCGCGAACTATATAGACATGCCCAATTGAACTATGGACACATATGGAATTTGATTCATTAAATGGTACTAGGTGAAAAATAATTCACAAATTTGATCCGAATAAAAAGAGAAGTATAGTTATTAAACGAAATGATAAAAACCTATTTTTAACAAAGTTTAAATATAACAATTTTATTTAAACTACGTCACATATAATGACCAATTGAGTTAGTTTTTTCATAAAAAATAATTAATATAAACTTACAATTTTCTTAAATCGATAAAAACAAATTAATGAGAGTATCCAGTGTTATGGCAGTAGATGACTTGTTTTCTATTCGCAATTTGGCAGCTTACTATGAGGATAATACGTGGGTAGATGTTGTAGTAGGCACTCGAAGTCAATGGTGCTTATCTCGACTGGAAGAATGACTTTGAAGAATTACCTTCGCCCTAACAAAACGAAAATGACTAGCTTATTTTATATAATGTTGGCATGCTTATCTAAGACTTTGATTTAATATATGACCTTTATTTATTACCGCTTGTACGAAACCTAAAGTGGTCCGACTTTTGCAATAGGCTGTGTACATTAACTATAATCAACAATTCTGATTATGATGAACTGATAAATATTAAAATGTTGTAACTAATAATTGTTTTGTTTCAGAAACGTTTACGCAACGAAAGCGTTTGTATGGCCGTTTTTCGCAGAAGCTATCCGGTTTGATCGGTTGTTGTAGGTTGTGTAAACAAGCGAGTTAGATGCGCTGTAAAATTTTATAGTTTACCGGGTTACACTGAAACGGTCCTGGTGTTGTAAATAGTTTTTTCCATTTCTAACCTTAGCCAGACGATTCGATGAAGTCTGGTGATTTAATATTACTTGCTGGAACAATATGATACATAAAACGTGTCCCATTTGGTATTAAAACGTAACATATACTTAAACGTATTTTGTGATACTTCGAATGTATATATTTCTGGCTCAGTATTTTCTGAGTGGGAAATGTAAATACATAATTTCAAATGAGTATATAAATATATTTTATATTCACATAAAAAATCCATTTTATTTTTCTGTCGAGAGTTATACAGACTCCATTTGAGACAAAACAAATTAACAAATATTGTAGCAAACTTTTTTACACAGTTTATTATTTTTGTGATATCGTACTCGAAGACCTATATGATTTGAAGAGTTACAGGTGAAATTACAAATTAATCAATCATGTTTATAGGGTATTTATAGGTAAATAACAGCCCCATTGAAACGTTATAAAAATCCTTTTATTATCGGTTAGCTAACTAACCCCTTTATGATCGACTACTGCGCTACCCTCGAGTTTTGGCGACAGAGATAATTATAATTCGGGTAATTTTATAAGTTATCAACTTTCAATATAGCTTTTTGGAACAGCTTCTTCCCAAAAAACTATATTCTCTATAAGCTTCTTCCCAAAAAGCTATCTTCCTCTAAAACATTATATAATTTCTTAATTTTGTTTTTTTTTATATTTATGATGATTTTAATTTTTCTTTGAAAAATGAGACTACGTATATATAGAGATGAAGACAAGATACAGGTCGCAAATCTTGAACGATTTTGGTAATAATTTTTTTTATCGATAGCTTAACTATCAGAATAGAAGCCTACCGATTTTAATAATGATTTGTCTATTAGTATAATTTTATAAACAATACTCTATAAATCTCTCATTTTAGTGCTCGGAGCGACTGTTCTTCGCTTTTGTTTTGTGTATCTTCTGACCTCTTCTCCCTACTCCGCTGTTTTTAACTTTTTTTTCTATTTTTAACGTTTTATTACATTTGTTTATTTAATAGATAATAAACAAAAGATGGAATCTGCACATTTAATTTATGTATATTGTCAAATTGATAGTTTGTTTCGTCTCTGTGAGTGCCTATTATTTTCATAAAAATTTAGTATGACAAACAGAGAAACTAAATAACATATAATGATATGAGATTAATAAAGTTCTCCGTTAGTATAACTTCTTTATATTGTAGAACCATTTTTATTTTTCCCTTTTAATAAATATAGCAAAATCGATCGCAGCCCCATAAACATATCAGGTTGCTATCACATTTTTAACATCGACGTGCGATATGAGTGCAACAACCCGCGACAGGTACTAGCCACCCCGCGTCCCTCACCGCGCAGGTGCAACGCTGGACCCAACCATAAATTATCTCAGGCCGTCCACGCCGTCCGAGCCGGTTCCTTTCTACATCCGGTATCCTCAGCACACTTGCCACTTGTACTATTATAATCCCTGTTTAATTAACTGGCTAATAGCGGCTGGAGGTAAATTGAAATTAATGATTAAGTCGAGTGAGATTCGTAGTCGGGTACCTACATAGAGTTCGGCCCCGAGACCCAAGTGTGGCTTGGATTAATTGATTTTCGAGTCATACCGTCTGATATTGGAATATTTTGTGTTTAAGCTGATGATCGGCGCTGAGAATATTCCCTATTTGTTTACGAAGGCTTATTTAAACACCTATCCGAGATTCAGGTATCGTTACGTTGAATTTTAATTACTGTTGTAAATTATGCAAGAGTTTTAAATGGAGTTTTACCCTTGATCCTTGGATTTAGTGGCGCGCACGAAGCGTATATTATTCCGCCTACAAAAAGCTTTTAAAGAGCACGCATGTACAGCGGCGCTCGTCTCTTTTATATCGTTTTGCTACGTTAGTGATTTGTGATTAACTTGTTGTTACGAGTAGTAACTTGTCTATTTTTTCTTACTAAGAGATATATAGTTGCTTTTTTTTAAGTTTAACGTGTAGTTTTAATTATTTACCACTAATTCTTTAAACATAATTACTTATCCTGGAGGATGAAGAAATGAGGAAAATTTGATTATCATGAAACAAAAAATGAAAAATTTGATATCATGAAAAATTTGATATAATGAAAGAAGTATTTTTGGTTGCGAAATTGGTAAGTAGAAAAATAAGTTATTAGTATTTTGACAAAGAACCGGTGGTACTAAAACCAGATGGTAGGATTTAACACTTATTAAAGAAATGTTTTTTAACGCTTCTTGAAATGTAAATACTGTTTCAAGCCAAATTTATTTTAAACCAAATAGAACCAGAGAATATATGTATCTGAAATTGATGACGCAATGGATTAAGGTAATTGTCGTGTAAAACGCGTTGTCGACGAAATTCGTTGATTTTTTTATATATTATTCAAACTATAAATATTAACATATCTTAAATTTTTATTTACTGTTTGGTTTTGGCAATAATCGTTCTGTTTTGGCAATAATTGTTTTGACAAAAATTGTGCAATTAACATTCCAAGAAAAGTAGTTATTTCACCACACTTTTCATTTTGTTTAAAAACCGTGTCAAGCGATTTCTTTAAAAAACTAAGTCAATATAAAGTAATGTAATGTTAAAATTTTGAAAAACAAATTATTTCTCGTTTAGTTTTGTTAAAAATTGCTCTTAACTATAAATAATTAACATTACGAGAAAATAGTTTTACCACACTTCATTTTGTTTAAAAAACCCAATAAAAACTCAATTTTTTTTACAAACTGTTAAAATGATGATAACAGTTTGGAAAAGGAAAAAAAAATATTTTCAATAAAAACTTTAGTAATGATTTTTGGATCTTACTGTAACACGACTACCTTACAGCTCATAATTTACCATTATACATTAATTGTAATTGTCCTTAAGTATTTTTCTTTTTTCCTTAAATTTTAATTTTAGTCTATTTTTTATTACCCTCGCTTTGATTGAATTCAACAAATTTGAGTTTGGCAGATGTGAAAATTATTGCGTAAAATGGTATAGGAATTCCGAAATAATTAAAAACGTCAAATTTAGACTCTCAGATAGAAATAAAAAACTGCGTATTAAATTTTTTCTCCCCCCTATACTTTCTAAACATATATTTTTGAGTGTTAGCTATTGAGAAATGTGCGGGTTAATATACTTTTTTATTACGCCAAATTTTCATGTTAAGTGGTTTCTGAGATAAAACGATTGTGGTATACGGAGAAATACACTAAGAGTGATTTTGTGATGGGTCTGTTCTTCTCCTTATAAGACCCTAATAATATATAATCAGAAAGTTAACAGGAAGATATAAGAAAAACAAAAAAATGCTCCGAAAAGTCTCATAATTGTCTATGAATGAAATAGAAAAGGCCTTGCAGATACAAATAAAAAACAGTATTATTCAATTTATTCTCCCCCCTATAATTTCTAAATAAATTTTCTTGAGTGTTAGCTATTGAGATACAAATTTGGCATAATAATATACTTTATTATTACGCCAAATTTGAAGTTTCTACGTTGAGTGGTTTCTGAGAAAAACGATTGTGATATGGAACATATGTGAGAAGCAAGCAGGAACATATGTGAGAAGCAAAAAATACTGTAAAGGCCTTATAATTAAAGGTCAAATCGTTCTCGTAATAAGTACTGGGTGCATATAATCAATAAGTTATACTACTGCCAACTGAACAGAGAAGGGTGCATAATTTAGTTATACACCTAGAGCAACATAGCTATTTTTGTAGCGATTAAATGAAACTACGTGATGTAGTATTATTTCTACTTTCTTTAAGTTCTTTACCACGACCTAAGTTTCGTTGTATTACAACATCTTCAGGTGGGATATTAGCAAAGATCTTTGCTAATATCCCACCTGAAGATGAGGAATAAATGCTACAAAAATGTTGAATATATTTGGCGTTAATTTTGTAGAAATTCATTATTCACGATTAAACAAAACTACGTGATGTAGTATTATTTCTATTTTCTTTAATTTCTTTATCACGTTATTAGCAAAGATCTTTGCTAATATCACACCTGAAGATGTTGTAATACAACAAAACCTAGGTCGTGGTAAAGAAATTAAAGAAAGTAGAAATAATACTACATCACGTAGTTTCATTTAATTGTGAATAATGAATTTCTACAAAATTAACGCCAAATATATTCAATATTTTTGTAGGATTTATTCCTCTGTTTTGTAGCAGTTATTCTTTTTATTATACAAAGATTTGTAAAAATCTTTGTATTTTTACAATCCAATTCAGAAAATAGTTTTAATCCATCTCTGAATCAGCTTGGATATAGTAGTCTAGAGACAAATATGCTTAAGCTTTTGATTATATAACATGTATATTTATGATTTACATGAAATTCGATGACGTAATACCTTAATACATCGACAGGTTAATTGGAACAGTATAAACATTTTCACTACTTAGTTTATTAAGCCACGATATTAATTATATGTAAACAGTATTTGCTTTGTATAAGTAATAATCTGTTTAAGGGTGTTGTAAAATTTGATTCACATCAAATAGAAGGTGAAATCAAAGATTGCGGTTGATTATGAAGTGTTTTGAAGTTATGGTCTAAGAAGACTTAAAAGTTTGGTTGATAGCCAATACATAGATATAAAATACATGTAAACTTAAATTTCTTGATATGTATACCCGTGAGTTAAAATTAATGTTTTAATTTCGCCTTAATTTGATGACAACTCTAAGGTATGATATAAGTTAATTACTTTATTCTATAAGTTGCTGAATAGAAGTTCTTTTCTTCTTGAAATCCCCTCCATTCAGGGATTTATTGTATAATTAGTAATTCTGAAAGACCGATGGTAACCATGGAACTTTATATACATTGATTCTATAAGAGTACCACTGCTTGGTTGTAATTCATTAAAAAACAATATTACTTGCTGGTGATCTGGAAAATTTCACATTTTTGTTAAAAGAAAATTATTATTTATTAATGATGTAACTGGCTTTGATGGGATTTTCTGATATCGTAACGTAATAGAGTGGTTCTATCATTCATTCGTGAAACGTTGTTTTAGAATTAAAACTCAGGTTTAAAAAAATACATAGCTGAGATTTTTCAAGTGAAAGCTATATATTTTTTAATCTGTCTTTTATTTGTGACTTTATCACGTAGGTTTACTTCACTGTTCTATGCAGTTAAAATGTTCGCATTTTATTTTAGTTAAAATAAAACACAGCGCTACGAAATCTGTTTTGAAATTTTAAATATGTACTTTGACGTTATTCATGATTATATTTCGCGTCCTAGATACATTACTTTTGAACTATTTAATTTGAAATTTTAATGCGAAATATAATACTAAATTAATAAAAAAGATATTAATATTACAAACATAATTAAATAAAATAATGGTTTTCAAGTCAGAAGAAAATAAAAATTGAAGATTAAAAATTCTTTATTTTATTGGCTATATTAGGTTGTGGAAATGCCGAGAAATTGCTTAAAACATAAGTTCTCATTTTTTATCTTCCAGACAAATGAGTTCAAAATATTAGAAAATAGATTACAGTACGTATATAATACTTTACAGGAAAACATTTTATATTTTTCTAATTTACATTATATCTTTTTGCACTTACTAATTTTCCTACAGATCAAAATAAAAAATTATTTATTTTCACAGCTCGCCGTGTAAATACTAAAGGATAAAATTTTAATAAAACTTGAGGAACTTATTAGTGATAGCTTGAAATTTCTATCGTAATGGTATGATATATTTTACAAAATGGATAATTGAATTATATTATAGACTAACTGTGCTCCGTCCCCATGGATTTGTTTAAACAACTTTTGGATTTGTTTAGACAGGTTATTTAAAAAGAAAATTGAAATAAATTATGAATACATACAGTTAGTGAAGGCTTTTGCTACTGCGCTGTAGATACATGAAATATAATCCCAGTTTTATATTCTATGGAATATAATAAAAAATATGCGTATTGTCTAACCAGATATATGAGGTATTGGTTAAAAAGTGAAGGGATTGTATGGTTCCTTATAGGAATGTTTATTCACAGTATTTCAATCTATTTTTCAATGCATATTTGACCTATATATGGTATATAGAGGTCAAATATTCATTAAAATACTGTGAATAAATATTCCTATAAGGATCGGTATACTTGCGTAGGCAATCGGTATACTACATAATGCAATCGGTATATTTGCATAGGCAATTGGTATACTACATAAGGTAATCGGTATACTTGCATAGGCAATCGGTATACTACATAAGGCAATCGGTATACTTGCATATACCAACTGCAGGTCAATTATATTCGCCTACATGTGGGTGAACCTCGAAACGCAAGAGTGTATAAATATGCTTCACCCGATACCAAGATCATCATAATTATGAAAGGTTACTACCATATTATGAATGTTACACTGGTTGTAGGTAGTAACACGGTTACTACCTATAACCTGTGTAACATTCATATCAACAGTAATTTTGGAGATATAAATTCATTTGAACAGATTACGGATCAGATACAAAATAATAATAGTAGTATACAGATCATATACGGACAGGAAAAAATTATGTGTCTATGTTGATACAATCACACAAGTTTACTTAACTTAGTGTGCAATAATATCATAAACAAAATAATATTAAAAAAGGACTAAATTAATATAAATTATCAATAGTAATTTTGAAGATATAAATTAATTTGAACAGATTACGGAACAGATACAAAATAATAATAGTAGTATACGGATCATATACGGACAGGAAAAAATTATGTGTCTATGTTGATACAATCACACAAGTTTACTTAACTTAGTGTGCAATAATATCATAAACAAAATAATATTAAAAAAGGACTAAATTAATATAAATTATCAATAGTAATTTTGAAGATATAAATTAATTTGAACAGATTACGGAACAGATACAAAATAATAATAGTAGTATACGGATCATATATGGACAGGAAAAAATTATGTGTCTATGTTGATACAATCACACAAGTTTAGTTAACTTAGTGTGTAATAATATCATAAACAAAATAATATTAAAAAATTACTAAATTAATATAAATTATCAATAGTAATTTTGAAGATATAAATTAATTTGAACAGATTACGGAACAGATACAAAATAATAATAGTAGTATACGGATCATATATGGACAGGAAAAAATTATGTGTCTATGTTGATACAATCACACAAGTTTAGTTAACTTAGTGTGTAATAATATTATAAACAAAATAATATTAAAAAAGGACTAAATTAATATTAAAAAAATGAAAAAAATTTAAATCCAATCTAACCAAAAATGTCCACATAATTTTTGCGATGACAGGATCGTCGGCTAAAATTAATTAGCTCAGTGAGCAGACCACAGTCAAATTAGACGCTAAAAATATGGAATTGTCGCTCTTCAGAACGTGACATGAATTATGGAAATAAATTAGGAACGACCTTGGGCGCAAAGTGCTCGTGGACGCGCGCAATATTGGACGAGGGTTCAACGACACGCTTCTGTTTGAATTTAATCAAGGTTTAAACTTAATAATAAAATTAAGTTGCTAGTAGTGTTCTACTGAGGAGGCCAAAAATTAAGTTTCAAATATTGATTCCATCGTTTATTATTCGCCATCCGTTACTTAACACTTCACCGAACGGTGGCCGATAAATGAGTTGCGCCGTATTTTAGGTAATATTTCAACAATATAAATTAAATTTCACTTCATCCTTGTGTTATATTCATAAAAATATAAAATACGTCATACAAATATCAGTTAACGTTATCTATAAAATATTATCACTACTAAAATTGTCTAGCAGGTTCATTGCCTGGCAATAAGAATATTTGTAGCGGTAAGCCTGTATGAATTTCGAGATAATTAAAATTATAATAAACCCGGTCCAACCATCGGATAATAGAATATACGTACATTTTAATGGAAAAAGTTAATTAAATTTTTGTCTTTCTAATGCTTGAAATATTAAAGGGGTCATTTGCGCGATTAGGTAATCATATTATTTGGTTTGAGATTTTTTATTTGAGAACTTTAGCCTTTTTTTATTTGAATATTTGAATAGTACATGATTTATAAGTACAAATGTTTTATTAATTAACGAAAAAAAACAAAATCGAGTGAAAAAGAACCTAATAAGCTTATTTTTATTTTGTCACTTGGAGAGTCATCGGTACAGAGTTAAAGCACTGAACTCGGAAGTATTGGTTTTGAATCTTGGAATGAAATTGTTTTTTTATTTTTTTTTAATACTGAAATCATTAAGTATATATTCTGCTGCGAACGAGTTAAGAAACAAAATATCGATTTTTTTCTTTAAAACTATGTATTCCGAAAATAGATAAGCACGAACGCGTAAATTTTTCACAATTTTTAGATAAATTGGATTATTTTGAAGTATAGATAAATGTATTTATTTCAATTTCATTTATTTTTGTAAACTATTGATACACAAAATAAAACCAGCCAAATGCGAGCCAGGTTCGCCCATGGTAGACTCCATAGCTCGTTCAAAATTAAATTGATTTGTTTGTCATATGTTGTCACTAATATGGACTTCCTAGTACAATAAATATTTAATAATATCTAATATAGTTAAGTAGGTGAGGAGGGGACGGGAAGAACATTATCGGGAATATATTATCGGGAATATCTCAAAAAAAAAAAAGATATCGGGAATATCTCAAAAGCTAAGATATATAGAATTATGTTGTTTTCCTACAATATTTATGCAGTTTCTCAAATATTTCGTTTTTTTACAATTTTTTATTTAATAGTTTCAGTTAAGAGGGTGGTGGAGGAGGAAAGGTATTTTAAGAAAAGTTTTACGTGCTACTTAGTTTTTAAATGTTATTAAGATATGGGTGGGTTAATTTGCTTTATTACTAGATCAAATTTCAAGTTTCTATGTCGAACGGTTTTAGACAAACACGGCTGTGACAGACGAACCACAAATATATCCAAGTACTGGCTTACAGCCCGACTAATCTACTAACTCTCAGGAGGTACCAGGAAACGGGGAAGACCTGCACTCAGATGGCTTGATGATGTCGAGAAGGACTTAAAAATATGAAAGGTTTAATAAAAGCCATTAAAACCGCAAGTAAACTTATAAATTTCTATGTATTTTTACTTAAATAATATCAACTTGATATCTCTGGCTGCTCCTGAAAAAAAGGTCTTGACAGAGAGACAGACGTACAACAAAGTGATCCTACAAGAATTCTATTTTTACCCAACTACGGCAAAAGAAGGGCTATGAATTTTACAGACAATTTTACGTATATATATGTGAGTGAATTTGTATATGAAAAAGTGATATCAACAAAAGAGGTGTTCTTAAATTCGTTTTAATCAATATAGTGTTCTAGGTTATATAACGTTATTTAAAATTCAGTGCCATATATGTATTTTGTATGTATTTGAGTAAGTTTGTCCCCTATCTATAGAATAAACTACCAAAATTATTTCAACAAATGAGGTGACCTTAGATTCATTTTGGTCCAGAGAGTGTAACGTTTGATATTCAGTACCCTGAAATCGAGCGCATATTTCCCACTCTTAAAAAAGTCAATGATTATAACAGAAAATTACAGTAAAATGACTGAATTATTAGCCAGAACATCAACAATTTATAATCTAAAGGCTGTTGATATTTCCACCGTCCCAAAAACATATGGCCCAATCCCTAAGCCCGAATACATTCCTTGAGACGCCAATCGGAGCAGTGGAATTGTATCGAGTCTGGAAATTAGGATTGGGCCGCGAGTGACACTCAGAAAAAATTTAATTGTACAAAAGGGATTGGTCAATGAAGCAATGAGTGTTATTAAAAGCATTGAATAGCCATTTCTCAGACGGAAGCAGCTCAAGATCGGGGAATTAACCAATGTCATCATTCATTCAATGACCCAACAATTCAAAATGATTTTTCATCAGATCTTATTAAAATTGAGACTTCAAACGTATAATATAACAGATTAAAAGGGGCTGAACCATGCTTTCGTTAATGTTGTGGGGGGGAGTTACTATGCACAAACTTCAAGGATGTACACTTGAAACAGCTGTAATAGATCTCGGTAAAACATTTTTTGCAAAAGGCCAAGTTCATATCGTATTAAGCCGAGTCAAAACTTTACAAAGCGTCTTTATAAGTGAGATAGCATCTCCCAAATTTTTGAATAATCCCCATGATCATAATTCTATGAAAGAACTAGATCGATTGCGCGATCAAACTAATTCATAATAAACACTGTCTGCCAGAATCAATTAAAATCAAAGCTCTGTTCTCTAATTTCATGAAGGCCCTAGATCGATTGCGTAATATATAAATATAAAAACGAGAAAATATTCCTCTTAAGATTTTTTCTCTAAAATTAGGGAAATCTACGTCGTAAAAAACTGTTTCATGAATTTCCTTTCAAAAAGATAATATACTCAATTTAATTCTAAACAGGCGCGTTGATGACTTAGGTATAGCCGTGGTCGCATGCCACCGTAATAATAAATAAGTACGTAAAGAGCATATCATAGCAGCAAAACAAACTTACTTACATACATAAATAGCCTGAATACACACACACACATACACACACACATATATATATATATATATATATATATATATATATATATACACATATACATAAATACATATATCACATGTATATATACATATATCATATACACACGTCTCCTATATAACGAACGCACGTGCGTTCGCTCATGCGAGCATGGTAGGGTACGTACGCGCTTGTGTTCGTTTTTGTGTATGTTTGTAGCCTGTTTTAATTATTATCAATATTATAGCTCCTTTATATTAAAAACTAAAGCAAAAAATATATTTGGCGTTAATTTTGTAGAAATTAATTATTCACAATTAAATGAAACTACGTGATGTAGTATTATTTCTACTTTCTTTAATTTCTTCACCACGACCTAGGTTTCGTTGTATTACAACATCTTCAGGTGGGATATTAGCTAATATCTTTGCTAATGTCCCACCTGAAGATGTTGTAATACAACGAAACCTAGGTCGTGGTAAAGAAATTAAAGAAAGTAGAAATAATACTACATCACGTAGTTTCATTTAATTGTAAAAAAAAAAATAATTTAAGTATTGCTCATTAAAAAAAGGAAATATTATTATATTATTTCTTTTGTTCCTTCATTGGATATAAACCATTTCTAGGTGCATAAGTTATAAGTTTTTTTGTGAACGAATGTCTAAGAAAATATACCATATGTTCATATTATGTATGACAGCATCAACTTGTGTATCGTACTGTTTGCCACTAAATCTCTCATGTGAGAATATTCACATTTTTTATTACATATTATTTCCACAAAATCTCAACCAGCGACATTGGCTTAACGCAAAAATCGCGATATATTCAATATTATCCTATAGTTTCCCGCCTGGAAAATATCTCTTCGTACGTCAATACGAATTTGTTCCGGACACCACGCGCTCCCTTGCTGGCATGTGTCAAATTAAATACAGAGGAAAGATTTCACTAAATTGCATACTTTTTTCGAGGAAAATATATTTATAAAGCTTGAAATATAATGTGACCCACATTTCTGTGAGATGCCAACTTGTATACCTTAATATATATATTTAGTACCTGTGCTACAATTTAATTTTCGTATTGCATTCGTTTCCGCTATATGCTTCGAACTGCATTAAAAGTACACCGAAATGGGTGAAATTAAGGGTAAATATTTTAAACCTTTGTATAAGGCGCCTTCATTTTACGTAATAAAGCAAGTACATAGACGTAAAACATGTATACAAATGGACCAATGTAATTAGCATTTCACTCTCGATTTACATTCTTTTCATACGGCACTAATATAAAATACACTATGCGTATTAGTTGACTGTTTAAACAACTGTATTGTTTAATTATTTCTAATTAATTCTAAAGTCTAAAGTCCATGTGCAGTCGTGGTCATTAGAGAATGGTAAAACGACACAATTTTAATTTCCAAGTTTTTTCACATTTACTTATGTCTTTTATAGTTATAAATATAAATATTAATTAATGTGACGTTGAAAAGTTTAATTCAAAAACATCTAGAGATGTTCATTATAACCGAGTTCGAGAAAAATATGAGAGAGCACACAACAGAGCGTACGTTCAGAGCTTTAAAACATGTGTTATGGGCTAATTTTAGGCATATCTTTTATTGACATCGAATTATTTACTGTATTACGTTAAGTATTACGTTTAACAAAAGTAGCAAAATATAAGAAAAAGAAAGTACACGAAAACAGAGAACAGATATTGGTCTCTTACAAAGACATAATTGAAAATAAACGAACCACAGGAGCAAACGTGAAGATGAAAATAATGCCGAGATACCTGCTAGTGGTATTACTAGTGAAAGGGTATTATTAATGAAAACGTAACAGTCAAATATTCACATTTATAATGAAAATTGAATTTATTTGTTTATTTATTGAAAGGATCACAAAACAAGTTACAGTCACGTAGATGTATAATAAAAAGAACAAAATGTAAACTAGACTAAAACTCTAATTATGTGTGCACAAAATGATTAGAGTCTTTACGTATACATTTTCAATCAATTACAAAATTTATTGATCAATTATTAAAATTAGTATTAAATTAGAATACAGGACAAAACATTAATTATATCTTAGCTGGTTTTAATTTATAAACTATATATTTTGTGTTTCCTTTTTAAACATTGATATTATCGGTACAAAAATGTCTAAGGGCGAATGTTGAGAAATAATATCGTTATGCAATCGCCACATTCGAATAATGGGGTTATAAAAAGAGGTATTATTTTTATGAACTTGTAGTATAAATAATCTCTGTAATGTTGAGTAAAGAGAGGAGACAGGGACAATAAATATGCGAACGTATGATTATATATAAATATAATAGATCAGCGCTCTATCTCCGTGAAGCTAGTGATGACAAATTAAATCTCTGTAGTTTATAGGATCTATCATAATCCTCATTTCATAGGATCTATAATCTCGTCAAAGATGAAGTCAGAATCGATTTGTTTGCACAAATGTCATTCCTTTTTTTTAATAATGTGCTAAGTACGTTAATTTTATTTATTTCTTTAGGCAAAAAGAAGTCAACTATGCCCAATTTGGCTTAATATAAAAGCCAAGCAGAGGAAAGATTTGGTAAGGGAAAGGCAGAAGCAGGCCACCGGCAGAGGAGATGCGATTAGTGACATTAATAGCGCCAGGGCTAATTGTGAAAGTTCCATCAAACGATTCTGCCCAGCCTTTCAATCGAGGTAAATAATGCGAATTTCGATACGTGTACAATTAATTTTTGTTTTATAGTATTTTTTAGAAACTGTTTAATATAGTAACGGAATATCTAAGTTTTTACATTGATTTATTTGAAGTGAATTTTATTCGAATTTATATTTAATAATGAAGAAGCAGTATCACAAACGAAAGAAGATCGTAATTTGATCACTTTTAAAATTATATATTGTAAAATTCATTTAATAATCTTTCAGTTCGACTTTTATTTTACTTTCTTTCGAGTGATATGCAAAAATGTGTTGACATTTAAAATTTGTAAATTGAATTGACATTAAATTAATTAGAATAAATTATCTATAGATCCGTTTGAGCAACAATCGACGAGTAGACGTGAAGTTTTTGCTGAAGCCGCGGAAACTTTATCAACATCGTCCGAGATAATGGAAGATGTTCCCGCTGGTCAGCCTACGGGTGAGGTGTAGGAAAGGTTTGTTTTAGTTGTAAGCATTGCATTTCAATAAGATAATTTATGTGTAATATAGCTACTGTCATCATTTGTACTCGAATTCAATTTTACAGAATATAATATATATTTTTGCAAGTATTTGTTAAATTACCAAATACGAAGAATAAAACAAGTTGTGTGGTTTTAGGAAACCACGATGAAAGTGAAACTTTTTATCAGATTGTAGGCATTTAATTGAGAATTTTTCGAAAGCTACTTGATTTAGGATTTTAAAAGTAATATTAACTTAAGACGTGAAAAAGAAATGATAATAGTAGACAAGATATATAACTATGAATGTTTATTTTACTCTGCGTACTAAAGTACAGAATACATAAATAAATACAATGTTCGGTATAATATATATACATATTAAAAACGTAGATCAATATTTATATAAATCATTGAATTATTTTAAATTTCGATTATTTGATCACTAACTTCATCTTCGCTTTGAGTCTCACAGTTTATAAATGTAAATAATATTTTGTGGTAACTAAAATAAGTAAACATTGACATGCATTCTATTTTTTCAATGTGTCTGGTAAAAACTGCATCGATCGTAGTACCATACCAACGCTGCACAGCTGATGAGAGCTATAGGTACCGCCATATTGGTTTCTTTACCCCCACTCCGCGGCCGACTGTAATGCGACATGCGATAGGTAAACGAAATATTCTGAGGCGATACAATAAAAGTTTCACTTTAATAAATATGTATAGATAACTTCCTGAATTAAAGCAGTCACTGGCTTATATCATCTAGTCCAAACTAATTGAACATACAGGTAAAATGAACCATCCAGTGCAAACTAATTTTAATGCACATTTTAATATTCTAGCTATAGATAAAGGGAATCATGTCGCTAGTAAGATTGAATTTCAATAATACAATTTGTGAATTCCATTTTAGAATACTAATAAATAACTTTCCAAAATACAGTATATGCTTTTGTTAGAATTTATTGATTAGCAAATGTGAATGCAATAAATTCTAATTAAAGCATAAATTAGAGCAGTGCTAAGCCAATTTATCCTGATTTCTAATTGGTGTTACTTTCCTATAGATACGTATAATTTTATACAAGTTCTGTGGATAAAAGTATCTGTAATATTATCTATATATTTGAAAATGAATTGTATGTTTATTAATGTTAGAGGGATGAGATTATTACAAAGGAAAAATGTTATAAATAATACAGTTTTCATACCTTTTCAAGACATGTAAATATCAGTTATGGGTGATGTCATTCCAGTTGATGAAGAAATAATATTAATCAAATAAATATAAATAAAAGTATTTGCTTTCACTATCACAAGAGATATATTTATTTACCCCTTTTTCCTATCTTAATAATTCCAAGACAAATCGTACTTAAGGCATAAACTCCAGTCGCGCCTTGGAGCTGGTACGCACAATTTTTTTTGTCCATGCACAATATCCTAAATTTTGAAGGGTAAATTTATAATTTTTTTCAAATATAATACTTAATTCAATCAGATTGTTGGTTTAAGTACTAAACCACTAAATAAACACATATAGGCCCACAAGTGCATACACATTTTCACTCTCGCCCGCACACGTCTAGCTCAATACATACACACGCATATACCTTTATTTTCGTTTTTCCGACTGTTCATCAAAAATTGAGTTCCGGTCTTTGAGCAATTGCAACATTTGATTTAGTCCCCACGTCACCTAAAAATAACAAATAAATCGAGCCCTCATGCACGGCAGATGTGAAATATCTATTTTTTTTCACTGTTAGTTTTACTATCACTGTAACTCATATTTTCAATTAATAAACAGTTTTAACGTTTTAAGACAGTTTACTGCAATACACCTAAATAAATGAGTATAGTTGTGAAGGTTAGTAAATAAGAAACAATGCTGATATACTAACACACATCTAAAACAGCGTGTATCTAGGGTAAAAGAAAGGAAAGCATTACGTTGGAAAGATCCGACAAGTTGCGAAGCTGGCCGAATTAACCCGGAAAAAGCAGGTAAGACACGAAACTAGCCGAATGGCAACACGCGACGTATCATCAAAACGTTTTAACTCACGCTCAAAAATATGTGCAAAAAAGAAGAAACTGAATAACCGACTTGAATATCAACGCACACCCTAAACTACTGGCACTAGAAACTTCTCTGATATAACATGGCCATCTACTAAGATGTAACATGTTTTACAGTTTCAATATAGTTAAATGTACATAACTCAATTTTAATACGTAATTAAACATGTGTTTTAAAGTTTTTTGTCGAAAATCTTCAAAACGTGTATTCTATTTTCGATATCTTTTGGAAATTAACACCATGGGGATGTCCGTCGTATAATGGTTTTGTAAACAAATACGAGTACTCGTACGAGTATGTTCTAAATTTTAAATGTGTAGGTATGGTAGCCCAAAAATATCACGTAAATACGTCACAATATGTTATGTTTAGTTTCTAGGATTCCTCTAAACGTTATTTGCACTGTTATAGGTTCCAACTAATCCTACCTAATGTAAAAAACGCTAAAATGATTTGTTACTATTCGATCTCTATTGATAAAATTTTGCTTACAAATTATCGGTTTCATGGAAATACTCGTAAAATAACTTCAAGAAATACTAATTCCAAGTGAGTGTAACTACAGGCAACAGTTAGCATACAACATAATACTCCGTTATCACTGTTTTTTGTAACTTTGTATTAGTTGTAACCACAGAACATCGAATAGGCTAATGTTCTGTAGCTGTAATCTAGTGGTATAAATCATAATGCACACTGCGCAATCAGAGTGAAAATGTCAATGACGCGACACCATCGCGGGTGACGTTACACGTATTTCTTTATTAAGTAACACACACTTGCGGGACATTTGCGTCGGTAGCTCAGTTTCTATTGCATCTGTGTCATCAGATTCATACAAAACTAAATTGAACATTTAGTAATAAACATTTGTAGTTCAAGAAGTTCTCGCTAAAATGTAATTTTGAACACGTTGTTCACGTCAAGGTGTTTCAACCATAAACTGCTGAAGCAATGGTCGCGAAAGCGTATATTACTTGATGGAATAATATATGTAGCGTCTCGTGTGGTGGAGTCGCATCGTTGATACTTTAGTACTGTCGAGCAGGTGTGCTTGATGCTTTATGCCACTGGGTTACTACGAATACAAAGTTACGAAAAGCAGTGTAGACGGAGTATCATATTATACAATAGCCATTGCCGAGTTCGGTTGTGTGGAAATACTCTTTATTTAAGTCAATGGTTGAATATATTTGGCGTTAATTTTGTAGAAATTCATTATTGATAATTAAATGAAACTACGTGGTGTAGTATTATTTCTACTTTCTTTAACTTATCACTACCTAGGTTTCGTTGTATTACAACATCTTCAGTTGGGCTATTAGCAAAGAACTTAAAGAACGTAGAAATAATACTACATCACGTAGTTTCATTTAATTATTGAAATTAATGGTATTTCATATTTACAGAGCAAATAATTTTGGAGCCAAATTTCATGAAGTTAAATCGAATTGTAACAACCATTTTGTATATTTATTACATTAATTGGAATAACTTAGAAAGTATTGATATAAAAAATACTTACGTGTACCTCTTAGCAGCACGAATAATTTAGGGAAATCCTAGAAACTAAACGTAGCCACTCCATACTCATATTAAATACTGACTTGGGCTGAATTGCACTACAACTACGTATTTATCCATATAAAAATTAGATAGAACATATTTATTTAAAGACTCTTACACCATTAACAGAATATATTTGACGTTATTTTGTAGAAATTCATTATTCATGAAACCGCGTGATGTAGTATTATTTCTACTTTCTTTAAGTTCTTTACCACGACCTAGGTTTCGTTGTATTACAATATCTTCAGGTAGGCTATTAGTAAAGATTCTCTTATTAATATATAATAGCAAAGTCTATTTATTTAGTTAAATTTTTACAAATTAATATAGGTGCATAACTCAAATGAAAACTCATATCTATTAATACAAAGGTAAATCTACATAAAACTCCCATTAGACCTATCATTTTGTATGGTAGCGAAACCTGGGCAATCAATAAAGCAGAAGAGAATAGGTTACTCATCTTTAAAAGAAAGATCCTTCGATAAATTTTTGGAGCGGTCAAAGAAAATAATATCTGGAGAAGCTTATATAACACTGAAATTTATACTAAATATGGGCAAGCAAACATTTTGAGAGTAATCAAGTCCTACAGAATCAGATGGTTGGGACATGTTTTTCGACGGGAAGATCTGAACCCAGTTAAATATCTGACGTTAGTGAAGATTGAAAGTACAAGGAGAAGAGGAAGATCATCTACAAGGTGGCTGGACAGTGTAGAAGAATTAAACAATTTGGTAGTCAACAGGTGGAGAAACCTTAAATCAATTCGTACTACCTGGAGGGAGCAGATTGGAAAAGCATTGGCCTGAACCAGGCTGTAGTGCTGACAAAGAAGAAGAATATAGATGAATGAAGCATTTCCTGTAAATCTGTTCGGGATTGGTATCCCGAAGAGATTGCTATAAAAAAGAAGTTCCTATATGTGGTAGTCTGAAAAATAAACTGCGACTGAAAAACACTGATTAAATTGTTTAAATATCAAAATTTCCAGAAAACTATACATTTTCGAAAAATTAAAGCACTCATTTGCATAGAGATAAAAGACAATTTGGGCATTGAGATTATGTATATTAATATGATTCTTCAATGACTATGACCGCACAGTGATATATTTTGAGTAACATAAGTTAAATTTAAACAATGTAGTTTTAACAACCACTGTAGTTTCACGTATCTAATATTTAAAATATATTTTATATTAATGTCATATAAAGATAATTTCGTAAATCTACAGCAAAATGCATATTAGATTAGTCCATTTGTATACATGTTGTAATATGTCCATGTATAAGCTTTATTACATAAAATGAAGGCGCCTTATATAAGAGCCTAAAAAATATAAAACGTTTACCCTTAATATCGCCCATTTTGGGGTACTTTTTCTATATTTCGCTTTCAACGACGTCTAACTCATACAAATTTAATTTCGTCATACATCAACTTTTCATCCCCAAGCACATAGCGGAAACAAATGTAATGAGAAAATTAAATTGAAGCACAGGTACTAAATATGTACATTAAGGTATACGAGCCGGCATCTCACAGAAATATAGGTCACATTATATTTCAAGTTTTACAAATATATTTTCCTCTAAGAAAGTAAGCATTTTAATGAAATCCTTCCTCTGAATTTAATTTGACACATGCCAGCAAAGGAGCGTGTGGCGTCCGGAAATAATTCGTATTGGCGTATGAGGAGATATTTTCCACGTGGGAAACTAGGATAATATCGAATATATTGCGATTTTTTGCGTTAAAGCGATGCCGCCGTCCGAGATTTTCTGGAAGTAATATGAAATGAAAAAGGAGAATATTATCACATGAAAGATTTAAAGGAAAACAGTACGTTACACAAATTGACACTATTTCTTCATAATATAAATATGTGGTGTCCTTGCTTAGATATTTATTTACACTAAAATTTATAACTTGTGCGTTTAGGAAAGTTTTATATATAACGAATACTACGCAAAGAAAATTATTGTGTTTTCTTTTTCTATAATTTTTGAAACACACACACACACTGGCATTTTTTTACGAAAAATATGAATATATGGCGCTTTTGCTTAGATATTTATTTAGGCTAAAACTTATAATTTGTAGGTGTAGAAAGTTTTGTATTTAACGAATAGTACGCAAAGGAAATTAATTTCTTTTGTTTGAACATTATTGAAGAACAGTTTTCTTTTTCCGAATAGTTTTTGAAACGAAGGAACTAGAATATTAGAGATAGTTGAAACATGTTGTATTTTGTTTTTTTTTCACAACAAACATGTTTTTTTAATGATTATAAGTTTTGCTTTATAAATTTAATTGAATTTATTACGTGTTATTTTACTGCCTTCTTTTGCCTACCCTAGTTTATCGGTTTTGTTTCAGAAAACCTATGTGGCTGTGAAAAATTATCTAACGGAATAATGAAATAATTTTAATAAGGGGACAATCATATATGCAGGAAGGCATATCTGCTTTCTTGCAGTAGATATGAGTTCTAGTTTTATTAAAATTATTTCATTATTCTGTTACATTAATTTCACAAAATTAATCGTCATTAATCCATTATATAAATTTAAGAAAATTATCTTAAAATTCTTTAGTCTACGTATGTGTGTTTATCTAGTGACCTTGCACTTAAACCAACAAATTGATTTGGATAAATTTTTTTGTCCCTTTTAATTTTATTTTTCTAACCTCAAAACTTAGAATATTTTGTATAGAAAAAAAATGTATAGCCAAAAAATATTAATATTATCTTCTTAAGCCAAATAATATGTTTCATTAAATTATATCACTTCATAAGCCAAATAATATGCTCTAACTCGTTCTGTAGGAAAAAAAATTAATTTAGAATACATTTTATACAAAACCGAATTAAACTGCGCGCTTTTGAATAGAGAGGGTCGAGCTTGCCCTTTCTAAGCCTAGCAAAAAAAAAATTGTACGTGTTCTTATTTACATACTTTGGCATAATACAGAAATTATTTTATTTAGCACGAAAACAATTAATGAAAAAAAATAATGAAAGAACTAAGGTGTGAGGAGTGAGGATTATAAATACGGTTGGTAAAATTTTAATTCGATCAAAAAATTAAATTTTTAAAATTAAAATTTATTTTCTTATATAGTATAGTAAAAAATTTGTCTTTTTTTTACAATTACAACCATTATCACTTAATAATTCAAAAGTTTAAACACGTAAATATCTAATAAATATTTCTAAAAATATGTAACAATATAACAGAAATGTATTACGAACAGAAATAAATACATATACTTTCTAAACATACAGATTGTCCAAGAATTTTATTTTAAGCTCTTGATGAGCTCCTTTACATTGCTTATAATTGTTGTATGGCAAAAATCGATTCAAGTCCATATTAATTTGCTCACTAATAGAATGATTAATTATTAACAGATCTGAAGAGTCAAGATAATTAGAGTGTCCGTCTGATTAAAGTAATTCCGAATTCATGGTAATATCTTGGCTCAACGGATTGCATTCTTGCTCTGGTATAATGTCTTGATTGGATAAAACATGTATAACCGAGGCATCAGCTAATAGGCTATTTGACAACATTGAATATATCACAATTCGTGGTCATCCTATTAGATTATAACGTAAATAAGCGCATTGCTTTTCATTTTCGCAAGAATAAGTTTATATTTAATAAAAAAAAGTAAAGATATCACAACATTTTTTGAAATTCAATCAGCGTTGCAAACGCCCTGTTACTGATTAAATGTCAAATGACGTCACAGACGAGTAAAATGCATTCATATCAAAATTTAATGTTTTTACTCTTTTGGTTTACAGGGCATTGATATCGATAATCATCATCATCATCATCATCATATCATCATCATATATATTAATACGCTAAGGTTAAGATGTTACTCTCCCTTTTTAGAAAAAACCTCACAACTAATCCACATAAATTATATATCATTTTATAGATAATTGCTTGCTCTACCGGCATCCACAACTAAAAAATTTATTATTGCTATTGTTTTTGCAAATTAATTTATTATTAAAATTATATACACAAAACAGCAATGCTGCCATCTAACGGCTCAACGTCAATATGATTGACGGTCGGTAAAATTTTTGTTTAATTTCAAATCCACTCACGTATAAATAAAGTGGGGCTTTAGCTCAATGCTTTTGATACTTGCGCCTCTATATGTCAATTTTAGTAAAATATTTGTTTGATCTGTCATCTGAGCTTCATAATGGAATAAAAACGTAATAAGCAGTGTGCAAAATTAGAAATGAATTGAATACCTGCAATCAATTTTGATTTATTAAATTGAGTTGAATAATTTATAATGCGAAGACTTCGCACGGGTCACGCTAGTAATATTTAAAACACAAATATTACTTTTATCGAAATGATCTTCACGCATAAAAACATAATGAATGATGAATGAGTGGATCGCATCGGGCTAATTGCAGCCACTTTTTAAGTCTTTTAGGATTTGTTGGCACTGAAACGAACACTTTGTGTGGACTTTTTATAGACGTATTTGTACATTGTGGCAGTACAAACCATTTTAATATGAAAATAAATAATAATCCCCTTCAGCGGGCAGGACTGTTTATGTTTACATTGTGTGTGACGTCACGCTAACCGCCATTGCAGAAATATAATTTTTAGCGCGAGTTTGAAAATTCAAATTTAAAAGTGATTTATATAAAAAGTACGGCATATATCATGAAAATATAAAAGTAGTGGGCTTATAACGCAAAATATAACTATTTAAAAAATCGAGTCAAATAACCCATTCTTTATTAATTTTTGTGTTTGAGATCGTCGATTTCGGTCCATTGTTGCCAATGTGAACAACAATGTTGCCATGTTCTACTATCATTACACAGCACAGATGAATTGCCCACATGCACTTTAGCTTTTACTGTAATATAGTTTTGATTGTCATGTGTTACAGCAGACAATGATAAATTGGGAATTATCACTAACATACCACTGCGACCGTTTGGTAGCAGGCTGAGTCGATTGTTCGGAAGAGATCATTTGTGAATTTGATGTTGATGGTACACTTAAAAACTCGTTCACAGATGATTGGGTTCCTTCTCTAAGCATTTTTTTTCAATCTTTGAGCCCGACTCCATTCCGTAGATGTTGTTAATGAGGGCCCTTTTCTTTTAGCTGGGTCCTGCTTTCGGTTCTCTAAATAGCAATGTTATTCGCTTATTTATTAAATTAATATATATATATATATATATATATATATATATATATAAATTATTAATTTATAAAATATTTACATTAAAAAATACAAATAAATACTTTGTATTCAATTAAATATAAACACGTGTATAAAAAGAATTTTTAAATTAACTAAAACACTCTAAATAAAGTTTAATTTATTAATTTAATTTTAAGAATTTAATAAATGATGAAGTAATTTATAATTAATTTATAATGCAAATAAATACACACCGAAACTTAACCTTACTTAGAGAAATACACTTAAAATATATTTTAAAAAGCTTTATAAGCTTTTTAACTGTTTCTATCACGCATATTCACAACAAATAAAGGTTTTTTAATATACTAGTAAATTTCAATTACTAAAAAATTTTATTTAAAAGCACAGATATAATTTAGATTTGTATACGTATAAAACACGTGTTGTGTCTTTACAAACACCTCAATAACTGTCATGAATATATTATTAGTCACTACACGCATGCAAATAATGTAGTGAGCAACTTCATCCTGTCGATTTTTGTTCCATCATGCGCGTGCATCGGAAAGTTTCAATCTCATAATTTTTTCATGATGCGCCTAAAGAAGTACAACTTCAAAACTAGTTATTACAAAATACATACACGTTACAGACTTGCGTGAAGTAAGTAAGACACCATTATTGTTATTTACTTTGGACTCTCACTACTGGATACTGGTCCCATATGATGTATTTTTTCACATTTAATTTATTTGGAGTTAATATAATTACGCTTTATTAGATTTAGTTTGATTTACTTAAATTTCCTTTGTTTTAATTAATTTAACGTAGTTTGGTTTGACTTAATTCAAATTTATTTTAATTTACTTAATTATGTTTGACTTATTACTTTGGTTCAATGTTATTTAACAACATTGTCACGAACAGTTACTTTGTTCCCACTAATTATTGGCGCAATTATGCAATGTTTAACATATTTTATGTTTAAAATATATTAAGTGTGCCAATTATGCTAAGATAAATAAACATAATTTTTTTATATTTCTATCTTCTACATTATATACACATGTCAGTTTAAATATGGTAAAGCAAACATTTGTGTGGAGCGAGCAGTTATCTCTTTTTTCAGGCATTTGAAACGTTTTTACGTGTCACATGAACAATTCACGAAAACTCGTGCCCGCTTTCAGATAATACCTAGAAATTAATGACAGAACAATTTTTTGTGTTTCATGTTCTTTGTCACTGAAAAAATCTCGCCAGGTGTTCCATTACCAGATCATATAACACTGTGCTACCGTTATATTAATTATCGCGTACATTACATTTATTAGTTTAAGTTAATGATGTACTGAACATTTTGGAGTTCATAAAATACACTCGGTAACAAATAAAATTTATTTTTAAATGTTATATATATAATAGTTCACGCACAAGAAATTTTTTCAAACAAATTTATTTTCGATACGTGTGTTAACGGTAAATTATCTATTAATAAAAAATGAGGGCAGACAAGGATAATATCCGCCATATACGTAAGAAACCGGTCAAATTCATGTTAAAACTCCTAGTCATTCAACAAAAACTTATTAATATAACAGTTTCAAAATTGGATTTCTAAAAAAATCTTATAAAATTTTTAAAATATCTAGAAAGTTAAAGAAATTAACGGAAGACAAATTAAAGATCACTTTTAATTTTATTTTCCAAGCGAGTCTTCAAAATAAAAACAACAACGGATCAAGTGCGTGTCGGACAATGCGTACATCAAGGTTCCGTAGTCATTTCACAAAACATCTATTACATATTGTATAAATTCTTATATTATACATATATGTGGCCATAAACATTTATTGTAATTATATAAGGAATCTAATACCTTGATAGTTGGATTTACTATTGCGATTTGTCTTCCGCATTTTTTAACAATTAAATATTGCGTAACACATTTCAATAATTCATATTAATTTACTTTAAATACCTTAATAGATTCATTCGTCCATTTCCATTCTGATACATTTCTGGTACTTAAGAGATTTTTGTTTGATACCCCCAAAACTAATGAAATTGGTTTATTCGAAATTTCAGTTGAATGTATGCAGTAAAACCCATTTCCGGAAAAAGAGGGCACATTGCAAAATATTTTGAAGCGGAATATTGTTTTTAAATAGGGCTGGAAAATGAAAAGTGGGAAAAAGAATCTAAACTCACATTTTCAAATGTCTTTCCAAAGAATTGCCATGCGATGGGATACGCCCAATTTGTTTTAATCATCACTTCTTAGCACCTTAAAAAATAACCTCACTTTTTTACTACATATGAATTCAGATGATTATCTCAAGCATGCATTTGCAAAATTTCACTAAACTCTAGAAATTAAGAGCATGTGACAGACTGGGGCACAAAACGACTAGTCGAAAATTATGTGGGTTAGGCTCAAGAACCTTAAAATGGTTTAACGATTAATTTTATTATTATAATCTTTGCTGATATCCCACCTGAAGATGTTGTAATACAACGAAACCTAGGTCGTGGTAAAGAAATTAAAGAAAGTAGAAATAATACTACATCACGTAGTTTCATTTAATTGTGAATAATGAATTTCTACAAAATTAACGCCAAATATATTCAATTAATTTTATTGCAAAAGGCCAACCCACTCAATGACGTACAAGAAAGCCTACGAAGTGCGTTAAATAAACTAATAGAGATCATATTAATAAAGACCTAATAATAAAGATAATTATGATAAGACATAATAAAGATAATTCGAAACATCTGCCTGCAAAATACCTTGCATATAAGTTATATTTCATCATTCGAGGTTATAAAAGACATATGGATCATAACTAATTACATTACCTGATCAATATGTATAGTTTATTTAAGGGATCTTAATATTTTTTAGTTAAGCTCTATAACTTTCCGACTTATCGAATGGTTTAGTTAAATTTATACAAAGGAATATAGGTACATTAAGTATTTATTATAAAACGGGAAACCTCTTCGAGATCTGAAGAAAATTGTTCCTTTATTCTAAAAAACACTGATTAAAGTGTATAAACATCTAAATTGATCAAAATATTCATATATTCGAAAAGTGATAATATTTTTCTCGAACCAACATGAACATTTCTAGATATTTTTAAATTTTTCGACAATATATTTGTTAACATTTATACGCTTAGCAATAAAAGACATATTGTATAAGAAGAAATATGGAAATACCAGTTAGAAATATTTGTACGATCCTTCAATTACGACTGCACAGCAAATTTCGATTGTTAGTATTAAAAATTAAGCAATGCAGTTATTTATAAAATTAAGGTACACTCACAGTACATTTTATATCAGTATCCTACAATCGAAAGCGAAATGGAAATTACCTTTGTTCATTTGTATACATCTTGTATTATGTTTGTGTATGTGCTTTATTACGTAGAATGAAGGCGCCTTATATAAGAGCTTAAAAAATATAAAACATTTACCCTTAATATCAACCATTTCCGCGTACCTCTTCTACAGTTCGCTTTCAACGACGTGTATCTCATACAAACTTAATTTCGTCATCCGTCAACTTTTCATCGCAAAGCATATAGCGGAAACGAATGTAATACGAAAATTAAATTGAAGCACAGGTATTAAATATACATATTAAGGTATACGAGCTGGCATCTCACAGAAATGTGGGTCACATTATATTCCAACCTTTATAAATATATTTTCGTTGAAGAAAGTATGCAATGTAATGAAATCCTTCCTCTATATTTAATTTGACACATGCCAGCAACGGAGCGTGTGGCGTCCGGGAAAAATTCGTATTGGCGTATGAAGAGATGTTTTCCACGCGAGAAACTATAGGAGGATATTGAATGTATTGCGATTTTTACATTAAGCCGATGCTGCCTGCCGAGATTTTCTGGAAATAATATGAAATGAAAAGGTGAATATTACCACATGAAAGATTTAACGGAAAACAGTGTATTACACACATAGACACTATTTGTTCATAATATAATTTGTAGTGTCCTCTCTCAGATATTCATTTGCACAAAAATTTATAACTTGTGCGTTTATAAAAAAATTATATCTATCGAATAATACGCAAAGAAAATTATATAAATATAAATGTTATTTTCTTTTGTCAATGTACAGTATGGAAATTGTGTTTTATTTTTCCATAGTTTTTGAAACAAAGGAACCAGAATATTAAAGATAGTTGAAACATGTCGTATTTTGTTTTTTGACAACAAATTTGTTTTGTTTAACAATTCTACTTTGTAAATTAAACGAATTTATTATGTGTTATTTAAATTGTCTCATTTTTGCCTACCCCAGTTTATCGATTATGTTTCAGAAAATCTATGTATTTGTGAAAATTTATGTAAGAGAAAAATGAAATCATTTTAATAAAACAACAAAGCACATCGGTTATAAGAAGGCAGATATACGTTTTATTTCATAATTCTGTTATATATTTCGTTTTATTTCATTATTCAGTAACATAAATTTCACAAATTTATCCTAAATCGTCATTATTGTATTACACAAATATCAGAAATTTATCTTAAATTATCTCAGTGAAGCAGTCTCATGTCAATTCTTCGGTAGAATTTATTCTTTAACAACTCTGCAAGGCTTAATTAATTTTAGATTTGAAGTTCAACTCTATTAAACTTTTCTACTACTGCTATTTGATGAAAAACATGTGTATCATCAGGAACAAAAAGAAAAAAATTGCTTAACATATTAGAAAGTCTTCCAAATTCATGTGTCTGTTACGCACCTGACTTGGAAAAAATTGATTATATTTTCGAGTTTAGATCAGAGTTTAATTTGGTGATGACGCGATGATTTCATTATTCCATCAAATAATTTTTTTACAATACTGTAAACACACAATAAGACACAATTTTTCACAATAAGACTCTTACTATATATCATTAAAGTATTCTTAATAAATGATATTTACACAGCACTGATATAAAAGGTACCTTTTTATAAAAGATACCCCTTTTGCTCGCTGCTTCGCATTCGTAGATTTTCGATAATGCATCGAATAAAAATGTTGCACCATTTATTGATATATTATAAAACTAAGTAATTATTTTTGATTGAAAACACCATGTTTTACATAGCCCGAATTATTCAGGGGCTAAAATGTAAGCTATATACTAAATGAAAAATCTTTTTATTCGTTTAGGCATGATTGGAAAACAAATATCTCAAAAGATTTTTGAGGTATTCATATAACACAAAATTGCAGCTGGTTTGATCATTTGTTAATCTATAATCCGAATTATATTCGGATGATAGGGTACCAAATTTGATAGTAATTCTTTGTTTGCTTATAGTAATTCATTTCCACACTTTCATTTATAATATTAATAAGGATATTAAAAATAACTCAATTGCAGAATAGAAATAACAAAATGAATCGAACGATACATCTTCTAGCAACGACGAGTCAAACTACACTGGGTGTGAGTTGGGGCGACATTTCGAAAGAGTCGCGTAACCTAACGCCAATTTTAAAATACAAAGTTTATGATCCTAATGAATCCAGATCGACTCTCAGTAAGAATGCAGGATGTCTTAAGACATTGTTAGAAAATATTACCCCTACGATACAAAGAGACGATACTGTCATGAGAGAAGGTAAAATTGCAAAGATTGAACTAGAAGTAGCTTTATTTAATTTGGTAAATGGGCTTAGCCATCATTACTTATTTTAGAAATAATTTATATAATTAGTTGTAGTATTTTTTCGAGGTAAAAGATTTTTCTTTTTTTCTATAAATAAAAACAGAATTTGCTGAATAAGTCTTTAATCAATTAAGTTTGCTGGCTACTTATATAAAATTCTAAAACTACTGTAATAATGTCATTATTAACCATAGGATTTACATGTGGCGTATTATAATTCTTCGGTGTGAAAATGCCATGAAAGCTAAAATGCAATTGTAGCATTAGATGTAACTTTTCATCAAAACTAGCAACTGTAACGTTTGAAAATACGGAAGATGGCCTAGAAGAACTATATAAAGGCCTTTCTCTGTAGTCTTTTATTCTAAATTCAGTTAGAATACTTTGAAGTCTGCATTGGGCTAATAAAACATTCTCTACAGGCAAAGCATTGAGTTGCATTGCAACACTCTTTCCGAACATGTCGAATGCCATTTTGTTTCTGCAGAGTTAATTTCTTTATGTAATTTTTTTTCGATCAGAAATAATATTGAATATATTTGGTGTTAATTTTGTAGAAATTCATTATTCACAATTAAATGAAACTACGTGATGTAGTATTATTTCTACTTTCTTTAATTTCTTTACCACGACCTAGGTTTCGTTGTATTACAACATATTCAGGTTACATCTTTGCTAATAGCCTACCTGAAGATGTTGTAATACAACGAAACCTAGGTCGTGGTAAAGAAATTAAAGAAAGTAGAAATAACACTACATCACGTAGTTTCATTTAATTGTGAATCAGAAATAATTTTAACTATATTTCTGCTCCTCTTCTTTGTTCGCGTAGTAATTTTTAGTATTGCTAGTACTAGATGTTTTAGTTGAACTGGTGTTTAAATTTGCCGAGTCCGCTAGCCAATTAGTGCGGGGAAGCATGGGGGAGCGCACTCGGTCTACTAAATAGAATAGGATCCGAGTAGCTGTCTCATCTTGTCACTAGGCCGAACGCTCAACCGAGCACTCGGTTATGTGTTTATTCATACCGAGCACTCGGTCGACAGCACGATATCGCTACTCGCTATGTGTAATCATGGTACTGAGAACAGTAGCTACTCAATGTTATGAAAATGGTTGTTTTGTAATTATAACCATACAGAAATTAGTTGTTACACTAAAGTGTATTTTCGATGCATGATGTTTTCGAACATGCACCTCTCGGGTAAAACGTTGTCACTTCAAAGAAGTATGTTACGTATAATAAATAAAAAATTTGAAAAGTCTTCAAAACATATAATTTGCATTTGACCTTATATATATATCACTTTATTTATGAGTTTAGATAACGACTCAATTTTGGTGATGATTTGTGATCGGTGTATTCATTGTACACATACTGCTTTAACCCTCTGCTAGATTCACATATTCGCACATGATCTGGGTCATGACGTTCTTCATTTTAAAATATTCTTTCTTCATTTATAAACACTCTTTCTTCTTTTAATTAATATTCAATTTTTATTTATATCACGGAGTTACGGATTCCATAATCAGAAGGACATAGTCCATATACGCTTTCAAAAGTCTTTTGAAAAATTATATCTCTGCTTCTCTCCGTTTATATCCTTTTCTTCATAATTCATTTATCAAACGTTTCCTCCCATTATCACAAATTTAAGAAATCTTTTTGCAAAAATTTTTTAATTATTATTTTTTTTTAAATTTATAAACGGATTAAAAATCATTATTAGATATAATTATTCAAGAATTTTATCGTGTTAATTGTCCTAGTAAACGATACGTCGCCGACTTAAAGGTTGGGAGTCGAATGATTCTGTTCTTTTATAACAATAAAAGGACAGAAATACAAACTAATTTTCCCTGTAGATCCACTCGCGTGATAATATGCAGTAGAACTTTTGTGCTAAAATGACTTACGACCCAGCGCCCCCGCTATTTCCACCATTCTTTTAGCTCTTCATTCTAGGTAAACCTAGAGCGAAGCGCTAAATGGTACGTTTCACTCTAGCGCTAAAAGATACGATTAACTTTAGCTATGCTTCACTCTAAGCTACCTTGATTCTAGGTATACCTCAAAAATATCAAAATAACTATGTAACTAACCAATTACATGCTAAAACCTACTAAAGTATACAATGTGCACGATGGCGAGAACTACCTCAAAATTCATTTAATAGAACTCTAGTTAAAAGCGAAGTAATGGATAGAGACGTTTCATTTTATACATATAGGAACAATGTTCATTATTCATGGACACGTTCTTTGTCACGACCTGTATTAAGGTGGTTTTGCATATCAAACAGAGTAGAAAATATATAGATGTGTAACGTTTTTTTCCATTTTAACTAATTTCAGGTAACATTTTATGGAAACTCTGGGCCATTGTCAAATAATGTATTTAATAGTAAAATAGACTAAGTGTTTGTCGGATGATATGCATTAAATTAGGACCTTGTTGCAGCCGAGTTTCATAGTTGATCACATATGTACCCATATGGGATGGTGATAGCTATCTAACTTATTAAAGGGCTGCTCTATTAAACTAATAGTAAAATTAACCTATTAAAAGGTACGATTCGTATGGTTGCATCTAAAACTATTTTTTTCTCTTTTCCCTCTTTTGCGGTTAAATATTTTTTATCAGTAAAGATAAGAATTTCCATATGGTTTTTTGTATAGCATAAATTAACGAACTCAATTGGACCAATGGATACTTGCTAAAAGTTATCATTTGAAATTTTATGGACATTCGGTTGGAAAATTAGAGGGGTAGAGAAGGATATTATACGACAAAAGACGTTAGAATCTTATAATAATGCGATAAAATAAAAAAAGAAAAAAATCTTTTGCTTAGAAAGAAAGACCCATCCAATAACATTCAATTATATGAGTTGCGCAAAAAGAAATGTCACCCCAATTTTATATATATGGGAATATCCTAAAATTCATTTATCTATAATATACGTATGGACAGCCATGACAAAATTACAATGATTCCCAGGAGCTGCCGAATTCTAATAGATGAGTAATTGTACGTCTTCAAAGGTCGCCGTCACTGAGAAAATCTCGCCTGTTGTGCTATTTCTAGATTATATGTTATGAAACTTTGCCATTATAGTTTTATTTATTGGATGCGTCATTATTATCACTTGAGTTTCACTTTTGTGCGTTATAAAGTATATTGCTTAATGATATAAAAATCATTTTTAAAAAGTATTCACTTTTAAAATAGTTCATGTGTGGGTTGTCATAGACTTAGTTATCTGCGAACTTTGGACATAAACGCTACTCGGCTTTATTTGCTGGAGCACAAAGTAAGTATAGCTGATTTACCACAAATTTTCATTAACGACTGTATTATACCTATTACTTCAACTGTAACACATCTTCGACTACTGATTTATTACCGTCTCATGTAAATGATAGCATTTTTAAGTAACTTATGTTAGTCAGAAAATTTTCTTGATAATACACTTTGTTAAACGGCTTCAAAATGTTTTTCCGTTTCGAACCCAAGTATATATTTGTCAGATTCTACTTCTGTCTATCTTTAACTATGTAGACGTTTGTTATTCTCTCTATAAATAATAACGAGATATAAACCTACGTATTCGATAGATTTTTGGCCTTAAAATGTCTGTACATCTGAGCATCAGTTATGGCTTAGATAGTTAGAAATTCTAGATCGATGCAACCTCCCCCTCCTATCTTTTTATAAGTATAAATTTTTTACAAGTATTTATTTTTATAAGTATAAAGTCTTTTGATAATCCCATTATACCTCCACATGTCCGATGTAGATTCTCCGACACAAGACTACAACAGTAACATCCTTTTAATCCTTCAGAATAGAGCTGTATTCTATGGAGAATCCTTTACCATATGTGCTACTAGATTATAGAATCATTTGTCAAACCCTCGTTGTCTGTGTTTAAGAGTCATCTGAAATTACTTTATTTATCATAATCTTTTTATCTTTATCATAATCTCCCTTTCCTATCCATAACCTGTTGCTGTTTTGCTTTTGTTTTTATTTAATTTTATATTAATTGAAGTGAAAGCTTGTTTGAGCGCACCATGTGCTGTGCACATTTTCTGAGCAGTAAACGAAACTGAGCCGTCACACTCGAGTGGGTGATACTGAATAGCCGTCTCGTTGGTGACGCTGAATCAGATAAACTCGACTCCCTCGAGCCGAGTTTACCCGACTCAGCATCCAAGTGAACTACTTTTTAGGCGCACTATGCTCACTTTTTTAGATATTTATTTAAATTTGTATCTAAAGTATTTATAACATATCAGTTTCCATAAAGCCATTGTTTCATTCTTACGGGTAAACTCGATTCTCTGGCTAACACGGAGTGCATCGTTTCTTCTAATAACGCTTTATTTTTTATTAATAAAGACTAATAAAAAATAAAAGCTAATTCTTTGTTTGAGTATAATATAATATAATACGCGGATGTTATTGTATTTTAAAATAATAACCTCGCATTGTTCTTAATTCGCCAATCATCGTATAACACCGATGTAATTATTTTATTATATATATATATATATATATATATATATATATATATATATATTAAATTTTGTATACGTCTACGACAGTGATTGTTTTCCTCACTTTATTCATTGTGATTGATTGCAAGAGAATGCTCTCGTGGCAACAAGTCCGTGTCTGTTTATTTAGTTTTCTCTGCTTGCAGTAAAGTTACATAAATACAATAAATAAATAAACGTTTCCCTTACTCAAAAACCGCTAGGGTAGTGTTTATTATACCTTTTAATCCTTTAAATGTTTCTACATTGCTCATAATTTTCCCATTTAAACAGTTTCTCGAGTCTTTACAGTTTATGGCCTATGTTATTTTCCTGATGCACTGTGAGTTCTACAGACGCGTGCATATACGAACTAAAAAATGTACATTTTTATGCGACCTGCATCCAGTGAATGCACAAAAAAAATGCAAGTAAACTGCCTGTGTAAATGTATATGCGCATACATGTGTTTGTGTGGATATAGCACGTTTTAAATGGCGTTTAAATGTTAGCTCTCTGTATAAAAACAATAGAAAAAATATCATTCCAATAGGTGGGCACCTATTATCAGAAAAAACACCAAGTTTTTTATATAGTTTTATGAATGCTTCATTACGTATAAAACGTTTTTTAGAAACAAACGTAAACTAATACATAAAAAGTATACCATGTTTTGATATTAGGTATAACAGCGGTAACAAATATAAAATGTAAAGTGTTTTCCGTTCGCTTGTGAGAATATTCATCTTTTTTACTATATATTATCCCCTTAAAGTCTCGGTCGAGTTTAGCACAAAAATCGCAATATAATTAATATTATCCTACAGTTTCCCGTGTGGAAAACATCTCTTCAAATGTCAATACGATTTTTCCAGATACCACGCGCTCCCTTGCTGGCATATGTTAAATTAAATACAAAGGAAGGATTTCATTAAATCCATACTTACTTCGAAAGAAATACATTTATACTGTTTAAAATATTATGACCTATATTTCTATGAAATGCCGGCTCGTATACCTTAATGTACATATTTAGTACCTGTGCTTCAATTTAATTTTCGTATTACATTCGTTTCCGCTATATGCTTTGCGATGAAAAGTTGACGGATGACGAAATTAAATTTGTACGAGTTACATGTCGTTGAAAGCGAACTGTAAAGAAAGTACGCGGAAATGGGCGATATTAAGGGTAAATGTTTTATATTTTTTAAGCTGTCATATAAGGCGTCTTTATTCAGTAAAATACATAGACATAATGCGGCCTGGAAACTAATGTAGCTGTATACCATGTATGTATTTCACTCGCGATTTGGAGCAATATTTTAACATGGAATTCATCATCATTACCATCAGTAGACAGCCGAGAGTGGGCAAAGGCGTTCCTTTGAAGTGACTTCCATGCAGCCCTCTGTGTGACAACCGATCTCCAGTTACAGACCTTCAGCACCCCAGAATTCTTCTCCTTCGAATATTCCTATATGATTTTAAGTCTGCCTCTGCTTTCTTGTGCTTGTGGTTTAGTCAAAAAGATCCTTTTGAGAGGCTTTGATTCCTCCATTCGAAAAGCATGAGCAGCCGAATTTAGTCAATTAATTTTAATAAATTTTAGGATGTATTTGTAAAATTTATATATTTCTGGGTTGTATCTCCTTCTCCAAATATAATTTTCCTTTATGCCCCCAAGAATTTATCTTAAAACATTTCTTTATGAAATACCCAAGTGGGTCTCATCTCGTTCATATAGAATATATTATGAGTAAACTGTTAATTAAATTACTACTAAATAAAATTTGTCGTCATGCTCGTAATTCATTCAAGTATTCTAGGCATATAAATTTTAATAAAAGATAAAGTGTAAATACATTGTATGAGAATGGGAATTTTGGAGGCTGGGATTTCTGGAGTGTGTAACATCTAAAAACGCTAATAATGATTAATATTTCTACATTATATGATGGTGACCCCCTATTATATGATATTAAGCTGCATATATTGAGTTTTTTTAATTGTAAGAAAAAGTTAAAAATAACGAAAAAACAACAAGGAGCAACAAATCGCACGAAGGCTGAAATAGAGAAGTTTTGTAGAAAATTGTTAAACAATTTAGTAATAATTTATTAAAAGCATAATAACATGTGAAAGTCAATAGGCTTCTTTCCTTATAGTCGACCAATCGGTAAAAAAAAGAATAAAGTCATGTAATTGCGACATGTAACGTGCCCTCATACGATATATATATATATATATATATATATATATATATATATATATATATTATATATATATATATATATATATATATATACTTACTGTTCACCTGAAATATATTACATACTGATCATACGAAAAAATATAATATATTGTACGTACAGATACTGGATGCAGAGGCAGTCATTTCGAAAATTTATAATTTATAATTAAACAATGGTATAATTTTTAAAGTATATCTCCTCTTTACAAAAAGCTATATTAAAAGTCGACTACGAGAAAAGTATTGAGAAAAATCGAGACTGGCAGGCTGATCGACAAGAAAGCACAAACCTGCGGGATGTGCGTTACGAATTCGATATCAACCATCCGATTAGAATAGATGTTTGAGAGTATAATAAAAATAAGCCGACGGATGGACATTGATTTTGTTAACGTTCGGTAATCAAACTACGGATCTTTAAACTTTCTTTATGGCCGCCTGTGTAGAGTTTATGGTATTGTAAACTCGCTTTATGGATCTGTCAGTTTGGCAATTTCTATAATTACACATAGATATATTTACGTGTTTGTAATTAATTGAAGGGAAACGCTTCAAAGAGATGTCTTAATGAAAATACACTATTCCCGCCATACCACCCGGGTAGTCTCAGGGCTCCTCCTGGGACCCGTAACAACCCGCCTCATACAAAAAGGGGACCTTCGAAAGTCCCCTAATAGTGTCCCGTATCTACAATCACAGCGCTTCCACCCAACAGGGTTAGAGTCTGCTCCTGCTCAATGTGTCATTTAGGACCTCCATTTTTTCAAAAACGCATTTAGCGAACGCTCTAATAATATTTTTTTAAATTTTAAGTCTTTTGAAATGAATTTCGGATGCTGTAGACATTTTTGAAGTGAAAACTTACTTTCGCCAAATTTTTTTGGCAGTCTTGACGCAAGGCCGGTTACGGCTTATCGAGTAGCCGAGTCAGTAAGTATATATTTATTATGTTCCTTTGCACAGTAGTCATTGGTGTAACGTTAAAGCACTGGATTAAGTACGGAACGCGATGGAAGCCTAAGTTCGAATCTAGATGCTTTGTGTCTTTTTCTTTTTTGATTTTTTTGCTATTGTTTTACAAAAATATTATTTTTTAAAAGAATTCTAATACATCTCCCCTTTTTAGTGAATATATTAATATAATATATATAATAATATAACATATTTTATCTTTAAACAAATATATTTATTTATTACATGGTGCATTTTGTATGTAATTGCAAATTTTTTACAAATTAATTGAGCGTATTTGTATGCATTAATATATCATATTCATTATGATATAATCTGGGGTCAAAGTGGATAAAATATGTTGCAGTTGTTCATGTGCCTCCTTGTGAATGCCTATAGTATACGACTGCTATTAATGTTAATTATATTGTTTTAAAAATTTTGAACATACGCAGTACGATTATATTGCCAAAGTTTTCACTTCTTAAAACCGTCTTAAGTAGACCAATTTTTTAATTCTGTAGCTTCGTTTACAAAACTTGAGTAAAGTGGTTTCTAAACTTTTCCAACTAGCAATTTTTGGAACGACTATAAAAGTCTATTGTGCTTATTCCGATACGCAATCGACTAGTATTTAAAGAATACATTTTATGAAATATAGAACATGTTTTTTTACCGGCCCTCATTTATTTGTTTTTTCCTCCTAACCTGTTTATTTTCAGACATAAAATACAAGTAAACTACTGCAGACATTTCATTTTATATAGCATATTCATCTTGCAATTTTTATAAAACTACTCGTTTTTAGTTTTGACCCACTACCCCGTTTCCGCCGAAAAAGGGGGAACTGATATTGTACTAATTCTGTTGTTATTCCCGCAAGACTTTTTTAAAATTAAGATAATTATTTACTAGATTAAAGTGACATTATTCATGTAATATTTGATCATACATCCATACTTATTTTTACACTCTTGTATCAAGTGAGGTGATTTTTTAATTACAATAATAATTACATTCCTGTATTTGAATTGAAAGGGGATATTTATTTTCATCTTCATGACAAGCTACACATATTCAAACTTTCAGAGATCAAGGTTTGAAGCGTGAAAGCGAGATAAATAAATAAACGAACAAACAAATTCACTTTTACATTTATAATATTTTATTAGGATTTCGTTTTATAGGATTTCGTTGTATACATAAACTAGCCGTTCTTCGGGGTTTTACCCCGTAGAACCTTAATTATTCTGCTGTTGCCCCCATTGTTAGAAAAAGGCTTCCGCTCTATTTGTCAAAAGACATGGGCGAAAATATCGGACATGATTACGGTTTTACATTATTGAATTTAATGATTACGGTTTTATATTATTGATTTTTTTTTATAACTTAATAAGAGTCAAGTTAAGCAAAATTAATCATTCAAGATATAATACATGACACCTCATTTTCAATGCATATTTTTATTCAAATACTGTGAAAGGTCAGTGTTTACGAATAGTCCAAGAAATTAAATATGGACCAAAGTAAAGTGTATATTATAAATTGAAATTTTCAGTAAACCTCCATAAATCTGGTGTGTTACGCGAAAAGCCCTGGGTAACTCTGATATTTAAAATTAAATTCTACGTAGGCTATGATACCGAGGAAATTATAATGTATTACAATTATACACGACGCTGGTCTTGTCAAAGAATAATAACTTACACAAATTTACAAAACCTTTATTGCCTTTCCTTTAACAAAGCTTTAAACTATATAACTTTGGAGAAAAACCATTGCACTGACCAAGTTGTAAGCGACCGCTGCAACAATTGAATAAAACTTTCTTAATATTCGAACGTCATGAATCATGACTAAACAAAACACGAAAAGATTGATGTTTTACGTTCAGCAAACAAGGGTTCGCCGTAGCTGCGTAATAGCGGGATATTTTAAAAGTTACGTTAGTTTAAGCACTCACTTTAACTTTAGCAATTACTTTGAAATATGCTTGAGCTTACTAGGGCCAACTCTTCCTCCATAAATTTGGAATATTTGCTGTGTTTCTGTAAGGTAATGCTTTGTTTAGTGTAAAACTGTTTTAGTTCTAACGCAATGGCCCTTTCGTAATTTTGTTGACATTTCATATTTCTTGGCTACCGTCCAGTATTTCAAAGAAAATTCCTTATACCTTGTAGGCATGGATTGACTGTCGGACTATCATAAAATACATTACGGCTTCTTGTCGGTGGATTATTTGTTAGAACACTGTAGCAGAATTAAGTATATCTAAGACTTTTGGAGTTCTATTTCTGGTGTGCATGCTTGTATTTTATACTTCCATAAATAAAAAAAATGGAATTATGGTGATAAAATATCTATAAAAATGTGTGTACGTACGTACGTACCTATGTATGTATGTGCGTTTTTAAAGGTTTTGCAAAATATGAAGCAAGATTCAGACTAACTTCCGACTTTGTAGGGTTTAGTACCTCAAAAGAAAGACGGTACTTTTACAAGTTCTCACGAGTCTGTCTGTTACAGCTGTTTATCTCAGTAAGCGCTCGACTTAGAACAGAGCATTAAGAGTAGAAACCTAAATTATTAAGCCGTGTATCTCACTTATATAACGTGTGGCCACTTTTGATAGTTTTGTCAAAATTAACATCACTAATTGTAACTATATAATTTAGTGTAATAATCTTTATACAGTTGGTTATTTTTTTGTATGGCGACGTATTACATTACATGAAAATTTTATGATAAAAATAACTTAGTATGTTATTTTAAAAATGAATTATATATCACATTTTAAACTATTATGATGTAAACAACATTATGAAATAATTATTATGACAACCTATATTTATGAATTTGTTATTTTAGTCGTTACACATTTCGCAGAGTGGTCATAGTTATAGTGTCAAGTGTCTTGTATCTAAATCAGTGATGCACCACAGGATATGTCGCTATTTCCTTCTGGCAGATGCTCTTCAGTTGCACTGGTTAATTAACCTAATCTATGTATCTCATTGGTGTTCGCCCTATGGTCTGGTACCTTATATTTTGCCCTATGGTGTCAGTTGTTTAATACTATCCATGCTATGCTGCGATACACGTCCAAAAAATTTATATTACGTGTTTCGTTAAAGTAAAAAAAAAGAATTTATACTGTGGAATGTATACACTACAAGTAAATAAGTATATTTTATGATACCGTTTTTAATTACATGATCGCTTACTAAAAAAAATCAGCGTTTACCGAGTAGAACGTCATGACATAAACAATAGAACGATTCATTCTGTGAGACAATATAAGAGATACTGGACACAATAATTTTTATTACGCATTTCAGCTTTGTATCATATGTTAAAATTAAACATATATAATTATTTCATTATCTATACTGTCTTATTTCATTAATAAAAGTTGTACACTAATTCTCATTTCGTATTTCGAAGGTCTATTATCTCATCTGCATCACAGATGGCAGAGTCTACGTAACGTAAAAAAGTCGCCTACATATATCCGAACTACTTATTGCGAGAGTTTTATTATCCGACGTCGACATTTACGAAAGAACCAAACACTACTGTTAAGTGGGCATTGTCCTTTGGCTGTGTGGTTACTTTGGTGAAGACATTGTTCTCTTTATTTGGTTCGGAATTTAGTTTGTATAGTAAATCAATTTATTAATGACAGTAGCCATTATCGTAAGGAACCCTATTTAGCACGGAATTACATTTTAGAAACAAAGTGTGCTTCAGAATTTACTGGAATATTTGAATAAATAATACCTAGAATACCTTTTTTGTGACAAATGTTATACTTTTTACATTGACGTGAGTATTTCTTTGACCTCGTGATTCAAATATTTCATGAGTATAGTTTCATTTTTATGGAAGTTTTCTTTAGTGAATTTTCTGTCAGAGCATTGGTCTTATTTTATTGTAAGCCTTTTTTATGAATATATTGGGCTTAAATAAGATTAGAATATAACCTAGCATGGGTAATTAGAGGACATTAAATATTTATATTTAAAATGTCTCTGAACGGAAGAAGGGTTTTAAAATTTAAACCAAACCCGAAATTATGTTTATATTCAGTTTCAATTTCTAGTTATTAAGGGAAATATTAAGGTATTGTCACGTGATAGTAAGATCCAAAATGTATTATAAAACATTTTATTATGATTTTATTAAATCATTTTTCTACACGAAATATTCTTAGAAAAATCGCTCGTCGCGTTTTTTAAATAAAATTAATGATGTATGAATGTATTACACATTAATGGTAAAACATAAGTAATGTTAATTGTGCAATTTTTGAGAACGTTTTTTAACAAACCTAAACGGTAAACATTCATTTTTTCTTTCAAAATTTTAATAATACATCATTTTATATTTGTTTTAGTTTCATAGACAAATCGCTCGACACCTTTTCTAAATAAAATTAAGTGTGGTGAAATTACCACTTTCCCTGTAATGTTAATTTCACAATTTTTGAGAGCGATTTATACCAAAACTAAATGATAAATTATTTTTTTTAAAGTTTTATAACGTTATTTTACATAATTAAATGAAACTAGGTGATGTAGTATTATTTCTACTTTCTTTAAGTTCTTTACCACGACCTAGGCTTCGTTGTATTACATCTTCAGGTGAGTTATTAGCAAAGATTGAACGTTATTTACATCAACTTAGTTTTTTAGACAAATTGACACACGACAACTACCTTAAAGAAAGCATACACCTTCCAATATATTTGAAATCCTCAATATATGTATATATTAAATGAATGATAATGCGGGAGAGATATGGAAATTAGGATTATTTAAACATTCCTGCCAAATTTATTGAATTGATGAGTCCGAATTTGACATTGGTGATTGGATTTTTAAAAATTTTTAAGTTAGGCTGAGTGAGAAGTGTTAAGTGTTAAAAAAATGTTCTACTAAGCAGTTATAAGGGAAAAATATTCTTTGATTATGATGCAACTAAACAGTGTTTTTTTTTCTAAATGAAAAATATCCACAAAAAACAACGCATTTAAGAAAAAAATGGACTGGGTCGCGATTATATTATGGAAATATTAATGAGAAAAATGAAACTAGACATAAATAAGAATTTCCAAGCTAAATAATTATGACTTCTATTTCAGTTAATATAAACCCAAACATTTATTTCTGTCAATCTTAAAAATAGACTGTTAAATCTTTAGTTGATGACAAATATATATCATTTTTTATAAATCATCAATGAATGTGTTTACAATCCTTTTTAAAAATGATTTTGTACCTAATTATAAATTTACAATTAAAAGAAAATATTTTCTTACCTAAGATTTGAAAATAAATTTTTAAGGTCGCCAAAATTAAGTATTTTTGTTAATATGGAGTGAAATAAATGTAATTTTTTGAATACTTTGTAATTTTTTAAATGTAATTTTCTGCTTAAATATTTGTTAAATTGGAAATAGGAAAAAACTGTAGCAAATAGAGAGTGAATTTTTTCCAAATCAACTTTTTATGATAAAATAATCGCGAACAAACCTTGTTTCTCTTTAAAGTACGTCGTTTTTGTGTCTTATTCCATTAAAAAAAAGAACCTGTCACTCATAAGTGGAATTTATACTACTAGACTTCCGTAGAGATTTAACCATTTATAGACATTTAAAGATATAACATTCCTATGAAACCATTTACAAAATCTTAATTTTTTAAAACTAAATTGTATCGCCTACCAAATCTTTTACAGGCTCATATTTAAAAAAATATTTTTTATGTGATATAACTACGAATTAATGATTTTCGGAGATATAATACAAATTACGATATAACTGCAAATTAATGATATGAAACTACAAATTAACGAGCTATGTACCTTACTTCCTTGCTTCTTGCCAAATTTCCGACTTTGCTTCTTGCCAAATTTCATGATGAAATATGTATCTCAGCTAGTGGGTGACCATATATAACCCACTAGCTGAGATACATATCATTGCTGCCAGAGGCAATAACAGGTAAGGACGCTCAACTCTGCTGAAAGACAAGACTCTCTTACTGCTGAAATATGTATCTTAGCAAGTAGGTTATAAATGTCCCCAATGTTCATATTTCCACACTAAATAAAACAAAAAGGATTTGAAGATGAATTGCTTGCAGTTGGATGGGCTGACATACATAATTCTGGATGGATGACCACAGACATTTTTGAGAAATAGTTTACAAAGTTCATCGAGTTTTCGAAGGCAAAAAAAATGCTGGTTCACTTCTTGTGGACGGTCATGGATCCTAGACAAAGAATTTGAACGTAAAAGATTTAATGAGAAACAATGGTGTTTTCCTGTTCTGCTTTTCTACACATTACTCATATCAATTACGACCTCTCGATATAGCCTTCGTGAGACTATTGGGTCTTTATTATGAAGGGAAATCAAGAAAGTGGTTGAGAACAGCTCCAGGAAAAGTAATGACGCTTTACGAAATAGCTAAAATATTCGATCAAGCCTTTTTTAGCTCTATTAACATGAGAATTGCAGTGAATAGTTTCGAAAAAACAGAAATTTGGCCTGTCAATCCAAGTGTTTTTTCAGATTTAGATTTTCCGCCATCAAAAACTACGGACGTTGAATTCGGTCTTACGGTTGATATTACTGAGAAAGATATGGCAAGCACCATTATTTAAATAAATATCGCTTATTCTAGATAACTATTAAGCACTCAAAGTACCAGTCCTTCTTAAAGACACAACAAATAAGGCAGTTCAAAGTTTATCTGCATTTGAAGCATTGCCTGGATACTCATGGATGCCTGGATACTCATGGATGCAACTATAAAAACTCCTAAAGTCACAACAAATAAGACAGTTCAAAGTTTATCTGCATTTGAAGCATTACCTGGATACTCATGGATGCCTGGATACTCACGGATGCAACTATAAAAACTCCTAAAGACACAACAAATAAGACAGTTCAAAGTTTATCTGCATTTGAAGCATTGCCTGGATACTCATGCATGCCTGGATACTCATGGATGCAACTATAAAAACTCCTAAAGACACAACAAATAAGACAGTTCAAAGTTTATCTGCATTTGAAGCATTACCTGGATACTCATGGATGCCTGGATACTCACGGATGCAACTATAAAAACTCCTAAAGACACAACAAATAAGACAGTTCAAAGTTTATCTACATTTGAAGCATTGCCTGGATACTCATGGATGACTGACTGAAACCACTATAACTGCATTTAATCAAAGCAATTTTATCAAAGTATTAGAGGAAAAGAAAAGAGTTGTAAGAAAGAGAGGGAAGACTGCAATTTTGACAGAGCCGCCGTATAAATTAGAGTTTCAGGAACTTGTGAAAGCTTGGCCCTTTGCCAATGAAAAAAAAACAAAATTTTAGAAAATTACAAAACAATTATTTAGCGATGCAAGTAAGAATGCGAATGATAAGATGGACAAACAAGTTAACAAAGGAAAAAGGAAAAGGGAAGGATATGATTAAAATTCTGATGGAGCAGAAGATACAAATTGTTTTGATTGTTCTAAGATTACTCTAAATCAGTTGAAGGTTGGTCTTCTTGTTTACGTGCAAAAGATGGGTTGACTTATCATATACCGGCTTAAATATTGATGACGATTATTCTTTTTGAATTACTCTCATAATAAAAATGTCAGTACTTACTTGGTTATAAAAGTATATCCCTTTCTACCCTCGGGCGTGGGACGGAATGGGAAATTGGAACTTTTTTCAAAGCTGTTTCACAAACTCATGTTATTTTTTCATGACTTCATTATGTCCTTAAAAAGTAAAATAAAATATTATTCATGTATTTATTGGTATTTTTACTTTTGAAATCAACCTAAAATAGCGCAAACTTTAGCTTACCCCATTCTGCCCCATCGTCATCTACCCCTTGAATAACTAATATATTACATTAGAATATTGAACAGTTTCTTAGGGAACAATCGAAAATATATTTTTTCTTCCCAGTGGAGGGTGTGGTCTAAATATGTAATTATTGTATTGTTCAGTATCAACACTTGATTGAACACAACAATCTAAAGTGTTATTAATAAATAAATTCACATGTATGTCTTCTCACAAAAGTTTAATGATTACGGTTTTACATTATTTAATTTTTTACATAATTTAATTTACATTTAAAAGTTTTACATCATTTAAGAATAGTCAAGTTAAACAAAATCAATTATTCAAAATAGAATACATAGCACATCATTTTGAAGGCCACATTTTTAAATTGGGATACGGTGAAAGAGCAGTGTGTATGAATAGTCCACGACCTTTAACTTTCTTTCGTGTTCAAACAAATTAAATATGGTCCAAGGTAAAGTGCATATTTTGTATTGAAATTTTCAGTAAACCTCCATAAATCTGGTTTGTTACGAGAGAAGATCCCTAGGTAACTCTGATATTTAACATTAAATTCTACGGAGGCTATAATACCGAGGAAATTATAATATATTACAATTATACACGACGCTGGTCTGGTCAAAGAATAATAACTTACACAAATTTACAAAACCTTTATTGCCTTTCCTTTAACAAAGCTTTAAACTATATAACTTTGGGGAAAAACCATTGCACTGACCAAACTGTAAGCGACCGCTGCAACAATTGAATAAAACTTTCTTAATATTCGAACGTCATGAATCATGACTAAACAAAACACGAAAAGATTGATGTTTTACGTTCAGCAAACAAGGGTTCGCCGTAGCTGCGTAATAGCGAGATATTTTAAAAGCTACGTTAGTTTAAGCACTCACTTTAACTTTAGCAATTACTTTGATATATGCTTGAGGTTACTAGGGCCAACTCTTCCTCCATAAATTTGGAATATTTGCTGTGTTTCTGTAAGGTTATGCTTTGTTTAGTGTAAAACTGTGTTACTTCTAACGCAATGGCCCTTTCGTAATTTTGTTGATATTTCATATTTCTTGGCTACCGTCCAGTATTTGAAATAAAGTTCTTTATACCTTGTAGTCATACATTGGCTGTCGGCCTATCATAAGTTACATTAATGCTACTTGTCGATGGATTATTTGTTAGAACACTGTAGCAAAATTAAGTATTTCTAAGACTTTTGGAGTTCTATTTCTGGTGTGTGTGTTGTTACTTCCATCAATAAAAAAATGGATTTATTGTGATAAAATGTCTGTAAATATACATATGTACCTATGTATGCATGTGCGTTTTTAAACGTTTCCAAGATTTGAAGCGAGATTCGGACTGACTTCTGACTTTGTAGGGGTCCATAGCCCAAAAATCTTAAAACATAACCTTCACAAGTTCACTCACGTGTCTATCAGTCTGTCGGTCACAGCTCTTTATTTCAGAAACCGCTCGTCTCAGAAACTGGAAAGTCGGCATTAAGAGAGTATTAAGAGTAGATTTAAATTATTAAGCCGTATATAGCAAAAGCTAATATTAACAAATATTCGTTTGGAAATATGAGAGGGAGGGGGAGGAAGGGCAAATTTATTATTCAACAAAATTTAGAATAGAAATTTAGATTAGAATATCGTTTGAAAGGGTTCGCAATATGGGTCTTAAAAATATTTTTTTTATAATTTTAGATCTTCAAAGATTAACTCAAAAAAATTCAAAAACCTTTCCTTATTTCCAAAACTATTCAATCTAAAATTATCAAAAGATAAGATATTTAGAGACCTACGTAATGATTGCAGAAAAACTTTAGCGATTATCCTAAATATTACGTGCACTATAACGCCTGTGAAAAATATAATAGGCAATATATGTACGAGGTAAGAAATTAATATTTGTAAATAGTTTAATAGAAATACTAAGTATCCTTAAATGTTTATAAGTACCTAAATATGTACGGAACCTTTTTAGGTGGGAGTTCTACTCGTGCTTGACAGGTTTCTTCACATTGATTAGCCGTACTTTCCTTCAAATTCAGAAAACCGTATCTGTTTCTTTAAAGTTTAAACGTGTCTCCCCCAGAAAACTTAAGAAAAAGTTATACCATGCGGTTCGGATAGATTTTAGGCTTTTTTTGGTTTATAGATGGTTACTATTATTTTTGGTTAAAACATGTCAAGCCATTTTGGAAATTTGGTCAAAAAACGGAATATTATTGTATACTCGAATGTGCGTGGAATAACGTGCATGAAATAAGTATCAAACAAGATATCCACAGCAATGATAACGTACTGTCGCATTGTTGTCATTGCCATGGATATCTTGTTTGATACTTCAAAATCTAAAAGTTAAAAGAAAATTACCACTTTGATAGTTTTGCAAAAATTAACGTCAGTCAATGTAATAATGTAATTTAGTGCGATAAACAGATGTTTTTTTGCGGTGACGAGTTATATTGCGTGGGAATTTTATGATAAAACTAACTTAGTATATTATTTTGAAAATGTTTTAACCGTGAATTATCTACCACATTTTAAACTATTATGGTGTAAATAACACACACGAAATAATTATTGTGACCACCTATACGTAAGAATTTATGGGATGTGGTCTGGGAACTTCCGCTTTGCCCTATACCACCAGGCGTTCAATACCATCGGCGCTATTCTGTGACACATGTCCAAAGAATTTCACGATCCGAGTTTGGTTTAATGTTACCTACATTGAATAAAATATAAAGCATAAACAGAAGAATGTAATTAATTTAATTTTTAAGTACACGGCCGCTTACTAAACCAATTCAGCGTTTATTGATTAGGACGATTTGACAAAGTAATAGAACTACTCCTGTTATGGGATAACACTAAGAGACCCTAGATACAATAATTCTTGTTGGACATTTCAGCATTGTATTGTATTTTAAATGAAGCAAATATCATTTCTTATTTTAAAAGGCGATTATATAATCTGCCTCACAGATGGCAGAGTTCACGTAACGTAAAAAAGTCGCCTACATATATCCGAACTACTTATTGCGAGAGTTTTATTATCCGACGTCGACATTTATGTAAGAACCAAACACCGCTGTTAAGTGGGCATTGTCCTTTGGCTGTGTGGTTGTTTTAGCGAAGACAATGTTCTCTTTATTTGGCTCTTATTAGGGATATAGATTGTCTTAATGGGCAATTTCAATCAATTTATTAATGAGTCGTTATCGTAAATTCTTAATCATCTTTAGGGATCCTCTAAAGATGATTAAGAATTTACTGGAATCTTTGAGTAAATAATAACTAAATTTTGTTGTGATAAATCTTATACTTTTTACTTGGCACGCAAAAGTATAAGTATAAGATTGAAAATAAAAAAAAATTGGATTCTTTAACCTTGTGGTTCAAATATTTTATGAGTATAGTTCCATTTTGATGGAGGTTTTGTTTAGAGGATTTTCTTTCACAACGATGGTATTATTTTTTTGTAAGCCTTTTTTGTAAATATAATGGGTTTAAATAAGCCGCACTAAGACATAACTTTGTATATATAATTAGAGGATACTAAATATTTACATTTAAAATAACTTTGGACGGAGGGTGGGTTTTAAAATTTAAAGTAAACCCAAAATTATGTTTATTTTTGTCTTTCAATTTCAAGTTATTCAGTGTTACATTAAGGTATTGTCACGTGACAGTAAGATTAAAATTTTATTATAAAATATTTTAGTGAATATAATACTTTTTTTCAAAATGTTTATAAACAAATTGCTCGATGCGTTTTGTAAATAAAGTTAAGTGTAGTGAACTTACTACTTTTCCTGTAATGTTAATTGTGTAATTTTTAAAAACATTTTTACCAAAACTAATCACTTTTTTTTTTAATTTTAATAAAAAATAATTTTACATAGATTTAGTTTCATAGACAAATCGCTCGACACGTTTTCGAAATAAAATTAAGCGTTTTGAAAAGACTACTTTTTCTATAATGTAAATAAAACTAAACTGTAAATAATTCTTAAATTTTAAGGCAAGGTAGATATTTATAGTTAGAATAATATATTAAAAATTCAGCAAATTTCGTCGACGACACGTTTTACATAACGACTACTTTAAAGAAAGCATATATCTTGCAATATAGTTAACATCTTCAATATATGTATAGCTTAAATGATTGATATTTATTGATAATGCGGAAGACATGGGAAATAGGATTATTTAAACATATCCGTCAAGTTGGTTGATTTTCCTGATTGATGATTCCAAATTTATAATTAGTAATTGGCTTTTTCTATTTTTAAGTTAGGTTGGGTGAGAAGTGTTAAGTGTAAAAAAAATGTTTTGATAAACAGGTGTAAGTGAAAAATATTCTTTGATAATGTTTCTACTTAAGAAAGTAAATTTAGCAAAAATGCAAGTTTCAATATTTTTGTCTAAAATGCATTCAAGAAATATAGGGCTAGGTCGCGATTATATTATAGAAATATTAATGACGAAAAATGAAGCTAGAGATAAATAAGAATTACCAAGGTAAATAATTATGACTTCTACCTCAGTTAATATCAACCAATATATATATATATATATATATGTATGTATATATAAATCATGTGTTTTCAGTGTGTTTGCGATCCTTTTTACTTATTTCAACTTGAATTTTTTATTGTTGCTAAAATGATTTTGTACCTAATTATTAATTAAAAATAAATTTCCAAGGTTGCGAAAATTAAATCTTTTTGTTGATATGTAGTGAAATAGACTTCATTTCTTGAATTTAAATTTTTTTATTAACGTTTCTGCTTAAATATTTGTTGAAGTTGTAGCATCTGATTATAAATTTAAAGTGGTAATAGGAAAAATAACTGTAGCAATACATAAAATGGAGGACATTATAGTGAGTGAATTTTTTTTCAAATCAACTTTTTATAATAAAGCACTATTTTTCTTTAAAATATGTCGTTTTTGTTTATGTTATTCCATTTAAAAAAAAGAACCCCATAAGCACGTGTAGAACATGCACTAAGATGGTTCCGTACACATTTAGTTATTTATCAACATTTAATGGCACATAATATTGCTATTAAACTATTTACAAAATTTTAATTTTTTAGAACGAAAATATATTGCCTGCTAAATCTTTTATTCCCATAAATATAAATATAAAATATTATAAAAAAATGTTTCATTTTATGTGATGTAACCACATATTAACGATTTTCGGATCTTTTCCTTTACTTGTGCTGTGAGACCTTGCTTCTTGCCAAATTTCATGATTTTACGTCAACGGGAAGAACCCTATAGGTTTTGATTTATTTACGAGTGTCAATAAATGGCCGCATATTTTAATTTTTTTTATTGCGTTAACTTAGAAGCTTAAGTTTTTTACAAATTCTACGGACCATAAACCCTAAGTATTTTATTTTAATTTCAACTTGATACCTTCACGTATAAATGAGAAAAATGGTCTTGATTGACAGACAAACGGACAACAAAGTGATCCTATATAGGTTTCTTTTTTTTCCTTTCGAAGTACGGTATCCCAAAAAAAGTGAAATTCTTATTTTTGCTAAACTAAACCTCCACCAAAATTTCTTCCTCTCCCAAGTCTATAACTCTAAATGGGCTATAACTTGCTTCAAAATATCTATCTAGGCATTCCCATTCTTTACTTTTTCTTTTTGCTGCTATCTGTCTTAGTCTCTTCTATTATCCATCAATTGTGTTTTGCCTTATCCTTAGGTATTTTTTCCACTGATTTCCAGTAAAATATATATTTTTTCTTCATTTTCTTTATTCACTTTCTTTGTATCCTCGAGCTATGATAGGAATAAATCTTGATAAATTCTACGATGTTCTCTTATTTTATTAGTATTTTTATCTAGTTGTGCGTAAACTCCATTGTCCATTGCTCTTTTATATAAGACCATTTATTTTCCTCAGTATTTTTCTTTGAAACGTTGGAAGATTAACACTTACAAATTCTGATAAAATAGTTCATGCTCCGCATTCAAAAGTATCTAAAGGTCTTATAAATTTTATGTATTTTACTTTTTCAGGTTTTGTAAGAAATTCAGTTTTCAAAACGAGAATAGATAAATTGTTAATTAAAATATATATTTCTTCCAACACTGATTTATTTGTAATCAATCTGTGATAATTTTTTTTTATTATGAATTATTATGATGAATTCAAATTTATTATTATGAATTATTATGTTTCCTATTTTTTTATTTTTTATATATGTTGTTTTTTTTCGTTAATTATAATATCTACTTTATTCGCTTCGAAATTCGGACGGCTTCTTATTATTATCAAAATGTGCTTACTTAAATATATTTGTTTTTTTTAATACTGATAAAATCTCCCGACTATTTACGGATGCTGTTGTATAGATTTAGCCTCAAAAGATTAGAAGATATTTTCAGTTACGCTAATTCATTTAACAATTCTTTTCGATTTATTTCTTAAATGTGTATTTAAATTATATAAAATTACTTAAAAATCGAATTCATATTTACAATGCCTATGTATGCATCCTAATTGTAAATCACATAGATAATTTATATATTATCTATGTGATATAATTTAATATTTTCTCAGCCTGTGGATGCAAATTTCATATGTAGAGTGCTTATAAAATCATGTGTTCTGCATTCGATAAAGTTAAACTTGTACAGTTTCCAACTTTGTCATTTTGTGAAATATTAATATACATATATAATTCCAAATTATTTTCCATACTTGCATTATTAGTTAATGAATGCTGCTCCATAATTCCATTTCTATATATCTTGAAAGATCTACTTTTCACAATTAAATGAAACTACGTGATGTAGTATTATTTCTACTTTCTTTAATTTCTTTACCACGACCTAGGTTTCGTTGTATTACAACATCTTCAGGTGGAATATTAGCAATGCTAATAGCCCACCTGAAGATGTTGTAATACAACGAAACCTAGGTCGCAGATCTTTGCTAATATCCCACCTGAAGATGTAATACAACGAAACCTAGGTCGTGGTAAAGAAATTAAAGAAAGTAGAAATAATACTACATCACGTAGTTTCATTTAATTGTGAATAATGAATTTATACAAAATTAACGCCAAATATATTCAATTCAAGATCTACTTTTAATTGGTCACCTTGTTATTTGTTATTTGTTTATTTTTAAAGAAGGATTCTATTGCCATCTATCGGTAAGTATTAATAACAATATTTTCAAAAAACTATAGACATGAAAACTGGACTGCGCCATCCGTGTCATTCTGTAGGCTCAAAGATGAGAGAGGTATAAGAATTGTTGACGACTATTGACATCTCTTTCACCAGTAGCCAGGGGTGTATTAATAATTCACTTAGTGTATGCCGTAGATATTGTTCACAGATTACTTTACGTCTGTGGTTACATATATTTTATACAAAATATGGGATGAAAAATTAATAAAAATAAATACATAGTATATATCGGCGAATGATATTATTTATTTATTTAGTCCATTTTTATTCACTTTATAATTATTACAAGTGTTTTGTGTGTAAGTGACGAAGCGATGAAAAAATATTTCATAAGTAATTTTTAAATAAAATATTTTTTTGCACTATTTGTTATGACAAGTATAACGTAACTTTATTTTAAATAACTCATTACTTAAGAAATGATCTGGGAGTGCTTTGTTACCTCGCTACTTACACACAAAATACATATTTAAATAAATTTATAAACATTACAAGCACAATGCATATTCACTATTGTGCTTGTAATGTTTATAAATTTATTTAAATCAAATGAAAAATGATCTGATAGTGCTTTGTTACCCCGCTACTTACACACAAAATACATATTTAAATAAATTTATAAACATTACAAGCACAATGCATTTTCATTATTGTGCTTGTAATGTTTATAAATTTATTTAAATCAAATGAAAAATATAATGTCATATTATAACTTCATCACTCGCAATTTGCATCAAATAACTACTGTAGCACATAAACATAATTTCATTATTTTACTTCATATTTAATTATTGTTTTTCTCCATAGTTCATATTTTTTGGAGGCAAGCAATAATGGCAGGTATCCAGAAAATTATTTAGTCAGTATCGCCTAGCCTCCTCTTATTTAGTTGATATTGGCAAAAGTTCTCTGTCTAAAAGAAAAAGAACGCCATTAGGTAAAAAACGGTCTTTTTGTCACAAAATATTAAACGAATCCCAATACATCTCTGACCGCTGATAAACGAGCTATCGATAGTCGTCATCAATTGCTATCTCTCTCTCTCATTTTTGAGCCTACAGAATGATACGAATCGCACAGTCCAATTTTTATATCATCGTTTTACTTGTACACATCTGAAACGACAATGATATTTTTTTGAAACATAGTTTACAAATAAAATATGTATATACAATTAACATAGTAATATCGAGATTATTGTCAGTAATTATTAATAGTATAGTCTATTTTACTAAAACATAATTATTTAGGTGTGTACCGAGCAGGTGCAAGTTACGATTAGGTGTTTTACTTACGTTTAATGAAGCAAAATAAAATGGTAATAGAGTTTTATTTCCGCTGCGTTAGTCATTGAGCACACGCTTTATATTTGTTTAAGTAAAGTTTATTACATGTAAACGTTGGTTTAATTAAATTGTTTCCTCCGAGAAAGTAGTAAGGGCTAGTAGCCCATGCTACTAGCCCTTTTTCGAGTTCTGAAAATTTTTACAGTCGTGTTTCCGTCTAATTTAACTCTTGGTGGATAAGGCATTGTTTGATTCTTAACAAATTTTTTGGCACCGTTTATTTGACTATTCTGTCATTTGGTGATTTTTTTTAATTAAACCTCTAATTTCTTTTTGCTGTACAATTTACTTGAATCCTTGTATTTTTTCTTTCATCGTAATTATAATTTATACTAAACTCTATTAAACTTTTAACTTTGTAATTATTTGTAATACTAAAAATATATTATGCAAGATAGTCCAAGAAAGATTGTTGAAAATGGTCAAAAAACAGTAGCTCGACCCTTCCCCCAAATCCCAATTGCTGAAAATGCTGCAACCGTAGTTATGAAAATTTTATTATTTTACTATATATTTCATAATTTACTGACAAATAAAAAAATATATTTTGAGAACTTCACTCCATTTTCACTCTTGTAAAAGTTATAGCGAAAAATAATGATAATACAAATATATTATTTGAAAGAAAATACTATTGACTCTTTATTAAAAATTGATGTATATATACATAAGCGTATAAGGAACTCTCGTTTTGCGAATTTTACTCATACTATAAGATATCATCACAATAAGCCATTGTCAATCATTTTAGTGCAGGCCTCCTTTAATCCGCACCACTCGGTTCTACTTTGGGCTGTCTGGATCCAGTTTGTTCCCGCCACTTTTATTATGTCATCCTTCCATCTCATTTGCGGCCGCCCAACTGGTCTTTTGCACTTCCCGGGTTTCCACTCCAAGAGAATTTTTTCATTTGATTATTGAGTAAATTTCATGAGTCCGACTTTCGAGGAATGTGACCAGCCCACTGCCACTTAAGTTTCGTCACTCTTTTTATAATGTCAACTAGTTTGCTTTGTCTCCGAAGCCATTTATATGCTTTGTGATCTTTTAAGGAGATTCCAACCTACTTTTTTCCATCGCCCTTTGAGCAACAATAAGCTTTCGCAGGACGGCTTTTGTTGTTACCCAAGTTTCGGCTCCATATTTGAGAACTGATAGTACACACCGATTAAATATGCGTGCTTTTAAATGATTTTTATGTTCATTTTAAAGGCGAACTCAAGTTTGGAGAAGGCTGCCCATCACACTCGTATGCGTCTGTCTATTTCGTTGATCTGGTTCTTTTTACCCTTTCATAGTTCTTGACCCAAGTATACGTACTTACCTACGTGCTCGAGTATGGTACCTTCCACATTTATAGTTGCCGGGCTATCGTTTCTGATGTCATGACTTCTGTCTTATCCAGATTCATCTCGAGTCTAACTGACAGTGAAGTTTCACGCAGTTCCTGAATGATACTTTGAAGTTCATCGGGATTATTAGCAAATAGTACTATATCGTCCGCAAACCTCAAGTTATTTAAATGTGTACCTGATATCATAAGGTCTTTATTTTCTCAATCCACTTATTTAAAGACGATTTTTACGACGAGGGTGAAAAATTTGGGTGATATTGTGTCTCCCTGCCTAACTCCTCTTCCTGTAGATATTGCTTTGCTATATAATGTTGACAAAGATACTCTCAGAGTAGCATGCGTATAGATATTTGCAAACATATTCTGTATCTTTGATCTACATTCGCATTTCTAAGAGACCTTTGCACTGCCCATATTTCTACACTGTCGAATGCTTTTTTCTAGTCGACATATGCTAGTCATAGGGGGAACTGGAATTCTATAACTTTTTCAATAAGCAAAATGTGGTCTAGTGTACTGAAGCCTTATCTGAAGCCTGCTTGCTGTTTTTGTTGGTAGAAGTCTAATTTGTCAGTCGATCTATTTGTTATTACTTTGGACAATAGTTTGTTTACTTGCGAAAGGAGATTTATTGGTCTATAGTTACTTAGACCGCTTTTACATCCTTTTTTGTATAGCTATTTCCCAGTCCTGTGGTATCTCCCTGTCCTGATTTGGTCAGCTTGTTCCTTATCCTGGTGGTGGCACAAGCTGATCAAATTATTTAACAGTGCGCCACTTGCCTCTTTCAGTATTTCAAGCAGAATTTCGTCTCCACCCCCAGCCTCACCGTTTTTGAGTTTACGCAATACCAGCATGATTTCAACACATATTATATCGGGTATTTCCTCTGATCCTATATTTGTAATTTAACAGTGATTGTAATTACAAGGATCTTTCCTTGTAGATGTGTAGAGATTTCGATAATATTCCTCAATTATCTGAAGTAGTCTCACTTTGTCCGTAACTAAATTACATTCCTTACTCTTCAGTTTTGTAATTTGTGTATTGCTTGGAAGCAGCGTTCTTGTAAAAATTTCGGCTCCCTGTATTATTCGATTATGGTTTTGACTATTTTCTCTTTATATTCTTCTAAGTCCTTTTCTACTGAATCTCTTACCCTTTTACATAATGATACAAACTCAGTCTTGTTTTCCTTCCCACTGGAAATCATGACACGCCTTTCTTGGAGCTAATTTTTTGTTTCTGGTTACAATTTATTGATCTTACTTTGATACCATTTTGCAATAGTCAGTGCTGATTCTAAGGCTACTTTGTTAATTTGTTTATTAAGTGGTAGAATTGAGATTGAGAGGGTGGTATGCGTAATACAAGAGTTTCGTTAGAAGTGGAGCTTTCCACAGCCTATGCTACTCCAACTCAACTCTCACCTTCTCCTCTGTATATGCTATAAAATGTTGACAAAAATACTCTCAGACCACTATCATTACGAAGAGGGTCCTGTTAACTTGAGTAACCTCGTGGAAGATTGGGTGGAAACCCCAGTGGATAATGAAGTCAACGAACAGATGAGAGATAGGTGGAATCAGTTTGGCAAATAGAGTTGGCTTGCTGATTTAGTGACCTTCAGAGGGAGTGTCATTTAAGGTGGCAACGGAGGAATATTATATCATCAAGATCAACGGTGGCATCTGTAGTTCTAGTTAGATGAATTAACCCTCATTCAGGACGTATTTGGCACACGGATGAGTTCAATTGCCTAAGCTCTTCAAATAATATACTCGTAAGATGGAGAGGTACATACGTAATATACACTAAGATAGAGAGGTACATTTCGTTGTTTAAAAAGAAAACACCTCACATAGACAGGCTAAAACTAAATATCAATGCGGAAAACTACCAGAAAACATAGATGCTAAGCTTTCAAAAGAATTGAATTGAATTGTGAACTTTAAGATAACGATGTTATTTTGAGACAATAATTACTACATGATTATTCTCATCATAATTTGTTTTTTTTTATAATATTCAGATTCCTACATGTAGATCCTATCCCTTCCTATTTGTGTGGTAAGTATGCTTTGACTTTAATACCCACGCAAAGGAAATACACAATGTCAAACCATTTTCATCATATTCTATTTAATTCTAATTCCACATAAATACTCTTATCTAATGAAACCAATCAAAATTTAATTAATTATTTATAGCCAAAGCGTAAAATTTGGCAACGTTGAAATTGATTCTTTAATTATCTTAGGAAAACAGTTAATAATCTTTCTAAAACGGTTTTAGGTAGTGGTACTAGCCATATTCTTTAATCACTATTAAAAATGTTTTATTGTTTTTTAAAGATAGAATGCAGTTTAGAAAAATATTCAGTTATATTGTATTAGAAAAGAAATGGGATTAATTTAAAAAAGCGGTTAAGAACGAATTAGATTTTTAAGTTGGCCCCATAAATCTTACTCGTTCTTCACCGTTAATATTATATATTGCTAACATTAAATATTATCCAACAATAATGTTAATGTTCTGGGCGGGATGTCATACTATGGAATGGATACTTAAAACTGAATAGAGCATGTTTTAAGAATGAAGTTTAAGGGACTAGGAAAGAATGTATAATGATTAATATGGCCTTTTATGATATTTTACACTTGTAGCCATAAATATATAGAACCTAAGTAAACTAAAATAATTTCCCTGAGATATTTGTGTAATATCCCATATATCAGAATATTTTAAAATATTTACATTTTATATTCTTCTTGCTTCTGACATTTGTGTGGTTTTTCATTAAGGAAAATTCCTTAGGGAAAATAATAATAAATGGTTTTAAACAAACTTTGTAAAGTAAACTAACATAAAAGTATTTAAATTGCAACGAATAAAATTATTTTTATTGCAAATTTGTTCTTCTTTCAGAACTGTATCGTACAAATATATGACCAAAGTCTTTTACTAAATTGGATAAGTGGATTAAGCTGGAAGTTATTTATGAAATTCTTAAACTTAACGGACTGTTTCAAGTAAATTACGCTATATTATCAATTTTCTTACAATAGTCTTCGAGGGAAAAGTTACTCACAACTTAATGTTCGAGTACTACATTACTTGACCTTCAGTATTCAGGGAGATAAATTTAGAATTTATTTTCATGGTTATTTTATTATTCTATTTTTATGTTTATATATTATTTTCTTTCAAGTTTTTTTTATCGAATTACTAATAAGTCGGAATTTTAAAACCTTTTGAAATGTAAACCAATTAAATAACCTTAGCAGTTAGGTGTTTTATTTTTATGGATGTTATATATATAAGACCAGTTTTATTTGGACGGCAGATATACAGTTTTGTTTAATATACTTTATAGGGTGGAAAAAAATATTTTACAATGAATAAGTATTTTAGGAAAGCTTGTGACAAATCTTGTTAAATTGATTGAAGATTGAAGTGGAAGTAAACTACGGGCTAAATTATATATATATATATATATATATATATATATATATATATATATATATATATATATATATAAAAACAGGGATATTTAGAAAAACCGCCAAGAATATGCCCCCGCCCTTCTAAAAATTTCTGAAATTACTGAATCTAAAATTATGAAAAAGAAAGGATTCTTGGAAATCTACGCAAAGGTTGTAGGAAAACTACAATGATGACTCTATATGTAATAGTTTTTTGAGATATTCATGATGACGTTGTTCCCCTAGTTAATTATATTAGATATTATTATATATTTATTGCGCTATGTAATCCATATTAGTGATAACTTGTGATAAATAAAGGAATTTCACTTCAAACGAGGTACGGAACCATAGATGCGAGTGCCTGGCTTGCATTTCCGATATTTTCATCTTTATTTTCACTAACATTACAAACGCGAAAGTAGGTTTGAATATTCATTATTCTAATATTCCTAAAAGAATGAATAGATTATTATGTTGCTCAGATTGGAAATTTATCGTCAGGCTACATTTTTGAAAAATTTTGTGTCACCTTGTGTCAGATACAATTATTGTGTCAATTATAATTTTTTAACAATTCTCTTCTCACACAAAGAGAGAGATAGAGCAAGAAAAAGAGAGAGAGAGAATAGTGGGTTGGCAAGACTGTCAAAATGTCAATTTAAAATTGAAGCATACTCATAACTTGCAACCGTACGATTCCCACAAAAAGAACGTCTAAACATAAAGAAATGTTTAATTTTCGTATTGACCACGCGAGTGAAGCCGCCAGTAAAACGCAATATTAATTTTCATTCTAATAATTATTTATATGTATAAAAGTGGCCGGAAGTCATAGACCAACCGAAAATGGAAGATAGGCCAAGCTATGACTGGGTAACTTATAAAATTTTACCCTAATAAAAATCTTTTAGTTTCGAACTTTTTTTAAAGTTTATAAAAGCTAATCTGGGTCGATCTTTTCAGTGCCGCGACTACAAATTAACTCTGATTGTTAATTTTTTTGTAATCTAGTTGAGTAATAATAATTTTGAATTAATTGAAACATTTTACAATTAATGCGGTTCTCTCATGAAAAAAATAATTCAAAAATGTACCTTTTAAGTTTTTGTAATTTTCGTTACCCAACTTTGACTGTGCTGAAAAAAAAATGTACTGCTCAGAACTGGTAAACTATAAGAAAAGATATTAACACTTAGCCACAGAGAGGATCTATTATTAGGTTATGTTTGAATTTTGTAATTACCCCATGTTTGAACTTTCACGTAAATGTATTTTTCTTTCATTTTTTTCTTGGAAGCTATTAAATATTTCTGAAAAACCATTTAAAGTTTAAACAGACATCTCTCTCTACCTTGTTTCCACCAAAACCTCTCTAACTTGTATCGTTTTCTGTATCGTTTTAGCTATCTTCTCCAATTTCTCTAACATTTTTTTCATCATAATACTGTACTTATATATCGTACTATGACGATAAGAATTTTTGAAATCTGACTTGTGATTTCTGAGATTAACGCGACCAAACTGTTGACTTTTTTACTTTATATAGTAATATAGATGTAATATTTCCAGATATAGGATGTTTTCGAGGAAGCGTGTTAAATTAGGGTCTTTATAAGACTAAAAATAACATATTTTTATACTCGTAGATTTTTACTACGCATTGAAGTGTAATTTTTTCATTCACTAATTTCTTGAAAACCCTATGTATTATTTACGGTTTAGCAGAGCAGTGAATCTAAAAGCTAAAAAATATACCCATTCACGAAAAACTGAACCCTGCTTGATTGGCTTTTAAGGGTAGTTGAACATATTCCATTCAGCATACCAAATTCACGGGTTAATTAACGCACGGCTTTTTAGTCCAGCTATTATTATATAATTTTAATTAAATATTAATATTAGGAATTTTAATTTATGCCTATCCTTAAGAAATTAAACTCAACGTTATGAAATATATTTGGTTTTACTGTCATTTATATCAACTATTTCATATTCCTCTAAGGATTTTGGTATAAATCAATTAACCATTTTATTTCTATATCTGATGTCTATTCTTCTAAGTGTTTGGGGACCCGTAGCCAAAGGGCAAATAAGGAAATTTCTTTCATGAACGATTGTGATGCAGTTTTTGATTTTCTTTTATATATCACTCCATACCTTGAACTTGGAAACTTCCGCCTTTGAAGATGTCTTAATTTGTAATCCAAAAATTGGATATAAAAAATGAGCCTAATTTTTTTTCTGTCTTTATCTTACCGTAAATTTTAACGTGGAAAACAAAATTGAATATTTTTGACATTTTCGACATCGTCTACTTTTTTTATCTCTATGAAAGTAAGCTACTAAGGACATATAAGTGAAGTTTATGGTTTTGATTGAATAAAAGTACACACGTTCCAGAATTGGTTTAGAAAATTGAGTTAGGATCAAAGATGACCAACGTTCTAGTCAATCTACTGAGGTTAACAAAATCAAAGCCATAATTGAATTGGATCGCCATATAACTGTGAAGAGTTTGTAGAGGACTTAAACGTATCATACACAATAATCGACAAACACATTAAATGTCTCATGTGACAAGATTGACATTTAGATATAAAATTTGTATTAATATTTTGTATTTTTTTTCGTGGTTATATAACAAAAAACATTGTATTGAATACCGTACTACGTAAAAGAAATACTCGTAAGCCAATATCGCAAAAACAACAACTAAACTGGGTAATGTCAATGACCTATTAATATATCTTAATATTTTTATTCGAGACAGGTAGCCTGGTCGCAATCGCATCGGAGTTGATTGAAACGTAACAAAATAACTGGACTCGGTACTCGTCCTTATTCGAAATATTTTTAGCCGAGGCCGCGTTTCATATTTCCAATATTTTATTGATCTAATATTCTCCTTCTTATCTCGGTGGCGTCTCCGTACAAATTGTGTTACGGCGCGCTTCATTTCCTCACTGTCATCCGATACAGCGGCGGCGATATTTTACTTTTGCGGGTTCATTATACCGCAGCATCGTCGCCCCGTGGATTACTTATATTATGAGATTATTAATGTTGGAAGACGTGACCTTACGGTAGCGCGGTGTAATTTTTGAACTGGAGAAATGTGAAACTTTATACGTTATGTAATATTAATCAGTAAGAAGTATAAATGATACATAAATATTTGTAATATTACGTTGCATTTTCCATTCGATTTTCGAATCATATTTTTAATTGTTGACAATATTTTATTCGTCCATTTTCGATGTCAATTTGCGATTGAGTGTTTATATGTTTGTCTATATGTAATCATTTTATATGTTTGAAAGCGATTGAGCGTTTATATGTTTGTCTATATATAATCATTTTATATATTTAAAAAATAGTAATTGTTTAGAGTTTCATACCGAAAATCAGAACGGAACAGTTATGGTATCATATCCTAAAATCTAAAGTAATGTAATAATTTTGATGTTTGCTAACAATCGTAATTTTTTTTGAAGTGATTTTGATCTGGGAAAATGTATACAATAGTTTACTTCGAAATGTATTTAAAGAGAAGGGGAAATGATGGGTAATTGAACTATAATTTGTTTATTCTGGCGTATAATATTACAAATGAAAACTTACATAAGGTAGAGCTAAATTATGTGTGAAGAAAGAAAAAAAATCTTTAACAAAATTTTGAAAAACGGATTAAAAATATCTTTATGGGAAAATTTAAAAAAATAGTTGCAATTATTATAATCTGGACAACATCCAAAGAAATTTATAGGTAAAATTTGGACACGATTTCATTGTATGGGTATAGTTAGAAAAAAATAGTTTTAATTTGTTGATTCTTCTAATTCGTACCGCGAAGAACACATGAAATTAAAAAAAAAATCATTATTTTATTTGCCCTCTCTGTTTAATTATTGTTGAATGTTAACTCTTGAGATAAATGCAGTTTAATATGATTTATCCTTTTAAGCTAAGTTTAAAGTATAGAAACTTCTAGAAGTCTAGAGACGGTTTCTGAAAAAAACCTCCGTGGTAGACGGAACGGAGTGATTTAATGAGTATTCCGTTTTTTTTCCTTTTGATACGCTATTTAGTTAAGGGATTATGTAAAGGGATTATAATAGTAATAATTACGTCTTATTGATACAGCGATACTAAATTATTGTTAACAGTATAAAAATAATGATTGACTTATATTATTAAAATTTCCCATATTAAAATACGTCAAAATTGTTTAAACCAAAATTGTTTACATAACCTTTTTGTAAGGTAACACGATTTATTCCATAGCTTTAGTATATTTTCCTACTAAATTTGTAGAAATATACCATAGATTTAGTATATTCTCCAACAAAAATGATGGAAATATTTTAAATCTATGATTTATTCGAACGTTGTAGACCGAAAGTGCGTGCCCGCATCGCACGCGATGTGTATCCACTTCACATATGTATTCAAGTAGGCTTGTGAAAATTAAATAACGCGCGCTTTCAGTAATGTCAAAAATACATAAATGCAATATTATTTAAATATATTTCTTTCAATATATGTATCACAGCAAAATATAAATGCGAAAAAGGACAAAGTTCAGTAAAAAGAACAAGTGGGTTCGTTAGCTTCGCCAGTAAAAGAATTGAGTTCTAAGTTCTATTAAAGTACTTTAAAACTTACAAAAAATGTTATTTAAAAAGAAAAATATACTTGCTTACTACTTAATCTTAAACTTCGCAAGTTCTTGTTATAATGTAAATTGTTAATAAGTGCGATATGCGAGAAAACTTGTGAAGTAAACAGAATTTATCTTAAAATACTTTCTTTAGTTGTATATTGAAATTAATGAAAATATGTTAAACGAAAATTGTTTGATTTTGATATTATATATTTTTGCAATCTAATTTTTGCCTTTTGTTTCTTTTACATTTTCTTATTTAGTTGGTGTATGTATATGTGATTTTCACAATTATGAGTAAGAAAATAACTTTCCTTTCTCAGTCATTGTAATAGTAATTCAACCACTGATAAAAAGAAAATATATAAAACTATTTTCTGGAATCTTACTTCTTTCTACAACTTCACATGAAATTAAGATATCGTTTACCTCTTCTTCATCTTCTTCTTCTTTGTTTTATCCTTAGCAGACACCAGACGATATGTTGCCATTCCTCCCTGGCAGCTGTTCTCCGGGTGCTATCAGAGAGGAATGGGGACAGGGTATGTCATGTAGGAGAACGTTAATGATTGCCTTCATTTAAATTGTCCATCTCATCGGTGTTCCACTTTGCCCTGTGCCACGTTACAAGCGTTCAATACTACCGTCGCAATACAGCGACACGCCTCCAAAAAAATTTACCAACTCCTTGCGGTATGAATACCGCCACCTGGTACTGAGTTCTTGGAGTATGGATATATTAATATAGAACTTAGTCAACAACACTCCAAACATTGTTCTCCAGCACCATATTTCTTCTTTCTCTTTCACGTAATGTCCACTTCTCTGTGGCGTAGAGGGTAGTCTTTGTGGTTTTGATAATCTTGCAGTTCCTCCATATATTTATAATTTTTTTATAGAAGACCTGATAATTGTCATACGCGTTTTAATTTTATCAGTGGGTCCAATATTATTAGGAATTAATGCCCCTAGATTGAACCAACTCGTTAGTTGAGTTACTTCGGGCTAGTTATCATTAGTACGATAAACAATGATCATTGATAACAAAGTGAAATATGAAAATTATATTTAGCATGGATATTTTTTATTTAATTACCCAAAAAACTAACATTACATCAATAATATCTTATTGGTTTAATGAGTAAAGCAGACAACCGACTTTTTTATGTAATGAGCTGGCGACTAATGAGTACTGACTTTTGTCATATTAGCTGGGTGGTCGATTTTCAAATGACTCAACGCATATGTCAAAAGGAGTTTGCACCCGATTAAATGTCTTCTTTTCCCGTTAGTGCATATACAGTCGTAAATTTAATATTCACAATCGTAGTTCTATCCTTTTCTCTGTTAGTGCATTTTAATACTTAGTGTTCTTATCGGCGAGAGACGGTTCAATTTTATTGCAGGACCGATTTTTGTAGGAACTGTGCTTTATACTATTTTATATTTTCTTCCAATTACTCTCAGACTGGTTATTTTAGATTACTATATTATATTGCGAGTGCAAGTCCGAACGAAACCTCATTTTTGTGGTAACGTTGTCTGTTCATTCGTCCATTCATCAAAGGCTTCTTGCTACAAAACTAAGTTAGCACGTGTTATTCGATTCAAAATAAAAAATTGTATATAAAATTGTGAATAACCTTAATTTCTAGGAGCTTGCGACGGATGAGGCCGACAAAAGGACAGACGAATTTTTTTTCTATGCATGTGGAATACCGCTGAAAACATAATGTAGCGATGAATTTCAAGAGTACGAGTGTTTTTTTTTGGACAAAAAAATAGGTTGGTCATCTTTCTCATCAATTTGAAACTTTTTGGAAAGTAGTATTTTTGTAAAAATTTTATTAATAACTTTACTTTTGACAATCTTAATACCAAGGTACCTAGGATTATGTATTCTAAAAGTGAATATTCCAACAAGTTTAAGTTATAATATCTGTCAGTTGTATGTGAAAGAAACATAAGTTTTTCTATACAACTTTCAAATATAGCGTAATTAAATATATTTTTCCTATATCTTCTTTTTTCAATTAACAAATCATTGCCTGTTGTGTCAAAGTATTTATTTTGAACTAATAGAAAAGATTTACTCAGATCTTAAAAACTTTTCACTTTGAGTATATACGTCAAATAACTATACAAAAACTTGAGATAAAATTACAGTTTTGTAGTATTTATATTAAGTTATGTGAAGAAGATTGTGAGTATCTTTAGATCTAAATAATTTATTCTACTCACAATTTTCAGTGAAATATTATAAAGACGGTCCTTTGTTGGTGTATCACTTCTAACTCTAGATACTAAAGCAACCCTAATTTCGATAATGCCATATAATATTTTCATGAAATTGTTTTTTCGTGGCCGAAAGACCGCGTTTAAAGACGTGTCACATGCTTATAGTGCAAAAGAGATAATAGTCCGCTTTCAGCAATAACAGAGATATCTTATATATCAAATTTTGATTTTTAACTTTTTGTGTACATATACAGATAGTAACCAAGAACGTTTCGAAATCGTTGTTATTCATTCAGATGATGAGTATATTGCAAATAGGAATTGGAATTTCTTTTGTTGAAATCGCAAATTTTACAGTGTTTGTTTTTTTCAAAAACCGTTGAGAATATTCAAATAATTCCTTAACATTTTCCACTTAGTTTAATGCAGAAAGTGACCAGGGTAAATAAAAGATGCATACTTATTAACACCTATATATATTCCTTAATCAATATCACAATCAATCTACTTGCTGTAATATAGTTTAATTGATGTATTAAGTTTAACATAATTTCTGGTAATTTATTTTAGATAATTAAATTTTTGAAAACAAGTAATTAGAAAATCATAATACTTCATGAAAAAAAGGTGATTAAATTATTTATAGTATATTCTCGCTCGGAGTAGGATGGATGGGTAAGCAAGTGGGTTTTATGAATATTTGAAGTTATTGCCTCTAGCACCTTAGCGTGGTGTCACTTTTTGGATTGTCGCTTTTTGCGTTAACAAATATTAAATAATGTCTTTTGAGGTCTTCGTTTTGATACTTGACTTAGGCAAGAAACAAATTATTTTAATTTCATGACAATATCTTCTTTGAAAAGAGACTTCATGACATTATAATATAAGTTCCAATGTTAAAAAATATAGCTGTAACGAAAAATGAAACAGGTATGTAGTTGAGAGGACTAGCGATGAAAATAGTCCCCCTCTTCTATGTCACTCACTCAGCCTGTCAATGAATAGCAAACTGATAACAGAGTATACCTAGCTTGTTTTAGTTTTCATTATTTTCTCATTTGTAGTAAGAGGTATCTTTATATATTAATAACCTTCCGCATATAAGGTGGGGTTATTTTAATCCCAACTCTTTTAAAATACGTCGATTGATTTGTAAAACGCATCTAAATATATTAAAATTCAGAGTAGCTGACAGTTGAATATCGCTTTGTCGATTTATAGCGTTGAATCAGTGCTGTGCGTGCCGTGCTTGAGTGTGCACGCGCATAAAGTGGATCTCGGGTGTTTATAACCTCACGTTGTACGGGACGGCTCTAAAAAGATATGTATATTTTCCTATGTCTTTTTTTGTTATTTACAACTATAATTAGCATTTTAATACTATTGTTTCCTTTCTATTACAGGTACAAAAGATTAAAGATGTCTAAAAAACTGCAAAATAATTATATTATTTAGGCTTTGCTGAAAGAAAATGATTCCTCGTCGGATAATGAAAAGTTCCTTCCTGGTAGTGACTATGAATCCGATCATATCAGTGAGGCATCTGAACACCGAAGTAAACTTGGAATCATCTTCGGATTATACATCATCACCACCCCCAATCATTTTATCTTGGGAAAGATGGAAAAACAAAGTGGTATAAATTGCCACCCCAGTCCAATGTTCGAACAAGATCTGAGAGCATAATAACGAATTTACCTAAGTGTAAAAAATCAACTCGAGATAAAAAAAAACACACTTAGAATGCTTTGAGATTTTTTCACTGAAGATCTTGTTAACATGGTTTTGAAATATACAAACCAAAAGATTTGATTGAGATTAGAGAATTCTGAACCCGACCCATCATAGACAGAAACTAAAGAAAGAAATAGAGGTTGTTTTTGGATTATTATTCTTAGCAGGTTTATTTAGTTTTCGCAGACTAAAGCTTATAGACTTGTGGAGTAACGATGGCACCGGAATCGAAATATTTAGAAATACTATAAATAGACAAAGATTTACATTTTTGTAAATAACCTGAGATTCCATTATGCATCAACACGTAAAGAGAGATTAACTATTGATCGTTTGGCACCAATCCGAGATATGTTTGACACATATGTGAAAAACTGTCAGAATGCCTATACACCATCTGAATACTTGACCATCGACGAAGAACTCGTGGAAGATATTCCATTCATTCACAATACATTCCATCAAAACTGGCCAGGTATAGATTGAAAATTTACGCGCCGGTGGATGCTAAAACATTTTACACAATGAACTTGGAAATTTACTGTGGTAAACAGCCTGATGCCCTTCGATGATATAGATCGTTCGGTAAGGTGTGTGTCTGGATCTGGAAGAAATATAACCATGGATAATTTTTTATGAGCTACGAAACTTCTGAATATTTACTGAAAAATCACAAATTGACTGCTGTTAGACTAAGTTTGACTAAGGTCGAACAAGGCGTACTTTACAATGCCATTGCCTAGACGCGAGGAAAAATAATCTATGTTTGGATTTCAAAAAGATATAACAATTGTATCTTACATACCTAAACCACGAAAAAGTGTATACATTATGTCCTCGTTACACCATGATGATGAGGTCGATCAAAGAAAACCATCTATTATAACATTTTACAACTCTACAGAGAGCGGAGTCGATATGGTTTACAAATTAACAAGAAAGTACGATGTTTTCTGTAACAGTAAGCACTGACCTCTTACGTTGTTTTACTAGTTGCTAAACCATGCTGGTATAAATTCTTTTATTGTATATATGTTCAATAATGGCATTGAGAGAAAGAAAAGTAATCTTAGGAGGAACTTCATCAAACAATTGGGTTGCTCGAATACCATATCGGGAAAAGAAGACAATCCACATATTCCTCGAGATAAAAGAAGATATGTGCACGAAATGATGAAGGAAGAAGTCCCAGGATCAGCACGAAAGGAACCGAAGAAGTCTCAAAGATTTTCGTTTTGTCGAAGTAATACAGACAGGAAGACTTTGAATAGTTGCTTCAACTGTAATGTTACGATATGTAAGGAACACGCAAATTTGATGTGTCAAAATTCTACTGATAACAATTGATCGCACTAAAACAGGCAGGGGCAGTAATTTGAATTATTTTTCATAAAGCCAATTATTTCTCGTTGTCTTTATATTAGCTAAAAACAATGTTTCTATACAAAACAATATATTTAATTTTTTTTTATGATTTAAAGATATTATATTGATTTTGAAAGAACACAGATTTTTAAGTTTTTTATGTTAATTTTAATATATATAAATGTTTAATTACAATATATATTTATATTTTATTCATTAGGTTAAGCTTAATTTTAATCATTAGCAAGCTTAATTTTATTCATTAGCGAGTCGTATTTCATCAGTCGACAAGACGCATGCCCAAAATCGACATAATTATCTTGTGGGGTAAATCTAACCCCACGTTGTGTAGGTGAGGAATTTTTTTCACCTTTTATGCTGAGGGATAATATTGAAATAATTAGCGTTAATATTTTTATCAGTGTTAGCACATTATTATCTCTGTTAATTATTGACGCTAAAGAAAAAAAAATTTAATTGTAAAATGTATGTATATTGAAATAATTAGCATAACAGTTTTTGTTAATGTCAATGCGTTACGAGGACACTTCAAAAAATAATCGTTTATATTATTGTTTGTTCTATCAATAAAATTTTCCCATTTTTATTACACGTCTCCTAATATTTTCTTTTTTCTCAATTAGAATAATATTACTAAAGAATTTTGGGACATTGGAAAATAATTTTGTTTAATTTAAGTGCTGATAGAAAACTTGCTTAAATCATAATATGTAAGTTCCAGTACAGACTGCTTAAAGTATGTTACACAATTTAATTATAAGTTCGGTGTCGTCCTTCATTCGGTCATGATAAATTATCACGTACAAATATCAATCGCACAGTACAATGTCGCTAGTGGATGATTAAAATCTATTCTAAAAATAAGTCAATCCCTAGTCGGCAATCAGATACAATCGCCAGGTCACAGTCAATTGTTTTATCAGCCAGTTTACAATCAATTGTTTTAGAAACTAGTTTCCAATCAGTTGTTTTGAAATCTAGTATTTTTTAACTTGATAGTTAACTTGATTATATACAGTTAAGGATAGTATTAGTATTTACAGAAATACTTATTGAAAACGAGGAAGTAACGAATGATTTTCTTATCAGTGAAATTTGAAACAATTTAACGATTTTCAATCACCTAAATTGAGTATTTAAAATGGTATATTGGATTTTACTACGGAATTACTAAGTAAACTTATTCGATAAAATCTGATAGTATTTTATTTATTTAACGATTGCTTAATATTATTGTGTTGTGTGATTGAAACAAAACGACACAGAATGATCGGTCAAGATATTTTTTTCTATTCCTATATAGTAAAGTCCCGTGGCGAAACCCGTGTTGGGTTGATCATAAGACTTACTACCTTTGGCGCAGTGCACTGCGGGTCCCGGGTTTGATTTCCAGTGGCTCGTCGAGCGGGATTGGATTTGTGTGCTAGTTGGCTGTAATAGATTTGGTAGTAATAAATCCATCATATAAATAAACTGTACATATTAAAGTCTTTATATAAAATAAACAAACGAAGTTTCTTATTGTATTACAATCAATGATTTTTTGCATTATACATTTTTTCATCAATTTTTCTATATTTGTTATGCATTGTTTAAATTATATTCTTAATCCAAAGAGGAACGTTGAATTTGAAAGTGTATTTTTTTTTAAACGAAGCTAATTTTAATGAAAGCTTTTCTTTTCAGAGGGACGCAATTTTTCCTAAAATGTTTGATTACTTTCATACTCGACCCTTCGGTCCGAATTTTCATTTTCCGTTTTAAAATGGCCGCCATAATTGTTTCGTGTCGCTTCGGCGAAATAAAGACGGCGTCTAATTGAATAAAAAGTAATTACACATCTATCCGCCACGCCGCCGTAGCTGGAACCGGGCCGGCGCCACACTGCCTTGCTGCGAACCGGGTTGTGCCTACAGTATACGGCTAAAAGATATTAAATAGAAAAAAAAACGTAGAAGACATTTATTCTTATCGACCTACATTTAAGGTAAGTAATTTAAATATTTTGCGCGGATTAATTTAACATTTTCGGGGTCCACGCGGGACGAGAGCGAACGTGGCCTATCTGGAATCGGCGAATTAAATTGGGGACGCTTTTTTCCAACTAGATTTCTTAATGCCTAGCTAGATAAGGATGTGTAGGAAGGAGTGCGCCTCGGGTCGATACGGCGCGGGGCGGGGCGCAGGCGCGGAGCCCCCCTCCCCCGAGCGTGCGCCCGCCCGCGCCGCGTGTCGCCCCGCGCGCCACTCGCCAGTCGGCTGTCGCGCGGCGTGCTCGCGTCGCCCCCGTGCTCGCACACCGCTCTCTCACATGTCGACTGTTTTGAGACTCTCCGCTGACAGTTTTGAGTGACGACGACACTCAGTATTCCCTCCGCCCGTGCGTCCCGCGCGTTTGCCAATTGACGGCGGCGACATGACCGCCCCATCGGAGCATCTGCGACGAGCTTAATTCATGAATATCGGAAACGAAAGCTAACGAAGCTGCGCGGGACCTCTCAGCTGTTGTGACGTTTCTTGAACTCGGTTCGTTCGGCATGGATGTGAAGTCTCGTTGAGAATCTGTTGTGGTATACGTAAAACTTTCACGAGTCGATTTAAAGTTCAAGTCCGGTGGCGAGCGCCGCCCGGCGTGGGACGTAAACACGGAAAGCTGCCGCGGTCGCCCCACAGGAACTAAACTAATAAAATGTGCAACTCTCTCGGGCAAAACTAACTATTGATGCAAATGACAGATATGGAGCTGAAGATATTCAAAATGGATTTCTTGCTGATTCTACTGGCGGTTACCGGTGAGTTGATTGAAGCTTAAAATGTAGAACTTAATTTTTAATTCAAAACATTCCTATCAATCTCCTTCATTAAATATTCACTTCGTAGAAGCGATGCATGCTTTATGTGTAAAAGCTCTGAGCTCACATGTCTACTAGTATGCACAAGGTGTATTGACATATTCTATTTCATACGCGCGGCCCTCTAACGAAGCTTCCTGCGTACCTATTTTGAAATATGCACCCGAGAAGACATCTGCCGCGCCGCCGGCGGACAACAAAAAAATACCAGCGAGATCCGAGCGCACGATTCGTGAACTTTTGACGGCGAGAGCTTTTGTTTTCGTTTTTTTTTCTTCTGCTCGCGTCTCTACCTGTCACTCGCAGTTGTTGACGGGATCTGTTTTGCTGCATTCGTTATTCGCATTATTTGGTAACAGTTATGTGCATGTTATGGCAGAGTTTCTTATAGTTAAGTCTATAATTTAATAATTGAATTACTATCTACTTAGATTTGAATTGAATGTTTTATTTCAGGGAATTTATTTAAATATAAGTTGATATATTTTGAAAGTAGTGCAAAATGTTAGGATGCGATAGGAAAATTCGAAAGGTTTATTAAAGTTTGTTAACTGGTTGTTTTAATGGTTAAACAATTTTATTTTCGTATATATGGAAAAGGCAAAATATATTATTATATGTGACGTTAAAGCGATAAAAGTTCACAAGACGGATTAATTTTGTTTTTCCTTATTTTCACAGTATTAAAACTAACTTTTAAGTGTTACTTTTCTATATTATTCGTATATCGTATACTGATAATTGAAATCTTAGAAAAACTCAGCCAAACGGCAATGGATTTAACGTTTTAAATGCAACAATATGTAGATTTTTGCACATTGTATGTATTTAAAATTGCATATTCATTAATTAAATGAAGACAATTTAATGAAATCAAATTTGCTCCTAGTTAGAAAACTCACAAAAATAGACATTAAATACTTTCAAATTTATTGTCTCATTGTATGCTACGTTCGGAACATTCCGGAATATAGAAAGCATTGTACTTGCCGACGGACTTAGCACGTCTTATGAGGCAATCTTTCAACATATTCTTTTTAATACAAGCCCTTTTAGTTTGTCATTTGTATAGTTCAGAATATTCACTTAACGTCAATGTTTAAAAGAGATGAATCTCAAATAATGATTTCTTCTGAATTATTGTTATATATTGTTGGATAACGTTGTTTCTAGCTTATCTTCATAACTCATATCACTTGAAGGCGGCTGTGATCATCGTATTTTATATTTGCAGTATAGTTCAATAATACCATCCATATACTGTACTGTAGCGATGTGATGCCGGCAAGCACACTTTTTGGCGACGGAAGTTTGCCGTGGTGATATAAATCACATACCTTCCGGTTTTCGCCATGCACCTTTTTGGTGTTAAATGATTTTATTATATTTACATATTAATTGCCCACATATATTTTAAAGGGAACTTACTATCGACTTTCTCTTCTTCGAATATGTTGTCCCGTATTGTTATGGGCACTCTCGGCCGATGGGTCGCTCTGATAATGCGAGGCGGTGCCCGTTATAAATTAAATTTTATTATTTTCAGATAAAGGAGCTCATTTGTAAGCGTGGGAAATATTCTAGATAATATGGTCAGTTCGAGTTAAAAATAAATGATACGTTTTGCATTTTAAAATATATTATTATCTGAATTGAGTATCCGATGGTTGTTTCTTTTATTTTCATTTCAGGGTTGAGGTCAATATAATGGTGAATGATCTGTTCTCAAAAATTGGAAGTTAGAAAAGAACTTAATAGAAACTAAATTTAGAATTGAAAGGAATAGTATTTTCTGTACATACAGCATATATTACAAGGGATTTACGTCATTTCGATTATCATATTTTCAAGTTGATTCTAGCCTTTTCAAATACACATATATTGAAATCATTAACATATAGCCATTGGTGCTCGATCCTGTTCAAGCAAATTTTGCGTGATTGTAATTATTAAAGTATTACTGCCAATCAGACATTTACAAAACATCTCCCATTCACTGCTGTTAAGTTTTCAGAATTTTCCGGAAAGTTAAAAGTTATAATCGCGAGTAACCTCGACATCGACAATTTGTGTAGTCATTCGAGCAGAGTGAATGAACTTTTGCCGATGCTTGATGGTTTTTCCGCATGTTACACAGAAAATTATGCTCAGTACTTCGAAGCAGAACCATTACGTTATCCGGAAAATTATGTTCATCACGTTAGTGAAAGTTTTATTTGAAGCCTTGAGGTTATCTGAATATTTAATTCTTGTGATTATCGATCACAAAGAAGAAAGAAACTTACAAATGTTTCTTTATCGTGATATTAGTTTAGATTATGCTCTTTTTACTCATGAAATAACGGAGATGGTTACTTGTTTAGCTTAAGAGGTTATGTGTTTTTATAAGAGGTTGCGTGTAACCATTTTTCTCGAAACCGGCTGAAACGATTTTTAATTATTTGGAAGCTGGCATTGAAACCCTGGTTTATAGATATATATTATGGGCATACTTTTTTGAGGTTTCCAGGCCCCACAGCTCTCATTCGACTTTGTGAAGGGATCTCAGCCATTATTGCAACTATAAACAGCGATTTAGGGTCCAAATATTTAGATTTATCGGGCTGTTTTTACACCTGCAGACTGGGGATCTGATGATGACCAGGGCATTGCACCACGGATCTAAGGAAATATAGCAATTAAAAATTTGCATTTAGTTTCAAATATTATTTTTTAGTGGCCTATCTATTGCCTTTTTATTATCTAATATTAAACATGTTGTCTGCAATAGTTAGTATATAATTAATATAAAATACGTCTTCTTTTTTTATTCCTAGTGGACATCTGGTTGAAACTGATGCCGAAGTTGCTATGGGTGCCGCTGGATATCAAACTTTTTAATGGATGATTCTCCATTCTTTTTGGTGCCTGGCGCTTGTGCATACTTGCTAAAATTGCTTAGGACTCGGTGCCTATAAAAAGACAATATTAAACAATAAGAAGTAGAGTGTCTTGTTATTTCTAAATTAGTTTGTCACGAAACATTGATTTAAGTAATTAGCGTGTAATTTACCAGTTTACTACTCTTTACATTTTATTTCTCACGTTCGTTAAAAGAAAGTCTTTCATAACTATTTTGAGACTAAATTTAAAATTATTTATTTAGTATTTATAAAGGCTATTAGTACTCAATTTTATAGGAAACAAGCTAAGAAATACTCGTATTTAATGCTCAAGTTTATAAAAACTGGATTATAAAAGTTGCCTTCGACATCAAAGCAGAAGTCCTGTCCTGAGTTTCATATGCACTTTTTATGATCCTTGCTTGTGGGAAGTAAAACCGGAATAAAGTGATGATGGGTCAACAAAAGTGAATGTAGGAAACATTACAGTGCTAGGACAGGCAGAACGTTTGCAATGAGGTGATAATATTTCTTATCGAATAAGTAGTTTTGATATTTAATATGTACACCTATCAGCCTACAATGTCGTCGTTCGGAACCGACCTAATATTTGGAGCACTCTAAATATTTATAAGGCTAATAGAAGTGGGTGATTGATTAAATATTATCTAGCTCATTTTTTCGCAATTGCTGTTATGCAATGAGATTTCGGTTACTTGGTAAAGAATATCACATTCATATTAATTAGTATTTAACAGCATTTAAATTTTGATTTACTTTTACGCTGCTTTGGGTATAGATATAACCAGTAAAAATAATGGTTAAATTTTACCGTTTGTTAATTAATATATATATGTATATATATATATATATATATATATATATATATATATATATATATATATATATATATATATATATATAAACACTTATTCAAAATAACAAATTTGTACTTAAAATATTTATTTCGAAGTTGAGCTAATTAATTTCATATGGTATAAATATAACAATTACGTATTCGATGTAAATATATAAGCATAGACTGTCGTTTTCGGGATTTCATATCTCAAAAAATTAATACGCTACCTTTATGGGAAAGCTCCTCAATTTTCTAAGTTAAAAAAATACTTTATTTGATCTGTAAAAAGAAACTCCAGAGAAGAGAACATTCAATAGTTTTTTTTATACAAAGTCCAAAAATATGAAAATAAAGGGCTCTATCTTAAATATATATTCATTATTGATTTTTTCTAATTTCTTGTACGTATTTTCATATACATTAATAATGTATGTTCGGATTTTCCCTATTATGCCCACCGAACTAAATAATAATTATAGTTATCATCCAAAGACTTGCAGTTTTTGATTACGATAACGCTGAATTTACGACGGTCGAATCCAACTCGTATTCATGAGTTTTTTCTTACATTTATTAAGATAATTTAAATAATAAACTTCATTTACTAGCTTCATAATATATTTCACCGTATTATACGTAGACTCTTGGCCAAAAATTAAAATGACCAGACATAAAGTGGCCTTCTGTTGTTGCTTATATCAGCGGAATCCTATTATTACCATTAGGCTGTCTATTTTTCTGCCTGTTAACGATCTTTAATCCTTAAACAAGGGAAGCTATACATTTTAGATTTACCCATATTGTACATACATTAATTTGATTCAAAAACCAACCACGCATAAAGTAGGATTCCATTGTTGTTTATATCAACGGAATCCTATTATTATCATTACGCTGTCTGTTTTTCCGTCTATTATAGACCTCTAGCTCTTAAACAGGAAAAGTTATATCACATATTCCAGATTCAGCCATATATATATATATATATATATATATATATATATATATATATATACATATATATTTATATATATTAACGGGATCTTACTTTGAAGTGTTGATACAATTTAGCGGAAATAATTTTAAATAAAAGTTGTATTCAAATGTAATACCCAAAATTGTCCAAATTTTTAAAAATCAAAGAGCGGGGAAGCTTAATACTTCTTAAAAAAAAGGGTAAATGGAAACTTAATTTCATTTTAATAGACCTATCCAATTCGCCATCGGGACAAAAAAATGTTTTACCCTTATTGTACATGTGTGCGAATATACATTCATATTTTGATATATATTAATTGAAATTTCTTTTTTATTTGCAAAATTTCATACACATAGGTCTGTGGAACTGTGGAAACTGTGAGACGTAGATGGAGGAACGCACGGAAAAATGCACGTGACGAATAGGAGTTCCTTTTTATTTATGTGATTCTGAAAATCATATTTAAAATGTTGAATAATCCACCGTCTTATTCCCTATTTGTATAGGGGATGGGAATTTACCTCTGCTGGTAATATATTGTTCAAAAGAACTCTTAGTATACCTTTGAAACGTTTTTGATTAAGAAGTGATGATGATGTGGGAGGTGCAGAAACATACCGAAATTAGATAATTTTTAAATGTTTTTGGGTAAACATTAATGATGTGAGTCTATAAACTTTCTGAAGTTTTTGTCACCAGCTATAAGGTTTCGATAATTTTTTTTTCGTTAAAAAATCATATGTCATTGCCTATATTATATCATTTTTGCCATCAGGTATGACATTTCTATAACATTTTTGTCCAAAAAAAAAATGTATGAGAGGAAATAATATATGAGATGATACTCTATAGTATCGTAATAAAATGCAGCAATACAATTTTTTTTTTCTTTTTTTTTTTTTTTGTATCCTGCGATCAGTCATTAGAACTATAAGCAGGTAGGTTGTGGTATGTATCTTGTTTGGGCGAATATAGGGCCAGTGCCCTTAATCGCTCTAATTATGAAGCACGTCAGCTCTCTTGAGTCTCTTTATCGAATTGGGCTGTAACAGCATGTGCGAAAGTGGGTTAGGATGGAATGTCAGACGATCTTTGTATGTGGCTGTGTAGCGTTTTGCTTCGTCTACGACGGTTGAAATTTGTAGGTATTCGTGGATTTCCGAATTGCGGGAGTACCATGGTGCACCTAATATGACCCTAAGTATATTGTTTTGGGCTCTTTGTAGGCAGAGTATGTTCGAATTACTGGCCGATGACCACAGTTGAATCCCATATGTCCAAATGGGTTTTATTACGGAGCAGTACACTCTTAGTTTGTTGCTTAGGGATAGTGCTGACTGTCTTCCTAGAAGCCATAGCAAATTTCTAAATCGAAAATTGATTTCGTTACGCTTATTTTTGATGTGGTCTTTCCATGTCATCCTTCGGTCCAGATGAAAGCCCAGGTATTTGACACAGGACGATTGCCGTAAGGTGTTGGTACCTAAGTTGACTGCAGGACAAGTTGCACGTCTCAGAGTGAACGTGATGTGGTGAGATTTTTGGGCACTAGCTCTTATACGCCATTTGTTCAACCATTTATTTGTGTCATCGAGTTGTGCCTGCAGCAATTTACTTGCCTCTTCTGGACTGCTATTACATGCGAGAAATGCAGCATCGTCAGCATAGGTTGCTACTGTAATATTAGGTATCTGGGGTAAGTCATTCGTGAAGATGTTGTAAAGCACCGGACCGAGTACCGATCCCTGGGGTACTCCTGCGTGGCAACTATACAAGGAAGACCTGGAGTCACGGTGTTTTACTCGAAACATTCTGTCTCTAAGGTAAGAATCCATCAAGGGGTAGAAAGAGTGTGGAAGTGCTTGCTTTATTTTGCATAGTAACCCTTTGTGCCAGACCCGATCGAATGCCTGTTGGATGTCCAGGAAAGCAGCAGAACAATATTCTTTCCTTTCCAAACAGTCTCGTATAGTACGATAGACTCTGTGTACTTGTTCTAGGGTCGAATGTTGCTTGCGAAACCCGAACTGATGATCTGGTATGACGTGATTGATATCTAGGTATGCATGTATCCTAGTAAGGATTATTTTTTCCCACAATTTGCTTAGAACTGGAGTTAAGCTGACAGGACGGTGTGAGGATGCATCGTTGACTGGTTTACCGGGTTTATGGATCATAACTACCTCGGATATTTTCCAAATAGCAGGGACATGTTTTGTTCTGAAGGTTGCATTAACGAGGGTTACCAGGAAGACAATACATTTTCTAGGAAGCTCTTTGAGTACCTTCGGGGTGATCAGGTCAAATCCTGGAGCTCCTGCAGCAATACAATAATTATTATATCCGTATAACCCCATCAAGACGATGTTACGAATATTTGGATATAACAGATTGCCTCCGGAATATCGAGTAGTTTCCAGGGAATAACCAAAAATATGTCTTCTTCCCAATAGATGGCGTCACTATGTGTCTAAATGTTTAATTATCATTTTACCCAATATATTTTCAATCCCCCATTGGCTTCCTTGCAATCCAATGACCGGAAATTGGAAACATACTGGCGGACATTGAAAACAATGTTGCGTAAAACTTCAATGTAAAAATTACGTTCACACGTACATTTCGCAGAAAAAATTTGAAAGTTACAAAAGAGTTTCATATAATTCCATAAGTCAAATTTAATAAAATAAACCAGAAAATAAATGGTACCACATTTTGTATTTCAAAATAAAATAGTACTTATAAAATTTTTAATAAAATGTCATAAAAATATATAAAAGTTAATTAAATAGATCATAGTAGAGAAAGAAAATATAAAAAATATAGTAAAAAATTAGCGAGTTACGATCTTCTAACATTAATGAGTGACGATTACCCTCTATCTCATTCGCTCTCATAGTACAAAATGAATGTTATTAAAATTATATTCAAATTCAGCATTGGCGCCTTTATTAAAATTTTGAGTTTAAACTTTTATAATTCGATAAATTTTTAAGATATATAAAATTTTTTTCACACCTCGTCAACTTGTACCGTGAAATTACAATTTATTAAATAGAACAGAAGTAGTGAAATACCCTACTAAGTATTTAGTTCATAGAGGTACGTCCGTCTCGCTGGTGTACGGCGGACTCACTGTAGATGCCATCGTTAATAATTTATATGGGTATTACAGCACCAGTAGCTCAGAAGGGAGATGAAGTTAGCGGGGAACGGAAAATATAATCTTCTATTTCGCTCTCGATCGTTCCACGTGTACATGCGTTAATAACATACAAGAATTATGTGGAATTATTTGTATTTGTACGTAGCAAACTGATAAAAAGTACTGTCTACTACACTGCCTGTCGTGGAAGCGTTTTGGTTTCACCTTTAGAGGATGGTTCGTAGTTCCATGATTGGGATCAATTATTAGAAAAGTCATTTACTGTCCATATATATGTAAACAAGTTTGATGCGAAGTAAAATACGAACTAAAATAAAATAAATATTTTGCCTTGAGCTTACCGTTGCGAGTATTAACTAGTATGATTATCTTAAAAAATCAGTTGTTACATACAAGAAAAATAAACGCAAAAATGACAAGAACTTTGTTATTTTAATATTTTATACGTCACGTAATTTGTCAAGATTTGGATTTGATTTGTCGTAATTTGTCAAGATTATTTCAATGATTTCTCCAAATATTTAGTATCAAAACACCATAATTTCCGGTGGTATAAATGAATATTTTTTTCTAAAATCGAATATCAGACAAAAAAAAATCACATGAACATAAACATAACGTCTATTCAACTGACCGCTTCCTGTTACCCACGCGACACAAGTTGGCGCATTTTGTCGCGCTACAACCTACACACTCTATAATCTATGATACCGCAACTAATTTTAATCTCTTAGCCTCATAACGTGTAATGAACATAAATGGGTTTTTGCTAGAAAGCTATCATTTGTCTAGATCTTGCCAGTCTGACTTTCGAAGTTCATTGTGCCCTTTTTTGATGGAAACGTTTTTACGGGTACTGCATATGAGTACTTGCAGATCTTGAATCGAAACGATTCGTAGTAAAATTACTTAATAATACTTGATCATTGAAGTTGAATATTATCGCGTGGAAACAACTAATTCAATGGATGACCATGTAGAATTGGTTTTCATATTTTATTTATACATCACAAAAAAATTACTGGTAAATCTAAAGGATACAATATATTCGCTTGTCTCTAACAGGTGTAATATACTTAATAATTCATAGAGCTCTAAGTTGTGTTTTAGAGGAATCGTGCCAAAATTCTGTATTTAATATAGTCGTCTATTACTACTATTCAAGAAACGATGATAGAATATTGATAAAACCGACTCCATAAACCTCAATAGTTTTCTTCATCTATGTATATCTAACGCATACAAACTATAACACGAAATACCTAGTTTATAAAATTGCATTTATTATTCTATATCAATAAATGTTTGGAATAACACATAGTTATGCACATTCAAATAACTGAAAAAAATTCTGTTATTGCCTTAATTTGTCAACGAATAGTTATTCTTGTTTACAGAACAAATCAAGCGTCCAAACCTTAACGCAATTATTTTGCATTGGAAAGATTGTAAAAGTCAAGGCTGATCAATTAAAACTAAAACTGTAAATATATACATATATATATATATATATATATATATATATATATATATATATATTTGCATGTGTGTATGTGTGCTGATGATATATGATTCATTATTAAAATTCAAAACGCTTTAGAAGTAAACCAATTTGTAAATAAAAAATTAATAAAATACAAGTTGCACTGTCCGAAAGTCGTCATCTTGGCGAAGAAAGAAAAAGGAAAAAAAAATAGTCAGTCATATAATATTATATTTGTATTCAATATTTGTAGTATTGACACTGAATATTGCTTAGATCTTGTAACTACAATTTAACCTATATCTTATAAAAATAGATATTAATTTAACAAAGTTTATCTAAAATTATGGGTTACCTCTCTCTGTTACTAGAACGATTAAATATTGACTTTATTTTTAAGCACAGAAAATACAATCGTCATCTATTTGTAATGGTGACTTAGACTAAAATTAGATTATGGATACGCTTCATTCAAAGTAAGACTTTTAATAAAGGTTCTTTTATAAAAATAATTTTCGTTGACGGAAACAAATAAAAAGCTAAATGATTAAAAATTATCTGTACATACAATAAATACTCGACGAATTTTACTGAAATTTGGCAGTTGTTTTCCTTAATTATTTGATAACAATATTTGTTTCTTTTATTTATACTAATATTATACAGGTATCGTTTTTTGTTTGTTTATATGTGAGAAGTAAATCCGGAAACTACTGGGCCGATTTCAAGAAATTCTTTCACTCTGAGAAAGCTACCACTTACCAAAATTCAAATGGAATATAGGTTGTATTTTATTTTCAAGAGTTTAGAGTTTCGTAATAAATAAGCAATACTTGTAAGTCAGACATGAAAAAAACAATATCAAAATGATGTAAGAATGAATTCTTTATTTTCAACGAAATTTACATAAAATATTAAAATATATATCTATATGTCTATATTTCATGAAAAGTCCGTAATATGTGTATTTATGATTAAAAATGTCTATTTCATTATTTCAAAATTGGTCTTCGTCAAATTAACCTAGTACACACCAACAGTATTTTACGTTCATAAATAATTGGTTTAACTGCATACCATTTCAATTATTAATATGCAAAAATAAATTTTTGTGTGGCCAGCGGTGAGGCAATGGCGCCGACACCAGGCGTGAGCATGCGGGGCGTTGAAGCGAAAAGTGGGTGCAAATATATAATATTATGTAACAAATTCTACGGGAAGTCGCGGGGAAATGCTGGTAATTAATAATATTCAATTTGATCACCCTCAATATTCTCCTAAATGTATTTCAGAGAGTAATATATTTATTTAGAAATAAATTATTAATATGCAAAAATAAATTGTTGCGTGGCCAACGGCGAGGCAATGGCGCCGACGCCAGGCGTTGGCATGCGGGGCGTTGAGGCGAAAAGTGGGTGCAACTATACAACAATTTTATGCGAAGTCGCGGGGAAATGCTGGTAATTAATAATATTTAATTTGACCACCCTCAGTATTCTCCTAAATGTATTTCAGAGAGTAATATATTTATTTAGAAATAAATTATTAATATGAAAAAATAAAATTTTGTGTGGCCAACGAGGTAATGGCGTCAACACCATGCGCGGGCATGCGGGTGTTGATGCGAAGAGAGGGTGCAACTATACAATATTATGTCATACAAATTCTACGCGAAGTTGCCGGCAAATACTGGTAATTAATAATATCCCATTTGATCACTCTCAGTATTCTCGTAAATGTATTCCAGACAGTAATATATTTATTTCGAAATCACAACAAAACAAAAACTCCAACAATTATACTGAGATAGAACATAGGAGTAATGAATCTTTTGCACAAAATAAGAAAGTAACAAAATTAAATTTTTATAAAAAATACGTGGAAAGACTGAATAAAACGAGCTGAAAAAGAGTTTGATTCAAACTATTAAAAATTATATTTTGGAATTGTTTGATCATTTAAAGTGATTAAACGATTGAAGATTTATTCCAGTAAAGATATCAAAGTTGTTCACGATGGCACGTCATTTTTATTATTTACTGGTAGATATAGGAGTAATGAATCTTTTGCACAAAATAAGAAAGTAACAAAATTAAATTTTTATGCAAAATACGTGGAAAGACTGAATAAAACGAGCTAAAAAAGAGTTTGATTCAAACTATTAAAAATTATATTTTGGAATGGTTTGATCATTTAAATGATTAAACGATTGAAGATTTATTCCAGTAAAGATATCAAAGTTGTTCAAGATGGCACGTCATTTTTATTATTTACTGGTAGATATAGGAGTAATGAATCTTTTGCACAAAATAAGAAAGTAACAAAATTAAATTTTTATGCAAAATACGTGGAAAGACTGAATAAAACGAGCTGAAAAAGAGTTTGATTCAAACTATTCAAAATTATATTTTGGAATGGTTTGATCATTTAAAGTGATTAAACGATTGAAGATTTATTCCAGTAAAGATATAAAAGTTGTTCAATATGGCACGTCATTTTTATTATTTACTGGTAGATATAGGACTAATGGATCTTTTGCACAAAATAAGAAAGTAACAAAATTAAATTTTTATGAAAAATACGTGGAAAGACTGAATAAAACGAGCTGAAAAAGAGTTTGATTCAAACTATTAAAAATTATATTTTGGAATGGTTTGTTCATTTAAAGTGATTAAACGATTGAAGATTTATTCCAGTAAAGATATCAAAGTTGGTCAATATGGCTTGACATTTTTATTATTTACTACTGCGCTGGGAAATCGGCACTTTCACACAATTTTACATGTATCTGGATAAATCTACTTTATGCACCATAATAAACAATGACCTATTGTATAGAAATTGTTCAAACTTTTACTGCAGAGACGGTATAACAAAACTAATTTACGAAGGTACATTTTCTTATTATTGCTTTGGTTTGTTGTACGGCTTTCTTATGTCGCATATTCTTGATGACAAATTCTGATAACAAGTATTCTAAAAATACTGCTGCAGTTAAATTCATCTATATAATTTATTTTTATCACATTAACTATACGATATATTTGTAACAAAGAAGACTCGCCGTGCGTCACTGTTATGATCGAGGATGGACACGCGGAGACCTTAAATGGAGTTGCTCCTTTTGGGGTACGCTCCACGATCTGATCATACTGGGTCCTTGTTAACTATATATGGAACGTCGTTCCCAGTGGCAAGATTCTTCTTTAGTCTTTGTGACGCGTAGAAGCGAAACTGTCATTATTTGTTTAAATTTATCATCGACTCGGCGACTATTAATAGCTATAAATGTTTGCTTGGCAAAAATGGTATCCATCCTTAGGTCAACGAATAAAAAGTATCTTGTAAATAGTCATATATGGCAAGCAGTTAGACAGAATAAGTACGCACAGAGAAGTTAAAATATTCTCTCTCGATGTTGCATTTTTGATAATAATAAAAATAGAGGAATATAAACGTTTCGTCAAAGTATAAATAATACCGGCAAAGATATTATTATACATGGCTCTGTAGAAAAATATAATTTTCCGCCTTATCTCAGAAAAACTGAAAATTTGTAATAAAAATGTACTAATAACTGTTTACTTTTTTCTACTTTTCATTTTTCTATTATTTATATTCTATATATATATATATATATATATATATATATATATATATATATATATATATATATATATATATATATTCTTATTGATATGCAAATAATCTGTAATATTCGAGAAATAATACAAAAATAAAATAGCCATAAAATAAGGTTCCATAGTTGCCTAAATCTCTTGAAATTGTTAATGTTAGTTGACATTAACAATTTTATTTTATTCTAATCAAATGCTAATATAATTTGGAATTATGTTAGATTTTTCAAAGTTATGAATAAAAAATTTGAAGATATGGAAATGAAGGTAATTGAATTATAAAAAGTTATGGAGCTCTATTTTTTGAAAAGGTGGTTAAAAATGGAAAATGGTACCTATCTCAATTTAATCTTAAAATGCCTTTTGAATAACCCGCCACTCACTTATGGCGCGATACTCTGTAAATTACTATTTTGCTACATATTAATTTAGATCTCTTTATAAAAAAATTATATCTTTGCAAAATTAACAGTCAATCTGTTACAACAGTCCATCAGATGGATGATCAAGACAAAATTATAAAAAAAAAATTTTATACCAATGACCACCCTAAAACACAAATGAACAGAACTTTGTAAAACGCCTGTCCATTTTCACTTATTAGTCTTGTCAGCTTCACGCCCGTTGCGCTAGATAGAGTATTTTTATTCCACATCATTATATCCAAGCTTCCTTTAAATCGACGTCGCCGTAACGAGCTCGTCCTGACACCTCTAACTGACAGTCGTTTTCCTTGCGCTTTATCTGGGCGATCGAAACAGGTCCTACTTGCACAGTGCACACCTCCACAGCTTATTACGCCTGTAGTGAAATAATGTATAAGACATTGTAAGAGTATTTATTTGTGAAATATAATATTATTAACTCTATTTGTTTATGAAAAATCAAGAAATTAGTAGGTTTAGAAGGTTTAAAATTCTATATTAAATTAAAATTTTAAAATTTCTTAAATAAGGTGAATATAGATTTAACAAATATATTACAGACGTACTTTACAGCTTACGATAAGTTTGACTGACTAAGACTTTACGAAGTTTTAATTTTTATAAACATCGAAGTAACAATCTGAAATAAAATATTTTTCCTTAATGCATGTTTAGAACAAAAAATGTTGGTGTTCTTTCATGTGATATTCTTACATAAACACTAAGCCCTGCTGATACGGAGGCAATACTTTCAAAACTCGTTGTCCTAATTCTAAACATATGCACGAATAATACTGTGTTATTAAGTCTTAACCTATGAAGTTTTATGTAAAAGGATTAAGAATTTAAAAAAAAAATAAAAAGAAAAAAAAAAAAAAAAAAATATATATATATATATATATATATATATATATATATATATATATATATATATATATATATATATATATATATATATATATATATTAAGAGCTTTATTTTGGATAAATGAAATAAAAACTCATTTAGTAGATAACAGAATACAAGTTTACAGAATATTTATTCAAATGAAATGTTTATTTATTCGTGCGGTCGATTGAAGGAATAAACACGTTTCTTTTAATAAGAAGCTGTTCAAACTTATGCTACGGGAAAATATATCTATGCGATACTTCTATGCAATACACCTTAGCTTTACGTTGAAAAAAAAATTAAAAATAATGTTCAAAACGCTAAAAAGAACAAAATGCTGTTTCGGGAAATTGAAATTGTTCCTATAACTACTACTACATTATCGTGATATTTTTATGATGATGTATATCCGGAAAATATGAAAGAGGAATGAAAATTGATTTTTTAGATAATTGTGATGAGAGAATGAAAACAAATGGGTTAAGTGCAAGTCTGGATACGCGTCGAAGGTTTCGTACCTCATATAAAGTGAAAATACTTTATTCACCTTTACTAACATGGCTTCATAGAACAATAAATATTTAGAAATATCTAATATAATTAATTAGGGGATATATATATATATATATATATATATATATATATATATATATATATATATAATTTTTTATGTAATTTCAAAAATAAGGGGGCGGAGATATACTTTTTAACATATTTATCAGTATATCTTTTGAAGAGACTCTTTTAAATCACCCTTCAACCCTCAAATACCCCCCTCCCCCCCCCATTACAATATAAATATTTTTGGTTGTTGAGAATTGGGTTTAGGATTACTTTATTACTATGTCTCAGTTGGGGAGACCAACATGTGAATGATCTTTTTCTTTTGAGGTACGGAATCGTAATGAGCTACTGCGAAGAAATCAAAGTGTACTAGGGTATACTTTTAAGGCAATAGCAAGATTTTTTTCGAATTCCTCTCAAAAACGTAAAACAAAAATAATCTACAACATTTTTTGGTTCGTGCACACAACTGAGAATTAATTAATTTTTTAGTAATAAAATAATTTTTATTTTCACCAACTATAATTATATTTTAATGTTTCATTATCATAAACAGAATCTTCATGAAAAATAAATATAAAAAACATATAATCACCAATACAATCGAATTCTGCGAATGATACGCAAATCGCTTAATATTAAATATAAGCCAAAATAAGGGCTTAGCCGCGTCGCGTCGCATCATAAGGCGTATACCCTTGCATCAGTATTGAAGTAGTGTATTCCAAGAATGGAAAAATGAAAAAGAAAGAATAGAAAAAGAAAAATTAAAAATGGAACGAAAAACGAAGAAAGTACTGAACATAATCGTCTTATTTTGTTCTGAGGAACCTACCAAAAGCCGTTTTGCTCTACGAATTTAACAATAGGCTGTGTATAACCGCTGGTAACGATAATTATCTACTTTAAAAGAAACGTATCCGATATCATAAGCAGAGTTATGCTCAATTAGTTTTGTTTTTTGGGCTTCGGCGGCGCCAAGTTTTTTTTAGTCTGAATTGTTTGTAGTGTCAGTGTGGCACTTGTCAATCAATGATTTCGGGCAGACAAATTGAATAAAGCAAGCCTCTCTCGTGTCAAAGGCATCAGTGTCGCTAAACCTTGAACACGTGTTAATACGCTTATTCGATTGCGTACGCCACATCATGTGCGATATGGCGCAACATTGCTGTGTTTAATTTATGTTAATCAATACAAAGATTAATCACGATAATCGCATTTAATTGTTAATTGCTTCATCCCGAGAGCTTTTGTGAGCAATAATGAAGGGGTGATGCCTAATCTCTTTATTTTCTTTTAATCTAGTAAGATTTTACTATTTTTTTGTCTAAGATAAAGTAATTTTATTGACACTATTATTTTTTCACATTCAGAATCATTTACAAAATTGAAGTGATTTAAAAGATTATGTTGAATCCATCAATTTTATGAAAACTTTAAATATTCACAATTAAATGAAACTACGTAATATAGTGTTATTTCTACTTTCTTTAAGTTCTTTACCACGACCTAGGTTTCGTTGTATTACAAATCTTCAGGTGGGCTATTAGCAAAGATAATACTACATCACGTAGTTTCATTTAATTGTGAATAATGAATTTCTACAAAATTAACGCCAAATATATTCAATATTCAAAACTTTAAATATCTCATAAACCTTTATTGCTATGATAAAAACGTTAATAACATCTTTAAAAAGGTTGATGTACTCTAATTTGGCATTACCGACTATATTTTTTTCCCAAAAATATATGCAACATATATAATGTACATTATTTTCGTATGAAAGCTTGTATTACAGGCTATGTTATATGATGTAATAGCTTCCTTTTAAATTAATAACATCTTATGTTCTAAATGAAAAACATAGCTAAGTGGAATATTAAATCATTTTAAGAATGATGTGAAAGGTAAGATGATGTATGGGGTAAATGCTTCGAATATTTCTTTGAATCCTTTACAATGTACACCCTCTACACGTGAAGTGGAACAAGATTCGCACTTCATGTACGTACTTATCTTCGTAAGCACTGGAACGAGGTGAGTCGGCAACTAGCATATTTATACTTTGCAGTATATTATATGTATAAATCTTTTTGTGAATAATTCAGAAACCGTGTTCTAACCTGGCCACAGGTAATCATGTCGCAGTATATATTGTACGTTCATTTCTAAGTATTGAAATATTCTGCATGCCCTCATTTTTAATGGTCTATTATTCACAATTAAATGAAACTACGTGATGTGGTATTATTTCTACTTTCTTTAAGCTCTTTACCACGATCTAGGTTTCGTTGTATTACATCTTCAGGTGGGCTATTAGCAAAGATCTTTGCTTGTCTTGCGTAGTTTCATTTAATTGTCAATAATGAATTTCTACAAAATTAATGCCAATTATATTCAATAGATGGTTTATTATGTTGATTCTCTTTTTTATTTTATTCATTTTTTTATTAAAATAGAAATTTATTAAAAGTTTTTGTAGTTCATATTTGAGTACATTTCTTATCTATAAATATCATTAAATAATAAATTTAAACCCGTCTGTACGTTAAATATTTTACAAAATATAGTTCTAATTACCATAAATAACAAAGCACAAGGATTTTTGGAATGTTTGTTTCTCTGTTTTTTTTGTACATTTAACCAAGAATGATCTCAGACAATAGTTTGAGTTTAGACGATAAAACTGTCATTTTGTAGGACCAAACGAAGTATATGAGGTATATTGAATCTCATATACTTCGTTAGACTCTACGGTACATTGTTATTTCTTACAATCTAATGAAAAGCATTCCTCCACTTGTGCATTAAACGAAAAAATTGTTTGCGTTTTGATGGTAAAACTGTCATTGCATGGAGCCTAACGAAGTATATGAGGTATATTGGATCTCATATACTTCGTTAAACTTTATGGTACATTGTTATTTCTTACAGTCTAATGAAGTACATTAGCATTTCTCGAAAGTTTGTCTATCGATATGTTTATTTCTTTGTTTTTTTTTACAACTGTAAATAGAGTTTTCACTGTCTTCTTTACTAGAGTATAAAAAAGAAATTAATATATTGAATAATCTTAATGCCACGTAAAAGGAGAACAAAATATCGTCCTACTGATGATCACCACTTGATTAAACTTCGATTACATATCGCACTGTAACTAACGATTGGGTAAACGAAATAGTATATACAAGTTTTTAGTTAACATCTTTGAAAGAAAACTTTCTACTAGTATACAATTTTCATAAATCGTTAATTATAACGATCAGTTTTAAGAATACATTTAACATATTAATATCCTCTATCCTCTATAAATTTAATATATTGTAACCATCACAGTCCAAAGTTTATCATTAACAGGTTCAAAAACTTCCCCATTCACGGCATTTGGTTACTTTCTGAAAGCTTATTCACTCTTTTTATTCCCGAACATACCTCTGCCTCTTACTTAAATATTTTACTATCCAAGCAGCAGAACTTTGGTATCAACAGGATCCTTACATCAGGAAAATACGCTCGTAAATATTTTGAAGGATCGACTAAAAATATTCTTACCTCTCTTAAATCCTAGTTCTACTGTGCTCCTATTCTTTTGTTCTTTCACCCAAACTCCTGTCAACATTTGCATTAGAACTTTTTTCCTTTTTTTATGTAATCTACACTTATTATCATTTATTAATGTTTTCTTTTTCTTTTTTAATTTTACGTCTTTTACATTATACCTTCTCTTTTACTTTACCAAACAAATAATTCGAAACTTATGTCCGACTGGAAGAGAAAAAAGTTCACCATATATGAAGTTTCATTTTTTAATTAGTTTTCATACATTTTTGAGTAGATTACGCATTGTGTTTACGGATCTGTTAAGCGTACTCTTTCTTCCGCCATGTTTTTCCAAACATCCTCCTTTACATTCTGAAAAATAAACTGATTAATCTTTAAAACCATTCTATGATTCCATGCAAAGCGAATCCAAAAAATAAGTTAAAATTGGTATAATGACATTCAGAAAAACTATAGTAGATAGCTTAAAAACATGAAAGACCAAAAAGCAAGTATACATATCATAAAAAATAAGGTACTATTACTATACTTTTAACATAGGTCTACTTCAGCCACATTCGCTTGTTCGTATATCAGCTGGATGTGCAACTGACGACCGAGAGGCGTCGCGCATTGCGTGTCGGCGCCGACACTCGACCCGCCGACTGATGTGCCGCGGTCGCCTTCATTACGAGTGTCCATTAATATGTGAATAACAATATTGTAATGAGTAATAAAACGCAATGCGACAATGAAGCTAAGTGCGTGTTGCGCGATAAGCGAAGCGCGAGATGTTATGAATGTTGTTTTGGAGATTTAGTAACAGTCTGCGGCAATTGATTTATCATATGCGGTGGTCAAAGGATGACTCAGTGCAATTCGAGTAAGAACAATAGCGGAGTACACACGTTGATGTATGAGTTTACTTGTTCATTTGAATTGAACTGATTAGAAGTAAAAATTGAATTAATTATATATTCTCATTGAAACAATGTTACAAATATTTGATAACCTGTTACAAATATTACAAATATTTAATAACCTAACGAATGTTACAAATATTTAATAACCTGCTATAAAAATAATACGTTACAGACATTACGCAAGAAATTCGACAATTCTGCGGGACAGATAACAAAACACTTGTTTAAAAATTAATGATGTGTACAGATTTTTCAATTTGGACTGATACGATCGTTGTAATATGAGGCAATCTCTTTACGTCATATTACAAAGAGCTCTATCGGAAATGTTTTTTGTAACTCATGCAATAAGAAACGATGAATATTATAACTAGAAAACTTTACCGCACTATATCATTTTTGTTATACAAGACGGTGGATATATATAGTCGACTTATTGGGAACTTATAGCCTAGCTTCATTACCCCAGTTACCAAACTCAGTTCAAGAACATGTCTTACACTGTCTGAACACTCTTTCCCTTCTAAAATGAAAGCAGTTTTAGAGCATTTCAATTACAGCTGTATTAAGATTATTAATAACTTATATTACTTTCTAGAATCTTATAACTAATTCACTATTTAATTAGGCGCGGTATTGACCCTTATCACTTCAAGTATGCCTTTCGAATAACACTGATATTTCTCATTTTACTCCAAATGTATTATTTAATCCAAGTAAATCATTTAGTCCAATTAGATAATTTAATATAAGTATATCACTTATTCCAAGTTGTCTATTTAATTCAAGTGTGTAACTTACTCCAAGTTGTCTATTTAATTCAAGTGTATCACTTACTACAAGTTGTCTATTTAATTCAAGTGTATCACTTACTACAAGTTGTCTATTTAATTCAAGTGTATCACTTACTACAAGTTGTCTATTTAATTCAAGTGTATCACTTACTACAAGTTGTCTATTTAATTCAAGCGTATCACTTACTCCAAGCTGTCTATTTAATTCAAGTGTATCACTTACTCCAAGTTGTCTATTTAATTCAAGTGTATCACTTACTACAAGTTGTCTATTTAATTCAAGCGTATCACTTACTCCAAGCTTCTATTTAATTCAAATGTATCATTTACTCCAAGTTGTCTATTTAATTCAAATGTGTCATTTACTCCAAGTTGTCTATTTAATTCAAATGTGTCATTTACTTCATGTGTACCTTTTAAGCCAAGTGTAATATTTATTCCAAATATATCGAGCATCTTCGATTTGAAGCTGACAATTCCAAGTTTATATTTTTGTGCTACCATAATAACATTTATTACATACTAATAATTATATGGCAGCCTATTCTGTAATGTTCAACCCTATGAAGATTTGCTAGAATGCGAATTTTGTAGATGTACGTTTTGTTACCGAGGCGGCGTTAGTTGCGTTCACCACATAATGCGTTACAATCGTATCAACTTTATTACAATATAATTGATAAATGAAGTCACGGAAACAGTCAAACAAAATGCAGATTAACTGATAGTTAATCCCATATTTACTTGTCATTCAACACTGTCAGCGCCGTTATCAAAACCCATCACACTATTCTGTAAAGTTCAACCTTTTGAAGATTTATTAGAATGCTATTTTTATAGATGTACGTTTTGTTACCGAGGCGGCGTTAGTTGTGCTCACTACATAATGCGTTACAATCGTATCAACTTTATTACAATATAACTAGCGTGACCCGTGCGAAGTCTTCGCATTATTTATTCCATTATGAAGCTCAGATGACAGATCAAACAAATATTTTACTAAAATTGACATATAGAGGCGCAAGTATCAAAAGCATTGAGTTAAAGCGCCATTTTATTTATACGTGAGTGGATTTGAAATTAAACAAAAATTTTACCGACCGTCAATCATATTGACTTTGAGCCGTTAGATGGCAGCATTGCTGTTTTGTGTATATAATTTTAATAATTAATTAATTTGCAAAAACAATAGCAATAATAATTTTTTTAGTTGTGGATGCCGGTAGAGCAAGCAATTATCTATAAAATGATATATAATTTATGTGGATTAGTTGTGAGGTTTTTTCTATAAAGGGAGTGTAACATCTTAACCTTAGCGTATTAATATATATGATGATGATTGATAAATGAAGTCACGGAAACAGTTAGTCAAACAAAATGCAGATTAACTGATAGTTAATCCCATATTTACTCCTCAATCAACACTGTCAGTGCCGTTATCAAAACCGATCCGCACTATTCTGTAAAGTTTAACCCTGCGAAGATTTGATAGAATGCGATTTTTGTAGATGAACGTTTTGTTACCGAGGCGGCGTTAGTTGTGCTCACTACAATCGTATCAACATTATTAAAATATAATTGATAAATGAAGTCACGGAAACGGTTAGTCAAACAAAATGCAGATTAACTGATAGTTAATCCCATATTTACCCGTCAATCAACACTGTCAGCGCCATTATCAAAACCCATCCGCACTATTCTGTAATGTTTAACCCTGCGAAGATTTGCTAGAATGCGATTTTTGTAGATGTACGTTTTGTTACCGAGGCGGCGTTAGTTGTGCTCACTACAATCGTATCAACATTATTAAAATATAATTGATAAATGAAGTCACGGAAACAGTTAGTCAAACAAAATGCAGATTAACTGAAAGTTAATCCCATATTTACTCGTCAATCAACACTGTCAGCGCCGTTATCAAAACCCATCCGCACTATTCTGTAAAGTTTAACCCTGCGAAGATTTGCTAGAATGCGATTTTTGTAGATGTACGTTTTGTTACCGAGGCGGCGTTAGTTGTGCTCACTACAATCGTATCAACATTATTACAATATAATTGATAAATGAAGTCACGGAAACGGTTAGTCAAACAAAATGCAGATTAACTGATAGTTAATCCCATATTTACTCGTCAATCAACACTGTCAGCGCCGTTATCAAAACCCATCCGCTCCTCAACAAGGGACTAAATGATTTTCATTCATGCGAACGCCGACAGCTTATGACTGAATCAACATCGGCGCTTATCTCCGATTTACGAGAGTGCAAACGCTGACGAGCTTCCAAGTGCGATTCAACGTTTCATGCAATATCAACTTAGCTACGAGCCTCGTGAAATTTGCTCCAACCATTCACCGTTGAGTGCGCTGATTATGTTCGCGTTTGCTTTTAGAGAAAATTGTTCATAAAATTTGGCCACGTAATTTAGCCGCCGAGTACCTAATGGCGTGTTTTTGGTAATTTAGTCACAGGTCTCAATGGAATATGCTTAATTGTATGAATCGATTTTTCGCGTAAGCTTAGAGTTATGAACACTCTAAAAAAGCTTTTTTAATCAACGGAGTAAGTCCTCTACTTACAAAAAAAATTATAAAAATTTCGTAAATAATAAGTGTGTACTAACAACGTATTTATAGTATGTATGTTATTTATCGCATAACAGTATATTTCATTCTTTAATCTTTTGAATTTGTTTTATTTGTATTTGTGTATTTAACGCTAATAAACAAATTATACGTTTTATCAGTGTATATATTAGATATTCAAATAATTCAAGAAAAAAACCGTTATAAAATGATAGTGAAGCTTTACCAGAGGGAGTTTTTATGGAAGTAGACAAGAATAAAAGTAAATAAAAAGAGGATAAGTAAGTCAATTTGCACCCTGCAGATTCCGTACTGTTATATCATCGTAAATTGTGTACGTAGATGGGCAAGTAAAATTAAATTTGTCACGTAAGAATTCCATATGGAATTAGAAAATAATGCTTTGAGATCTTCCTTCGTGTTAAATTTCAAGATTCTAGGTTAACGTGCAGTGCCCTATAGGTTTAGTTAATACGTCAGTATTAACAAACGCGATTTTTGAAAGGCCATAACTTTTTATTGCATTGAATTAGAAAGTTTTCCAAAATTTTATAGACCGTAGTAATTTGTATTACGATAAACATGATACTTCTAACCGTGAGGATTTTTTTCACTCTTAGCATACAATCAGCCAGCCTTACATCATAAATATCCGTGGTGTGTTGGGTTGATCACAAGGCATATAATCTGTGACGGCGTGGCGCACCGCGGTGACCCGGGTTCGATTCCCGGCCGTTCGTCGAGCGGGGCTGGATGGGGGTTTATGGTTGGCTGTGAGAGATTGCTCTCGTAGCAATAAGTCCGCCATATATATATCAATTAGATATATATTAAAGTAGATAAATAAATAATAAATAAATATGTGTATACAGAAGTGAAATTTCGATATGGTAAAGTAATTAAAGTAAATTTAACGCGACTCTAATGAGGTAGTTGCGAAATTTTTAGACGAGTACGCGATATTGAAGAAAGAATAACTGGGAAGTAACAAAAATGTTAAAAAGGTTTCGACGGGGCGAACGGAGAACGAAGAAAGACTAACAAACATGAATAGTAATTGAAAAAATTACAGAAGAAATAATCAGGTAAGCAGACTCATAAAAACATGTGTTTGAGGAATTTGTAAAGGATTTTGGTGCAAGGAGTGAACGAAAGAAGTATAGTATGTTAAAATAGTGGTGTTTCATTATCACTGTTTATAGTGCTTGTACGAAAGACGACGTGAAAGTATATAATGTAGTTTTCTTTCAAAGACATAAACTATGCAGTATCAGATATCAATTTCATACAGCAAATGCTAGTATAGTATTTACAAAAATTTCATACGTCGTACAGCAAATGTTAGTATAGTATTTACAAAACATTTCATACGTCGTACAGCAAATGCTAGTATGGTATTTATGTAATTGTGTGCGACCATATCAATATAAAAACATATTTCACCTGGGAATTTTCTTTTGTATTTTATAGCAGAGTAGGTGTATTTTTTCTTTGTTTTGATTTATATATATATATATATATATATATATATATATATATATATATATAGGTATAATAACTAGTTTTCAGTTCTTTGATTTATAAAATCGTCTACGGGATGAGTGAACCTTAGGTAACGAATATGAAAATATTATGAAAAGATTAATTGAATATGAAAATAATATTTAAAGATTTAAAGGTGATAAGAATAAAAAATTCCAATCTCCATCATATATATAATAATAAGCTTTTCCGAAGATTTCGTTTTGGGTCATTCAAATCAATTAAGCATAAAAAAGTTATACGTTCAGCCATATAAAGCTGCCTGTAATTAACAAATTTTAAATGCGGTAACTTGCGTGCACACGGCCTTTTCATTAGTAGGCTAACCAGTAGATGCCGTCTGAAATAGTGCATGATATGAAAAATCTAATATTAATTGACATACACAGATCTTTATAATTAGCGTTTAAGGAAAAACACGAACCCTTTATACGATTACTTTAGTATCTGTACGCCTTTAAAAAGAAAAACAGAAAACCCTTATAAGATTACTTTAGTATCACCTATTCGTCTGTCAGCGTCGTTTTTTTTCAGAAACCGTTTAACGTAAAGTTTTAAAAATGCTAAAGCTTTAATTTTTGTTTAATTTTATTTGTCATTAAGGATGTCGTTCGGAAGGCTGACTTCTTCAGCGGATAGAATTCCAAAACTATTTTTTATAATATATAAAAAAAACAGTTTTGGAACATTACTGTAAATGTCCACAAAAATATATTCAACCCCTCTCCCTTCATTATATCCGAAACTGCTAAAGTCAACATTATAAAAAAGTGTTACCAAAATTTGCCTAAAGTTTGCCGAAAAACTGTAGCGATGGCTATATATTTTATATTTTTTAAATGTTCATGACATATTTGCGCCTGTAACAAATGTACTAGACAATATTTATATTAATATTTGTAAATAGTTTAATAGAAACACTATGAACTTTAAATATTTATATATGTCAGTGTTTTATCAATAATTGTTGAAACCCACTTGCATTTTAAAACAAATTAATATGGTTTACTTCACAAAAATCTGATATTTTGCATTTCCTTTCAATTTAAAGAAAACTTGTGTTAAATAATATTTTAAATATTTATAAAGACCGTACGCGAATGAATTTATCGAAATAATCGTTTTTTATAATACTGAGAAACGGATGCCGAATATTCAGACGTTTGACGTCTTTTTTCTCATGGAATTTTTATATTTTATTCTTGAAGAAAATTTAGTGCTCCAGAAAGTCGAGAAATTTTGTCCTCATATTTGTTTAATTTTTATTAAATGTTTTATATCAAAATACATTACAAAGCGAAGAACTCATGAATCGTTACAAAAATATACTTTGTATGGGAACATTTTTCTCAAACTAATTTTTTTATAAAATAAATTATGAGCGGCCTCTTTACCTTTCCGAGATTATGTTTAACTTAAGTTTTCTTTTGAATGGAGTAAACCATTGAAAGATTTATTTTTAGTTATTGTGCTTGTTTTTTTACGTTTATTAGAAACTATATATGTTACGAATACAGCCAGTAAATATATAACTAGTGTACATATATAAAAGTTGATATAATTATGTAAATTCATATAAATATCCGTTTTTTTCCTATTATTAGCAGTAAATCATACCCTAATTGAATCATTAAGTCGGCGACGCTCATTGGTTACTACCGGCAATTGAATAGACCGCGGACTGAATTTTATTTCAATTAAATTTGTTAGTAAGATGCCAAGTAGCACGTGGTTTGTATTTAATTTATGGTGTTGTGGCTTTTGAGAGAACACTCGTACCACTAATTATAGAAGCCTCGAATTTTGACTACAGAAGTAATTACAATTCGGATAATTTCACAATTAATCAACTTTTGGTATAGCTTTTTTGCAAAGAGGAGATCTTCCTCTACAAACAGTATATTTTTAAATTTGTCATATAGTTGATCTAAATTTGTCTTTGGAAAATGAAATTGCCACCTCATAGTTAGATCGGCGCTATATATAATACGTTACAGCTCGCAATTCATTTATCGATTTTGGTGATTCTTTCCTCTATCGGTTGGTTAAATACTAGAAGAGATGCCTTTTGATTTTCACAATGATTAATAATAATAAAATGCAATTTTTATATTGTTTATAAAAATTACATTATATAACAAATCATTTAAAATTTCGTTTTTTACATTTTTTGATTTTGGTTGAATAATGCTGAATTAGAGGTGACGTAAAAGCAACATTCAAAGTTTGAAGATTGTGTGAACAGTGCGATGGAAAACAAATAACAACTATATTATTTTCTCGAGCTTTGTTGATGAAAGCCAGGTTTTTGGTATATGTCACCTTTCCTTTATTGGTTTCTCGTGTAGTAAGTCTCGTGATCAAAGCAAGTCAAAAATATGTCTGTTTGCGTCCATCTAAAGTGGTTAATATTTTTAGGAGCTCATGGAAATATTTAAAATGGTGGTATATAGTGGCTTGATGCGCTTACAAAAATTTTAATTGTGATTATTTTGCTCCAAAAATCCTCATTTGCAGCTACTATCCACAGTTGTCAAAGTACCAACCTAAGGTTTTTTTCCCTTAGCACTTTTGAAACTTTTTAGAAATGGTTGAAATATCCGTCTTGTCGGCATTAAATATTCGATCAAAGATGAATTGATGTTTATCCATAGTTTCAGTAAACAAATGAAAAAATGTATTTATTGAAGCCCAATACTCCTGAGGTTTCTTTCGGCTTACAGAGGCTAACAATAGGATTTATTTAAAAAAAAACCTCTACCTACCTAGGATTTATTTAAAAAAAAACCTCTACGTTCCTACCCCTTTTATTCATGTTTATCAAAATCAGGCTTGATGTGATTTTTTCCTCCTAAAACAAAAGCTACTTCTCGCAAACTTTTGATTGTTTTAGGAAAAAGACGGCTTTCAAAATAAAGAGTGCAGTTTATATTTCTTGTTCTTGTTCTTTCGTGAACAAAGTTTTGAAATTTCCAAAGCCTTTCTTTCCGCTATTTTCCATTTTCTCTTTTCCATTTTTAACTTTTTTAACACTATCTCTAAGAGTGCTAGTAAGTACATTGTAATTTTTGGAGGCAGTTTTATAACCAATTTGGTTTTTTATAACAGCTTTTTATAACAGTATTTCATAGCTGTTTCATCCCGTGACTGTCGCATTGTACGACGTATGCAACTACGAACCATGTTTGATCAATCCTAAGTCACAGAATTGCACCTAAGATGAAATATAAACCCATTTAAATTTAAAATTGTAATGTGGGAGCAAGTGATTTTGCCTTATAATTCTAGAAAAACGAACACCATTCCTAGTTTGCAATATTTATAGGCGGGTAACCCAGTCACAAGCAGTGTAAACAATAGTGAATGAATTTTCTTTATTGTTATATTGACAGAGAAGGTACTATTAAAGCTGTTACAATATTATTACAATTCCAAACTTACCATGAAGTATATACTATTCTTATCAAAATTCAGTAAATTCCATATAACTTTTGCTTTACACACCACAAAGTTGGCAAAAGCACAGGACGATGTCGGCCATTAGGTTAGACTGACATTTGACAACGAAATTGTTGCCAGTGGCCAAAAATACTAAATTGGTAGCATGGTTTTAACTCCATATGTGTTCGTACCGCCGCTTCCCCTATCTTTAAATATTTGTGTGTAATGTGCATTGAACATACATGATGAACCATTATACTTTTACTATTGGCAATTTTATTTCTGCGTTTACTTCTCGTATGTTATATTTAGTTTTTGTAAAGAGGCATTTTTATATAAGTTGACGATAATTTTATTTAAGAAAAACGGGCAAGCGCGGATCTGGCTCGCGCATCGAGGGTTTTTTATCATACTATCATGGATATCTGGATTAATGAGGCAATGTTTATTTCGTGGTTACTATCATGGATTTTATGAGGCAATATTTATTTCGTAACACCTAATATAATCATACGGAGGGGACATATTATCTAGGATATCTCAAAAACTATGCCGTATAGAATTAACATTATAATTAAAATATTTTCATAGGTCTATTTGCCCTGTTTTTCTTTTAAAATTTTAGATTCAGTAGTTTCAGAAATAAGGGGGAAGGGGGTGATATATTTTTGCCATACATAATTATCGTTGTAATTAAAATCTTTTCATAGATCTATTTGGTCTGTTTTTGGTTTATAATTTTAGATTCAGTAGTTTCAGAAATAACGAGGAAAGGGTTAATATATTTTTGCGTATTTTAGTATATCTATGAAGATATATTACCAAAAATTATGAAAAAAAATATTTTTAAGATTATTTTAACCAGCCCTTTTAAACGATATCCTGCACCATACATAGAATAATTTTTTTTCGCAATACTTAACTTCCTCTACTTCCTGTACTGTTAAAATGTTCATATAAATATTTATTAAGTATTAGCTAGTATATGCGAGGTATGGACGGGTTAATATGTTTTATTTCTATGCCAAATTTTAAGTTTCTAAGTTAGGCTATTTCTGAGAAAAACATATATGGATTCCGTTTTTCCTTTGGAGGGACGAATCCCTAATTATTAATGATTGAAGCGTCTTCATCAAACAGAATGATATTATACTATTTACTGATAAAAATGTGTTAAAATATATATTTTTTGTTCCATAAACACACATTACATTGCATTTTTTAAATTAAATTTCTTAACAAAACAACGTATAGCATTCAAGTATATCGAAGCAAAAAAATACAATTCAAAGCCTGATTAAGTCAATACTCAAGTAAATTGTAATTGTTATTGAAGTGCTGTGACAAAAAAAACAGTAGGTTGAGAATCGAGTGTCGTCGTTTATTATTTTAAAATAAATATAAAAATACCCGCCATTTCGTGAATATTCATTCCAAACCACTTCATTTGAAAGATGCCGCTTCATCGAAATACTTATCGCGCCAAATATGTCCCTGCACATTCCAAACATAATTCATGAAACGAAACGCCGCAGGGCGAATATGGACGGCCCCATCTGGAATTGGGGCGCCGTAACTCAACACCGCTTTTTACAAGCTTTATTGTAAAAAGTTACATTTTTTTTTGCGGACGCAGCTTTGCGCACCTGAGCTTCTGCCGGACGGAAGGGCGCGGCCCGAACCCGAGCCGAGCGGGCACGTACGATATGTCCGTCATTCTCCCCACCCCGAATATACGAACATACATACATAAGAATCGATCTTATTTATGTATCGTCAAATGTTTGTTTGTTTCCCGACTTAAGTCGACGCTACAATATATTTGCGTAAGTGGATGCTTCGCATTTGCCTCCAAAGACAGAGAAAAAGGGGGGAATAAATCAATTGAAAGCATTTGTTCGGGGGGTATATTCTTTGAAATCCTTCAAGGATCGTCTGAAAAATCACTACCTTACCCTTTCGTAAGCCGCCCCTTAGTCATGCCTGGTAAACTCGCTGTAGATAATGTCGGTAATGTGCGGTGATATATTACAGCACAGGGGGAGTTTACTTATTTGATACAGTTAAAAATGTAAGCTTATCGACTGTATTTTATGCAATTTTTTATGCAGGATCTGAAGCGCTAAGCAATTTTTTATCGACAGCGAGGTAAACTGTGTAAATGTGGTATCGCTTTAACCACTTCGTGTAAGGGATGTTAGTCAATAAAATGTAATATTATTAATCCATAGAAAACAAATTTATATTAAAACTGATTTGTAATATTTAGAATCATAACATTTTGATGATTTGATTTGTGATGCCTAAGTATGATTTTTCAAGTCTGAATCGATCATAATTTGGGACTTTAATTTTGTATTTAATCTTTAATTATTGGTAGATTTCCAAAAATAATCAGTGATTTCTCAGTGATGCTGATATCAAACATATAATTATTTGAGAGAAAAATATATATTCCACCCAGTGTGGTTGGTTCCGTTAATTTATAAATTAAATTGGAGACAAGCGGGGTGTCAAAACGATTTCAAGAAAAATAGTCATCCCAGAATTAATTTCACGATTTTCGAGTGAAATGAAGTTTTCTTACATAATTTTTCGCCTGTTTATATTTTAATTGTCTTGTTTTACTTACATTTTATGATTTTTTTAAAACTATAATCTTGTTTAGAATTTAGTACCTCAAAAGCAAAAACGGATCCCTAATAAAATCGCTCAGTGTCCGTTTGTCACATCCGTTTTTCTCAGAAACTGCTTGAAGTAGAAAATTGAATTTTGATATAGTAAAGAAGCATATCAATCCGAATATATGACAAAATCAATCATAAAAAATATTTATATGGGAATTGTATACCTATCCGGTATTAATTATGTAATTAATAAAAACAATTTCAAATTCCATATTAAGTGTGCAATATTATTTGAAAGGACTCAAAATTTTTTTTCATAATTTTGGGTACTAATATCTTTAGCGATGTACTGAAACATATGTTCCTTCTACCCTTATTATTAAAATAATTGAAGCTAAAACTATAAAAAACAACATTTTAGAAGCCTACCCAATAGCTTTAGTAAAATTGTAATGATCGTATTCATTACAATATATACATCCCCTTACTTTTAATTATATTAGTGATTATTAAATAGTTATTGCACTAGGTAGTCCATAATAGTAAGTATAAATACAATAATTTCATTTCAATCGAAGTAGTGAACCATCGATGTTCAAAGCCTTCGCCTTGGTTAGCTTTCTATATTAGCTTAGTATATTATAGCTTAGTATATTAGTCATTTTTGTTACAATAACATATTATAATGAACTACATTCTATCGACGAGAAGCGAACAGTAATAGCAGATTGCTCTTACGTAGGGTCGCAGCATCCCATTATGTAATGTTGCTTATAAGGAACATGAAACGAAGGGTTAACTTAGTGTAGATATATGCCTCCCCGCAGTAGACAGGGGTTATTTCCGGACATGAAAAAGAAAATTTGGCGTGTTTTGAGCTCTCAAACGTCTGAGACTAATAATTGTAGAGCAATATACGTCATTTAATCTAGTTTAAATTACGTTCCTATCTATAAGTTATATTATTGGCTTTTTAAATAATGAAATAAGTTTCTATCTTTCCTTTTTAGCTATTAAATTATACATTACTAAAACAATGTTTAATTAAAATAATTACGATTTTCTACGCTATGCTCTTCTATAAACGAAGTAAACTGAGTCAAAAACACCATTCGTCCGACATTATTCTTAAACTAAAACCATCCGCCCGATATTATATTTTATTCGTAAGCTAATGCTATCCAACCGATATTATTCGCAAGCTAATACTATCCAACCGATATTATTCGTAAACAAACACCACCCATTCCATATTATTCATAAACTAATGTCATCCAACCGATATTGTTCTTAAACCAATACAATCCATCTCATATTATTCGTAAACTAATGCCCTCAATTCGATGTTTTTCGTAAACAAACACCATCCATTCGATGTCATTCGTAAACAAACGCCATTCAACCGATATTATTCGTAAACTAACACCATCCATCCCATATTATTCTAAAGTAACGGCATCAAACCCCATCCAACCGATATTCGTAATCCATCCTATATTAATCGTATACTAACGGTTTTAAAAGCCATCCAACTGATATTATTCGTAAATTAATACCATTAATTCCATATTATTCTTAAACTAACCCTATCGATAAATTATTCGTAAACTAACACCATCCATCCGATATCATTCATAAACTAACACCATGGTTACGATATTATTCGTAAATGAATGTAATCTATTCAATATAATTCATAAACTACACCATATTATTAGTATTAGAAATTCTAGAAAATGAATGGCATTTGGAATTTTAAAAAAATTATATCTCAAAAAATCAAACAGCATCCCTTTGTGGAGACATATTTGTACATTGAAGTTGCGGTACGATAGCTACTATATACCCTTTCGATTTTTTAACCCCTTAACGACTTTGACATAGAAAATATTATCTCAAAATAAAATTCGGTTAAAGTATGATTAATCATACGCTCAGTCTCAATGCTACGCACGTCTTCAGAAACTAAATATGAAACGTTACTTTTAGTTTCATCATTCATGCTGATGGATCCGTGCGTGCTTTTGTACGAAATCCGTCAGCAATTCGAATTTCTATTTCGAATATATAAATGAATATCTTTGTATACGGTATATATTAAAAAAAGTAACGTAGAAAAACGTGTTTTAGCTGTCTTTCTGTCTGTACGTTTAATTGTTTATAACTTGATTTTAATGAACTCGTGTATTTTATGAATTAGGGGATGAAGAGGAAAATAATAAAACTTGTGAAATTAGTCATAATTTATTGAATTGTTATACATAGGAAAATAACTGTAAGATTGGAATTATATATACACGTAACGCCATCTATATGATCATAAAACAAGTAAATGTGCTTTGTATTGATTTGTAAAATTTATAAAATAAAATCTATATATTAACTGAGATCCTACATAATTTACTAACTAAAATCTCAAGTGGTTCCTTCTTGATACGCGAATAATTAAACAGACTCACAAACTGACAAAAAAACAAAATTTTGTATTCTATTACTTTTATTAAGTCCCTCTAAATTATTTTTTCTTAAATATCTTCAACGTATTAACATAGAAATTATACAGTCCTATTATATGTAAATTTATCTGTTAGGATTAAAATCGAGATCGGTTGAAATTAGATGGGTACCATCACTTTCCCGAACCGTCTAATCGACGATCTTGGTTTAGGTACGGGAACATGTCGACACAATAAGCCGAAGCGGCTGGCATCGCCTGTGTCAACACAATTACGTATGCCAGCCTGTCGAACGAGCGATGTCTTTTGTCAACTATCTAGTGGTTCATTCACTTGTAGCTGTGGGCATTTCACTTTATCTTTATAGTGCATAGCTTCGCTTGTCTCTTCATAATGGTCTCTTTACGGGCTCTACTTTAATCTATTGCCGCATATAATAACGCCCGACGGTCTTTTCTCCTGAAATGTCTCTATTAGCATTTTATGTACAGTAAATAAGTGCACCTATTTTAGTTTACCTGAAAGCTAAACCCTTAGCTTTTATTAAGGAGTAAAATGTTTAGTGTTCCACATATAGAAATTGAAAAATAAATAGTTTACGAGATCGACGCCACACCCATACTACATATGTCACAATCCTTTAAAATCTAAAAGGAACGTAGAAATTTATCTAAAGAAGTGAATATTATTCATAAAATCAACTAAGTGCGTATTGAAACAGGCACAAAGTAGTATTGTTTTAATATTCTTTTATATTTTTCTAAATCTATTAAAATTATTGATACAAGTCAATCGAAATAATTTTATTAAAAGAATCTGATCAAAATCTAGATTAAAATATTACAGGGCTTAAATATTACAAACACGAAGCTTTGAAGTGAGAAATATATCAAATGAGACCGAATTTAATTTCAAAAAACCTATCCAATAAAATCCCTTAGAGGACTATTCGAAACTTTTGTTTGCCTCTGATTTACATATATCGTTAATTTGTTTTTTTTTTTTAATTTTGTTCTAAAATAATTGAATTTTCCTCATAAAGCCTTAAATACCTTCTTACCATTTAGTACATATATGTAAATACAAAAATCATAGAAGTTCCTTGTTTCATTACGAAACATTTAAGTGCGTGCGCGTGTCGAAACGTATGTGCACAAAATAAGGTTTATGTCGGAACGTGTGTGCACAAAGTAGGGCGCGTGTCGGAACGTGCATGTGCAAAATAAGGTGCGTGTCGGAATATGCGAGCGCATAGTAAGGTGCGTGTCGGAACATCGTGCATAATATTTCCGTTCCGTTTCTAGGGTTCCGTAGTTGTCTGCATCAGTTGAAATTGCTGCTTCAAGTTAAATGAAATAAATTTAATTTCAAAAATTCTAATCAGATATAATAATATATTATATAATAATATCAGATATAATGATTTTTTTAGATTTTTAATTTCCTAGCTTGAAAATTTAAAAGGAGTGCAAGGTGTGTGCATGTAATGGTAATGGGATTTACCATTACATGCACATACGGTAAATGGTAAATGGCATTTTGAAAAACCTCTCCAATGTTATTCCACCAGATGGAATGCGGGAAATAAAATGTTTTCTTTGCATTGATTTCTCATAATATATACAATATAATGCGAAAAGCTATGTAGAGGGAGTGATAAAGAATATATCTATTATTCCGTGCATCAAACTGAATATATTAAAGTGTGTTTCTGTAATCAACTGTATTTTTTTTCACATTTGAATTGCAACTTTGACAGTGATTTTTTCAGAAACACATGAGATTTGTCATATAGTTTCTCAACATTTTCTACTCAATTTGACGAACAAAATAACTTGTATGGATAATAGGCACTTTTTTGTTACAACTGCGTTAGGTGATTCTCGACAATAAATTGAAGATATGTGAAGCATGTTTCTGGAAAAATAGTAATTATTTTTTTGTCGCAATTGCAACTTTATAGTCTTCTATTGCAACTTTACTTCTTCAGAAAGAATTGAGAATTGTCATAAAGTTCTTTAATATTTTCTGCGCACTTTGATAAACAGAATCACTAATATGAACAAGAGGCACGTTTTTGTTACACTTTCGTTGAGTGATTCTGAACAACAAATTGAGTATATTTGAAGTAATAGTTTGGAAAAATAAGATAATGATAAACGAAAACACTTGACACACGGAATCACTTATGATAGACACGTCGTTTTTACATTGGTATATATACTTACATGTATGCATATACATATATGTGTATATAATATCTGTCCGCATCTCACAGCCATTTTAAGCAGATACTTTTGGCACTATATAGATGAAATTTGTATGGTAGTTGTCTTCTATGAACCGCTATACAATAAAATAAGGTAATTATGAAAAAAAAATTAAATCAGATTTGTCACTCCGTACATGTAACTGAGGGATGAAGAAAATTCCAGTGCACGTAGGCGTGTGGGATTTTGTTAGACATATTTCAAAAAATTCGTAAATAACTGTTTATTCAAGTCAGTAGTTAGTGAGATATGCGCTTTTAAAATCTTGAAAAGTTTGCCCCTCGTCCCCCTCCTGGCTTTTCAACTAACCTGTATAAAATTCTGAAAAAAATGAAGGTAGTAGAACTTAAAATAAACTTTCAGCGAAACTTTGTTTCAATAACATATATCGTGTAGTTTTTGAGATATGGGTTATTTTTCATACCGACTGCCCCAATATCTTTGTTTTTCACAGTGCCTTTGAGAAATACATACTTATAAGTTTAACATTATTTGATGCTATGGAACCTTTCGTGGGCGAGTTCAACTTGCACTGGGCCGTTTTTTTCTACTGCCAGATGCACAAATGTATGAAGGCCTATAACCACAGAAATTGTCAGGATACGACGAAATAAACATATAACGAAGGGTTCTTTATTTCCGTACAAAACCCTTAAAAGGAAATATTATACGTCTTTTGAGTGAATTTCGAAATAATTTATGAGAATAGGAGAAAAAATGTCTAAAAAATTCTCAATATCTTGGCTGAGAGTAGTAAATATCTCATCAATTGGTAAGATTAATTAACTATAAATAGAAGAAAAATAACGAGAATATAATATAGCTTTTTAACAAAATACATTTTTATTACAATAAACACTGGTACTCTAGTCTGATAAGTGTAGTGTGACCATATTACGAAACGTAATTTTTAGTTACGTTTCGTAATACGATTACACTATATTTATCAGACAAAGAACCTGTGTTTATCATACGAAACGTTACAAAAGATTCAAACATTTTTACAACTAGAGAGCATGTTAAACTATAAAATAATTCATAACTACGTTAAATGTGTAATGGAACAGTTCGGATGGTTTTTGAAATATTTGCTTGCTTGTGTATCTGTCCGTTTGACCGCATGTGACGTTAAAACTACTAGACGAATTTAGATACTACAGACGGTATCCGAGACATGAACTTGAGTACGTCATCGTTCACCACCGTGGGAGAGGGCGCAAAGAGATATACATATCTACGTGGTTGTACGAGTATATCGCTTATTTTCTTTAGTATGTTTGTGGATATGTACGTAGCCTATACTAGAATATCGGTTATTTTCTGTAGTATGTTTGTGTATATGTACGTAGTCTATACCAGTATATCGCTTATTTTCTTTTCTTTAACCGTGGGAACATGTATGTTGACGTTATTGCGCAGCGCCGCTGATTTACAAAGAAATATTGAAGGAAGTTGTGAAGAATATATTTAAGTAACCAATGTTCGTTGCTAGAAGATTTTTGTTTTCGCGTTTGTTCCAAGAAATAATATAATTGCCTTCACGGGCTTCCCTAGCGTGTTCGTTCGCAGAAAATGTAGTAGGGTTCGGAAAAACAGTCAATAAGCAATTTTATTTCTTTTTCCTTGAGATATGTTTAGATATTTTTTGTGAAAATATGTTGCGATGATAATATGATGGAAGTCATCGACATATCGATTGCAAAAATAAGTTTGATTTAAATCGTATAAGTTCTCCTATTTGCTCAGTGTCGACAGTTTTTGAAGGTTAGGTTATAATTGCAAGCTAATGTTATTATTACAATGTATTGACACATTTATAGGTGTAATAAATCTAGAATAAAATTATCTGAGTAAAACCATAAACAAGCTATTGAACACACTTTAGTCGCAAGCAACGATTTTTTATGCTATTTATTTGTGGTATTTTATTGTTGTGTTTTTTAGAATCTTTTAGCTCATAATATTACTGAATTTTTCAAAATATAATATTTTTTGCACATTTTTCAGTATGTCACTGAAGATAAACTGCCAAATTAATAAAAATACACTTTCGATGTCTTTATAAGTAGCCCGTTCAAACAATATCCCGGACTATATATGGAATCAAAAAAAATTGCCCCTCTCCGCCCCCCCCCCTAAAAGTGCATATAAATAATTTTTTATTTATGTTGCCATGTTAAATAACAAATATTCCATAAAGATTGAATTTGAAATAAGCAATTAAAATGATTGTTATATTATTAATAAGAAACAAATAATAATTCACCTAAACTACAAAAGAAAAAAATATCGTATTAATAGTTATTACGATAAGTTTGTTTTAAAAATCGACAATAATATTTTTTTATAATCTCAATATTTGAGCGAATAATGAATATATGTTAAAGATTTTCAAATGGAAATAATTTTTATTTTCGAAATGTAAACAAAGTTGGTTTTGAAATTAATTTTGATATACTTTTCTTTTTTTATCCTTGTAAAACCGTGCAAATGAAAGGGTTAGTTAGACAAGTCAAATTCACCAGCGATTGCTAAGAAAAGTGATCATGCAATATTACCACATTTCTTACGTTCACAGAAATATAAGATATAGGTTGATGCATTTCCATGTTAAAAACTTATGACAATTTTTAAATATAAAAAAGTGGTATGATTTAAAAAAAAATAGGTGTATTGTAATCTACCCATGATGCACTATTACGGATTAAAGTAACGAAATTTCTTAACTTTACATACTGTATAACGCAAGCGAATATTTATATGTACGCAAACAATATAATATTTACATACAGACTTTAATTAAGCACCGTGCACACAGCGATAAAAGGAGATTAGGAGAAATCACACGCTTCATTACGCACCTTCACACGAGTCATTAATTAACACGCTCCACTAAGGTATCGTCTACAGGAATGCTATTATAATTGTTATAATACGCAATATGGTACAACCAGCCATTAGCGCCTATGCAGGAATAACACGGGAACGAAACGAGTGAGCGTTTATGCCCCATTATGGCGTGGCGGAGCGGCCAGACGCTTACGCCGCCGAACCCATACTTATGCGGGAAATAATGGATCTATTAATCGCTTTTCTGATTAACTTTATATGGGATGTGGGCATAACGACTGACCGACGATCGGCGCCAAGGAAGCGAAGTAGGGGTACCTACCGGTAGGTGGCTTCATTAAATGTCCACGTGTGGTACTAATAATAAAATTGTAGCTTAATTTGGTTGTTTTTTAAATTCCCAGTCAAAAAAGGATCTTTAACGAATGATCAAAGCTAAAAGCATTTAGAGGCTTAGAGAAATTTATCTTTTTCGAGATGATCATGGAATGTATTGAATTAATATTTTACATTTCTTGAAATTTGCAAAAAACTACCAGATTAAACGAAAGTTGAATATGCATATGTCTTTAATGACCAAATATGATTTTGACGCCATTTTTTCTGCTATCGTAAAATGTTTGATATAAATATATTATGAGATATATATATATAAAATATATATAAAATAATTTCATAAAACATTTAATTATATTAATTAAATGTTTTATGAAATTATTTTATTTCAAAGGGTTCAAAGCGAAATTGTGAAAGCTACTTTCGTAATTAAATATGAATTTAGCTTTTTTTTAGAGTTCTTTCATTTTTTTTCAGGTGTATTTATAAATTTTATATTTTTTATGCAGTGTTTTGTATTATAATTGAATATGAAATATATATAATTAAATAGTATATTTTTTAAACCCTGGGAGGGTTTAAAAAATATACTAGGCGAGCGAGCTAGAATAGCGAAGCGTAGGTAAATATATAACAGAATAGAATTAGAATAAAATCCCATATACACGATTTCTCTTGCACATTAAAAAGTTTATATTTAAGGGGAGAATTAAAATTTGCAATTAACGATTGCTGCTATCTTTTGACAATCATATTTCTAATTTCCCGAAACATTTCTGTGCGGTAGCAATTGTGCAAACTACATAATTTAACTAATTAATGTAGGACTACCCTGCGCAAACCTTGTCAAAAACTACCCTGTTCAAAAATGTACAGTCAAAATTTATTTTATTATGAAACAGCAATATGACATCGCATTTTATCGTTATGCGATGATTAATTTTGGTAACGCTAAAATTGTGACATATTTGAAATAAAACTAGCGACGCACGACGTCTGTATCACTTTGTCCTGTGACGTTAAAATTGTATAACTTTTGAGAAAACAAATGCCGAACTTATCCGACCGATGGCGGAACTGGCCGAGCGCAAACAACATGGCGGTCGAGAATGTCACAAAGATTAGTCAAACATTGATCTGTTGATTAATGGACATATCACTACCGATTTTTGAGCCCTTATTTGTACATTTAATTTTTTGTACAGTATAATAAATAAATTATAATATATATGTATATATATATATATATATATATATATATATATATATATATATATATATAGTGATATTATCACGTACAAGTATTCAATAACTTCGAGTAAACATTTATTAGTATATTACTATAAACTATTTAATAAGACTAACAAGGAAAAAATTACATACTTTTAGACAACTAGCTATCAATATAAATTATTAACTAACATGATCCGTTAAAGAAGTTTCACTTCATCCGTGAGCTTATGTGGTTGAGGTTCTCACCTTTTTTATTTTATCTTAATTTGAAAATGACCGCCATTTAATGTCAGAAAAGGAGTTGTTCTAGGCCAAATTTATTTTCTCTCATTTTACTAGAAATATAACTACCCATATTCGCACCAGTAACAGTGGTAAAAGATAATACAATTTACAGTAGTATATTTTTCTTATAAACAATCTGCTCAAAGACAAATAAGTTGTCTCATTGAGTTAATATTTTGTGTCAGCTTTTTCTTTTTCTGTCAGAACAACTAAGTTATAAAAGTAAATAAAACTGCTTGCCACAGAATTGTTTTCCCAAGTTTTAAATTCTTGAAACATGTTCTGCATTTTTATTCAGCAGTGCCTTAGGAGAGAAAGGATTTTCGAACAATATTACGATTTCGATTCAACGCCAATGAAGATAACGCGTTTGTAGCCTTAATCGATTACAGAATGTCGTCAAAGCTGACGACATACAAAGAGCCAAATTGAATTTGCACACATGACTTTAATGACCGAATACGATTTTATCTCTATTTTTTCTTGCTTCAAGTGTATGATAGGATTGTGGTCATGCTTTTTATTTATTTATTTGATTTTTTAAGGAATTATTTCAAGTAACTGAGACTAAGAAGGTTTCTGAAATCCAATAATATCCGAAGAGACACTAAACTACTGTTATATAAAAGCTGGATCAGATCAGTACTTACATATGGATTTCAAACGTGGACATTGTCCCAAATTGGTGAAAAAATCTTGCAATTTTCGAACGAAAAATCCTCATGTCCTCTTTGGTAGGTTCTTTGACAATGGGTTTTGGAGAAGAAGAACTAATGCCGAACTTTGTGACTTATTTAAAGAACTAGATGTAATACAAATTATAAAAATGCTGCATATGAAGTGGGCCGGCCATGAATTAGAATGAAGGAAGAGGCTCAAGAAGAAGAGGAAGACCTAAATTAAGATGGGCGGACTACCCAGAAAGAGTTTTCGACGGTCCCAACATAACAAATTGGAAAAATGTGCCGCCCAGAAGGAGGGCTTGGAACACTCTTCTTGAGAAGGCCAGGGTCCACCGAGGACTGTCGAGCCATTGATGATGATGATATTATTCCTAGAATTCATTAAATATATATATATATATATATATATATATATATATATACATATATATATATATATATATATATATATATATATATATATATATATATATATATATATAATACCTTTTAAACAGAACGAAAAAACATATACAGCTTTTCCATGCATTTAATATATTGCATGTAATCCTTACAAATCCTGCGTACTCCACTTTTGTTTCGACTATTTTTGCGCACCCGTTGAGACCGTGACTTCAAATTGACCCAGTATCGCATTCTGTATACACAGACATTGTGTCAATTCTACATTATGTGGGTCAATGCGGTCTTATCAATCAACCGTCCACACTTGAGAATAATTGCCATAATTTGTTGAAAGTAGCAGGCAACTTTAATGACGTAGTGTCATTATGTGAACGATACCGAAATATGTAACGAGCGATTATAACATCAGCCAACCAAGCTGCAAAGTATTTGCATAATCTCCATGTAGGCGCGGCTTGGCCTATGAATATCTTAGCGCGTGTTCACTGGCCTTATTCGTTCAATTACTATTAGATAACGAAGGTTAGATGCTAACAGGTACATAGAGGTTTTTTGACGTTATTAATCACAGTAATCGTCCAGTAGTTAGGCACTAGCCATTTTGATTTTAAATAGTATGAGTATACTACATGCTATCATTAGATCGATAGTTAACTTTCTCGATGTAAAGTTAATTCTGCATTTGCAGTCCGTAATTAAAAGCCGTGCTGCCGATCGATACTCAAAGACCCGCATGCTTACGTAACGTTTACCCGCATGCTACCGTACAATGCTTATTTAGGTTTTCGCTTTGTATGGTCCCCAATTGAAAGGTGAACCTTGAAACGAAGGCATGCAATGAATATTTCAGTAAATAATTCGGATAATCTGTCTACACATATATTAAAATTGTAAAAGGATGATCACAGGATGATTTCTGAGGTTTAAAAGATAATAAAGTAATTAATTATAAACTAGCGTGACCCGTGCGAAGTCTTCGCATTATTTATGCCATTATGAAGCTCGGATGACAGGTCAAACAAATATTTTACTAAAATTGACATATAGAGGCGCAAGTATCAAAAGCATTGAGCTAAAGCGCCACTTTATTTATATGTGAGTGGATTTGAATTAATAAAATAACAAAAATTTTACCGATCGTCAATCATATTGACGTTGAGCCGTTAGATGGCAGTATTGCTGTTTTGTGTATATAATTTTAATAATTAATTAATTTGCAAAAACAATAGCAATAATAAATTTTTTAGTTGTGGATGCCGGTAGAGCAAGCAATTATCTATAAAATTATATATAATTTATGTGGATTAGCTGTGAGGTTTTTTCTAAAAAGGGAGTGTAACATCTTAACCTTAGCGTATTAATATATATGATGAAAAATATACTATATGTAATAAATATCTATGTCCCTTTTCCTTTAGTTACTTCTTTTCTACGAAACTGGCTCCTACAAAAAAAAATGATTCTTGCCAACTCTCGCTAATCCCAACGTTACGTGTGGAAACGAACTAACGAAGGAAAGGATAGAATGTATGGCTGGACATGCGTTAGAGATATTTAGTCGGTGGCGAGCTCCTTTTATATGCATCGAGTCGATGGAAAGTTAACCACCGATCTCATTCGACAAAAGTAGGCAGTTGTCAACTATCAACTTTCCATCGACAAAAGTCGTTCGTCTGCATTGCGCGTTATAATGATATTATATACAAATGAACAGACAGACGTATAGGCCGATATTTTTACCATTCAACTACGAAATTCTAAAATGTTTAATGATATTTGTTTTTAATAATTGAATTAATATTATTTTCTTAATGACATTTTTTACTTTTGTAAATAATACCGAATATCAATTGTAATTTTTTTTCTATCTCCAACTGGTTATAATTTGGTCAAGATGTATGCCCTTTGCTCTGATGTACGCTTTAATTCACCAATTCAACGGTGCCTTATTTAATGTATTCATTCTCAGGAAGTTATCATATCACCACGTTCTTTTATTGGTATTAAACAAAACAAACTTAATTGTAATTTCAAAAATTAATATTTCATAATTTGTATGTTAAAATTATATATAAAAATATTAACATACTTAGTATCCACAAGTTAAAGTGCAGAATAATCCTACAATTAAAATAATAATCAAACTAAAACACGATTTAAACAATGCACAGTATACACATATTGAACATACTACGTAGTCATTTTAAGTTTACTTGTATAGAAATATACAGCATTAATGTTGCACAACACTTTTACTGCTACTACAGCATGTCGATGACGCGAACTCACAGGATTTTACCCATCCAAAAAGCGTCCAACGCTCCCATCATACCGTCGGGTATATACAATGTGTTGTTGTATATATGTGTATACAATGTGTTGTTGTATATATGTGTATACGTAGTTTATTAGAAATACTACGCACCCTTAAAAGCTTATATGTCCCCAAGTGTTTACGAAACCAACGCAGTGCGAGTTTTATTTTTATTTAACAGGGTTATTTTTTGTATAATTAGGTTAAATTAATTTCTTTGATAATGTTATTAAATTAACTTGGCAAATAATAAATATTTGCCAAGTTAACACAGTCTAAGAGTTTTACTGAATCTAACATCACAAATCTATATTTTTGTGTAATTTTACTTTATTTAATATTAGAATTGAAACTTTAATAGTCATAGACCTATTATATCTGTCCTAGTTTTGCATAATTGAGCCTGGCCCAATGGGAAGAGCGCCATGAACAACTTCAATAAAGTTCCAATTATACAGCCCTTTTAAAACAACATTTAATTGACGCGTAGACAATGGAATGAATAATTTTTACACCGTCGTAACGTTTTATATAACGACTTGTTTTAAACCTTGTTAAAAATAATTTTTAAAACATCAAGAAAGATCACTTGTAAGACTCACAATTTGTTCTTGCGAGTGTTTTTATAATACTATTATAAAGTATTCTAGTCGTGAGACTTAACTCGCCGTATTGAGTTTTAAACATCTGAACTTATTTTAAATCCTTAGCCTTAGAGCTTAATATTCGATATTTGAATAATCAACTGTTATCTTATTTTTAATTATTTGTATGATACTATTATTCATAATGCATAGTGTAGATTACGGTGTCGAATATTGATGGTATCTAATTTAAAATATATGACAGCTTCAAAAGTGAACCACAATTTTTGAGTAGTCTTTTATATCTTAAACTATGAGTATCATTATACTTTTGTAGCTTATACAAATTTACATGTTCTCAAACCTTCGTTTGTGACTACGTTTGATTTTATTTTTAAATGTGACAATGAGATTTTTTTCTTTACTATTAATAATTTTTTTAAGCTTTCTTCAATATTATTTCCAGGAAGAGATAATGTTGAAGAAAACTTAATAAATTATATAAGTAAAGAAAAAATAAAGACAAATTTCGTTTAGCTGGCTACATTTTTACCAAATTTTATTCAAGGTAATTTAGCAGTTAGACATGATTGAGCGGTCAACATTGAAACAACTAAACATTCAGACATTAATATTTAAATTTATTCGGCTATTATATTACAATTATTAATTTATTCGGATTTATTTTATTTTATTATTATTTAAATAACGGGATTATTATGTTATTATTAATTTATTCGGCTGTAATACATTCAATCCAATATTGAATTTTAATCGTAAATTCTCAAGTAATATAAGAGAGTGAAAACTCTGTGGATATCTCGCCTTTCTATATGCCATGACTTAGTATATAGAAGAATAAGGTATCCACAGAGTGAAAATCTTATATTCCTTGGGATATTTACGATTAATATTAGTATTGAATATTTTCATACCTATTGAATGTAAACAAAAAGTAAGATAAAGAATGTAACAGAAGTTTGTTTACATAAGAAACGCATTAATAGAAGTGTAATAAAGAATGTAATAAAGAATGTAACAGAAGAATTAATAGAAGTGTAATAAAGAATGTAATAAAGAATGTAACAGAAGAATTAATAGAAGTGTAATAAAGAATGTAATAAAGAATGTAACAGAAGAATTAATAGAAGTGTAATAAAGAATGTAATAAAGAATGTAACAGAAGAATTAATAGAAGTGTAATAAAGAATGTAATAAAGAATGTAACAGAAGAATTAATAGAAGTGTAATAAAGAATGTAATAAAGAATGTAACAGAAGAATTAATAGAAGTGTAATAAAGAATGTAATAAAGAATGTAACAGAAGAATTAATAGAAGTGTAATAAAGAATGTAATAAAGAATGTAACAGAAGAATTAATAGAAGTGTAATAAAGAATGTAATAAAGAATGTAACAGAAGAATTAATAGAAGTGTAATAAAGAATGTAATAAAGAATGTAACAGAAGAATTAATAGAAGTGTAATAAAGAATGTAACAGAAGTTTGTTTACATAAGAAACGAATTATTTAACTATTTATCATTTATATTTCTGTCACTAAGATCGGCATCTATTTGACAATATTATGCTAATTTAGAATATTTTAAAATAAATTGTCTTAAACGTGAATAAAATTTTGGATATTAAGAGCACTTCATTACATTTAGTCTCCAAGGGATTATATTAGGTCTTAAATGAGATACCCAAACTGTAGATAAAAAAAATATAGATTATAGAGTGTTGGATCACTCTATAATCTATATTATTTTCATCTACAGTTTTATAAATAAGTAGCCTTTGCCCGCGATATCACTAACAAATTTAAATAATGTGATAAATTTTTTCTTGCGGCGGAAATATATCTTTAGTAGCAATATTTTTTTCTTATCAGTCTCTCTGACAGAGATAAAAGTAACTTACAGCTTACTAAGAGTTTAAACTATAATCTCAACCGCTGTGATCGTCTCAATAATTTCTATTTATAAGTTTTATAAAACTCGCATATTCGTTAATTATTGATTTTCAAGTCCCTGCGGAAAAATTGGTCAGGATAAAATAGAGCCTAAATTTTAACCTAAAGCCAAGTTACTATGTAGGTGAAAGTTTCATTTAAATTCATCCAGTCATTTTTGCATTTAAGTTGGACATTGGGAAAGTATATCCAAAACAGACTACTAATTTTTGAAAGAAAAACATTACACAAAATCTTCGGTGCTATCCAAGAAAATAAGAACACTGAACAAACATTGACACACACATCACAAAATCGATATAAACAACCAGATATTATTAAAATCATAAAAACAAACCGAATAAGGTATCTTGGACACTTATTTAGATCAGAGGATAACTACCCGACCAAGCTATTAAATCTCAATAACTTCCTGGCACGCCTGAGTACCAGCAAAAGGGGAAGACCTGCACTCAGATGGCTTGATAACGTCAAGAACGGCCTTAAAAATGTTAAAGGTTACCAACTGAAAACGTGAATGGAAAAAATCTCGTTGCGACGATCCTGGTCTGTTCTAGGCTGTAGTGCCAAGGAGAATTTTCACGTTATGATCTAACAAAAAATTGACGGACAAATACGTAGACATACGAATACGAAAAGTTTATTTGACTCTCAAACAATCCCTTGATATAAAATTTTCAAAAAATATTAAATATGCCGACTCACCAGAACGAATTTATTTCGTAGTGTGATAAAATCTTATTAAAATTATATAAGCGACGTTGTGCCACGAGAAACATCTCTCTCTCAGAATGAAATATGATTCTAAAGTAAACATTCTCACGCTTAAAATCGGTGAATAATGAGATATAAAGTTTATTTTCAAGGGATAAAGAGACGTTTGATACGAGAATAATGCCTCGCACCGGTAAGTCTGTCTAAAACTCCGTAATAATAAATTTCAGTACAAATTTTCACCCGCTAAGAGATTGTTGGGAAATTTGTTCAAGTTATGTAATTCGCTGTACCCTGTACGTACTCGTTCTTATCAGACCGCGGTACAAATATAATTAGTACACGAGAAGTACGTGGTGTACGTACCCAACCGAGCGCAAAATGAATGGCCGGTTATTGAAACAACTCCCACACCTGGCTCAGCTCATCAACTGTATGTTTCATTCGTAACAACAGGTTTTTACCTTCGATGGTGGCCTGCCTACATGAAGTGTTGTGGCAAGCCAAACATACATTAACCGTTAACTGTAGTTAAGATTTATCTGCATTACAGACGATATTGCAATACATATGTTGTTTAATCTTTCCTGAGAACATCAGTATGATACAGCATTAAATAAAGTAGGCACCGCATGATCTAGGACCATGGTATATTTGGCTAAGCGATTGGGTTGCGTTTTGATTCACTACAAATATACAAATATTTGTTATGTATACGCAGACAACATCTTTTTCAATATATTTCAGTAAAATTAACACATTACTTAAAATCTAAGGTTGCGTTTATTCAGCGATATATATGAAACTAGTATCCAGTCAATATTCGATGCAATATTTTGTAAATTCACCGAATACTTTATAAATGCAATGTGAACAGACAAAATTATATCTTCTGTGAGTTTGAATCTTTTTAGAGTTTCAGGGAAGACGGAAGTAATTCATTAGTATGATTGAAAAACGAGTATGTCAATTGAACTGAATACTTGGCATATCGTAATCTTCCCATAACGGATTAAAAAAAATGCTTTAAATTTTTGAAAAGAAAAACTAGTTTAATAAATAAATAATATAAGAGGTATCAAACGACGCATCTCAAAGAGATATTTGAAATTCTTCAATCTTGTTAACAATAAATTTATTATGACATAAAAAGTTCTTTAAAAATAAAATGTTACAAACGCACCACACTCATATACGTAAGTTTACTCAATCAAAATTCTGAGAAAATTTCTGAAATGTAATTTTCTCTACTCACGTTAAACTTAATTATTAATGATGTGCAAATATAACCTAATCTAATAAAATGTTTCAAATATTTAAAAGTTTGACAAACGTTGACATGCTATTTAATTTGTTCGCATGTTCGCCTGATGAATCCGTAAATATGCGTGACGTATACGTGAAATGGATAAATAAAAAAGTTCACAAACTTTTTATTTATTCAAATATTGCCATTTACATGAAATGATCGCCAATAAATACAATTGATTATGGCCGTTTATCGGGTTTTATATAATGGTAGGATACTGATCATGACTAAGAGGTCCATTAATGGGAGAGATAACTAAATTTTAAGACAAATTATTATGCCAGATTTTTAATGTCTGCTGTATCATTTCAAATTCATGAAGTCTAAAATAGAGTATATCCACAAATGGGGATGTTTCATCCTATTTTAAATTCCGCGAGTTTTGAATTTGAAATATGATCTAAATAACTCTTTATTTCCTAGATAATTAAAAAAAAGCTTGTTTACTTTCACCTACAATATCAGTCAAGCAACCAAATTATTTTGATTTTATTTTATTTTATTATTACTATTACATATTTTAGTTTTGTTAAAATGACTTGGCTCAAAAATATTTTGAAAATTAATAATCTTGTACTTTTCTGTCATTTATTAGGGCTTTAGGTATATGTTGTTTACCCAATATGTACACAAACAACCACACATTTAAACTCGAGTGTTGTTATTCATTTGACCCCTCCTTTTAACGTTTCACTTTGAATTCCGTCTCGAAATTATTCTAACTCGCTACAGTCGCTATAGAAATTTCACTTCAAATATTAAATATGTAAATTCAAATATTAGTAATACAGCAGATGAAAAAACAAATTATTGTATTTGAAAGTTATAGATATACCTCGTTTTAATAGTTTTTGGCTAATTTGCTGTTAGTGGATTCAATACGACTGCTATAAACTTAAGATATGAAACATTAATTTTGAATATGTATTTTGGATTTCATAAATTGGTCCAAATTTTAAAAAATGGAAAATTTTACTTACGTAGTTTTCCTAATTCATCTATTATAAGATGCGTGAATCAATCCCGAGTACTTTAACTTTTTATATCTCTGAATTTTGTACTCAATTTTATTTTTGTCATCAACATACTGTTATAATTATAACTTAGATACAATTCAAAATTTATGGACACCCAATGAAAAAGGTTTTGGATCTCTCTCCTCTGCTTTGAATGAAGAGAACATTTCCTGTTCGAGTAATTTATTGGGTACATGAAACGAGCCGTTGGACGTACATGTATTTTTGTGAACATGAGCAATTAATTACTTTTTCGTTTCTTCTACTTCTGACGAATTTCCTAAGCGCAACATGTAATGAGAGTCTGGTATGCAAATGAAGACTTTACGCCATTAGATTCATGCTTGGCGACATTTTGTTAACCAAACAAGTCGTAAGTTTTTTTTAGGACAACACTTTATAAATTATCATCTGTTTAATACGAAATTCGCTTTAAATTAATCAGATACGAAATGTCGTGAGTAAAATCATTTATCTGTAATTAATCAAGAAATTATTCATTTAAATATATATAGGTTTGAATAAACTACTTTATAATTTACTTACCTAAGATACAAAAGATATTGCCATATAAATATTTCAGTCAAAAACCCTTTGTTATATTTTAAAAACTTTTATATCTGGTTGCCAGCCGAGTTGGCATGGCTATCGACGTTTCACAATACGACTGATGAGAGTTTTTAAACGATAAACTTAAAATATTACTTGTATAAATTATATACTTAAAATGTTACCTATGTAAATGATACACTTAAAATATTACTTGTGGAAATGATATACTTAAAATATTACTTGTATAAACGATATAATTAAAATATTACCTGTGTAAATGATAAAGTTAAAATATTACTTGTATAAATGGTACACTTAAAATATTACTTGTATGAATGGTATACTTAAAATATTACTTGTATAAATGGTACATTTAAAATATTACTTGTATAAATGGTATACTTAAAATATTACTTGTATTAATGGTATACTTAAAATATTACTTGTATAAATGGTACACTTAAAATATTACTTGTATAAATGGTATACTTAAAATATTACTTGTATAAATGGTACACTTAAAATATTATTTGTATAAATGGTATACTTAAAATATTACTTGTATAAATGGTATACTTAAAATATTACTTGTATTAATGGTATACTTAAAATATTACTTTTCTGCCCTTTCTGTAGCAGTTTTCGTTATACAAAATGTTTTAAATGGAGTAAATATAATTTTTTACGAACTTTTCACTAATGTGGTCTAACACTACTCTCAGAAAAAACTATAATGAAGATTCGATTTTTAATTTTTCATATATTTTTCCACTTTGATTTATATTATTTGACAAACACTCACTTTTCCCCGGTACTGTTCAAACATATATTCATATAATAAAAAGACCCGCACTTGACTGTTGCTGGATTGGAGGATTCGATGTTCACCAGATCTAAGTTATTGTTGATTATGAAGTCAGAAGAGAGTTCGCTGGGTCGACCAATGAATACTCCCCGTCGATGTGAGACAATTTCTTTATTAATTATATTTATAAGCTGTACTATTACTTAATACATATTACTTAAAATAGTTGTTGAACTCGAAGTCGAATCGATGAATTGAACAAACTGATTTTGCAGTATCGTGACCCTTCTTATATGCCGTCAAGTGATCCCTTTGTGCGGCCGCTGGTTTTCACGCCAGGGATTATGAACCCATGACCGCTCGATCGTCGCTTTGGTTACTGCGGTCATCTGGAACAAAAGTAAAGATAAAAAGTGTGTAGTATGCTAAATTTATTTTGGAAGAAAATATTCGAAGGACTTTAAATAGCGAATGTTTGTAGCGAATGTTTGTTAGCATATGTTTATTTGGATTTTAAGCGTTTTACGCATCATCCATTATATACGACCTAGCCTAGAGAAAGGCAGAGTAAGCAGTATGCTTATGTTCGTTTTTATATAGCGGTGTCTTTCTCAGCTGATTGTGCAAGATGGAAAGTGCACAAAGCGTTTTAGTAAGATTTTAACATTGTACAACTTAGGATATTAACTGAGTTATGTAAATATGAAACCGAAATAGGTATTAGGCCAAGAAATTTGAAAAATAATAACTGTTTATTTATACTTTGTATAATAGATTGTATTTATTATATAAAATCTAGGAAAGATATTAAGATACGTTTTATTTATCGTGTATATATATATATATATATATATATATATATATATATATATATATATACATACATACAACAATGCGCTATGAGACGTTAACTATGGATAACTGATTAAGCAAATAATTCACGCAAAACGAAGTCGCGGTTCTAATGGTGGTATTTTTTATTTTTAAAAGCAAATATAAGAGTATGTAACGCGAAAAAAATACACGCATGAAGGTAAAAGAGACTCTTCCATCATTACTACTTATACTGCCTAGATTATTGACAATTTAAAGGTACAGACTTTAGAAGGACTTTAATTTCCCTATATAGATACCAACTTTTTATACATAGATACTTCAAAATATTGAACATGAACATGTTTTAAAACTTTTATAAATAAGTAAGAATAGATCTGTAATAAACATTAAAAACATAAAATAAAATCTGCCGGAAATTAGAATAAAATATAAATTCTCCATTAGAAGCAGCATTCCAAACGCTTCATTATCCATTGACCTAATTCGAATTGAGAGTTTTCTTTGAATTTTTCGAACGAAAAATACAACGCCCGTTGTCGATTCAGAATCAAGTTCCGGGCAGCGGCTCTACTAATATAAAAAGCTCTTTTTACGTTACCAATATCTGATAAGTAATATAATCGAAAGCTCCCGCCACGAAAGCCACCGTAAAGAAGGAAGGTATAAATTTAAAGGTTGTAATTTATGGAGCGGGCAATAAAAGGAACTGATACGCAGGATAATATAACGAAATGAAAGGCGAGACCGGGTCGGAGTCCTGGTGAGAAATGGAAATCGCGTTTTAAATACAAAGATAAATTGTCCTTTATCACGTATAATAATAAAATTCGGTTAAGTTCCGTTGTAAAATACTCATGTGCTTTACATAAGCAAGAATAATATTATGCACAAACCGCTGGCAGTAATTGTTTTTACACTACCTTATTTGCATATAAAATTAGTAGGAAAATTGTTCATGCCTTGAAGAATAATATTTTATATTGGTTGTGTTTTACATTAAAAAGTATACATGTAAATTATATTGTTCTTAAGAAATGTATTATTCGGTTGATAGTGGAAAAAATTTATGCATTAAAAAGAAATCCCGGAATAGATTTCGGATAAAGAAAAAAGTTATTGTTAACTGAAAAATAATTGATTGTCGTTAAAATAAAATTTAAAAGATAACTTTTTTTCAGAAAATTTTGAATTTTCTTCATAATTATTTGTCATATTTTACATCTTTTTGAACAATATGCGCAAGTACCATTGCGCATATTGTTCAACGCCGCTCAGAGGAACAACGCGCGAACAGCAGCGAAGACATCGCCACTGCGAGAAAACACTCTACCCCGGGCAAGTATTGGGTGTATTAAAAAGAGTTATGTGTACTATGTTTTTTGGCACTCAATTAGAAAAAGGGCGTATTTTACGTTTTATTTCAATGACCATTTATTCCTTTGTAGCCAACGAATAGCCTCTTTCTTCGTCCGATATCTATTCCCGGACACCGTGTATAATATTAGTCGTGGATTATAATAATGATTATGGATTGCATATTTATTAGTTGAGTAGGTAAAATAAACGACGTGGACCACATTATGAAATATTATGCGAAGGTGTTGGACTTAGTTTTGAAGACTAGCAAGGGTTTTAAAAATGGTTAAACTTTGCTTTGTCAGTACAATTAACTTGTCAATTTTTGAGTTAACGCAGTCAACTCAAAAAGGAATTCATTTCCGAAAAGACTCACTAGGGCTTTTGGAAGTCTATGCAAAGGTTGTAGGAAAACTAAAGAGATTATTTTAGACTTTATAATTTATGAAATATGCCATGTTCTAGCGCCTGTGACAGATATAGTAGGCAATATATTTATGTGGTGAAAAATTAATATTTGGAAAAAGCTTAATAGAAATACTATGTATCCTTAAATATTTATAAGTACCTGAACTTGCACGAAATCCTTGTAATGCGAATGTGCACGAAATCCTTGCAGTTCTACTGGTCCTTGAAAGGTTTTATTTGATACCACACCATAACGCACTCAGCGGTAGTGCGGAATTGAATATTTAATCAAATTGCATCGAAAGAATTCAAAATTGATTTGTGCATCACCATTCTTAGAGGACAAGATTTAATAAGAAATTACTTAGTTACGAAGAACTTCTTTTACATTTTAAGTTAAACTCTAGCTCAACAAAGAAAATACACTCACTGACTGCATATTCCTTCAAGGGCTCGTTCACAATGTAACTGATGGCGGCCCAGTACTTCAACACATTCCCTGCAGCCGATTATTACATATCTATAGTTCCTTCTTTATTTCAAAGTGCAGTGTCAACACAGGCTTTTTTTGTTCCAATCAATGGATTAAACGACACCATTAATGGACTTTTTCATTTATGAACTTCTTTTGATCTTCAACGTCATCCTTTAAAAATAAATTTGTTGACAATCGTATAGATAAGTAGCTTTTACATAGAACAGCTAAAGGTATAGTGTAATTTTATGTTTATATTTATAACAACTACTAAAAATTTACCTAATTTCGGAATAATTCAAAATAATTTTCACATATTTTTAGAATGTCTTTTTAATTTTGTAATTTATAATCATGAAAATATAATTTTTGCATTTCTCAGAACAAGCCTTATCAAATGTTACCCCAAATTATACATAAAAGAAAAAAAAATAAGTGCTCTATTTACCCCTACCCTTTAAAGCTTATATGAATGTTTTATAAAACTAATCAAGTCAAAGTTTAAGTTTCTACATCTTATGTTTCCTGAGAAAATCAGTTGTAATAGATAGACAGGTAGATCGTGAGTAATCCTATACGGATTCCGTTTTTCAGTTTTGAGTCCTGAATCCTAAAAACCATCTACACTAAACGTACAATATCCAAGAACAAATGATCAAGTAAGCTAGCTTTGTAACTAAATCCGTTTTCATTATACTGCTACAACAATTTCTCATCTTTCTTATTATCTAGCATACACGTGTTTATTAACTGCGGAAGAAGATTGATATTAGTATGGGACTTTACCATTTGTTGCAGGAGGGATTGTTGCAAAACTATAATATATTTATCAAAATTATTTTGTAGTTAACCTACACTTATGTCGATTTATGGCTCTACTTTCCTATACGGATACGGTTTTTCAGTTTCGAGTCCGGAATTCTAAAAACCATCGATACTAAACGTACAATATCAAAGAACAAAATTATGAAGCAAGCTAACTTTGTAACTAAATCCATTCTCATTATTTTTCTGCAACAATTTCTCATCTTTCTTATTATCTAGCTTGCACGTGTTTATCACTGCGGGAAAAGATTGATATTAGTATGGGACTTTACCATTTGTTGCAGGAGGGATTGTTGTAAAACTATAATATATTTATCAATATCATTTTGTAGTTAACCTACACTTATGTCGATTTATGTCTCTACTTTCCTATACGGATACGGTTTTTCAGTTTCGAGTCCGGAATTCTAAAAACCATCGATACTAAACGTACAATATCAAAGTACAAAATTATGAAGCAAGCTAGCTTTGTAACTAAATCCATTCTCATTATTTTTCTGCAACAATTTCTCATCTTTCTTATTATCTAGCTTGCACGTGTTTATCACTGCGGGAGAAGATTGATATTAGTATGGGAACAATTTTACCATTTGTTGCAGAAGGGGTTGTTGTAAAACTATAATACATTTATCATTGTCAATTTGTAGTTAATTTATGTCGTTTTATGTCGCCACTTTACCATACATTTATACCATGCACTAAAATAGCATGTGTATATTTAATTTCAGAGCACCCCATCTTTCTTAAATTTTAGTAACTACCTATACTATATACTAGTATAAAACCAACCCACCCTACAATGAATAAATGAAAGGTTGGTTTTAGTTGGCACCCGGTTGAGGGTGACCTCGAAGTTAGTATACTGCTGTAGGTGCTGCTGGTTCACGAGCTCTCACTAAAACTTCTCTCCATTTCTTCTGGTCTTCTGGAAAACTTTTGTTTTACTCATCAGGTCAACTTGGTTTTTTTAACCATGATTTCTTTGATACACCTTTTCAATTTTCCACCGATCAAATCGAATTCTCCAAAGAAGCTGGTAAAGAAATCTTGATTCCTCGTGTGGTACATTTGTCCAAATGAATTGAATTTGATACTCGATGGTCGGTTGACTCTAATATTTTGATCGTATGATTCATTGGCGGTACAATCGCGGCTTGAGACTCTCAGGACGGAGGTTAAAAATGAAAAATGATTAAGAGTATATTCTACTATAACTTTGCGATAAAACATTTTAGTTATCATTTTTATGAAAGTTGGAGATGTGATTTTAATTTTGAATTGCAATTTCTCTGTTGTGACACTGACAAAGTTCTTCGAGTATAGTAAGATGTAAAGGTTGGGGATGTTTGAAGTATTATACTATATACAATGCAGAGTTCACATCACGTTATATTCTAGATATATACGTATATATATATATATATATATATATATATATATATATATATATATACACGTCCTAACTAATCTTTGTACGCTAAGTTAAACTGCCATTAATGTATTGAGCACATCACATTTTACCTTGTTTCAAACAAGTTAAATTGAATCGAGTTGCTATTGTCTGCGGGCGTCGTCCTTTTTAACCCACTTGCGTGTTCTTTGCCCGCGTCAAATTGTTTTTGTCGTCAAAAATCAATAAACAAGAGAGTTCTCATTCGACAGAACGAGGTACTTCACGTCGCCCCTCGCTTCTCCAACATCGTCTCGAACGATTCAAACAAAATACTTAAAAGGTTTAAAATCGGTTTTGAGAAACTTTATTTATTGGCCAATAAGATCTGAAAGCAAATTTTGGTTTCAATAGAAGACGTCAATAAACCGATGACGGAGCGGGGTATTGGTTTTACATTCAAGAAAGTTACGAATGTTTATGGGTTTTAATTTGAATGTATGGTATCATTAACTATGGCTTTGTTAATGGGTAATGCCGCCACAGGTCGAAAATTTCATTAAATCCATTGATGTTGTAAACTAGGGACACTTGAAAGCTACGTTAATGGGAAAGCTCAACTTTTTTATGGTCAGTTAACCTCGGAGGTATATTGTCAGTGAAATTATTCGATTTCTTAACGTAATGTACATTAGATAAACTTTTAACACAGTTTCTATATTATAATTCTATATTTTCGTTTATCCAAACTAAATAACGTATACTACAAAATTGTATTTATAAAATAAAGGAATAAAAGAACTAAAAGACAAATAACTATGGAACTCAATTTCTGTCCTAAACATTTTATTAAAATGTTTTAATAAGCAAGTTATTTTTTATAAGGTTTCGACTAACATCAGATGTTAGGGATCAATGTTTTTATTTCATTATGCAGCAGGGTTACTCTTCCATGTAATATTGACTTTGTACAATTATAATAAAGTTCTGCAGTATTTCTCAAAAATACTCACTAAAATGATTTGCAACCGCTTTTGGATTAATAATAACCCATAAAAATTCTTGGATTATAGAAAACGACCCACCAGTAGACAACACACAAACCGAAAAAACTTGTTTTTCTATTATCCAGTCATTGTCATTTCAATGCCTTGGGAAGACTAGGCAAATGGTACCCCCACATGATGATAAGTGTGGTTTTTCAAGCGAATTTTAATGATAGAATTACATTCTATCGATTTCTTTGCAAATAATCTTTGGAACAATTTTCTCTTGTCGTTTAAAGCAAATTATAATAATGGAAAAAATTGTTAATTTTTTAAACAATCGGAATTAAAAAGAGACAAGAAGTAAAATATAATGCGCTATCGATATGTCATGTAAATACCTGCTTGCTGTTATTAAAAATTATATCTCCAAAAATCATATTTAGATATTTAAAATAAATGAAAAAGGTAACATTAAAAGATAGCAAATAGAATAAATTAAATCAGGTTTATGAGGTTTAAGGGAAAATATTTTTTTTTTAATTTGGTCGAAAAATTGTAATAAATCGTAAAGGTTGCATATCTTTTCATTTGACGTTTAGAACTTTCGATCTTTGATTTTTTTTATCACAGGTTAGACCGAATTAATTTCCTTTAGGTTATGTTTCACCTTATTAACAACGAGAGTCTAAAAATGCAAGATATATTCAAAATTCCTAGTTTTAAATAAGTGAAATCTTGACACTAGAAATGTACTCGGAAAATAAATTATGTGTATGTAACCTTTTGAAAATATCAACCTTAATAAGTAGCGATGCGATTATAGGACAATCATACATTAGTTTGATTATAAACGATCTTCTTTATGAGGCGTGCGTGGTGCCGCTGCTGGCTAGAGTTCGGTAGATTTTACTAGAGTCATATCGACTTTATTAATTTCCATATAAATTGTACTTATTTTTTATGCGTATAAGAAAGTTAGAAATATGAACACATAGAAATGAAGTCTGTGACATAAAGTAATCTTTCAGAGAATAGTAATTTTCTCGAAATTAATTTTTACTAGTGATTGATCTGGCTCATTGTAAGATAAAATACCTAACTGTTCAAATATATAACTTTTATATACATATATATATATATATATATATATATATATATATATATATATATATATATATATATATGTATATATATATAATTGCTGCATCTCTTACTATCCCTGACAACAATCCTTGACAAATAATCATGGCCATCAATTTTCATTATATTACTACAACTAGATACGTATAATTTTCTCGCATACCATTATATGCATCTAGTTGTAGTAATATAATGAAATCCCTAGTCTATTTTACTTATACTTTATTATGTGTCCAAATTATTTCAATAAATTATTCACGATATCCTGTGACGGGAGTCGGGGGAGTTTTTTTGGATAAATTTGTCTTATATATAATGTTTACACATAACTGAAGATGCCACTTTCCCAAATGATTTTTTATAGACGTAACTTTTATAATTTGCAAATATTTCGCTTTCATTTTCTATTCTTTTACATATCAAGAGGACGATGGCTATAGCAGACACGTCTATTTCTATTTTGCATATCATGAAATATAATAAATACGCAGTTACAATTAAATCCACAATTGTCATAAAACATGAATTTGACGTAATAAATTAATGACATTTAGATTTTATATATTTTTTAAAATTTCGTCTTCACACTATTTATTATGGTATGAATGCCTATTAAAGCTGTACTATTACTAACACAGAATTCTTATATTAAGACTTTGTTGTCAGTTTATCTGTGTACCTGAACCTTACAACTTTTGTACTAAAATGTCTGTAAATTTTCTAGTCAAATCTGTATACAAGTATACAGATTTGACTTGAAAATTTAACTAAATGTATATTTTCAATAAAATATGCAATATATAATTCATTCAGAACTTTACAAAATATATTTCAAAACGTCAAAATAAAAAAAAAATATAGTGTTGCCATCGCAGCCGAATTATTTATAAATAAGTAACTTGAATGCAATATATGAGCAAAAAAAAACAAATTCTTATAAAGTTTTACTACATATTTTATGTCCTCCGATCGCCATGTTGAGTCCCGAGTCGCGTGCCTTAGCGCTTCGTGACTACATGATGACTTGCCGATTTGCTCATGTTGCTATGCATTCACGTATACTAGCTAGCGATAGCTGAGAATGCGCGATGGCGTATTGATTCGACGGGTTAATCGGGATCCGTTATTAGAGGCGGATGACGCAGAGAACGTATGGATGTATGGTTAAATTGTTATTTTCAGAACAGTTTTATTTATAGTTTCATTATTGGATTTATGGTATGTTATATACAAATATAATTACAATTTCTTCGAAGTCTAAAAGAGCATGTACTCGACCTTAGCTGATCACTGAACGTTTACTTGAGTCGATTCGCAACCCGATGGTAATGTTCTATTCGAAAACAATGTTATGCTGTAGCAAATTAAAATCCTTCTCTAACAAATAAAAAAATCATCCCAAAACGACAGATAGTGCACAATTATTGTCTCACTATACATATTATTTATAAGGATAATAAATAGCAAGTAAAGACCCACCCTAATATCTTTAATCTTATTTTTTCAATGCTATATATATTTAGTAATACGTCCCTTATATAAGTATTGAAGTCCACCCTTGTTTATATAAGTAATTCCAACCTGAATCGGCTCTATAAAAGGCTCATGTATTTTGCATTATTACCATGCGGTTATGTCATGCATTGTTTAAAATACAAATTTTAATATACGTTAAGAATATTTTACAAGTAATCGTAAAAATTTTGAATGGAGGAAATATAAAATATTTATCTGATGTGTATTTAAAAAATACGTTAATGTTTCGGCAAATATTCGTATATGAAAAGAAAAACATTTTAACTTTTAAATGTTACTCATGTGATAAGAAACCTCACTAAAACCTTATATGTTTTCAAAATAATCCATTAGTTCAAAGAGCCTTCTGGTCTGGATGGTAATTTCCATTTCTGGCAAATATCGTTACTACAATAACGATACGACTTTACGGACGGACATTTAAAGTAACAAAGGACACGCTCGCTAATTTCCCTAGCGGAAATTCCGAATGCACTACCGTCATTTCCATAACAGGAAATCCCATTTCCACGGACCGCACATTCTTTTGTAACACGGTGTCGTTTTCCGACACAAAGGATTCTAAATTGTTTATCTACAAAGCGCGACATTTATTTGCTATGGTATTTACAAACCCTTCGCGGTATCACGTGGTGTACATTTATAACTGTCAGCTTCCACCTGCGTCACATGCTATGCCAAGTGCGCATATATGCAGTTATGCATGTAGCCATTATCTTTCAAAAAGTTCTAGTGGTTAATTTGTGTTATGGAGATCGCAATTCGGCTATTTATTGGTGATGTTGCACGTGGTATAGGGTTTTATGAGCTAATTAATTTTGTGGAAACGCAAACACTTAAGTTTATACCGCATTGTTAACGTAGTTTAAGTATTGTCATAACATATTTAGTGTTGCTATTAAAAAGACGAGGCGCAGAATTATACTATTGAAAATTTCGTGGTGCAAAGTGAATTCTTTAATATCAACAGTATTTCTGATATTGAGAAAGCTTTAAATTTTAAAAGAGTTCACTCTCGCTCTTAATTTTCTTGCATTCTTACCCTCAAATGTATTTTTATCCTTCCCTTATGAAACTCTCCATTTATTAACCGATTTTTAAATATCTTATTGATTTATTGTTCCAAACTATCTTTGTCCACTTTGCAAGATCGACTTAACCAACGCATTAACTAACTTGATATGAATCAAGCAAACGTATAAAATACAATAGTAGACAATAAACAGAAAAAAACAATTGGACTTAATAAAAGTCAAGAACACGACTAAAAATTGTGAACCACACAAATACTTTGCGATTTCAGTTTTAAAGCCTTGAATAGAACAGCAAAGCGGTTCGAAACGCAATATTGCTTCCAATCCGAGTTAAGCAAAGTCAGTGCACGAACTATTGTGGATCGCAAGCGAATGTTGGTACGTGTTTGCGATATATGTACACATCGAAGTGTGGGTGTTCCCTCGGTTGCTGGTACGAGTTTGCTACAAATAATGATACCAGACTCAATATGTATGCAAACTCTCGATGTGCTGTCAATAAAATCACAAGAGATTTAGAATTGACTTATAGTCTCCGTGGTTTATTAAGCCTTTTTACTAATATACATATTGCTATCAGCCAGCAAATCGCTGACAAAAAACGATATGTTTTGAACAAAAACCGAGAGCTTAAAACACTTAAGTAATCCGTCCAGCGTTAAGACTTTTTTATATCGTTAGAATTTTTTCGAGTGTACACACTGACGGGTCAACGAACACATCTTTTCAAATTGGATTTTAAACTTTGATCGACAAAATTATTTTCATTAAAATTTACATTTAATATTATTTATATTTATAGAGGATTTATTTTGGCTTAGATATATCGGCCCATAGTAAAGTTTTCTGTATGTTACTTAATTACTTAGTAACATTAAAAACTATTATAAAACGACTATTTATAGCTTAACTACTTTATCTAATGCATTTTTAACAATATGAACGATTGATAGCTTTAGGAAAATGTTGAAAATTTAGTTGAGTTCAATACAATTTTTCATCGTAATTAAACTACCTACATACTTCTAAAACCTAGATCAACAGTTTCGGCTCTTAGTCACATTGTATCCAAAACACGGCATGTTAATAATAACAGTTGAATATATTTAACATTCTAAAATATTATGACGCATGCGAACCGCACCGCCGCAGACGCGAATCTAAATAAAACTTAGGCGCGTTCCATAAATCGTCACATTACATAACTGGCATTGGAATTACAGGGCTTTAGTATGTAATTGCCCTTTCCATCCCCCCAGATTCGCCGCGACGCCGCCCGCCCCACGCGCCGGGGGACGCGCTTCAAAGAGACTACGCACAAAAAACTTTAATTATATTTATTCGAATGATAGGACGAGCTGCGCGTTAGTCGCGCCGGGAGGGTTTGTTCCTAGCTCGCGAATTCATTGACTCGATGACTGGGCATTTCCCTTTTGACGTTTGATTGCTTTTGTGCTACTTTTGACTTATGTGGGTAAACACTGTACTCACATCGGCGCGCCTTTCGCGGGAGCGCGCACTATTGTTCTCTGTTATTTTGGCTCGTCGGCCGCTATTTGTATGTTGTAAGCGTAAATATAGACCTCAGATGTTGGGAGTTAGCGGTTGAAATGTATGTTGGCATTTATGTGAACCGATTGTATACCGTTCTAAGACAGGTTTAGTATATAATGTCTGTGGCCTCTGTGGCGAAATACAAATAAAAAAGTATATTAATATATATTTTGATGTGAAAAAGTCCTAAAATATCGATGCCGATTATGGAAAGACAATCACGCCCAAACGAGTGATAGTTTCTGTCAAAATAATTACAAATTTCCATAACTCGGCCAAAAATAGACATACATAACGCAACCCTCACGGTCTCGTTTTAACCACACGGATGAAGTGATATATATATATATATATATATATATATATATATATATATATATATATATATATATATAGTTACATTGATGTTCTGTAATAGATATTATTTGTGCGTAATCATTGTTTCAAATTTAATAACATTAGCGTATTATATTAAATTATACTCAAATAAAATATTATTAAAAAATATAACGTTATTCTTGAAGGGATGCACTCCGTGTTCGGCCATGACCTTGCCAGGGCGATGTCGAAGAAAGCCGAGTTTAACCGATTGAGCGACACCGAACCGAACGAACGTCACCCACCCAAGCGAACGTTACCGACCCGTGCGAACGCCTCAACTTCATTCACTCCTCACAATAAGTTTTCATTTCAATAATTTCAAAACCATATGTATTCTGCTTCTCATACCACTACACTATATTATTGTAAATGTATTAAACGATTAAAAATAAAAATATAATTGAATTTCATCATACAATTGCTGTTTTCACAAAAATAACTGCGACAGTGATATTTTGTTGTTTAATCGTAGTTAAATAGAAAACGGCACGAATTATATAAGTAATTACAGCGTACATAATATAAATTTGAAATCAGTACTTATATAATACAATTATTGACACTGCAATATTTTTTAAACACCGGAATCCGTCCACATTTTTAACTACGTACAACGTGTTGACCAAGAAAGAAATTCAGATATTAGCGAAAAATTATATCCAATGTGAATAACAAAGGAATTGAACAATAAAATATTAAAATTAGATATTTACAGGTAACGAAATGCGAAATTGTTTAAAGACAGAAATATAACACAAGCCATAAATGTAAAAACAAAACTTAAAAAAACATAGCAATTTAAATTTATACCACCCTAACTTATGATCAATCGTTACCTGTAAAGCAACTCCACAATCATACACGTGAAGCGGTCAATGGAGTAGAAAGAATTATCCACCCTGGGTTCATCTTGCATTACTGCGTTGATAAATGTGGGCTAACGAAAGCGCTGCAAGACAATCGCGCGCATTCTAGGTAGGTGAAATAAACTAAGAATTCGAACAGCCATAAAGCGCTATTAAACTCAAGATCGAAGGATTATCAACGTGATGCATTTCTTTTAATTATTATATAATTAAAAAAAAATCAATTTTCGTCAGAGTTGGAAGAGGACTAGATTCGAACATTTCCAACTTATAATGTGAAGGGACTCAATAAGGATAATAACTGTATATTTCCTAACATAAAAATCTATTAAACTTTTTAAATACTTTCTTTAACATGAGAATATAAGCAGTTTCATGTGAAGACCCGATGGCTCCATTCGTTTGAAAAATATTAGAGAACTTAATTAAGTCCCGATACAATGGATGTCAAGGAAGCCGTGGGAATATCCCATGATAAATCTTAGTCCCTTTTAGGGGATGAATATGAAGTGAAATATTACGATTGGTGCGAATGCATAAAGTTAAAGATTTGAATGAAAATAGGACACTTTACAGTTCAGACTGATTAAATACTGGAATAATCGGATTAATGTCGGATATTTCATAACTCAAGATCCCTTGTTGTCTAACCTACTTTGATAAGGGATGGTATAAAATGTAACAAGTTATATAAAAAGCAGATCTGAATTTCATCTAGCCGGGGAGACATATCGTTGTTACTAAAATTGATTATTTCATAATTATCTCATAATTAATATCGGGTATTTCGTAACCCAATATCTCCCGTAGTCTAACCTATTGTGGGAAAGGGTGATATAAAATGTAATAAGTTATATAAAAAGAACATCTGAAAGTTATCTAGCAAGGGAGACGTATCGTTTTTATTAAAGGTAACTACGATGTACTATTCAAAGATTGGAAAGGGCGGTTCGCCTTACCAAAAATTAATCGATGCAAAACCCACTGCGATGAAATTAAAGTCATACCTCAAAAAATATATTTGCGTAAGTCGTATTAGATGGAAGAAAACGTAGAAAATACATAAATACCGGTCTTATCTCGTCTTCTCTACAGGCTAAATGCTTATTCAGCTCCAATTAAAGACACAATGAGAAATAGGCCGTAACATAACTGTAACTGGTTAACATAAACAACTTTACGATAATCGTTATCACGTAATAAACGATGTAATTAAGAAACAATTTTAACGCTATCGTGAAACCTTTTAAGCCTGCAAAATTACGTTTATTTATAAAATTACACAAATATTAAAAACAATTACCCAGACTTATCGTTTCACAGCAGCTTTACAAGGAAACTCTCAGCCAATTAGCACTTGATATAAATCCAGCGTTAAGAAAGTATACGCCGGTGTCCCTTTGTTATTCATTTAAACAACGCCTAGTCTAATTTAATTTAAGTTATTGTCAAAAAATAAGGAATGAAGTCAAAAGGAGCGCTTATCTTTAAGGGTGACCATGTGGCGGGGTCATGTCGCCTGAAAAGGTATAAAGAAGGTTAAGAAAAATGTCTTGTGACACGCGACTTGAATTCTGTGCGATCGATATTTTGGCCGCGTTAGTCACGTTGGTTTCAGTGTGTTTATGTCGTGAACTTTTCCTTATGTTGGTATCATTTAAATTGTTCAGATAACATAAATATAAACGTGGTATGATATAGAATGAATTGCAAGTTTGTGACTATTTTATACTTTCTGGTATTCTATTATTTGATTGAAGTGAATTCCCAAAAGAAAAAGAAAATATTTTATTGGTATAACTTTTTTACACTTTCAATACGTAAGCAAAATGTGAACTCTTATAAGAAACATGTTATAGCAATCTGTCTCAGATGAGAAGTTTTTCTTAATTTCTTATTAATAAAAAATCTATATGGAATATGACATATATACTTGTGTCTTGTAGATCGGGGACTTCACTATTATTATCGTTCTGTTTTTTTCGGTTCTGACTCCGCTAAGAATCTACATCATCCTTCGATACACGAAGTACTCAATACTAAAAAAACAATTAAATGGCCCTTATATTTGTGAAGTCTTAATTTGTTTCTTTATTTATATTTATAAGTTTGATATTTGGGTAAATTTGGTGGATGGTAATTAAAAAAACTGCAATAAATCAAAAGAATTAGTTATATGGCTGGTTCTAAATGATTGCTTATTACATACTCAAAATACGATAGAAAACAAATAATGAAAAAAAGGAAAAAATGCAAGTATAAACCTAACATAATGGCAAGGATTCGAAGGAGAACTGAGGGAACAAGACGAAAAAAAATAAATAAAAATAATATTAAGTGAACAATTACTACCCTTATTTTCCAACGCCCTATTGTCTATTGAAAAACGTTGATTTTACGGTTAGTTACAATTTTAAAAAGAGTTTTCATATTTTATTTTTTATGTCTCACTAATAGTAATAGTGTGATATCTCTTACGGTCTTAAAGAAAGTCCTTAAATTGCATGCTTGTTTTCACTTTTATGCTATTAACTGAATTGCAACAGTTTGGTTTTCTTACACCCAGATATCGCATCGGAAAGTACCCCCAACAATAATGATGTGATCTGCTCGCGACATCGAAATAAAGTCAGGAAATTGTTAAAAATAAAGTGCGCAGAGTGTTGAGGAAAAGAATTCTCCCCCACAGTGCGACAACAATTTTGGCTTAACCAATACATAAGAGCTCGTTTTGTACGACAGTTGTAAATGAAGTAACGCCACCATCTACGGAAGACCCTCTTGCGAGTTACTACATAGCGGGCGCGTGGGAGGGAACCCTGCGCCGGGGGCGTCGGTTGCGCGCGGGCCAGATGCTAAGCTAATTTGAGTTGCGACAAGTAGGGCGCTGAATCAACTTGTTTACTGGAGCCAGCAATTCGGAGGCTGCGTTCAAGTTAATTGTCCTTTTTCGAGAGTTGAATACAAGACATGATACTTCGCTCGTAAGTGTAGTCGCCATATTGGCATTGAGTACTTTGGTTATTTCTTGGAAACAATAAATAACCAAAGTAATCAATTAACCAAAGTATCCAATATGGCGATTAAAATTGTAATGTAATCGGCGTTGCAATATCGGAATGTAATCATCGGACTGGAAAAAATAATATTTGAGTGTGACATGCACAGCAATAATATTGAATAATTTATAAAAAGGATTTCTTAAAATTTTATATTTGTAAATTGAAATAAAGATACAAAAATACTGAGATTACGTATTTTTGTATCTTTATTTCAATTTACAAACATTAAATTCTGCTATTACCGATATTCGATAAAATAAAGTTTTAGAGCACTAAATGAATGCTAATATAAACTAGACCAAAGAAGAAATAACACTGAAAAGGACTGGAGAAGGGCGCAACTCAATGACATTTAAACGGAGGAGAGTTATTGAATATGTGATATTTGGCGTTAATTTTGTAGAAATTCATTATTCACAATTAAAAGAAACTACGTGATGTAGAATTATTTCTACATTCTTTAATTTCTTTACCACGACCTAAGTTTCGTTGTATTACAACATCTTCAGGTGGGATATTAGCAAAGATTAATAAGAGAATCTTTGCTAATATCCCACCTAAAGATGTTGTAATACAACAAAACCTAGGTCGTGGTAAAGAAATTAAAGAAAGTAGAAATACTATTACATCACGTAGTTTCATTTCATTGTGGAGGAGAGTTAGTTTATATTCGCTTCCCCTCGTGATTGTCATTGATTTTTTTTAAATTTTCTGATCGTTTTATTTATAAATTATTACAAATATAAAATGTTATCAGCGTTACTTTATCTATTTTCCGAACAATTATTAAAGACCTTTTGATTATACACATATGGAAATGTCAATGAGTATATTGAGGTATGTCATTAAGCGCAACTAATGGTTAGAATCCTGAAATTATAAATTAACATAGAATTCTCGTGGCCTCTCCAATACAATTACGCTATGATTAATTCATAGTAGTGCCGGCCGTATTAATATGGAATGAATGTATGTCCTTTCTAAAAATGCTATCAATCAAAGTATCGTTTGTAATTATTCACGTTGCTAAAATTACCATCGGTATAGTGCTAGTTTCAAAGGTAGCAATTTCGATTGGAGTCATGTCGAAATTATATAATATAAAATAGTTTAAACCGAATTGAAAATAAAAGGTGTTATGAAAAAAGTGGCGTGAGAAAATTATGAAATGGAACATATGAAATAGGGTATTTGACTACATGTGTTATTTCATGACAGGAGTGAAAAAAATTTTGTCAATTCTTTAAAATTGACCACACAGATTTTCAGTTTAAACCACAGATTTAAAACTGTAATTCAAACTTAAGCATAGACACGGTCGACAATACTGAATTTTGATATAATTTTTGGTTAAGCCCATTGTTTTCTATGAGAGCCAATGAGATATCATCACCCAATCTTCATCATTAAATTTAGAAGCTTATAAGTCGCGTATTTTATCAATTTTCATAACTTTAACATTTCACTAAAAAGTGCAAATTTAGAAATAGTCAACTATGGTATTCAAAATGGTACATAAATATTGTAGAATAAACAAGTATCGGGGAAAAATTGAGGGAAAATTGTTAAAGGTTTATTGTTACCAACAATTATGAAAGACCTTTCATACTCGTAATGGTCCTGGAAATGAAGGATGAAAATGAATTTGAGATTACTTAGAACAAGATAAAAGTGTATTAAGGCTAAAGTCAGTAAATGACTTCTTTAATCTATATCATAAATTACATATATTACAGCTCACACGGAATTGCTTCTAGTCTTTGTAGAAGTGACATTAGCTTCACCTATTAGAACATGATAATAATATACGATAGTGACGTGCTTTTTAACTCTAAATGAAGTATTTCTTAACTAAGATAAATTTGATGTCATATTTTAAAGTATTTATCTCGATAATATCTTTCAAAATTTTATTTTCGAATTTCTGTAAATCTGAATATTCTCTATAATCTTTCAACCTTGTTACTAATTTTTTCGGTGTTTTGCTGACAAAATGTGACTTAATACGCATATATCATAAACTATACATATATCATAAACTCTAATCCAACCACATTCTTGACTTTTTAAGGTTCTGTACCTAAAAAAAAACGGAAAATTTGTGTCACTACCGATTTCCCAGAAACATATTAACTCGTATATAGCTAAAACTTAATTATATTTATGTAATAATTTTAGAAGGGACAAATGGAGTACTCGCAATTTTTTTTTATTTTTGTAAATCGCCTGGAGTTTCGAAGAGGTTTGAAACGGTTAGTTACAATTAATTCGAAAATATTTTTTTCATAATTTTAAACCCACAGAATTTAATAACCTCAGAACCTAGAAGATTACAGTAACTCTATAGCAATTGTCCTAAATCTTAGAGTATTTGAGAAATTAACTATATTTTTACGTCTGTGATAATATGTGAAAGATATAATAGGCAATATATTAATATTTTGACAAATAATATTGACATTTATGAAGAGTTTTATAAATTAAATAAATAAATTGTCATAATTTTTATAACCACGAAGTATTGTCGGATAAGTTCTTTAAGTAAAATTGAAAGCTTAGTTAGTTTAAAAGCTTAGTTAGTTGAAAGCTTACTTAGTTTAGTTTATTAACCTCAGACTTTCTTTACTAATAAAACAGTATAAGAGCTAGAATGTATTACAAAATATTTAGAGCAATAACATTGAAATATAATATATATTTTAACAGTAGTTTATTAATATTAGTCAATAAACTAGAAAAGCTCGAACTCAGTTATAGGTATAACGTTGTTTTGTAGCTGTGTAATATTAGTACCTACTATAATATAATGATGCCAAATCTAGGGCCGTATCGAAGCGGTCTCCGCATAAAATAAATTTACCATCAGCATAGTCACGATTTCGATCGAACGAATGGACGCAAGTTGGGTAGAGCTAAATAATTACAGTCTGGTCGTTAATCATCAATTGAAATGAAAGTATAAGTGAAATAATAATAAGACTTCTTGTTCATTTGGAACTAATTGAAAGTAAAAAAAATTAATTCGCTACAAAGTATATATTCAGTGTAAGTTTTCTATTAAGGCAATTGCTATTTCGCTCGGAGCCGTAAACTAAAATCCAAGGTTACAATTGTCAGTGGACTGAAAGTAAACGAAAATTCAATTAGACTTTCAGTTTGTGTGACGCAGCAAATATAAAAAGAAATGTATGATTCAATGAGTTGATGTATTAAATCAATACAGGAGTTTAATCAAATTTATATATTTAGTTTTTAATCAACTTTACATGCCAAGCACATGTAAAGTTGATTGAATATTAATAAGTTTTCAACTCTATGTGATTTCTTTTTGAAACTCTTTCAGTCGCATTTTGAAAATATTTATCGTGATTATTTCTTGCAGTTTCCCTAAATTCGAATATTCTCTATAATTCTCCAGATTAATCAATCAGCGTAATTTTCAGATCAAGCACATATAAAGTTATTTTTAACATGCTTTCATGCTTTATTAGGTCGACTTGTGTGTAACTATGTAATGGAATCTGTGAAACTAAATTTCATGCATTTCTAATTGTTGTATCATCATGAAACTTAACAGTTGTATGTAGTTCTGATGACAATACAATAATTTTATAAAACTAAAAAAAATTAGTTTTAAAACAAAAAAAAAATAAAAAAAAGAAATGTTTAAAGTAATTTTCACCCATTTCCAAATGTTAAAATTATTTAAAGTTTTGCACACGTATCAAAAACTGATGATAATACAATAATTTCATAAAATTAAAGAAAAAAACATTTAGTTTAAAACCAAAAATGCTAAAAATATAACGGAATTTTTCAAATAACACTATTCATATTAGTTTCACCCACATGTAGGTGTTCGAATTATTTAAAATTCATGGCAATACAATTTTATGAAACAATAAAAATTAAGCTTGAAACAAAAAAGATTAAACAAAAGATAATGGAATTGTTCAATTAAGTTATTACCCACTGCCAGATGTCCGAATTACACTAAATTTTGCACATTTATCAAGAATCGATAACAATACAATAATTTCATAAAATTTGAAAAAAATTAATATATTTTTTTCTCAAATTAATATTAAGTGACTTAAAATGCTTGACATTTTAGTTAGATATCAAAACAAAGCGCCCCATATTGTTACATTCAAATATTACACTCAATAACACACATTACTTACACCAAAGTCCTTTCTGAGTAGACAGAGAAAGGAGGTCCGATAAGTATTTTTTGCTTTTTAGTGCAGTATTTTGTAAGAGCGTGTTTTTCGTTTTTTAAACTTTTTATTTATTGACATTTTATAGTTTACTTCATAAACTTTTCGCAGTCTTATTTTAAAGATATCTCGCGATTATGTGTCTTCAAATCTTTGATTGCAATTTTCATGACACGCATGTATAAAATCAATTAATATAATTTAAATATGTAAAGTTCTTTTCAATGTTTTGTAACTTCTTTCTACAACTCTTTTGCAGTCGTATTTTGAAAATATTTATCCTGATTATTTCTCTTACAATCTTTTCTCGCAATTTTCCCTAAATTTGAATATTCTCTATAATTTTCCAGATCAATTAATCAACTTAATTTTCATGTTAAACACATGTAAATTAATCAATATATATTGTTTACATGCCAAGCACATGTAAAGTTATTTTGAATGCATTATAATTTCTTCCTTAAACTCTTTTGCAATCGTATTTTCAAGCAATTTGTCCCGATTATTTTTCTTAAAATCTTTCGTTACTGTTTCTCAAAATCTGGATATTCTCTATAATTCTCCATTCCCCATCAACCAAGCAATTAATTTACCGATTTAAACGTCACTTATCTATTTCTGAAACTCATAATTTAAACCAATAGGAAATTGATATAATTTAAATAAGCCTACAGAAACAATGTTCGTTACACTAAAATATATACGAGTATAATGAGAATATAAGGAGAATATCAACTTTACTAGTCAGGCAATCAATACATACTAGCTTTGAGCAAACTTTACAAGTCGGGCAATCAATAAAAGTTTTCGATGAACCCCATCACTAGTATATTAAAATATACATATATCACGAGTGCCTGCGCACGTGTCGATGCAATAAATAAGTAGCAGCTCGCAGCTGAAACTCAGACGGTCGCCCCCAGCCGAGTAGTAATGAAATATGTATTCCGTAGGGCGTTTTAATCATCTCTTTCAAATCGAGTACCCTTCAATTGGCATGAGGGCCCTCGGCGGCCGTATGTATGTGTGTACTTGTGTAGTGACATGTCCCGATAGATATGAATTATTGCTTCGCCCTCGAGACCTAATATTATTAAAAGCACAGTCTAATATCGTGCCTTTTCATTGTGAAATAAAAGAGTTGGTATAAGCTCAGGTATTGCGTAAGATTTTTATGCAAGTTTGAAGCGAAATGAGACAGCATCCTTGAAAGTTTGCCAAAGAAGCTTTCGAGATCTTGTCGTTGAATATTTATGATCTAGATGAGATGTTGCCATTTTTATTGTAATGCCTACTATTCGTTAACGTGTTAGAATATTTTTCGATTCTTTTTATGGAATGAACTAGAAATTATTATTTCACTTTAAATAAAAAAAATCCTTCATAAAATAAATGGAAAATATTTATAAAATAGTCTATGTTTAAAATAAAACTAGAGAGTCGATTTATGATAAGAGGATTTTTGATATCACCTACATCAAAATGAGGATAATTTCACGCGTCATATAATTCATTTACTACCTACATATATGAGCAGAAATACAATCGTAAAATAATTTCGCTAAATAAAACTAAATATTTCACCTACTTGCTTAAAGTTATTTTACTCTCTCCTGGCTGTAGTCTCATATGACCTTTACGTCACAACACTTTATCTTGTGTTGCCATTGAGTCTATGTCCATATATTTGAACTTTTTTAATAATGCTCTTTCAAGTGGTAGTTAGTCAATCTTGACCTCTCTTCCACTTTTGTCCCGTGTCTGTCATATTTAATATAAATATTATATAAGTAAATTCCATTACCAACATTTTCTTAGAAATAAAATAAACTTTTGTATTTCGCAAATTTCTCAATAGGTGGCGGAATAATTTTATGCTAAGGTAGATTTAGCTAATAATTAAGTTAAAAAATTTAATATGTCGTTAAATATTTTGCAATTTTATTGATTGTATTATTGTGGTTTATATGAATAATAGTGTAGTATCAGGTTTCGAAATATTAAACGAAATGATGAGACGAGTTATGGTTTTCGATTTTACTGCTGTGAGTAAGTAGTGGAAAATCAATATATGCAGCATCACAATTTTTAAAAACTTAAATATTTTTTGTAACGCATTATTCTATCATTCCATTTTCTTAAAACTTCCAAGCTATTGCACAAAATTCACTTATTTAGTCATTTCCACGACAATAATAAAATTGAAAACCAATTTAATAAAAAACCATAACCAAAGTAATGACAATAATCTAATCTTGATCTCATGAGTTTTATAAATCATATAAATAGAAACTAATTGCGTTTTGGTTATTTGTAACTTACGCGTTTTTGTTATTGGACCTCGATTGTAAAAAAACCTACACTTTATTTGTACTCTGACTGTACTACGTTCAGAAATAATTAAACTTTCAATTGGCAACGTTCCTTATGACTACACATGTTTTATATGTAAAACGTGTATAAGTACATGACTTAATACGCATACATTTAAATATAATGTAGAAATGACATGTTACGGTAAAAGAAACCGTAACACTTTATTTTTATATTATGTTTAATTGTATGGGTATTAAGTTATAAGAGAGTAAGAACGATTTTTAACGTATTGTTTAACTAATTTAACATTTACATAACGTGTTAACGTAATGTAAACGGAGTACTTAACTGCGAAAATTTAGAAGAAACAGCTGATTGTAAAAAAGAAACTAAAAGGTACAGTGTGGGTCCGCGCCGTAGATTTTTCGTGAAAACGTGGGGTTAAAATCATAACAAGTGTAATTTAATTACCAATCTCTTTAATACAACAGTTCCACATAGTAGTATAACGGGAACTATCGCTGGGCGCCGTATGCCCGATGGACCAGCAGCGTAATCGCTTTGCATTGTTTTTTCATCTCTTTTTCAAAGCTGTCATACCTTTCACATTTGCTCGGCCCTGGACTTTTTTTGATTCCTTAGATTCTTTTTAACGCTAACTTTCTTTTCCGATTTGCATTTTCTATGATTCCGAGCATATTTACAATTAATATGAGACGTCTTTAATTTTTTTGCAATTTTCCATGTAATACCGATATTTACTTCTATTCCAGCGAATATTTTTATTGTTTCACTTTGTGTCCCAGCAGTGCTCTATAAGCTTTTCATAATGATATCCAAATCAACATCCTATCTAAACGCGTTTTCATGCTTCACCAATTATACTCAACTATCACGAGCATGCATCTACACTAGCCCGATGATGTCACAGGCATAATAGGCACTGCACGTCAAATACGTACAGACATGCTCAACCATTGTTAACGCATTATTAGTCTTGTAGTAATTAGCGATTGAAATCTGGGTATATTTGGTAACAGAAGAAAGCTCGACCTGCTGTCACTATACTTAACCAGCGAATAGACATTTTTACGTCAAATATTTGCGTGAGAATCCAAATTATGAATTGGTAAGTAGTTGTAGAAATAATGATTGTAAATGTGTGTCCCATTTACAATCATTATTTCTAAGCGTAACAACTCTTGATGTGGAATTTCGTTTATTATTTTATCAATAAACATGGTACTAACCTTCATCACTAATTCAGAGTTGTCTTTATAATATGAAACTTTCTGTTATTCTAATTAAATATAGGAGGTAATTCAAGGAAATTTTCCTTGAAGAAATTCGAAAATAAATTTTAATGAAAATGAGACTTTTGCAATTTACTAGTTTTAGTACCCAACTTTGCTCAGTAGCGGAAATTATATTACACGATATTAAAGCGGCTAACCAAATTTAAATTAAAGGATAAATAGCCTGTGTAAAGATACAATTTTAATTAAAACAAATTCAATAATTTCTAAAATATATTTAAATAAACAGAAAGAAATTGCTTATGTTATTTGTCGTTTATTTTGTATCATAATACTTTATAGTCTACAATGGTATTGTTTTTCATTAAAGCTTACTGAAAGATGATAGCGTATTTATAAAAAAAATTCTAAATTATTTATTAAGGTGACTTTTTAAAGAAAGAAATTTCTTATGTTATTTGTCGTTTATTTTGTATCATAATACTTTATAGTTTACAATGGTATTGTTTTTCATTAAAGCTTACTGAAAGATGATAGCGTATTTATAAAAAAAATTCTAAATTATTTATTAAGGTGACTTTTTAAATTAAATTTTGTTTCTATACCCATGTGGAAATGATAACAAAATACAAATATCATTGGCTTATAATAATTCCCCAGTTAAAGATTTTCTTGCAACAAAGCTTTGATGGTATCAGCGAATGATTATGTGAGATGTGATAACTAGATTTCAATCTAAACTCTATTAATTAGATAGCATAACGTATGTCACTGGTAGCGATTCAAATCTATGTTAATGATGAATTGTGGTGGTCATATGAATATATTGTAAAATTGTATCAATTGAATCGGATCCCTCATTTTTATGTTGTGGTTCTTAAATGTAAAACTTGACGATTGTAAATCCAAAATATAGCAGAGCAAGCGCCTATAAATAGCCACAATTCTTTATTTATAACTATATGCTGCCGTAGCTTTTGTTGTAGTACTTTCAGTGAAGTATTTATGCCTTAAAATCAATATTATAATGAAACAATTATAGCAAAATAAAATCTTTATCAGACATTTCAATTGTTTATATGTCTGGAAACTTATTGTATTTTTGTGAAAATTTTCCAAAAATGTTGAACGACTGCTTTTTTTTAAATCTACACCTCGATTTGGGTCATGTAATGCAGATTTAAACGAATACAAAGTAAATCCAAATGAAAGTGTTGTGATTTTTTTTTCGATATCGTGACATGTAAATGACGCAAGTCCGAGTATCGCGACGAAATATATCAAAAGTGTTTAGATATATTTCGTCATAATATTCGGAGTCGTCGTAATATTCAGTCAAGTAATAGCCGAATTTGTGAACTCGGTTTATGATTTTGTAATTTAAGTACGTCATATATCAAATGTATGATAAACAATTTAAAATTTGAAAATAATTTTATAAGGCGTATGAGAATCATGGATTATAGACAAAATCCTAAAAATAAACAGTTTCCGTAATGAATATCAAGACAAAAAGGAGTGCGTATGGAAGTAACTCGCCTTCGGCCTAGAAAACTGAATTTCTATTCATAACCATATATTAGTGGAACGTTAACTTAGACGAATGAAAAATTTTAATAGATTTTTCCTCTTAAGTTTTTTCCTATTTAATCTTGAAAATTTCTAGGGTAACTTTAGAGGCAAAAAGTCTCCATTTTTTGTTTTAAACAACTTTTAATATCGATAATCTGAAAATATAAAGTTCATACATCAAACATTTCTTGAACAAGATTTGTCAAGAAAGCAATAAAATCACTATTCGACTCCTCTATCCCTCGAAGCAATTATACGTGTATATTAAACGAAAATTAACAATGGCGTACACATTCGATTACTCTTAAGACAAGGAGCACTTATCGTACCAATATTACTCGCACAGTTATTAGCAAATAGCTTTATTTTTAACTACCTTTTCTATATTCCGATATTAAATTTCTTGATGCAATCAGAACTTAGATTATACATGATAGTCGAGTTCGTGATCTAAACGACGTATGGGTTCGGTTATTAAGCGACGTCACCACTATAAATTAATGAATCACTTAATAAATAAACATAACCGATATCAGCCAAACGTTCCGTTGGCGCTACTACAGGAAGCTTTATTGGCTCACCGCCACCTTAACAATAACTTATTATTACCATCGAGATGACACGTCCGCGACCTGCATTAGCCCACCAACTTCCGGCGTGCGCCGCGGCCGAGCCGCCTCAAAGTAAATACTAAGCGCAATCATCCGAGACCCGCTGCCCGATGTTATCCGACACGACCGATCCATAAATAACGCTTAACCGAACCGTTACTCCCATCATCGTGAAGATTTAATAAGAATATTTAATTATGTGTGGATAGGTTTAACGATTCAAGTGAGAATGTTTGATTATGCTTTGATTTGATTAAACTCGCCGATGGGTTTGGGAGTTACGTATTTGAGTCGAGTGTCGCGTGTTGCTGCTGAATACTTGGGTAACAATTATTGATGCAAGAAAGTTTTAAATATACATGAAAAGTTAACATAACTGTGTAACGGTACGTTACTTACGTTGTTAACGTAAATGGCAAAAAGTATGAACTTGAAGAGTTCGTATTCAATTCGTGTTCAATGGGTATCACACCCATTGTTAAAATTAACTTTGGGGAAATAGTATCAGTTAGAAGTACAAAAAATAAAATAAAGCGTAACGTGACTTAATAATGTGAAAAGTTTATTAAAAACGTTTCGCCATATCGACTTACGATAATTATAGATGTGTAAAAGTAAAGTTACTGGTAACTATGTGTGATGAAGACTCCATAAAACGTGACTATATATTAGATGTCAAAACATTAGAAATTTGATAGAAAAAATAAATACATTATGAAATAAGAAAGCATATATTTAATTTATTGTAAACGCAAATAATTATGCGACGCTTTAGAAATCATCCTGCAATCATCCTCTTTGTATATGTTTCCTCTTTCTATGTTAGTAATCTTATAAAAAAAGTAATTATAAAATTCACTACCTTTTTTTTTGTTTTTTGAATTAGTTTTTAATTTAAGTCAAAAATATTAATCACATATTCTTGTTATTTCTTTATCTGTAAGATACTTGTTTCCTCGCAGTCTTGGATTACTGTCTGAAAGTTAACTAACTCTACTTATTCTGAAATATACCTCTACCTGCTACGAAAAACTTTATAATCTGGATCCTGACACCTGGAAAAAATTCACGATAAATGTCTTCAAAGATTGATTGAAAATAATACTTTTCCTAAACCTTCTGAAAAATTCGTACATTTCCTAGTCTTTCTGAGTTCATGTCCTTTCATTCTTATATTCTAACTAATGTCAATATTTGTATTCTAATTTTTATCTTTCTATATACGCCTTATGTTTTATATTGTGACATTTTTCACAATCTACTAAACAACCATTTTTTTAAAACGTATTATTATGATTGATTAAAAGAGATTAATCATATAATAACCGTAGCAATAAATCCTCAATATGTATTGTATATCAAAGTTGTCAAATTATAAAATAGTATAGGTTTATACAGGGCTTCGTTTTGTGGGCAAATTGCCCAACAACATCGGGCTACACCATTTAATAAAAAAAAACAAACAAACGTGATTCCAATTCGAATGATAAGTGCTCCGTGCCATAATTGAAATTAATTGGATATACATGTATGCTGTTAGTTTTTATTCCACGTAGACCACTTCCCGCAATTCCTGCTATTGCTTTAAGGGAAAGAGTGATTCTCACATGTTAAATTGGTTGTTGAGTGATTCTCAAATGTTGTTTTATTGAAAATTATGTTCGTAAAATGTTTGATGTAGAAATTAATATTATATTTTAATAGATTCTATTTTATCAGCTTTCATTTCAAACTTCATATTATGGAGATTGATACTAAACTCACTTGACATTATAAAGTTTTCCCTAAAAGCGATATTTAAATTTTTTTTACTTTATGTCGATATAATTTACGTTATTAGTAATTATAACTATGTCCAATTTTAGCTCTCTGTAATTTCTAAGAAAATATATGATTTTGAAAAAAATTAGTTATGACAGAGAGACAAACGGAAAGTTATGTATCAGGTCCGTAAATGTTTCTTTTTTCAATCATTCATTGGCATTAGTTTGTATCTATTTACTGCTGGTCATAGGCATTTCCCAATGTACACCACCACTGAGGGTAGTATTGTTACGAAACAATAAAACAATGTTATCACCTATAAGGAGCGCGTTCAACGGTAACGAAAGGAGATAGGCAAAAATGTATACGGTATTGAGCCCAAGTGTGACAAGATTAAAAACGACACCCTTATAGAAAGAAAATGAGAAGACAAGCTCCTTAAAAGTGTTATTTAAAACGTCATTTATATGAGTGAGAAGTCCTTTTTTAACAAAAATCAGGTTATTTTTCATTATAATATGTATATGCTATTTCTTCTGAACTCTTCGAACCAGCAAGATGAAACAAGCTCAGATTATGTACCATTGTATCTTCCATATATAGATGTGGCATACCGATCCATTAAAGTGTCAGACCCGAGTGAATCGTCGAAAAGAATAACATAAAACTCGAAAAGAGCCAAAAGGACATTAATTTTACAACATGTTAATGTCGCTTAACAGTTTATTTTTTATTCCTTTATGCAATGGTGTTTTAAAAAAAGTGACCGACATTGATTATTTTTTTAATCATTTTTAAAAAGTTACTTCGTTGTTTTTAAATCTTATTAACAATCCTTCATTTAATAATATTGAATGTATGCGAGTTTGTGAAGATTGTTTCTTTTTGTTTTGTGTTAAACAGTTTATTGTTTGCTATTTCCGAATTATAGAATTGTTTGTTTTATGATATTGTGAAAAATACCAGTTCTTTTTTTTTAATTCAGTTCTATTTCTGTAACACAGACCCATTAGTCCTTAGTTTTCACTGACAGTAAAGAAACCTTACTTCTAACAATATGAACTGACGTCCATTATGTTCATAGATAAGCCCATCAGAAAATAGATACGTACGTACATATATATTACGACCTTACGTCTACCCTTCTCTGTCAGTCTATCCTATTCTGTTAGTAGACAATTTAGTATTAATTTTTTAGTAACTTTGGCGTAAGAAAAATTGCGAAGAACCTTACCAATTCGCTCTTAGAGACAAAAAGCTGACATTTTGCACAAGACAGAGGATTTATTTCACTGCATAAAGGATGAAAGTAACAGCGTGCCCTTTTCGAGTATATTTTAATTTATTTATACATGCTGCTTTCCAAAAAATATAGGTGGTAATAAATAAGAGATATATTACCCTTACTTCATTCCACATTTATGAGAAACAGTACGGAGTAAAGTTTTTATAACACTACCTACTTAAAATAAATATTATATATGTCCCACGTCCCACTGAGGTAATTTTCGTAATATAGTTAATGCTAGATTTATATATTTTGGTGTCTTAAAAAAACTATAGTCAAAATTATCAAAGTAATTTATACCTCCGCATAAAATTTCAAATTACTTGAGCAGAAATTTTAAACGTCTTTTGAAAAACTAATTTTCAAAATTCAAAATATGAATACTATTCTTTTACCTGCTTATTCAACTATCTTGTTTGTTGATGCATTGTGGCGTTAATTTCAAGAATATAAGTTTATTACCACAGTGTTTCCGTTCATGATAATGAGACATTTAAATGTATTTGTAAATGAAAAAATATTGGAAATTAAAATATATTATACTTTCGAAAAATAAATGATCACCATCGATGGCCAAATCAAAAAGTTAGATTATTTACGGGAGAAATGTCAAAAAAAATTCTTGCAATATCGATTAACTAGTACTCTGTGTTGGTCATTAACCCTATGCTGGTTAATGATATCTTCACTACACAAATTATATATATGTAGATCTTATTCTTAAAATTACGTTATAATAATTCTGAATAATACAACACTATAAAAAACGTTTGAGAATTGATTTTGTCTCGCTTTTCCCAAAACTAGGTAATCGCTAAGATAGCTTTTCCACAATAAAGAAAATTCATAATTTTTCATTGACGACTTTGATCCAATTTTCTTATCTAATTTTATATTTTCCAAATCCTTTCAATGACTTTTCTAATTATGATTAGTCAATACTTGGATATAATATTATAGTAGCCTACATAAGCTAGCTAGTCTTATATAAAAGAGAATGTTCAGTAAAAGTCACTCTGGCAGACACTGTGTCGCCTGGGAGGATGGGCGGGGCGGGCGAGGATGCCAAGGTTACTCTCGACATGGGCGGTCGTTTATCTCAACGTTACATAACAATTGCACTGATCGTATTCGCTGTCTTGCGATACAAATTATTCTTATTACTAAGTAGGCATTGGTGGTTTCGAATAATTGTTTCATAAACCAATTAAGCGGAAGTTGCAGAGTTTTTTTTTTCTCGAAATAGCTTGTGAAGGATATGAAAATATATACAGATCGATTTAAATACTAAATAAAGAACTGAGATATTCTTTAGGACAAATATTATACACAATTCCAAAAAAAAAATCATTTCAGTTAAAAATAGTATAAAAGTAGTGACCAGGAAAAAGAAGGCACCTAAGAGTTGGCCCCCATCAAGTTTCACTTATTTCATACTTGACAACGAAATGATGTATACATTTAAGTCATAAGCACCACATAGTCGCCAGTCTATATTGCTAGCCCATTTCAAAGAGAAATGACATTTAGATACAGATTTGTATTAAAAAGCTAAATATTTTCAAATCCCTCTTTTATAAAGACGTTTTCACTTAATTATCTCAGGTTCTACTAATTGGGCTACGACTTTTATCTTAGAGGAAATAGGCTACAGTTCATGTATTTCCTAAAATTTCTCAATTATCGTATCTAAAAGTCTAGTTTTAGGGTTAGCTTTGTTTTATATTCCTGGGAAATTAGAATTGAATCAGAAAACAAGTGTCTTTCATCATGAGCCAATATTCGGGGGTGTTCTCTCTAGTCATTCATGTCCTGGTTTTTTTAATTCGACTATGAATGCTCTATGTTTTTGGATGATTGGCGATCTTCTATTATATTGGCAAAATTTAGTATTTTGTTTGCAAAATTTGTTATTATAAACCCGCCATCTTAGTTCACAAAGTTATTTTGTTTTTTTTAGTAATTAATCAAATCAATCTTCAATTTAAAAGCATAATCGTTGTTTTCACCCGCCGCCAGCATGTATGTAGAAATAAAATTAATTTCTTGAATATTTAAGAATTAATTCCTTGAATATTGCAGAATTCTTTAAACATTTATGGAAAAATTTGTTCAATTCAAACTCAAGGTGACTCCTTTGCTACAGTATAAGCGTTTGCGTATTTACAAGCCTATGTCAATGATAGGTATATTACTACAGTATAGACGTGCGGCGCGCTCATCAGCTGTATTCGTTTAAGCATGTCTGTTTAGCAATCCGTGCACGCCATAATACTCATAACCTCTCTTCACTATTTTCAAACTCGGGTTATTGTTATCAATAAAGAATGAAATGTGAAGGTGATTCAGTAGAAGTTGAGGACGGTGATGGTGGAGTCAGGTAAATATCAGTGTTAAAGTGACAATAAGTGGATGATTTATTGTAAACCTAAATTTTGGTATCATCTTTTAATCTTAACTGATAATAAAATTAAATCATGCAATACTATTCAAGTATTATGTAAGTTTTATTTAATTAAACGATGTTGCTTAGATCGCTTCGTTACCATTATTATTTTTTTATTTCTTAAAATTAACAATGTTTTATTATTCAGAAATATTCTTATTCCTATAGATAATAAACAAATAATTTGTTTTTATTTCAATAGCGAATTAACTAGGGCATCGACGTCCGAGACACAATTTATAAGATCAAAAAAGGAAACCAATGCGCAAATATGTAGAGAATATCGAGATTCCTTCATTTATTTATTTTTATTTTTATTTAATTACTTCCAAACGTTGTTAACTTATTTCGTGGTGCCTTTTTTTGGTACATAATTTATACCGAAGTAATCTTCGTTCCAACCGGGTGTCCCACGATAACACTCGTTCTTTTTTATAGTGTAAATAATTAGACAGCGAGCAAAACAGATAATAGGTTTTTCTGAGAGCCTGAGACTTTTTTTTAAGAGGTCTGAGACCAAGCGAAAGTTTTTTCTCACCCATAATTTTTAGTATATAGAGTCGAGTATGGTTACGTCAAAATATATTTTGCTTTAATTTATAGGAAGTTTAGCGGTGACTTTGCTCAATTGTTCAAAGTAAATACGCCAGTATTTAATCGTATTATTAATTAAAATAAAACTCAGTAAATATTCCATTTGTACCTACCTCCCCGCCCCCCATGCACTTAAATGAAACGCTTGGTTGAAGTCGCATTTTGGTGTAGGTTTACCCTTTCTTGTAACTTCAGTGGCTGAAGTTGGAGAAGCTTGAACCACATTTTGGTGGAAGTCACTTTTGGCGTAGTCACATTTTAGTGTTTTCCCTTTCATGTAAACTCCAGTGGCTGAAGTTGGAGAAGCTTCACCCTCTGGAGCTAATATGAAGAAATAACATCTAGTACAATAGTAGCTCTGTAAGACAGAGTGTTCTTAACATGAAATCTGTTTAAGTAAGACTTAAAGCATTTTTAAATGTTATGTAAGAGGTCATCAGGGAAGAAAATTATCGGAAAGATCAAAATTTACTCTTTGAAACTTTGGAACCGATGTTGGTATTGTAGTACCTTCAGATACCCTCGTGCATACATTGCATGTTGTTTCGCTCGTTTCGCACCCTAAACGGGAGAATGTGTTCATCAAGCAAGAGAAGGATAAGTTCTTTCATTAAATTTGTATACTTTGTTTGTTTCTTTAAATACTATAGAGATAACCTTGAATCGATTACATCGTTGTTGTTAAAGTATTTGTATTTTTGTGCTTATTAATCACGAAACTTTATGGGGCCGCGCTACTTTTACAGTATTATGTGAACAAATGCTCAAAAAATATTAGAGAAATCCTTATGAAACGCAAAGACTAGAGAAATCCTTATGTAGTGAATATAGTGTAAATACTTCTCAAATGATACCTTCAAAAAAAAACAAAAGCAACCACGCTCATGTGTATGTAGAAAAATGTGGTTCCGTATTGGTCTATATCATTTGAAATTGATAATGCAAATTAACTGGAATAATCCCAATTGTAAGTTTTAATCAAACGCCAATGACAGAAAAAAAACACGAATAACAGTAAAAACAGTTTCATTCGACTGAAATTCCGATCGTCTGTTATGCGGTCGTTAATTACGTACTGAGGGTAAAACAACCTATTTCATAAATATTACCTCTGGTGATTTCGGCCAACGGTCAACAGATAACCGTGGCCATCCTTTTAAGTACCGTCATCACATGAGATCTTCGCAGAAACTCGGTTGCTAACTGAATAGGAGATCGAACGGCGCCCTATTTATTTATATACTCTAACCAAAACGTACCCTGTAAATTGGTGTGTTTATTAAATGACTACTTGTCTAAAGCAAAATATTATAATATGTAAATAACTGTTCTAAACATTTTGTTTTGGCTTCGATTTGGTAAAGATTTGATTGAATAAATAAATAAGAAAACAAATGTTTTATTATGATGTAAAATACATATGCGTGTTTCAAGTACTTGGGTAGTTCACGGTCTACTCACGGTATGTCATGTATATTTGCCTGATTTATATATATTTTTTTGTTTCTCAGCACATTGGTAATAAGTGGTAAGTTAAGCAAAGATGTTATTCAGAAAATAAATACATAAGAAATGGAAAATTTTGTACTGGAGTGAAATAACATTAACAAGGACTGTATTCAAAGCATAAGTGTATTATATATGCCTAATAACTTTTTTCGTTGTATACAATAAAAGAAACAAACTATTTCTTTTCGTTTTCCACTTTTGGTAATGTGAACTTCAATGCACAAACTTCTATTCAAATCCTACAAGGCATATTAATAAGTTGTCTATAAAAAAATAATAACATCTAGTGGAGACTAAACAATTTAATTGCCAAAATAATACTACGTGATGTAGTATTATTTCTACTTTCTTTAATTTCTTTACCATGACCTAGGTTTCGCTGTATTACAACATCTTCAGGTTGGCTATTAGCAAAGATTGATCTTTGTGAATAATGAATTTCTGAATTGTCAATAATGAATTTCTACAAAATTAACGCCAAATATATTCAATCTTCATCTATAACATCTTCAGGTTGGCTATTGGCAAAGATTGATCTTTGTGAATAATGAATTTCTGAATTGTCAATAATGAATTTCTACAAAATTAACGCCAAATATATTCAATCTTCATCTATAACATCTTCAGGTTGGCTATTGGCAAAGATTGATCCTTGTGAATAATGAATTTCTGAATTGTCAATAATGAATTTCTACAAAATTAACGCCAAATATATTCAATCTTCATCTATAACATCTTCAGGTTGGCTATTGGCAAAGATTGATCTTTGTGAATAATGAATTTCTGAATTGTCAATAATGAATTTCTACAAAATTAACGCCAAATATATTCAATGCCAAAATAAAATTAAAAGTCAACAATTTGCAGTAACATATTATCTAACAAAAACATCTCAGTAAGGAATTTCATAAATAATCAGGCCAAAGCAACACGCCTGCCTCATGTCAAACTTTGTTTTCAAAGAAAATAATTATTTTCGGTTGCTATAAAATAAGCGAAGGAAACACTGAATTTCAGACTTCTCCTTTTTCATATTAATTAATTCTAAGTGGCTTGACATTAATAATAAACAGTCTTTAATTATGTAGGCACGGAACAAAATTCCTTCAGATTTGATCTAAAAATATTACTTAGACTGGTAGAACATTTCTTTCAGTTAGTTTGACTTTACGTCACACTTTTTAAAGTTCATTTTTACTCTTTAAAAATTATGTTACATCAGTATGAGGAAAAAGTACAATTTAGGGCTGTTGAAAATTTTACTATCTGTTGGTTATTAAATTAAATATAAATGGTACTGTGGTTTTATATATATTATATTAAACCACAGTACAATTTATCGTTGTACCACAACGATGTATCGTCGAACCACAATACCATTTATCGTTATATTAGTTCTATCGTTGGCTGCAATAGATTTATTCATAAAAAGGTGTACATTAAATTCTCTAAATAAATTAATTAATTATAAACTATATATTTAATGAAAATAATTTCAGCTCGCAATAATATTATATTTAAAAATTTATGTCAAGGATATTTACCATCAAACTCTTGCAATTTAATAATGTTTACGCCTTATTTGCTGTTCTTTGTGACTCTAAACACTGAACATCGAAATACAAAAAATTCGAATTGTATTCTTTGTAGTTAAAATTAAAAAAAGACAAACTGAAAAAACCGAAAAATTGAAATACCTGAAATGTATTGCGTAAAGAGACGTTTTAAATTTGATGGTTTTTTTATAGTAAAAGCTCTCTGATGAAAATAATTTTGACGATCAGAACTATTTTTTATTAAATACATTTTCTATGTAAATTCTTTCATTTAAAAAAAGAAAAAGTTTTAATTGGTGTTGAACTGCATTTACACAGGTCCACAAAGTCTTATTTATATGAGAAAATTTTGTAAGTCAGCGCACAACAATGGCAAAGAAATGATTACGTAACACTTTTCATCCAACAAACCTAAACCGTAACCCAGTCCCATTGGCAGACTCCGTATCGATTGTCTTCTCATAACAAAAGTTCAAAGAGAGCGCCGAGACTGTTGGCGTCTGTCGCCGACGCGTATCTCATTCACATCGCGCCACGAGATGACACACTGAGCTATAAAGACTGAGGAATAATAAATACCAATACGGCACGAGTATCGTCATGGGAAGAATTAGACTGAGCGCGCATTTGATCTATTGTTTGTGTTATTTAACAATTAAGTACATATTTAATTTCTTGCGTGTGTTTCCCCTGCTACATTGTCGTTAATATTTAATTCGTTTTCATACTAAAAAATAAATTACAATTAAATAACCTCAATTTGAAATCATATTTTGAACTACAGTACAGTAAAAATTAGACAGTAATAGCGTTCGTAACATTAACTTTTTATTCTTCGTTCATTAAAAGGGTATAACAGGTCATTGATATATCCTATTTTTATTAAATATTAAAATTAAGATCTATAAAGCTGACTTCGACAAAACATCATTAAAACATGGAGAAAGAAACTATAAAAATACAATTATTTAAAATTTCAACAGTAACTCAAAGGTTACAGATATAAAGATTATAAAAATGTATAATATTTATTTTTTTATTTATTTTGTCTTTACAATTCATTTTATGAATAGTTATAAAAAAACGTAGCCTTGCTTGGGTTGGGTCCATATGTTTGTAAAGTATTCCAGTCAAAAGTTTAATGGCGTTTAACACAATGACTGCTGTACTGCTGAAAATCTACTTACAGGTTTTTATTACCTATAATTGTAGGAAAAAAAATTAAATATGTTGTATATATTATATGTATATATGATATTAAAAAAATATTAGCCTACTGGCTATCGCAACATTGTTAACAACAGTGATCAACACTGTTGTTAGCAACCCACTAAACAAAGAAGTCCATGCGTTCTAAGTTAGTTAATACATTAAAATCTTGACTTCATCAGGCAACTAAACGTTGAAAATAATCTATCGTATATTTTAAAGAATTTTTAAAGATGCTTTCAAAGACTCTAGACCAATTTGTTTAACTGGATCGGGGTACTTACAGGTTACACTACAGTAATGGTCACTACCTGCCCAAGTAGGTTATAAGTTTAATCGTTAGAACTCATAATAACATCGGTTTAATAAATCATTGACATGTTTATGAGATATTTCATATTAGTCTAAGCTATGTTTGAAATGGACAAGAAACTGTATGCGACAAACAATACATCTAGAGCATATATATTTTTATCCAATCTAAATCGTCTCTCTTATATATTTTTATCCACACTTTTTATCTGCACATACTTTTTTATTCACACATATTTCGTTATATATTTGTGGGTTAATGATGTAGTGACATAAAGATATTAACACTTGACCTGTTTTTATTTATCTCTTGCGATGACCCCTTGATGTTTATTTGCCTTCATTATGATTATGGTGTTGCAAAGTAAAAGTTTTTTTCTTCCAAAGATTACTGTGTTGTTCATACATTAGTTGATCATATACAGTACAACTAAACTCTAATATTATGGAAACGTAGACGTATCACATTTTTTATTACTTCACAAGATACGGTTACGCAGTGAAAACAAATAAGATCATTTGTTATATTGTAGAGACACGTAGAATTATATTCCAGAGCAAAAATATGTATGCTGTGTGTATTTTTTGTATATGTATGCGTTAAGTTTCTTTATTCTTTATGTCTACCCGATAGTATCTTAGAGGCATTCGCAAAAAAATATATGAAATGCGGTCGTCTTTTTCACGTTGGGAGATTGAAATAGTTTGGTTCTCGGTTGATATTGTATAAATTTGGCAACATTGTATTTGAGATAAGATACCCTCAAGATATACGATGTTAGATAGGTATTAACTTTGAAGAAACAGTAAGTGTCATTTTTAATCATTTTGTGTGTGTGTTAATTTAGTGAGAGAAATTACTATATATATTAAATATACTTAGACTATATATATTATATAGAAATTACTATATATATTATATATTAAATACTAAATGTTTTTTACGTATTCATTTTCTTTATACAATAACATTTTATATAAAATAATATTTCCTCAACAAAAAGAAAATACAATTACAAAATAATGCTAAGATGGCGTTGCTTATTTACATAGAAATAAGGGCGCACGCAGACATGGCATGGCTGTATTATTTGGTGTTAAAATGAGCATATTTTAAAAAGGAGAGCTTATTTTAACTCTGGCGTAGACTTCGAAAAACCTTACTTTTAGGGTTTCGTACCTTAAAAGGAACGACGGAACCCTTATAAGATTACTCCCATGTCTGTCCGTCCATCCGTCACAGTCGTTTTTCTCAGAAGCCGCTTGAAAACATATTGTCCCGCACATATGCCAATAGCTAAAACTGAAAAATATTCATTTAGAAATTTTTTAGGGCGGGCCAAATTAAGTACTCGCAACTTTTTATTTTATTTTATAATAATCTTAGATATGATTTGAAAGAGCTTGTACCTACAACCCTTATAGGGTCCCAAATTTTTTCTTTCATTATTTCGGGGTATTATATCTTAAGAGAGGTTCTGAAAAATATACAAAGAAAATATATTCATATGAATGATATGGGCAATACATTTATGATTTTCTAAATTTACAGCCGATTATTTCTGAATGGCTTCGGAAAAAACGTAAAAATTTTAAATTTGGTACAGTAATACATCTCTTTACCCCAGATATTTTGTATTTAGTAACTTTTTCTAAATTTTCATATAAGGATTAAAGGAGGAGTAAAAAGTTTCAACTTCTTTTTAATTTTCTATATCATGCATGATTTAAAAGGGCTTATTATGTGGAGTACGAAAAAAAATTCATAACTTTAAACTTCGTACTTAAAATATGTTCCAAAAAACCTGCGAAAATTGGGTCCTTACTTTCGAAAATTCTAAGCTAAAAAACATGAGAAAAACAAGATTAGTAATATCTGACTAGAAGATTACAGGCAAAGTAGAGTGATTATCCGGAGATCGAAATGTGCGCCATGATTTTCTGTCTATGAAAGAAATAGTTAGGTCTTAAATTTGTAAGAATGGCTGACTGTTTTTTCATAATATTGGGTAGTTTTGCAAATAAGAAGGATATATTTTTTTGCATATTTTTCAATATAATTATGTATATATATATATACCACCTAAAATTATGAACTAAATATTTTTGAGGCTCTTGTTATTAGTTCTTTCGAAAGATATTCGTTTTTTCTTAATTTTTTTTCGTTTTTTCATGGATTTAGTTCTAAAATTAGTTTACTTTTACTAAAAGAAATTATAACGTTATAAAGATTACGTTATACAGATACACTTGTCAGACCGCAAAGTTGGTATATGGGATACAGTCATAAATATATACTAACAATTTTCAATCCAAATCAAACTATTAAATTGGGAGTTTTATACTTTTGACGTTACACTATTGACTTTCTTTTGTATTAAGTAAGCTGATAAGAATAGATTTAGAAAAAAAAAGTTAAATTATAAAGTTAAAGTAAAATCAAACAAGTAAATAAATTAAGTTTTATCTGTTTTTTATGTCTTTTCCAGTTAATGCAATATTATGTGTTTATGTAACAAGTAATATTGCATTAAACTGGAACAGACCGTAATAAAAAAAAATTATCAATACAAATAAAATTGATTATGAGTATAGAAAATTAACAGAAAAAGTAAGTAAGGTATTTTAGTGTTGGGACAGTTTTATAGGTTAGCAAAACATTTTAAAATTATTTCACAATCTAATTACTCCGTATACATATTTTTTTTCGTAATTTCTCAACGATTCAATATTTTAAAAATACCAATAGAAATTATGAACGCGCCCTTAACAAATGAACTCTCGCAACTAATATGATTTGATTAGACAAGATCGTAAATCTTGTTTTTTTTTCGTAACCCACCCGGGCGGCGTAGCGGGTAAAAACGGCCGGCCGAAAAGGCGGGCGGGCGCGTGCGTCCAACAGCCGCCTTGAAGGGGAGGCATCCACAATTTGTTTTAAGTGTGCGGCGGGGTTTATATTAAACATGGTATTGTGTAATTTTTATTCGAGAATTATTTTACTGCTACGCTTGAAGTAAAGCGTTTTCTTGCTGGGCGCGTAATTAAAATGTATCTCCGTAATGAAATCTTTTATATATTCATTCCTGGTTAGCCTTTAATTAATTAAATTTATATAAAAATTTATTAAATTAATTTGGTATGAATGCCTATTATGAATGCATTATATAAAATTTGTAACTGAGTTATTTAGATGATTCAAACAATATATGTTTCTCGACAATTATTTACAAATGTATTTATACTATATTATAATAATAAATTTATTTCGAGTTGCTTTTATCTGATATAAATGAAAATTGTCATCCATTTAGAGGTCGAGATACTTCATTTATTCGGAAAAATAAATCATTCCAAACTATTGTTAATTAAGTAATAGTATTATATTTTCAGAGAGCAATTGGACAAAAAAATTGTCTCAAAATGACTTTAGTAATTTTCATTTGTTTTTTCTTCAGAAATACTTCTCACAGAGGACGATAACATTCAGAGGATTGACCTCGAAAGCTTTTAACAGTTTATATTTTTGTTATGAATCCATGTAATTTATAGCTTTTTTTGTATTATGTAAATTTATGTGTTGTAAATTTTGACTTTTATATGAATTGTACACTTATAATGATGTTTGCTTACTTTTGTGGAGAGTCATAGGGCCTGCAGGGTAATAGCTAGTGGCTAAAAACTTGTGGTAGCTATTTTTTTACATCACAAATATGGAAATATGATATTTATTCTTTGTTAAAAGTTACCTCCCAGATTCACATCATATAAATAAATATGCACCAAATGATACTCTGCACTGAATTTGTTTTTGCAATGATATTAAGGGAACGACATTGCGTACTCTTTTTTTCTCGTATTCCTCTTTCGATATAACCAATCCAAAAAATAGTTTTTGAAAATGTGGTCAGTAGAGTCTATAAATGCGCCCTTAACTACGAGTACCTCCCAGATTCACGTCGCATTCGTGATATTCACGATTGATTGCCACATATGTGCCATATAATATTTTGCATTGAATTGTTTTATGCACCCATATCAAATAAAGGACATTGCGTACTGTTTTTTTTCGTATTTCTCTTTCGATATTACAAATCCAAAAAAATAGTCTTTGAAAATGTGACGAATCTATGAACACGCCCTTAATCAGTAAACCATCGTAATTAATATGATATGATTAGAATAGATCATAAATCTTGGGTTCCGTTCCTTAAAAAACGAAAACCTTATTGGATCACGTGGTTGTCCGTTTACCCCTCTGTTTTTTAAAACCCTTTTTCTTCAATACGGTTTGAGATATCAAATAATATTGTATACTGAGGCCTAAAACCTCACATTACTATAAATTTGAAGTTTTTTGATTTGCGTAACAAACAATATGGCTCTTTACAGCATAATTTGTTTTATTCCCACGATTGTCTTACTCATCATCAAAACCTATAAGGTACTTCTGGTGTACTTAGAATCATGAAATTCAGCGTAATGGGAGGTTTTATAGCACAAGTCAAGGGGATCCAAATATCAATGCTTTCTAATTCCATGTGGAATTATACATGTTTGTAATTGGTTTGTCTGTAGGTATGTGAAATATATAGTAGGCAATATATTAACACTCTGAAAAATTAATATTTGTAAAGAACACTAGGTCTTTTAAATTTTTAAGTTAGTATACGGAACCCTCGTTGTGTCAATTCTACTCGACTTGACATGTTTGTTTCGTTATCCACCCATATTTATCATCGTATATTTGAGAGATTCCGAAAAAAATTCGATTGAATTTCTCATTTTAATGAGATAAGGACAAAATTAGAAATTGTTATAATGTGGTTTACGTTTCTATTGAATTGCCAATAAAAGAAAGTATTGCGTTATTACTTCTTAAGCTGATTATTAAACCGTAATTAATTAATTTTTATATTTGTTTGCCTAAATATTTTCTTTAATCTAATTCTTTTCAAAAATGATTACGCAAATAGCAACCAATTTTTTTGGCTCACTGTCCAGTACGAATGAATGTAGAATGAATCGAATACACGCGTGTAACCGCATTTACAGGAATGTTATTTAAAACTAACCGTCACAGCGTTCATTCAAGGCCACATCCGGTCTAGACCACACAGCGGATATTAACTAATACTCAACCAATCTACTGTCGCTGCGGCCTGGTCTTATGAGAGGGATATATGGTAGGTAGTCGCCATGTCTGGGTACACTCGTTCTACGTGATAGCGGTCGACCTTGTCTTGACCTTACATTAACAAATGTCTTATTATTGAGTGAATAATTGTGATGAATGGTTGTTGGCCGGGGCGCATTACGAGTGGGGTTGGTTTGTGATAGACCTATGCGGTACGCGTTTAACGCAATAGTGCTGTTATGTCCGAGTTGGACCTGTCATTCACAGTGAAATGTTGGTCAAACAAAGGTTTTTTTTTATATCTTATTTATACTTCATCGTCTAAACATATTTTTTATAAACCATTTAGTATTAATCCTTGTTTTACCTGGAATTATGGAACTATATATGTTATAAGATATATGTTTTAGAGGTACTATTTTTATATGAAATAGAATTCGTAACAGTTTTAAGTAATAATAATAATTAGTTATTAATATTATAATAACTGAACTATCTAGGGACATAACTAAAAAAAATTGTTTTCGTTCCCAAATATTTAATTCACATATAATAAATAAAATATGGTCTAATATTAAAAACTAATATTTTTTTAAATATATTGATATAACTATTCAATTATTAATATTATAATTGGTATCTAGGGACATACCTAAAAAAAATTTTGTTTTCATTGCCTAATTATTAATTTAGGTGTAATAACTCTAACATGGTCTGAAATTCGTCTCCAAACCTCTTTGATTCATTTTCATTTTAGTTTGTAGAGCACGAATACAATTCAAATTACGAAGTTTCCGTATATCCTTAAACCTTTTGAAAAGCTAGTTTAATTTTCTGGAGAATCATACATACTTATGTCGCCGTGGCTATAAAGGCTTAAAATTTAAAGTACTTAATATTTCTACTAAGCCTTTTACAAATATAAATATTAGTTTCCAATATGTAAATGCAATATACTGTCTAGTATCTTTCATAGGTGTAAGAATAGAAACCGATCAAGTGGATAGCGATGTAAACATCGAATCAATTTAAAAATTAAAATCATTTTATTTGTTTGCATACTTATTTTTTTCTTTCCCATTCAAGGAGACGTGTCTTTCATTTTAATTCTGAGATCATAGTTACTTCAATATTATAAACTTTACTAAAATCTCTACAGTATTTTTTGCGTCAAGTACGTATAAAAAACAAAAATTAAGATCGAAATAAATTGAAAAAACCAACCAAGTTCGAGTCTGGCTCGCAAATTGTAGATTACGTACTTCGTTTGAAGTGAAATTACTTTACTCATCACAAGTTAACACTAATATCGACTTCCTGGCGCAATTAATATTTAATAATACTTAACATAAGTATCATAACGAGAATATCTCAAAAACTATCAAATCTGACATAATCATCCTTATAATTTTCTTTCTTCAACTTCCTTATTTTCCTTTCAAAAAACTCTTTCTTTTTTAATTTTTAATTCGTATTTTACATAAATAAAAGGAAGGGAGAACACGTTTTTTGTACATTTTTCAGTGTATCTCTAAAGATATATTCCCAAAAATTGTGAAAAAGGTTTTTAGACCCTTGACAACTAACACTTTCAAACGATACCCCACACTATACATAACATTTTCAAATCTTTTTTCGAGAGCTTATTTTGCCCAAACGCCCTAAAATTTCCGTACAAATATTTTTGAATATTTGTTAAACTGTATGCAGATTAATATGTTTTATTACAATTCCAAATTTTACGTTTCTCCGTTAAGTAGTTTTTGAGAAAAACCCCAAATATATCTGTGACAGACGTATAGGCGGACGCGTGTATGACTTTACAAGGTTTCCGTTTTTCTTTTTGAAGTTCCCTATCTACCCTAAAAATAAGATTGTTATATATAACTCTTTAATTTATTATTGCAAATTGACAGAAATAATTTTGGTCTGACTTTTTAAAATTTATTGTATTCATTGAAAAGTTAGGGGGTGTACACTTGGTTAGATTATACTGCGAAACTCACATGTTGCGGAGAAGAGAGCATATAAATATATCCTCAAAAGATCCGTGAGAAAAACAGATACCTTCCGTGAGATCTGAGAGAAAAACAAGTAAGGGGTATCCCACTTTCATTAATGATAAAAAGGATTATTTGTTTGCGGATGAAATATAAAAAAGAAGTATGTGCAGTGCTTTCTAAAAAATTTTAAACAATTCAATTAGAGACCTTAAATTTAAATACTCCAAACAGTTATCCACATATCGTTGATCGGCTTTTACAGTTATGCTGCATCATTAACTTATACATTCTATAATTTTCTTTAATCGAAAACTTCAGACCATTTCAATAAAGCTTCTTCAATATCCGTATGTTTACTTATTTTTGCGCGGTTCATTTTAAATAAATCAGAGAGATTTTATCTTTTCTCTCTTTTTCAGTTATGCTGCATCATTAACTTATCATACACTCTATAATTTATCGAAAACTTCAGACCATTTCAATAAAGCTTCTTCAATCTCCGTATGTTTTTTTTTATTTTTGCTCGCTTTATTTTAAATAAATCAGAGAGATTTTATCTTTTCTCTCTTTTTCAGTTATGCTGCATCATTAACTTATCATACACTCTATAATTTATCGAAACCTTCAGACCATTTCAATAAAGCTTCTTCAATCTCCGTATGTTTATTTATTTTTGCTCACTTTATTTTAAATAAATCAGAGAGATTTTATCTTTTCTCTCTTTTTGCAAATAGTAGAAATTGTTGAACTTAAAATTTCATACTCTTTTGACAAATTTTGATTAGTTATTGTTCAACTCTCTTTGATATTTTAAGTTACTTCTCTTCGTTATTAAATTTCTACATTTTTTACAGTTTCTCTTCGATATTAAATTTCTATATTTTTATACATTATACATTGCAGTGTCACAAAAAAAAGAAAAAAATTATTCCATGAAATTAAATAAACCTCTAAATTAAGCTATCAACGAACAGACTGGGACTCTTCTTTTGACTGTGTTGCACGTGTCCCGACACTAAACAAATCACTATTGTCACAATGGTCTCTAGAGATGTCCAAAATTGTACTTTTATCGATATATCGCATCAAACTTATCGCAATTTATTGTATCGATACACGACAATATCGTACTGTTTTGTGTCGGTGCTTTAGATACTTTGTTTTATTTTGTTAATATGAAGATGAAAAAAACTGAAAAAAGATGCCCCGTCTTACGATTATTATTTATATTAAAAGAAAAACGTTACTACTAAATATTGGCGTCTCTGTTCTAAGGTAGTTAAAGATCACACCCATAGCCCCAACTATGAATATCCTATAATTTGTACTGTTATAAGCTCGTTATCTGAATTTATAAACACAATAAAAAATTAATAATAGTTATGTTGTATTCACTTGCATGCTCTTATGTTAATGATATAAACTTCCATTGGGAACTTTGATGACTTTCGAATGTGTCTTTATGGCGTCATTTGACATCTTTGAAATGAGCTTATCAGTTTGTAGTGTGTCTTTTAGTTTTTACATTTGCATGACACAGTTTCCATTTTTCATTGGTACCTGTTTTCATAAAGAATGACCACACACTTGATTCACTGGCGGTGGCATGACAGAAATAGATCGCATTCAAGTATATATTATTCGAATAAAAAACTACGCGACGATGAAATTGAAATGAAACGCACTGTAATAAATAAAGCTATAACATCATAGTACATCGGTGACGCTACATAGGTAAGAATGTGACAAATAAAAAAATACTATCTACCTTCGTAATCTAAACAAAGTTAGCCTGCCGCCGATATGAAAGGTTTTTGTTTACATTATCTGCGTGTAGATTATGTACGAGATCAGTATGAGCTTACCTTATTATTGAAAAGCTTACCTTATAATGGATTCATTACAATGTGTAATATTTTAAGTCTGAAAAATATTCATAGTTTAAGATTCGATTTTCGTTCAAGTGATAAGGTAATATCGAATAGTGTATTTAGTTCCAAAATATCGATGTGTCGTAACGGCCGTAACAATGTTTTAAAAAAATCGATACGTAGCGTGATCTTTAATAGGTCGTAACATTTTTTTTATTTGCCATTGCCGAAAGTGTTCTCAAGTGACAAATGAGAGACGTTAGTATTATTTCTATTAAATGAAAACAAACACATGACATCGAGTCGATATTAACTATATGATTCATCGAAAAAACTTTCGAAAAGATATCGCTAAATGCGGTATTAAGATATAAAAGCAGATTTTCAGTCAAGTTTTTCATCTACTCAAGCTATTAAAACTGTTAGTTTGCTGTACCAAAAGCCACTTCCGAAATGTCCCTTTACTTACGGAAGGTTGTTCCATATTTTTTGGGCAGGTAACAAACCTGAAAATATCTCAATATCCTGTTGTGCGATGTTCAGTGTGAAGAGGAGCCTCTTTCTAGCTGGCACCATGTAACAGTGAGTTCAGTGTTAAGAGAAGCCTCTTTCTAGCTGGCACCATGTAATTTGAACCCTTATAATTTCATCTTATCCGTCCGTTTGTCCGTATCTCATAGCCATTTTACTCGGAGACTATTGGCACTACATAGATAAAATTTGGATGTTAGTTGTCTTTTATGAACAGCTTTACAATGGAATATGTGCTTTATAGTGGAATTATAATAGAAAATAATATTAAGGGGTGGCACTCCATGTATGTAACTGAGGGGTGAAAAAAGAAACCAGTACACAAAGGCGTATGGAGTATCGTTAGATAGGTCTTAAAACATTATATGGATGTTCTAAATTCTAATAAAGCGTGTCTATCTTTTTAATTAACGTGTGTAAAATTTAAAAAAAATTAACTTAAAATAAACTTTCAAAGAATATTGGTTTAAATAAAATAAGTTTTGTAGCTTTTGAGATATGGAATATTATCCGTACCGACGGCAGCAATAACTTTGTTTTCCACAGTGTCTTTCAAAAATACAAACTTATAAGTTTAATATGAGTTGGTGCTACAGAATTCTTCTTCTAGAAACTTGGTCGGTTTTTACCTTGAAAATTTTTAGAAATATTTATATTTTCTATGCGTTCTTCCTGTAAAAATCGCGATCGATGTTGAACTGACAAAGCAGTGACATTCGGACAGACAAACTGACATATATATATGATGAAGATGTAAGTGTTTCATTTTTGGCATTAGGCTATGAAATCTGATAAAGATTCGTGAACGTGTTTTGATTTAGAACGTGTGTACCCAAAGGAGTACGACCGTCTCGCTAGCGCACGGCTGGTTTACTGCAAATGCTATTGATATAAATTTATATGGTAAAATGAAAACAGCTCCTGGAGGAGATAAAGAGCGGAGAGCTGAAAAGATCTGTGGTTTCTATACTACCAAAAAAATAAAGACAATTCGAAATTCAAACAATTTTCGTCAATTCAGTCAGTCAGTTTTTATTTTATTCAAACATGCACAGATATGTTTGAATAAAATAAAAACTGACTGACTGAATTGACGAAAATTGTTTGAATTTCGAATTGTTTTTATTTCATTCAGAAAAGTGATAAAAGTATCATTTCCGCTGCCTAACGTCATATTGGCTTTTCCATTAAAGGAGTCTCGTTGCTCTATGTTTTCATATTATGATTTTCTCTATACCATGATGAACTCACATATAAAAGCTTCTCTAATCAGGGAAGTTAATAAATGTATGTAAGTAATCAATAATATTATTCCTATAGTTTATAGTATTTCTCAAAACGTGGATATCAATAAATTTTGAAATGTGTTTGACTACTTTTCTAACTCGACAAATTTAGCACAAATTCTGTCATATTTGTGATCAACCCAAAAAAAAACTAATAATATTAAAACAAGCGAAAAAAAAATTTAAAAATTTTCATTAAAAATCACTATTGTTTTGTAGAATATACATAAATTCACAGCGCCATATTTAAATTATACAATTAAGTTTGAACTTCGTTCACAAAATTTAGACACGTGTTCTAACCGCACTTGTAATAAGTTCTTTAAATACCTCCGGCTTAAAAAGTTAAATACCCTTTTCGAAATTTAAGCAAGTTACGCTATTCACTACCAAAGTACTAATCCCAACGTCGAGTTCTGTGCTCGGAAAAAGATTTCCAGTTACGAGAACAGCTAAAAGTTAAATCATACGTAGTTAATATGCCACGCAAGTTGTAGCTAAGGAAAGGGGCGCTCACCAAAACATCGAAGTGCTTTGTCATGTTTATAATTAAACTTACTCGGAGATCATGTAACTGCCCTGGAACTTAGTGCGACGTTGCCACCGTGATACTTGGCACGCTTTGTAGCACTTAAACCAACAGTTTTGTATAAACTTCAAATTTAATCTAAACTCTTTAAATGTTGAAAGAAACGTTTTGAATTACGAATTATTTCGTGTAGTTTTAATTTTAATCAATGTGGATCATGTAACTCTGAAACTTAGTGCGACTGTCATCGTGATACTTGGCGCGTCTTGTGATACTTAAACTGACAGTTTTGTTCAAACTTCAAGTTTAATTGAAACTTTTTGAATGTTGAAAGAGATATTTTGAATTAAAAACAATAATTTCGTATAATTTTATTTTTAATCAATGTGACAAAAGTTTATATTTGAGCTTAGACATTCAACGAAAAGTCCACTTTGCAATATTCAATTATGTCATAGTTTGACGTATATCTCCCGAATAATCTCACTGTCAGTTGTAACTGACAATTGAAAATGGGAATAGTTGAAATAAAACTTATGTAAGATTTGTTATACTTATTTTTATTTGTCTAGTGAGATGCGAGTACTTACACATATTTTCATTAAAATGCATTTCCATTTAAAATTTACATAATTTTTATAGCGTTTCAGGTGTTTTACTAGAGTAAAATTTTAAATTTTCTGATACATTTTCATAACAAACCATTTCACTTAATGAGTGGTTTATTAGGTGTGAAATAACAAAATAGATTAACCCTAAATAAGTGAAATCCGTTTAATAATCCATTCGATAATTTACATATATACCATGAAGTTTTTTGTTATTGATAATGGCGACTTTGAAACTCAATTGATTGTCGATATTTTTTGGTAGCAATTGTTGATCATTTGTTGACGAGCACAACATTGATTGAGATATTGATTCTATTAAATGAAACACAACCCTAAATAAAAGATATCTGTTTAATAATCTGGCCGATAATTTGCATATTTACATATAATGCGAAGACGTGACTCGTATCACAATTAGATATAATTTTGTTCATTTAATTGACTTGAATTCACCCCAATGGATTATACACACTTCACTAGCATAACTGCTAATTGATTAACCAAATGACTGACAAATCACTTATATTTACATTGTATATTTACGTAACTATTATGAAAATATTTTTGTGTTCCTTATTACTAAGGATAAACTGTTATGCTCGTATACATAATATACCATTTGTAAAACAAACTTGCATAGAATATTGTAAGGAATTAAAAGATATCTACCTCTGAAAAAAGACATCTGTTTGACTTTGGTTTGGCTGATATAGAATAATGCGAATAAACAAATAATCAGACTATAATTATATACAAGAATCTTTATGGTTTACCTAAAAAAAATTATTAGGGTCAGATACTAGAGACTGGTAGGGTATATTAGCTTTTTTACCTACTTATAATAAATAAATTTCTTAATATTTTTAACATCTATATAATAAATAAATTTCTTAATATTTTTAACTGCATAAGGCAATTAGTGGCATTTCTTGTATATGAGACGTACATAAGAAATATAATTTTCTGTACGAGAAAATTTAATCATTTTTTTAATAAAATTAACTGATGACAACCTATACGTATATATACGTACATAGATCGTATCTAGATGGTTGGTTGACTTACGAATCTAATGTATCATTTAGTCAAGTACAAAATTATGTACTACCGAAAATATATGAATTCCAAACATTAGCTCATACATAATAAAACGCAATTGTCCACAACGATTGTGATTACACAAACAACGCAAGCTGCATTTACAATCGCACTGTAGCTATAGTCAGGTTATGAAAGGAAATACAAAATAAAACAATCGTTGAATTCATTTAACAAAGCATACACGCATGAATAATTATATATAATTTCAGAAATAACATAAGCTATGTGTTGTTGAACTATGTTGAAAAAAATATCAGAAATTTAAGAAACAAACTTGGTAAAGTTATCATTAAAAACCTTTAAAAAATATTTTTAACATTTTGCTACCTATTAATTGAAATCTCCATATGAAGCAACTGCTTGAAAAGTCATAACACTGAAGAAACTATGAAGCTGTGATGAACAGATCGACAGACAAAGAAAATATATAACGAAATTATAAGGGTCCCTTGTTTCACTATGGAACCCTAAATATAATGTAAGTTATTGTACGCTGGTAGTTACATGATTGTACATCTATAAAATATCAAAATTTATTGCTTTTTATTAATTCCTCAATAAGGTATATATGGCAACAGGTAATTTTAAAAATTTATGAAATACCTGACGAAACGCATAAAGTAGAGTTCCTTGGTAAATTTATTAATACAATATAAGAGTCGTTAATTCCGCAATAAGGTATGTATGACATCACGTAACTTCAAAAATTTACGAAATATATGATGAAACTCATAAAGTAGGGTTCCTTAGTTAAATTTATTAATACAATATAAAATCGATTAATTCCGCAATGAGATATGTACGACATTCCGTAACTTTAAAAATTTACAAATAAATGACGAAACGTATAAAGTAGGGTTCCTTAGTTAAATTTATTAATACAATATAAAATTGATTAGTTCCGCAATAAGATATGTATGGACACCACGTAACTTCAAAAATTTACGAAATACATGACGAAACGCATAAAGTCAGGTTTCTTAGTTGAATTTATTAATAAAATACAAGACAGACCGATAGACGGACGGACATGAAGAGGCTAACAAGAATAAGAGGGAGTATAATGCGAAAATTCATTCTTTGTTTCGCTATTGGACTCTAAAATTTCAAAAAGATTTTACAAGGAACAAAATGAAAAATTTCATTTAATACGAACTTAGTTATTACGTGTTCATTTGTTTATATAGATTGTAACAAAGAACGTATCTATTATTCGTACAGATGGTTCTATGCATTAAACTGTGTAAAAATTATGTAGAGTTAAGAAATTATGTCATAATTCGCAGTTATTTCTGAAAAAAATAATTGTCCAAGTTGCGATTTAAAAAAAAAACGTTTTTATTTTTTGCAGAAACATGCTTCAAATATACTCATTTCGATGCACATAATCACCTGTATGAATAATAGACATATTCTTTATTGCATTTTTATAGACAATATATATATATATATATATATATATATATATATATATATATATATGTATATGTATGATTGTGTGTGTGTGTATAACTATTTCATTTACGCAACTTCGACTTCAATGGAAGCAATCTGCATTCAGATTTCAAATTCAAACAGTTTTCGGTCATGATACGTTTAGCTCGTTATGTTTGTTAGTAAAGCCGTTTAACATTATCGAAATGTTACCAACAATATGTTATTATGAGAACGATTTACAGGTAGATTTTCACGGATTGATGTGACGTAGTTTTAAACCATTATATATTAGTTTTTTTAAACAGTTTATACAATAGAAGCTACCTAGGAAAACCATATATGTCATAAATAACAACATCAATATAGTATACAAAACCTGATCTGCGAAAAGTCATAATATAATTGACATATTCAAGGAACAATTTCTTTCTTTGAAGAAATATCTAGCATAAAGAATGGAATTATCTAGATTATGTATTATTATTTTTTCCATTATATAAAATAAATGGAAAGAATTATTGAAACCAATAAAATCAGCGAAGCAATAGAGAGCTCTAACTCAAATGAAGACATTAGATAAAAAGTCTAAAGAAAGGGTAATCTTTGGAGAAGTAGACAGGGATTGATCTTTTATAGCTTATAAATTTTACCACCGTCGGTATTAGTTTTATCCTTTGAGATATCTACGAGTAGCAAACTACCTAACAGGAGATATATTACAGCAATGCCGAATAAAACATTGTAAGGATAGTTCTCCTTATGACATAATTGCTATCATTGTACATGTGAAGTTCGAATGTATATATAGCTAGTTTTAGAAAACGATTCCGTTCACTTCACAGTAGGCAAGTCTGAAAACATGGCACCGTGCCAGGTCTTTAAGCTTAAGAGGAATGTCCTTTGTGATTTCGTCTCCTTTAACATACTAGCCTATATAAACAAAGACTACGCAATTGTAAACAAGTTCCTTGACCGCCTGCAGAGAAATGCCTTTGGAATATTTAGCGGCGATACATAAATTTGTGGCATATTTCCAGAAAAAATAAGGATAATATCTCGTTTTTCATTTACATTGTGTTATATACATAAATAGGTACTTGCTTCAAGTTGCCAACGTCTCCTTTGAGATTAGTCGAAGATGGCTCGAATATCAGACGAGTCGCGCCTATAAAAGTTTTCCAATTTTCATAACTCTGACAACAACAATGTTTTAGATGGATGTATATAGACAACTTTTGGTAATAAAATACGTCAGAGAGTTATTTGCACTGTAAAATGGAATAGGATTTGTTTGGTTTAGGCCCTGCCCAACTTTGTTCACGCGGAAGTTGTAGTAACAAGCATAATATTGTTTTACGTTTGCGTCTGGGTTGCTCAACTCTCTCCGACAGGCTGTCGTTATAGGGAAAGTTCGTCAGAATGAACTATTTGAAGGTATCTAAAACTTTGCTTTCCATTTAATTTATCATTGTCTGTCGACAAGTATTTACTTGAAATAATATAAACTCCCTTTTAATCGAGATAAGCTTCCATTTCAAATAAGTTTGAAATTTCAATTTTGGTATTTGATTTACATCAGTCTATTAATTTAAGACGAATAACGGTAACGGCTTAATATCTTAGGATTTGTATTAAAATATTTGATTTAATAATATTAATTAAAAAAAAGTTCATTGCTGTCACAACTATTACAAATTAATGACCGACAACCTTAATAGTTCTGAAAAAGGTTTAAAAAAATGTGTTATTTTTTAGAACATAAAAAAATGAAATTGTTCAGAGATTTCGTTTTTAATATAATACCATTGCTAAAATTAATAAAAAATAATATATTAACTGACGGTAATTTCAATCATATGTGTTATACGAGTTAACATGTTTTCAGATATTTTTGAGTTGTGGTATTTGATCACATCATCACATCAGTCTATTAATTTAAGACGAATAATGATAATGGCTTATTTATTAGGATTTATATTAAAATATTTGGTTTAATAATATCAATTAATTATAAAATTATAAAATTTTGGCCGACAACCTTAAAGGCGATCTGAAAAAGCTTTAAAAAAACTTTTATTTTTTAGAATATAAAGAGAAACTCAAAAAGTTCAGAGACTTCGTTTTAAATATATTGTCATTGACAAAATGAATATAAAATAATCTATTAACTGACAATCATATCCATTATATGTTTTATGCGAATTAATTCAATTTTACGTGACTATGTTCAACAGTATTGGCCAGATCCATGAATTTTAACAATCCCTACGTAATCTAGTAAATCTAATATATTGTTTATAGATAGAATCTGGAATGAAAAAATCTCATTTCCAATACAAAAATAATAAATAGATTATTAAAGATATCGTTATGAAAAATAATCCCACTTCTTTTATTAACGATATATAGTAATAACTTTCTTTTATTAATAACATCATCATCATATTTGGCACGACAGTCCAGGGTGGGCCAAGGCCTTCTGTTGGAGATTCTTCCAGGAGGTTCTACTCTTCGCCTGGGTTTTCCAGTTCTTTATCCTGAAAATGTTAAAGTCTTCTTCCACTGTATCGACCCATCGTAATTTTGGTCTACCTCTTCTACGAGTTGTTAGAGGTTTTGCGATGAAAACTTTCTTTACTGGGTTTTCATCTTTCATTCTAGATACGTGGGCAGCCCAGTTCATTTATTAATAACACAAATAATAATTTTCAAGGGCTTATTATGTTCATTTTATCTAATCACCATATAAAAACTAGCGAGCGTATTTTTTTCTAGGAAAATTAGCGAGAAAATATGAGAACGTTCTGGAAGCTATCATGATCGAAGATATATGGTGCGGCACGCTCTCACTGATTCAATAGTAACTAAGACGCTATATTGTTAATACGCATAAAAAATGAACTACATTTAGACGACATTCATATGTGAAACACTGTCTTCTCTACGAGTCTTCTGGTCACTCTGCTGCCGAAATTACGCGTAACATATGCCAATATGTAACTCTTAAAGCAAAATCAGAACTTACTGGAAATGGTTCCAGCGGTTTCGCAGCGGCAATTATTAAAATTTTATTTGAAGAAGATAGCCGATTACCGACACGCTGGCTAGTAACTGAGTTCGGGTGCTTCAGCGAAACTATAGAGACAAATTTAGACCGCTTGAGAAAAAACCTTGGAATTCGGTGCATGTGTACCAAATACAATTTAGCCAGGACCAGCTAAAGCCGTAACCTGGTCCTCAAATAGCCATGCAGACCCGTCTTAAAGTTTTGGATTTTGGTTAGACACAGAGCTTCCATCTTCTATATTCCCCAGACCTTGTGCCCACTGATTATTATTCGTTTAGAACGCTCAGCAACACTTTACGCGAAAAAAACTTTGATGATGAAAACTACTACGACAGTTCATAGGCCAATTTTTTCATTACCTTTTACGCATATGCTATCCATTTCCTGCCAGTGCGTTGGAAACATGTAGTACAAAATTATGGTGATTATTATATCAATGAATAATTAATTTCAAATTGGAATATAATAAAAAATTATAATATTAATGACTGCTCATTACTTATTAGCCAACTCAGTATTTAATAATGTCATTATTTGTAATTTAATTTTATACTCAGGCTTATATACCCAAGCCCTACACTACGTAAAGATTTGCAAATCTCTTTTTCATAAATTTATTTTATTTTATTTCGGTGATCAAAAAGGCTTTGATAGTTTTCAGCAATAAATATAACTATTAAAGTTAAATTTGTAATATTTTGTTCAACAAAATGAATCAAGTAAATAATCTGATTCAAATAAATATTTTTATTAAATTTCCTCATTATAAATATTACTGATTGAAATAACGTAATTTTCATTACTTTTTGCAATTTAGTCCTAATATTAGAGCGAGCGTACATTTAACGCAAGTATGTGGCGTTTATGGCTGTTATTTAAAATCGTCTTTTTGAAATAATTATTCTTAAAGTCATCCAGAAACATTTCTATAAAGTTTCCTACTAAAAATGTCTTACTAGAAGGAATGTGATTTGATATAATTTCAAAGCTAATTAAAAATGAAACTTTCTCAACTTAAAACGTGTGTCATCTTCAGAAATCCAGAAAGATTTAAAATTGTATCTTAGAAAAACATTTTGAAAAACTAAATAGTAATGATAAGATTAATAATTATATGATTACACCTCAATGCATACATTTTTTAATTTCAATATCTATTTACTCAGATTTCCATAGAAAGTTATGTTAATGATCGTAGTCTTATCTTATTCTTATATTCTTATTCTTATTCTTATTCTTATTCTTATTCTTATTCTTATTCTTATTCTTATTCTTATTCTTATTCTTATTCTTATTCTTATTCTTATTCTTATTCTTATTCTTATTCTTATTCTTATTCTTTTCTCTTACTTGTATCCTCTTTGGATACAAGTATTCGCAGGATAATAATAAAATTACAATAAAAGTACCTTCAGAAACCGAGAATTAACGATCTAAAACAATTATCTTGTGGCAGATTATCAATATTAATTTGAAAATTCGATGGTGGTAGTAACATGAGGAGTTGCCAATAAAAAGAAAATTCTTATGATAGAAGTGAGAAAATAGACATAATCTTTGAGTTTTAATTTTAAATGATCTTATAAGTAATAGCTCACTGGCATCTAAATATTCATCACTTTTATGTTTTTGAACAGAAAAGAACACTTTTTTCCTTTACCTGAGAGTTGTCTGAATCTGTATAGCAAACTTTTTCAAAGCATTATGGATGAATATTCATGATTTTGAGTTTAATGAACTAATTTTAAAATTGCGTTTGTGACTGGTCCTCAGGACGCTAATACGTGGGTTATACGATTAACGTAAGCTCGATTACGGAGGAACCGCAAACAAATACTTGTTGGGTATAAAAGATTTTCCGGCCGATACGCGCTCGTCTCTACAGATAAGATTTCTTGCCGGGTCCGCTATATAATTTAACCGCCTTTGTATCCAGCTGCGGACAATATCGTTAAGAAATTTTCCTTTAATTTCACCGGACAATTAATTAACTCTAATAGCACATTTAGACTATATTTATCGCTTCCACGAGCGCAAATGAAATATCCAAACGGGCGCTATATTAAAGGCGGAATATAAATAAACAACAATTCTTGCTCTCGATAGCCGTAAATTGAAACAGTTTTATCCACATAAACACGCGTCACATTCTTACAACGATAAGAATTAGGAAGCTGACGGACGGCCGCCGCTCTCTCGAATTACGACATCGAAATAAAGGCCGCGAGATGCATCCGGTGCATTAGAGATAAGGACTTTGATAAATACCTAGCGGCTGCGGCGCTATTTGTGTCCGCTCTGGTACAAATAACTTATCGGACTTTGTTTGACACAGGACCGGTATTAAAAGCTCGTCTATTATTTGAGAGATTCGGTAAGGGAGATCTCCGTTAATGTGGAGCGTCCGTGTCGGTATTGCGGCCTCTCGGATTAAATCCCTGTCTCCTTTGTGCGGCCTCTATTGTGATTGTGTGGTCGATTGATTAAAGGTGTTTGTGAAACGAACAGATATTGCGTGGGGCAAGTTTGTTAAGAGTTCTTATGAGATTAATAAAAAGCTCTGGTTTTCGTTACGACGATTTGTGTACAAAGGATCTTTTGTTAAAGTCGAAAGCAGTTTCAATAGAGCTTTTGCAGCATTTTCAATTAATGCTAAAGCTTGTTTTGTAGTAGAATGTAAGCTTTGCCTATTTTATGTTATTTTATTGTACCTAATATATTTTTGCTGAAAGAAAAATATTTTCCACACACTAGGAGATAAGTATGTTTTTAATTCTGTCGTATATTGGTGCAGAATTTACTGGAAACACAGCATTACTAAGACAAAAAAATAAAAATACGAAACGATGTGATTTGCCGTACTCATGATATTCTTTTATTAGTCAAGTAAGTCCTAACTGATAAGAAATACTATATCACTAGTAATACGACGTAAACTCCAAACAAATAACTTATTGGCTAACAAAAACTCAATGGCAATGTTTTCATCCTATGATTTGTTCTGCATGTTTTATGCTTCTTATTAGAACGATAAGTTTGGCTACTTGTTCCTCTGTAAATATTGATTGGAACTTAAACTATGAAGTTGGTTTTGATAAATAATAATAGTATTAATATACTGGCCAACAGACGGTTAATTTGTCAGCCGAAGTCGAAACGTAAGTCAATGTCCGACTCCCTGCCTTCGGCCGAAACTAAAGTTGGAGCCAAATATGTACTGACTACTTATTGTAAATACCTTAAGTAAATTGTTGTTTTCTTAATGGCAAACGGTATTTTATTTTTATTCATATATTAAAACGAAATAATTTTACTAATGACAACCAAACAATAAGTTTCTTCCTTGGGTAATAGTTAAATATTAATATTACAAAAATAAATAAAAATATATTTCACAGTACTATAATAATTTCAGATTCAGTCTTACATATCAAATTAACTATTATTTATTTGCATCTTAATATTTTGTTTGTTGTTTATTAATCATTCGATAACCTTTACCTTCGGTTAAATTTTCGCTCTTTTTTTCTTCGAAGCTGAATGCGAGGTCGAAGATGTTTTTTGTGCTGAAACCGAAACCGATGCCGAAGCTTTGGTCGAACACTAGTGCTATATAATAAAACTAGCGTGACCCGTGCGAAGTCTTCGCATTATTTATTCCATTATGAAGCTCAGATGACAGATCAAACAAATATTTTACTAAAATTAACATATAGAGGCGCAAGTATCAAAAGCATTGAGCTAAAACGCCACTTTATTTATACGTGAGTGGATTTGAAATTAAACAAAAATTTTACCGACCGTCAATCATATTGACGTTGAGCCGTTAGATGGCAGCATTGCTGTTTTGTGTATATAATTTTAATAATTAATTAATTTGCAAAAACAATAGCAATAATAAATTTTTTAGTAGTGGATGCCGGTAGAGCAAGCAATTATCTATAAAATGATATATAATTTATGTGGATTAGTTGTGAGGTTTTTTCTAAAAAGGGAGAGTAACATCTTAACCTTAGCGTATTAATTAATATATATGATGATGATAAACAATCCAAATTCGCGTTCTTTTGATCTCTAAAACACAACCCTATAAATGGTTAAGATATATTTTATAAAGAAAAAAAGGGTAAATTCTTTTTCTGTTCTTAATTTTTTAATTTTTTTCGGTTCTGAATTTGATGTATGTTGATGGCAAAACAAGGGTTTTGTAATTTTTTTTATTTTTGATGTGTCTTTTTCTTAATTTTATAATTCCCAAATAAGATGGACGAATGTAATTAAAATACGAAATAAATATTGTCGGTCACAAATTATTTAAATACTTTTATTAAAGAAGTATCTTTAGTTCGTTCTAGCTGCTATCGTACTTGTTAGAATTATTATAGTCGAAGTATTAAAAAAATTCTTGAAGCTCTTATGCTGCTATTAATATATAATTTATATTAAAATGTCTTTTACTTTGGCAGAAAATATAACTGCATAAAATTTACTTAAACTACGCATACCACCTACTGTATACTATTATTTAAAAAAAATATAAAGTGTGAAACAAAATAATATATACTATTAATTTGTTTCACACTTTTCACTATCGACTCATTTATCTATCGGTTAAATATACAAACTTCAGAATTTCACAAATTTATTTGTATACTCTATCAAGTTCAATTGAATATCCAACACCTGATTTTTTTTTAAATTTTACAAATATTTAGGTTAAATATATTTTAGATAATACAAATAATTATTGACGGAAAGCCGATACATAAATTATAACAGAAAAATTGAGATTCTTCCCACGATGACATTTTTGTATGATTTCCTACGAAGGTGTGAATTTGTTTACCGTTCGTTCAAAAATTATTTCTCACAGAACACTTGTCGGCGCATCAACACTGTTTTCGCATTTCCCGCTTGTCAGCGCTACGCAGCCTGCTGCCAATCACTTTGATATTTTCCTCAGACTCCCCTCATAATTCGCAATACTTCGCACCGACCGCCCGGAGGCTGAAGCACAAGTTATTTTGATCTCTTTTTAATATGTTGCCCGCGTCAAATAAGTGTATATGGTATATGACGCACACATGTATGTACATTTCTTTTTTATTTGACATTCTTAAAATTATGTATAAGGAAGGAGTAAACAGGAAAAGACTGTTTGAAAAACTAAGAAGGCGATGAATGGGTAAAATGGAAAAATTATTGAATTTGACGGCATATATCAAAAGTTGTAACTCCCCGAAAGCTGCGAGTTTATACTGTGCTAAGTGATGTGTGTAATCAACTTTTTAAAACAACAGTTAAAAACTCGTAGTGTATAGAACAAGATGCATCGTGATTTATTTTCCAGATCATTTCAAATAACCTTTATCATCATTTCTTTACTAATAATTTTTACTCCGTTATGCCTCCTCATTCACTAAAATGATATGCCTCCTTATTCATTCACCAAAATCAAGCAATATACTGTAATATACTATTCAGTAAGGATTGTAGTATCCATTTAGCGTACGATAGCACAAACGATGCAGCATTACTGGCTAATTATAAAAATAACGAAATAGTGATCAAGTCTCCTAAAATAATAATGACAAAAATACATCTAGATGCACAGCAGTGCATCAATACAATCCGAGTCACACTACCGGATACTCCTTTATGGAAAACACGAAAAGCTATTTGACACCCCCATAATTAAGATCCAGAAAATGTTGGAAGTCCAACTTCTGCAAGCAAGACAGTTTTTCAGCAAACTTGGAAGATGAAAAGCTGATTATAATGTATCCCTAATTTTATGTATATGTCTGTAGTATTTCCAAGATATTTACCATAAAAAATCTTCAATTTTGTAGCTTTTACACTGACAGATAATTAGAAGCTGTAGGTTACTTCCAGAAGAACTGGAGGCTTGAAATTTAGTGCAAATCTAGTGTTTAGGATATCGATGAAGGAGAAAAAGGATAATTATCAGATGTCTATCGCTTTAATAACAAAGTTATCTAAAGAGTGGTTAATGTAGCTTACGATATGATAAAGTAATAGAGGAATGAGGACTGATTGCAGCTAATTTCAATCTACGTATAGATATAATACACAATAAATATAGACGTACTCGTAAAGTTCTAACTGACTTAACTGCACTTTTATAAAAAATCTCTTCAAAAACTTGTCTGCTTTTATATCACTACTTTTTACAACTAACTTTTTTAAGAAGAACTTGATCTTTCTTGTACTAATATTTTGGATTGAATTTATTTTTCAGTAACAAAAATATATAAAGTGATTTTATTGCGTCAAGGGTACTCTTTTTATTTGTGATTGCTTCAACAGTAAATCATACTGCTGTTAATTAAAATTTATAGTACTCGTATTGTGGAAAATGGAAGGAGATGGAAGGGAATGGAATGGAAATGGAAATCGGCTGCATGAACCCAGAGGAGATATCTGAAATATAAAAAAATTAATGTTTGAAAGAAAGGAACGAGATATGGAAAGAAATAGAATGTCATCATTACTGTAACTAAGTACATTTTCTAGATTAGCCCAGTTAAAAAAGACGCGAAGTTAGAAATAAAAATGTTTTTATACTAAGAAACCTACTTTTTGTATATGTAACATTCACCTATGATTTGGTTTATCCGATCAGATAGCGATCGGTACACATTCTGACTAGCTGTGTTTCTGTTTATCTCAGTCCAGATAAGAGCTGTCCGTATTGCTTCCGCAACAGTTTCCATCCTAGGCCAGGTGTTTTGTTTTATTATATTTATTCGGCCGAACCTAAACCTTCTTGAAATTGAATCGTGAGATATTATATACATATAGATAGAGATATAAAAGAAAACAAGCGAACCCATAATTTTGCTTGTGGCATATAATAAAGTCAGTTCGGCTTTATTTTATTAACGTTAATGTATTTTTCCATCTTTTTCATATGAAAGCATTGATACTGTCGGTAAATAACTTGTAATCAGGCAGTCGCATAAAATAATACTCAGTAAAACTAAGCGATCAATCAGGAGGTGTGGGGGTTACTTCTACATTTGGTCACTGAAGGTCATTTATTTGCTATTCTAAAACTTTTTAGCTGCTACATAAGCATCGGAATTTTTTTTCCGCCACCTATCAACTTGAAAGGTCTATATAAGTAGCAAGATAAACATATTTTGTAATAAACATTTGATTCCATTTAAATACTACACGGTATACTTCTGTGACAAATACTTTAGTCTTTATGCTTTAGTTTATGTAATATTACAGAATCTGTATATTTTATCATCGTCTAGGTTCACTCATTTTTATTATTTGTAGCCACGCGCTAGTAAGGAGTTAAATTTCATACGATCGTTATACGCTGCTTTTGAGAATGGGGAAATTTTTTTTACAATTGTAATTTTGTTGATATTTAATTATTTTGACAAATTTATTTGCTATACACCGGTCATGGAAGTGAAACTTTTCCAAGAAACGTCACGACAATTTGTAACGGAAGTAACGTGGCCGGGGTGGGATATTGCGTTACGCTACTTTTGAGCATCGCTCTATATGCTTGTCATATATCATATGAATCCCTTTACGTCAAATTCGTGCAGTAATAATTAGTAATAATAATTTAAGTATAAATTACACATAAATAAGTATAAAAAAATCTAAAATAAGGTCTTCGTTCTTTATTCGTAACGAATAAAATTTTAAACTAATAGTTACGTTGACTATACTGAATTTAGTTAACAAATGCAATAATTTAAACTGTGTTCAATATAACGATATTTCTATTTATAGATCCCGTTTAACATTTATATATTTACTTTTATTTTATGAGAACCAACTTTAAAATTAATATTCTGCTTTTCTTTTTTTACAGGTAAGCTTTTGTCCCTTCGGAGCACATTCATAATAATATATCAAAAATAAAGTAAGTGGATAAAACTCCTTAATATTATTCAATTTAATTATCCCTAGACAGTTTCATAATTTATTATTTCTAAATAGACAATGAAACAACATTCATTAATTAACTTTAAATTATTCTTCGTTAATTACATGGCCAAATTATTCTCATGACATTTCGTGAGCACATATTTATAAATTTACTTTGTTATGGCCCGAGGATAAATATTATTAAACTAAACTTGAACCAGAAAGCAAGAATATAATTCGGAATATTATAGTGAAGATTGCGAGTCGTGTTGGATTTTTCTAAATATCCTTTTCCATTGGTCATAGGGGATTTCAAAAAGCTCACACTACGCTGACTTTGTGTTTACGTTGTCAGAGATAAAAGCGAATGCGACGTTCGCAAGTTTCATCCAAACCTGTAAGTGGTAATACGGCAATGTGCCTTATAAAGCTTTGTGTCCTTGTCCGATATTGACACGCTTTTCCACTTAGCACACCAATTGATAGCTGGCGTATTTCAAAGCAATGTTTTGCTGCTATGTTACCTGTATGTTAGCTATTAGCTATAAACGAATCGAAACCAACAATGAATCTAGGTATTAATAGAGCTATTTTAAATTAGGAGATAAATTGCTTACCTTACCATTATATAACTTAGATTCCCTACCATTTACATCCTCAGTCTAAAAGTTTATCACCTCTAATGATATATAAAAATAAAACTGTCTGCCCTACGAGTCTCGGTATATCAACGAAATATTCGGGATGATAAGTCAATCAATAAGCTGGTATTTATCTTCCTTTCTATTCATTGCACTGTCCTTATGTAGCATTATAGGCTTTATTCCTTTAATAATTCTCAAAATAAGGGCTTTCTAATATAAAAGTACATTTGATATCGAAAATGTTATCCTGAGATTAGCGTCAATAAAAAAATAAGCAAACAATCTTTTAGGTTTTATATATTCATATAGATAGTAACGAAACGTGTCTATAGAGTGTGAACTAACCGACTTCCTTTTTATGTAACAGTAAAGATAGTAATTATACCATATCTACGCAGCGTTAACAAACCAATAAACAAACAGAGTTTTCCATTTTATAAATTAGTATAGAAAGTAACGAAGCCATATCTATGCATGCATAACTTGAAAATCACCAAATGGATTTAATGATATTTTTAGTTTTAAGATTTACAGGCTTGATTAAAGTCCGGAAAATAAATAATTACGCTACGCCTCATAGGCTTTAAAATGTAATTTTTATTTATGTGTTATTGTTAATGCATTTTTATATATTAGACTCTACGGCGCTTTCTATATACATACCAGAAAGAAAACACTTTGAAAATCTAGAATATGTAATGTATCACAAGATTTTCCTGTACATATACACGGAAAAACTTGTGACATGTTCAGTAGACTTGTAATATGTTATGTTCAATTGGCTAAACTTGTAGTTCGAAATTCTGTGAACTATTTAAATAACTGTACTGAATGAAATAACCGGGCGTGGGAACGCTACATACTTTTTAATCTTGCTCGTAGAAACTACAACATTAATAGTTAGTAAAGAATGTTATGCATTTAATATCGTGTAATTCATATTTTAGAATTTTAAAAAAATTCTTCAAAATTCCGGTAGAGAAATGATATTGTCGTATTTTAAATATAAATTTGATATTTTATCTTGTTTCAAAATATTCAATCGGATAATTTGGAATGTAGTTTGATTATTTGTGTAAGTTTCCAGTACCAATCGTTATACATCTCGCGACGGAATCGAATGGGTCAATGTATAACAACGAGGAATCCGATATCCGGTTCCGTTTAGCTTGTTATTTATTCAGTATAAATTATATAAGGTATTAAAATGAATAATTAAAATATGTACTGTGTGCAGTCGATATTCAAGTATTTATTTATGGTTATCGTAAACACGTTTTCTAATTTCAAAATATTCTATGTGTAGGTATGTATATTTGTTTCTTTGTATAAGGAACACAGAAACAAATGTCCACTTTAGCTTGAACAGTACTGGACGAGACATTTAATAAAACCAAAAATATATCTTTTGACTTTCTGACTGCACTGTGAATTAGGTATTACTAGGGTACAATTTAGTTGAGCAATGAGCAGTAAACATTGATGTGAAATGGGACAAACGGTACCCACCATTCAGTTTATATAAACCATAACCACCAAAGTAACATAAATGCAAACGTAATATATATATATATATATATATATATATATATATATATATATATATATATATATGAGAAGTTGCATATATACAAACAAAATTTTGAGCGACTATGGCCGTCTCTCACCGATTCGCACGTCACGAGTTAATGAAGAAAAAGGTAGAATATACAACTAAACTCGTCCCAATGAAAGCGGTAGACATTCAATCGACGACGCGCGCATCTTGGAAATAAATCAGCGAAAAGTCGGCCACCTCCTAGTCCCACAGAAGTCGTCACTTGTCGGCCGTCTACTCACCAACTACGAAAATCATTCGTTCAAAATTCTTGCGAGTAAACTATAAAAACTAAAAATAGGTAACCTTTAAGAGATTTACTTTTATAGTTACAGCCATATGTTATAGCTTAGTCTGTTTTTATCTTATATAGGTAACTCTACTTTACACCTACACATGACAGATACATTGTTTATTTACAAGTTTCAACCGTCTCAGTAGGTAGTTAATGTATTATTAGAATATCCTATTTATCTATATTTAACATAATATAACGAACCCGTATTTAAATTTTCAATTCGTTTGCCTCCGAATCACTCAACATCTTGAGAAGTGTGAATTTTATTAGCTCCAGCTTTAGCTGAATCACCATTTCTGTTATACATATATGTATATACGTGGAGCTTTATATCGACCGCCTGAGTAGAATATTGTGACCAAAATGTTCGATAAACTGACATGTGTTAAACAGTTCATTTACTGAATCACGTTCTAAACAGTTTAAACAGTTCATTTAGTGAATCACTGATAAACTGACATGTGTTAAACAGTTTATCACGTGTTAAACAGTTCATTTACTGAATCACGTTCTAAACAGTTTAAACAGTTCATTTACTGAATCACTGATAAACTGATATGTGTTAAACAGTTCATCACGTGTTAAACAGTTCATTTACTGAATCACTGATAAACTGACATGTGTTAAACAGTTCATCACGTGTTAAACAGTTCATTTACTGAATCACTGATAAACTGACATATGTTAAACAGTTCATTTACTGAATCACGTTCTCTTTTATGCATACATGTACACGTGGAGCTTTATATCGACTGCCTTAGTAGAATATTGTGACCAAATTTTCGATAAACTCAAATCTGTTAAACAGCTCATCAACTGAATCATGACCTTTGTTATATATATATATATAACGTAAAATTTTATGTCACCTGCCTGAGTAGAACATTGTGACCATATACATATATATACGTAGAGCTTTATATCGGCTGCCTTAGTATTATATTCTGACCTAAATTTCGGTAAACTCAAGTCTGTTAAATAGCTCATCAACTGAATCATGACTTCTGTTATACATATAACGTAGAGTTTTAGGTCGACTGACTGCGTAGAATATTGTGACCATATACATATACATACGTAGAGCTTTATATCCACTGCCTTAGTATTATATTGTGATCAAATTTACAATAAACTCAAATCTGTTAAACAGCTCATAAACTGAATCATGACCTCTATTATACACATAACGTAGACCTTTATGTCGACTGCCTGAGTAGAACATTGTGACCAAATTTTTGATAAACCGAAATCTGTTACGTAGTTCATCTCGAGCGATGGATTGTCGGGATCGAAGACGGGGTGGTTCTTTATAATGGGTAATAAATCTTCGGTTCGTGTCGGCACCGCTCCGCCTGCACACCAGGAGTACGTCTATGGAGACGAATATCTAAATGATAGATCAATGGAAATTGTATGGCCATGACGATGGTTGATGATAAATACGAGTTTTAAGATTTTATATTAATAATTATCAATTATTAATATAATTGTTTAATATTAAAAGTATTTATTTTATATTAAAAGTATTTATCGAGAACTATTATAGAACGCTTAGGTACGTAATATTAAATAAAAAAAGTGCTATTCAATTACAAGAGATTACCTATTTTTTTAAAAACATTGTCCTGAGATAACAATGATCCTAAGAAGGATATTACGTCACGTAACGGATACAAAAAAATCATGCGTAGAATTCTGTATAAATAAATTAAGAATGTAATAGTCACTTATAATATAAACATACAATAAATGGAATAAAAAGTTTTAATAAAAAATGAATTAATAAAACAAACAATGAATTAAAATTTTTATAAAATCACAAATAATACAATATATACCTATGCATAATAAAACAGTTCCTGGAATTATAACTAGTACTTTGTGATAAAGAATTCGTCAGGTTCTTTTTTTCAAGCATAAGTATGGCTTATAGCTTGGTTAATGATATTAACCATTTGGGAAATTTAAAGAACATTTTTTAAACAAGTTTCTGAGAAAACCAATTTTTTTAATAATTGTATGTGAAATATTGCAATTGCTGACGTTAAAAAAACGGTTAGAAATATTTATAAAATGTAATTGTTAAGTAAGAGTAAAACTCACCCAACGAGTATTCATAGCTTGGTATATTTAAATATACATAGTATTTTTATGAAATTTTTACAAATGTTAACATTGTTTTTCACCATATATAAATATATCGTCTAATAAAAATATTATAAATTTTTCAAATCTCAGGGTTTAAGAAAATCCCGTTACCCAAAACTTTCCCGTAATCTCCTAGTAATAGAATTTATTAACTCCCTTTTTCATGATTTTTACTTAGGTAGTAAAACTGTGATAACTGTGCTTTTATTTTCCAGAATAGTCGTATAAGAACTCGCCCGCCCAAAGAACGAAGCAATCGTCTTATTTTGGAATTTCTTCTTTCTTAAAATTTGTAGACAAATAGTCCAAAAGAAACAATCATTGCACAGATAGCTTCTTAGTTTCAAGTTCATAATATTATATTCACCTTTTGTCAACCGTGACGATATCGAAGATGGCATTTCAATGATCTTCGAACATTTCGCGATAAAGTCAATACAACAATGTTTACGAGCTTTGGTTAAATCACGAGGTATCCAACTAACACAAAGCTTCCTGATGCCCTTAAATTTTCATGTAGTATTTTCTGAATTTCACACATAGCAAAACCTAAATTTTCCCAAATCTGCTGAGAGTATACTCTCTTATCAATATTTATTATAAGCCATACAACATCGATGTTATATTCAGTTGTCGCTGCTGAGCGACGTCTCTCACGCAGATCATTACTAAGATTGGTGCGATCACACTTGATTCATTAAACTAGTTATAAACAATAGCCCGTGATGGAACTTGATCATAAAATGCCAATGGAAGTCGATCGTAACTTTGTTGTTGATTGGGATCAATACAAAGTCATAAAAAATAATCGAACGAAAATTGTATCGTGTCAAATTCATCTTGACGTGATGACGAAGGTTCGTATGTGAGTGAAGGAAATCAGTGACATGCGTTAGGATCAGATAATATGACGCTTTGCTACTGCTTCTTACCCTGTCCCGATGGGTGATGGTATGGATAAAAATAAATTCTATTTAAGATTGAATGCCTTTCGATTCCAATATACTTGAACTTGATCGTAATCGCGTTTAAAACGGGTCGAATACCAATCTCGATATCACACGATCAGAGATCTGTATCCATAAGTTGCTTAATTGAAAATAACATTTTCGTATATATGTCGCAAGTGATGTTATCTTTATGTTAAGACTTGGCTACAGGTAATTCGATTTAATTTTTTTTTAAATTAGAGTATCAAACTTAAATTCATACTTCGAAAATTCAAAGTTTTTACGAGTTACCAACGGCGCGAAACGAATCTAATTGGAGTCCGCATTAAGAAATACCCGTTATTAATTTCTGGCAACATTACCATGATGGTGAATTCAAAACAATTACTGAATTTTTATTCCATCAGTTTTAACCGATTATTGCGAAAGAAAATCAACGAAATTTACATGAATTTTGATAAACATAAATGTTCATGAAAATTTCCTCACTTTTATGTACTTAAGCATTTTCTATGCCGTCCTTCCTTTAAGTAAATATTACACATTTTCCATTTTACTGCAATAATATTGAGCGTGTTAATCGAACTCAAATGACCACATAGAGTATTAAATTTTTTGTCACATGTGCAAAACTTTAAATTTATGGCGATATGCATGGTTACTTTCAGAACTTTCTTGTTGGTAGAGGTTTGAACTTTAATTTCTATGAAATTTTATTTTCGGCTCTTCTCAACCGAAGACAACTTTTATAATTGTTTATTGAAAAACTTACAAATTGCGGATCTCAATCAGGAGTGTTTGCATAAAACGGAAAAAGACAGTTTGTTCATAGATAATGTTTTTGTTTTATGTATACCACCTAGACTGTAATTCTATAATGTTATCCCAAATTCATTCAGAAGTCATCACCTCGTCAATTTTCCAACTACTTATTTCTTTACCTCAGTATAAAAATTCGTACTTTATATAAATACAAAACTTCCCCTCTGATCGTAAAGTGTTTTTTAATGTGCCTCGTTCTCTAATTATTCAATGGTGAATTTGAAAAATTTTTAAAAAACAATAGATATTTTTCATATCAATTTTAATGAAAATTTAATTCGCTCAAATTGAACCAACAATTCCAATAGATATATTCAACTATGAAACCGTGATTTACGTGTTATTATACACAATGCTGGTTCTTCTTGATAATACTGCCAATTTATTTTGTTAGTTTAAAATATTTTACTTATATCGACAGGGTGATATTATTTTCATAGTAATAAATTCTCTTTATGTAGTTTACAATTACGACGAAATAGATTTTTAAATGTGGATATTACACTTGATTTGCGTTTTAAGCACACAATGATCTTAAAGAATTTCGTTTTAGCTATAGTCTGATATAATGTATCTATATTAAACCGTGCCTAAAATGTACAATCTTTAAAAAATGGAGTTTGCATGTCCAAAAAATGGACTTTGCATGTCTCTCAAATAATTTCAGATTGCATCAATAGTAATTCGTAAAGTTGAAATTTTTAATTTTTAGCTTTCGACTATTATACTTCGGAAAAAGGGATCCTATTATGGCCTACACTGACTACAGTCCTCATTCAATTCTATGTACTTTTATTCGATTTATAACTACAGAAACACCATCGCAACGTATTCGTGTTAATTGCTGTTCGACCCTAAGTTATTGAAGTGAAATTAATTTAGCGAGTCATTTTGTCACGTTAAAATTAGGTAACGCTTGAGGAAACAAATGCCGAATATATCCGACAATATGGCCGCTGATGTCAAGAAATTTGTTTAAAGGCTAATCTACCGTAACGCTACGGGCATTGTTTACGCGTAAATATTCGCCGCATGCATAAAGGTTTGACCGATGTCATGTTAGGCGGTAGTGAACATTTTTAAGGCAAACATTTTGGCTAAATATATGTATGATATTATCATTTACTCAATCGATTCAAGTGAAAATTTATTAATTATATTATCACTTGTATATTAATGAAAATATAGTTTTAACTAGAATAAAAGGAAAAAGAACATGCCATAGAAAAGTATTATTAACTAATATGAACCGTTAAAGAAGTTTCACTTCACCTGTGAGCTTATGTTGTTGAAGCACACCTTTTTTGTTGATTTGGCTTGCTTTCACGCCGCAATTATCCGACCGAATTCTATAAAATTTTGACATGTGTATGGTAATAAAAAAATATCCCGTTATGAAAAAACACGTGAATATAAGTATGTAATAATATACTTTACAACAAAGCGTCAGTCTATCACTACTTACAGGGGGGCTTCTTTCTTTTCACCTGAATTTTTCGATTCTCCGCATCTCAAACTGCATAGTCATTTCTAATGCTAAGACTGAATATTTTCACAAAACGCTTACTTTTAAATTACAGCAACAAGTTAATAAAAAACTAGTAGTTTGACTAAAAAACTAGTAGTTTTACTAAAAAACTAGTAGTAGTTTTACTAAACAACTAGTAGTAGTTTTACTAAAAAACTAGTAGTTTTACTAAAAAAGTTTCAAAATGTTGAAAACAGCCAGGAGCAAAATTATTCGCACAAAGCGGAGATCGACACAGTGACCGAGCACGAGTTTTATGGAAAATTGAGTTTGTAGAAAAAAGGGAGTTTTGTAGAAAATTGTTTATAAAAATTAATATATTTTGATAAACCATTTTGAAAATAAACAAGCTTCATCAATCGATATAATCACCGAAATCGGTTAATAATTGCGACTTGTAACGGGTATTCATATGTACATTTTACATGTGAATACCCGCTACTACGCTTTTAGTTACAGATCAACGAACGAAGACGTATATCACTTTTCAAGGTCAAATTTAGATCACAATAAATCATTTTTAAAAAAATAAAATGGTGTAATTTCTAGAAGAAGATATTCTCTTTCCAGCAAACTATATTAAAAGTTGATTACTTGTAAAATTACCAGCGTTTTAATTACTGCTATCATCAAAATTCAAAACTGGCGCGCTAGACTACTTTATTAGTGACTGGCGCTGTGTGCGCCAGTCACTAATAAATTACACCCCGCAAAGTATGCAAGACGTTCTGGTCTAACTGACATAATATAATGTTAAATCAGATTAGTTATTTTAAAAACTTATTAATTGAATCGTCTGATTTATTGCTAAATCCGTTACATTAATTATTAAATTCATTAGTATCTATGTACAATTCTCTAGACTCTGGGCATTGTCGTCAAGCCCTACGCGATTTATTATATCTATTAATAATAAACTCGATTTACTCGTCGCAATGAATGTTTAACAATGAACTTTACCTTCGTTCAATCATTTACTTAGAAACGATTTTTAATGTCTGGAAGGGTGCTTTAATTTCACATGCATATTAATATCTAGGATTGAATTTAATAATAGATTGACGAAATATTTAATAATGATTAAAAAAATCATTAATGTTGCAAAAATACATATAGTTACGTATACGTTCGTGAGATATCAACACATATAAAGTTTATTGGTTTGTTTTCTATCTTGTCTCCAGTTAAGTTATATGAGTTTATAACCATATTTAATCAAATTATTTAAATATTAAACAAGTAAAAGAAAATGAGGTAAACACATGAATACGAAGAAAACACACACTCCGTAACTTCCTTATGCACTTAAATACGTATCAAAACTGGAATGTTTAAGTGTATGTAAAGGTCTATTAAATTGTTTATAAGTAGTTATGCCCTGCAATTTTACTCACGTAGAATTATCTTAAGTACACTAAACTCTCCCCTCTTTCCTCCCCACCCCTCCTAGCTACTAAACGTTTCCACTTACGCCCGTATGCAACACAGACGGTCAGGACTCTCAGTCGGATTTACTGACAGTCAAAAACGTATTTTGTATGGATAGTTTAGGAACTGGACAGTACAATAGGGCACGGATGGTAAAGTGACTCTTGTTCCAACTCGACTGACAGTTAATGAGAAATAGAAATTCATTTTTAACTGTCAGTAAGTCCGACTGACAGTCTTGACCGTGTGTATTGCATATGGGCGTTATTTTCCAAACAGTGTTGCCCGATTTCTGTCACATTTTTTATCACTAATCTACCCCTATTAATCATAGCATAATGATATGTAGCCTATAATCTGTGTATGGCATTTCAGCACAAAAAAAATCGTTTTGGAAATTGAACGCGTGGTTCCAGAGATTAGTGTGACTAGAAAATTAAACAAACTTTCCCGCTTTATATATTAGTTTTCTGCTTTAAATATTTATATTTTTCACTATGTAAGTATATTTCACAGGCGCAAGATGAATAACACAGTTATCTATATCTTTTTAATGCAAGTTGACCGGAATAGCTTGTATTGAAATTATTACTAAATGCCTATAAAATTACTCAATCTTTAAATAACCTTTACTATGACAACCACCTCATAGATTCCACGAAAAAAATGTTTATACCCAACTTCCACGTCTAACTATTAGAAAATATTTTTTAAGTGAATATTTGTTTCTCACCTTGTCCAAAGCTATTTGATGGGAAAAGCTTTGCAATTTCGCGACACGCCAGAGATGACACGCTTCGGGAATATTCGGTGGTGAGTCGAGTACGGCCGAACTATTAGACACACTTCGGGTATACTCGGCTTTAAAATGAGTACATCCGAATGAAATAAACTTCGAGCAGTCTAGTTATTAAGCATATTTTTATTTCATTTTTCTCCCAGTGAGCCAGTGGCGCAGCGGAAATGACATAGACGCGACGGAAGTCTGAATACGAATCTCTATGCTTATGATTTGTGTTTTTGAAAAATATTGGATAATTGCTGGTGTTTATTCGATCCCCACTGCCCAAGTTTCTTTTTTACATATATTTTTAATATAAATATTATTCATTAATAGAATTCAAATGAAACTGCTTTTCTCCCGCGCTCGAGTGTACTCAATAGATAAAACCCACGTTTATAATGAAGGCGTATATTTTCTCTTTAGAAGAATGTATTTATTTACTAAGTAATATATTATGTATATAATTGCATAACTTTTATAAATCAATTGATTTCAATTATACGAATAAATATATCATATTTATTATAATATTATTAATTTAATTAATTTCCTTGACCTAAAACTAAAGAGATATTATACTGTTACCTACAGAAGGATGGATAATATATAACGAATTTACAAAAAAAATATTTTTTGCAATTTCGCTGAGGAATTTTAAACGGAACCTTCTAAATCTTATGTAACTACGTTAAATATTTAAATGTTTCAATATTTTAAATAAAAAATTAATATGGATCACACCAGAAATTTAAGTAAAGAAATAATATAGAAAACTTAAAACACTATAAATTAATTTTTATACTAATTCAGTATTTCATTAATTAGTATTTTCATGCTGTCAAACATCTAAAATATACTAACCAATATTAAATTTATATTCCAATAATAATCGACTTACTTTTTTTCTTATCTACTAACTTGACATGATTTCTTTCGATTATAATTATATGTTAGACTTCTTAATAAATTTGAAATGAACATCGCTCTTATTTTAGACAAACATTTTTAAGAAAATGTTTTATCATTAAAAAATGACTCAAAAGTTACAATCTTAGAAATAAAAATTAACTTGTGAATGTGATCCATCAATAAGTTTCTTTTGTCCTTAAGTTAATACCCAGCGTCAATATACTCCTCGACTGAAACTTAGGGTTCCATCTTAATATACAAAGTTTGCTTTCGAATTCATTAGCGATTTCACACGCTTTGGGCGGCAACTTTGGCCTCCATTAAATAACAAGTTACCGAAATCCACATTCCGCCCCCCGCCAGATACAATCAAGTGGTTGTAGCCCTGAGGACATTTCAATCGTTTACGTCCTTCCAGGCTCCGCTTCCCATTAAAAGTAAAGTCACACGTAGTACGTAGCCTAAATAAGCACGTGATAAGGCACTCGCTCGCCGACTATCGACACTCAATTATGCAAGACCCTCGGAAGGTAAAACCGACGATGGTTGACTTCGATGAGGAAGGGCGGAATGAAAGGAGGGTCTCGACAAACTTTCACTCGTCTGTGACCTGCCTCCGAGTCTATTGTCTCTCGAAGCGGTCTTTGACTATTTCACAAACAAATATTTACAAGTTGCCAACAATGACCGAAGTGCCTATCCGGAAAAGTCGCGGCGGCGCGTTGCGCAACAGCATCGCGAGGGAAAATAGTTTACGGTCGACGGCAAATTAAATTGGGACGGGAGGTATTGTCGAGCGTATTTTTCGCGAAGGCTTGCGTCGAAGTTTTCAGATTAAACTTGTTGATGTATCGACTTTGAAGCCAATTTTCCTTTATGAAGATAAATCTAAGTTTTTTGTCCCAAGTTGTAGTTAAATTGTAAACTCAATGAGTATATTCGATGCTTGGCTGATGTTGGTTACATTTATTTACTTATTTATTTATTTCTTGAAAACCCCACGCCCAACTTACAATATAACCCAAATCGCTGGGCATGTGGAAAAACATATAACAAATAGTTATGAAACAACGATGAATAGAAAAAATACACTCACAGAGCAATTCCATATAATTGAAAAACAGATACATAGTTATTTGGATAAAAATCATCTAGCAATCAGCCGTGAACTACTAAGCAACTCTATGATACGGTCAATGGAGCAGAAAACAATATCTGAACTGGGTGCATCTGGCAACACTGCGTTGAGCGATGTGAGTGCACGAAAGGCAGGCGAACACTGGAGAATATTCGTACGCGCTCTAGATCTTAAGAGAATATACCATTTAAAGACTGTTGTGATATAATCAGGAGTTTTCTGAACAAATTTCTACGGGGATTACGAACACGAAGGAGTAAACGCAACAGTTAATTCAGTAATTAATCCCACAAGAAATAGACAAGAAATAACCCAGCGCGTAATTAGTTCCAGAATCTAAACTTAAGATACAGTAAATCGACAGTAACATTATACTAATGTATATATTTATCTAAAATAATTTTCTGTCATGTTTGACGTGCTCTTATAAATATCAATAAATCTAAAATATATATATATATATATATATATATATATATATATATATATATATATATATATATATATATATATATATATATATATATATAATAACACGTTTGTTTTCCGAAGCAAGAGTATTTTACACGAGATCTAAAAATCAAAATATATATTTAACTTAGTCACTTATCTCGTTTTTTTCTACATTTCATAGTTCTAACGAGTCATACTAAAAATTACCCGGAACGTCAAGACATCTAGTGCCTACTAAATCAGCTATAATTCCAACAAACCACATTTGTCTTCAATGTTTCCTTGCCCCATCTCCAGAACAGTGATATAATACGGATAGAATGACATTTTTAACAGACTTCCCACACCACTCAAATTGACAATTTCCTTGGCCATCGTTGAAAATTGAAAAAATAAAAGTTTTGGGAACATGTGTGCGGAAAATATAAACATTTAAGGCTGCTCAGGATTTCTATTAAACTATTTGCAAGTATTAATATATATATATATATATATATATATATATATATATATATATATATATATATATATGTATATATATATAAATAAATATATCTATATATATATATATATATATATATATATATATATATTACAGCGTAAAAATAACTCGAATTTCTGAAAAATACTATTGGTTTGATTACTCCTAATATTTTTATTACTCCATATTTAGCTCTTTTTTATTATTTTCTGTTTAAATAAAGAATATGAAAAATATTATAGCACATTACAACTTCTTACGGAAGGGTATTTTTAAAAGAGATCTGGTAACAAAATGAGTCTCAAAGTGGCGATTTTGATGGTACACCCCATTGTTGTTTTTCAGTGAAAAAAAATTTAAATTTGAGATTTTGATGGACAGACGACATTGCCATAACAATTAGATATCATTAGGACTCACTGCGTAGAGCATAATGAGGAAAAAACTAAATATAATAATAAAAAAATGTGCATATTCCATAATTTTAACTTTCGATGATTAATATGTTATGAATGACGCGGCAACAGTTTATGGTTAAATAAAAGAACAAATTCGATTATATATGAGATGATGTTAATGTTAAATGAACTTAATTTTTGTGATCTTAATAAAAGTAGGCAAAAAAATTGTGAAAAATCCCAAAGTATTTCCAAGACTACGACACATTTTACCGATAACTATTTTTCTTCGACCTAGTTTTCAAATATTTCTAGTGCTCCGGGTACCATATTTCATTTTACTAAGTAATGCGTATTTTTCGAAAGTCTCTACATCCGTTGAATCGACATTTTGACATTTATAAAATAATGAGGTACAAATGGGAAGCATAAAAATATTTTAAAAATTATATTTTGGAAGTATTCTAACGCAAAAAATTGTGCTAATTTTAGATTTCAAATATCTTATTTAGATAATAAACGGGGAAAAAATTGCAAGTGTCAATGATTTTCACATTTGAGATATTCATACGAACTATGAGAAAATACACAAAAATTAAAAACTAAAATATGCTTTGTTTAATACAGTATTGAACGCGATATCCTTCGGGTACATATTATTAATACTTTTCAAATTATTTAATTTCTTGTGATCAACGCTTTTTGTGACACTGACGAATTAAGCTCAGCACCCCGGATTCGAAACGTAATACGTATTTTACGTCAAAGCTTACCTCTGTTTTACATTTACATATCAGGTATCTCCGGGCATCTAGTGATTCTATATATACATGAAAAATCGACTAAACCTGTGGGAACAATACATAACTAACTTATCGACTCACTTCCAACCCTTTATACACCTAATGTCTTGAGACGATGAGAACAAAGACAAATCAGTGTCAAATTAATGTGTAACACTGTATGCAAATAATATGTGCCATATTTAATGACTTTCATTGTTTTAGGCTCAAATACTTTGCAATTTTAACCACACAATATTCATCAATTCATTCCCGTTTCGAGTAAAACATTTTACCGCCAGCGAAATATGTATTAGACATTTATTTATCGTTATAATATGCTCGGATACTATGCCCAAAGTATATTTTATTCGTTTCTCCGCCATACATCATATTATAAAGCTACTATTCGTCATTGTAACGCGTTGGCTTCAGGAGAAATGGAGACAATTTATTACTCCGCAAGCAAATAAGGAGGTCGTACTTTATTTTATTGGATGACTTTTACCTTTTAGGACGTCGTGACGAGAAAGGTGGCCGAGAACAATAATCGGCGTATGCTATCTTCGTAATGAAGATATCATTTTTGGAATATTGAATATATTTGGAGTTAATTTTGTAGAAATTCATTATTCACAATTAAATGAAACTACGTTATGTAGTATTATTTCTACTTTCTTTAAGTTCTTTAATACAACGAAACCTAGGTCGTGAACCTAGGTTTCGTTGTATTACAACATATTCAGGTGGGCTATTTGCAACGATCTTTGCTAATAGCCCACCTGAAGATGTTGTAATACAACAAAACCTAGGTCGTGGTAAAGAACTTAAAGAAAGTAGAAATAATACTCTACATCACGTAGTTTCATTTAATTGTGAATTTTTGGAATATTTAATTTAATCATTAAAGATGTTAAGTAGCGATGAAAGTTAATTTATGAATAGTTTGTCCGTGACTCCATCAAAAGTAATATTTTATATTAAATTTGTGTAATTTTTAGTAATATTGGTATTAAAATATTGATGTTTTGTAGACTGTAATGCATATTTTATAAATCAATTTTTGGAATTTGTCCTTTAAAACCACATTGAAACGAAAATAGATTGAGAAAGCGAGTGTTTGTTTCCCATTTGTACTTGATGACATTTTACACGGGCGACTTTTCTAAAATTACTACACCTGTTGACTCGATTTGGAAAATAATCAAGTACAAATAGAAAACTTAAAAATATTTAAATATTATATGTTGGCAGTATTCTAATGTATAATTTATTTTTAATCATATAAGTTATTTGAAGACGCTGTTTAATGAGATAACTGTAGATTGAAAATTACACGATTATTTAGTAAAAGTATTAAAATACAGATTTGTGGCGGACAGACGACATTGCCATAACAATTAGTTTTCATAAGTACAGTCTCGAATTTTGAAGTTCTTTAGTCATGTGTCGAGGTGAAACAATTACTCAATAGAGCGTTTCCTGGCCCAGTGAATTGTGGAAGGAAATAGACCGCATGGCAGATCATCCATGCGATGGGCTGATTAAATAAAATTAGCAGTTGGAGACCCTCTACACAAATGCACTAGAATGTCGGCCGATAGGTTAAGATGTTGAGAAATTGTGAGGTGTGTTACATCAACCACCAATGATGAGGTAGCCTCATCATGACCACGACCGCTCTCTCAAGAACGACACGACTGAGTAGAATTTAATAAAATGAATATGGTAGTGAGAAATAAGTAACAACTAGTTACCGAGAAATAAGTAAAAAGTAGGTCGGAAAAAATAGTTATCGAAAACAATTTTCGTAGGTTAAGAAATATTTCTCAGTTTCTTTTGCCTATATTTTCATTAAGATCAGAACGCCGCACGAAAAAGTTACAACTTTTTGTTGAATCAAATTTGTCGGGCTCATGTGTATTAGAAATAATTCCGTATATTTTTATTGGTAGTATATTTATTACATAAATTGTTTCACATATACTCTCGTAAAACACGTAACTCGCGTCAAGAGTATGTATCGTACAATTACATTACAACTATTTGAAACACTGTACTTAAAAATAATATTGTTTATTATGTTTTTTTTAGAAGTTTCACTTCCATAAAATTTATTGCCTTGCAAAAATCATTGTTCAACATGACTGATGAACGGGAATGTTAATTCAAAAAGATGATATATTTATATGTTTAAGTGTAACATAATCAAAGTAACCTGTTTAACGGTTATAGCTTTGTCAACATACTAATAATACTTACGAGTATATATTATTAATCCATTTACAAAGTATAATTCGGCAAATTTTCAGAAATTAATTTGTAAGCTTTAATTAGAATTTAATTAGAAATTAATTTGTAAGCTTTTTGAAACTGAAAAATATTAATATTTATTAAAGTTAAATAATGAATGCGGTTAGCAAAAAATCACGAATGTTGAACTAAAACTAAAAAAAATCGTTCAAACTTCAATAAACAAAATCTACGAACTAGATTTACAAATTTTGAATTTTTAAGTCATTTTAACAGTCTTTTTTTAACAATCATTTTTTATCAGTAATTTTTTTAACAGTATTTTTTTCGTATATTGAAGAAAAAATGCGTTTAGGTAGTTTTTTCCAAAAAATATTTTCGTCCGCAAGTAAAAAGTTTCGTCTTGTCTTAATACCGAAATCGACGATCCGCCAAGAATACCAAATCGGTCAATGGTTAGAAAATTTTATAACTTTAACAAAGTTTTATTTGGGAATTAATTTATTTAAAAAATACCAAAGTCAGTTTTGCTTTACCCTATGTTTAACCAAATTCATACCTGCTAACCGATTCTCCATACACCCTTTTTACATATCAGCATATTTATTGGAATTACCCAACGTCTTAAACACAGTCTTATCTCTAGGCAGCAGGAGCATAATATAAGTAATATGCCAAAAGGAAGATAACAAATGAGAATTATACGGGCCGGCGAGGAGTATGTAAATGTATGGCTGCTTTATGCATGAATGTGTTTCGGGCGCGGTCGCATCGGCGGCAACGGACGGCGCCGCTCGCCGCGTAACGCGGCCGTGCCCTTAAATGAAGTCGCGCTCACATCTTTTCACTATCGCTGCGTTCACCACGCCTACGCACTCGACCGTCACATTATTGTATTGTAATCTTTACTGATTTTATAAAGAGGGTTTGTTTTTGTTCGTTTGTATGTTCGAAATAAACTCAAGAACTATAAGGCTGATTCTAAAAACTCTTCACTGTTAGAAAGTTACATTATTCCAGATAAATATAGGTTATGTTTTATTCCAAAAAGTTTACTATTTCGTCGGATACATTTATATTTCTAACGCAACCAGGAATATTTTCAACTTGACTGACAATAAATGACGTAAAAATGAATCCTATATTTCAACACAGTTACAAGAAAGTTTGCAATAAGGGTATACCTATATTCTGTGGAAAGTTCATAATATTGGTATTTATGAGTAAAGACATCATAAAATTAACTCGGTACTGTACAGTTATATTTTTTTGTTTAAAAATTGGTCTTTATTAAAATAAACTAAATATACAGCATCCATATTTTATGGACATAAATAATCGTATAAACCGCATGTAATTTTTATAATTTATTGAAAAGGTACAGTAGTGTTTTTGAATATGCAAAAATAAATTGCCAGTGCCCAGCGAGGCGGTGGCGTCAGCAGCAGACGGGGAAATAAGGGGTGTTGGGATGAGGGAGAGGCACAATTGTATAATACCTTACAAATTCTGCACGAACTGAGCCACGGGAGAATACTGTATTGGGAAAGAATGAAACGAGCTATCTAAATGAGAAAGTCCACCTAAAACATATGAACAAACGCGGCACAGTTTCCCTTTGAATTTACCTAGGAGAACAAGAAATACAATAAAGTATACAAATAAACGCTGTTTAAGTACATAAAAAGTAGTATAGACTTCTGCAGACTTCTGGAGACAAACAGCGTTCAATATATACAGAAAACAGCAAAGTTTAATACAACGCAATTAAAAAATTCTTAATTTTTCCTTATTCTGTAAATCTAATATGTAATTATCACATTCATCTTCTCGATTATAAAGAATTTTATAAATTTAATTTTATATGCCATCGTTATATGTCTACGTTTATATCTAAGTATATATGAGTTTGAGTGTTGTATATGAATAATATATATCAAACCGACACTTTGCCAAATAACTTTATTTTTTGAATGTTGAATATATTTGGCGTAAATTTTGTATAAATTCTTTATTCACAATTAAATGAAACTACGTGATGTAGTATTATTTCTACTTTCTTTAAGTTCTTTACCACGACCTAGGTTTCACTGTATTACAACAGGTGGGCGCTAGTAGTCCATGTCAGGTCGTAGTAAAGAACTTAAAGAAAGTGGAAATAATACTACATCACGTAGCTTCATTTAATTGTGAACTTTATTTTTATAAAGACGTTGCAGATATCAATTTAAAGATCTTCAAAAGACTCTAAAAGAACGAAAGACTTTAAACATTAGTCACCAAAATAATCAAAGTTGATTTTGTTGCCTTCTCTGCATATTGTCATCGAAACAATAATAAATTTCCATTAACAAAGGAAAACTTGTTAATGAAAAGTGGTTTGACAAAGTGTTCTAATTCGAGTTCAGCGTATTAAGCATTATTTTCGTATAATATATAATGTTAAATAACTTATTATATAACCATTTCAAGTGGGAATTACAACCCTCGCATTCTAAATACGTATTAAAACGCTAAGTATATTTTACCTAACGAAATATATACCACGTTTGACGTAACAATTAGTTTAATTACCTTTCTACGGAGATTGGAGTAAAGTTATTAAAGGGTCTTGAGGGATACCGCAAAGGGACGACTAATCAATTGTCTTATGTAAGATTTAATCGCAAAGGGATGAACCGCTGTCGGGTGGGTTCGGACCGCATTAATAGGAGCTTCCTCAGAGCTCTGGTCGGCAAGTACCGCCGTATCATGTTCCTTTATCGATTGGTTGGGTAAACAAGCCACCATTCATCATTGTCACCAAATGGGAAATTTGGTGTACCGTAACTACAAGCTAGAAGGCTTAGAGGACATGTTATAACTGATAACTAACTAAGTTCATTAGCGAGGATAGTATATAAACACGGGCTATGGGAAATATGTTATGATAACGAAGTTGTAATTTATGTATATTTGTAAAGTTGTGTTGTAATATCTAAGTTCCTAACAATTTTTAATTAGGATCGTTATATGATTTATATTGTTACTTTTAAGCTTTATGTAATTGTAGAAGACTATCACAGTATATTTAACTTTTTATTATATAAATAAATTTTTGTACAATTTTATTTTACATTTGTGTACCATACTATATTTATAAGATAACGTTTGTTTCTGACTTAAGGTAAGAAGCCGTAATATGACGTCATGTATATATATATATATATATATATATATATATATATATATATATATATATATATATATATATATATATATAGATCGATAAGATAAATATTTTTATCTCTGTGTAACCTTTTCGGTACTTATCATCGTAGCTGGTTTACAAATTTAACCTTTATTATGTTAATAACCGAGTTTTTCCACGTTCCTTTAATCTATGTCGGATCGTTAACCTGAAAGAATACCATAGGATCGTTGACCTGATCAGTCCATTGATTAAATATTTTTCCATCGATTTTTTATATATAGTGTAGCCACAATTGCTATTCGCCCTAAATTTTCTAAATCATTCCTCTCAATTTGACTAATGTAATTTAGTGTAATCCTGTTATTAATTATTTGGGATCATATTGTCGAGAAACTTGCCAGTCACAAAGTTGGTAAGATGCACCCCTTCATCAATTCTATAAATAACAACCAGTATATCTTATATATGTTATGTGCATCTACCGTGTTAATTTTTTTGATTAATATCAAACATTGCCCAGGAAACAGGAATTTTATTTTAAATTAAGTTAAGAAATTTTAAAGTAAATAATGTATTTAGATTTAATAAACTATTTTGGATTACGCAAGGGTTTATTGAGATGAATGAAGTAGGTACTCATCGTGTCTGTCTGGAAGTTTTTATCTTAGCAGCTATGAAAGCAATCTGTCACAAGAAACATGTCACTTTCTTTCTCCTAATTGTTTTTTTTTTCGCTGTTGCTAAAATTGACAAAAATCTATTTAATATTAATGGGTCAAGTGCGTATAAGACGTACTTTGTTTTAAAATTTACTTCCATTTCGTGAATTAATTAATTTAATTATTTTTAAGTTTAACATTCAATTTCATTTTATATAAGTATACTTAAATGTGACACTTTTAATGTAGAGACTTCGATCACTATCGAAGTCCAAACTTATTTTGTTCTAAATTTTAAGTTTAAATATGAACTAATATTTTTAAAACAGCGTGAGAAATTTTAAATAATATTTAAATAAATAATGCTCTATGTATATTTCATGTACTCTACTACATTTTTCGCTAGTCTTATTATGTTTATTTCCAAGATTAAAAGCCAAGTTTTGAAAATATATTTTACTGTTTTAGCTTAGTGAAAGAGATGAAAAATATACCACATAAAATCTTTTCTGGATACGTAATTCAGATTTATTGAAATATGTTTAAGGGACGAAGTTAAATACATTAAAGTACGTAATACGTTTTATACGTAAATTTCAACTTTTCTTTGAAACCAGGTAAAGCAAAGGAGACCGGCGAACATGGGCAATACGTTACAGAAATAGAATATTATTTTTAGAAGCTTATATTTTTTAAAGCATAAAAAACTAAATAATTCAGCAATTGACAATCAGGAGAGAGCAAAGAAATGTGAGCAGTCATGGGAAACCTGACAGATGTAAAACAACTAAACTGTTTTCCTCTATCACTATTACTATCATTATAACCCTTATTTTAAGTTAATAAACACTTTTAAAGTTTTAAGACAATTTAATGCAACATACCGATATAAGCGAGTAACGTTGTAAGCATTAGTAAATAAGAAAACACGCTGATATACTAACACACACGTAAAGTAACGTATGTGTAGTTTAGTAGAGAGGAAAGTGTTAAGCCAAATAAAGCTGACAACACACGAAGCAGGCCAAATGGCACGTCGCAACGTGCCATCAGAATGTTTTAGTTCCCATCCCAAACGCACCATTAGATATTTTATATCAACAATAAAATATAATTGGTGATCATAATAGAAAAAGAAAGCTATCTTCTATCTAAAATGACGAAGAAAATCTAATGAAATACATAATAATAACTTAGCAACGATTACAAAAAAATATCAACACAAGGTTTTTTTTTATTTGTAGCCATTGTTTACATGAACTGAAAGTAAACTGTTGATGTTTATCTAATGGCGCGTTTTGATGGGAGTTAAAACGTTCTGACGGCACGTCGCGACGTGCTATTCGGCCAGCTTCGCGTCTTGTCGGCTCTTTCAGGCTTAACGCTAACTACACTACATACAAGCTACTTTACGTGTGCGTTATTTTATCAGCATTGTTTCCTATTTACCAATACTTACAACTTCGCTCGTTTATATCGGTGTTTGCAAACTCTGTTATCGAACGTACAACATTCTAAAAATATTTCAGTATAAAAATATAAAAAATTTAGATGTCCCGTGACGGATCATGTGTCCCGTGACGGATCATATTTTTTAACTTACACTGACAATGGGTCTGTTATTTTCAAAATGAATGTCTTTTTCGTTCTTCGATGTGAAACATATAATGACGCGGTTGGGTGGGAGTTAAAACGTTTTGAAGGCACGTCGCGATGTACCATTCGGCTAGCTTCGCGTCTTGTCCGCTCTTTCCGGCTTAACGCTTCCCTTTCTATTACACTATACAGACGCTACTTTACGTGTGTGTTATTACATAAGCATTGTTTTATTATTTACCGATTCTTATAATTTTGCTCGTTTATATCGGTGTTTACAAATTCGGTTATAGAACGTATAACGTCCTATAAAACATTTCAATATAAAATAATTTGTTCATTTCAATATAAAAATATAAAAAATGTTTCACATCTACCGGGCGTCCCACAACGTCTCGTATTTTTTTTTAGTTTTACGTGACTTTTTTCGACGACTCGTTCGAGTCTTTGAACTTCATGGATTAACATTTATAGATGGGGAATACAAAGAGAAACAATATGTACTTTATTTCATCTCGATAGTTCAACGAATTCCGTTGAAATAATATTTATAAACTACTAGGAAAAATAATCTGACGTCACAAAAATATACAACATTTCTCATATGTCGATGACGATTTAAATAAAACTCGTGAGGGGCTTATTTTCTTCATTTTCTTCTTAAAATAGTGTATTTTTTCCTCTTGTACCACGTATACCCAACACTATATGGACGCGTCCGTCTTCTTTTAACCGTCCTGAGTATTAACTTATGTTTACTTCTTTTTGAAGATATGTATTTGTATATGGTGAATATTTCCAAAACTGACAATGAAGACTTATGTGTTTAATAAAATTTAATTTTAAACTTCTCAGCAAAAGCAACATCTGAACGCGAATTTCAAAACTGATTTTGAATTACTTCGAAGTATATCTCTTATTATTATTACAAATCGAAATCAATCTAAGAAAAAAAACCTTTCTATTTTCTGAAGTACGAGAAAGTAATAATGAAGAAACGTATAACGATCTCTTCGATTACAGACATGTAAAATTCCATCAGTTATATCTTTTTACGAAAGAACCTACTGTATACGAAAACCCTAAATAGAGTCGCAGCTAAAGCAGAATGAATACGTATCTCAAACAGGTAGATCTTAGACGAAAAGCCGAGCGCCTTTTTCCTAATATTTAATGAAATTGTGTAGATGTCCTTTGGGGCCTTCATCCGGAAACGGCTACACTGAATAAAGAGTGAGGCTCACGAAAGACGCGCGTCCTTTTGTCGTTTCGCCGCCAAAACTCGCACTGACAGACGCGTTCATATTTAATTTAGCGGCACATTGGGCGGAACTGACGTATGTTGAAAACACATTATGTGCTATGTTTTATATATTTACGGGTACTAATAGCAGCATAATGATAATGTTATAATAAAACAAACGATTTCAGTTCCTACAGCCAGGAGTCCTAGTGCTTGTTTAAAAATTTATGTTAAAATGGAACTTTCGAAGCAATTTACTTGGAATATACAATCGACGTACAGTGAACGTTATTTCGGAAGTTTTAAATAATGCAGATAATTTGGAATACAATTAATTATCAAGGGTTTAAAATTATATAGTTAATATAAGTAATTGATAACCTACGTTTAACTGTAAAATAATCTTTCATTAGTGGTATTAATGAATTAAAATTACTTATGATGTTTATTCAGAATATTTAATACATTTACCAGGAAAATGAGACGATTCTATGGATTTCACAGGATATTAAACCATTTTCCAGATGCTATGATACAAACAGTAAATATAATTCGCTCCCAGTGGGCTCTCAAATATTCCCAAGTTCTAAACCGTAAATGGCGAATATGTGAAAAAAGCTCAACGTATGTGTCAAATATGTGAAAAAAGCTTAATGTATGTGTCGAATATGTGAAAAAAGCTCAACGTATGTGTCGAATATGTGAAAAAAGCTCAACGTATTTTCCTATCGCGGCATCAGAAATTAATAAAAACATCGATAAAGCAAGGTCGTTGAAAAACGCTTTTCCCATTACGTACAGTGTTGAAAATATGACAAACGTTAATTCTATGCAAAGGTATATCGTTTATTGAAACGTTGCAGAATAATATAGCAACGTACATGGCCTGAAAAACTCTATGCGCTCATGACTGTCAATTGTTTTATCGAAAAACGATGTCACCGAATCTTTTTCCAAGAGAATGCCTTCACGATCTTCACCCGACAATCATTATTACCCTTTAGTCGTACACCCCCGGAAGGAAACTAGCGCGGAACGTGTCGTAAAAGCAAATCGAATCGAATTCTTAACGTGTCGCAATGAAAGTCGAGCACGAAGGCTATTGCTACTTTATTGAATTATTGCGCCAACAGATTCCGTTTCCGATTATTTATCACCGACATCTTCGGGACTTTTAATGAATCCGACTCCGCCCAGGGTCCACGATGCAAACGGATAGCTCCACGCTATTTCTGTATTAATAAACGCTTTGTGATTAATTAGATGTTGTCGTAATTAATAAGTAACGACATTGTTTCTTTTAGCGATATTACGCTATTTCCTTTTGCATTCGGTTTACCTTGAGCGTCTTTAATTAATTACATCTCAGAGTAATGACATATAAATTAATGAGTTGCAATTTTGTTTTTGAAAAAATTAAAAATTTGAATATAAAATTATTCATAGTTTCCTTTGATGATGAGAATGATTTGAATATCTTAATGAAACCATTTCATGATTTGCAATCAACGAACTCTGAGTCAAATAAAATAAACCCAAACTGAAAGGGTTAAAAAGGCTAACTACATTGAGAAATTTCCATAACTAATATCCACTTCCATCGTCATATCCTCCTTGTTATATTACATAACCAAAGAATTCAACACAACAAATCAAACGAACACAAATTCGATGGGTTTACGTTAGCTATTGAGACATTCCTATGACCAGTTCCCTTCATCGTCCTATTAGCTCGATAGTAAAATGTAATTGCCCAATCGAAAAGACTATTAGAAGTAAACGAAAATTGGCTTGACAAATTTTTACATACAAGTGAAACCAATAAAATTGTGTTAAAACGTTTTTAGTTTTTTCTTTCATACACAAATTGTGTCGAAAAGACTTGTATCATAATAAAATTATTTTAAGAGAGTAAAGTTGCGAAATATTTCGTTTATTGGTAAGTTCGTCAAATGAAATAAATGTACTAGCCAACGAATTCCATGCACTCCATTGAAACTGTACAGGTGGTAGACATGTGTGGTAGACATGCCAAATGCCGAAAAACTATAAGCTTTGCGTGTTTGTACGTTGAAAATTTTTGCAAAGAAATATGAGAACGAAAAAGAATAAATTAAAGCATGCATTAAGATCAGTTTTGAAATGTGTGTGTCTGTGCCCCCATCACGCAAAAACTGCTCTAGTAGCACAATTCGTATAGCATATAAGCATGGTAGACAACTTGTTATAACATTTAGTTTTGATTTTATTGCAATCGATTAACTCAATCAGAAAATACGCGAGTGAGATGTTTTCAAATATTTATTTACATTGAATTAGCACAACATTAAAACAAAGAAGTGTCTAGGTTCTCGACGCGTAATATTTATCCAAATGTATAACTATAGCTACGTAGATAAAATTTAAGCATTTTTTTAAAGACGTCACCGCGGTGTGTTGGATTGATCACAAGGTATACGGCCTTTGACATCGCGGTGCACCGCGGACACCCGGGTTCGATTCCGGCCGCTCGTCGAGCGGGTTGTTCTGGTTGGCTGTAAGAGATTGCTCTCGTAGCAATAAGTCACATACGTGTCAATTATTTACATAAAGTACGTAAATAAATAAATAAATTTAACCATTGCTTTAAAAACTTCAAATAGACTAATAATATATACTGTCGTTATTTACTTTTTCAAATTACATTTAAATTTAAATAAAGTGACATTAAAATAAAGTGTAATATTGTTGAACTGAATTAGACACAAAACTCCTTCTCTAACTGTATAAGGTCTAGATGCATAATTTTTTCATATCGTATACATCATGTCAAATTACGGCTCTAAATGTTGCTAATCTCGTTTTAAAAAAAATCAAAATGCTAGTTACAGTCGGGAGAGTGAGAGCAGCCCAACACTCAATACGCTGAAAAATAATCACTGGCTTAAGTGATGAAATTGTAATAAAATCATTCGAAAATACAAATAATACAACGATATGTATCACATAACGTATTTACAGAATTATTGTATGATAATTATCATTACGATTCTCAAACTTTCAGAAAATCAAAATTCTTTAATTTTTAAGGTATTCATTGTATATTAACCATAGATATGAAATACAAATCATATGATATATTCTAACTTTTTGCTAAAAAAAATTATTCCCCTAAATTTTCTTCTAGAAACTTTTAGAGAGTATATTCAAAGACAAGCAATTAAGAAACTCCTTTTTCCAAAACGCTTTGTATCAAAAACCTCAGTTGTCATTCATTCATGGTCATAGAAAAACGTACTTCACCAGGAGTACCTCCTATACATCTTGTTAGGAGGGCATGTTTCTGTCTTTGCCTTTTCATATAAATAGTATACGAAGTCGCTTCTAAATATATGAGAATATCGAAAGCGTTTGTAAACGGGTGAAACAATATTTCGACGAGACAACCCTCGATCACCCGTCAGTTCGTTGTTCTGAGGAAAAAACCGCAAAAAGGAGAATAGAATTATTTTATGAGTATTTGAGAAGAATCATCCTCAATCATCGCGTAGCGAGTAGTCGTTTTTGTGTAAATAGTCTAAATGTATCATGTAATACTGTAAGAAGACTTATTGGCTTATGAAATAAAATTTCAAAGCTTGGAAAAGAAACCGTTGCTCTTTAATAAACATTACAAAATGGATCATTTGGGCGAAAAACAATTTTTCGACAGATTAGAGTAATACATTTTCGGACGAAATTTATTTCCGGGTACGTCCTTCCGCTGGTCATACCTGGTTTACCCTAAACCAAGATAATTAGAAAATGAACTGTTAAAAATCCGATGAAGACTCAGGTTTGTGACTGTTTCTCAAAGCTGCGATTTATACAATTAATTTGAGCGCTACAAAAATGGTGGAAATGTACCAAAAGGCATCATTACTAACTGCCAAAAACGACCCAAAACATCACAGCGGTCTTTGTAAAAGCGTGAAAATAAGAAAAGTATATTGACCTACTGAACTGGCCGTAGTAGTCGACAGATACGAATCTCATAAAATATGTTCGGATACTTATGTAATTCAAGCCCAGAGGGAAAGTATTTGGAACATTGAGTTAGTTCGACAGATTTTACTTAAATGAGATTATGCTATAAAATTAGAAGAAAATACGCCTCGGCAACACCAGGTAATTATTAATAGTGGAAGTGACAGAAAAACTTATTTCTAATAAAGCATCATTTTTTATTTTATGTCGTGTGTTTGTATTTTTTTTTCAATGTATTTTAAAGAGCTGCCGAGTTTTTCTGTACATGCTTTCGTCAAATATACTGTAAATAAATGCTAACAAACTTATCTAAACCGTTGAGTACAACAAGTTTACCCTAGTAACAAAAATACAAGTTTTAAAAAACCAAAAGTTTTTCGAAATATTTTTTTAAATGTATTATGTCGTGCTTAAAGAAGAATTAAGTCATATGAATACGTTTAGTTCTGTAATCAAATTATAAAATAATAACTTTGCTAATTTTGAAGATAGCCGATTGACAGATGGGGAGATCGAAAAATAAGAAAGAAATGAATGTTGTCCATAAGGATTCCATACCTGAAAAGTAAAACCAGTACCTACAAGTGGGGTTCCAGACGATTTCATATGCCCAAAGTGTTTTCGGTATAAACATTCAAAACTTAAAATGTTATGGATACGTAGGTCTTTCTCCTTGCTAATAGCCCACCTTAAGATGTTGTAATACAACGAAACCTAGGTCGTGGTAAAGAACTTAAAGAAAGTAGAAATAATACTACGTCACCTAGTTTCATTTAATTGTCAATAATGAATTTCCACAAAATTAACGCCAAATATATTCAACACTTTATACGACTTTCGTGTTTTCATTTTTGTCTTGAACTTCATAAATATTATAAAACTGATATTGTCATAAAAAATGTGATATGGTTTTTTCACCGCATGTCTACAAAGAGTCACTGCCCATTTTCAATCTTGTTAATTACACTCTCGGAATCTGCGAGTAATATAATACGCTATTGTTAATGATCACCAATATTGCATATTGACAATTAGTAGAATATTGGGAAAATATTACTAAACACCTAATTACATATTTTTTTTAAAAAAGGCGGTTTTATATTTTCATTGAGGTCTGTTTCAATTGTCCTAAATAAAGGAAGTAACTTCTTGCCCCGCGCTACTCGCCGGGGCGGACGGGATCGCGTCTGGCTTTTTTTATTGTTCCTCATCACGGGGCAACTTTCTCTTAGCAAAAAACGTAAAATCTTCCAAGAATTCACCGCAAAGTAGCAACATAAAGTTTTTTGTTTCGTGCAACTTTTTCGACAGGCATATTTAACGTGTTTTAAATATTTAAATATTGAATAGACTAATTTTACTCTTGGAAGTTTTCGTTTCTCTCAAATTACACAAATTATGAAGTATTTTGCGATTATAATCCAAGTATACACGAGTAGGACTTGCACGAATAGGCTGTGGGTAATTATTCTTAATAACTAGAAATGCGGTATTATAGGGCGACGAACGTAACTTTGAAACTACCTATTTTCGAAATTATAACTAACGTCTTTATTTGAAGTTACTGTAATATTTTAATTATATTTAAATACGTTTTTATGAAAAAAAAATGCAAATTATTTTGAATGTACTTCATTGTCCCGTATTTCTTATATTCGGACTATCGTAGATGCAAAATCGAACCGTGATGAAATATACACAATAAGTTTATTTTTGAGAAGAACAAACGAGAATAACTGATAATGTTTACTCAACGGTGTTTCTCCTGAGTACTTAGAAAGTACGTTCTTCTATTACGTGTGTTAGATGTAAACAATTCTACTTTGAAGTGATTCAGTTTTACGTTGACAATAAATGATATTAAGAAAAAAAAACCATAAATATATTGTCATGATTCATGTCTGTGGCCAAAATGGGGGTAACAAGGCTATTAATGTTTTTATCTCTCAGTTAATTCCATCTCTAAATCGTTGTTACCTTTGCACTTAACTGCAAACTTACGCTGTGAATAGTTATATTACTTTATTGACAAAGATAAGTCTAATGTTGTTTCTTAAATACCGATTAAAATGATAAAAACACCCCAAACATGAGATTAACAAAAGAATAATATCTTATACTAGCTGTGATTAGGAATTCTTCGCTTGTAATGAGGAAAAGTGTTTTTCTCTCTTATGTTTTGCTCCTAGTTATATAATATTACCATACCAAATTTCCTCAAAATCCATCCAGTATAATGAAGTCAAAGAAACCATGTGTATATATATATATATATATATATATATATATATATATATATATATATATAATAGCAATAATCATACGGAAGTTAAGATAAATTATAAATAAATTATAACTTTGAAGAGTACATTTATAAATGTATATTATTCTGCTTTATAAATTAATCCAACTAAAAATTTCCACGCTCATATTATGTTAAATTATCCAGACCGAGATGAAAAATTGAATAAGTATCGCTCTTAAGTTCTTGTAAAAGTATTTAAGTATACTTAAAAGAGACGACAAATAAACAATTATTTCTTCATTTTTTAACAATTATATCTTCTATTTCGTGTAAGTGTAAATTATATGTAAATATAATGAGGTTTTTCGATTTGAAATGTTCAATATGGAAACGAAAATATCTTTATTCGACATAATACAAAAGATAAGCAAAATGAAAAATAACATAATTATCCACTATTTTTGTAGGTTTCTCGATTTAAAATATCCAATATGGGAACGAAAATATCTTTATTCGGCATAATACAAAAGATAAGTATAATGAAAAATAATATAATTATCCACTATATTTGTAGGTTTTTTGATTTAAAATATCACATGTGGGAATGAAAATATCTTTATTCGGCATAATACAAAAGATAAGCAAAATGAAAAATAATATAATTATCCACTATATTTGTAGGTTTTTCGATTTAAAATATCCCATGTGGGAATGAAAATATCTTTCTTCGGCATAATACAAAAGATAAGCAAAATGAAAAATAATATAATTATACACTATATTTGTAGGTTTTTCGATTTAAAATATCCCATGTGGGAATGAAAATATCTTTCTTCGGCATAATACAAAAGATAAGCAAAATGAAATATAATATAATTATCCACTATATTTGTAGGTTTTTCGATTTAAAATATCCAATGTGGGAACGAAAATATCTTTATTCGACATAATACAAAAGATAAGCAAAATGAAAAATAATATAATTATCCACTATTTTCGTAGGTTTCTCGATTTAAATTATGGGAACGAAAGTATATTTATTCGACATAATACAAAAGATAAGCAAAATGAAAAATAATATAATTATCCACTATTTTTGTAGGTTTCTCAATTTAAAATATCCAATATGGGAACGAAAATATCTTTATTCACATAATACAAAAGATAAGCAAAAGTAAAATAATGTAATTATCCACTATTTTTGTAGGTTTCTCGATTTAAAATATCCAATATGGGAACGAAAATGTCTTTATTCGACATAATACAAAAGATAAGCAAATTGAAAAATAATATAATTATCCACTATTTTTGTAGGTTTCTCGATTTAAAATATCCAATATGGGAACGAAAATATCTTTATTCGACATAATACAAAAGATAAGCAAAATGAAAAATAATATAATTATTTACCATTTTTGTAGGTTTCTCGATTTAAAATATCCAATATGGGAATAATAAAAAAGATAACAATAATGAAAAATAATGTAATTATCCACTATTTATCTCATGAAAGGCTTCGCCCTGCTGACCCAAATCTCAGTTTCGTGAAATAAGTATATATATTTAGTTCACGAAGTTCACCTCACCGCCGGTCACGCAACAATATAGTTCAGTCGGAAAAAAACATTTCGCCGATAGTGTTAGTTGTAGAAAAACCCACTGATTCGATCTTTTCTTTTCGTTGTTGGTATTTTTCTTTTCTTTTACATACCTCTCTATTTTCAGGGTTTTCATCCCTTATGAAAAGGTCATTGGTACCAGTCGGAAGAATCAGTCAAATTTATTTCTGTATAAATAAAAATAATTTTCCGAGTGCAAAAGCAAGTAACTTGCAATTAATTCTGTAAAAAATATATTAAATGTTTATGCATTATATAGAAAATATATTTCAATATTTTTTTTCTAAATGCGCGTCCAAGCTTCGATTAATTTTTTTTCATAAGATTCATTCCCAAAATTTTTTTTAATATTTTTGGTTTAATCATATCTAAAAGTTAAAACAGAATGTAGTTTTAAGCCATTTTCTGCAAATATTTTTTTACAGTATTAATTAATGAAATTAGCCTCGACGTGTTTGCAGTTAATACCGTATTAAAATTGTTAAAAACTTTTCGTGCCTCTTAAACTTTTAAGTTTTGACTTCTTAAAACTTAATATTTGATTAAATTTCAAAAACTATATGAATAGCTAGAGATTTAATGCGCCTATAATCATTGGTTTTATGCAGATAGCTTAAATTGGCCTAAAGAAATTCGGTCGTGATATATACATAGAATGTCAGACATACGGTATTAGACTGTAAGGATATGACTTAATTGTAATAATTTTTTTAAACCAAAATTTCAGCCCGCTAAAAGTTCGCGAAATTTACAAACAGCCCAATTTTTTTGTAAAGCTCGATACGATGTGTATAGATCATTATCATGAATAAAGAACATCATTAAAGTCTAAATTTCTTAAAAAATAAACGGTGTTTTATTATGTGTAACTTAACTACCTCAATAATTTTGAAATCATATCACGGATATACGAATAATAAAACCTAGTTTACAGTTTTCATAGAACAAAAAATAAGGGATGCTCGCTCCGCATAAAATGAGTAAGGGAGCTTCCGGTTTAAGATTTATTATTTGTTTTTAAGGGTTTGGCACAAAAACGGCTTGTGAGATTTTCAACCATCGTATAATTTACGAGTCCAAATGAATAGAGGGAATGTAATATATTTTTATAACATGTAAGTAATGAGCAATAACGATATGTAAAGGGAATCGAAGTGTGCTAAAATGGGATCACAGAAATATTTGAGATAAAGAAATTAAACCATTATATGACGACATCACTGAAATTACAAAAAAAATCAGGCTGTATTACAGGTTACACGATATTATAAAACGTTTTTGTATTGCAATAATTAGTTCGTAAAGTTCTGATTCGACTAAAGCTCCTTCGATTCTACTTCCTGAGTATTAGGTTAAACGATAAACTATATAAGACATGTATAAGTAGTACAGCGTAATTGTATTATAGAAATTAATTTGTTCCAGTTATTTAACGTTATATCAATTTAACTGTTATACCGTTTATCCTGTTATAGAATATTTTCCTCGTTTACGCGTTTTTTCTTTCAATTTTAATTACTGAAATTTCGTTAAACGATAAACTGTATAAAACATGTGTAAATGGTACAGGTTAAATTTATTATAGGAATTAATATATTCCAGTTATATAGCGTTATATTAATTTAAGAATTTACTCTATAATAGATAAAACGTATTATGTAAACTGAAAGTGTTACACTTAAATTCTCTAAGATGTGGAGAAGATTGTTTTATAACTTTCTTTACGAGCGTTTGAAAAGCTTTAAAAGTTTTAAAAGCTAATTAATCTATTGAGCCAAATGAAAACAATAAACCGATAAGTCCCATTTGCGCCATGGATACCACGCGCGCTTGCCTGACAGGATTGTTTTCTGTTGTAATATTCGCAATAACACTTTCAAACACTGTGACCCATTGAAAAACTTCACGAGTAACACTTATGATGTGGCGTGGGGTGGTTACATATTATTTTTAAAACATATATATATATATATATATATATATATATATATATATATATATATATATATAATATTGTACCACGTTAATTTTGCACCACTTGTTTCCTGTTTAGTGTTATAAAACACTTCAAAAAAGAATACAAAAAACACTTTCAAACCGTTACATTTATGCCTCTAGTGATGTCATTATTTTCTCATTGAGGGTCGCATCACCATCTTCAGTGGGGTAATTTTTAAACCCTATTCGAGTATTAATTAATATAGTGACCTTACTTTGTAAATATTCAGTTTAATTTCAACCTTCTTTTACGTAACTAAGGCCCAGTTTCCTGTATAATTGGTCGTATAAATACAACATTATGTAATCACTTTTACAGTTGTTTTTTTACGACTTTCGTTTAAGCGTTCAGCTGTCTGCTGAGTTGCGTAACGATTAAATAAATATTTTGCCCTAAAATAACCGATTTTGTTTCAAGAAACTTTACGTCACGTGTTTCTTCGCGTATTTAAATAGTGTGATATTACAATACCTACATTAAAAATATTACAAGTAACACAATAATTTAATATATAATTTCTTTAAATTAAAAGTAATTAAACAAATCGTATATATCTACACAAGTAATTCTATACATCGTAATATTATATACACAAGTAATTCTATGCATCAAACTGTGAAAATGTTTACGAACTACATGAAAATTTTCAAAGGTTTCGGAAAAAATATTACATTTTTTTTACAAAACCACGCTTCAAATATAACCAGCCTGATGCACATAATCGCCTGTACGAATAGTATGTACGTTGTTTGTTACACCTATGTATACACAATTAATTCACCCATTTTCTAACATATATACGCATCAGTTGTCAATTTTTAATAAAATGTTAAAACTTACGAAATTGCACAATAAGAATGACTACAACGCAATGATAAATGTGTTTTTAATAAAACAACGTTTATCCCAAAGGTCCTATTACAACAAAATAAAAGTAACGGAATCCGCAGTAATCAAATTTCACTTTCGACGGAAATTGAGAAGAGATATTTTCCGAATTTTTTTCAAATATTCCAGAATTTCATTTAAAAATACTTCCACTCAACATTATTTAAATATTGAGCAAATACACGATCGTTAAGATTGTACTAGGACATCATCCGCACTTGTGCATATCATCAATATAATGGACACTATATTATTTTTTGATCGCTCCGGCACGGCGGCCACGATGTCGACTAAGGGTCCGACGCCCAAGGCAGTGGGAGGTATTGGGGAGAAGGTTTCCGTCTAAAACCAATAAGCTCATAATGTGAACTATTATTACATACCATTAGGCATACCATTTTGCTCGACCGTTTTCCAGATAAAGAGCCCTAACCCGACGCTTCTAGTTGGAACTACTTAAATTTGTATGACTCAAATATCTATACCTTTTAAGCCAACAATGTTGAGAGAGAATGTCTTTTATTCAGAATATTGGAGCAAAATATTTATATCGATATGTAGGGGTAAATATTTGAAGGCATTCTTAATATTAATATATTTACGTTCTTTGGAATAAAATTATGTGAACGGTCAATCATATCTGCTATATTAGTTCTTTGCTTATATTATTGTGTTTCTCCAATGTTCTAGAGCCTCTTTTAAAGGTTTCATTGAAATTTATTTTATAAAAGTGCAAGAGTGAATCAATATCAAGACATTTTTTTATGAACCGTAGGTCATTTTTAGACATCTATATGATTTCTTTCTAGGATGCAATGATGACTTCAAATTGCAGGTTATTGCTAATTTTGCACCACAGATCATATCTCGCAAAAGTTTCACATTAACGGATTTCGTATTCATCATAGAATGATTAGATCATTACCAAATGATTACACGAGTAATTCCAAATTTGAATCATTCAAATTCGATTCTGATTCAAATTCGAGCCCAAGTTCTTATTTCAAAATTGTATTTATATAACTGTTTATTATAAATTATACTTAGTTATTTTGTATAGTTTATTGTAGATTTGAATGGTGTATTAACAATGAATTTAACATTAGTTGTCTCTGGAGGTTTATGTCATTAGTTATCACCGATGAAGTTGACAAACTCAACAAAAGAAATAATTGTAATGTGATAAAACAAAAACATTCATACCTTAGTCCCTTCAATACTGTCAAAATAATGTAAGTGGGAGATGAATCAATCACTCAATTGAGAGAGTCTAGAGCGGTAATAATGATGATAAATGTTTCTTCTATTTTTCAATCTCAGTTCGAAGATTTGATAACTCCTTTAATATAAGGAATATGTTACAAGAAAATATATTTTCTATTTCCTTTCATCGTTTCGATAGTTATGAATCTTTTGTTCCATTTCTTGAGAGTTATGAGACTGCCCGGAAGCCTCTTGTGCTTTTTAATGTTATTCGCCGGTACCACAAGACGCGAAGAAATAATATTTATTGAAATGAGTCGATAATAATCCACGGTGATCGTGGTACGTCACTGTGTGTATAAAGCGGTACTATCGATTACTAAATCGGACAAACGATAAATAATGCAAACGAATTATAATCGGGGCCAACTATATACTTCTATACAATATACACAACTACATACCACCGATATGCTGATGTAATAACATATTATTGACAAGAAAGATAAACACTTAAAATGGGCACATCACAGAAAAAAGTGGTGCGTAGTGATGTGCACGTATTGAGCAAAATATATCAAAAATTGTGTACTTTTCGTCTCATTTTAATTATTCACGGAAGGTGATTGTAAATTTTATGTTTAGTTAAAGAGTTTTAGGACTGTAACTCAAGAATTCCGTTATAAAGTATTGACCAATATGTTATCATTGAGCTACTGGCTACACTGGCTGCTATTTTAATTCCTTTCACTCCATTTTTCTTCCGTCACAAAAGTAAATCCCGCCTACGTAGTACCTGTGAAAATAAAATATTTAAATTGTATTCAGCGATACGTTTCTGGTTCATATATTTTTGTAAGAAAACAGAATGCCTCGATATGCACTATCGAGACATATCTTTTGTCCAACTGTTAATTGTTGTAAGAGGAGGGTTGAAAAGGATTATCGGTTTTTTTATGCAGTAACACTTATTGTATTTGGTAGCACGAATAATCACGGCCTTACATTCAGCGTAATTTATGGCATATAGTGGAGAACATTAATATTATTTTGAACAAGTAGTTTAGTGCGAAAACTTAAACATATTAAATATTAGAATCGAGTGTATTATGAATATTAGTTATATTTGGCTTTAATTTTCTGGAAAGTCATTATCACTTTATCCCTTTAAATTGTCCACCTGAAGATGTTGTCATACAATGAAACTTAGGTCGTTGTTAATAATTTACTTATATATATATATATATATATATATATATATATATATATATATATATATTTATATATGCTCGTTATATTTTATGCTTATATAATAATATATTATTAGCAACAAATTTAATTATTACATTAAAGTTTAAGAGTTCTTAATAATTAAGACTTTTGAAGGAACTTTTAGCTGTGTTTTTTTTCAGTAACAGTTAATATTAATACTGTAAACTTACGAAAAAGCACAAGTCAAAAACTTACAAAAAAAAACAAATTTTTCGAATTCATGGAAATTAGCGGCGTAAAATTTGTTATCTTTATTCAAATTTGTTATGACTATTTTAACAATATTTCTATATGGGGATATGTTGTGTCTGAAATGTTAACGCTTATTCAGGATAATTACGACTTGTTTGTAATAGTTGTTAGAGCTCAAATAAATGGTACATAAAGTTCGGTCAACCTATACAGCTATTTAAGCTTAAATCAAAATGGCTGATATAAATATCAAACTGCCCTAAGAGTAGAAAAGTTTATATTTTAGCCAATGCAACACACTCTCTTTTAACAGCTAATTAATATAAATGATAATGAAACAGGCATCTAGAGAATTTTGTTACGTCAAACAAACTTAGAATCCGCCCCGTAATAGGCTGTATAACAACCCTCTCACTTGACACAAGCGCCCCCTAGCGGCCGTAATCCACAAGAATTCCAATATGCCAAACTAAATTAGGCAACTTAGGCGGGAGGCATTTATTTGTAAGTGAGAAGGCATTTTCATTTGGCGCGCTAAGACGGTAATACTTTGATGAAATTTTTCGGCGCTGCCCTGCGACGGTCGCGATAAGGGATTCCCTCGTCAAAGTTCGACCGCGGGGTGGAAGTTTGTCGTTGCTGCAAGTCGGGTCGCGACCGGCATAATCAAGCAGTCGCCAGCGCAATATGGTAGGAGTTGGAAGTTTGTAACAAAGATATTCCAGAGAAGGGACGGAGCTTTTCTGAACTGACGGCTTATGCGAGTTTTGAAAAATAAATTCAAGTAGATTAATATTTGATATGTCCTTGATGATTATTTTTGTTGCAGGCATCCGTAAATATACTACGAAAGTTAAAAAAAAAACAATTCAATCTTAACAAGCTATTTTTTTTAATTAATTAATTAATTTATTTATTATTGACAGACAAACAGTTTTATCACAATTTTAACAATTTAATTCGAGAACACATAATTGTATAAATGTATAATTTTCTTGTAACAAAACCAAAATTAGTGGGCACAGCATGATTAATTTGGTGTTACCATTACCATATAATAATATTACGAATAAGAAACATTTCAATTAATTTCAATAAATTCCATAAATTAACAATGTGGAGTTAATCAATAAAATGCACATTAAAATTTTGACAATTAATATATAATAATATAATAAAAAATATATAAAAATATAATAGTGAATTAAATAACAATTAATAAGGGAATTAATCAATAAAACGTATAGTCAAATAGGCAAACCAATTTAAGTTAATAAAAACCGTTGAATTATTTTAAATATTAGCATAACACTTAGTTACCTGTCTCCGTCAACCTCAATAAGTTTATTTTTAAATGATGAAGTTGAGGAAAGAAATCTACAGTTGAAGGAAGATTATTCAGGGTACGGCTTATTCTATTTATGGGAGCAAAAAATCCTAAATTATGAATTTAATGTGAGTTATACTAATTATTCATTCTCTATAATTTTAGCAAAAAGCATATTTGTTAACGGTATAGTCTATCACGCGTTTTTAAATTTCAAGATCTCTAATTCATAAAAAATCCCTTGACATGATTGAATCTTTTTTATTAATTCTGTGCGTGGAAAAAATATGTTATTGTTGTGAATGAAAAAATGTACATACAATAGTATGTCTGTACATACAATAGTGTGTAATAAGTCTTTAACTCTCTCATTATACTAAGACTATTTGTACTTGAAAAAATCATTCATTAATTAGTTTGTAAAGTCATGAAGGTGTCTAAATTTAAAGACTTCGAGAGAAAATTATATGACAATTTTCTTGATATTCCATTTTTTCCTTTAAAGACAGGGAATTTTAAAATATTACTTTATGAATTATGGTTTATTTATTTATTAGTTTATTGCATGGAAATTGCTGTTAAAAAATTGTAATAAAAAGTTTCATTGTGTCCACCATTGTGTTATAGTGTTCAAAACTAAAAACTTGTTCAAAAAATTAAACGAACCTATATATTAAGTAACAGAATAAAACTACACAGCCACGTTTTTCTTTTATTTATTAAACAAAAAATTTAAGGAAGAAATTAAACATTAAAAGAAATTTTATACACAAGGAACAGAATGATTGGGCTTAAAAGTTTATAAACAGAGGAGTGAGAATCGTCGCGAAATTCGAAAAAAGTTTTTTTTAGAAAATTGTTTTTAAAAATTAAAGTATTTTACGATCGTTGTGAAAAACACATTTTATTCTAGTACATAACCAATCTATAGAAAATACAATCACCAAAATCGGCCAAGAATTATGACCTGTGGCGTATATTATGTACATACGTATAGATAGACCGATAGTGTAATTTTTAAAGCAAGTTTGGATTATAATAAATATGTTGAGTAATTTAAAAATTTTTAAATTTTTAGAAGCAGATCTTTTCCCCAAAAAGCTACTTTAAAAGTTGATTATTTGTAAAATTACCCGGATTATAATTCTATCGTCAAAATTCGAGGCTAGTGCGCTCGTTGATAAAAAGCCAACACCCGCTGTGGTTGTGGCGTGAAATAATTATCTTATAATAAGCTTAATTTAACTTTATTTACGCAAATTTATAAAGTAGAATTTCGTCAAAATATAAATAATGACACCATATTTGTATTATGTTTCAAAAGTCTTATAACTTTTAATTAACTATTTGATAAAAAAAGTTATTATGAATGTAAAAAATATATACCTTATTCGGAGAGTAAAAACTATTTGTATCTGAAGAAATCTGTTCTTTAATTAGTTTGTAAAGTCGTAAAGTTGTCTAAGCTTAATTATTTCGAGACAAAAATCACATGATTATCTAAATAATATAATCACATGATTCTGTGAAATAATTTTAAATGAATATATTCATTAAGCACTTCAAGATCAATTTACATCCATTCTGACAATACAAAAAAAGATAATCTAACAAAAACTACTTTAAACGTTAATATTTTGTGAAAGATACTTTAAAATAAAAGAAAAACCTGTGAATAAATTTATTTATAAAGCTCTCACTACGAGGAATTCGTTTATAGTGAGACACGTAATAAATATTTAAGTGCAAATAGTATTATTATTAAACCCTTTTCAAATGCATATGTAAAGAACATTTTGAAAAGCGCGGAAATCGTACTAAGCTGATGGTAGGTGGCATTATGCGCAGTCAGCCACATACATTACTGACGCCTAAGCAATCAGTAGCAACGGAGCAATAGACGCCTCAGCATCGTACGTATGTGTCAAAGTGTATTATCAAAACGGTAGTTCTTACCTGTACGTGTAGGCACATCGTGCTTTTCGCACCCTTTTTCGAATTAATCAGAGTCGACTGGTGCCGTCTGTCTGTGCGATTATAAAGTTGGTTAAGAACTCTGAAAAGTGAGTTAAGAGTTCGTGTAAGAGTTGCAGTCTACAGAAGCTCGCGTCAATCAGCTCACCGCCATGGCACTGCTCTTAGGAATTCCAACAGAACCTTATAAGATGCAAATTGTTCAAGCTCTTCAAGAAAGCATTATGTGAGTTGGAGACGGTTCTGTGAGAAAATATTGAATTTAATTAAAGACGAAGATATTGTAAACTATTTATGGATGTGTGACGAGACCCATTTCTATTTGTCCGGTTACATCAACAAACAGGGCTTTAGGTATTCGAGTGGAGTAAATCCTGGACAACTGCATCAGTAGTTAAAAATATAAGGCATATTTTTTTTATAATTTATATAAAATATGGAAATAGAGAAATAGTTCTGAAATCCTTATAACTTGCTCTTTTAATTGAATATTAAACAAAAACCAATGATTACACTTGCATCTATTTAAAATTCTACATAAAACTTTTTAAATATATATATATATATATATATATATATATATATATATATATATATATATATATATATATATATATATATATATATATGTGTACGGGTCTAAATATATTCAGTATATATACGGGTCAAATTTCAAACTTCTCCGTCCCAAACGGTTTATGAGAAAAATGGCTGTATTGGCAGACGAAGGAGGCAAACGCGTAGAGGATTTTATAAGAATTTCAATCTTTTATTTTTGGGGGACTCCAAAAATAATTCACTCATAATATACCATTATAAAAAATATTTCACCCTCACTTCCCATGAGGTAAATTAACATTTTTTTCCTTTTTCTATAAATTAAATGGTATTTCCATCCAAACTATCTACCTATAAGATTGCATACGAAAAGATCTGAAATTGTAGAAATTATGAGCCTGGGAAAAAAACGATCTTAAATGACAAAATTATAAAGATTCGCAGTTTCACTACGGAAGTGAAAACGCAGTGAAGTAAAGAACAAAATAAAAAATATATTCCGTTAACGCGATTTTGAAGCAAATTAATGATTAATTTATATTTTTATAAGCCTTCTTAACTTACATTAAAAAATATGAAATAACCTAAAGTCAGCAGATCTAAGCGCATGATTAAAAAAGTGCCAATATGTTTTTATAACTTTAGTCAATGGTTTGTATCAATCTACCACCTGACTAAAGCACACAAGTCAAATAGATGTGTAACTTATATCAAATATCCGTCGGTTTGGCCCGTATATCTCACAATATACTATATATAACAATATTTTGACTTATGTGCTTAGGTTTGCCAGCCTTTTATAACTTTATGAATATTTAAAAAACCTGTTGATAATTAAAATTCTATTCCCTTACACTACTTGACACCAAAACAATTTCTATGCCAAATCATAATCCGCTTTGATGTAAAGCTATAACTAAATTAAAATTTTGAATTCAATAAAGTCCCTTTTCAGTTTATAGACGTTATAAAACAAACCTTCAACCCTTCACAAAACTCATCTCGTAATTTCCACAATAGCAGATACCACCCTAAATTCAGGTGATTCAAACGTAACTATTAAACTTTGCCCAGTGGTGAAACTATGCAGTTTAAGAGTGTGTTAAACAGTGATAGCTCGTTGAACTATCTCCATATGAAGCGCCGTGACGGTTTACATTACGTAATATACAGGGGCTGAATTTCATAATAAGATTAATTAAACATGTTTACGTCAGTACTCGTAGATTTACGTCAACCGAAGTCGTCAAAACTTAGGTCGAGTTACGTAATGACGTCTATAATTTAAGGTGATATGCAAATATTATAAGTAGCTATTTATATTGCCTGCTATATATATATATATATATATATATATATATATATATATATATATATATATATATATATATATATAATTTAGTGAAAGTGTATATTTACATGTATAATACACGCACACACAATTATAAGGGATGAAGACAATTGCGGAAAATAGAAAATGTTAGTTCTTTTAAAACAATTTTATAACTTTTCATTTGGAGAAATATTTGCGGTAATATTAATACTGATGTTTAGCATAAAGAAAAATTTATAATCCTTACAGAGATTTTAGTTTCAAATAATGTTTTTTTCATTAAATCAATATTTTTATTAACATTAGATACATCGATGTAGGTAATTAAATTCCATTCTCTATGGAAATGATTAACTTTACCTGTATGATCGTAATATACTTCCCATGTCAATTTCTTAAACATCACATATTTCGCATCGGGTCACTGCCGCGAAGATGAATCGCCAACAATAATATCTATTTTACAAAATCTAATCTGTTTCGGTAATTTTAATCAATTTACACGCACCTTTACTTTCTTGTTTTACTAAAATGTTTGCGCTTGCAAATTTATTTATTTCTGCTATATTGTGAGGACTTGTAAATTTTGGAGCAAATTTTTAATATTTTCCAGATTTAATGAATTCGTTAGTTGGATAAATTTTATCTTCTACTTTATAACCTTGCCATATGCGTGTCATGCACTTGGCTGTTTTGTTTTATTTTAGACTAATGTCGATTGAAATCATTAAAATATATTAAAGTCGGTTAGAATTACTTAACAACTTTTGTAATGTCAATTGGAAGGTAAATGTCGAACGAGAACCATTGATTTTCTTAAAAGTGTTTTCAAATTGAAGAAAAGATATTTCCTATTTCTGTATATGAGGCAAAAAGAAAATAGTAAATTAAATATATTAATAAATCAATAGATACAGGTCTTTCTTTTGAAAATGTACCATACAAAGCACATACGTTACCTTTTATTTACGTATTTTCTGTATATTGGAAACGGTACCATTGTTCTTAAAAAATTTGTTAAGTTATAAGAACTGAAAATTCAATTCAAAATTAACCACGGAAATGTTACCATCGTACACAAAAAAAATTAGGTAAGTTATTAGAACAAAAATTAGATTCAAAGTTAACCACGAAACGCGACCATCGTTCAAAAAATATTAGTTAAGTTATTAGAACAAAAAATTCAATTCAAAGTTAACCACGGAAATACTACCATCATTTATAAAATACATTAGGTAAATTATTAGACCAAAAAATTCAATTCAAAGTTAACGACAGAAACGCTACCATTGTTTATAAAAAAAACATTAGGTAAGCTACTAGAACAAAAAGTTCAATTCACACTTAATAGCCTAGAAGCAGTCCGATATGAATCAACGCTTTAATTTATCCGTAATACATCAGCAATTTTGACAGGGTTCGGAAATGGTTTCGGTGAAACTATTTATTATTACGTCGAATATAACCAGTTAATATCCCTCTTCGTGGCTGATGGGAAAATTTTAATTTTCCATCACAAATATCTTAATCATATTTATTAATTTTTTTATCAACATAATTTGTCACATGATTAGTTTTACGCTATTGCTATTCTTGTAAATATGGTAAACAATGGAAAATATCGAAACAATGAGTAATATAAGCAAAAGTAACATATTTTAAAACAATTAATACATTTTACAAAAGTAATCTACTGCGTAATTCAATTTCGGATATGCGATTTTTCATAAAAATTCACCCCATCGGAAAACACATCCGTTGCTACCCGCAATAAAGTCCTTATTTTCCCCTCTAAATAATTTAAATACAATTTGAATACACAAATACCTCCGTGTCCTATCGCAAAAGGCAATCGTAATGAACCCCACGGCAGCACGATTTGAAAGGCTGAAAAGGCGTTACCATTCTTTATATAGAAGCTGATTTTTCACTCGATAACCACATCGTATTGTTTAATATAAAGGCATATTGTAATTTTCCTAAAGGTACAAAGACCGTTTCACAATAAACGGTTGGGCATTTATCTGACACTGCAATATACGACACAATGATATCAATGGGCACCCTTAATGACGATGTTGCTTGTCATTGAGTCGTTACGGCGGTGTTACGCAAGTACTTAATATCGTTGCGTAATGATATAATTTCTTCAAAGTAATGTAGAGATAAAAAAATCATTAAATGTGAGTAAAACCGGCACTATGAGGATCCACACACTCATGCATATATAAACATTTAAAGGTAATAACCTTTCGATTGAACTATTAATATATAACCATTTGAAGGGCATACCTTCATTTCCGGAGCAGAGTGAAGAACATGATTAGAGAAAAAGCTTATTCAGTGAACGAAGCATTAGCTAGTAAATAAATATTTTACAATTATTATTAATGTTATTTCCATTTTTATATTGGGTATTATTGCTGTAACTTTTCAAATTTACGTTTTGTATCTGTTTTGTACTGTATGTACTCTTATTTATACTATTAATAAAATACTATTAATGAAAATATCTATACTATCTTATCTATCTATACTTATCTATACTATTAATGAAAATATTTAAAAAAGTGATTGATTTGGCATATAAAATGATGATAGAAACTAGAAAAACGAATTTTTAGAACTATTTTTTTAGAATTTTTATCTGTATGTCTGTATATTAATTTGAGTGGGTATTACGCAAAACCTACTTGATGGATTTTGATGAAACTTGGTGTGGTGATAGTATATACCCAAGAGCAACATATAAGAGAAACAAATATTTACAATATTTTCATTTTCAAAAACAAATATTTTCTTAATTACACGCATACGAAGTCGTAAGCACAGCTAGTATTAATATAATTTTATTAGTTGACGTTTAATATTTAAAAATTATTTTGTCATTATTTGTTCTGTTTGAGTGGCAAAATAGTTTACTTTTGAAGATATCTTAAATTTGCACGATAATGGCATCTTCTGTGCTGTATTGGCGTTTATACAATTTTGTAAAAATGTTTATTATTTAATATTAATTGATTTATTTCAGTGGTGTACTTAATTATTTATATTGTTCTATTGTTTTTTTTGCATTGATTATATTTTTGCATTTATTCTGTACAAATTTTGACATGGGCGAGTGTGCTTTATATACCCATATCGAATAAACCTATGACTATACTTATATTAATTTTCACCACATAGATATACTGGCTATTCTATCTGTCACACGCGTAAAAATATCGTGGATGTCTCAGAAACTATTAAATTTAGAATCATCCCAATAGTTTTCCAGTAATCCTTTTGGTTTTTTTTTCTAGTAATGTCGTTTTTTTTATAATTTTGACTTTAGCAGTTTCGGCGATGAAGAAGAGACTTCTTTTTTTGACAATCAGCCATGTGTTGTTGTTGCATCATTCACTCTAATTAACATATACATTAGCTAACATACGACAATAATGGTTGTCTTAACGTTCGCTACAAAAATCGGCATGTTGTAATGCACTGGCTATACCTTAACCTTTATTCCTCGTTAAAGTAAGGCCATTTTTCGTTAGCTTGAGAGAAAAGAATAGCATCATATAATTTTACGAGCAGAAAGAAAAGGATGGAGCTATTTCGTCGACGATGACATTTCTGTACTTTATCTATGAATGATAAGAGACGCATTTTTATAGGTTATTTTATTGTATTACGCATGAAGTAATGTTTATACGTCGTTTCCACGGTGTACTTACCCAGATCGTTTCACTTTTAATATCGGTCTCAAATTATCATTTATAAATTTTGTTATTTCATTATATAGTCAAAAATATTTTACTAAAGTATTATTTTTAACGTATATGGATCTAATAGAAACTTTATTGGTGTTCCCGTAAATGTGACATAATTGTTTTGAGCTAAAATTTTAACATTTTACAGCAATATTTGTTGAGATCTAATCTAATACATAACACAATTTTTATGAATTACCTAGAAAGACTAGTCCCTTTATTTTTTATTTCGCGCAATTAATTCTATTAATAACTTTAAATTTTCTAAATTATCGAAAAAAATCAAGAACCTGTAAGGTAAGCCGTAACTAATGTTTTAGCTACTTTTACGTAAAGTAAAACAAGGTACCAGTTTAGAGTATATAGTTGCCAAAATAGAGATTTCACAAGGATAATATCTCCGTAACGTTTACGTTATTCATAAAGTAACATGATACAGCGTAGAATTGATTACCTCTAATAGAATTTTGCATAAAATTCTGAAAATATACTTTTGAAACCCTTATAACCTTGCTCTTTCAATTAATAACACGTTAAATGAAATGAAAAAATAATACTGAGTATTTTATTTGACGTTTCAAAAATGTTCATATGTATATTTTTAAGTTATATAGACATATTAACTTCATATATTTTCAAGTTATATAGACATATTAATTTTTATAGACTTTGTTATTATGTCAATTTTAAGTTGTTTACGTCAAAAGCTGACCTAAAAAGGTTATGGATATTTTTAGCAATAAGTACCTTATTTTTAACAATATATTTAGGACTATCTATTTTAGAAGTATGTGAATTCTAAAATGAACAGTTTTGGAATTCTCATAAGTTTACATATCAATTGATTAAAAAAATTAAATAATTCCTATATCTGCCCCTTTACAATTTCTACTTCAATATCTTTGGTGTTTCTGAGGAAAACGGCTGTGGCACACAAACAGCTGGAGGGCATCTTTCATCCCTCCATCTTTCCATCCATGTGGCATCTTGTAAGAGTTTGGTTTTTTTGCCTTTTAAATCCGGAAACCTAAAAATGGGCACTGATTAGAATTTCCCACAGATGTTTTTAAGACGAAGAAAAATGCAAAAGCATAACTTAAATAAAGCTAGACGACGTGATTTACTCGCGCGAACACGCCCGTGCGGATGTATTGCGCAAACTTTGAATCCAGGCATTTTGCATACTTAAGCTGCGCCTCTTCGCTAACTCCAAACGAGATGGCCGGCGCACGCTCATCGGCGGGGTCGTGCGACACTTGCCACGGAATTAACGCTAACCAGAATGCTTTCGGAAACTTCTTCAAATTGGCAAACTGGTTCTCGGGAGGGTACTTACGTAAGTTTTGCGGAGTTCCCAAACCTGCTTTGTGTACATCCTAAAGATTGAATGCCCTTTTAAGATTACTGAGCCCTTTTAAGATAATACTTTTAAATGTTTACTTAAAGCTGATAAGAGTTGAACTTTTGGGTCTTACATTTGTTACTTTTAGATTTTCAATTGTGCCTTAAAAATATTATTTAAAACATTTATATTTCAGGATATATTAAGAAACTCTCGTCCTAATGGTTAAAATATTTCTCGAGGACATGTTTAGAGAAAATTTATAAAGAAATATTAAATTTAAATAAATTGATGAAAAATAACGGGATATTTTCATTTCGATAATTCCAGCGTTTAAAGTAAAATCTCTTTCTTATTTAGTTTCATTGCGTAATAATTTTTTACGTTGTATTTCACGACGTCTTTTCATTGAATTTGTACTTTCATGTAGTTTATAATTAAATAACGTAAATATCTGTAATCTCTAACGCGACCCCATCTGATAATCTTGCTCATTATTTTAATAGTTAAACCATAGCATAATGCTCTATCCCCACGCTTACGTATTTTCGTGATGGTGCTTAAGTAATTTATTTGCGAGAAATATTTTCCCTTTAAAATATGTTTGTCTTCCCGTATTACGACTTATAATTTAAATTTATATTTAATACCCTATATATAAATATAAACAATATTGAACGGAAAATTATCATATTTTTGCTTTAAACGAAATCAAAACATTCGCCGTACTGCGCAAACGCCATAAACATCGGAAGAGGCAATCGAAAATAAACAACTCGTAACATTATGCAACAAACAACAAACCGCGAAAACAAACAGCCTCATTTGCATAATGCCGACTTGTAAATATCGAATCCCCAACTCCCCGCGACCGGAGACGCGACGATATATCGTCTCGGCTAATATCTGGGGCGATAAATTTATGATAACAATATTCCATTGAATGAACAGTATCAAGGCTCGCCGCTAATATTTTTTTTACGATCGATACTGAAGCGAGCGAATGGAAAATGAAAATTGGTTGCATAAAATGTAATGTTTGCTCCTGGGAATGAAGCCGTGTTGTTATTATATACGAGATAGTACGCCTTTCGAACGAATACAGAATTTTTTGTCATCGGTTTTGCGTCGATAAAATAGTAAACAATGCTGTAGTTATGGCAATGTAATAATATATATTTTTGATTTTAAATTAAAATGAAAATATAAAAGAAAAATATGCATAATATAAAGATAATTATATGTTTAATCATCATTAACGTTGTACGCTCATATCATATTTTCTTTATATAACTGAAGGATATATTATATTGCGTATAAAAACACGGAAAATTTTATTGATAGAAAATATAATATTATTATCCAGAAGTGTATATGTAGAACACTAACGTTAACAAAAACTTTAACACTCACTATCTTAACATTATTAATACATGAAATCATTATACACTTTACTAGGACTGAGAACATAACGAAAACTGAAACAAACTACTTAGTTTTTATTGGCACTTTGCCATTTTCTGACACGAGGAATGATTGACATCACAAGGGAAAACTCTCTTCTTCACTTGCTCTCCCCATTACCCATACACTTCACTTTTAGTTACTGCCTCATTTCTTAACATACGAACTTACACTAAAATGGGAAAAAAAGTTTTACCTCGAAATTCATAACGATTATTTTTTGTTCTCTTCGTGTACATCAACGTCAATCTATCCCCTATCTCCCCCTTCTTTTCCACCCTTCGTTCCACCTTATTTCCACCCTCCTTCTGTTCCACCCTACGTCTATATCACCCTCCCAACCTTCTCTATAGTCAACTCTCTGCATCGCCCGCTTTCATTACTACTGATGTGTTTCATTTTTCGTTACGGTCTCATTCTCCAGATATCATAAAAAAAGAAATTTTGCAGTACAGCTCGAAATACTTCTCGTAGTATATGTAAATTAAAGATTTACAGTAGCATTAAGAATACTGACACCAGTTACATTTCATAAATGTATAACTCCGTATCACACCCAGTCTTAATAAGTTTTATCCGATACAGACTGGTTAAGTTAATGTATGTTAAATTTTTTTACTATTATATAACTTTGATAAAATAAAATTTACCAAAGTTGAAATAAATATAAGTAAAAAACAGAGTTAATAATCAGTTTAAAAACATCAACAATCACACGTGACATCACGCTGATACGTAACTTGCACCTCACCTACCCCGATTGCACTCAGTGTGCTTAATTTGGCCACACATCCGCCACTCCAGGCGCGCTCAGGGCGCAACATTTCGAACCAATTCCAGCCGAGGGACGACATTCACGCATCTCTATAACTTGATTTACCAGAAGCTATTTGTTATAATATATTACGATGGGGCGCCCAGCAGTTTGAGTGAGATTCAATTTACCGCCCAACTTTGATGAAATTTTGATTGGCTCTTTTACGATGAGGTCGCGCAGCCTGACTCGCTCGTATGCTGAACAAAATTACATTTTCTTCGTATAGGCCAATTTATTTGTAGAAGAATATTTTATTATTATTTATAAACTGTCGGCGTACTGGCTGGGCTCATTTGTGAGCCAGATGAGCGAAATGGATTAAGGCTCGGTGTATGTTAAAGGGTTTCCCACAGTCCATATTACTTTGGATTACGTTTTTACTCTACGGATTAGATTCTGAAGCTTTATTAATGTTGGTAACATATTAAAGAAGATTTGTTGCGTCGACATCATTAAGGGAGACTATTGATGTGTTCTTTGATAATTATATTGGGGTAATAACTTTTATTTTCGTGGAAATTAAATCGTATTTACGAGCATTATTTATAAATGTAGTTACTACCTGTAAAAAAGATAACCGTAGCTCGAAATCATAAAAACCAAGTTCCTTTTGCAAATAAACTTTAAAAAAATCTTTCGGTAACATGATATATTGATTAAAAGCAATATTCATGTGTTCGGATTATATCAATTTAAAATTTACTATTTTCCGGAAGCTAATAAACACTGATTACATTTTTAGAGTTACGTACCTTAAAAGGGAACACGGAACCCTTATAAGATCATTCACGTACGTATCTGTCCATGTGTCTGTTCGTCACAGACATTTTTCTCAGAAACCCCTTAACGTAAAAAATTGAAATTTTACACAGTAATAAAACATATTAACTCTCATATACTGCGATAGATAAAATTCAAAAATAAATATTTGGTAATTTTAGGGAGGGAAAATTATGGACTCGGAGAAAAGTTGCAAAATGATGGTTATAAGGGTCCCAAAAATATATTTTTTTTAAATTTTAAGTATTATATCTTTGGAGATATATTGAGCAATATGCGAAAAACATATCTTGCCTCCCTTTATTTCCGAAACTACCCTAAAGTTATGAAAAAAATATAGGTTTTTAGAAGCCTACACAAAGGTTGTAGGAAAACTGAAACCATGATTCCAGATGTCATAATTTTTAAAACATCCACCCGTGTCTTTAGGCCTACAAAATATATAGTAGGCATTAGGTTTATATTTTTCTATTTTCCGAGCTTATTTTCTCAGAAAGCACGCGATGTAAAAACTTGAAAATTAGCATAGAAATTTACATATATCATATACCACATACTGTTTTAAAATATTCGTATAACAATTAAACAAGTAGTAAATAAATTCCTTAATTTTGTTTAAATCTGATTTTAAATATTTTGTGGAGTATTCTTTGAAAATATTTGTTATGAGGAATATAATATTCATAATTTTAAATTAAATATTTAAATAGAAATCTAAAATATATGCAAAAATATAAAATACTACCCCCTTATTTCCGATAATTCTGACTCAGAAACAATGAAAAAACAAGGTTGGCAAAGTCTGATTGGAAAATTACAGGAAAACTAGGAAAGCTAAAGTGTGAGTACCATATAGTACAATTTTTTAAATATGTAAAAGTTATAGTACATAACATGTTGCAATATATTTACGTTGTGAAAAATTAATGGTTGTAAATATTTTAATAGAAAAAAAATTTATAAGTGCCGAAATGTATGCGAAACCCTAGCAGTGCGAGTTTTATTCGTGCTTGACAGCTTTTTTATAAACTAAAGGAAATACTAACTAATCAACTTCAACCCCAAATTAACACCGCCTTATAAATATTATTTTGTATCTCGAAGGGAAAGTTCCGCAACAACGTCTTTTTGTCACATTAAAATTTGGTTAACGCTGGCGAAAACAAATGCCGAGTGCATCCGACCGATGGCGGAACCGGCCGAGCGCTAACAATATGGCGGTAGAGAATATAAAAAAGTTTAATACAAATTATTAACTAACACGAAATATTAATGAATGTTTCACATCATCTGTAAGCTTATGTGGATGAAGCTCACATTTTTTTTGTCTGTTTATATATATGGAATAATATATATGGAATATTTTTCGTGTAATGAATAATTTTTTCGTGTCTAATGGAAACAATACTTACACGATAAACATTTCATTCCAAGATTTTACAATAAATTAAAAGTAACGAATTAAATATTGTAGAAATTTTAGTTTTAATTTAACGGAGGGATTTATCTGTGGAATCCTTTTTATGTAATCCGAAACTCTCAATACTTCACCTGATATTAACTTAATATGTTGCTTTAAACCGATCAAATCATTGTTTATGCAAACCTTACATGATTTATGACACTTGAATCGAAATAGATTTTATTAAAATTTTCAGGAATGAAACAATTTTCCCTTATGTCATTCTTAAAAGAATTCTCATTTTTTAAGTTCCCGAAGAAAATCTTATGTAAACAATCATTTTAATCACCGTACTCATATTTAGCATAAGTATAAAATGCACTACGAGTGTCCGTGCACATTTAGACTTATAATACAGGGTATTCCTATTAAACTACTTAAATGTTTAATTTTTCATAACGTAAATACGAGTATATTACCTATCATATCCACTGCAGCGTAAAAAAGATGCATATTTCAAAATTATAACGTCTAAAATCACCGCTATAATTTTCCAAAAACCTTTACTTAAGCTTATAAAAAACAATTTTTTCATGATTTTAAGTTGAACAGTTTCGGATACAGGACACGGCATTTTTTTGCATATTATTCAGTATTTCTCTCAAGGTATCGAAAATTATGAAAAAATATTTTGAAACCATTATAACTAGCTTTCAAATGATAACCACACTCTTAATGGAATTGAATAAAGAAAATATTGAGATACAATTTAACTTGGATCATCCTCCCCCCTCTTCCCTTATTTATTACTATGCCAAATTTCAATTTTCTACGTCAAGTAGTTTCTAAAGAAAACGACTGTGACGGACAGACATGTCAGTAATCTTGTGAGGGTTCCATTTTTCCTTAAATAACCCAAAACGATCTAGTTCCACTGGCTCACACATAAGGTTTTACGTGGTACTTAGTTAAATAAACTTCAGTTTTGCCACATTCATATACAGTCTAAATCTGTGTAACCTTCAAACTATGGTGAAGAATAATAGAGATTCTTAAGGCTTGATTCGCACTATAGGGCTGCTTTCGGGTCGCTCTCGGTCCAATATAATCTCTTCATATTCACATTACTGTTCAGATTTCGATCTCACTCCAATCTTTTTTTGGCCACTCGTGGCCACTCGATGTAAAATGCAGTTCAACTTTTCCGCAGAAGAATTAGCTGCCATAACTACTCTTTTGGACGAAGATTATGAAAATGTCCAAAATCGGAATATTTGCAAATGCAAAAAATTGAAAGCGAATATTATTTTATTACATTAAAAAATCCTCAGGGCCCAAATTATCTTACTGGCAAATTTAAAGATTTATCTCCTAACGAGGAATAGGGTGCATCCATATTTGCAAATGCGAAAAATTGAAAGCAAATATTATTTTATTATATTAAAAAATCCTCAGGGCCCAAATTATCTTAATGGCAAATTTAAATATTTATCTGCTAACGGCCTTGGGCTACGATCTGAAATTTCACTCACTCTACTTATTCCTAAACAAACCTCTACCTATTACAAAAAATCTTTCACTGTCCAAGCAGCAAACATTAGGAATCACCTGGATCTTGACAACTGGAAAATCACGTCCCTAAATATTTTCAAAGATCGAGTAAAGAAGTCCTGCCTCTCCTGAATCCTTTTTTCTTTGTGCCCTTGTCCTTTCCTGTCTTTGCCATCCCAAATCATCTCAGTAGTTTATATTATTTATACCTTCGTATTTTTTTTTATTTCTTTCTTGTCTAATGTATTATATATATATATATATATATATATATATATATATATATATATATATATATATATATATATGTATATATATATATATATATATCTATATATATATATATATATATAATTTTCAATGTAAAATCTCTTACAGTCTACTAACTAAATTTCAATACCAATTTTTATGGTTGACTGAAAGAGATTACTCATGTAAAAATAAGTCCGCCATATGTACTATGCGTAAAAATTTATAAATAAATAAAATATAAGCTGTATCGCCATTTAATAAAAAAAATAATTCGTACAGTATTTTAGAATAAATTCCGGTACATTCGAGATGATACTAGCAAAATAGAATCAAAAGTCGCGACAAGTACGATCGTGGTCCGACAAAATGTTCTTCGAGATGTATCAGTATTGGAGCGTTATATGATCGACACCTGAGCGATAGCAATAGTGTGAATACCCTCATTGTTTTTACAAACAAATATTTTACCGGACCGAGAGCGAACCGAGAACATATCGAGAGCGACCTAGTATAGTAATAGTTTGAATACCCTCATTGTTTCTACATAAAAATATTTTACCGGACAGAGAGCTAACCCAGAGCGTATCGAGAGCAGCCTAGTATAGTAATAGTGTGAATACCCTCATTGTCTCTACATAAAAATATTTTACCGGACCGAGAGCGAACCGAGAACATATCGAGAGCGACCTAGTATAGTAATAGTTTGAATACCCCCATTGTTTCTACATAAAAATATTTTACCGGACAGAGAGCTAACCCAGAGCGCATCGAGAGCAGCCTAGTATAGTAATAGTGTGAATACCCTCATTGTTTCTACATAAAAATATTTTACTGGACCGAGAGCGAACCGAGAACATATCGAGAGCGACCTAGTATAGTAATAGTTTGAATACCCTCATTGTTTCTACATAAAAATATTTTACCGGACAGAGAGCTAACCCAGAGCGCATCGAGAGCAGCCTAGTATAGTAATAGTGTGAATACCCTCATTGTCTCTACATAAAAATATTTTACCGGACCGAGAGCGAACCGAGAACATATCGAGAGCGACCTAATATAGTAATAGTTTGAATACCCTCATTGTTTCTACATAAAAATATTTTACCGGACAGAGAGCTAACCCAGAGCGCATCGAGAGCAGCCTAGTATAGTAATAGTGTGAATACCCTCATTGTTTCTACATAAAAATATTTACCAGACAGAGAGCTAACCGAGAGCGGACTAGTATAGTAGTAGTATAAATACCCTCATTGTTTCTACATAAACATATTTTACCGGACAGAGAGCTAACTGAGAGCGTATCGAAAGCGGCCTAGTGTAGTAATAGTGTGAATTCCTTCATTGTTTCTACATAAAAATATTTTACCGGACCGGGAGCGAACCAAGAGCGGCCTAGTATAATAATAGTGTGAAACAAGCCTTAGAGTTGCGGGAACAGATTGATATCACAAATAGAAATACATCATAGATAAGTGATCAGTAACCTTACTCGTACAGTCGTAGATCAGTAGTCTATGATGTTTTTGGATAGGATTCTTCCGCAATCTTGATTTACCCGTTAAACAGGAAACATTTATTTGCAGTAATCATAAAAGTTTTCTTGAAATATATATGTCTTAATTTTTTATTTACATCGAATGTAAAAAATAATCATACATCACAGTAACGGAATCGTTACATATACCTCGCCGCGGCGGCCCGCAGGCGTAGCGTCTCGCTTGTATCCAATATTGCGCACAAAAATACAAACGTATATCGCGCTTCAACAGTATGTTTCTATTGATGCGGATTATTTTACGTATGTCATACGATACGTTCTCATTGTTGTTACAACGTCGTGTAAGCGATGCGCGTTACCAATAATATTTGGAAACAATAATTGGATCTACCGCTTACATTAGGTAGGAAATATCATTTCCAAGCTAATGTAAGCGGTAAATTCATTTGGAATTGATATACCCGATATTTTTATTGATGGTCGCCGCTTAAACTTGACGTAGTAAGCATATTTTATGAGCACAAAGTCGTGTCGTAGAGTACCGGTTAGGATGCCATATGTAAAACCGCTTTTTCCGGGACATTATCACTACAGTATGTAGACGTGAAATTTAAGGCAAAATTAAAAATAAAATCTCATTCAAGTATCATTATTTATTCATTTTTGTTATACTATACTGTACAAATTAATATACTGTAACTACTAGTGGTTACTGAAAGAAAGAAATTAGTTTGACCCAACAAAAGGTTTTTTTGAACCCAATAAAAACATTTAGATCAATAAAAAATAATAAAAAAGTTGTTTTCCATTGTCAAAATATGAAGTAAACTTTTTGAAAAAGTTTATTGATTTAATAAATAACGATTATTTAATAAAAAAGAGTCGTTATGTTAATAACATTTATCCATTACTAAAACCTCATACTAATATTTGGCAAAATAAATTTGTAAAGATTTACTTCTCTTTCAATAATTAACTTTTGTAAATTGAAAATGACAATAATTCGTTTTTTTTTATTTTCATGTTTTGATTTAGTTATTTTAATCAATTTATTGCCATCTGGATTATTTGATAGCGACTGTTAAATTCTAAAGCTAGACTCTTCGCAATTTATTCGAATTTGAAATTATGCCTTGATTAGATTCGTGATCATCCGATTTCGAGATTTCCATTTATCAGGCTAGTAAAATCGCAACGCGGCTGTGTCATACGTAGGTTGGCGAAAAATGCCAATAAAAACAATTTTTAAGAATCAGCAATTTTTTACATTTCCGGGACCAGCTTATTACATTCCTGGATACGGGACAACGTCACAAATTCCGGGACAATCCCGAATATCCCGGACATCTGGCAACCTTAGTACCGGTGTAGCAAAGTACGAGTCCATTGTTAATACACGTGATTATGTGCATAAAACTGAATATATATGATGAGTGATTCTATAAAAAAAATCTTAAATCTTTTTTCGTTGAAATCGCGACTTTGACAATGTTTTTTTTAGAAATGGTTGAGTATTTAGTTCTTTAGTTTATTATAATTAAATCTTATATATATATTTTAGCACTTAAAAATACATTACATTCTTGTATTCTTATATTTTCTTAATATTTTCTACTAATAAGGGTAAATATCAAGCTAGTAGAAAATAATAAGAATCATTGTAGTATAATAGACACATTATAGTATAACAAACTCTCTTAAAGTACATAGATAGAAAGTTCGTGTATATTTATTATACACAACATATTTAGAGGCATAAAATTACGTATAGATATTTTTCTATATTTAGAAGCCATTCGTAGATTGAGATTAAAAAAGAAAAACATTTACAGTTATTTAGGCGTGATTGACGAACGGCATTTCATTTTTAAAATTCCATTTTGAAGGATTGTAAGTCGAATAGTTAAATAAATATTAATTTATTTGTTATACTACTATTAAGGTTATAAATATTTAAATCAAAATTTTAAAAGACCCTAATAGTTTTCTTTTACCGTACATGATATTTGTGTCACAGGTAAAAAAAAACACGTTAAATAATTTTTTAAATAAATATATTTTCTTTGGAATAGAGCTGCTTATTCTCTCTTGAGTAGATACAACTCGAGTTAAAAAGTATTATTTACATTATTAGTTATATAATTCCATTGTAACTTATTGTACATAGCATTTATATTACCGGTACAATGCAAAAGATGTCATAAAACATTGATTACAATCGAAAAATTATAATCTTTTATTATATCTTTAGCGTTAACATCAACATATATTAAATCAATAAACGTAAAGTGGCTTAAATTGCTTTCAAAATTAAAAGCACCAAAATATTAATTTTATAAAAAATTAAAAACACGAAACAAGTTTTCATTTCAGTACATAAACTATTACTGCTTTCCTTTTTAAATAGTACTTCAATGCTTTTCGTTTATGCCGTGTGTAGTCTTGTAACACGAATGTATCAAGTACAAAATATGCTTAGAGGAAGATCTATCTACGAATGAATGCTGTTAACTTATTACTAAGAAAATAGTTACTGAAAATAATGAATAGAAAGGAATTTGTGAAACAAATATGGACGAGATGGTTATATGGCGTATTTACCTTGTTAATTTAAAAAGTTTATTATAAGGAATGAAAAAAGAAAAAAATACCCAAAACAATGAAAACATATGGGTGGTAAAAAGAATGGCATTTTTATAAAGTTAGCGAAGTACAAGTACACATAAAAAATGATTCCGTACGTGCCGGACCACGCATAAATTAGTGTTCCGTAGTTATTTCACAAATCTCACCCTTAAAGGTCTAAAAAGAGGATTCTAATACCTCTTAGGCCATATTGCAATTTGTCTATGTATATATTTTTTACTCTAGCAAGCTCAGTCATTCAGTAATTTCTATCCGAGTTGTTTGTATTATTTTCAATAGTTCCAAAATAAGTGAAGTCGGATTACTAGAAAAAATTTCGTTTAAAATTACGAAAGAAAAGGTAAAATGTGAAAGGGAAGGTGAATTTTATTTTAAAATTCCTTTCTAACAATACACCACACAATGAGGTACTCTGAAAACAATGTTCAAAAATTAATAAGGGTAAATATCTTAATAACCCCTATATAGCGATATAACTTAATAAGGAGATATAGCGATATAACTTAATAAGGAGATATAGCGATATAACTTAATAAGGGGATATAGCGATACAACTTAATAAGGGGTAAATAGCTTATAAGTGGAAATATCTTAAAACCAGATTTTTTTTTTATATTAACGGATTTTTTATATTACCTGAAGCATATAATTGCTATATTTTATGCATGTAGGTTTAAAACTATAGAAACTACGAAAGTGTCACCGACGGATGGATATAACAAAATTATAAGGACTCTATGTTTGATTAGGGAACTCTAAAAAGCTGTATAAAGCGAAGTATTTATGCCACAACATTTCGTGTCTAACATATATCAAGTCTTGGGTAATTCAAAAAATATCATGAAAGTAAAAGGAATGGTTTTAGAATGAAATAATCACGGTGTATAAGTGAGAAAAATATATTCGATAGAATTTAAAATGCAGATATATGACGAAAATATGATGTCAAAAAATAAGATCTGATATTATGTTGAACGCACGAACAGGAAACGACTGATAGTAAATGAGAAAAATAACCTAGACAACACAAAAACATATAGAGATTTCCTAAAATATAATAATATGATCCATTAAAGTAGTAGGGTATCTATGAAAGCATGAAGCGAAAAGTGAATGTCAGTATAAAGTGGAAGATAACTTTGTACCACCGACATCCTTTTTCTGAATTTGAAAAGGGGTAATACCATCATTGTTTAATCTACCTAAGTAGAAGATTATGTCAAGGTGAGGGTGAATAAATAATGACCTAAATCATATTAAATTTTAAAGAAAAAGAATTTTCATTTTACCTTTTATATATATAAATCATTAACTACTACATCAATACATGCTCTAAATAGGAATCGAACCAATTCTCATTCAAACCACGAAACATTTTTATTTCGGAGTCTTCTTCTCTATCGTAATGTTCTTGGCAGAGCAGCCATGGTCATCAGGTAGTATTGTCAGAGCTGATGTTACCCGCCTCGCGATGTCTTGCCTTCTCTCTCTCTGTTTGCTATCAGTCTTGGAGTCTTCTTAAAATAACGTAATTGGTTACAAATGAATTTGAGTACGGTGGATATAGGTTATGAGCTTTTGTCTAATTAGTACTAATCATTAGGCTTATTTGAGTTTAAAATTACTTTATAAAACAAATGAATCGGTGAAACATAATTATTATGTTCCTGAATTAGGAATATTTTAAAGTTACGTTCATTCAGGTTGAAACGTCATATTATATATGAAAAATTTATCTTTCCTGTTGTACATACAACAGAACATAATCGTTTCCACACTTGGGTCCCACTCGATAACCATTTGAAGCGAATATGTATGCAGACATTATCGATAATCTACGGTGAAACGGAATTTTTGGACGCCGGCCAACCGTTTCCCGCCCTCCCTCGATATGAAATTTAATTGTCAATTTCCTCATCAACTGTAATTGGATTAGCTGTGCCGTCTACGTGGAGTGGGATATAATTGTATCAATTTATCTCTTCGAGATCACACTTTGGAACTAATTTGTATATTTCACAGGAAGAGTAAAATAATATCGACAAGTACGTGTTAGAAGTAAGAATATAAATGTAACATTGAATATATTTGGCGTTAATTTTGTAGAAATTCATTATTCACAATTAAATGAAACTACGTGATGCAGTATTATTTCTACTTTTTTTAAGTTTTTTACCACGACCTAGGTTTCGTTGTATTACAACATCTTCAGGTGGGATATTAGCAAAGAATGTGTGTATGTAATAAAATTAACTGGAAGTTATTCTCAGTAATATATTTAAACAAAAGCAAGGATATCTGAAAGTTAGAACAAGGTTATACCACTAATTCTACATATCTCCGGTTTTATTTATTCATATATTTATTTCTTTATTTATTCTTTGCTAATATCCCACCTGAAGATGTTGTAATACAGCGAAACCTAGGTCGTGGTAAAGAAATTTTAAAAAAGTAGAAATAATACTACATCACGTAGTTTCATTTAATTGTGGATAATAATAAAATGTAACAGTTAAAGTGTTTTAGAAGTTTTTGAAACATTAACCTGTGAACAAGTAGTACAAAGTTAAAGTGGCACAGTATTTATTTGTTACATACCTGCGTAGCCATAATTGCGTCACGACACGTCACAGTTGAAATTGATGCGATATATGCACGTATTAACCCGATTTTCTTATCTAAAAAACAAGAAAACAATTTCCACCCTTCCCGCCGCACATACGGGTATTTCAACGATCTAAGCGGCCAAAATTATTTTTGTATTTTGTTGTATTCTAAAAAAATGCTGCTAAGTCGAACCAATTGTTATTAATACAAGAATTTTTTTTCTTAAAAAAATTGTTTTTAATATGAGCAATAATAAAAACAGTAAAGGGTACTATGAATTGAACACTTGTACACAATTACGTCTGTACGATAATGGGAATAACTTAACTTGATTTTTAAAGAAAAAAAAACTCAAAATTATTGTCATTTATTACTATCATAATTACTATAAATTGAGGGTTTTTCCCTGTGAGTAATATTTAATAATAGTAATCAAATACTATTATTCAAAACCAAGTTTGCTTTTTCGCTTCCTGAAGAGCATCCTGAGTTCGGATTGACAGGCAAGAGAATTTCTAGTTTCTGGTAGGAAAGTATTTTACCTTCATTTTTTTACCTCCTACAGCTCATCAAAGTGTCCGAACTCAAAAGTAGGCGTTTAAAAATGTCTATTACAACTTTCTCCTGAAATTTTACTTGGGTAATCTTGTCGATAAGACCGCATGTGCTTGTTGCGCCCTTCTGCAGCTTCTGCAATCAGCTGTCCAATCGGTAACAATGCATTTTTTTACAATAACTGCACCATGAACGAATATTTTGTGCATCATGGGTGTCATGAGATGCCAAGGAAGATTCTTCTTACTGCTGCCTGCTCGTAAATACGTTGATGCCCTTGACATCAACATATTTACGAGCAGTTTCTTTTGTAAACTATCCTATTTTTCCGGATTGATTTTGTGGTCGCTTGAGATAGTCTCTAAAATTACTTTTAATCTGTACATCAGCTCGAAACTAATGCCTGTAATTTCTAATGCTACTTTGGGATCTTTGAAAAATCCACGGCTTGTATTGCCATCATTCGTGTTGCCGAAATTTGCCTTTGGCATGTCTATTAACATCCAGTTTCTTTACGAAACCTCGCCTGAATTTCTTGTTTCCTTTTTTCTCGAGGTGTTTTCAGCTTCTGTTTTCCTTTTCCTAAATTTTTTCACTGGTAATTTACACCCTAAATGAAGAATACTCTCAAATAACCTTATGCTGGCATTTAGTACAAAGAGGCCGAATTGAACAACCTCAAAATCAACATCTTTTGTTTTGTCCAAACTGTTAAAATCCTTCGAAATGGTACCGCAAATGTAGCATCGACTTGTCGATATTGTTCCTGTGGCGGTATTGCACACCTTTTCTTCAACCATTGTCATTTTAAATTCATGTTTGACTCTAAATATTTTGCCACATAAATCAAAATCAGTTGCAATGAGAGATTTTATACAAGTATTGACGTGATTGATTTTTTCTTTTGTGATATCAGTAGTCTCTTTGACGAATCTAAACCTTATAGGCCGACAAAATCTAGGAGAAGAGGGTGTGGGGTTTTCCCATAGGGTTTTTTTCAATTTTTTGCCCACATGCTAATTTTAATGGCATGAAGCAGTTTTGAAATATGTTCATATAACTGTTCGCATCACTTTCAAACTTTTGTTTGTACTAGAATTGCTGGGACCCGTCACAGCCCCATTTGCAGATTAATTTTAGGGTTTCGCGTTCTTTATCCTTTAATATTATCAGTATCTCTTCCAGGTACTCCGATAATCACCTAACGGTAAAGTTAATTGAGGGGTGATTAACAAAGGCTGCAATTGAACTTCCGCACTAGTGCTACATACCGTGCACGCTTCTGGTTGCGGTCCTTTTTTTCTTTGTAAAAGACTATAACAGGAAAATAAGTTCTTATTTATGCTTCTTATAATATTTAAAGTTGGAGCTAAGATCCTCAGTTTTTCTTCTTTTACTTCTTTCGCTCAGCTCTCCAAAAGATTTACGCGGTCGGCCTGATCGATTTGTCGGACTGTCGGCAATGGGAAACGCAAAGGTTGCAAAGGTTCCTTCCAACCAAGAATGATTGTATTTAAGAAATACATCTTCGTTATTATGAGCTTTAGTCCGTGTATTCTTTATTTCTGATTTAAAACGTGCAAAATTGCTTGTTATTTGTTCAATTTGATCGTTAGTACTGTTTTCACTAGACAAAAGTTGATTTTTCAAAGAATTCAGTTTTGCTTCCAAATTAGGTAAATTTTCACTTTTCATGAGGTCAAATAAGTGTTTCCCAGTCACGATCGTCATTTCAGATGGACCTAGTAAACCTACAATAAATAAACATTTCGTTTAAAACCAGGAAAAGAAGAATATTTCCGTACAATTTAACGAACAATTTTCGAAGTACTAAAATTTTGCTTATCCAAGCTTATCCTCGGTCAAATTTTAGCCGGATCTATTTTGATAGTATTAAAAATTAACTGAATAAGTTATTTTTTGAGAAAAAATAAGTCTAAAAAAGGGTCTACCGCTAGAGCTTTCAAATTGAACTCCTAAACAAATAAATCATAGAAATATGAATATATGTTAATAAATTACTAACCTGTTGTTTGAGAATCCATGACTTTTTCCGCCACTGATAAACTCAAGAACATAAAATTCCACTTTCAAAGTGTAGCTTTTCTAAGAGCGCCGAGAAGAGATAACTAACGTACACAAAGAGACACGATCGGATTCCGACTGACGGTAACGGTGCGGGAAGCATGGGCGGGGATGGTGGGGTTTGGGTTCTATTCTCGGAAGGGTCCTATTCCTCGGGTAGTCATCTTCGCAGAAGTATTTATTGTTTTGATAAATTGACTTTCGGCCGCTTAGATCGCTCAAGTACCTATATATATATATATATATATATATATATGTGTGTATATATATGTGCACCGTGGCTGTTTTGATAGGATTAAAATGTAACAGTTTAAGATTACAGAATAGTTTTACTTGTAACACATTACTGTCTATAACCTAATAAATTGTTATCGTGTATACATGTATACGTATGATACATATTTATGAACCTGTTTTTGAATTCCAAGAACAGGTTGTAAACGGTTTTTTCCCTTGAAAGTGTTGATACCAGTTAAACTAAATAATTTTAACATGATATTCTAAAGCTTAATATTTTGGGAAGGATTTTTAAAAAAATAAAAATGGAAAATTAAACCCTCATTTCCTTTAAACAGACCGATACCCGATAGAATACGCAAAAATAATTGTTTGTCTCCACTTATATGTATGGAGAGGTATATTAATTTCTGTTAAATATTTTACAGATATCAACTAAAGTCTCCATATAAAGATTTTATAAACTTTTGAAATTGTGAAACATTGACTGATGGACGCGCGAATGACCTTCTTACTGTGAAATAATAACACGGAGTTTAGATAATGGAAACTACTTCATATTTTTCTCCATATATTTTATGGTAAAACTTAATTTATGGAGATGTCTGGCGGACATGAGCAAATTAAAAAAAACCACAGTTAATCTTCACAATTTACAAACTTTTAAAATCACATATATACGTATATATACACACAGATTGACGGAATTCGTGCTTATTCAGTAATATTTCCTTTGAAAACACTATTTTTTCTTTATTTTTATCCATCTCCTCCTGAAAGCTAATGCAATACATTCATGATTTTGACAAATATACAATTTCCTATAAGATTGCATAAACATTATAACTTTAGCAAAACTAATTTCCATGTAGGCACATTAGGTACTAGAAGTTAAAATCCTAGTTAAGTTCGTTGATATTTATTTCCGTAGATGTTCATGTTCACGTTATCGAAAAATCATAACAAAATTGCTTTCTACTCTATACCATACTCAACAAGCGCTACAACTTTGTGTTTTAGTTGACTGCTAAAATTTCTGAAAAAATTGTCGGGAGAAACTCTATCGATATCGTTAGATTACTATAAAATCGACATATTGACGTAAAAGTTATATTTTTCTTTTTCTTGAATTATTTTTTTTAATTTTTAGGCGGTGTTGCCTTCAACGAATACACTTTTCAAAGTTTGAAATGGAAAATAAATGAAATTTTAAACTATCAACTACATATTTTATATGCCATAATGTATTCAAACCTAGACCTTTTTAAACGACTTTTAAATAAGTATCAAGGAGCATGGTTTTCCTTGTGATTTTAAGTTATTAAAAATTTAGATACAAACAGGTACAAAAAATATATTAAAACCGCCTAAATCTTTTTTGTGCCCAAAGTGTAAATAAGCAGCATCGGCGTACCGTTTATTATAATTGCACCACTATCACTCTTTAAATCCATCTTCCACTCAATAAATAAACTGAGGTATTTGTTAGAATTGTAGTTTTAATAAACTCATGACCGAAGTTGTTTAAACCTTTCCTATATCCAATCTTATTTTTTTCTTATTTATGTTTCAAATTTAAAACAAATGCCTGGTATCGAGTTTTTATACCGAAAATACTTTAGACTTTGATACTTTACCACTTTAAAATATTTCAAACCTATGATGTGAATGATTACGCCTTCAGAGTTATACCCAGAACAGCTTCATATAATAAATTGATAGCTCTCACCAACTACGTAACTGACTGCACAAATTTAATGTAACGACTAACTATAGGAACAAATCTATCTAAATATTATCTTTGTAGCGGGGTGGAAACGGAAACGACCCTCTGGCTAACGATCGAGTGAGCCTGCTTCTCTCTCATCATTCGAGAGTGTACCCGGATGTTGGCATATTAATCTCTCGACGGGATGGAGCTATCAAATGTTCGCATAGATTAATATCAAAATATAATTTGCGATAAATCTGGGGCATGTCGTTGAACATGTGACACCGTCGCTAACATAGTTTCTAAATTACTAATGTAAATTTCGTTATCTGTATGTTTATATGTCCATAGTTTGAATGTATATTATTTTGGGACCATTTGAAATTAATATGCCATTAATTATGCAAGTGTCCGTACTTAATTCATGTTGGAATTCAGTATTTGTCTCTATGTGTATAGAGTAAATAATCAGTAAAATATTGTGCTTATATAAGGTTTTATATATTTTTAGGAAATTATGAACTATTTCATTTTAATATAAATATTATTTCTGTAATGATGAATTTTAAAAATATATTTAAATTTTATTTTTTAAAAATCATAAAATTGTTAATTCAAAATCTCTGTCCAGGAAAGATCTGTTTTAAAAAACCAACCAAGCACAATCGAATTCACACTATGTTGATGTACCTACATTATATAAATTTACAAATCTTTATGCAATGGTTACAATTTTTTTAAATTTTCAGTGCATTGTCTGATTTGTCTAGAGGTAAACCCAAAAGCCGTAAGCCTTGTGCTCAAAGCAACACACGACGGCGATGACGTGTGTTGGATGCCTTGTGCTCAAAGCAACACACGACGACGATGACGTATGTGTTGGTTTGCTCACAAGGCATACGACTAAATTTACTCTTTTATACCACATTAACGGCGATATTTAAGAGAATAGTGATTATAAAAGACATGTGTTTGTATTACTCAAAACATATAAACTATTATAATTTATATATTAATTTCTTTTTTAAATGCAGAAGATGTCTAATATTTAATATGTATACCAGGGACAGGGATATTAAAATTATCAAATTAAAATTGATAATAAAATAAGGCTAAAGCGATTATTTATCTGGCTTTCCATATCGTCATTTGTGATCGAAGAAAAATGTGCCCAAATACATTTATAATCTACTAGAAGAGTTCTTTTTAAAACAAGTGTTTTATAACACACTATAAATATTGAATAAAATAGTATATAATTTTAAATGCGGCTATTTTCGTTTTTGGGTTAAAACACTATATATTATATGCAAATTTCAAATCCCTATCCCGTTAACTTTAGAAGCCAGCAGCCTCTGGGAAGTTAGCAGTCCCTAGCATACGGATGGACGGATGGACAGTGTTGATCCTTGCATGTACGGAATCCTAAAAAGCAGATTAATCATATGCGGGTACTCTGGCATATAATTCTAGATACAATAGACTTGTTGTCAATTCGGTCAATGTGTAGTCTTAAATTTAACATGTAAATTAAAGGATGCGATTTTTTAAGTAAAACTTCTTTACGCACGCTTGACTTGGGGAGTAAGCTGGTGAATGAGTGACGAAAGCGTTACGAAAAGTGTGATCGGGCGAGGCGAATGGAAGTTGAGAGGGAGATATAAGTTAGTGAAGACAGAAAGAGAGAGAGAGTTACGTTTCGTATATTACTGTAGGGACAAGAGAGAGAGGTGCGAGCACACATTTTCTTTCTCTCTTTCTCTCATAGCCAGTTATGTTTCGTATATCTAAGACACAGTGCAAGCCTATTGTCTGTATCACACTGTAGGTGCAAGAGAGAGCAGTGCGCGCGCACATTTTCTTTCTCTCTTCCTCTCATAGCCAGTGCATGAAATATATGTGCGAGTTTCCAAGCGTTACGCGAGTTTCCAAGCGTTACGTGATTTTTTGATTATTTTGTAATTTCATTTCGTTCTTGAACAATTTTATAAATTATTATTTTGTTCAATACATTAAATATTCTACGTTCAAAGTGAATAAAATTGTAAATTCATTTTAAAGTTCATATTTTGTGAATTTGAAGTTTTACTTTAGTCGTGTTGTCTAAAGCACACTCGTTTTTTTTTCTCTGCAAAATTTCAATGGTGATTTTTTTAGGAACGGTCGAGAATTTTCATACCATTCTTTAATACTTTCACACAGTTCCTTAACATTTTTATCATTTGTATGCTGTACAAGAAACAAGTTTTATCATTTGTATGCTCTATGTAACAAGAACATATCTATTATTCATGCAAGTGATTCTGCGCATAAAATTGAGTAAATTTGAAGCCTCTTTAAAAAAAATTTAATTTTTTCATTAAAATTGATAATGATTCTTTCAGGAATGAAATTCTTCAAAAATTGTGACATAATTCCTTAATATTTTCTATTCTATTTTGATCCATCGAATTACCAGTATAATAATATGTGATTACTAGTAGAAAGACAACATGTAAATGGATTCAAAACTATTCCAAGCACGCAATATTCATGAAGTTTTTCAAGACAATTTGCTGACAATTTTATATTTGTACTAACTATTAAAGCGTTTATAGTGAATGCCTCATTTAGACACTCAAAATCCCAAACTTAACTAATATTACTTTCACACAGTAAATGGACGGATCACATTGCCGCTATAATCCATAAAGATCCCATTAAAAATATAACGAGAAAAGTAACAATTTCTCTGGCAATCGAGCCAGACGATAATATCTTAATGGATTAAGAGTTAAAGTGACCGGGGTTAATTAATATTTTACTCTGGTCATTTGAAGGTGTTAATGACCATTTACGGGATGAAAACTGATCCTTGTTAAGTGTCATTTAAGGCGGCAGTAAAAACGTAATTGACGAAATTGAAAATGTAAAACGTCATAACAAGGTGGAGCCGTTCCATTGGTTCTCGTGTCGTTCAGCTTCTCTACGTTTTTTTACGGCATTCTTTTAATTTATGTTTATTAAACTTCGAAGCTAAAAATATCGTAAATGTTACTTAACGATAAATTAGCGCTAAAGTTATTTATCGATACTAGAGACCTATTTCTGTCGTAATCATGTTACAACATTCATGGGAAATTTATTTAAATTATAATAAAACTAAATTACCTTCACGTCGTAAGTTAAGTATAAAATATTTGAGTATCACTTAAATATGCTTTTTGATCTGTAAATTAACTAGTATTAGGAATACTTACTACGTAAAATAGAGAGTTATTGCTCATTTTTATGGATCGGTTACCTCAATAGGGAAAACGAAAGCCTAATACGATCACTCAAGTGTCCGTCTATTCGTCTGTTACAGCCGTTGTTTCTAAGAAACCGCTTAATATCAATAGCTAATATTGAAATATATTTATATGAATATTTTAAAAATGAGCAATTTAATACTCGAAATTTTTTTTTAATTTGAAATGTAGTGTAGTGTATAAGGTCTCAAAATTGTCCTATATTTTTTTCAACTGATCCGAATTAGTAAGCCTAAAATTACAAAAAGCATAATTTTTTAGAAACATGCGTAAAACGTTGCCGGAAAGCTATAAAGATATACTGATGAGATGTTTCAGTTTTTGAAATATTTGTGTACCTAACTTATTTCACAGTTGCACTTTGCAAGTTATTGTATATTCTCCGAAATATACATATATATATATATATATATATATATATATATATATATATATATATATATATATACATATATATATATATATATATATACCACCTCCTTAATTATATTAGGTATTATAACATATTTATTGCGCCATTAATAATGATTTATAATCAATAAACTAATTGTACTTCAAATGAAGCACAGAACCCTTGATGCCCGAGCTAGACTCGCACTTCGTCGGTTTTTCAATAATTTTACTGACGACTACATAATACTAATTTTTTTTAAAGTGAGACTTTTTTTAAGAAAATCTGATGAAAGTAAAATGATAGAAGTGACGAGACTTTTTTAAAGTAGATCGGTTTCCTTCGAATAACGAAAATATGTAATGAAAGTAAAATGATAGAAGTGAGGAGACTTTTTTAAAGTAGATCGATTTCCTTCGAATAACGAAAATATGTAATGAAAATAAAATGATAGAAGTGAGGAGACTTTTTTAAAGTAGATCGATTTCCTTCGAATAACGAAAATATGTAATGAAAGTAAAATGATAGAAGTGAGGAGACTTTTTAAAGTAGATCAGTTTCCTTCGAATTACGAAAATATGTAATGAAAGTAAAATGATAGAAGTGAGGAGAATTTTTTAAAGTAGATCGGTTTCCTTCGAATAACGTAAAATATGTAATGAAAGTAAAATGATAGAAGTGAGGAGACTCTTTTAAAGTAGATCGGTTTCCTTCGAATAATGAAAAAATATCTGATGAAAATGAAATGATGGAATTGAGGAGACTTTTTTTAAAGTAGATCGATTTCCTTAGAATACCAAAAATATCTGATGAAAGTAAAATGATAGAAGTGAGGAGACTTTTTTAAAGTAGATCGATTTCCTTAGAATAACGAAAATATCTGATGAAAGTAAAATGATAGAATTGAGGAGACTTTTTTAAAATAGATCGATTTCCTTAGAATAACGAAAATATCTGATGAAAGTAAAATGATAGAAGTGAGGAGACTTTTTTAAAGTAGATCGATTTCCTTAGAATACCAAAAATATCTGATGAAAGTAAAATGATAGAATTGAGGAGACTTTTTTAAAGTAGATCGATTTCCTTAGAATAACGAAAATATCTGATGAAAGTAAAATAATAGAATTGAGGATACTTTTTTAAAATAGATCTATTTCCTTAGAATAACGAAAATATCTCATGAAAGTAAAATGATAGAATTGAGGAGACTTTTTTAAAGTGGATCGATTTCCTTAGAATAACGAAAATATCTGATGAAAGTAAATTAATAGAATTGAGGAGACTTTTTTGAAATAGATCGATTTCCTTAGAAGAACGAAAATATCTGATGAAAGTAAAATGACAGAAGTGAGGTTAAAGACTAGCAATAATAACAAATAATAAAAATGAATAACCTGGCGGAATGCCTTGCGTAATCGTGTGCGATGTTTATAACGTGCAACCTTTACATATGTAAGTTATTGTGAATTCTGTAGATATATGTGCATATTATTTATGAGAATAAAAGCTATAATAAATAAAATATAATGGCCGTGTATGTGTGGGTATCAGGCAAAAAATACTATTCCAATTTTAATAAAAATTTGCATCTTTACACCTTAGAGGCTTCCTCAATATCTGTCATGAAAATCATCATGCTATTCATCGTGGAGTTTAAGCGATCAATTGTTAATAGATAACTACTTAATTATTTAACAGCGACATCTGTTTATTTTATAGGCATCCATCATATTTATAATTTAAAAATTCTCCCCTAGACTGTGGTAATTATTATATTTAAACACTATCTATCAGATTCTAGATAATACAAAATGCATTATAGCATAAATATAATATTTAATGATACATTGTTCATTATCAGACAATAATCAAATAATACAACGCGTCTGAATTATTTGTGTACCTAACTTATTTCACAGTTGCTGTTTGCAAGTTATTGTCAACAAATCTAGGATGCAGCGTGTGTTATGCGCGTACTCGTACATATACTCTAATCGTAACAAGATTGAACTAATTTCCATTGTAGAGCGTTGGATATAGCGAGGATTTCATTCTAAGCGTCGTACATCAAAAATCGAATTCTGTATAAACTACTACGTTAGGCTCAATAAATGTGTTACTAAATAGGAAACTTTAAATTTAGTTCAAGTTTAGAGTGAAATCTATTTATAGTTTAAAGTGGAAACATTTTCCGAAATGTTTGCACGTTTAATTATTTCCGAACTAAAGTAATCAAGACTATTTACATTAAATAGTGAAAAACCTACAGTAGTGGTCGCGAACCACTAAGCAAATTAAAAAGGTACAGAAGTTATTAATTATTACTCACTGGAAGTATAAGATACATCGAACATCTATGTTTATCAAAATATATATACGTTACAAAAAATTCTAGTTCACAACAAAATTTCACTGAAAGTTTCCGAATACAAACAATTTATCAATTCAGGAAATACTTGATCAGAGTAATCGATATTTATTGCTAGTCGTTGTACTTTAGATTAAAGCGTACAGTATTTCAACAATAAACATATACACAATGTATTATATATCTTGAAAACTCAATCTATAAAGAAAGTAAATTAAACTCGTCTAAAATACCGAAAGCACAATAAAAATACACAAAATCAAATTGAGATACCGATACGTAATTCAGAGGCAAATACAATACCTAGCGTCAAATTTAACGAAAACACATCTCTGTACGATACGGATTACGAGATGTTTCAGAGTCTTTATTACACGACATTAAGATAACATCTTAATCTTGTTGTGCATTGTTCAGACGTAGATGTTATTATGTACGTTGATACGCACGTGTACGCTGTGCTTCTTCCGGCACAGCAGAGCTCGTCGCAAGAAGGCATTTCCCGCAGGCGACACGTAGGGAAACCCCCGCTGAGTCCGCCTCCCCGTTTACTACTTGTAAGCCGATTGTAATAAACGTTCAGAGTATATTTATTCCGACTTTACGTGTTCAATCAAAAGTGATTTACCGGGTATGACTCGGCTTTTCCGTACACGAAGCGGCGGCGAGTCGCGATACGCTTTACAGAGTCTCGTGCTCTCCTGCCAACCCGCTCCGCATTTTTCGTCATAATAAAAACACATAATGTTTACTCATATTTTAAACTCAATTTAATGTATCGCACACAACCATTACGTGTATTAAGGCACGTTTTAGTAATCGATGCTACTGGGTTGTAAGGTTCAAATGGGATAAAGTTTAATCACGATTTATACGAAACTAAGTCTGAATATATGTACATTGTTTTATCATATATTTAGTAATATATGTTTCTACTGTACGTGGTAATGTTTGATCATATCGGTTTTTTACTAATTACAAAGGTAACAATAAAGTGAGGTGATTCGGAGTAGCAGTTTCCATTGTTATTAATGGCCTATATATTTTTTCAAACTTCCCACTATATGCTTCTGAGACTAGTCATACTATAATTCTTATTATTTTTTTCTTGCTTATAAAGGCATTAAAATGGCTATAGAAGATTACACTTATGTTTTCCGGTTACTATTAATGCAAAAGTGTTTTTTATTGTTTATCATTGAATATATTTGGCGTTAATTTTGTAGAAATTCATTATTCACAATTAAATCAAAACTACGTGATGTAGTATTATTTCTACTTTCTTTAAGTTCTTTACCACGACCTAGGTGTCGTTGTATTACAACATCTTCAGGTGGGCTATTAGCAAAGATCATTAGCAAAGATTAGCAAAAATTGAATCTTTGCTAATAGCCCACCTGAAGATGTTGTAATAAAACGAAGCCTAGGTTGTGGTAAAGAACTTAAAGAAAGTAGAAATAATACTACATCACGTAGTTTTATTTAATTGTATTGTTTATTATTTAATAGCTTTTTAAGGAATAAATAGATTTTTATCAATTTTTGTGTACTAATAAAACATATTACGGATAGTTTTCGGTTAAAACACGAATAACAAAAAAAGCACTTCTTAGTGTTATGTCGCTAGTTCGCTCTGCTGCTGTTTCACTTAAAAAAGGAACTACTTCATCAAATCACTGATTACTTATACTTTTTTACATTTTCACTGAACGATCCTAGCTTGACGCTATGAGGAAATGAGCGGAGTAGAGCAAAGAGGAAACAAGAGGGAATTAAAGACAAAAATTTGCTAAACATATAAAATTTCTTAGAACGCTAGATCAATATAAGAAATAAATAAAGAAATGGAAACAACGCTATGTATTTGTGTACATAAGTTTTCCTCTCCTCTTATACTTTATGACAATTTTATATTTTCACGTATTGATATATAGATATAATATGTTTGACTACTGATCCCTATGTTCACACGTTTGACTGCAGATTCCTAACAACGAACGATTGCCATATACATGGATTCGTATTGTATACAATATATTCTGCAGTGCGTCTAAAATTTGTAACAAAGAAAGTAACTAGGATACTCTGTATTTACTTTTATATACTGCTTTATATTTACCTGTGACAGTATTTCATGCTAACGTTCACTCTGTTCAACTTCATAAAATCTAAGTTATGTCAAGGCTATTGTAAAAAACATTTTTCGTAATAAACGTTCATTATCGTTATCAATGACCGAATTAAGGTCGAACCTATATGTCATAAAGCTTAGATAAGTGTAAGAAGGTAATGAACTGTATAAGTAAAAATGGATAGAATGGATAAAAAACGAACAATGCAGGATTGGTAAATAAAAATGTATAATAAAATACAAAGAATGAAAAATACAATACAATTCATACCCATGAACTCATACCAAACAAAAAGCTATCTTCATTGACGCGCATTTAATATATCAAGAATTTTTGATAAGGAACAAAAATCTAACAAAGTGCATAGTAACTTCTTAAAAACAATTACAAAAAATAATTAATATCCATCGCTATTTTTAACGCAGCCATTGCCTAAATTAATTAAATATAAACTGTTAATTGACATTGACAATCTGTGTTGCTAAAATAAATGTCTTTTTCTCTCTTTTCGCTCCTTTTCGCATTTCTGACAGGAAACTCGTTTTTTTCCTGTCAGGTCCGCGTCGCTTTTTTATTGTCAAGCCTGTGAATTTCATGATTATTATACTATGCTACATATATAAATAGAGCATACAACGGGACATTATATGTACTTTGCTTCATTTTGTCGGTTCAAAGAGTTCACTTGAAATGGCATTACCAAACTGTTATGAAAAATAAAGGGATTTTTAATAAAAACATGCAATATATCTCATTTGTCTGATTGACAATTCAAATAAAAAAATTATGGGACTTATTTTTTTTCGTTTTCTCTCATAATAGTGTCATTTTTATTCTTGTAATATAAACGTTACATCGATTTTTGTAGGTCTTCTTTTTTATAACTTAATACTCAAGCAAGAAAACCAGCGAGTAGCATCCATAAAACAACGTCTACGAAGCTATACTTAGACTGGTAAATCAACTACTTTCCAAGACTATTGTGAGCCTTTTGTGGATAACTCGAAGGATAGCATTTCCATCCTTTCACTGCTATCTTATGCAGCCTAACATAACACAACGCCCGCATATCTGGCAGTCGCGAAGCATTCGTACGGATACGACCAGGGAACGTAAGAGAATGCGGCCCCACAACCAAAGTCGTACATTCATTCAGTAACATAAAATAAATAAAAGCTAACCCAATGCTAGTATCGACAATATCAATAACGTGACCAAACACTCGACTCTTTGTGATGTCATATTAATCGGGAATGTACAACAATGCCATAAGGGTCAAGCATTGTCCGCGCCCGACATACGGGCATTCATTATGCAGCTAGAAATTATTTGTTTGGTCCGGGCGGTCGGCGGCTGCCGCACAAAGAGTGGCGGGCGCGGCTCAATGCCTGTCCAATTACAGTGCGTGCCTGTGTATTGTTCGCGGGCCGCTCGCGCAGTCGCCGAGAACAAATGTCGCGACCTATCAATATTCATTAGGCGCCGAGGTGACTCCGTGTGGCGCCTTCTGTAGGGTCGGCGCCGTCCTATACTTATCGCGTCTTTGACAGAGCCGATTGGCGTCTGTTTCGACTGTGCGCATTGGAACTTAGTGCATATTAAAACTTAGTTATATGCTTTCACTATATTTTTGCTTTGTTTTTGATTTGCGATTTGTAGTGTTTTGACTTATTATTAAATCTAAGTGTGTTTGAAGTGGCTTACACTTACGTACTATACTCATTTAAGAATATCTTACGCATATTGAAACTTAGTCGTATACTTTCACTACATTTTTGCTTTGTTTTTTATTTGCGATTTGGTAGTGTTTTACCTGATAGTGTAACTTATTATTAAATCTAAGTGTACTTGAAGTGGCTTACACTTACGTACTATACTCATTTAAGAATATCTTTCGCAGAATATCTTTTACATTTCTCTTTGTCTTCGTCGACATTCGTGTTAAAATTACTTTTTATTTTTAATCTGCTAAAGTGATTCTTCAAAGACTAACTCATTTTCACCGACGAGTAGATATGACGATTGGCTTCCACTTTAAGAAATTTGGAAATACAATAAGTTAACAAAGACAAATAAGTTTATTGATCGTTACTTCATAATCAATCTATCCATACCTACACGCTATTTTTAGGCCGATAGAATAATAATTAACAGTGGCGGAACTCCTGATAACTTTATCTTGACATACCTTTAAGTATGTTATGTTTAACTTCTACGATTTCTTACATTCAAAAAGATCTACTTGAACCAGATGTAAAAGACGCGTATAAACATGGATTTTCTATCTGATTTGTATAAAACGTATTCCCTAAAGGATCTCAAACATTTTCCTATGAACAAGGGGGATAATGCTGACCTCTGTTCACAATGTGTCATTTATGTCTCAGTTTAAAATGCTCGGACTATGAATGACTATTTTAATTAGAAGTAAAATGAACCATAATTGATTTCATTATTAAGACTTTAACTACCACGTATAAGACTGACACTGTGGTAAACACCGCGTCCACCACGGTGTCAATCGTAAAAGACTGGTATAGGCGGATTTCACAAGTTTTATTGAAGATCGCTACCGCTTGAGAATACAACTAGGAAGCTCTGATTTTCATACTGATCTTTGATAACTGTAGCATCATGGTATACCACCCTGCAAATTTGGTTGTGATGGGGCAAAAACAACAGAAATTATAACTATTTACACTGATTTTTGTGACCTATCACGTCAGCCATACTGGACTTACACATTTATTGGGAAATTAGGAAAAAACAAAATGGCAAAGGATGATAGGTATTTTCCTGTACTTTATATGTCTGAATGTAAGAAAAATAAATAAATATTAAAAAAGCAAATTTTTAATAGAAATAAAAATATCACATTATGTTGATTATATTTGATGTTATGATTGTGAAAGTACTTTTAACGTTGACGAAGTTAATGAGGCTGTGTTAATCTTAAAAAGTTGAGTTTTTTCTATGCAATTTTGTCTTCAGTATATATTAGGGCAATTTTGACTACAAATTGCTACGAGTTTGTATAGTTTATATGTTATCTACGAGTTTATGTGTTCGGACTGTGTAACTAAAATGACTTAAGATTTTCAATAGTATATTATCGATAGTCGATTATTTATACATAATAATTTACCTTCAAATCTACATATAATATAAAACGACTATCTAAATTTCGCTTGCAAAAACTTGTAACAAATTAGGAACTTATTTTCAATGGAAAAAACTTTACTTTGAGATAAACTAACAACCAAAACCATTATCAGAAATAAACATATTTTTTACGGTAATAAAAAAAAAAATTATTAAAGTTAACTAGTTAAAGAATTTAAGATCATTAAACAGTTATAGTTAAAGAGTAAATATTAAGGAGTAATAGTTCAGGCAAGCAAAAAATTACAATTTTCAAAGAAGTCCGTCTCGAAAGTCACATAGGAGAGAATCAAAGATATTGCATTATCTTGTTTCGGCACCAAGAAACTACATCGATTTCATTGTGGTACTCAAAGTGTTAAAGAATAATTTTCTTAACAAACATTTTACAATCCGTAAATTAAGGTTACAGTAAAATAAAAAGCGGATCAAACTTTCTTATATTTTTAAAAGAAAAATAAAATAACCCTTATTAAAATATATTCCATCAATCGCATATCAAATTTCAATGAAATTGATTCTACGAGACGATAAGATGACTATCAATCTTAATAAAATATCGTCTTTTTAAGTCCAAAAATTCCGAAATACAGTGTCAAGAGAATAAACCAATCGAGGTACCTTCGTCTGGGAAGTTCCTTCTACATCGAATCAAATATAATTGTAAAATATATCATCACTCCCGGGAGTTTGCAAAGTTGCGAATATATTCAGCGAGCTAAAACTTGCCCTTCGTTAAGTTCGTCTAGGGCGGCTCGCATAATCTTTAGACATAATTAGGCGGAGCGATGGTATTTGCGAAGGCATATTTAGTATTTTCACGTAGTTGCAAATTAAGTTCCACATATTTATTTCCGGAGTTTATTAACTGCATTTTCTTCACTAATTGGGGATATTTTATAAAATGTTAATGTAAATTATTAAATTATCGTTTATGTAAATTAAAATAATTTTTTTTACAAATGGTGTTTTTCGTTTTCAAGTATTTTTTTGTATTTAGCGTTGAGTTTACATTTTATTTAAGGATATTATTTGCAATCGTTGTTATAACCAAAACTAATTACTTTTCAAATCATATTATTTAATGCTCACGTTGGTCTTTGATTCCATAAAATTCACTCGTGTTAAATTAATTTAGTTAGAAGTGTTCTGTATTGCTTTTTTGAGGTACGAACCACAAAAAATATGATTGATAAAACTTTAATATACAGATATCCCGTTTAAAATTTATGTATATTTTCTTAATCATTTTTTACCTTGGTAGTGCAATTTTCTTGTTGGATTTAAATTATCCTTATCGAGTTTCGTCGTTGCTAAGGTCACAGTATTTTTGAAAATATAGAAGAATGGAACAGCCATTAAATATTAAACTTTCAATAATGTTTGTTTTCCAAACTCATTTTAGACTATGCATTAAAGATTTTTTTCCTTGTGTTAATTCTTGAATTAATTCTCATTTTTGTGCAAAGTAATAACTTGATTATTTTCAAGTCATCCTTACCAGTACAGAGAAATATTATTCTAATTGTTTACTTAAAAATACACAAAATACGACTCATAAATATAATATACTTCACTACTATATAACACCATTATATAATAATGAAAGAATTCTAACAATTTGATGAGCACAAAAAACCAACAGACGTGTGAAAGAAGTTATAAAATTGCTTAAAGCTAAAATAAATATCGACTAAAAGTACTGTCTCGCTGCCGAATACACTAACTAGGTAATACCTAATGTTTAGTTAATCAATTACTGTAATAAAAGAAATTGAGTACTCCATTCAGTATACTCTCTCTGTCTCTCTTTTACTGCTGAGTGTCCCACGTCTATATCTGCTGCTTTGTCGTATAATCCAGAGATCTCGAATTCAATTTATAACGAAATGAAATGTCTTGTTGGATTTAAACCATCCTTATAGACTTTTGTGATCCATTTATCTTCGAGACAATAAAAAAAGGACATCGCATTATCATTTAAAGCCGACAAGCTAAGCCACTTAGCTCGCGAATCGTTTAATTCACAAATTTTAAGGTGGATCATTTTCATAAAAGATTTTAAAGTGTATGTGGTTCACAAAATTTATCAATGTGGCTTTCAGAAATAATATCGGTAGCGAAAATTTAGTAAGGAATCGTGAGAACGTTTTTCATTACGTGAATAACGTTTTTTCTTTGTTGATTTTTCTTTTGATTCTGCTGTCTTTAAGTGCTCCTTTCATAAGAAGAGCAAGGATTTTATTTAAGCGTTTGCGCTTCCTGTAATGAGCAAGCCTTTTTCGGGTTTACTTATTTTTTCGCACAATTGTTTAGCGATATTGTTTATGTATGTAAATAATTGCTATATTTATTTTGTACTTCTTATATTATACAAAAACATTCTTTCAATTAATAAGCATTTACATGTTTTATAATAAAATAAATTTATGTGTAAAATTTAATCTTAACATTCAAAACGCCAATTTGTATTAACTTAAGTTCAGAAACTAAGGTTTAAATAAAGTTTAAAACTTTTTTCGAACCTTATTCCTTCACCAGCCTTATAAACCTTTTAAGTTATTTTATTTCCTTCACTTTTGTAACATATGAGTCCTGGCCCTTTTTCGCTATTTCATCTTTCGGAATTTAATTTCTGTTTTTTTCTTGTGTTATAACATACAGCCAAATTCGATAATCCACAACAATCTAAACTCATATTTTATGTATAAGAAAAAATAATTTTATAAAAATTAATGTCAATTAGATTACTGAGTGTGAGCTATTTTGAAATAAATAAACCTTTTTTTCTTGAACAATTTGTTTAATTAGTTAATAATTAACTTTTGCCAACCGAATTCATCCCTGTGCATTTTCTATAAAAGTGACGGGATATACATGCAATTTTTAGGCTCTCGAAACACGTAAGCAATAGATTTGATGCTTAGATTATGCCGTCTTTTGACATCACAATGCTAAATTGTAGTTAATAATGAAAAACACTGCTTTCATTGTATGAGAATTATGCCACTATTCGTATTAAAAAGTAGCAAATTGGAGATAATTAGGATCCTTGGCGGCATGTTATCGAACTAACGTATGATGTATACTTGAATATATTGATGTTTTGTATAATTGAGCGTATTTAGTTTATTTTAGCTTTTACGTAAATAACACGTTAATTTCACTGCTATGAACTAGAACAGAAATAAAAAACAGAAAAAAAACTACTGTTGTGTAATGCAGTAATTATAAAAAAGAAAGTACGAATTGTCATATAGTTCCTTTCGATAAAAAACTTAGGAAGTGTTAAGAAAATATACTAAAGTTAATTAAATCGTGATCATATATTCACATGACTAGCCAACAATAATAACTTGCCATAACTTCAAGTACAGTAAAAATGAAACGTCTGAAAAACATATGCCCAATAAAAAGTTTTCTATTCGACAGCATGATAAAATATTTATTCCTGAGCAACAGTCAAAAATAAATCAACTCCTAACACTGGAAGTTAGCTGTCTAAAATATATCTGTCATATATTAGTTCCCGTACCGGTCGCTAGAGAAACCTACTCGTTGCCAATATGCTAATTCGAGCAATAAACTATGTACCAAAATTCTTGAAAATTAATTAATTGGATAGCAAAGGTCCAAACACAATTTTTCGTGATAATACTACTCCACCTGAGCAAAACAGGAAATGTATAACTCCACCGCAGGAGCTAAATGCTAAATTTAGTAGTAATTCGGTACACGATTGCAGAACAAATAACGTAGCAAGTGAACTAAGGAACATTTTTAAAATATTAATTAGAAATTTATATAAATAAGTTATTTTTAAATTTACAATTTTAGGAAATCGCAATTGAAATATGACGGTGTCATTATTTAAATTTGTCGTAGATACCAGTCATACATTATTACACAGATTTATTTCGTTTTATTTGTCAGTTAGAAATTCCATCGCAGTTAGCTGGCAAGACAATAAGTTCCGAATACTTACGCAACATGTCAAACCTTAAAATTCTCGTGTTAGCTATAACTTTTAACTATTTACATCGATGTTCATGAAAATATATTTTTTCGAGTCTCTACGTAAGTATTGACTCGATCTCTTATCGAAATGTGTAATTTATAGATACATTCTTTTGAATTGTTACATTATCATCACTTCATTCCATTGATTCTATAACCATTATTATCGCAGTAACAATAATCATTAGAGAATATAACATATTTGGTCTTCAACGCTTGGCATATTTTTCTTCGAGATGGTAGAATCAATGTGAGCTTAAAGTATGGCGTACATTAAATCACTTTAAATATCCATTAAAATACAGTTTTAGTCATTTAACTTTTATTGCTAAATAAACAAACAAACTGTCGTTAAGTTCTTGTTTTGTAACATGGAATATATCATTCACTTATTCGTGTTTATTTCGTTGTTAATTACGACTGATATTATTATATATTTTTTAATTATGACATCAAAATATTATTTTATTTAATTATAACAGTTTAGGACTTGATTGTTAATGTTGTGAAAAACATTTTTCGTGCATCATATTGCCAATTTGAAAATATCAATTATTTTTATTAATAAATATAGGCGATACATATTCACTTTCTTCCGTGGATTCACCCGCGTCGGTTTTTGGATTAAGGCGACGGGATTTGTTCCTTAATCCAATACAACTATCGTCATAGCTCTCTTTAAATAGTGCAATATATTTTGCTCTACCCTCCAAAAACTTGTATGTTTTGAATTCGCATATACAGTATGTGTTTTATATTAAGAAGATAAATTAGATTTTTGACGTGAAACGTTTTTCATTTCGGTCAGAAGGGGGCCACTAGCAAAAACCATATGTGACAAAATATATAATAGCAAGATCTCTTATAACTTTGGAAGTATAGCACCTGCCTTTATTGTTTTAGTACAATAACTTATAAGATAGAAGCCATTACTCGGTAGTGAATATGCCGCTGGTATAAACGGCACGTCTCATTCGGAACTAAATTTACCATCGCGCGTTGTGTTTAATTAATGATTACTTAGCAGTATATTGATCGATTCGAGCGGGAGTGGTCGCATTTGATAGAGCTCACGACATTATAATACGTGTAAAATATAAAACTAATACTTGAGACTATTAGAAGTTGCAAAACTTATAAAAAGTGTTGTTTTTTGCAAAAAAATTGAGGACTGCTCTATTATGGCGCCAACGCGTGTGTTACGTAACGTACAAAACTAGCGTGCATGATCGAGTGGCATGAGAGAGAGATTCCAGCCCTCGACGAGCTGCTTTGACCTTGGTGGAAGGTGTTCGTCTCCACAAGTAACGTGTTAGACTTACTATATTATACACTCTCTAATATGCTCAAGACGTTTCACGTCCCTGATATACCCTACCCCCTTTTTTTATGAGTGAAAACACACAGTTTTATCTAACAGAAATAAACCCAACTATAGAGAAACCTACATATCAGTCGGAATCATGAACTACATACAAAGTATAAAAAAGGACGTGTTTATTATTCATACAAGAGATCCTGTACACCAAATGAGTAGAAAATGTTAAGGAATGTAAAAAAATTCTCAAAGGTTTAAAAAAAAATTACTGTCAAACTCATGAACCCAGCGAACAAAAAAAATTAAAATTTTTACTAAAATACGCTTTGAATATTATCGGCTTGATAATATTTATAAATAATATATACGATCTTTTCGATCTTGTATATATCAAGTTTCATAAAAATCTGCCCAGCCATTAAGGCATGATTAAGTAACACAGAAATAAAAATAATTTTACATTATAATGTTAGGTAGATATTGAATTTATTTGGAGTCAATTTTTTTAGAAATTCATTATTTACTATTAAATGAAACTACGTGATGTAGTATTATTTCTACTTTCTTTAAGTTCTTTACCACGAACTAGATTTCGTTGTACTACAACATCTTCAAGTGGGATATTAGCAAAGAAATTTCTCGTTGTATTACAACATCTTCAGGTGGGCTATTAGCAAAGAAAATTCTTTGGTAATAGCCCACCTGAAGATGTTGTAATACAACGAAACCTAGGTCGTGATAAAGAACTTAATGAAAGCGGAAATAATATTACATCACGTAGTTTCATTTAATTGAGGATGTTAGTTACAATAAAAAAAAATTAGATTGCTTTCAAACGAAAGGGTATTTAGAATTATAAAACTTTTCTAAAGGCTTTTTCTATGCATTTAATAATTTTCTATTCACGATAGTACTATATTATCATCGTATGCAGAAGTTAAATACACACATGAAAATTTACTCATTAATACTTGTGTTTACTTACTAATTGTTAAACGAAAGCCCGAAAGCTTAACCTAAGGAAACATTGGACGGACTTCACTCGAAAAATCGGGTTAATAAATTAATAGGTGCAGCCGGGGAGTTGCAAAATCGTTTTCTTTCTTACGTAACGAAATTTAGTACTAATAGCCTTCGAGAGTGAGACAGGGGAGGACGGAGCGAGAAGAAAGATGTAATTTATTGCTCGTACCCACGTCGAGCGCCTCGACAGTTGCCCAGCACAGATTGTACAGAAAGGCGGCGGCTGGAATTGTATACAGGTGTGATAGTGCACTGCGCTTTGGCTTCAATTTGTTCGCATTTTTAAATCATTACTAAATCAGATCATGGATTAAATGGCTTTTGATGTGACACATCTATAGGCGCAGGTATAAACCGGATCGTTAGCGTGGCGACGCTTGCCGTGGCGACGGGTCGCCACGCTGTACTAAGGAATATATATATAGTCTATATGTAGCAGAGTGTACGGTATGGCGACGTGTCGCCATGCGCAACCGACTACGCGACCCCTTCCTCACTCAGTTCGACGCTGTTGTTTACTACAGTACACATAACCTGTGCTTTATTATTTTTGTATTAATTGTAAATAAATGTTTTTTAAATAAAGTCACCATTTTCTGTAAGAAATTCGTAATACTTTATTTTTTCATTATGCTGTATTTAGTTCCTGTAATAATCTTTCCTTTAATGATGTTTCACATCTGCCAGGCGTCCCGTGACGGCTCACTGTTTTTTTTAGAATAAATTAGTTTTTCTATACCTTTGCTTAGACTATTATAAAGGAATAACACATAAGCAAAGATCTTTGCTATTAGCCCACCTGAAGATGTTGTAATACAACGAAACCTTGGTCGTGGAAAGAACTTAAAGAAAGTAGAAATAGTACTACATCACGTAGTTTCATTTAATTATCAATAATGAATTTCTACAAAATTAACGCCAAATATATTCGATACCTGCAGAGGAGTTAGCCGTGCTGAAGAAGAAACATTACTCATGAAAAAGATGCAGTTACTTTTCAAGGTTCCGTACCTCTAAAGGAAAAATGGAACTCTTATGAGACCACTCACTTGTCTGTCTTCCTGTCTGTCCCAGTCGCCTTTGTCAGAAACTATACAACATAGAAACTTGATATTTAGCATAGTAAAATATATAATTATTAACCCACATATTTTGTACCAGCTAACTTTTTAAAAATATTTACATAATAATTAAAGAGAGGATAACAAAGTTAAAAAAATCATTAATGTGTAACATTCGAAAGGACTTGTTAGGAGTAATATAAAATTTTTAAAAATGTTAAATAAAGATATCCCTTTAACTGGCAATATTCTTTATTTAACAGAAGTTATAAAAAAAAAGAAAATTAGTGTCGAGTGTGGCCTTGGTCTTTTTGCCGAAATGACTGCTGTAATTCTTCGTAGTATTCTGTAGATGATTAATGATTTCTTGGGGAAACACCCCCATTCGGATGTAATAATTGATTTTAACTCTCGGATATTCAGCAGGGTTTGATATACAAATCCAAGACACCCTTTTAGTGAGATGTACTAAAAGGGTGAACTGATGCTCAATAGGTTTGAGGTTGGAACTTTCTGCTGACCAAAACGGCGAATCCCGACCACAGCCAGGTAAGCGTCTACTTTGCCTACTCGATATGCTCGAGCGTTATCGTTCATGAAGACAGCAGCAGCTCGTGTAACGGCTATTGCTGGTTGTGCATGAAGAATTAGGATTTTCCTCATATATCGCTGTGCATTCAGAGAGCTATTTTTAACAAAAAATTACTTCGTACAATCTTCAGAAATTATGCCTGCTTAAAACATAACAGAGCCTCTGCCGTAAAGCATAATTTCTTTGAAACATTCATTTTCTTAACGCTTTCCAGGTCTTGTGAGCACTTTGCGACTTCGTTCCTCGCCAAATAAAGATATTCTAGCTTCATCAGAAAATAAAACTCTATTCCACTCCACATTGATCCATGTCGCACAATTTTGGACAAACCTCGACTTTGCAATACGATACCTACGAAGTAAATTAGAACCCCTGACCGGTCTTCGACTGCGAAGAAACTATTAGTATATATATTCTAGAAATCCCGAAATGTCATTGACATTAAATCCGCCCGAAATGTCATTGCCCGAATGTATTCAAAACATTTTTACTATTTATTACAATATCTGGTTCTCTTAATTATGGCATAGATCAGTGAAAACCAACATAAAATTTTGTAGTTTATTAGATAATTGTAATTTTAATGAAATCAGGCAATATAATATATTTAATGTGTTAGACACATTAGGAAAACCAATGTTAACTTAGTTACCTCTAAACACGAACTGTAAAAATACCTTATCCAGGTTATCCTCAGAATAATAACTTCTTAAATGTTTTATCGGAATATAAATACTGTTATGCCATTACGTAAACGTACAGAGTTTGAACGAATTAAAAAGATAATTTTTCAACGTATAATTTATCTTATATAAAGATAAATTATTATACTTACGCAAAAGATGTTTTAAAGTACAATTTACTGTTTATAGAATTAAATTTCCTTTTAATTTAAAATGCCTTCTTGATATTCCACTTTAGAGTTGACAATTGAAGATAAACTCTCATTTCTTATCTGACAGTTGACACTTCTCAAATTTAACTTAATTAAAACGTCTTTCATTTGATGAAAAGCTTAAATTTCTAGACGCAAAGATAACTTTGCAATCAAGTTTCTTTTGTTATCTTCTTTTTAACTTAAAATTTTACTCTAAGGGTATTTATAAAGTTTAACCTTCGAAGGTAATTCATAAAGAATTAATGTCTTAAATAAAGTCAACATTTCTAAGTTATGAATAATATCATATTGTAACGAGTAATTATTAACATGAACAATACTAAGTTATTAACATGAACTGACTTAAGAGGAGGAAGAAAATTGCACTTTAAAAAAAATAAATATTCACGGTTTATACATACTTTTTACCATCGGGGAGTGAAGGCTGTTAAAATAATATTAATATTGGATTTTAAAAGAAAGCTTCGTTGTCGGCTCAATAAAAATTAATTCAGATAGTGTCACAAAAAAATGTGACGAAAATAATGTGACAGAATCATTCTGTCATTTAGACAGTTTACTAATTAACGCCCGGATAACCAGCGTTAATTTATTAACTGTCAACTAACGTATAAAAATGGCACTACGGATAATCTGCGTCAAATTCAAGCAGTAATATTGTTTATTAAATTAAACATTGTATACAGAATGTGAAATATGGCCACACTGTGTAGTTTTGTCGAAAGAATAAATTCATAATTTTATATTTAAATTTTAAATAACCTGATTAATATTATATTTTGAAGAAATCAAATTCACTTAAGAAGCATGACTTTTAGCATTTGTTATGAAAACAAGACAACTGTTAGATTGCTACCATCAATACTGGTAAGATTACGTAGCAGATTAAAAAAAAATATTGCACATCTATTAATATTTATAATTTAAAATTTTGTTTGTTTATCCATTTATTTGCGCTAATCTCAGGAAATACACGTCAGGTTACAAAAATTATTTCAGTTTAGAAACTTATACGTTGAGGAAGTTTATAGGCTTTATATTATCACGCTACCATTCGTAGATACAGAGCAGTGAAAAAGGGTAAAAGTTTTTTGTTAGCTTTGTTTGTTTGTTCGAACTAAGCTTTATAACAATACTTTCGATTTCAAAAATTATTTCAGTTTAGAAAACTAACACTCTGAGGAATTTTATAGGCTATATATTATCACGCTTCCATTCATAGAGACAGAGTAGTGAAAAAGGGTAAAAGTTTTTTGTTAGCTTTGTTCGAGCTAAGCTTTAGAAAAACGCGTCCGATTTCAATAATTTATTTCAGCTTAGAAAGCACGGACTTAGAGGAAGTTTGTAGATCATATATCATCAGGTTACGATTTAAAGAAACAGAACAGTGGAAAAGCGGAAAAGTTTTTTGTTAGCATTATTTGTTCGTTCGAGCTAAGCTTTAGAACAACACGTCCAATTTCAAAAATTCACAAAATTCACAAACTCATACTTTAAGAAAGTTTATAGGCATTACATTTCATAGAAACAGAATAGTGGAAAAGGAGAAAAGTTTTTTGTTAGCTTTGTTCGTTCGAGCTAGACTTTAGACAACACGTCCGATTTCAGAAATTATTTCAGTTTGGAAAGCCCACACTGAGAAAGTTTTTAGGCTATATATTATCACGCTACTGTTCACAGAGACAAAGCAGTAGAAAAGCGGGTAAGCTTATTACAGGCTTAGGGCAATTATAAAGAAATGTAACAGTGCAATGATACAAAATGTAACAGAAGTTAGGGTATACTGCTTAAACGGTACAAGAGACCGTATTAATTATTGACTGATCACCGCTGATTTAGCCCGGATTCCGATGTTTGCTGACGTTTGCGAACCGAGCGGAGACGTTTAGCGACAGAAGCATAATTCTACATTATAAAGAGAAATTTCAAAATTATCAAAATAGAAAAGAACAAGGTAATAACTTAACTTATCTAATTAACGAATGTAGTCGACTCTAAAACGGCGTTTTGATACGTGGTTACGAAAGCCAAACTATTATCTCTCGCGCGTAATTATAATCATTCAGTGATAATAAAATATTGGTGAACAATCTCAAAAATGTCTACAACCTGTATAAGTTACAAGAGTACATTAAACTTATATACGCCATGTTCCACTGAATTTGAGAAGTATGTTACATATTTACTCCCTTTTGCGTTGGCGTCTGCGGAAGCTTGTAACCGTTGTTGTTGCGTTACAAAACGTTGCTTGTAAACCATGTTACAGCACGTATATTGATCACCCAACTCCTAACAAGTGAATTTGATGTTATTATAAATGTAATTAAGTAAAACTAAAGAACTATCAATTTGAGATACTTTGCAAATATGAAATATTCATTAAAACAAATTAATAATTATTGAAAAGATCAACGAATTTTATCATCAATCAATATGATTAAGCAGTTGTCAAAATGTGTTTCAGCAATGGGGCTTATGGAGACGTATAAATATCCTATTAAAAATTGTATAAACGGAAACACTTGCATAGTTATGAGCACTTTTTAGAAGATAAAACTGGCCAAGTTTGTGCCGGAATATGCATAAAGTAAAATTATTTGTCTGTTAAATGAAATAAATTTAACTGAAAGTTAAAGTTAAAGTTGTAGTATAAGTTAAGTTTTAATTTTTTCCAATCCTTATTAGAAAAATTATACTGGAGGGGCATATTGTAAATCAATGTTAAATATCATATGTACAAACAGAACTTAAAGATGAATAAATCGTACAAGTGCGAATCGGACTCGTGCACGAAGGGGTCCGTAGTACCAAATAATATTAAAGTTATAAGTTTGTATTTCTCAAAGACGCTGTGAAAAGCTGAGTCATTTCTGCGGTCGATATCAAAAATATCCCATTTCTCAAAAACTACACAATATATCTTATGCAAACTAATTTTAGTTGAAAGTTTATTTCAAGTTCTACCACTTTAATTTTTTTTCAGAATTTTACACGTGTTAGTTGAAAGGATAGAGAAGGGGAAGCTCATACAAGTTTTTAAGGCTTTAGAAGCGTATATTCCACCACCTATTGACTTAAATAAAAAAGTTATTTCAAACTACTATATCATTCTTTAAGGCCTATCTAACGATACCCCACAAGCCTATGTGCACTGAATTTTTTCATCCCTCAGTTACATGTATGGAGGGCCACCCCGAATATTATTTTTCTGTTCATAATTCCACTATTTCAATGTGTTCGCAGAAGATACCTACTATCTAAATCTAATTTATATAGTGCTAATAGTCGTCGAGTAAAACGGATGCGACCTTCGGACAGATGAAGAAACAGACAGAAGGACAGACAGGCAGGACGAAATTATAAGGGTTCTGTTTTTACCATTTGCCTTCGAATCCCTAAAAATAGTACATGAAACCTCCATTTAATTTTATAAGACCCCATCGGATAAGTAAAAAAAAATCCACGGTCCTATATCGTTCCGCTCGTATCTAAGGAAAATAGGGGCAATGAAAAACTAGTTTTTTTAGGTTTTCACGATATAATACTTGACAAAGCCGTCTTATAGACAGGTTTATTTAATAATGTAAAGAAATATTTTTAATCTAACTTTACATTTAGAGGTGGCCTTGATATTATGTCCATGGTATTGCATCCCAACCATATTGTAATTACGAAAGTTTGGACATTCGTTACCTAATAACGTTACGAACAAACAACGAATCGTTACCAAGTTTGACGTAAACATACGCAATGTTACATGTAGCAAAATAACACACCATCTAGGCAGGATTACCATAATACCTTTTAGAAAACAAGAAGTTGTGAACTAAAAACAATTTGTTTTAACTCCGCGTACTTAAATCATTAACAAAAAACTCGTATTAGATTAAAGTGAAACACATAATTCTATAAAATTATTTTATATTGATGAAATCTTATTTATTTACTGACCACAAACAAAAAATAATACTTAAATAATAATAAACATTAAAAAAGTTCAATTGTAATATATGTCTTTAATTTGCACTCTGAAACTTAAATCAAGAGGTAAGACAAATAGTAACGAACTTAAGAGAAGAAATCAATAGCAAAATAAATTTTAAAACTCCTACGAGTTTCAAAATTTCAGAAAAGTTACCGTAAATATTTAATCTTAAAAATTTAAATTTCTGATGATTGTCTATTTTTTCATTAGTCCATAGATTAAATCAAAGTGTTAATAATAGAAAATAGTTTTCTTCAAAAATCCCAAACACGTTTAAAAATCCTGCGGACTGTATTTAAAAAGAGAACGGTGTCCGGGGAAAAGATGACTGATGACGTATTTTCCGCGATTCCGCGTACGTGGAACACAATGGCAAGAAAAGTATGTAGGACTTTTTTATTCGATCACGCGTAAACGGTATGATAACTTTTCTTAAAACCTCGCACGGACATAGTTCATGATTCAAACTAACATATTTGTCACTTAAACCGAGAACTAACATTATTCCTCTAGGAAGAAACGCGGTGTTTTTGTTCAACAATAAAACTGTAGTACAGTACAGGTTCAATTGATGGCGCAATATGTATATATCACAGATCAAATATTATTTATAAACAGATGTCGCTATAGTCCGATTACGTTACAGACAAATTCCATTGTCTAAATTCAAAATATACGTGAACGATGCCACAACTGAAAAGCTGGTAATGCATATTTTTAAGCTAATGTAAATTTAAACTAAATGTAAATTTAAACCAAAAATATGTTTTCTATAATTAAATGAGTTATTCTATAATTAAATGTATTAATTAAGTTCCTTACCTGATGCGTTTATGTGAAAAATTTCATACACATGAGTTTGAAAGTTTAAAACAGATGAGTCTGTGATAGATGAACTGAGATAAGATGTAAAGTTTCCTTGTTTTACTGCGAAAACCTAAAAAGTTTTTAAAGCGGGTCTTATATAATGAAACACTATTTCCTAAATGCTTTTTGCTTCTCACACTGTGGTTAAAATATACATAAAATATTCAAAGCCTTTCTTTCAAGGCTATGTTGAAAGCTACCCTTTAAACTATGTGGTCTTTCGTGTAGTATTTCGGTAGAAACGACCACATATTTTAAAGGGTAGCTTTCAACACAGCCTTGTTTTGCTTTGTTTAATCCTTCTTAGTCCCAAAGGTATCCCTCATATTTCCGTCTAAACTTAGTAACTAGTTAAGTAGTTTAGTCACGCTAATATTACACGTATGTATAGTATATAATATACTTTGAAACAGTATTTGTACATAAATATGGTTTCTTACAGTAATTAACTGTAATAATTATCTGAAATTTCAGAACTCCTACACAATAAACCAAAATTAAGTACTTACGTCATTATTGACCGAAATAATTCTACCATTTATATATTATACATTTTAGTAGATCTTAAATTTATTAATATATGTATAGTAATAGTAAAATAACTTGTCAAAATTCAAAAAAAGGAAATAGTTAATAATTATCTTTTATTAAAATAATTAAGATATCGTTTACCAATAAATCATGAAATATCTCACCCATAGATACAGATTATGGAAAAATGTAAGCCAAAGCTATATCATGTTTTGTTTGTATCATGTCTTATCCTTTAATTTATACAAGGCACTTGTTTACCTTGATGCTTTATCATGTGTTTTAGCAATAACTTTAATATTTGTTTTAAATTCTTAAACTCATTTTCACACATAAAAAAGGTTGCTACCATAGTTATTGTTTCTCAATACTATTTTCGTCATTTTTATAATGCAGTTAATATTCTAATCAATAAAAAAATAAAAAGTTATTGCATAAATTTTACACATTATGTTGTGATCCCTTTAAAGCAAAATATATACAAAGGTTAAAACCTTATACCTAAACCTTTAAGTACGTATAATATGATTAACAAATTCGGCAATATTTAAGAAATGTCTGCTCTCTGTGAGTTAATTTTAAAATATTTCGTAATTGTTTGTTTTTATCAGATGTTTATTTAAAAAAATACCTTTTATATAACAAAAAATTAAATTAAAAAAGCTCAACTGCCAAAAAGTAAATTAAAAAGTTAGAAACAACTAAAGAAAATCACTGTTGAAAAATATTCTACTTCGCTATGGTTATAACTCTCAAAAATTGTGATAAGAAACTATGAAACGCCTGATCATCGGTACAATTATACAGTTTGAGAAAACATATCTGACAAACGTCGAAAATAAATTATGATTTTATTCGCGCCATCAAAACATCTATTTGTCAAAATCCGATGACTGCTGAAATATAGAAACGGCCATACACACATGCAGATTAAAACATAAGCTTCCTTTATAATATAAATAATATTATCCTGAGAAAAACTAACAAATTTTATAAACGAGTCTTAAACCATGATCATACACACATGCAGGTTGAAAACATAACCTTCCTTTATAATATAAATAATATTATCCTGAGAAAAACTAACAAATTTTATAAACGAGTCTTAAACCATGATCATACACACATGCAGGTTGAAAACATAACCTTCCTTTATAATATAAATAACATTAGCCTGAGAGAAACTAACAAATTTTAAAAACGAGTCTTAAGCCATGATCATACACACATGCAGGTTGAAAACATAACCTTCCTTTATAATATAAATAACATTAGCCTGAGAGAAACTAACAAATTTTATAAACGAGTCTTAAGACATGATCTACTGATCATGGTTTAAGACCACTCTCTATGTAATGTTGCCAATATTTCTAACTCTGTTTTGTCCGAGAATAAAAATTAAACCTTCAAAAATATAAAGACAATTTTCCTTTCTTCAAAATTAAAATTTGATCAGAATGACATTTAAAAATATAAAATAACATGTTACAATTAAAATAATTAAAATTTGATTTATCCAATCCCTGCGGCTATCGAAATATCGAACGCCAAATCTTAACACTGATTAAAACCGCTCAACGATAAAAAGTTAATAAAATCCGATACGAAACGAATTCGGTATACATACTGGCTAAAGCGTCGGGAATAAAACTGTGGGCATGCATAATGCATGCGCTCATTTCCTTACCATCCGTGTGGAGGCGCTCGAGCAACAATAAAGGCATTCCTCGGAAATCGTAAAGCCGCAGCAGCGCCGTTCAGGCAATCGTCAATATAAAATCATTTGGCGGAGCGCCGCGCCGCACTACATTCTTTATTTTCATTCTAAATCACTCGGCCCATAACGCGCAATTCAACATGCTAACATTCTTTTGTGACATGAAATGACGTGACGTAAAATGACATGATGTAAAATGACGCGACATAAAATGTCACAGCGTAAAATGTCGTAGCGTAAATGTTAACTTTTTTCATCACAATGGATTGGATTGCGGGGATAATTGCAATTTTTCAGGAATTATATATATATATATATATATATATATATATATATATATATATATATATATATATATATATATATATATGTATCAACAGGTTATGGTTACGCTCTATTTCTTATCGCAGTCTATATTTTCACCCTGTATCTCATTTATATGTATATTCCGATTGTTAGAATATTTTTAAATCATTTATTTTTGAACAATGACGTAATATGAAATAAACCCGTTATACTCTAATCAAATTAAGTAAAAAGTGGTTCCAGGTATAAAGAAAACACTACCAGCCACATACCGGCTATAAAGAAAAAAAGTGATAGAGTCAATAAAAATACTTATATAAAAGGGATAACTGTAATGAAGATAAGGCAATTACTTTGTCTCCCGATGATCATTTTAGAGCGTTAATGACGTGTCTATTCAATATAAAGTCATTGCTATTGAATACTCTCATTCTTTGCTCTCAATAACCTATTACGTTCGCCAAATCGATATTTGTATCGAAATGATCGCCAATACGAATTTTAATATTCTACTACTAGAGTTAAATTATTGCTAACTTCTTCAATTCCTCTCTGTATTCAACAGCTCCACCATCTGACTACACTTTTGACTACACTTTTACTAGAGTATGGCTCTACTATCTTCTTATCAAACTTACAAATAAGTAGCTCCAGGTAGCACTAACACGCGGAATGTAAAGAAGGAGAGAGTAAAAAAACAATCTGCTTATTTACAACAAAGTCCTTGGAAGAATCTTTGTGCATGTTAACTTTTACCACCATCTTTTTATCTACTACCGCCTAGAACTAAATTATAGATAACTTCTCCAGTTTCTCTCTTTCTTCAATTGCTCCATCAGCTCATAAAAATTCAATGATTTTAATGGCAACTTCTCTGTTTTATTTTAAATATTAATAATATGAGCTCAAATGTGTGAACACATGTCTATGTATGTAGGACGTAATGTGATAATGTTTACAATGGACGAATAGAAACTAATACGTTACTGTTTTTTTTTTATTTCTATGTTAATATAAAACGCAATGTCTATCTGTCTTTTTTTCCGTTTAAGCGCTTGTAACTCAAGTTCTACTGGATTGATTCTGTTGCGATATTCGCACTAATTTAGGATGTTTATTATGAAAGGTTTGTTTTTATGATATATTAGTGCAGGTATTAAGGTTAATATTTATGAGATGTGAAACAGCATTATGAATGTTAAATATAGTTCACATAATGTGTGATAGTTCACACAAGATGTTTATCATCATGATTTCCATAGAAGCGGATCTGCGGGACTACTTGATCATTGTTTAAATAGCGGAACTACTTGATTATTGTTTAAATGCATATATTTTTTTACTGCAATGATAGTACCTCTATGAAATAAAATAACCAGTAACTCAATAGGCAGGAATTTATGAACAATAAGAGAGAGAGAGAGAGAGAGAGAGAGAGCTGTAAATAAACTAAAAAAAAATAATTAGTAGCTCGGTACGGAGAAATTTGCAATTAGATTGAGAGAGAGAGAGAGGTGGAAATAAAACTAAATGAAATGGCTAGTAACTCTATAGGCAGGAAGTGATAACTAGTAGTAGAGAGAGAGAGGCAGAGCTGTAAATAAAACTAAATAAAACATCCAGTAATTCGGTAGGCAGGAATTAATAAATAGTGAGAGAGAGAGAGAATTCAAGAGTTAGTTAGTAAGTTCTCGAGAGAGCTGTAAATAAAACTAAATAAAACATCCAGTAATTCGGTAGGCAGGAATTAATAAATAGTGAGAGAGAGAGAATTCAAGAGTTAGTTAGTAAGTTCTCGAGAGAGCTGTAAATAAAACTAAATAAAACGTCCAGTAATTCGGTAGGCAGGAATTAATAAATAGTGAGAGAGAGAGAGAATTCAAGAGTTAGTTAATAAGTTCTCGAGAGAGCTGTAAATAAAACTAAATAAAACATCCAGTAATTCGGTAGGCAGGAATTAATAAATAGTGAGAGAGAGAGAATTCAAGAGTTAATTAGTAAGTTCTCGAGAGAGCTGTAAATAAAACTAAATAAAAAACTGAGAACTCAGTAGGCAGGAATTGATAATTAGTTCTCGAGAGAGAGAGAGCTATAAATAAAAGCTTGCACAACGGTAAATAAAGACGGCGGAAGGTACCACGCGGACTGCGTCAGAGTCTCGTATTACTCGTGGGCGTAAAGGTTTGTTAACACCACATTCGGACATGTGTTTGGGTAATTATTTAAATTAACATCAATATTTGGCTCCAGCATTATGCAAATTGGTTCTAATGAATATTAATATGACCATTACTGTATAGTTACCTGTGTGGCGCAGAAAATTCAATAACAGTTTTGAAGAAATATTATATTTGTTTTATTGATGTCGACAACGCTAGTTTATTATTGATATGAATAAAGTCGGTGGTGGTAAGGTGGAAATTATGATCTCGCTACAAGAAAAAACTATTTGGTGTTAAAATAAATTATTTAGAGCAAACTGATATAAATCTAAAATTAATACTGAGCATTAATTCAATTATGTACAGCGGTACATGTTTATGTCATTTAGTTAAAATACAAATCTAATCTAAAATATAATAATGTCCGTTTACGAATCGTTTTCTATATATTGAATAAATATTTTCTACAGAAGATAAGTAAATGCGATAGAAAGCATATTCGTAAACAAGATTATAATGTAATTCTACTAATGTAACAAAAAAGAAAGGTGTTTTCCTTTTAAACGCTTTTCTCGGAAAAGGAATATTTGCAGTAGATATTTCAAAACATCTTTTCGTGAATATATAGATGTGAGAAATAATCATGTAAAGAATCTTAATAATTTGCATGCCCGTACAATAAATTATAATATATCTGAAGAAACCCAATGCAGCATTAGAATATTGGATCTTTACAAGCTCTATCCAAATTTTACGATTATGTGATAATTGTAACGAACTGAAATGAAAATATTTCTGGATAATATTAAACTACGGAAATAAAGAATGGTTTTATACTAATCCTCTCTACGCAATAACATTGTTAGCTATGTTTATAGATAAATGACTAAATGATCAAAGAACAGGGGAACTTATCGCGTGAGTACAAGTCATTAAATTTAGTTTGCAAACACATTTTAGACATGAATCAAATGCAGGAGATATATTAATATTTTGAGCTCATTTATCTGTTTTATTTATTGAATTCGGTTAGACATTTTAAACTGAATAAACAAAATATCGAGGAAATAGAGGAGGATGAAAGAAAATAATATTCACGTTGAACAGGTAGCTTTCATTGATCATAAACTGCCACAGTCTACAACAGTTGTAAATAAAACATCCAAATATTTGCTACGAATATTCAATGACCTTAAGGGTAAACTTTACTGTTTTACTTTAAAAATTAATAATATCAACTCAAATGTGTGAATACATCTATGTATATTCTAGGATCGTAGCATGACATATTACTTGAAAGTAATTTGCCTTTACCATTGAATCTGGCGTATAAAGCAATTTTTTTCAGGATATACATTTCATTCCTCGAGAGTTAAATGTTGTTGGTATATTTCTTGATGTATTAAAACGTCTTCCGTATATTTTTAATATTTACAGCTTCATCTCGACGTTACATGGCGAAAAGAAATTCTAGCCTGCTATACACTTAAAAAAATTTCTATCTTCTATGAAGGTGAGATAAGTTGCCATAATAGAATACTACCTATCATACGGAAAGTTGATACAGCGACCTTCCATCAGTTTCCGAAGGTTCTGCCATTTACGGTGACTAGCTTAAAAAATATGTTTTTTTTGTTGTTTGTAAAAATAACTTCAAATATATTCCACATCTGGCATTAGTAGCATATCATCACATATACCTAAATAGACTTATAATTTCAATATTATTTTGTACCACTAATGTTATAGCCCTAAAGAAATTTCTGATTCGAACTCGAGCCTGCGTGATTTCCTCCTGCATGTTTACGGGCAGATGTGGGTGATTCAGGTTTACTTGACTTGTACAGGTTTACAAGCAACTAATGCTGTACAATATTTAATATTTATATTAAGTTGGTACCGTGATACCTTACAACGATTTATAATTACGGTTTCACGTACACGAGCCCCACATATATAATTTATGTCAAAACTCGGAACATGACCGTAACCGCGACACACGTCAAACTGGCTAAAACTCAAGACCTTATTATTATTAAATCCTGCCCGGTTTCTCCGCACTCTATGATTAATGACGGACAGCGGTGGCCACGGGCCAGTGTGGGGCCCGCCTGCATTGGCCGGCTAATCGAATTAACGTGTCGCCGAAACGTTTCTTTAGCCGTTTCCTCAATGGGCAAACTTTTTAATTAGGTTGCCCCGATTCATCATTGCGGTCTTTACCACGTAAAGAGCAGGTCGAAGGCGCACGCAAAGCGGCTATGCCGCAGATGACGTACACAGAGTCGTTTTGCCGCAGGGTCTCATGTGTAACGTCATCTTTATATAATTTTGTGCAATATGCAGTTTGACACGACCTGTATTTAGCATACACATTTATCATTATTGATTTAAAAATTAATATTAACACTTTCGGTGTGGTATGTAACATCTAATTTGGGAAATAAATTTGGAAAACGTAATGAACCTTGAAAATTTGTTAAATTTTCTTTTTCTCCTTCAAAAACCTTATTTATTTTATTTTTTTTTATTCAGTATGTTCATAACGTATACCAGTCACATAAAATAGATTCCTTATATCAATATCCGCACTGAAGGTGTTAACCTATTTTTAATTTTATTTACATATTTTATTAATCGGGAAACGTAGACTCGTTACCATGAAAATCAAAAAAATACTCCTACATGAAAATTATTCTAAATATATTTTTTTTTCACTTTACGTTTATAAACGTTGATAAGGTAATATTTTTTTATTATAACTGAATTTGTGAAACATATGATTCGTGAAAAATATTTTATTTACTTATATTTTTAGAGCAAATCAAAAACTGTACGTGGCGTAATCAGTATAATTAACATTAATTTTAAATCGCCTGCCCATGCTTAAATATATATATTTCCTAACAAAGTTAATGAAGGTATTTACAAAATAATTAAAGGGATGTTTTATTTAAAAATAATGTAGTCATTCAATGTGAGTACAAAGTGGAACACATACAAATAGATGACTTCCTTCTATAACATAATTTTTTGTACGAATACATATACTATTACATATAAAAGATTACGATTTTCATTAAAACGTCTATACCGGAGTTTTCTTGAAAATCGTAATTCTTGTAAATGCAATATATTTACTATTCTTTCTCTAAGAGAATTGTCTGTACGGATATGTTTATATATTTAAAACGTACATAAACATTGTACATAAACATTGTACATTAAAGCATTTACGAATAATTTTAAATACAATAGCATAATATAAAAAATAAAGTAATTATACTTTAAATGGATTTATATCATGAAGACATTCAAAGTCATTTTCCTTAGTATGTTAATATATGGATATGTTTATGTATGCAAAACGTACATAAACATTGTCGAGTAATTTTAAATACAATAGCATAATACAAAAAATAAAGTAATTATACTTTAAATGGATTTATATCATGAAGACATTCAAAGTCATTTTCCTTAGTATGTTAATATATGGATATGTTTATATATGTAAAACGTACATAAACATTGTCGAATAATTTTAAATGCAATAGCATAATACAAAAAATAAAGTAATTATACTTTAAATGGATTTATATCATGAAGACATTCAAAATAATTTTCCTTAGTATGTTAATATATGTATGTTTATATATGTAAAACGTACATAAACATTGTCGAGTAATTTTAAATACATTAGCATAATACAAAAAATAAAGTAATTATACTTTAAATGGATTTATATCATGAAGATATTCAAAGTCATTTTCCTTAGTATGTTAATATATGGATATGTTTATATATGTAAAACGTACATAAACATTGTCGAATAATTTTAAATGCAATAGCATAATACAAAAAATAAAGTAATTATACTTTAAATGGATTTATATCATGAAGACATTCAAAATAATTTTCCTTAGTATGTTAATATATGTATGTTTATATATGTAAAACGTACATAAACATTGTCGAGTAATTTTAAATACATTAGCATAATACAAAAAATAAAGTAATTATACTTTAAATGGATTTATATCATGAAGATATTCAAAGTCATTTTCCTTAGTATGTTAATATATGGATATGTTTATATATGTAAAACGTACATAAACATTGTCGAGTAATTTTAAATACATTAGCATAATACAAAAAATAAAGTAATTATACTTTAAATGGATTTATATCATGAAGATATTCAAAGTCATTTTCCTTAGTATAATCTGTAAAAATATTGGAAAGTGATCCATAAAAATTTTAATATTAGCAGAGCCGGCTAAATGCGAATCTTTCTCACGCTGCTAGGCTCCCCTTACCGACTTTATTTAAATGAATACACAATTTATAACAAAAGGTACATATTTTATTAATTTAGTGAATATTGTGAACACCATTGTGAGGCCATAGAGCAGCATGATAAATAAAAGCTTATGCTGTGCTACCACTCATTATTCACAAAATATTTTAATTCAAAACCTAATTTTACTAACAGTATTTGTCGTTGAAAAAAAGGGTTGTTGAAATATTAGGGAGTTTTAGACACCTAAATGATTAAGGAAAATTACAATTTTTCCGAAAATTGCGCTACTATCGTTATACATTTTCATTTACTTTACTCAAAAAGTTCTTTACGATATTTAACTACAAGCTTAGGTAGAAAAAAAAACAATTTCAAGCCTCTTCCCACACGTCTTCCCGCCTGTCTTTTTATATATACGGAATTCTCCTCTGTATTAAAATACCCAACCTTTTAAATTAAAATTCATATTTTTGTATCAAAAAGCATATATTTGTAAATGTACTATACATTTTTTTTACTATGTATTTCTCATGTTTAAAAGCCGGACTTTGACAGACGGACCGATAAACAACGCAGGGACAAAGATAAGGTTCTGTTTAGGCCATTTAGGCGTGGATACCTTAAAATCAACTGATCCACGGAAAGTTCAATATCGTTAAATATACTTCTCAACATAATATATATTATTCACGTCACGTATAATTCTGATAAATTGTCTATAAATTTCAATAAATTCATCCCAGTTTTATAACATACGTAAATACATCCCAGTTTTGCCTGGGCGAAACTACATTTTGTTTTATTAGCTTTTTTATTTATTAATTATTTACGTTTAGTGATTTTTCAAAAAACTTAAATAAGCGTTTTTTACTTCTATCTGAAAGTCGGAACACAAATTTTACTTTAATTACTTCGAAATTCCCATACAATTTTCCATTCTAATTTTCAAAACTTTATGGTTCGAATTATGAAGGGTTTTACCTTTCAACTAAAACAAATGTGCATGTTAAATTTCAAGTTAGTAGGCTTTATAGATCTGAATATTTCGTGCTGAGTCAGTCAATCGGCGAGTGAATGGTATTTTCCTTTTATATGTGTGTACATAACAAGAAAATGTGAAATCTGTATAATTTTCTGTAATGAATAAATTTAGCTTTCAAACACTCAATCTTCTCATTTGCTAGTCATGATGTGTGTATTAGCGCCGGGTTATCCGTTTACCCGTTTCATTGGCCGATCGAGCGGCAAAAAGTCTGCTCGCGAGCGCGCGCCTAATGCCCACCGAACTTGGGCCTAAACTCGTGAAAGTTTGGAGCTTGCGTGACTTCTTTTTTATTATTATGGGCTCCGTGAACCTAAATCAGCTTAATATTAATATTGGGCCGCGCTGCGGTCGACGTGACGCCCACGCAAGGGCCGATGAGTTTTGTATCAACTATAATTAAGTTGGCGGCGTGGCTTTATTGGCTGATTATTTCTTATATATGACAAGTGATTCTACAAATGTGGTTATGCGGTGGCAATGATAATGTACTATTTGTTAAAGTTAGGAACCAAATTGATGCCAAAAGGAGCCCAGTGAACAGACACAGTTGATAAAGCCCTCTTAAATATATATTACAGGACAACAATGAAAAGGGTAATATTAAGACTATAAATACACAATTTAAACCATAAACACTTTAATTACCTGGGATAGGGGACAGATAGTCTTTAATAATATAATTGCAGCATTGCAAAGGCAATAATGATTGATGATGAAGTAATTATTGAAAATGAAATAACGATTTTTAATATGTTTTAGTTTCGTTTCTTTTCCCCCGTATCCATAAGTAATTAACTTATTGAAATACGCGAAAATAAGCACTATTTATTAGATAAATAGTTTTAGTATTTTAAAATAAAATTAGTCGTGTTTCGAGTAACAGATTTTATAAAGAATCCAATATTTTTTATGGATTACAATTCAACTGAGCATAAATATAATTTGTTTTGTGGCAATCCTGAGGTGTCAAATGTTCAGATGCATTTACAAAGAAGTTATTGCATGAAATATTATTCCTTTACGAAATAATTTTTTCAAATATTTTCAGCTTCCAACGGGTTTCAGATGTGCCACAAATATTAATAATATCGTCAAGAAATTGATTTTTTTCGCATTAAAAATCAATTCTATTAAGCCTATTTTAACTAGTGGATATTTTCGTCAGTATCTTCTTAAAGTTCCCTTTCTAAAACAAAGAAATATCAGTTTTAAAATGAATAACTGCTACAATCACGCATGTTCTATAGTAATGTTGGGTTACAGAACGTCAGTACCAACAATTAACTGGTTGCAACCAAAGCAAACCCAGCATTCGTTTGAACGAGATAGGCTAGCCTATTTCCCAACGTGCTAATTTATTTTTTGTAAATCTGCAAGTTTCGATTTTATTTTTAAAAGTATTAGAGAATAAAAATTATTAAGTTTTCTATTTACTTCTATTAATTACGTAATCTTAATTAAGAAAGAGTTTCAAACAAATCGATCCTTAAAACTATCAAAAGTTTCATTATATATATATATATATATATATATATATATATATATATATATATGTATATATACAAAATAAAAGCAATTAGGTCTTTAAACAATAAACATGTTATTTGCAACAGTTTTCTTATTTTATTTTGTTTATCCAAAACTCACACGTAAAAACAAACGTCCGCTTCAAACACTCATTTAAAAGAGCTTGAAGTTCACAAGTATTAACAGTTTATAGCCCATTGTTGCCATACAGAACGTTTTCGAACAAGCCTTTATCTCGGAGCCGTAGCTCTTTTCACCAAACGTTTGTCCGACTACAAAGAGGGAGTTCGTTATACCACATCGCGTCTTCCCCCTCAAGGTTCGAACCTATCAAGCGCAGCACACATTTTATGGAAGTGTCTCGCCGTGAATGGCGAGTAATGATTTTCTATCAAGCCTCAGCTTTTGTGGGGGTTTAATGTTTATGGGGCGTCGTCGATTATGGACTATACGGAACTATCGTGGAGTAGTCGCTTTGAATTGAATACGGAGAGTTGAATTTTATTTTTTTACGTTCATGCAGTCGAGTGTACTGCCGGGTACATAAACGGGAGTGATGATATACGACTCGTTTTACGCTCCGATGCAGCGTTGTGTGGAAACGAATTTAACGATTCGTAATTTCTTTAAATTATAACTGTTGCGATCAAAAAAGGAATTTATTAGAAGACCAGAAAGATCTTCTGAGAAATGACTTTTTTTAATTTTAATAACTTTGTTTTTTATGAAAGACAACCCTGTGGTTTTATAATTTAAACTTTACATGCCATATTTTATGTACCGAAATGCATGTAATGACTTTTATTAAAGTCAAAATGTAAGAAAAATACGTTGTTCAAAGAAAGGGTCGATATATTAATAAATTCAGTACAATATATATAGCTTTTTAAAGCCATTACAACAAATGTGTACTTTGATAAAAATTTTCGTATGTCAAGTTTCAATTTATTTTATAGCTCTTACACTTTAAATGACGCACCTACACTTTAAATGACTGTGTAAAAGTTTATATTAAATTTCGTAGTAACGAGGGCGAGAAGGTTTTTAGATCCTAACACATTGGTTGTTAAGATATTCACTTGCTATTTAAGAAATGAAAATAAAATTAAGATAACGTTAATCTCATATTTCCTCTTATACACACACACACACACACTTATATATATATATATATATATATATATATATATATATATATATATATACGAGCTCGTTTAAGCCAGTACCTATATCCACTATATATTTTAGATCATATTTTCTAAAGTCGAGAATGTAGAAGATACACAAATTTTGAAGACAATTTCAATTTAAGCCATCTTCAGTGGGTGGAAGTAATGGTGCAAAAAATAAAGGTGTTTGGGGAAAGCAGTTTTTTGGAAGAATTTTTTGAAGTCGCTGTAGAAAATGTGCAGTGTAACAATTGTTTATTTGCAAGTAAATTTAACTCACGTTTTTCTAGATTAAACTGATTATAATTTTTATTAGACACACATGGAGGCTTTAATTATTTTTCATTCGTTTCAGTAATCTACTCACATTGGCCAAAATAAATGTGTTCCCTTCTTATTTTTAAGGTTTTACAGATAATTCCATATATTTTAATGTATTAAATACTCTGGTAGGTACGCCGTATGATGTATTAAATTCTTTATTTATTTTACAACTCTACTCAGTTAGATAAAAGAACTTCGCATATAAAAAAAATTTCCAATAGAAGAACTGGCACGACAGTAAAAAATACAGTATTAAAAAAATAATTTCTTAATTAAGCAATTAAATCCAATAGGGAAAAGTATATAATAATGAAAAAAGACGCCATTATAAAGTACGATAAAAGAAGTATTATTGAGTATATTTGGCGTTAATTTTGTAGAGATTCATTATTCACAATTAAATGAAACTACGTGATGTAATATAATTTCTACTTTCTTTAAGTTCTTTACCACGACCTAGGTCACCGACCTACTTCAAGTAGGTATTAGTAAAGATCTTTACAAACTGCCCACCTGAAGATTTTGTAATACAACGAAACCTAGGTCGTGGTAGAGAACTTAAAGAAAGTGGAAATAATATTACATCACGTAGTTTCACACATCACGTAGTTTCATTTAATTGAGAAGATATGTTTAAAAATAATCAAGTTTTGCTTGTGTTATTAATTATTTACGTATTATTGTAAATTATTAATTAATATCGGCAAACATTCAAAGCTCGATGACACTTTTAAACATACACATTTCAATCACAGTCGTAGATCATTTTTGAACGAAACTTTTCGGTATACCTTTTTTCCCCTCGCATTACTTTTTATGTAAGATATGTTGATAAACCATATTGCTTACAAAAGGTGTAATGGACTGGCATTTAATAATCTCTCCCCATTCGTGTGGACACAAATCTATAAAATAGTCGCCCTATCCATAAAATGGTCCATCGCGTCAGCAGTTTAAATAACACCATTAAGTTTAATGTACCATAAGGCCGATGTTGTGTTTCATTGGGGCTCTTACTGTTAACCATATACCACGAGTTTAAGGTACATTTCCATTATATTGAGAAACAAAAAAGATATTGAATATATTGCAACATCAACTTAAAATTAACACATTATTCAACTCATTATGAGTCTACGTGTGATAACGATTGATTCGTAATTTTCTATGTACTACAGTAACTCTAAACATATAGTTGGATTAATTATATTTCTAGAACGGTATTTAAAGTACATCGATGTATAAAACAAACAATATCACTCTTTTTACAAACAAACAAATAAAGAATTTGCTCTTTTCTGTAACAAAGTAATTGTTTAGTTAAAAATTGCGTCTTTATTTTATGCTTGGCATTCTTTAATTTAATTACACATCCACCGTAGTTGTGGGATTTAATAATTGCATTTAATAGCCATGTAGTATATTAAACATAATTTTTAAAGAAATAATTTGTTTCTGTCAGTTATTCCACAGACATTCACAATACTTTTAACGTTTAATAATTTACGCTTCCCGAATTAGGGACACCTAAAAATATGGATAACTGTCAGTATCGAGTATAAGTATTGAGTACGGGTGTTTTCGATACCGATATCTTTATAATCGATAACTCTTAATCGATAACTTTACTCATATGTGTCTTTCACAGTAGGCATCATATTAAATTTCCCTCGAAATTCTGTCCTTAATATAACAGCTCAAGAACTTTTTTGACTTACAGTTGAATAGTGACAATATAAAGCTTCGTCCACATTTGTATGATTTTGCCGTATCGTATCTCCGTCCCGTAGCACCGACGCGTATCATGATCATTAGTGTGGACTCAAAAAGATCGCGATCATGCTACGCGCCGTATCTGATCGCTCGCCATCCATGTTGCTACGCGTTTATTAAATGCGATACGCATGATCGTGATCAACAATATGATACAAATTTGGACGACGCTTACTATATTGGTGACAATTTACACTGTTGGTAATGTGAGAAAAGACATCGTTCGTTAGATCCGTTTCAAGCAAGACATCGAACTTAGCGCTAAAGCACGTTTCAGTGGCTGGTCCTGAGCGAAACAATTGGAAAAAAATTATGTTTAATGATTACACAGAAGAGTGAAAGTGTAGAACTTTATTAATTTAAAGTTAAAACATTTATAGTATTCATATTAAATTTCTTATTTACACGAGCATAAGTTGCATACAACTTATGATCATGTAAATAAGAAATTAATGTAAATATTATAATACCATAGTATTATGTTTATGGAATTTTTAATTGTAAAATGTTGATAGACCATCATAAAGGCAGTGACATATACGTATAGATTTTAAATAATAAGAGTAACTCGTAAAAATACAGAAATATAACTTACAGGAAAAATATCGATTGGGAAATCGATACTTTTCTTTCATTACTTTTATATGTACGACAGTTTTGTCGATTCTACTCATAAATACGGTATTAAACTTTTGAGTCGATATCATAGTCCTTCCACGAATGTCGTTTATACGTTTCGTTAATAGGTCTTATGATTCATTTCTAAGGTATACTATGATCGAAGTTAATTTTGCTCATATTTATTTACTTTGCTTATATACCATTGACAACATGTTTAATAAAGAAATTAATAAACTGTTATATAAGTATTTTTATCCTTATTATACATGAATCAGGATTATATAATCATATTAATTTTTAACTGTCATTCAGTACATTTAATTTTGGTTTTATTTACATTTTACTGTAATTACTATGACGTCATACTGATCTCGGAGAGCAAGCAAGATATCAATGACAACTTAAAACAGTGGAGACACTATTGGCATACGCATAAGAAGAACCAGAACGAACCTGAATGGCCTGCAACTTTGATCATGATCAACCAATGCAAGCAGACACTAACATTACACTGGGAGGTGCCAATATTCCTCGTGTAAATAAATTTAAATACCTAGTATCAGTAATTTCCGAAGATAATTTAATTGAAGCAAATATTACGCATAGAATAATCAACTTGAAACAAGTGGCGTATTCTGACTGGCATTATGTAATTTAAAAAGTCCTGTGAAGACTCAAGCCAACGCTTACAAAACGGCACTTAAGCCAGTTATGTTGCATGATAGTGAAGTTTGGGCCACAAAAAAAACTCAAATAGATAAACTCCACATAACCAAAATGCGTATGCTCCGCTGGGCGGTGGGAGTAACGTTCAAGGGCAAGTAGCAAATGAATACATGAGGGAAAAAGTTGCTCCGATAAAAGACAAAAGCAGGAGGCGAGGCTGAAACAGTACAGTCACGTAATGCAGACCCAAAAATCACGTCGTGAGAAATGCCTTTCTATGGCTTCGAGAAAAAGGGGAGAGAAGCCCTACTACTGCCTGACTGACAAATGTCATGCGCGACATGAAGGAGTTAGGTCTATCCGAATACGACCCTGATGCGAGAAACAAATGACGCCTCAAATTTAAGAATGTCGGCCGCACGTAACTGAAAATGGTGAGGACAAAAAAGGATACACTATATTTACTATGACCATAGATACTCCTGTATATGCCCTATTGTATAGTTTTATCGTGTTGGTCGTGAATGTCCTTACGGAAAGACGTCCAGAACTCATAAATCGATTCTTATATATAACACGACAATTGAATACAAAAACTCTCACTGTTCGTTTACGAAGCATTGTAAACTTAATAACTTTGTATTTTAATGGAGCTGTATGGTTCAACTATGTGACAGGTTTGACGACCCCGAGCTCCAGCACTGGCACCATTGTTCAGCACAGTGTTTGTGTGTAGCTTATCTTGAATTGCTAAAGTGTTGTGCATTTGCCGACTCGAATACTTATGCACTTCACTACTCTAGCGGATTTTCTAGACTCTAGTAATAATATTCCTTCTATTATGCCGCATGACGCTGAGAAAACAGAAAACGCTGTTTTTGACCTCGTTAAGTAGAATATTAGAATGCTTTTATATCTTCTTGCAGATAAACAGTAATATGAATGTTGTGGCGTAGAGTATGTTTTCATTGTTGAGATAATTTAAAATAAATATTTACTATCTATCTGTGTAGCGATATGTTTTTATCTTTTGCAGCAATTCAGTTACAGTCTAGACTAGATGTGTTTTCTAACAAAATCAAAGAAGGTGTTTGAAAATTATCTATTTTATTGTTAATGGCGCTTTTTCAAGGAAAATGGTTTGTTTGATGGCTAAATTAAGATACAAGTGTTGATAAATTTATTTATATATGTGTTATTTATCTACTTTAATATATCTAATTGATACATAGGGAGGACTTATTGCTACTAGAGCAATCTCTTACACCTAACAAGAATACCAGTCCAGCCCTTTTGGCCAGCGGTTACGAATTGAACCCAAGTCCCCAAGATATGCCGCGCCTCCAAAAGTCGTATGCCTTGTGATCAATCCAACTTACAACGGCGATGACTATGCTATTAGTAAAGCGTATGAAAAGTTCGTCTCCATCCAAGCTGCAAATCTTTGGAAGACATTTTTATTCTGATACCAGGAATTCTGATACCAGAAGAGAGAGAGGGACTCCTTCTATAAAAGTTTTCAAAGGCCCGTGAGAAAGTCCTCAAAATCCGACAGTCCTACTCTGCCTCAAATCCATTCTCTTCCTTTTCTTTAACCATGCCATGTCAATATTTGTAATTAGTATTTTTTTATTATATTTTATCTCGCTTTTTGTAATTCAATCTGTAAATGTTGTGATATACAGGTTTGTTAATATTTTTATATTCTTCCACTTTACTAAATTCTCATTTTTAATAACTATAGTTAGCTGAAAGAAATTTGTTATTTAGAAATAAATCCGATAAGTGAACATAAAATTTTATGTGGACATCAAAGTTTTAAATTAACATATATGGCCATTTAGATATAAATTTACGAAACGAAATAAACTTAAAATTAGTAGGTACCTGTAGACACAATAAGACATTTTGAACAAATACTTAAAACCTATCTACATAACAATTTTTTTCTCTTTTTACTCTGACTACTTATATTCATACAAAAATTTTAGATTTTAACAAAAATTGTGGCAAATAATATTTACCAGTTTGTATTCGGACCTGTACTTAGAAAATCTACCTTTTTATAAAATATTTAAAATTTTAAGAACTAATTGAAATGGTCCATGAAATAAGCGATAGAATGGTATTCCAGATTCAAATCAACCATTTATTTTTAACTCATATGTATCGAAGTTACCCGAGTAATATTATCTACTGATGAATACAAACTCTAAACGTATTAATTCATTCAAATGCACGTACTTCCGATATGACGGTGAATGCAACTTCCCGTTCGTATTTGTGTTTTGCATATTTCATTTCATGGAGAACCGTTATCCATAACACTTCACGTATTGCTCAATATAATTACTTTAAAACGTATGTCATAACTACGTGTATATAAAACGTCAAAGGTAGCTCCAGTACCAATTACGAGAGCCTAACTAACTTTTATGAAAACTTCAAAGAATAAATATAACGAGAGGTAAAAAACGTAGCAAAATGTATTTTGATGAGATCCGTGAGCTTAATATATGCTAATGAATATGTCGTAATGAATACATTTTTATTCTAATTACCAACTTATTTACCTTACTTTGTACAAATTACACGTCACAGGCCGGGAAAGTTTCGAATAAGTTTGCGAATGTTAAATGAACATTCCCGAACGGAACGCGTTCCTCGACTTGTTACGAACATTCTTAATTGTATAAGTTGATGTGCGGAATCAAATTTTATCTCGTTATTTCGCGGGAAGCGAGCGCGCGACGAGCCTCGAGTTTGTCGTTAAACTGAAAATTGTACGCGGAAGAACGCACGCGAAAACTAAATGTCATTTCCTGTTAAAAGGAACGGAAACTTATAATAAGTTAACATTTGAAATATTTTGAAAAATGTGGTTTTAGGTTTAGTAATTGTTTATAAGTTCACGGTGCTTCTACTATCTTGTGTAACACAGGTTGTTATTTAGCCTTATGTTGTATCATTTACTTTACTTAACAGATAATAACGGTTGTCTTAAAAGTTCGCTTTAAAAATCGACATGTTTTATCGCCCCCGCATTGTCCTTACCTTTATTCGTCATTAAAGTACCACACGTTAGCGCCATTCTTCGTTGGCTTGAGAGAAAAGGATAGCATCATATAATTTTACGAACAGAAAGAAAAGCACGAGGCTATTTCAGTTCTGCATTTTATCTACGGATGACAGGAGATGCATTTCCATAGGTTATTTTGTTTGTTGTGCATGACGTAAGTTTATTCATCGTGTCACTTTCAACGTCGGCCTCGAATTATTGATTAAAATATTTTTTATTTCATTAGGCAAAGAAAACTATTCATCCCTCAATTCTCGAGTATTTGCGAAATAATTTATATGAAATGAAGTATTTATATAACGATATCTGTTGGTATCTATTTAAAACATAACTTAATTGTTATAAGGTGATTTTGAAAATTAGTTGTTTTACCTTTCAGTTTGCCTAATTAATACTTCCAGTAAGATTAAATTTACTAAATTATCGAAAAAAATATTAAAATAAGTCATAAAGTTAGCCGACACGTCCATTATTTTAGCTACCTTTACGTGAACTGAAATAAGGTGACATGTAAAGTACGTAGCTATACAAATAAAAACTTCATTATAATACAACATGCGGACGTCTGCTTAAAGGCTAATACCTTCGTGACGTTTAGGTTATTCATAAAGTAACATAGGGCTGATTATAACTTTAAAGTTTGTTGAAAATTAACCGTATTTCGAAACTTAGAGCGATGAATAAAATTTTACAAAGCAACTTAAATTTTATTTTTATTGCTAAAATCGCATGTCACTGTTTAAAACATAAATGTTACTTAAAAGTTTACTTAAATATTTTAACACATAGACACAAGGAAATAACAGATAGCATATAAGAATCAAATATAACTTAACTCGGCAATGAAATTATTTTGGCACATACATTAAAATCACAATCTATATTTTTTTTTCTTCAATAGTCGAGCGGTGCTATTGCGACATATTCATTAGAGCGTTCTAGGTGAATAATTTTTATCGAATATTGAATATATTTGGTGTTAATTATGCAGAAAGTCATTATTCACAATTAAATGAAACTACGAGATGTAGTATTATTTCTACTTTCTTAAGTTCTTTACCACGATCTAGGTTTCGTTCTTTGCTAATTGCCCACCTAAAGATGTTGTAATACAATGAAACCTGGGTTGTGCTAAAGAATTTAAATAAAGTTTCATTTAATTGTGAAGTTTTATCGAATTAAATGTTCAGTACAATATATTTCAGTAATATATATATATATATATATATATATATATATATATATATATATATATATATATATTCGTTTATAATGTTGAGCGGTACCGCAAAACCTTAATTGTATAAGATACAAGTTAAAAATAAAAACATTAAAAGTGATAGAGATAGACAAAAGATTCCTGCGAAAATAAGCTTATCGCTACAAAAATATAATATTTTTAAAAAGATAATAGACTATTGATAACCATAATATAAATCAAAAAAGGAGCGTAAATATTTTTTTTTAAATATATAAAGAATTGTTAAAGAGAAAAAAAAATCAGGAAATAACTTTCTAGAAATTATAATAGTAAATAATCAAGGTTGATTACTTTTTTCATTTGTAGCCATTGCTAAAATTTATTAATGGCAAACTGTCGAATGGTATTGACATTCGTTGTGTTGTCAAAAAGAATACCTTTTTCGCTTGTTTCAAGTTTTAAATGACTTTTTCGAGGACTCTGTGGACCCTGCGAGTTTTATTAGTATGTTACATCTATGGATGGAGCTACAACGAGATATAGTACAACGAGATAGAGATATAGTAGACGTTTGTGTAGAGCACTTTGTTTCATCTTGCTAGTTCAAAGAGTTCTGTAGAAATAGCATTTACAAAATATTACGAAAAGCAACCTGACTTTGTAAAAAAATACCAAATTTCTCATTTATTTTTTTTTGTGTCTATTTGCAATCAGTTCCAAACTATAAGCAGATTTGTTCTATGTCGTTTTATCATTTCCAAGGAGCTCCTCAGCAGGAGACACCTCATCCTTCACCATCTGTCACCAATTATATCATGGCGTTTCAGTCGTTTATTGTAGGAGATGGTTGCTAACGCAGTAGCTAAATCATTTGGGTGGTTTTCCGTGTTTTATATTTATCTGATTGACAATTTATATTGTTTACATAGCGTCTAGTTTTGATATTTCTAGATTAAAATCTAGTTTTGAGTTGTGGCAGTAACCTTAAACAAAACATTAATTTTCTTGTTTTTTTTTTACATTTTACTGTTCAAAAATTACAAGTAAAATTAAAAATATAATCCTCTCTTTTTGAGACCAATCTAAGCTTACATCTTTTCATACCCTCTTACAGTTACCAAACCGTATACAATACATATCTCTTACAGTTACCAAACCGTATACAATACATATCTCGAACGTCACTATTAATGAATAATGTAATATTTAAAAAAAAGCTTATCTCTGCTACGGTGTACGTTATATTTTTGAAAGTGTTATAAAAGTTCATACATACACTTCGTAGACACTTTTTATAAAAAAAAAAATTTTCTGTTCAGTTTTTACTTTATGAATACTTTCTAAATATCTCTTCTAAGCCTAAAATTTATTTCCCGCCATGCTTAAATAAGTTTTGGATAGGCTCCATTCAGGCTCAATATATGTATCTTAACAAAACGGCAGAGTATTATTATTTCAAACTTCTTAACATTTCTCTGTAAACTGTTCCTTTAAGATTTTGTACGACTCTGAACGAATATCTATTGCCTCTTATAAAACTAGTTAGTATGTGATATAGAAACGGCTCACAGCTCACAAAAGCGAGGCGTGAAACGAGCGCTCTGTATGGCAAACGGCTTCATTCGTCGACGCCGTCAGCTAATCTCGTTAGAGCGCGATTTGCGCCCAACACGGGATGCTGCGGCTCGTTCGGCGCAGCGCGAGACGCGAGCTCCTTTCTCGGTTTAATTGACATTCAATTAGATATAATCACCTTTGTACATCGCGTTACGCTCTAATTTCGTTACGGAAATGGGACTGTATTTGGGTGTGATTTCGTGGGTTTTCTCATATCCAAACAGTCGTATATGTAAAAACATTGCCTACTTTAGCTAGAGAGCGTCTCATAAAGTTTGAGATTTATTGAGATTATTCGTGCAATAAATGATGATATAATGGTTTCGCAGTGCCAGCTAACTATAAAAAGTAGTTTACTAAAAGGAAGGACCGCAATTTGTTTTCTATTTTTGAAACCAAATTACTAATCTAATTAGTTAGACAACAATAAGATGTGATTTTTCTTTTATTTAAAAAAATATAGGACTGACACAGACAATTAATTAGTCATAAACTAATGAAAGCTCGTATTATTCAAATGAATAGCATATCAATAAACCACTTATATTTAATTTGAATTAATGCGTATATTTTTCTTTTTTATTCAATATTGTTTATATTATTATACATATTATAAGCTGTTATGCTTTTAGTGCTTACACATATCCAACGCTTTGGGGCAACCTGTAAGCTGGGCACAGGTTTTTTTTTAAATAAATAAGCAAAGCATACTTTGTCAACCATAAAACAACTTCCATCCAGAATACTTTCTTAAAAAGAATTCCATTAGTTAATTATTTCGTTAATAATGTCAATTAACAGCAAAAATAAACTTATTTAGTCGTTCGAGCAGCCCGTTTCCCTTAGTCTTTGAGGTACACAAAATGACAGATAAAACCACATTATTAAAAATTTGAGATTGGCAAGAGTCACACCTTCATTACATCATTAGTACAATTTTTCATCTTTTTAAAGGTACCGTACAGCAAAAAAAAGACGGAACCTTTATAGAATCAGTTTGACGTCCATCTGTCTGTCAAAACCTTTTTTTCTTAGGCAAGGTCAGAGGCATCAACTCAAAATTAACTAAATTATATGAAACCCATTATCTTGTAAAAAGTTTAAGCTTCTGTCTCAGTGCAGTAGGATAGAACCTTTCAAATATCGCTTACTTTGGTACTGACTCACTCATTGAAACTACTAAGGCTACTTCCTATAATTACTCTACTATATCTAATTTCCGGAATTACTCTACTAACGCTCCATTACGGAATTACTCTACTAAGGCCACTTACTGGAATTACTATACTAAGCCTACTTCCAGCAATTAATCTACTAAAGTTATTATCTCGAATTACTCTATTAAGGGTAATACTTTCCGGAATTACTCCACTAAAAGTACTTCCCGGAATTACTCTGCTAAGGGTACTTTCCGGAATTATTCTATTAAGGCTGCTTCTCGGAATTACTCTACTAAGGGTACTTCCATGAATTACTTTACTAAAATTACTTCCCGGAATTACTCTACTAAAGGTACTTTCCGGAATTAGTCTACCAAGGCTACTTCCCAGATTTATTATATTAAGGCTTCTTCCCGGAATTACTCTAGTGAAATTACTTCGTGGAATTAATCTACAGAGGGTTTCTCCCGGAATTACTCTATTAAGGGTACTTTTCGGTTTTACTCTACTAAGGGCACTTCCCAGAATTACTCAACTAAGGGTACTTTTCTGAATTACTCTACTAAGGCTACTTCCTGTAATTACTCTACTAAGGGTACTTTCCGGAATTTCTCTACTAAGGCTGCTTTCTGGAATTAATTTACTAAGGGTACTTCCCGTAATTACTCTATAAAGGCTATTCCCCGAAATTACTCTACTTAGAGTATTTGTCTAAAATCTAAACATTTGGGAAAGTTTCAAAGCAAAATGAAGGAAAAAATCGGAAAATCATTAATTTATAATTCTGTTTAAAATTATTACGTCACAAATAAAATTGTTTCGTTTTTCGATTTGCAATTATTTTTGTACATTTTTAGATTAAATATTTACTAAGGTAAAATATAACGATATGAAATTCTCAAGGTGCTAATTCTAATCGCATTTGACTGCCTGTTTTATTATCTTATTTTACGAGAAATTATTTCATAAAGTGATAGAGTAATTCCAATTGTTTAGTTTTTTTTTTAACTTAACTAGGAATCAATACGATTCCAAGTTTTGCGGATAAGTAGGTTATTATATAGGTGCATTATATCTAGATACAAAAAAGTATTGAAAGATTTATTAAAATTTGTGTAATAAATCTTTCAATAAATAAGCGTAAACAAATTTGCCATAAACTAAAATTATTCCCGAATGATAAATTATTCTATGCATTTTAATTAATACAGTATTATCTGGAAGTAAACTATACATTTATTCGAAAGTTATAAATACGCTGTACTGGTTTATTACGAGAAATATAACATAATTTTATTATATTTATAAGCTTATCATAAATACAACGCTTAATATTTATACAATTCAATTTATACATTGTATATTATTTTGTTGCAGTAATAAATAAACCCTATATCAATGTCTGTATTTCTAAACTCTGAAGTTGCATACATTTCGCACTCAAAACTGTCAAGTTTAGGGCATTATCCGATTAAATTTCACATTAAAGTCACAACATTTTAGTTAACATTTGTCGGCAAACAGGTATGCGGACCGCAAATATATTTCCGCTTTCAAACGAAACATCTGAGATCATGCCGACGAGTGGCATTACCATATTCACACGTCCGCGAAGTTTTCATTCGACGCAAAACGGGTCGCCGGTAAAATACATTAACAAACTTGTCGCATTATGTTTTCATCGCGTCGTCCTAACCACCCGACATGACAACTTTCAAATGAGGCAAATCTAATCATAGATTTGAACTAATAATATAGCAAAGAAAAGCCTACAAGCCAG